>OY998239.1:31765905-33061460 GCA_963922005.1 Cornus suecica | reverse complement strand
CATACAAGAATAAATAATGAAAGAATTTGTGGGTAGTATATTTAACCTTACGAGACTTCACTAGTCCACTACGAAAACTTAGGGGTTTAAAAGGTTTGTTACACATGCTAAGTGTAATCATATATCTTCACGAAAGAAAATGTTTAGTTAGTTTATTTAATTTATTGAGTTTAGTTAAGTTTTTAATTTTTCTTTGTTGTATGAAAAACACAATCACCATAAATTTTAACTATTCTCCAATTGAATTGATTGCTAAGGGACTAGCAATATTTAAGTTTGGGGGTTTGATAGAAGCCAAATGTCATACATTTTAGGCCCCTAATTATGTATTGTTAAGTCTACATTCATCATTATCTTGGTGTTTTTATCCGATTTGTGTGTTTTGAGACGTTTCATCACCATGTTATGTAAAGTGAGTTAATTTCGGTAAAATAATTGAAATAATGATTCAAGACTGTTCGAGAGCCGAAACTGAGGATAAATGACCCAAAATAGACCAAAAACAAGTTAAGGATGCAATACAAGTGAAGTACATTGAAGCCGGGCGGATAAACGAAGCAAAGAAGTCAAAACATGAAAAAAAACATGAAGAACTACCGAGTACTCGATAGTGCCTACTTCGAATACTCGATAGGCCAAAATCCACTCCTTAACACGGTTGATAGCACAAAAACAGAAGCTTCTCACGCCATGGTGCCCCATTATACTTTCACTAAGTACTCAAAGCATTGACCTTCGAGTAATCGAGAATGAAACTTCGATTACTCGAAGTCAGCCAACTTCAACTTATTATATGGGACCCGCTTCGACCAGAATTGACTTGATATGCACTCTAGGCTATTTTGGGACATATTATTGACCATAATTGACTAGATTTGACATTCTTCTTCAAAGAATACACACATGGAAAGCCCTTACTTGGTGGTGAAGCAATCAATTTACCAAATAAAGACGCATCTTCTTTTATAAAAGAGAGGGGTTTCCCCTATTGTAAAAAGAGTTTTTGGAGATATTGTTTTTTGGTTGTTTTTTGAGAATTCTTCAGTGTAGAATTGTGCACCAACCAACAGAAGAACCATCAACCATGCAAGGGGTGTCTTCATCAACAATGCAGACAACCACGACCATGAACAGCTAAACTGGTATCAAAGATTCTATATTTATTTCAATTGTAAAAGGGGAACCTGAATGACACATGTGATGATTGTATAAATGAGTGAACATGCTTGATTAAATATAAGATTTTATATATATTCTATGTCTTGTCTTAACTTAAATGAATATTTAATCTTACTCAATCTTGATTATTCAATATGGGCTAGAACTCGGATGCTTAATTCAAGATTTTTTACACAATGGTGGTCATTAACATGCAGTCTAGGTTCAGACAGACCATGCTAAGAGAAGATGATATAAACATGCTTTTTATTTAATGTTTTAGGAGTAGTTGTAGAGTAGATGCATGCAATAATCATATTTTATTCGAAGATGGGTTGTAGTTGAGTCATATGAATTGTTCCTTTTTTGGGATTAGGGTTTGTCAATGCTGCAACCCTATATTTGATTCACATATGATGGATCGCTCTTTATAGTTGAATGAATATAAAACTATATTATGCGGCTAGTGGTTGCGTTAGAAATACCCTATAACTTATCTCTAATGTTCTTCTCCAAACCAAACATCTATCTTTATTTTCTGTTATTTTAATTACCTGTCAAAATAGTTATAGACAACAATCCCATAAAAATAGTGCTTAATAATTTAGTTATAATAATTAGATATAGAGTTGAGATAAATTTAGTTCCATGGATTCAATAACCCTGTCCCATAAGCATACTATATTACTATACCATTCGTGCACTTGCGACAAGTAAAACTATGTCAATTTTAAGGGCTTATTTTCATTACTATTCTTAATCATTATTTAAACCTTACCCTAGAACCAATCACCTAGAGACGACATCAAAGTGTAGATGCTAATTTTTACACCTCACTTAGAATGATCTTCAATTGATTCTTAATGTTCTATTTATAAAAGAGATAATGGGCTTCAGGCCTGTTTAAAATAAGATTTCAAATCAATTTATAATTTATCTTTCCCCCCAATGAAGGTGTTGGATTTATTCTAACCGATCTTATTCAAATCCCCTATAATTGGGGAGTATATTTCGGCCTATCCTCATTTCTGGGATTCTGATGGTTTAGTGTTATGAACCGATTGCGTCTTGGGCCGGCCTGCTTTCTCTTGGGCTTGCTTGATTATGTGGGCTTGAATTTTGGCCCCCCTACATAACTAAATAAAACATTTAGTATAACGCAGTCGCCTCAATTATTTATTTATTCTTAAGAACAATGAGCTTGCTTTTGTGCCCAATTGTGGATTTGTGATGTGAAACATGTTTTATAATTGATATTGCTTTTTACGGTGGCCCAAAATAATAAATATTACTTATCAGTTTGTGACCCACTTTAAAGATACAGTAACTAGGGATGACAATAAAATCCGTCCCGTCCCATTTATTTTGGGTTTGGGGCTTTGATTAAATTAACTGGGACGAGTATGGGGCAAGAAAAAAATCCCCGATTATATTCGGGGCGGGTATGGGGAACCCTTGCCCCGCCCTGATTAAGAATTATATATATATATATGTATAAAAGAAAGAGTTATGGGGTTTTGTGTGTGATGGGAAACATCATGTCAAATATTATCGGCCATTATGTAATTTATGTATAGTTAGTCAAAGTTTTCCATTAGTTTTGCAATTTGTTTTTGGGTTAATTTCAGTAAACCCCCCTATACTATCCAGATTAATCAACTAATCTCTTCTCTGTCCACCTTGCCCCCTATACTATTCAATTTCATCAAATTGCCCTCCTCAGCTCACATTTTGACTAAAAATGCCTAAACTACCCTCAATCAATAGCATAAGGGGGTTTGTTGATTCAACTATTTAAATTTTTTTTTTTCAAAAATCAATTATATTTTTCACAAAAATTATATATTCAGAAATATATATATATATTTCTTTTGCAAAGTGGACAGATTTTCGGATATTTTTTTTTTTTTCGCAAAAAAATTTGATTTTTTTTTTTCATATGTTGCAGATTTTCGGAAAAAAATGATTTTTTGCAAAAAAAATTTGAAAATTTTTTTTTTTCATATGTTGCAGATTTTCGAAAAAAATTTATTTTTTGCAAAAAAAATTTTGAATTTTTTTTTTTTCATATGTTGCAGATTTTCGGAAATTTTCTTTTTTTTTTCGGAAATTTTTTTTTTCATATGTTGCATATTTTCGGAAAAAAATTATTTTTTGCAAAAAAAATTGTGAAATTTTTTTTTTCATATGTTGCAGATTTTGGAAAAAAAAAATTATTTCTTGCAAAAAAAAGTTTGAAATTTTTTTTTTTTTTCATATGTTGCAGATTTTCGGAAATTTTCTTTTTTTTTTCGGAAATTTTTTTTTCATATGTTGCAAATTTTCGGGAAAAAATGATTTTTTGAAAAAAAAATTTTGAAATATTTTTTTTCATATGTTGCAGATTTTCGGAAAAAAATGATTTTTTGCAAAAAAAATTTTGATTTGTTTTTTTTCATATGTTGCAGATTTTCGGAAAAAAAATTATTTTTTGCAAAAAAATTTTTGAATTTTTTGTGAAAAATGAATTTTCATAAGTTGCAAATTTTTTGCAAAAGAAATATATATATATATTTCTGAATTTATAATTTTTGTGAAAAATATAATTGATTTTTGAAAAAAAAAATTTAAATGGTTGAATCAACAAACCCCCTTATACTATTGATTGAGGGTAGTTTAGGCATTTTTAGTCAAAATGTGAGCTAAGGGGGGCAATTTGATGAAATTGAATAGTATAGGGGGCAAAGTGGACAGAGAAGGGGTTAGTTGATTAATCTGGATAGTATAGGGGGATTTACTGAAATTAACCTTTTTTTTTTTCATCCCTACCCATCACATTCAAAGCTTCATATGTATACTGCAAAACCCATATAACCCTTTACCAGTATCCACCTCCACCTCGGCTTTCATCACAACTCTGTACCAGCTTCATATGTGTTCAGTTTCAGATTTTCTGTTCTCATCCCTATCCATTCCTTTGTTTATCAATATTGTTTTTTTTTTTTTTTTTTTTCTCTCTCTCTCTCTATATATATATATTTATATCTTCTCCATCCTTTTCTGTATAGATCTACAAGTAATTGTTTTTATTTTATTTTTCTTAGATATTAAAAACTTAATTTTGTTAATGGAAATGGATTTTGATTTTGATGTTGTTTTGAAAATTTCTGCTTGTTGATTTTTTTCCCCATATATATTTGTTGATCTTTGGGCATGAGTTTGGGTGATGTTTTGATCTATAAATTAACCTGGGGGCGGGGCGGGGCGGGGGACGGGGTTGTGGGAGCCAGGGCGGGGCGGGGCGGGGGACGGGGTTGTGGGAGCCAGGGCGGGTATGGGGCGAATAGGAAAAAAACTAATCGAGGACGGGGCGGGTTTGGGAGGCCAAATTTTA
Source organism: Cornus suecica (assembly GCA_963922005.1). Taxonomy (NCBI): domain Eukaryota; kingdom Viridiplantae; phylum Streptophyta; class Magnoliopsida; order Cornales; family Cornaceae; genus Cornus; species Cornus suecica. Next base: position 33,056,929 of record OY998239.1, on the reverse strand, counting down.
TCCAGCTTCGGGGATGGGGGAGGCGATCCCCGCCCCGCCCCGCCCCATTGCCATCCTTAACAGTGATGCGAAATAATTAATATGCTCTGGAACTACAAAATTGGTCACGAACACGGGACATGATATAATATGGACACGATTTTTTTTAAAAAAATAGGACATAACATGTCTAAATTTATATATATGTATATATATATATATACATAATGCATTTACACAAATATTTCAATAAATTACTTAAACAATGAGAACAAAAGAAAAATAAACAAATAGAATAAAGAAAATTTCTAACATGTTCAACATTCTTCATTTCTTGCACAAAAATGTTATGATTGTGACTCATTTTCTTGGAAGAAAATAAAACTTGGGCAGCAAGTATTCTTATTTGACAAGGAGATTACCATAAAAACTCCTAATTGGGATTGGTTTTGGATACTAATTGTCTTGTTCACCACTCCACATCTCCTATAAATCCGACCTATTGTATTTTATGTGGACAGAAAAAAGAGCAGAGAAGAGAGAGAAATACAAACTAATATTTTTCTTGGTGTGAGTGAAACACCGAGTGAGCGATACACGGGTGAGTGAAACACTGTATGAGTTATTCATTATCGTAATTATCTCAATTGATAATGAATATTGGTGTGTTCCATGGACATAGGCTGATTTTGCCGAACCACCAATAAATCTCTGTCTCATTGGGTTTGTGGTGTGTGTGTGGTTTTGTTTACAATTATATGCGTATTTTCTGATCAGGAGGATGTGAAAACCCTAACACGTGTTATCAGAGCATTTTCTAATTCCTAACAAGGGGTATCAGAGCCTTAAGGTTGAAGCAGATCCAAAAATTGCACAATCTCATCCAGATTCGGAGATAAAAGTTGCTTGAAATAAAAATCCGAACACACCATCAGAATCGTCTCGTTGAGCCGAAGACGAAAATTGTATAGGAATCGAAGCCCGGGCGCGCCCTCACGCGCCTCACTAGAAATTCACGTGCTGCTGCCGCCAGGGAACCAGTACGGTCACCGGAATCTTGGGGAAGACGCTGATGTCAGTGCCACGTCAGCATGTGATGTCAGCAAGCCACGTCAACATGTGACGCCAGTACTCCACGTCATCAATATGCCACATTAGCAATGACGTCAACTATTTTGTCCTTTGGTGAAAAATAGTTTTTTTGCCCGTTTGGAGTTATTTTTTACCCATTTTTTACACGATCGAAACTATTCTTAAGGTTTTGGACCGTTCCGGACGCTATCATTTGCTTTGTTTTGCATGATTGACTACGAACACCTTGAAAAGGCTAAGTGGGAGTAATGGCATAAGACAATGCAGCAATGATTGACAAGTTTGATAATACAAACTTTGCTTTTTGAAAGATATAAATTTAGGACTTGTTATTTCAGAAGAATTTGTATTTGTCATTAGAAGAGCATAAGTAAGAATTGATGACAAAAGAGGAGTGGAAAATCCTTGATCAAAAGGTTCTCCGTACAATTATATTGACGTTGTCAAAGGTCCGTTGCCTTCAATATAAAGAATGAGAAGACAACAAGGTCTCTCATAGAAACTCTTTCTAATATGTACGAACAGTCGTCTGCAACAAACATAGTACATCTCATCAAAAGATTAGTTAATCTGAAGATGTTCGAGAATGGAAAGGTCAGTGAGCATCTCAATATTGTCAATGATATCATTGGGTGGTTGGAATCTATTGATATGCCAATCTATGACATGATGAAAGAAGCTTTAGTTATAAGCTAATTGCTGGAGAGTTGGAGCGGCACAGTGGCTGCAATTAGTAGCTCTTTTGGAAAATAAAAATTACAGTACGATTCCGTAGTCAGCATGATACTCACGGAAGAGATCAGAAGGTAGACAACAGACATTTCTAACAGTGGCTCAACATTGAATGTCGAAAGTATAGGCAAAATTTTGAGTAGGAAGAAAGGCGGAAGTCATGGATATGGTCATTCAAAGTCGAGACAGGGAAGAACACAGTCTCGAAATCCCAGAAATTCCAAAGAGATTGAATGTTGGAATTGCGGTAATACCGGTCAGTACAAGAACCAATACAAATCCCTGAAGAAGAAAGCGGAAAACAAAACTAAAGAAAATATTGTCTCAAAAGAAGCAGATGATACGTTGATATGCTCTTTGGAGAGTAAGGTAGAGTTTTGGTTCTTGGACTCTGGAGCATCATTCCATGCCACCTCAAGTCGAAAGCTCTTTAAGAGATATGTACTTGGTAACCTAGGAAAGGTTTATCTAGGTGACGATCAGTCCTACAGTGTCGTAGGCAAATATAAAGTACATACCAGACTCAGTGCATCGATATGGAAGTTAAAAGATATGAGACACATTCTAGACTTGAGGAAGAACCTGATCTCAGTAGGGCAGTTGGCGAATGATGGTTATGTGACCACTTTCAAGGATGATGAGTGGAAACTTTCCAGAGGGTTTTCAGAGGGGCTATGCCTATAACACGAGGAAAGACAGTTGATACGCATTACACAACCACCAATGCTAGCACAATGATAGCAGTTGTAGAAAGCAAAGAGGATCACAATCTGTGGCACTAGAGGTTAGGTCACATGAGTGAAAAGGGGCTCAAGATTATGCTCTCGAAGGGAAAACTACTAGGCTCAAAATTGATTGATATCAACTTCTGTGAGAATTGCATATTCGTTAAGCAGAAAAGGATGAGTTTTCAGAGCAATAAAAGAAATCTAATAAATAAGAAGCTTGAGCTAGTTCACACTGATGTTTGGGGGCTAGCAAATGTTTCATCTCTTGGTAGAAAGTCCTATTTCGTGACTTTCATTGACGACCATTCCAGAAAGGTATGGGATTACTTCTTGAAATATAAATCTTAGGTGTACGATGTGTTCAAGAAATGGAAATTCATGGTGAAGAATGGGACGGGTTTGATGATAAAGAGATTAAGATCCGATAATGGTCGAGAGTATCAGGTCATCGGTTTAAAAAATTGTTGTTATGAGAACGGTATTAGATTAGAAAAGACTGTTCCACGTAAACCATAATAGAATGGCGTAGCAGAAAAAATGAACTAAACATTAACTGAGAGAGCCAGAAGCATGCGCATACAGACAGGGTTGACGAAATAGTTATGGGCAGAAGTAGTCAGTACAACAGTGTATCTAATCAATCGAGGTCCATCGGTACCATTGGAGCACAAAATATAAAAAACGGTATGGAGCAGTAAATAGGTAATACTTTCACATTTGAGAGTTTTTAGTTATGTTGTATATATGCATATTAGTGATAATTTTAGGGGAAAACATGATCCCAAATCACAGAAAGGCACTTTTATTGGATACGGCGGTGATGAGTTTGGTTACCGGATCTGGGATGGCTAAAACAAGAAGGTGATTGATGTCCGCCTAGGGGTGTCAGAAAATATTGATTAACAACGACCCCTTAGGACGGCCTACGTTTTACCTATCGTAAGCGCACGAGTCAAATTATAGTATAGTAATGACTTGTGAAAGGGAATGTCAAACCCACAGAGGCTTGGTTATTCACTTCAGCAGTTTGAAAATATTGAATTATGGTTCAAAAAGTGTTTGATTTGATTTTGAGAATTGTCACTAAATTAACTAAGAACGGAAAGTAAATTGAGAGTTTGATTAAGAGAGATAAAACTAAGGTTTTCATCGCTCCACCACTAACCACATAACATAGTCTTCAATTCGCACAATTGTGAAAAGGGCGATCTATTCCCGTGAATCAGAACGTACTGCAGATGGTCGAATACGCTCCCAAAAAGGATACCGTCAACCGGATTCGCTACAACCCATCTCCGGATAGAGTTTATCATGCATGCTATTTACTTTACTCTAATCTACTCCTAATGCATGAAATTAAACTAAGGCATGTCTATGATACCTCGCCGAGGTATAGACTGTATAAACCTAGGGTTTCGAGTGTTAAAAAGCATTGTGCAGAGAATCATAGATTAAACATCCCTGTTCCAGCCCAAAATGAATAATCATGATTGAGTAAGAAAAATATATTTATTCAATCTAAGACAAGAATCAAGAACAAATATATAATCTTGTATCAAGAATAAAACCGATCACTCATCTACAACAATCATCATGGTATAGTCACAGTTCCCCTTTTGTTACAATTGAAAACAAATATAAAAACTACATTACTTGGTTAGGGTTTTGTTAGAAAACCCTAGATATCAGTTGAATTGATTATGGCTGATGGAGATCGCATCGTTGATGTAGAATCTCTCACCATTCTATTCTTTTCTAGCACTCTAGGTTTTGTATGTCTTTTCCTTAAAATGATATATGAATCTCCTGAGGCTGTTTTGAAAATTATACGTGTGTAGAAGCTCTCTCAAATCTGTAGTAGAGCTCTCTATTTATAAACAACGGCTGAGAGAAACCCTAAGGTTTCCCTTTTTCGTTATTTCACACCGAACCAAGAAAAAACCTTAAGTCTGATGTATATTATTTGTATATCATGTGTATCGAGGTGTAAAAGTTACAGCCACATCAAATAAACTCAAGTTGGGGCCAAAATTAGAATTTCACGCTTTTAAGTTCACAGCCCTACTACGCTTGGCGCGTAGAGGCCCTACGCTCGGTGCACAGGCATAGGCTACTTGCGGCACGTAGACCCACTTACGCTAGGCGCGTAGGCTTTTTTTGATGGGGCATAAATGGGGTGTCATTTTGGCACTTTCTTGCTACTTTTAGGTACTTGGTCCGTAGATGGATCGTAGCATTTTTCATGGAAACCACTTTTCTTGGAAGTTGCTCCGTTTGAACCCCCCTTGACTCTATTAGCATGATTCTTGAAGTTGCGGCTCTAAAAAATAATGTTTTTGCCTTCCGGGAGACACTTTTCTCTTGAAAACACATTTTTAGTTATCTTCTTGAATATAAATGAGCACTTCTCTAGTTAATTCATTAAAGTTAGCTTTTTTTCTTCGTTAAACTCCTGAAACACACTTAAATACACAAATGACATAAAAATACCAAATAATAGAATGTAAGGACGTAACATTAGCAAGATAGGGGCCTAAAATGGACAATATTTGGAACCTATCACACCCCTAAACTTACATATTGCTAGTCCCTTAGCAATGAACTCAGGAAAACTGTCTAAACCTACCTTGTGATGATTTTTATTCTAACTACGTTATACTACTCTATACTAACATATACTCCCTTGCTTTCGTGAAGGTCGACGATTACACTTAGCATATGCAACAAGCCTTTTAAAACCCCCGACAACACCGAGTAGACAAGTGATGTCTCGTGAGGGTTAGCTATACTACCCACAACTTCTCAATTCTTTGTAATCACGCATTCATGCATTCACATACTCATTAATCAAACCATGATACAATGTATAAAATAATATGGATACAAATATTCCCACTCACTACCGAACAATAACTATCTCGAGCTTCATGTCATAAATGGTTCCCACTAAAGTAAAAGATTTCCTTACTCTCTACTCCCAATCCAAATAACCCTCCGTGTTTTGTGAACATTCTCCTATGGTATGTCAATTTCTCTCATTCTACTTCATTGATCAAACTTTGTCATTTTTCTTTAAAAACTTATTCTTTCCATCATTCCACTTTTATCCCATTTTGTCTTTCTAAGCTCTGGACTTTCCAACGATAATTTTTAGTCCTAACCAAATGAGCCCGAGCTTCTTTATTGAGATTTATGCTCATTAGTTTTCTCCCATTTTTACGCGAACACTCTGCTACTTTATGGTAGGAGATCCAGTTACTCAGATCGAATAACTACTTGTTGCATTTTATTTTTCAAAATAAATTTTCAAAATTCCTCCATTCCATCTATATCAACACCCCTTCTCCCTTTTTATTGTAGCAAAATTAAATTTTTAACTTCATAGTCAAAGATCAATTGTTTTTCCCATAGTGAATGTGTGTTTGTGCTTATATATCAAAGTTATCATTTTTAGTTTCAATTTTACTAATCTATTCATCCATGTAAACCACATCACTTCACTTAACTTGATCTAATCATTACTCTCATGAATGAGAATATTACATCACATATTACTCATGCATCATATACAGAAACTCAATTAGCTTATAATGCATAACATTCATGCGTGAAAATAAATAATTTCTTTCAAAGTTTTTTCAAGTTTTCATTTTTTTTTCAAAATTTTCATTCCTTAACTATATCCTCACCCCCAAACTTAAAATAAACCATGTCCTCATGGTTCACAATCATACACATGAGAGAATATAGTTACCTTTGAAGCGTGATTCCGGATTGACACAATAAAACACGTGATCTCCTCCCCCAAACTTGATTTGGATTACTTGTAGATATACTCAACAAAACACAAATACCCAATATCATAGTAAGGAAAAATAAAATTCATCATAACTTTCCTGAAATCATCAAAATATTGCACAAGGAATGAAATATTTTATTAAAATAAAATAGCATAGATTTGGCCTTAATGGCTTACAATCCCTACGAAAATTAAATTGCATAGATTTGGCCTTAAGGGCCTACAATCTTTAAGAATTGAAAGTGCAACCTATCTACTAAAAACAAAACGAAATCCTACTCCTACAAACCCTAGTCCTATTTTGATTCCTCCTCCTCATCACTCACAGTACGTGGAAGCCTTCCTAAAGCGATATGAATATTCGACGTCTTCACTAACCATTTAAAATCCTCCTTTCAGTTCTTCTTTATGAACCAACACATCCCACCCATCTCTTTCAATCTCTGCCCCAGTTGCTTCTTAAAAAAAATTTATACCAAAAACGGGTATGGAAGATAAAACTCCATCTCTTTCCACCCCTTCTCTTTTCCGCTTACAATTTCATGTATCAAAATCATACTTTCCAATATTATAGTCGAAATTGGCACCCAGTATCCTTTCAGCATACAGAAGAGTATCTTAATCATTGACCGCCATCTCCAACTTGTCCGATGATTATGATGCACTTGAGCAGCTATCATACCATCTAAATATAGCAGTTCCAGTTTCAAACAATAGTTATCAAAACTCTCATCTCATTCCTTTGGAACATGCACAACACATAACTCATTTATCATCTCTGCATCCATGAACGACCACTTTGACGGGAATTTTTTAAACTTCTATTTTAGATGATCCAAACATCTTTGTGGTAATTTCCAAACCTTCGCTATCATTCTCGTACTTACCACTATAGGATTACTCCAGTCCGAAACCTTAGCTCGCACTACCTCATATCCTGGTGGTCCATCAACTTCCATCCTTGCATAAAACCTCATAACCAATCTTCGATACACATTCCCTCCAGTCGGGCGCTTTAAACTACTTAATCCTCATTGACGTAGGATTTCCTCTCTAAGTGCTGTCAATGGATTCTTCATTCTTTTCAAACAGAACTTCAATTCAAATTCCATTATACACTGCATGAATGAACGAGGTGTGATTCTCTTCCTTTTTTTGCTCATGACTTCCATATTCGTGCTCCTATTGAAATCCCTTTTTCAGTACAATCTTCAATAACTCACCCATAATTATCGTGGGTGGCACCGTCAAATAAGAAACTAACACCCCTAGATCATCATCAACATGTGGTTCGGGCGGTGCTACTAGTGGCGATGCAGGTGGTGAAACATGTGGTGAAGCTACCAGTGAAGCTACATGGTGACTATGTGTGGCCTCCGACGAAGAAGATGATGCAGCCGATACTACTAACCATCTACAAATCCTAGGCGGTGACCTCTCTACTGGCTCTAGGTCGGGAGACCTCTGTTTAGTCCATAAAGGACCCACACCTCCTTTTCGCGGTCTCATCTTCATTCCTATAGTCAAGATTTTCATGAATAATAAGCGGATCGTTCCGGACACTGAATCAAACTCAAAATCATATCTAAATTAATCCAATACGATGTTTAAACAAACCCTCAAATAAGAACATGCAAAAAATTTCAAAATTTAACCTATTCTGTAAGCCGATAATCACAACTTTTGAGAAACGGATCAAAACATGTTTTCAACTGGATTCGTTCATCGATATAAGTTTAGAATCATTAGAAAAGCAATTAGAAACTCAAAGATCAAATAAAAACTCACCGAATCAGAAGATTTTATGATTTCTTTGAAAATTGGTTTCCGTGACTCTTTGAGTTCTTCACGAGAATCCAGACAATCAACGCACAGATCTGATGCAAGAATGGTGAGGAATGATTAGAAATTGGATAAGGAATGGATATGGAGTGATTTGGGAGCTTTTGGTGGAAATTTGAGAGAGCGGGAGAGAAATGAAGACCCATTTTGAATTTAAAGTCACGAAGATGCTCTCCCCAGCTACGCATCATGTGTAGGTAGAGCTACGTATGGTGTGTAGCTCCCTAGCGTGGAGTTTTGTTCCAGCCTTAATACTCCATCATCTTTTATTAAATGTATTTACTCTCCGCACCTTCCGTATACCCCAATGAATAATTCACCACATCGACTGTGACGAGGAGCACGTTGTGACTTAATCTTACGACTCGATATAAATTTATGAACTATTGCATACAAAATACATTCTAGGTTCAAAAACTAACTTTTATCCCCTAGTACCAATGTTTAACGTCGTTGGCGTGACATTACCATATCTCAGTAACTGGGATCATGCTCGTGTGTTGGATCAGATAAATCGATCGTCTCCACAACACATTCAACTGGCTGAATGTTAATATAGTGCTTAAGCCTCTAACCATTCACCATGAACTTCTTTCTTGTCTCTGGATCATCAAGCTCTACTGCTCCATAGGGGAAAACTTTCGTAATCTCATATGGTCCATCCCATCTAGATTGAAGCTTATCAGGAAACAACTTTAATCTCGAATTAAATAGCCAAACCTTCTGGCCTTGCTCAAATACTTTCTTTCGAATGTGTTTGTCATGAAAAGCCTTCATCTAAGTTTTGTAAATCCAAGAATTTTCATAAGCATTGTTTCTCAACTCCTCAAGCTCTGCGAGTTGGAGTTTCCGTTGAGCATTAGACTTCTTTAAATCAAAATTCAATCTTCTAACTGTCCAATATGCTCAATGCTCTAGCTCAACAGGGAGGTGACGTGCCTTACCATAGACCAACCGATACGGTGTCATACCTATCGGAGTCTTGTACGCAATCCTATAAGCCTACAGTGCATCATTTAACCTTTGAGGTCAATCTTTTAAATCAATTCGCACTATTTTCTCCAAGATATTCTTTATTTCCTTGTTAGAAACTTCCACTTGTCCGCTAGTCTGGGGCTGATATGGTGTACAAATCCTATGATTGATGTCGTACTTCCGACACAGACCTCCGAGAAAATTGTTAACAAAGTGTTTTCCGCCGTCACTGATTATCACACGCGATATATCAAATCTTGCAAAGATATTAGACTCCACAAACTCCACCACAGTCTCATGATCTGCATGTGTGGTAGCTACAACCTCTACCCATTTTAACACATAGTCAACCCCCACAAGTATATACTCTTTCTTTCCTGCTTGCGGAAATGGTCCCATGAAATCTATCCCCCATACATTAAACAACTCAACGATTAAAATCGGGATTAGAGGCATCATATCACATCGAGATATGGATCCCAATTTCTGGCATCGCAAACACGCTTTACAATATGCAAATGCATCTTTGAATATGGTTGGTCAATAGAACCCACTCTGTACCACCTTATGACCTATTTTCTGAGCTCCAAAGTGCCCTCCACATTCGAGCGTGTGGCCAAACTTCAAAATACTTTGCACCTCACTTTCAGGGACACATTTTTTGCTAATATGATTAGAGCAATACTTGTACAATTGTAGATTATCCTATATAAAAAATTTAACTTGGCTGAAGAATCGGTCTCTTTCATTCTTAGACCAACCTTTTGGAATCTCACACATGGCTTTATAATTCACTATATTAGCATACCACGATATCTGCTCCACGATAGCCACACTGAACAAATGTTCATCTGGGAATGAATCCTTAAGAGGACTAGTTTCCTTTATAGTCTCTACAATGATCCTTGATAAATGGTCAACAACTACATTTTCGGAACCCTTTTTATCCTTAATCTCCAAATCAAATTCTTGCAGCAACAAAATCCATCTAATCAACAAATGCCTTAATGACGTATGATCCAAATAAACTACTACATTGGTTCCCAATAAGTATGATCAAAATTTGTCTAAGGCAAACACAACCACCAATAACTCCTTCTTTGTGGTTGTGTAGTTGATCTGCGTATCGTTCAGAGTATTGCTAGCATAGTACACTACATATGGCCATTTATCCTTTCTCTGACCTAATACCGCTCCTACGACATAGTCCGAAGCATCACACATCAGCTCAAACGACAGAGACCACTCCGGTTGACGAATGATCGGGGTTGTTGAGAGTTGAGTACGCAACTCCTCAAAAAGAATGAAGACACTCTTCGTCAAAGACAAAGGTCGTATCTTTAGGTAGTAAGTTGCACAGTGGCCATGCCATCTTACTAAAATCTTTAATAAATCATCTATAGAACCCGGCATGGCCCAAGAAAGATCTTAGCTATTTAACAGATGTGGGAGGAGGCAATTTTGAAATCAATTCGACTTTCGCCTTGTCTACCTCAATCCCCTTTTCTGATACAATGTGACCAAGTACGATCCCCTCTTGAACCATAAAATGGATTTTCTCCCAGCTCATAATTAAATTCGTCCTTTTACATCTCTTAAGCACGAGTGCTAGATGTTTTAAACAGTCTTCAATGGTTGCCCCAAAAACTGAAAAATCATCCATGAACACTTCTAGGAATTTCTCCACCATGTCAGAAAATATTGACATCATGCACCTTTGGAATGTAGCTGACGCATTACACAACCCAAAAAGCATTCTCCTGTATGCAAATGTACCACATGGGCAAGTAAAAGTGGTTTCTCCTGATCGATAGGATCAATCGCCAATTGATTGTAACCAGAATATCCATCAAAGAATAAGTAATAGCTTTGTCCGGCCAATCTCTCTAGGATTTAATCAATAAATGGCAATGGAAAATGATCTTTCTTAGTATGAGAGTTGAGTTTCTATAATCAATGCACACACACCAACCTGTGGTCGTGCGCTGTGGGATCAACTCACCATTCGAGTTAGGTACAACTATGATACCTGATTTCATCGGCACCACCTGAGTAGGACTCACCCATATACTTTTGGATATGGGGTAAATAATACCCACATCTAACAGTTTTACCACCTCTTTCATCACCACCTCCTTCACATTTGGATTCAATCTCCATTGCACGTCCCTTGATGGTTTTGCATCCTCCTCTAAGTGTATGCGATGCATGCAAATCAAGGGACCTATTCATTTCAAATCAGCAACGCTCCATCCTATTGCCTCTTTATTGTCACTTAAGAGCTTGACCAGACTCGATTCTTGTTCTTTTGTTAGCTTTGATGATATGATCACAATAAGAGTCTTATCAGGTCCTAAAAATACATATTTAAGCTTCTCAGGCACTTCCTTCAGCTCCAAGGTAAGATGAGTTATGAAAGATGGAACTGGTGGTGTATTTGAGATTGTGGGAAACAACTCAATCGGCGTTCTCCATGGTTGAGTGTATAATGCAGTCTTAATTGCAGTAATATCCTCATAGTCCATCTTCATTTGTTCATCCCAATCATCAGGTTCATCCTCTAATTTGAATCCAATCATGAAAGACTCCAACACATCTTTCTCCAAGATTTATGGTGAAAAATCTTCTACAATCTCATCGATCTCGTCACCCTCGTCAATTTGAAAGTAATCTACCAACTCAGGCAATTAATGATTAAAATAAAAAACATTCATTCGCACTTTTAGATTCCCAAATGACAGCTCTGTAGCCCATGTTCTACAGTTAATAAATGCATTGGTTGGGGCCAAGAATGGTCGTCCTAGAATCACATGGATATTCTTCTTCAAATCTGGGACAGGTTCTGTATCGAGAATTATAAAATCCACCAAAAAGTAGAACTTGTCCACCTAAACTATGAATTCCTCCAGAATCCCTCTTCCTTGCTTGAATGATCTATCCACAAGTTGGAGCACTATCGAGGTGGGATTGAGCTCTCCCAACCCTAGCTGCTGATAAACTGAATAAGGAAACAAGTTAACACTCGCACCTAGATAAAGAAGAGCTCTACCAATTTCCTGATCGCCAATAATGCAAGGAATAGTGGGAGCACTGGGATCTTTTCTCTTCGGTAGTGTGTTGTTTAAAAGCAACGAACTCACTTGTTCAGTCATCAAGATTTTATTTGGGACCTTTGCTCTACTTTTTTCCTTTTAGGTATAGAGGTCCTTCAAAAACTTAGCATAAGGTGGAATTTGGGCAATGATATCCAAGAGAGGCAAATTGATTTTGACTTGCCGAAAAGCCTTCAGCATGTCAGTTCTCTTGTGCTTACCATATCTGGTTAGCTTTCTCAGACATTGAGGAAATGACGATGCTACCTCATAACTTTCCCTTCATGGCTATTTTGGTACTGTCGGGTCGACCTCTTTCTCCACTTGAGGTTGATCGGTTAGAACTTTCTCGGCTGGCCTTCGCTTACTCACCCTTTCTTCATGTTGTTCCTCAACCCTATTCTCCACTTACCTTCTGATGGGTGTCAGATGTGTGCAAACTATGTGGTTAAAAATGACACTTTAACGACACTTTAGGTTTTACCCTTTTGCAAGTGCACAGATCGATTGTACATAATTTTGCTTGAGTAGGGGAATATCGATCCCACAGAGACAAGGATTGTTCACTTTAATAATAAAAAAACACTGAATTATAGCTTTCTGAAAATAGTTTTATTTTGTGAATTATCAAATAATAATGAAAATAAGGCAGAAAACAATGATAAATAATGTATGATTCAGAGGGAGAGAAAACTAGGGTTTCCTCACTCTACCACTAACCGCATAACATAATCCAAATTCTATTTCAATTGCATAAGGGCGATCCATTGACTATGAATCAGGTCGCACGACGCCAGCAGTTTGACCCTAAAAAGGATTACTCTCAACCGGATTGCGACAATCCATCTCAAGACTAAATTGATTAGTGCATGTCAACTACTAACAAAAATTAAATTAAAGTGGTAAATTAAAGCATGAAAATAAACTAAGGCATGTCTATATCAGTTTGTCAGGGCATGGCCAGCATTAACCTAGGGTTTTGAGTTTTATGACCATCATTGTATAGAAAATCAGAGATTAAACATCCGAGTTCCAGCCCATAGTGAATAATTGTGATTGTGTAAGATAAATATATTCAAAAAGTATAAGACAATAATCAATTCAAATATATAAACTTGTATCACGAATAAAAATGGTCCCTCATCTAACACAATCATCACAGTATAGTCATAGTTTCCCCTCTCTACAATTGAATATAAAATCAAAACTACATTACTTAGCTAGGGTTTTGCGAGAAAACCTTAGATACCGAATTAGTTGATCATGGCTGAGAGAATCTGCATTGTCAGTGTAGAAACAATCTACATAGCCTTCTTCTCTGGATCTCTAGGTCTTTAATGGTAGTTCTCTTTAATGGAAGAACTCTATGAATGAACGTGCATGAACCAGCCTCCAAAAAGTATATAAAACTAGAACTAAAACAAAACTTAAAAACTTAGAATCCCTAAACTAAACCTATCCCTCTAGTATTTATAGACAAGTGAGGGAAACCCTAATGGTTGCCCTTTTCTGTAATTTCATAATACATGAATAATCTTTTAAAATTAGATGTAACTATGTGTATAAGCCTGTATGTATAGGTCCGAAATCACCAATCACTTGAAATATCGAAGTAGGGACAAAACTGGAAAATTCTGAAACAACTCCGAAACAACTTCAGCATGTCGAGGGATCACGTGACCACCATGTGGGACCTATGCTCCTGTCCTACGCTTAGGCGTAGGTCTAGGTCGTAGGGATATGCTCTTGACCTACGCTTAGGCGTAGATGTAGGGCATAGGATCCAAAACCATAGTGTAGCTTAGGAGCGTAGGTTTTGTCCAATTTGCCCTTTTTCTCTCTAATGACGTAGGGTATAATGCATTTTTTATGTAAAAACCCGTCTTTTCATATTTGAGCTAGACTGGTCGCTTTTGACTCCCTATTCACAGAGATTAGCTCTGTTTCTTCATTAAGCCCTTGAAATATACTTACACACACAAACGGGATAGAAATACCAAGTAATGGAATGTAAAGACATAACAAGCAGAAGATAGGGGCAAAAAATGACCAATATTGAGAACCTATCACACCCCCAAACTTAAATATTGCTAGTCCCTTAGCAATAAACTCAGAGAAAACTATCTGTGATGATTTTTATTCTGTCTAACTTACCTACTCTAATCTAATCCCTTACTTTCGTGAGGGTCAATGATTACACTTAGCACATGTAACAAGCCTTTTGAACCCCTGGTGGACGAGTTAAGTCTCGTGAAGGTTTCCAGTGATGGTACCTACAAACATCTCAATTCTTTTGTAATTACGCATTCATGAGTTCACACACACAAGTCAAATAAGGTATGATACAACACATAAGATAATATGAATGCAAATATTCCCACTCACTACCAACCAACAATTATATCAAGCTTCGTGTTATGAATGGTCCCCACTTAAGTGAATGATTTTGCTACTTTCTACTTAAAATCCGAACAACCTTCCGTGATTTTGTTAACATTCAACTACAATATTTCAGTTTCTTTTCTCCTACTTCATTGATCAAATTTTACCATTTTTCATTAAAACGTACCTTTTCAACTTTCCACTTTTCATCCCTTTTTGTCTTTCTAAGCTCCGAACTTTCCAGGGATGATTTTTAGTCCCGACCGACTAGGCCCGAGCTTCTTCCATGGGATTTATGCTCATCATATTTTCCCCTTTAAACGCGAACAGTGATATATGTGATACCGAAGCCCGGTTAATCAAATCAAAGAACTATTTTTTGTATTTTATTTTCTCAATTTTTTATTCAATTTTCTCCATTTCAACCAAAACAATTCCCCTTCTCCCCTTTTATTGTGGCAAAACTATTTTTCAACTACATAGTAAAAAATCAACCTATTTCTCATAGTGAATGTGTGCTTGTGTTTAAAGGTCAAAGTTGTCCTTCTTAATTTCAATTTCACTAATTCACTTACCCATGTAAAACCACATCATTTCACTAACGTAATCTAATCACTATTCTCATGAGCAGGAACATCACAACACATACTACTCATGTATCATACACATAAACTTAATCAAATTGTAAATGCCAAATATTCATGCGTAAAAACAAAGAATTGTTCCAAAATTTTTTTTTTTAATTTTTTTCTCGAAAATCTTTATTCCTTGTAATACTATACCCTTACCCCCAAACTTAAATCAGATCATGTCCACATGGTCAAAAATAAAGTAGGAGAACAAATACAGTTACCCTTGAAGCTCAATTCTGGATTCCAAAGCAAATCACAAATCCTCTCCCTAAAACTTGAATTGGAGCACCTGGAGATATCATCAACAAAGCACACATACCCAATCATAGTAATGGAAAAGACATTTCATCATAAACACCCAGAAATCGACACATGTTTTTAAGGAATCAAAGATTTTTTTTATTATTAACTTTTTTTTTACATGACAAAAATAATAACAATAATAAAAAAACTGATTTGGCCTTAAGGGCCTACAATCCTAAAATAAAAATAAAAATAACAATAAAATAAATAAAGACGTGGCCTTAAGGGTCTATCGTCTCTACAAATAAAATAACCTAAAAATCCTAAATCTAAATCCTAGTCCGCCTCTTCTTCTACATCACTTGACACAACACTCTTCAACCATATTCGGCAGTCTGCAGTCTCTTTCAACTTCTCTAAATCTTCTTATGGATATATTTTCATGTATATCCACTACATCTCATCCAATTCCTTCATTCTATCACCCAACTGCTCAGCAATGATTTTTTATAGTAAAAACGGGTATGGAAGATAATAATCACATTTATCGGCCCCCGCCCATTCTCGACTCACAATTGCTCGAGCATACGACATCTCAGCCATAATCAATATTGGAACACACACTTCATACCCATGAGTTAGGGCATACAAAGTTCGAAGCATAGTGTGATATCTTGCACTTATTCGATTATTAGTCCGAAGTTGAGCCGCAACAACACAATCCAAATAAAGTAGATATGACTTCAACCACCGATTATCACACGTTTTATCCCCCGGATCTGAAACTGCACACAATTCCCGCACCATATCTTCATCCTTATGTGGCTATACGGGATGCTCCTTCAATATTCCTTGTAAGTTTGTCGGAGTACAGAATGATATATATTCCATGCATCGGCAATACTTCTTCTTCCAATCACAACAGGAGCACTCCACTGAGTCATTTTAGCCCTTATCACCTCAAATCCTAGCGGTCCTGAAACTATCATATTTTCATAGAATTTTCAGACCAAGCCCGGATACACCTTTTCGCTCCCCGGTTTTTCTAAACTCTTCAATCTTCGTTCTTTAAGGATTTTTCTTCCAGGTGCAACTAAAACTCGATTCATCCTCTCCGGATGAAATATCTCCTCAAATTGCAACCGACACTGCAAAAACAATTTTGGTGTGGTTCGACTTCCTTTCCGACTCGTAGCTTCGTTATTCGTGCTCTTCATGACCACATACGGTTTCGTCCCCTCTATGAACTCTTTCGGGTCAGAATAATCTTCATTAGCATTATCCATACTAACCATCCTCGAAATAAAAAGAATAAAAGAATAATAGAAGAAGAATACCCAATCTAATGCTCACTCTTTGAGAATTGTGAATTGTGAATTGTGTCTACCCTATGGATGTATTTATAGATGAATGGAGTAGAATTAGAAGAGAAAAAAGATTTAAAACCCTTAATTGACTAGGAAAGGAGAAGCAATAACTAATCCAACTTTTATTTGCAGTCTCCTTCTCAGATTACGATTATTCTAAAAATTCTACAAAACTTCTACACAAATTCCTAAAAATAACTTAAACAAATCTAAATACAAGTATAAGTACATATTAGGCCAAAACATCCCAAAAAGGGAAGAATTTTTCAAATTTTCTGACCCAACCACAAACTACCCTACGTTTGGGCGTAGGGTAAGGTTAAAAATTAATAATTTCTTTTTTTTAAAAAAAAATCATGTCACGCTTTCTAATAACCGACGCACCCCCAAACTTAAACGCACAAATGTCCTCATAGTGCAAAAATAAAATCACACATACTCAATGTAATAAACATAGTAAGGCATGCATGTCAGTAAAAGCGATAAAAAATAGTCATTTTATACAAAAGCAAAAATATCATAAACAGATAGAAATGATCGTTAAAGCGGTCACAAAAGATCAAACATGACTCTCCGCTCTACGATTGATCTCTACTATGTACATCTAAAACAAGAAAATCTAAAAACAAAATAAAATAAACAAAACTAAACTACAACTATATAACATCATTCGAAGGTGGTTGTGGTGGTAGAACGGTCATTCCCATATGTCGCATCATAAGATCCCACTGATGCATCATCTCACGGTCCTCATGCTGTTGGGCAACCTCTCCTCTGTAAATGCACGCTCTAATCCCTTAATACGTCCAATCAACTGATCGTACTGAGTTTGAGTCATCATAACAGCACCCCCAATCGGGGCCTGTGGCATATCACCTCCTAAAGAAGCCTCCTTAGCATGTGGCACCTCCACCTTAAGCATCTCATCCTCAGCCTGTGGCACCTCCACATCATCCTCCTGTGCACCCGACAATAAAAATCCTCCAAATCTGCGTCGGTGAGCATATGTCACTAGACCCTTCTTGATCCACCCCTTGTTCCATGCTCCCTTTCCATACGCAACTAGCGGTGCAAACTTATCCTCAACATCCATTTGTAATCCTTGATTAAATATCAACTTTATCACAAGGCATGGAAGAACCATCTGGAACTTGGCAGTCCCGACCTTGTTCTACTAACGCAAGTGAATATAATGCCAAAAAAAAGTCTGCCAAAGGGGCGTGTGGAATAGAGTACCAGTGACCAAACTCTAAAGCATAGTGTAGTGCCAAAAATGGCGGGTAGCACATGGTCTGATGGCTATGTGGTCACACATTGGACTGGACTATCACATCCCAGAGCCATAGCATCGGATGATAGTTGGACTTCTTGGTCCCATTACGCCTATTATTGGCCCACTGCCCCTCAGTTTGCAATCTCACCATATCATAAAGTGGCGGAAGTGGGTCTGGCATAGGTGGGAACCTTTCCTCTAGCTCTGTAGGGCACTCGTATGGAATACCCCACACAACAGCAATACTTTCGGGAGTAATCTCAAACTCCCGCCCCTGCACCACTATCACTAGTTAAGTCCCTCTGCTGTAATGCCTCATATGAAGCCAGAACTCACTAATCATGTCAGCGCAAATATGTGGTGTAGTTGGGGCTAGGATCGGTAATAATCTGCGCTCCCTCAGTATGCTAATGGTCCAATGTGGAACAGGCTCTATCCGCTCAAGTGGCACAATAGCAAAAGTGCGCTCCTGTCGGAACCCCTTCTTTAAAGCCTGGGTCAACAGCGCCTCCTTGGAGACCTTGGAATGTTTCCATCTGTAAATAACAAGGTCACCCTCGTCACCATTAATTGTCGACTCAGGATATGACACCTCGTCATGCTCAACATCCTCTAACTTTGCCTCATGCTCTACCTACCCATCCTCATTATCACCGCTCTCGGTAGTCTGCTAATTGGATGTCTCCGACTCATGTGGTAGTGGTTATGGGTTGGGGACTGGAGACTGTGCCCGGGGTCGTGATGGTGCCCTTAGTGCAGCAGGTGGAACTATCATCCAGCCATATCTCAAATCGAACTCAATGCCCTCCGTCAGTGCAATTGGCCTCAAAGCCTCCTCATCAGACGAATCCGACGCAACATACACCAGTCTCGGCGCCTGGGTACTATGGCGTACAGGTCGCATACTCTCCAGGGGCGATGACCGTGATCTGTCTCTCTGTACTGCCATCCCCGACGTAGATGCTCCCTCAGCTGCCTTCCTCGCTCCTTTTACGCGAACCATTCCTACATAATTCAGATTTTTACATCAATGAGCAAAAACTGTCCGGACACCGAATCAAACTCAAAACTATATCTAAAGTATTCTAATACGACGATTAAACAAGTCCTTATCTCAAAAATTCAATATTCAACCCGTATCTAAAGCCAGAAACCCAACTTTTTGAAAAAAGATTAAAACATGATTTCGATCAGTCTCGTTTGTCAATACTAGTTTAGAATAGTTATATTAAGTAATCGTAACCAAAAGAATGGATAAAAAATTACCGAATCACGGGAAATGGCAAATTCCCCAAAATTGGATTCCGGAGACTTTTCGAGTTCTTCACGTGAATCCGTACACACCGTGCACTAATCTGATGATCCACCGCTTGGGAATGATAAGAAATATCGATATTCGGCTTTAGGAACAAACATGAGTCGATTTGGTGGAGAGGAAATGGAGAAAAGTGAATTTTAAAATGAAAAGCCGCGGGACTGTATATATATAGTCCCGTGACCTACGCTTGGGCGTAGGTCACCCTATGCTTGGGCGTAGGTGCCAAGGATAAATTTTTTGCTTCGGCCATTTTTTTGCTCGTTCTCAATTCTTGAACATTCCAACCTCCCCTATACACACCTGTTTGACTTCAATTCATCAAAATTTGGCGTTTCGTGGACGAAAAATACCCCTCCAAATGATGATGACTATTTCGGACTCGATCTTAAAATTTTACAAAAACCGAATTGAACTACTATTATACAACTACAAACTAAGATCAAAAGTTACTCTTTATCACTTAGTACCAATGTTTAACGTCGTTGGCTCGATGTTGCCGCCTCTCAGTACTCAGGATCAAAATTATCTAGCTTTGGTGCCAATTCTATTAAATCAACTGTTTCAACAACACTCTCTATCAGCACAACTTTGATATAATGCTTCAAACGCTGACCATTCACAACAAATCGTTTTCAGTTGTTAGGGTCGTCAAGTTCCACCGCTCCATGGGGGTAAACCTTAGTAATTCTGTACGGCCCGTCCCATCTTGACTGCAGCTTACCAGGAAATAATTTGAATCTTGAATTGAACAACGACACTTTCTGACCAATCTCAAAGCTTTTCTTTCCGATATGTCTGTCATGGAATGCTTTGGTTCGGACTTTATATATTCTAGAATTCTCATATGCGTTGTTCTTCAACTCCTTAAGCTCTGCGAGTTGGAGTTTCCTCTGAGCACCCGATCTTTTGATATCAAAATTCAATCTTCTAATCGCCCAATATGCTTTGTGCTCGAGTTCCACAGGAGATGACACGCCTTACCATAGACCAATCTGTATGGCGACATACCAATTGGTGTCTTGTAAGCTGTCATGTATGCCCCCAGTGCATCATTTAGCTTTTTCGGCCAATTCTTCAAATCAGGATCAACTGTGTTTTCAATAATTTTATCCATCTCCCTGTTTAAAACCTCCACTTGACCACTCGTCTGTGGGTGATATAGCGTTCCAATTATATGAGTGACACCATACTTCTTGCACAAGGCCGGAAGAAACTGGTTGTCAAAGTGGCTGCCGCCGTCACTGATCAACACTCGTGGCATACCAAATCTAGAAAAGATGTTGGATTTAACAAACTCCTCAACCACAATGTGATTCACATGCGACATGGAAACCGCCTCTACCTATTTAGAAACGTAATCAACTCCCACTAATATGTACTACTTATCGCCGACTTTTGGAAACGGTCCTATGAAGTCAATGCCCCAGACGTCAAATAACTCAACCACCAAAATACAATTTAGTGGCATCATGTCTCGTCGAGATATGGATCCCAATTTCTGACATCTCAGATAAGATTTTCAAAACTCGAACGCATCCTTGAATATGGTGGGCCAATAAAAACCACTTTGTAGGACTTTGTGAGCTGTCTTCTGAGCACAAAAATGCCCTCCACACTCTAGCGTATGACAGAATGTCAGTATGCCTTGAACTTCACTTTCTAGAACACATTTACGAATTATCTGATTCGGGCAATATTTGAACAGTCGCGGATTGTCCCAGATAGAAAATTTTATTTGGCTGAAGAAACAATCCTTCTCATGCTTAGACCATCCATTAGGAATTCTACCTATGGCTTTAGAGTTGACAATATCTGCATACCACGGTGTCTGTTCCATAACAGCCATACTGAACAGATGTTCATCCGAGAACTCATCCTTAAAAGGAGTGTCGTCCTTCGTGGACTCAACGACAATTCTTGACAAATGATCAGCTACAACTTCTCCGTACCCTTCTTATCTTTGATCTCCTAATCAAATTCTTGTAGCAACAGAATCCATCAAATTGGTCTGGGCTTGGAGTCTTTCTTGGTTAGTAAATGCCATAGTGCGACATGATCTGAGTACACGACCGCCTTGGTTCCCAACAAATATGACTTGAATTTGCCCAAGGCGAACACCACTTCCAATAACTCCTTCTCGATAGTTGTGTAGTTCATTTGAGCTTCGTTTAGAATTCTACTGGCATAGTAAATCACATACTGCAACTTGTCTTTTCTCTACCCCAGCACAGCTTTGATTGCATAATCTGAAGTGTCACACATCAGCTCGAACAGTAGAGACCAGTCCGGTGGACAAATAATTGAGGCATATGAGAGTTTAGTACGCAATTTCTCAAAGGCATGAAGACATTCTTTGTCAAAGACAAAGACTACATATTTAGCCAGTAAATTGCATAATGGCCGGACGATCTTACTAAAATCTTTGATAAACCTTCTGTAAAACCCAGCATGGCCTAGAAAAGAGCGTATCTGCTTCACAGATGTGGGAGGAGATAATTTTGAAATCAGCTTGACTTTTGCTTTATCGACCTCAATCCCCTGCTTTGATATAATGTGGCCAATCACTATTCCCTCTTGAACCATAAAATGGCTCTTCTCCCAACTAATAATTAAATTGTTCTCTTTACACCTTTTAAATACTAGTGTTAAATGCCTCAAACAGTCTTCAAAGGTTGCCCCAAAGACTGAGAAGTCATCCATGAACACTTCCAGAAACTTTTCTACCATATTAGAGAAGATAAACGTCATACATCTCTGGAATTTCGTAGACGCATTACACAAACCAAAAGGCATCCGTTTGTATACGAATGTGCTATATAGACAAATGAAAGTGGTTCTCTCCTAATCTGCAGGATCAATTGCCACTTGATTATAGTCGGAATATCCATCCAAAAAACAGTAGTAGCTTTATCTGGCTAATCTTTCCAGGATTTGATCGATGAATGGTAATGGAAAATGTTCCTTCCTGGAGTTAGAGTTGAGCTTTTTGTAGTCGATACACACACGCCACCCCGTAGTCGTGCGTTGAGGAATTAGCTCACCCTTTTCATGGGCACCACTCTGATTCCTGACTTCTTTGGAAGCACTTGAGTTGGCCTTACCCACTTACTATCAGAGATCGGGTAGATGATTCCCGCATCCAGCAACTTCAATACTTCTTTTCTTACTATCTCCATCATGTTCGGATTCAATCTTCGCTACATCTTCCTTGACGGTTTCGCCTCATCTTCCAAATAAATCTGATGCATGCAAATTGATGGATCAATCCCTTTTAAATCAGCCACAATCCACCCAATCGCTTCTTTATTCTTGGTCAAAACCTCAATCAGACTCGATTCCTGTTCGGTTGTCAACTTTGATGAAATAATTACAGGAAGAGTCTCGTCGGGTCCCAAGAAAACATACTTCAGCTTCTCTAGCAACTCCTTTAGTTCTAAAATAGGCGGAGTTATAAGTAATAGAACTAGGGGAGAACTTGAGACTATTGGGAGTGGTTCCACTAGCTCTTGCTTCCAAGGTTGCGTGTATAACACAGTCTCAATTTTATCCAACTCCTTGTTCTGCCATTCCATATACGCATCCTAAACTTTGATTTCTTCATTCGACACTTTATTTGCCATAAATTCTTCAAGCTCGTCTTTCTCCAGAATTTGAGTCACAAAATCACGTATAATATCATTTAACTCGTCGCACTCATCTATCTGGAAACAGTCCATAGACTCAGGTAATTGATGGCTTCCCTTAAAAACATTCATCCTGACTTTCATGTTCCCAAAGGTCAGATCCATGGCTCCAGTTCAGCAATTTATGCATGCATTTGCCATGGAAAAAAATGGTCTACCTAAGATCATAAGGATGTGGTTTTTCGAATCCGAGATAGGTTCCATCTCCAGGATTACAAAATCAACTGGAAAGTAAAACTTACCTACTTGAACTATGATGTCTTCCAAAATTCCTTTAACCTGCTTGACAGATCGATCGGCAAACTGCAGTACAACCTCTATGGGACTAAGCTCTCCCAACCCTAGCTATTTATAGACTGAATAAGGAAACAAGTTAATACTCACACCTAGATCTAGAAGGGCTCAACCAATTTTCTGGTCACCGATAACACAAGAAATAGTGGGAGCACCGGGATCTTTCCTCTTTGGTGGAGTATTGCTTAACAACAATGAACTCACTTGCTCAGTCAAGAGTATTTTCTTCGGATTCTTCATTCTGCTTTTCCTCTTCTGCGTATAGAGATCCTTGAAAAATTTAGCATATGGTAGGATTTGGATAATCACGTCTAGGAGCGACAGATTAGTCTTCAATTATCGGAACGTATCCAACATATCAAATTCTTTCATCTTCCCATACTTAGTCGGTTCTCTAAGACATTAAGGAAATGGCGATGCCTCATCGTAATTCGCCCTATCTGGCTCATCAAGCAATGTCTTGTCGACACTCTTATCTACTGGCAGTTTATCTGTCTGAACTTCAGGCTCTTTACTCTCAACCTCTTTCTGCTGTGCTTTTTCCGCTTCCTTCCTTTGAGCTTGCTCATCTTGTTTTCTTCTACGTAGCCTTTCCTCATGTTTTTCCACCACTCTGCTCTCCATTACCCTTCTACTTCTCAGAGTCGTAATTACTTGAACAGACTCGTGATTATCATTGGTAAAGAATCCAAGCTCCTGTAGTTGCTGGATCTTTGGGTTAGCGATAGGCTGACTAGGAAACTGATATGGCTCTCTAGTATTTCTATAATTTTCCATTTGTCCTAACTGCATGGTTATTTGGGCCAGTGCTTGAGTATATACCCCCATCTGATTTTGGAGGTCTACCAAGGTCTGCTCGATCCTGTTATTTTGAAAACCGGGTGGGGGAGCTTGATTTCTTTAAGGCTGCAGCTGATAATGGAATGGTTGGATAGCCTGGTTGTTATTGAATGGCTGAAGAGCCAGAGAATTATTAGGTGGTTGTCTGGGTTGGAAATTTGATTAAGAATTACGAGCCAGTATAGTTGGTTGAGATTGGAACGATTGTTGGCTCTATTAGAACCTTGGCTGCGAGGTAAGTTACTACCTTGGTTGAAAATTGGACCACTGTCCTTGTTGAACTTTTTTTGGAGGATTCTCCACATTTGTGGACTTATAGAACAAGAATGGATGATTTTTATTATTTGAAGAGTATGAGTTTGAGAATGGGGCATTATTGGAGTAATTCTGTGGTACATTGACATCGGCGGCAATTACGTCCTCACACTCATTTTGAGAATAATCTGATTCAACCTCATAAACTTCTCTTTTGGGATAACGACATATTTAGGTCAGAAGTTTTTCAAATTGTTCTAACCTCTCCTCTATCAATGCCACTAGATTTTTCATATCATGATTAACCTCGAATGATTTTTCTGATTGCCTATCCAGTTCACTTTTAGACCTCATATCAGATTCATACTAAAGGGCATTTTCACTAATGTTATTAAACATCTCTAAAAGCTCTTTTGCGGAATTTAAGGTAAACTGACCCTGTCTAGAGGCATCTATCAGATTCTTATGTTTTTCATCTAAACCCATGTAAAAATTTCTAGCAACATCCTGATCAGAAATCCTATGGTGGGGACATTTATACAAAATCTTATTGTACCTCTCCCACGCATCATGAAATTGTTCTCCTGGTAACTGTCTAAATCGCTTAATCGCATCCTAGGCTTCGGAAGTCTTTCCTATGGGAAAATGTTTTTCTAAGAATTCTTCCTTAAGTATTTCCCAGTCAAGTTTAGTTGCTTGAGTCAATTTAATGTACCATATTTTTGCTTTATCTTTTAAAGACCATGGGAATAGACGCACTCTTAAATCATTTTTAGTTAAACCATCATACCTAACAGTTGATGCAACCTCTAACAATTCATTGACATGCTGGTACGGATCTTCTACCCTGAGACAAGAAAACTTTGGGAGCATGTTGATCACACTCATCTTGATCTCGAAATGCTTTGCACCTTCCTCTTCAGGAAATTCAGCATACAATTTACACGCGTCCGATGCGTAGAATCCCTTCAATGAGGTGTCTGGTCCTCTCTATGGATTGACTCTTTCGTCACCCATCTCGACTTCTTCGGTCTGACGACGCTCTTCAATAGATTTTCGTAAATGCCTTAGAGTTCTTTCGATCTCCGGGTCGTATACAACTAACACATAATTTGAATTTGAACGCGTCGATCTATCGGACATACACTAAATTGTTTTTGAAAATATATATTTTTATTGTTTTTATTTTTTTGAAATAAAACAAATTAACTAAACTACTTCTAAACTTATCTAAACTATGAAAAAAAAGCAAAGCTAAAAATTAAATGCAAAAACCAAGCAAAATTAAAACTCACAAAGGGTCCAGATGCAACTTCAACAGCTTTGTCTTTTCCTTTCACGCTCTTCAATGGTACCTGAAAATCACACAAAAATTTTAACTTTAGCTTTAATCTACAATAACGCAATGCAAATAAACTACTAAAGCTATTGAATAATGCCAAGTCCCCGGCAGCGGGGCCAAAAACATGATGGGCGTCAGGTGTGTGCAAAATATGTGGTTAAAAATGACACCTTAACGACACTTTAGGTTTTACCCTTCTGTAAGCGCATAGATCAATTGTATATAGTTTTGCTTGAGATGAGGAATATCGATCCCACAGAGATGAGGATTGTTCACTTTAATAATCTAAAAACACTGAATGATAGTTTTTCAAAAAGAGTTTGATTTTGTGAATTATCTAATAATGAAAATAAGGCAGAAAACAATGATAAATAATGGTTGTGATTCAGAGAGAGAGAAAACTAGGGTTTCGTCACTCCACCACTAACCGCATAACATAGTCCAAATTATATTTCAATTGCATAAGGGCGATCCATTGACTGTGAATCCGGTCGCACCGCGCTAGCAGTTTGACCCCAAAAAGGATTACTCTCAACTGGATCGCGACAACCCATCTCAAGACTAAACTGATTAGTGCATGCCAACTACTAACATAAAGTAAATTAAAGCATGAAAATAAACTAAGTCATGTCTATATCAATTTGTCAGGGCATGGCCTGCATCAACCTAGGGTTTTGAGTTTTATCACCTCTATTGTGTAGAAAATCAGAGATTAAACATACGAGTTCCAGCCCATAGTGAATAATTGTGATTGTGTAAGATAAATTTATTTGAAAAGTCTAAGACAAGAATCAATTCAAATATATAAACTTGTATCATGAATAAAAATGGTCTCTCATCTAACAATATCATCACAATATAGTCATAGTTTCCCCTCTCTACAATTGAATATAAAATCAGAACTACATTACTTCGCTAGGGTTTTGTGAGAAAATCCTAGATACCGAATTAGTTGATCATGGCTGAGAGAATCTGCATTGTCGGTGTAGAAACACTATCCATGGCCTTCTTCTCCAGATCTCTAAGTCTTCAATGGTAGTTCTCTTCAATGGAAGAACTCTATGAATGAACGTGCATGAACCAGCCTCCAAAAACTATATTAAAACTATAACTAAAATAGAACTTAAAAACTTAGAACCCCTAAACTAAACCTAACCCTCTAGTATTTATAGACAAGTAAGGGAAACCCTAATGGTTGCCCTTTTCTATAATTTCATAATACATGAATAATCTCTTAAAATCAGATGTAAATATGTGTATAAGCCTGTATGTATAGGTCTGCGGGTTATTCCTTAATACATTAATTTCACTTACTTATTCTTCGGGTTAGCCACCGGCTGACTAGGCAATCTTCCTTATTCTCTTCTATTTAGGGCATTAGCTACTTGGCCCATCTTGGTATCTAGCTTCACCAACGCCTCAGTGTGAGAGCCTAGCTTATTCTGATTGCCTTGTAAAGTCTTTGACAACTCATCTGGATCAAAGCCTGGTGGTCTTAGTGTTGGGGTTTGACTTCTCTGAGGTTGAGGTTGGTAATTGAAAGGTCAAGTGCCTAAAGAATTGGGCTAAAAAATTTGAGTCATAACTTGGGGTTGAGAATTAAAAGATTGACGGTTCTAAGAGAAATTTGATTGAGGATTTTCCACATTCTGAGAACGATATGAGAGATATGGATGATTTTGCCACTTCGGATTGTATGAATTAGAAAAAGGAGTATTGTTCGAATTGGTTCATGCTGCATTAGCATCAGCAGTAATTACCTCATTATTTTTTACATTCATTTTGGGAAATATCATGTCCTATTGTTAAGACATCTCTTGGGGCTGACAGACTCAGATTTATGAATTTATCGAGCTTTTCTCCTAATGGGGCTACTGATTCTCTCACATCATCATTATTTTTATCAATGATAAATGTTTTGTCAAATCTTCTTTTGAGTCCATCTCTAGCACGCATCTCAGATTCATGTTGAATCGAGTTATCACTCATATTGTCAAACAGCTCCAAGAGTTCTTTTGCTGGCCTCAGTGTAAATTATCCTCCCACTGCTGCATCAATCAGATTTTTATGTGTGGCACCCAGTCCAAGATTGAAATTACGCACTATATCATGATCAACAACTTATGATGGGGACACTTTCGCATAATTTCATTAAATCTATCCCAAGCATCAATGAACTGCTCACCAGGCAATTATCTGAAGTGGGTAATTATTTCTTTCGCTTCATGGGTTCTACCTACTGGAAAATATTTTTCCAAAAATTCAACTTTTAAGATTTCCCAATCAATTTTTACAGTTTTCCCTAAAGCGACATACCATTTTTAGTTTTTTCTCTCAAAGAAAAGGGAAATAATCACACGCGCAATGCATTCAGGCTTAGATTATTTATTTTGACGGTCGAGGCCATTTCTAAGAAATCATTAATATGCTGATAAGGATCTTCATTCCTAAGTCCGAAGAACTTAGGCAACATATTGATGAAACTAGATTTGATCTCATAGTGCTTGACCCATTCTTCTTAAAGAAATTCCGCATATGTTTCATGAGCAGTAGGCACATAGTATTCCTCCAAGGACGTGGTTGGTGCCTTTCACGTCTCAGCATCACGATCGGCCATCCTTTCTTGCTCCAACTGTCAACGATGTTCTTCCTCCCTAGCTTGATGATTTCGATGAAAAGTTTGTTCGATTTCAGGATCAAAAGGTACTAAAGCGGTGTTGAGGTCAAAAAGGCTTGTCTATCGGTCATACACTGACGAAAACATTTTTTTTTATTAAAACAAATTCAACTACTTCTAAATTACTCTAAGTATTAACAGAAAGCAAAGCTAAAATTATGAACAAAATTAAGCTAAACTAAAACTCACACGAGGTCCAACGACGCAACTTTCGCTACTTCGCTATCTCGCTTTATGCTTTTCAGAGTACCTGTCAATCACGCAAAATTTCAACTTTAGATACACTACAATAATCCAATATTACTAAAGTACAAAAGCAATGAATAATGTCTAGTCCCCAGTAACGGCGCCAAAAACTTGATGTCCACCCAGGGGTGTCAAAAATAATGATTAACAATGATCCCTTGGGACGGCCTAGGTTTTACCTATCGCAAGCGCACGAGTCAAATTATAGTATAGTAATGGCTTATGAAAGGGAATGTCGAACCCATAGAAACTTGGTTATTCACTTCAGCAATTTGAAAATATTAAATTATGGTTGAAAAAGTGTTTGATTTGATTTTAAGAATTGTAACTGATAGGTGCTCAATATTGTCCATTTTAAACCCCTATCTTGCTAAGGTTATGTCTGTACATTACATTATTTGGTGTTTTTATGTTTCTTATGTGTTTAAGCATGTTTCAGGAGCTTAATGAAGAAATATAGCTAACTTTGGTGAATTAACAAAGTACATCCTCGTTTCTATCCAAGAGCAGAGTCAAAGAGGCATTTAGAGACAAAAATGGATTCCGAATGGCAAAAATGGCATTTCCCGAAGCCGTCACTTCAAGCAAAAAGTATTATGGGTTCAAGGCGGTCATTTTGGTGCATTTACGGAGAAAAATGATTTTCAAGAAAATACGTACGCATAAGCCTACGCTTTCAGAATCAAAAAGTGGCTAGAAAGTGGATTTTTATGCTTCAAGCTACGCCTAACCCTACGCTCAAAGTGTAAGGTAGCTAAATACTGCAATTTTTTCCTATTTTACCCCATGTTAATTCAATGATGCGGCTGTGACTCCAAAACTCTATATACATGTATATACACATTTATATATGCGAACTTAGGGTTTTTATTAGGTTTAGTGTGAAATTACCGAAAAGGGAAACCATTAGGGTTTCCCTCGGCTTGTCTATAAATACATAGTTATATATCAGAGGTAGGGGTTCATTCATTGAGCTCTCTCACATTTACATTTAGAATTGCTGTTGTTGAGAAGGAGAGCCATATTCAGACCTAGAGATCCGAAGAGGAAGAACATGGAGATCGATTCTATACCAAATATGCAGTCTTCATCTTCCATGGCCAATTGACTCGGTATCTAGGGTTTTCTAGCAAAACCCCAGCCAAGTAATGTAGTTATTATTTGTTTTCAATTGTAACGAGGGGAAACAGTTGACCATATTGTGATGATTGTAGTAGATAAAAGATCATTTTTATTCTTGATACAAAATTCTATATTTGTTCTCTATTCTTGTCTTAGATGGAATGAATATAGTATTTTACACAACCATGATTATTCACTATAGGCTGGAACTCGGATGCTTAATTTATGGTTTTCTACATAATGGTGGTAATAAAACTTAAAACCCTAGGTTGGCGAAGGTCATGCATTGGCGAGTTGATATAGACATGCTTTAGTTTTTTTCATGCATTAGGAGTAGATTAGAGTAATTTAATTGCCATGCACTAATCAGGTCAGTCATGAGATGGGTTGTCGCAATCCGGTTTATGGTAATCCTTTTTGGGGTCGTATTTAGTTATTTACGGTATGACCTGATTCACAGTTTATGTATCATCCTCTTGCAATTGTTAGATTGATAGAACTATATTATGTGGTTAGTGGTGGAGCGATGAAAACCGTAGTTTTCTCTCTCTCTCTTTTGAATCACAAACCAATTTACTTTGCTTTCTAGAATAATTTAGTTAATTTAAATAATTTTGTCATCGACCACCAAAATAAATAAATTTTCATAAATATAACTCATTGTTTTTGAATTGTTAAAGTGAACAATCTCAGTCTCTGTGGGATCGATATCCCTTACTCAAGTTGTTGATATTCTACAATTGATACTTGTGCTTGCGTAGGGTAAAACCTAACGCTGTCATAAGAGACTATTTTTAACAATTATTTTTACTCCCTCTATACAGATATCAAGTTTTTGGCGTCGTTGCCTGGGACTTAGCATTATTCAATAACATAGCATCCACACAGGGTCATGATCTTGACTTGCCGTATGATAGACTTACAGTTGAACGAGTTATTCCACCGGCACCGTCTCCGCCTCATGAGCGCGAGCCATAGGATGAGGAGATAGATGAGGTTAGTCATGATGACTATGGTAGTCACGAGGAACAACATATTGATAAGGTTGACCAGGGTGATGATACCGGTCAGCAGGACGAGAGGGTACCTGAGCCATCAGTGGAGGGTGAGCCAGGTGTTTTGGCCACTTTTCTACCTACACCTCCAATAGTTTCAGTTTCTGATTTGCTAGCATGGGCAATTCAGAAGAAGTATCAGCAAGACCACACCTATCTGATAACGGTGTTTGAGGGGACACAACCAGTACTTGAGTGGACTATAGGCCGACTGAGGGTACGCCGCTTATTGCCCATTCTTTTCCTGGCCACCCCACATATCTTTGAGGACATAATCCGTGATTTCTGGCTCAACATGCGGCACTATAGTAGGGGGATGAGACTACAGACTGTGGTCAGAGGTACTGAGTTTGAGATTATGCCCCAGTCTATTGCTGCTGCTTGTGGTATTCCGTATGAGCGTCTGCCTGAGTTGGCTGCTGAGTTCCAGCCTATGCCACTCCCACCTATTGTGGACCTTGTCATACTACAGACTAAGGGGGAGTGGGCTGATACACGGAGGAACTGCACGAATAAGTTGAACTATCACCCGATGCTTTGGTTTTGGGATGTGATAGTTCGTTTATAGATTCTTCCCCACAACCATATTAATATGTGTTATGCGCCATTTCTAGCCCTCCACTTTGCTTTTGAGTTCGAGAGGTGGATCTTTGTTCTAGAAATCTTATGGCATGGCTTGTTTATGCACTACATTCATTTGCACAAGGCGATCAAGGTGGTGCAGTGTAGATTCCGTTTTTGATTTCCCTGCCTAGCGATGAAGTTGATGTTTGACGCCGAGATCAAGATCGAGATGGAGGTGTGTGAGTCAAATAAGTTTTAAAATGTTTCCCCATATTCAGTAGGGATATGGTTAAGTGGCTTGAGCTTATTGTGTGGCGATGATGTTTTAGCGTAGAGACCGAGGTTTGGTCCACTATCAGCTCAGGATGCCCAGGTCAAGGCTACAGGACAGGCTGATATGGGTGAGGTACCCCACAGCACAGGGATGGACAGGTTGTCAAGGATGATATTGATATGCCACAGATGCCGGCCACTGAGGAAGATGTTATGCCACAAGCCCCTACAGGTGGTACTGTTAAACTATCTTAGGCATAGTTCGATGTTATTATTGCATGGATGCAGGGGCTAGAGTAGCTGCTCCCTCAGGAGAGACAGGCCCGTCGACGAGATCATAGGCGGTTATACCATAGGATTTATGGCATGAGGCAGCACATGGGCATACACCTTCCACCCACACCACCACCCTTGAATGATGAGGCGTAGTTTTAGTTGTAGTTTAGATTTTTACTTTGTTTTAGTTATTTCACATTATAGATAACTCGTAAAGCGGATAGATTGTGATAGTGTTTCATGTGACTACTTTAATGATCATTTCTAAATATTTTTGATATTTTAATATTTTATAAAATGACAGCTTTTGTGATCAGTTTTATCGAGTTATATGTGTCTTGAGATTTTTACACTTACATTGAGTGTGTTGATATTTTAAGTTCTCTCGAGCTTTTAAATCGCACTATGAGGACATGTGTGCGTATAAGTTTGAGGGTGCACGTGTTCACCACAGGTATATGAATTGATTGCAAAAATGTGTCATTGAAAAAAAAATAAAAGATTTTTTTATTTATTTTCAGGTCAAGCCTACGCTTAAAGCGTAGGGTATATTACAAGGCAAGTTTTTGAATTTTGAAAATTTGACCCGCTTGTGGGGTGTTTTGGCCTCGTTTTTATCTCTAGTTGTACTAGGACATAGTTTAGGGTATTTTTAGAAATTTTTAGGATTTAGATAGGAATTTTTAGAGCAATTCTAGTCCGACGAGGAAGTGGAATGGAAATATAAGTTGGAGTTGGATCATTAGTTGTTTCCACTTTCCCATTCAAACAAGGGTTTAAAATCCTTTGCCTCTTTGATTTTGAGATATTCATCTATAAATACACCCATTGAGAAGACACAATTCATAATTCACAAGAGCTTATGCAAGATGGAAAGTTTCTCCTATTATATTCCTTCTTCTTCTTCTTACCATCCCGGGGGTGTGAGTATAGATGGCAATTATGAGATAGAATCTGACCCAAAGGAGTTGATTGAGGTTGAAGAATCACATATAGATGCGGAAATTTTGAATGAATGAGCTATGAGCCATAAGCGAAATAGAACCACACCGACCTCGTTTATAATGTGCAGGCTGCAATTTGAAGTCAAGTTTTGTTCAAAAAAACTGAGTCGTATATTGACTAAACCCGGGAGGAGAATCCTTAAGCAATTAGGATTGCTAAATTTAGAGCGCCCAAAAGGAAGAAAGGTGTATCCGGGTTTGATTCGAAGATTCTATGCAAATATGAATATTACAGGACCGCTAGGGTTTGAGGTTATGAAGGCTCAAGTGAGTGAGGGGAGTGCTCTTATAGTGATAGATCGAAAAAGTATTGACGATGTATGGAATATACCAATTGGTTGTCCGGCACATTTGAAGGGCAAATTGAAGGAGTACCCTACTGTATGGCTACATACGAGTGAAGAGATGGTTAGAGAGTTGTGTGCCATATCGGATCCGGTAGATAAGAGTTGCAAAAATTAGTGGTTGAAATCGGATCTGTTATACTTGGATTGTGTCCTTGTAGCTCAAGGTTAACAAAATAATAGGTCTAGTGAGAGGGAACACACGATTCTCAAAACGCTGTATGCCCTAATTCATGGGTATTGGTTTTGTATCCCAATGGTGAAAATGGTTAAGATGTAGAAGGATGTCGGGTGGAGATGCTTTTGAGTATTATCTTCCATACTCATTTCTGATATCGAAGATCATTGCACAACAATTAGGCGATAGGCTAGACAAGATGGATGCGGTATGTTGGACATTCCAGAAGCAATATCCGGAGGAGAACTTTGTTAAGCTGAAAAAAATTGCAGATCTTCGGATATATTTGAAGAAAGCTGAAGAGTGATGAGAGAATGAGAGGATGAATGTAGAGTAGGACTAGGGTTTAGGTTTAGGATTAGGATTTTGTTCTATTTTATTTTTAGAGACGTTAGACCCTTAAGGCCTCGTCATTGAATTTTTAATTCATAGGATTATAGGCCCTTAAGGCCAAATCGTAAAAATAAAAAATAAAAAAAAATAAAAAAATAAAAAAAAATAGATTTTTTAATTCCTTGGAACTTTTGTGTGAATTTCTGGATATCTATTATAAAAATTTCTTTTCCTTTTCTATGATATTGGGTATTTATGCTTTGTTGAGTATATGTACAGGTGATCCAAATCAATTTTGGGGGAGGAAATCAAGTGTTTCGCTATTGAATCCAGAATTGAGCTTCAAGGGTAACTATATCCGTTCTCATACATTATTTTTTACCATGGGGACATGGTCTCATTGAAGTTTGGGGGTGAGGGTATATAGTTACAAGGAATGAAAATTTTTATTATTAAAAAAAATGGAAAATTTTGAAATTTTTTGGAGAAGTTCTTTGTTTTCACGCATGAGTATTTTGCATTACAATTTGATTGAGTTCGTGTTTATGATGTATGAGTAGTATGTTTTTTGATATTCCCGTTCATGAGAGTAATGATTAAATCGAGCTGAGTGAAGTGATGTGGTTTTACATGGGTGAGTGAATTAGTGAAATTGAAACTGAAATGAACAACCTTGACCTATAAGCACAAACACACATTCACTATGGGGAAAACATTTGATCTTTAACTATGTAGTTGAAAAAATAATTTTGCCACAATAAAAGGGGAGATGTTATGGATGAAATGGAGAAAAAGTTCAAAATTTATTTTAAGAAATAAGATGCAAAAAGTAGTTTTTCAATCTGAGTAACCGAGCCTTAGTATCACCAATACCATTGTTCATATTTAAAGGGGAGAAAACTAATGAGCATAAATCCCAATAAAGAAGCTAGGGCCCAGTTGGTCGAGACTAAAAATCCTCACTGGAAAGTCCAGAGCTTAGAAAGATAAAAAGGGATAAAAGTGGAATGATGGAAAGAATGAGGTTTTTCAAAAAATGGCAAAGTTTGATCAATGAAGTAGAAGAAAAGAGATTGAAATATCGTAGTAGAATGTTCACAAAAACATGGAGGGTTATCCGGATTGGGAGTAGAAAGTAACGAAGTCATTCACTTAAGTGGGAAACGACACAAAGCTCGAGATGGTTATTGTTCGGTAGTGAGTAGGAATATTTGCATATGTATTGTTTTTTACATTGTATCATGAATTAATTAACTTGTGTGTGAACTCATGAATGTGTGATTACAGAGAACTGAGATGTTCGTGGGTACCATCACTGCAAACCTTCACGAGATTTCACTCGTCCACTCAGTGTTGCCGAGGGGTTTAAAAGGCTTATTGCACGTGCTAAGTATAATCGTCGACCTTCACGAAAGCAAGGGAGTGGTATAGATTTGTGTAGATTAGTATAGAGTAGTTAGAATAAAGATTACCACAAGGTAGTTTTCCTGAGTTCATTGCTAAGGGACTAGCAATATGTAAGTTTGGGGGTATGATAGGTGCTCAATATTGTCCAATTTAAGCCCCTATCTTGCTAAGGTTATGTCTGTACATTCCATTATTTGGTGGTTTTATGTCGGTTGTGTGTTTAAACATGTTTCAGGAGCTTAACGAAGAAATAGAGCTAACTTCGGTGAATTAGCCAAGTAAGTGTTTGTTTCTATCCAAGAAGAGAGTTAAGAGCCATTTAGAGACAAAAATTGATCCCAGAGGGAAAAAATGGCATTTCTCGAAGCCGTCACTTCAAACAAAAAGTATCATGGGTTCAAGGTGGTCATTTTGGTGCATTTATGGAGAAAAGTAGTTTTCAATAAAATACCTACTCCTAAGCCTACACTTTCAGAATCAAAAAGTGGCTAGAAAGTGGATTTTTACGCTTGAAGCTACGCTCCGAGCTACACCTAACCATACTCTTAAAGCATAGCGACGGCTGAATTCTGCAATATTTTTATTGTTTTTTCCTATTTTACCCCATGTTAATTCCATGATGCGGCTGTGACTCCAAAACTCTATATACAAGTATATACACATATGTATATGAGAACTTAGGGTTTTTATTAGATTTAGTGTGAAATTACCGATAAGGGCAACCATTAGGGTTTCCCTCGGCTTGTCTATAAATACATAGCTATATATCAGAGGTAGGGGTTCGTTTATTGAGCTCTCTCACGTTTATATTCAGAATTGCTATTGTTGAGAAGGAGAGCCATATTCAGACCTAGAGATCCTGAGAAGAAGAATATAGAGATCGATTCTACACCAAAGATACAATCTTCATCTTTTATAGCCAACTAACTCGATATCTAGGGTTTTCTAGCAAAACCCTAGCCAAGTAATGTAGTTCCTATTTGTTTTCAATTGTAACGAGGTGAAATTGTGGACCATACTGTGATGATTGTAGTAGATAAGAAATCGTTTTTATTCTTGATACAAAATTCTATATTTGTTCTAAATTATTGTCTTATATGGAATGAATATAATATTTTACACAACAACCATGATTATTCACTATGGGTTGGAACTCAGATGCTTAATTTTTGGTTTTCTACACAATTGTGGTAATAAAACTTGAAACCCTATGTTGACACAAGTCAGACCTTGGCGAGTTGATATAGACATGCTTTAGTTTAGTTTTATGCATTAGGTTAGATTAGAGTAATTTAATAGGCATGCACTAATCAGGTCAGTCATGAGATGGGTTGTCGCAATCCGGTTGATGGTAATCCTTTTTGGGGTCATATTTAGCTATTTGCGGTACGCCCTGATTCACAGTTTATGGATCGCCCTCTTACAATTGTTACATTGATAGAACTATATTATGTGGTTAGTGGTGGAGCGATGAAAACCCTAGTTTTATCTCTCACTTAAATCACAAACAAATTTACTTTGCTTTCTATAATAATTTAGTTAATTTAGATAATTTGGTCCTCGACCACCAAAACAAACAACTTTTCAGAAATATAACTCATTGTTTTTGAACTGTTAAAGTGAACAATCTTAGTCTCTGTGGGATCGATATCCCTTACTCAAGCTGTTCTATTCTACAATTGATACATGCGATTACGTAGGGTAAAACCTAACACTATCATAAGAGGTTGTTTTTAAAATTTATTTTTACTCCCTCTAGACAGACATCGGTAACTAATTAACTAAGAACAGAAAGTAAATTGAGAGTTTGATCAAGAGAGAGAAAACTAGGGTTTTTCATCGCTCCACCACTAACCACATAATATAGTTTCCAATTTCACAATTATAAAAAGGGACATCTATTCCCGTGAATCAGAACGTACCGCAAATAGCTGAATACGCTCCTAAAAAGGATACCATCAACCAGATTCGCTACAACCCATCTCCGGACATAGTGTATCTAGTGCATGCTATTTACTTTAATATAATCTACTCATAATGCATGAAATTAAACTAAAGCATGTCTATGATACCTCACCGAGGCATGGCCTATGTAAACCTAGGGTTTCAAGTATTAAGAACCATTGTGTAGAAAATCATAGGTTAAGCATCCGAATAATCATGATTGAGTAAGAAAAATATATTTATTCAATTTAAGACAAGAATCAAGAACAAATATATAATCTTGTATCAAGAATAAAACCGATCACTCATCTACAACAATCATTACGATATAGTCACAGGTTCCCCTTTTGTTACAATTGAAAACAAATATAAAAACTACATTACTTGGCTACGGTTTTGCTATAAAATCCTATATATCGGTTTACTTGATCATGGTTGATGGAGACCACATCGTTGATGTAAAATCGCACACCATTCTCTTCTTCTCCAACACTCTAGGTCGTGTATGTCTTCTTCTTAGAATGATATATGAATCTCCAGAGGCTGCTCTAAAAATTATACGTGTGTAGAAGCATTCTCAAATCTGTAGCAGACCACTCTATTTATAGACAACGGTCGAGGGAAACCCTAAGGTTCCCCTTTTTTGTCATTTCACACCAAACCAAGCAAAACCCTTAAGTCAGATATATAGAATGTGTATATTACGTGTATCGAGGTGTAGAAGTCACAGCCGCATCAAAGAAACTCAAGTCGGGGCCAAAATCAGAATTTCACACTTTAAGTTCACAGCCCTACTACACTTGGCGTGTAGAGGCCCTACGCATGGCGCATAGGCCTTTTTTGATGTGGCGTAGATGGGACGTCATTTTGGCACTTTCATGCCACTTTTAGCTACTAAGTCCGTAGATGGATCGTAGCATTTTTCATGGAAACAACGTTTCTTGGTAATTGCTCCATTTGAACCCCCTCGACTCCATTAACATTATTCTTGAAGTTGTGGCTCTGAAAAATGACGTTTTCGCCCTCTAGGAGACATTTTTCTCTTGAAAACACCTTTTTAGCTCTCCTCTTGAATAGAAATGAGCACTTATCTAGTTAATTCACCAAAGTTAGCTCTTTTTCTTCGTTAAGCTTTTGAAACATGCTAAAACACACAAACGACATAAAAATACCAAATAATGGAATGTAAGGACGTAACATTAGCAAGATAGGGACCTAAAATGGACAATATTTGGCACTTATCAATGATCCGAAGCAGATATATAGTGTTCAATGAAAAGGTGATGTACAAGGATAGACACACAACAATCTCAAATCCTACAGCACAGAGTGATCCTGTGTATCTTAAGTTAGATGATGTTCGAGACAGTTGAGAGTACCCAGTTAGAAGAACCAATTGCAGAGAGAAATACTCAATAGGATGATACACCGCAGTCTCCGACTCCTATTCCTGTACCTAGGAGGTCTTCACAGCCGCATGTGCCAAATAGGAGATACATGAATTATTTGTTACTCACAAATGCAGGTGAACCAAAATGCTATGAAGAGGCATGTCATGCAACAGATGTGAGCAAGTGAGAACTTGAGATGGAAGATGAGACAAAGTCCCTTATCTCCAACAAAACATGGAAGCTAACCAAGTTGTCAGTAGGGAAGAAAGCTCTCCATAACAAATGGGTGTACAGGGTCAAAGAGGAACATGATGGTTCCAAGAGATACAAGGCAAGACTTGTAGTCAAAGGCTTTTAGCAAAAAGAAGTAATCGATTACACCGACATCTTTTCTCCGTCTGTAAAACCGAATACCATTCGTTCAGTTCTTAACATTGTTACAGCAAAGGTTTTTCACCTAGAGTAGTTAGATATAAAAATTGCTTTCCTCCATGGTGATCTAGAGGATGAGATCTATATGCAGCAACTAGAAGGTTTCTCAGTCAGAGGAAAAGAGAAACTTGTGTGCAAGTTGGAAAAGAGCTTGTATGGTTTGAAACAAGCTCTAAGACAGTGGTACAAGAAATTTGATGAGTTTATGCAGAGACATGGTAACAACAAAATGAAACGTTGACCATTGTTGTTACTTCAAAAGGTTTGACACGAGTTATACATCGTCCTCCTACTTTATGTTAATGACATGTTAGTAGCTGGGTCTAGTTTTGCTAAAATTAGTAAGTTGAAGAAGTAGTTGGCAAATGAGTTCGAGATGAAGGACTTAGATGCAGCGAAACATATTCTTGGTACGAGAATCAATAAGGACAAACATAAGGGTACTTTCAGTTATGTCAGGCTAACTACGTTGAACGGGTTCTAAAGCGGTTCAACATGAGTGATGTTAAGCCGGTTAGCACACCTTTGGCTATGCTCTTTCGATTATTCAAAAAGCATTCTCCCAAGATAGAAGAATAGAGGAACAACATGGCAATGTTCTATATGTTTTAACTATTGGAAGCTTGATGTATGCAATGGTTTGTACGAGATCGGATGTTGCATATGTAGTGGGAACTATCAGCAGCTTCGTGTCTAATCCAGGAAAAACTCATTGGCAAGCAACGAAGTGGATATTGAGATATTTATGAGGTACCACATATAGATGCCTTTCTTTTAGAAAAGGAAAAATGAAGCTACAAGACTATGTAGATTCAGATTTTGCTTGTGAGATAGATCACAGAAGAAGTACTACTGGCTACATCTTTATAGTAGGTACTACAACAATCAGAAGGGTTTCGCAGATACAGAGGATTGTAGTGTTATCTACTACATAGGTTGAGTATGTTGTTGTGATAGAGGCTAGTAAAGAGTTGATTTGGTTACAGGGTTTGTTGGTAGAATTAAGATTTGAGCAAGAGAGTAATGTTTTGCATAGTGATAGTTAAAGTGAAATACATCTAGCAAAGAATTTAGCATTTTATTTGAGGACCAAGTATATAGTACTTCGTTATCCCTTCATCAGATCACTCTTAGAAGATGGGGTGTTGACACTTGAGAAGATCCAGGGCAGCAAGAATCCAGTTGACATGTTGCCAAAGTAGTGACAATAGAAAAACTGAAGTTGTGCTCAACTTCAGTGGGTCTTTAAGCTTGAAGACATAAATGAGCGCACCGTGATACACTGATCATTAATGGAGTTGATTTATTGATAAAAAGTTGTCAAATGGGAGATTATTATGATTGTGACTCGTTTTCTTGAAATGAAAGAAAACTTGGGCAGAAAGTATCCTTATTTGACTAGGAGATTACCATAAAAACTCCTAATTGGGATTGGTTTTGGATACTAATTTTCTTGTTCACCACTCAACCTCTCCTAAATCCAACCTATTGTATTTTGTGTGCACAAAAATAAAACAGAGAAGAGAGAGAAATACAGACTAGTATTTCTCTTGGTGTGAGTGAAACACGGGGTGAGCGATGCACGTGTGAGTGAAACACTGTATGAGTTATTCATTATTGTAATCCTCTTAATTGATAGTGAATATTGTGCGCTACGTGGACGTAGAATGATTTGGCCGAACCACGTATAAATCTCTATGTCTTTGGGGTTGTGGTGTGTGTGTGATTTTGTTTGCAATTGTGTGTGTTTTTCGACCAGGAGGGTGTGAAAACCCTAACAAGTTGTATCAGAGCGTTTTCTAATTCCTAACAAAAACTTAAAAGTTTAATGACAAAAAAACTTACATGTTACCTCCTTGATAACGTAACAATTTTTTTTCAAAAAACCCTATAAGTTCATATTTTTTTCCTGATAACATAAAAGTCAATAGTTTGAAATCAGAAAAATTTATAAATTCGAGTCTCTGCCTATAGTTACGCTATTTATTTTTTGTTAGGACAAATGTTAAACATATTTCCTTTTTTACTTCTTACTTTTTTAAATTTATTATTCAAAGTTGCATTAAGAAACCCATTGTGTAAAACTTTTATAACATACCTCGTCGTGCATCGTGTGTCCTCTACGTGTCCTAAACGTATTTAGTTAAAACAAATTGGACACGCAAAAAAGTGTTGGACACGTGTCTGAACCGTGTCCTCAATATCACACCCCCAAAATCCTAAGACTTCCAAACCGGGACATTAGAGGACTCTGAGATGTGATCCATACATAGAGTGACCAACTAAGATCATCAACATCAATAAAACGAATAGAATCATGCCAACAATATGATTCCATACAACTAAGAGGAAGCTAAAACTAAGGGATACATAAGACACATCGAGGCGCTGAAATAATACATCTCTACAATGATGTAACGATACCAAATACAAGAAAGGGATACGCAAATAGACTGGCTCCCAAAAAATACAACAACAGTCCCAATACAGGGAATAAGAAAAGGAAAACAAAAAGGGAGCAACATTATGTATAAACGTCCCAAATCCTACAACAACATTTGTGCCACGAGCCATCCTGCAAGAAGAACCTGATACCTACAACTGGGGAACATAAGAAAGTGCCATTGCACCCCAAGTTGTCTGTAGCCAAAATATTTCCTGCAAATTGGTGTGGGACACCAAGGCAAACAACGTCAAGGTGAGCTCATCAAAGCCCCGTAGGAAAAAGGGAATAATAACCGTCCCATCCTCTGACCGTCCAAGTCTAGTGTTAACCAACCTGTGTACATGCATCTACTCTAGGTCGGTCAAATGTCCCATATGGCACTTATGCCAATACGAGACCCCGGAAACACATCACTCTAGTCCCCTACCATGCATCAACACATAGGGCAACTAACACATAGTGAAACCATAACTCAACAACATATAGTAAACACACACCTATATATATATATATATGTATGTACGTGTATATATAGAGAGAGACATACATCCAATACAAGCCACATAG
Source organism: Cornus suecica (assembly GCA_963922005.1). NCBI lineage: Eukaryota > Viridiplantae > Streptophyta > Magnoliopsida > Cornales > Cornaceae > Cornus > Cornus suecica. Next base: position 33,014,802 of record OY998239.1, on the reverse strand, counting down.
TACAAACACCTCAGGGATCACTATGACTCGTACCCTCCAGTCCAACACTGACAATCAACACAACACTAATCACCAAATCCTGGGAGAAACACCCCTATTCATAACACCCCAGGAAGGAGATCAATCACATTTCTTAGATCACGAGCATACCGAGCTCCAAAACTTCCAATCACTATCAAATCATACTACCAATCACCTCACATGTCACTCCCCACCATACGTGCACCTATTACAGGGGTAAAATAGTCATTTCAACCAAAGGTAAGACACAAAGGTTGTCGGAAAATGAAAGGGAAGTAAAAGGGAATAAATGAGTCATCAAATCGACCACTTCAAGGTTACATGTTCATCCAAGGGTAAAATGGTCATTTCAAGGGAAAAAATGAAATTTCAAAATTTCTCCCACATATTTGTACATAGGTTAAACCATAGAAACAAATGGTACCAAATTCAAAGCCACGACGCGAGATATATGAATTTTGGAAAACCGTATCGAATAACGCCAACCAAAGCAGAAAGTTAAAGTACCCCTCTTTCACCAAGGGTAAAAATGACATTTCAAAATTTATCTCAAATATTTTGACATAGGACAGGACAAAGAAACAAATAGGGCCTAATTCAATGCAATGAGGTGAGATATATGAATTTTTGAAAACGATGTCGGACAACTCCGACCAAAACAGAAAGCTGAAGTACCCTACTTTCACCAAGGGTAAAATAGTAATTTCAAGTGCAAATAAATGATTTCAATTTTTTATATCAAATATTTGGACATAGGGAAAGCCACATAAACAAATGGGACCTAATTCGAAGGTGCGAGGCAAGAGATATGAATTTTTTTAAATGACATTGGACAACGCCAACTCAAACAGAAAGTTCAAGTACCCCTCTTTTACTAAGGGTAAAACAGTCATTTCAGGGGTAAAAATGACATTTTAAAGTACGATTACAAAGTTTGGACCTAGCACATGTCGTAGAAACAAACGGGAGTCAATTCAGAGGTGCGAGACGAAAAATATGATTTTTCGAAAATCAGGTGTCGCAACGTGCACTGCAATCGTGATTTTCGACAAAACCAAAAACAATTCTATCTTTTTTCTCCCTTATCCACTGCCTGGTCAGCTTTCTTTTAAAAGTTCAAAATATGCAAAAACGCTAGATTTTGCAATACGGCTCCATTTTTTGAGCCGTCGGTCCTAAAAAATCACAAATATCTGAAAAGTGAGTTTTTCATTTACGAAACTCAAAAATAGTCACCAAGACCTCAGGAAACGTGTAAAATGCAAACTTTACATAAAAGTGATTCTTTAAAATCTCGTAAAATTATCCATCTTATCCCCGGTCTCCGGTTTGGCATACCACCGACTTTTAAAATGTCAAATTCTTTTATAAATTGAATTTAAAACCATTTTAAAACTCAAAATTTTAGTCGGGGTTACGGGGGTGAGCATAAACAAGTTTTTCACTTAAAAGCTGAATGGTCTTAAATGCAAGTGTTATGAAAAATCCGTTTTCGGGGAAATAGACCAAAAAGCCAACGGGAATAATAAAGCGAATTTAAAGACGCTCAAATGGAGCAAGGAAATGAAGAACCGAAGTAAATGACAACTCTAAGGGAAAGGCAAGTGACTATACACAAAGATACTAACTCCAACCCAACCACACTTTGTTCAACATCTAACTCCATAAACTCTATAACAACTTAATCAAGAATGACCATAACTCCAATGACATTCCAATCCTTAAGATCGCTAAAAGGAATCTAGTGACTATTGCCATTGAACCACTAGTTTCAAATCAAGACCTCGTCCGATTCTTTCAAACCTCTATTTTTACATTTGAAACCACATCACTTAGGTTTCTAACAAGATCACATGGCCATCAATACCCAAACGACTAGATTCACTCAAAACCTCGTCTATCATAACCCAACCTCAATATCACGATTGATGTCACTTTCCTACACCAACGCTAACTAGCTCAACGGGAAAACACTACGCTAAGCTCACATATCCATACCAAGAATAAAGGCACAAGTACAAGAATCTATCAACATTGTACAATAAATCCAAAGCAAGTATGTATATAATCACAAGTATAAGCTCAAATTTCATTATACTTTAAGGGCAATCATATCAATCATATTCTCACATTATTCAATTTCATTCGAGCATTTTAATAACATGTGAATTAAAATATCGAAATCCACATTAAACATGAACCACTACCACATTGAATAACATCTTAATTCATATATAAAGATAAATCACATAATGGCAACTCAAATGCAATGTGACTCACATACCTCATGGGACACACTTTGCCCAATACAGGTTAATGGATACATACTCTAACCATTCACGCTTAGAAAGAGTACCACACCAATTCTCCCCAAGTGATTTTGACACTTCTCACTTTCAATAAGGAAGAGCGGTTGCACGGGAGCCCCGCTTGCAACTCCCGCGCCCTAAGATCCGAGAGTGGCACATTCCACCACGATGGGGAAGCAACCAACCCTATATCCGCATTTTTTGGCTTACTAGTTGCATAGGTGGGAGACACCTCTTCGTCAGTTATTGCGACGATCCAACACAAACTACTCACATATGTTTACACGACCCGTATAGACCAACACCCATGTTTTTGACACTACATGGTGTACTCCATATGCACTAAAGACCCATGCACCAACACAAATATGTATCTAATCATATTTATGAAAAACATTCCCTAGAATGCCAACATGAATGCCATCAATTCCTTAACATGCTTTTAAATCAAAATTAAGTCCATAATCAACAAGAATACTTTCTCGTGCACAATTCATGTCCCAAATCATCAAGTTATCATTTTATTCACAAGGATAACATTTCCATTCATTTAACATGTTTTTATCTCAATTAAAGATATGATTCACATTATCTCATTTTCATACACAAGTTTAACTTTCAAGATAATAACTTCAAAATTCACAAGAGTGGGGGAAACTAGAATAACTCTCTAAATTAATGATCTCACATCCCACAAATCATCTACATCTACATCCCAACTCACTAGCCAAGGTACCTAGCCTACTTATGCTATCAAGGCTACGTTACTAATACTCATAATCATATATGTATACCTACACTTATACATATACACCTAAATACTCATATACATATATATATATAGGCATACAAGCATACTTCTATCTCAAAAGGCTAAGAATCATAACCCATCTAGCATACATCATATACCTATCTCAAGTATGTCATAAACATGGATTATAGCACATAAATAAATACAAATCCCAAATTCCTATTCTCAAGTATACAACTTAGCAAATATATAAAGGGTTAGAAAGCCTTATAACGAAATCGCACACTCACGAAACCAATGGATGAGAGAGAATAGAAATTCTCCCCTACCTTAAGTGAAAAACAAAGCCACGCCACAAAGTGAGTTTCATGAAACCCTAGCTTCCACCCAACACCAAATTCAAAGAAGACAATTGGTGGAAAGCTTCACCATAGTCTCCTAACAATGAGTTAAGACTCAAAACAAGATGAAACCAAGAATCAAAGATGGTTCATCATGAAAAACCAAAACTAGGATTTGAAGTATAAACTCACAAATAAGGAATAACACTTACCAATATTTGGCTTAAATCAAAGAGGAAAACACCATGAACAAATTTCATGTTGAAGGCAACATCAAACTCCAAGCTTAAGGTGATGAAATCAAACCAAAAAATGGAGAAGAAGCAAGAGGGAGAGAAGAGAAAGGGAGATAGACAATATGTGGTGAAGTCTTCAAGTGGAAGACTTAAGAGAATTTGTAGAGATCCTCCACTATCTTTGACCAATCCAACTGTCCAAAATAAATATGGGGAAAAAGAAATGGATCCACGGGTGAACAATAAGTCTTGCAAATGCAAGACTTAAATCCATACACACAACCCTTATACATTTGCCAAACAATGCCTTAACATCCAAGGGTTGAGATTAAACATGGGAGGGAAGATCTAATGACCAAGAAAGTGACAACACATTAACGTGGTCAAATACCAAAAACCTTACAACTTATGACCAATTACAAAAGTGTCATTAAACTATCTTTCCAATTTAACCAAAGTCTTTCACTCTATTTACCTCTATGCCACTCAAGTGTTATTTCAACACTTAGTCAAATTTCTAGGATTTTCAACTATCTCTATACTAGTGAAAATACCATTATATCCCTAGGTCATTATGTTTTTGAAATCATTTTTTAACTATTTTCATTATTTATAAAATAAAAATACAACAAGTAATTCACGTAATTACACCTATTAAAACGCACCCATTAGATATGCTAAGAACAACAAGCATATAATCAAATAAGTGCACACCGGGCGTCGAAAATAAAATAAAGTATCACGTTCGGAAACGTAACATGATCGTCAAAGCTCCAACGAGAAAATGTTGCAACGAACCCACGTAGGTGCCAACGAACAATAAATCATGAAGCTGGAAACGAAAGTCCACGAAGTCGTCCAGCTAAGTCCAAAATAAAACACGAAAAATTTACACATACCAATATTACACAAGACGTCATGAATAAGTGACGTCACAAAACGTTAACCTTTGGAAAAGAATTCCAGAAAGGAGAAAGGAAACGCGGGGAGTTACACTCAATGTGTTTAGTTAAAAAAAATCTAAGACACTAAAAACATGTTGGACATGTGTCCAAACCGTATACTTGTGTTTTTATGGTGTTAGAGTGTCCTATACGGGTACGACACCCCTAGACGAAGTGTCTGTGTTTCATAACTTTAGAGTAATAATTTAAAAGGACAATGCTTGGGTCCTTCCCGAGGAGGATAAAGATTGTCCTCCCATTTAATGTGCTTCAATAGCATTCAGACACGTGGCTAAATTTTTTCAAAAAGACATTAAGTCCAGTTTATCTTTTTATGAATTTTATATGCAACTCCCTTATTTGAAAATTTTAAATCACGTGTCCAAATACTATGGACCACATTAAATGAGAGGGCGAACTTCATCCTCTCCGGGATAAACCCAAGAATTATTCAATTTAAAATTTAAAATTTGAATAACTTTTATTAATTTATACGAGTAAAATATTAGGTCATAATATAAATAATGATATAAATATTAAATGATTAAAAAAATCAGTGGAATTTGTACAACCTAAAACTTTCTATGATTGCTAATTTCTCTATAAAATTACCTAGGAGATGGTAAACTAAGCCTAGAGGGGATGAATAGGTTTTTTATGAATTAATTAACAAATTAAAATATTAATTGCAGAATAATCAATTTTAATTCAATTATTTAATAATCCAAACCACGCAATAATAAATATGAGTGGAAAAAATAAAGCAGAGACGACACCAATATTTTTACGTGGAAAACATTGGAAAACGCTTCAAATAAAATCACGGATCCACTCTGGTATCGATGCACTATGAATCAAGAAGTATACAAACTCAATGAAGTTAGGACTTACAATCACTCTGATTCGCTGTTCATCACTCTACGTCTGAAATTCTTGAATCACTCGCGCTACCACGAAGCTCTCGCTCCGATATATGTACTCTGACTGCTCCACTTCTCAATGGATCAATGAACCACGAAGCCTCCTGCTATGATCCCCGTACTCTGACGGCTCCGCTTCTCACGGATCAATGCAAACATAGTGCAACGAATGATGTGTAGATTTTTCCAATATCTAGGTCATCCAATTGTGCATAAAGATCACATATGTTGTAGCACAATTGGAGAATCCCAAAAACAAAAGAGAACTAGAAGATGAATGATCACTTAATATTATTTTCTCTCTCTGTAAGAAGATATTTTATGTAGAATAATTACAGAGCTCTCAAAACTTTGTCTCTCTAAACTTATCTTCTCTTCTTAATATCTTCTCATATTTATAGAGAGAAACGTATTCACTTATGGGATAAAAATCTTCAATTATGGAATAAGATTTCTTAATCTCTAAGCCTTTTTCTTGTCCTCTAAGACTTAACCTTTTGACCATAAAGTCTCCAAATATATACCAATATACCAATAATAACTCTTAAACATGTCCTTAAGTGAATATGAGTCTTTAAGGCATCAGAATAACCTTTAATTAAAAACTGAAGTCGGCACCTTCGAGTTTTCAAGAACTGTACTTTGAGTACTCGAAAACCAAATCTCGAGTACTCGACCCTTGTTTTCTCGAGTACTCGGTAATATTCCAAAAGTACGGCAGTCTCTGGAATACAAGCCATGGTGTGCGCCAAGACGCACAATCTCGAGTATTCGGTAATGAATGCTCGAGTTTTCAGTAAGTCAAAATCTCGAGTACTCGGTAAGAAATTCTCGAGTACTCGACAGCTTCGGAAAAACTAACTTTTGTTTATTCACCGCTTCTGATCAACTTCACTTCACATCTCTTATATTCTTCACCACTTTAAACTTGATTCACTCAATCCAATACTCACAACACTCAACATGGTTTTTTATCAGAATCGTGTCATTTCAATAAATGTTCCTACAATCTTCCCCTTGGCATTTCTGAGACAAAACCATATTTTACAAATATATCCTCACGACAAACAAAATAAAAGATATACCTATGAACACACACCGACAAACATAGACAAATACTTTTCTTTTGATCTCATAACGATCTACCAATCCTGCAACCACAATACTAAACAAACATACATGTGAAAAACAAGTGTGGAAAACAACTAGCGGGCATAATCAATATGAAATGATCATAAACAAAACGAACAATATCAACGTGAAGCATAATGATCATTAATTAACAACAAATAATTCTCCCCTTCAACTAAACAACTCTCTCCCCCTTACTAACTACTTATCCCCCTTTCTAAATACTTCTCCCCTTTTTTGTCACTGAAATGACAAGAAATTAAATAACAATAAAAATAGTCAAGAGAGTTGAAGGAGAAGATAAAAAGTGTAAACATTAGGAAAAATATACGGAAAGACCAGAGAATCTAAGAAAATCTTATATTAGGACATAGAAGTCTAAAGAATATATCCAGATTCTCGAGTAACAAAAATATGTACAATACATGAACTTAATACTAATGTATGAATGCAAAATGCTTAACTTATCATAAAAATAAATATTTTGTTCTTAGAAACATGTGAGCAGAGCAGTAGAGACAATGAGCTAGTCATTAACAAATCATATTCGCATATCTGACTTAGCTATTATACACACGGTAATGAAGGAAATCAACACATATACCTTGTAGACACAAGAATCCATAAGTCACGCTTTACATAACATTTATATATATGAAACATATTTAGGTGCAAGCAAACAAATAAGATGAAATCAATACACACCAATTCTAATATTTTCCTCACTAACCGTGATGATAATTCAGTCCAAAATCCAAGCTAGAAGTCAAATCTTTAACTCGGACTTTATTGCTAATTAAGGGGAAAAAAAAATTTGTCTCGTAATATTTTTTATTTTGCAGCTCTTCATATATATTTCTTTGTTTCTTCCCTTTTTACGCAAACACTCACTGCTTTGTGGCAAGAGGACCGGTTACTCGGGTTAAAAATTATGAGATAATCATGTTCTCCTTTTTACATGAATACTCAATGCTTATTGAGGCACTGAGACTCGGTTACTCGGCTGAAGGATAATTTCTCTAGGGGGCTTAAAGAGACAATCATATAAATATTTTTATTTCATTCTCTTTTTTGTTTTATATTACCCCAATATTCATGAGCATGCAATAGGTATTTAAAAGCATCGATCAATCTAGCCTAACTCATGAACCTACATATCACATCGAGTCAGATGAGTAAGACTAAAAGTTTCAGTAAGCATTACAATCATCTCCGAAGTAAAACAAGCACCCAAAGTTAATGAGTTTTTAAAAATAATACTTAAACATGTCAAGTGAACAACTCATATCCTCAGGTCAGACTAACACCTCCAATTCCTATAAGCATAATAAGACAAGTAAATATGAGAATAGAGTGAAATATGACAATCCTTTGTATCATTGGCTAAGCTCACCATTCTAAGGATTTTTTTTTTATTTTTTATTATTATTGTCATAATAATACATGCATGACCAATCCTAATAGTAGCAAAACATGATGCATGCAAAATAATAATAAAAAATGCATTATAATAAATTAAATAAAAAATGCATCATAATGTATCAATTATAGGATAAAAATAATGCAAGATATTCCTAGAATGATGATGTACCGCCAGGGTGGCTAAAAATATGTGTTAAGAACACACCCTTAAGACGGCCTAGGTTTTACCTATCGCAAGCGCACGAGTCAATTATAGTATAGAAACGGCTTGAGAAAGGTTATCGATCCCACAGAGACTAAGTCGTATTCTGAATTCTCGTAAAATAATACTCTTAAATTGCTATAAAAATATGATTTGTTGATTTTGATATTGATTAACTAATTAACTAAGAAAGCAAGTAAAGATAGATTAAGACAAGAACAGTAAAAATAAAATCTATGGTTTTCATACTCCTCCACTAACCGCATAAAATAATTCTCTTTTTGCTCAATTGCAAGAGAGCGATCCATAACTGTGAATCAGGTCATACTGTAAATAGTCAAATACGTCCCCAAAAAGGATACTATTAATCAAATTCGCTACAACCCATCTCCTTACAGAGTATGACTAGTGCATGCAAACTACTTTACTCTAATCTACTCCTACAACATGAAATTAAACTAAAGCATGTCTATATCATCTCGCCGAGGAATGACCTGTGTAAACCTAGGATTTCAAGTGTTAAGCACCATTGATGTAGAAAACCACACTATGTTTATGATAACATGATTGTGTAAGAAGATATATTCATTCAATCTAAGACAAAAATTAAGAACAAATTTAAAATCTTGTGTCAAAAATAAAAATGATCACAGTTGTACAATCAATCATCACTGTATGGTCACAGCTTCCTCTCATTATTGAAAACAAATAAAAGAACTACATTACTTGGCTAGGTTTTTGCTAAAAAACCCTAGATACCGAATTAGTTGCTCATGGTAGAAGGAGACTTCATTATTGATGTAGGATCACCCTCAATGGTCGTCTTCTCCGGATCTCTAGGTCTTGAATGGCTTATCCCTTTTGATGATATGAATCTGAAAAGAAAACTCTGAAAATTGGGTAGAAATAAGTCCCTTAGGTCTGTAGCAGACCTTGTTATTTATAGACAAAGCTACAGGAAACCCTAAATTGTGGTCATTTCTTGTCGAGAGTAGGATTCCCCTTTTATGTGATTTCCTTCCAAATTAAGAAAAACCCTTCAATATAATGTATAATATATCTAAACAAATGTGTATATAGGTGTTGGAGTTGAATATAAAGTCATCCGGGTCAATTCGGATCAATTCGGGTCAAACTAGGATTTTGGCACGAATATGAAATTTCTAGCTTTTGCTGCAGGACACCTTTCACTCTTTTGATCATATCTGAAACTACACACATTGTATGGAGGCGTGTAATATCTTGTTAGAAATATTACTTAAATTTCTTGATGTTAGGCTCAAGAATCACCATTTGGACCGGTTTTGACCGATATATAGGCTCCCGAAGTTGGCTAAAATTTTGTACTAAAAACACTGTAGCTACGCTTTAAGTGTAACTCATGCGTAGAAATGGCACTTTCTAGACACGTTTTGCTACTTTATGCGTAGGACATGCGTAGAAAAACCCTTGGAAATCACTTTTCTTGATAATTACTCCGTTTGAACCCCCTCGATTCCCTTAGTATGATTCTTGAAGTTGCGGCTCCGAAAAATGATATTTTCGTCCTCCGGGAGACACTTTTCTCTTGAAAACACCTCTTTTGTTCTCCTCTTGAGTATAAAGGAACATGTCTTTGGTTAATTCACCAAAGTTATCTATTTTTCTTCATTAAGCTCCTGAAACGCACTTAAACACACAAACGGCATAAAAATACCAAATAACGGAATGAAAAGACATACAAATAACAAGATAGGGGTTTAAAATGGACAATATTGAGCGCCTATCAAATGATACATATGAAGACATCTATTTTAATGAGAACATACCACTAGATTTCCTAAGACTCACGTGCTTTTGAAAATCTAATGGATTTGTAGAGATGTATGTCAACTGAGAATCTGTGGATATAAACTCTAGACCTTTCTCATAAAAAAATTTAGGAAAAATGCAATAACAATTATCAGATGTACGTACACATTCCATAACACAATTTCCAAAATAATCAATAATAGAACATTTATCATAAGTGAAATTGACATTATGGTTATTATCTCATATCTGGATAATGCTAAGCAAATTAGCCTTTAGGCCCTTAACATAATAAATGTCTTCTAGTTTAGGTAGACCAGAAGCAATAATGGTGTTCTTTCCTAAAACTTTAGACTTTTTTCCATTACCAAAAGTAACAGTTCCAACATTATTCTCCTTGAAATATTCAAACAACAACTTATTTTCAGTCATGTTCCTAGAGCATCCACTATCGAAACACCAAGAACTAGAGTCACGTGCTCTAAGAGTTGTATTGACAGCAAAACAATGTAGCTGACCTTTCTTAACCCATGTCTGTCTAATTTTCGGTGTTCTACTTGCTAGATTAGATAAATTATTTACCTCTTTACTCAACACCCGAATTTGATCATGAAAATTGGGTCATTTTTTAGTTTTATGTTTCCTATTTGATTTCAAGGTGTTTCCTTTTACCTTTGAACATAAGGGTCGAATGTGATCTTTCACTCCACAGTGATGACATATAGGAACAAACCTTTAAAAACCATTATTAAAACTATTATGATATTTAGAGGTAAAAGGAGGTTTACTCTCAATCAGTTTTCTGACATAATGTTGAACATTAGGAATCCTATCAGAATTATCTTGAAAAGAACTAGATGCTCTTGAGATGCCCTAACAAAGGTAGTTTTGGGAATGACGTTTGAATTACTCGTTGCTCCTTTGAATCCCAACCCCTTTGTATTTCTTGCATATTTTCCTACACTCAACATATGATGAAGCTTAACAGTTCCACTAGACCATTTAGAGATAGTTGAGTTAGCCTCCTTTAATTCCTTCTCCAAATCCTCAATCTTCATAGATTTCTCAATCACTTCCAATCTTATAGCAATTAGTTCCTTATTGAGATCATCTACACTCTATAAGGCCTACTTCCTTTCTTTTTCAGACTTAATCAATTCTTCAGACCATTGGACTTTTATTTAGGGATAGGGTAGTATTGGTTAATTATTCTCTTAAGGATTGTCTTTCCTTGTCAACGCTATTAAATTTAACCATAAATTTTGAGAAAAAAATTCTAAGATATGTGGATTTGTCATATAATTTAATTATATTCATCTTGAAGTGAGTCCTCATGATCTTCATCACCTTCAGAATCTTCATCCCCAGACATTGCCCATCTTGTAGCAACTTCTTCAACCTCCTTACTTTGTGCTGCAAGCGCAGTAAAATTCTTATACCTATTAACCAAATAGACTCAGCAGAATCACTAGTTGTTCAATCATCTGATCCATCATCCCAAGTGACAGCTACACCTTTTGTCCTTTTTAACTTATTTTACTCTACATCCATGTGACCAAACCATTGACACTTAAAACATTGAGGTTTCTTCTTTTTAAGGTCAAACTTGTCATTCTGATTTTGGACTTTATTTTTATTTTTAAAATCATATGATTTATCTCCAAATTTTTGTCCTTTAATCACTTCTTGACCATAAGAAGTTTTAAAAACTTATGAAACTGTTTCATGAGCACGTCAATCTATCTCGGACTACTGTCTCCCTCTTCATCAAACTCAATAAGATAATCCTTAGTGGTTTTAGAAGCTATGTTTTCTCTTTTGTACTGTTAGACTTCTTAGGGGGATTTTTGAACATAATTTCTTTAGCAATTTAACACGTGGTTTAATTTCTTTAGCTATCCTTAGTGGTTCCCAGTCAATTCTTCGAGTTTAATTTCTTTAAAACTCATAATTTCAGAGATAACAGTCACCTTAGATCGAAAATGTCCAGGTATAGACCTAAGAACCTTTTTCACTATGGTAGTCTCAGGAATGGGCTCTCCTAGATTGTGACAACCCATTACTATATCAGTTAGTCTAGCCTCAAAGTCAGCATAGACTTCATCATCTTCCATCCTAAGTTGTTTAAATTATAAATTTAACATTTGGAGTTTTGATCACTTAACTTTTGAAGTCCCTTCATGAGTAACTTGGAGAATATCCTAAGCTTCTTTAGCAATTTCACACATGGACATCCTCATAAACTCGCTTAGTGTTACAGCATTGAATAAATCATTCAAAGCTTTAGAGTTCCAAGTATCACTATTTGTCTCAGCAAGAGTCTACTCGTTAGATGGTTTTAATTTAGATTTATTCGTAGATTCATCCATCATAGTGGGAAGTGAGTATCCTATAACTACGACAAGTCAAGCTCTCTCATCTATAGCTTTCAAGAACGCTCTCATTCTTGTTTTTCAATAAGTGTAATTAGAGTCATCAAATAAAGGGGACCTAGTAACAAAACCTCCTTCTCGAGGTACGTCCATATTTTAAGGTCAAGATCTAACCCTAAGTCGTTAACATAAATCGGGGCAAACCTTGCTCTAATACCAATTGAAAATACCTAGGAGATGGTAAACTAAGCCTAGAGGGGGTGAATAGGTTTTTTATGAATTAATTGATAAATTAAATTTTAATTGTGGAATAGTCAATTTTAATTCAATTCTTTAATAATCCAGACCACGCAATAATAAATATGAGTGCTGAAAATAAAGAAGAGATGACAACAATATTTTTACGTGAAAAACCTTGGAAAACACTCCAAGTAAAAATCATAGATACCCTCTAGTATCGATGCACTATGAATCAAGAAGTACACAGACTCTATGAAGTTAGGACTTACAATCACTTTGATTTGCCGTTTATCACTTGACGTCTAAAAGTCTAGAATCACTCGCGTTACCACGAAGCTCTCGCTTCGATCTGCGTACTATGACATCTCTGTTTCTCAACGGATCAATGAAGCACGAAGCCTCCTGCTCTAACCTCCATACTTTGACGGCTCCACTTCTCATGGATCAATGTACACATAGTACACAAAGTCTATGGTGTGTAGATTTTTCTAATATCTAGGTCATCCAATTGTGCATAAATATCACATACGTTGTAGCACAATTGGAGAATCCCAAAAAATAAGAGATAACTAGAAGATTAACGATCACTCAATATTTCTCTCTCTGTCTTTCTCTCTGCAGGTAGATCTTTTCTATAGAAGAATTGCAAAGCTCTCAAAACTTTGTCTCTCTAAAATTGTCTTCTCTTCTCAATATCTTCTCATATTTATAGAAAAATAAGTCTTCAATTATGGGATAAAAATCTTCAATCATGGAATACGATTTCTTAATCTCCAAGTCTTTTTCTTGTCCTCCAAGACTTAACCTTTTGACCATAAATTCTCCAAATATATAGCAATATACCAATAAAAACTCCTAAAGATGTCCTTAAGTTAATAGGAGTCTTTAAGGCATCAGAATAATCTTTAATTAAAAACTGAAGTCGGCAGCTTCGAGTTCTTGAGAACTGTATTTCGAGTACTCGAAAACTAAATCTCGAGTACTCGACCCTTGTTTTCTCGAGTACTCGGTAATATTTCAATAGCGCGGCATAGTGTGGGATGGCGCATAAAAGTCTTTGGAATATACGCCATGGTGTGCGCTAAGACGCACAATCTCTAGTATTCGGTAATGAATGTTCTAGTTCTCGATAAGTCATAATCTCGAGTACTCCGTAAGAGATTCTCAAGTACTCGGCAGTTTCAGAAAACCAATTTTTGTTTATTTCTTTGCAGCGCTGCTTCCGATCAATTTCACTTCACATCTCTTATATTTTTCACCACTTTAAACTTGATTCACTCAATCCAATACTCACAACACTCAACATGATTTTTTATCAGAATCATGCCATTACAAATACGCCACAGGGATATGTTATAAAAAAAAAATACGCCACAGGGATATGTTATCAATTTTAAAAACTCGGGAGTTTATATGAAATAACCCTTGATTTGATTGCAAGTGCATGAACATTTCACCAATTACGATGGAAATGCAGATTGGGTGACCTTCTTAAGTGGACAATGGGCGATGGTATAACCTCCAATATGGTGGAGGAGGCAAGTCACAACATTGTTCATTACAAAGAGAAATACAATGAGTCGTTTGGCTTTTGAAGGACAAACACAACAGAATTTTCTTGCTACATTGAATGAGATTTTATTTACATTGCTTAAAATGGAAAGTCAAGACAATGCAACATCATATAAAGTTGGGTTGAATATACCGATAATTAGAATTCTTTTGAAGAAGCCACCATCTAAAAAATATTTCAGATAAAACTGAATTTCACCAAATAACTGTAACAATGACAATTCTACTACAACTCAAGAAAAATTAGCAAGGTAAATATTTACCCAAAAAAAAAATAATAGCAAGGTAAAGGAAACGAGATTATTTTGTAATATCTAAACAAATAACAAGACATATATAGAGAGAGTTAATTTTGTAATTGGTATCATCCCTAGTTCCCCGTATATTTATGTCTCTAGATTAGAAACTTTTCTGAAACATGACAATATGAAAGCAAAATGAAAGGATGTTTCTACGGATGTAATCAGTTATAGTTACAGCATGAACCACTACAATTTAAATTTTATCTTAGTGAAATTAACTATCGTTGACACCCCATTTTGACAGGTGATGTGGCAAGAAAGTGTGGTATAATTGGGCCGAATCATTGTACGAGTTTCAGGCTGGTATTTTGGGCCGAAGCAAAGAAAGAGAGTTCTTATCCAAATTGGGTCAATGTTTATTAGAGAAGTGAGGGCCCATTGGATAGAATGATAGACATTTAAAAATGAAAGTTATTGCATATAAGGAATTATGGTTTGAATAAGAGGCCAAGAGATAAGGCACGCCAATTGAATAAGAGAGGAGTATTTGAATTTGAGATTAAGTCAATGGATGGAGATATGGATGGATTCCAACAGAATAGTTATCCTAGTTTTAAATTGTTTTGATTTGTAATTTAAATTCAAGTAGGTTATACAAACTTTTATGAAGTTTGTTATTTTGTAATGTTATAAATAAAGACATTTTTGCTACTTGGCAGGGATCTCACACTAATCAATCAAACATTACAATTACTTCAATTGTCATTTTAATTTCCAAAACTCTCGTTTTTATTTTATTTCCTTACAAAGTCTTCCAAAGTATTTAGTTTAATCAAGTCTCGTCATTTTAATTCAAGCACTATTTATTTTCTTCAAGTCTTTATTTTAAATTCGGCATTACAATTTCAATTATTCAAGTTATTTTGATTCAAACTCAAAAGTTTTTTCTTTAAATTCAAGTTCTTCATTCAAGCCATTATTTTTGTTCACTTTACATTCATCATTTTTCATCAAAACATGCCGATTGTTAACGTGAAATTTGTGGTTTCCAATGTTACATTCTCAACTAGTTTAAGTCCTCTTAATTGAAGCACAAAAAAGTACCCAAAGTATGACTTTCATGTTCTCCCTCTTACGCCTTGCCTGAGAAATCAAAACCAAGAAGACTATCTTTGTTTTCCGATCAACCTCTGGAGCCGAGGTCAAACTTTCTGGCATACCCGCGCAAATCAACATAATCGGCTGACTTAGCCGATTTAAGAGGAAACAACTATAGGAATACCAACTCTAAATTAATTTTACTGTTTACAACACTATGTATAATTAAAACATTATTAGTTCATAAAACTTTAATTTTTAACGTAGCTTTGATATCATAACAAATGAAGCACACATGTACGTAACAAAAGAAAAAAAGAATTAAAGCAACAAGCAAATATAATAATTAAATAAAAGAATAAATGATATATATTTGTATATTTATGTGTATATACATGTGTGTGATGATCTCCTATAGTATGGTAAAACACACATCATTTAAATAAAAGTCAAATTTGATATTTAGAAAATTGCTTCAATATAAAGTCATTTAAGTATGGGTATTATTATCATAATTTCATATTACAGGGGATTTTTTTTATTAAATTGTTTATTTAGAATTTTGCTTATAACGAAAGGTGAATTTGGGTATTTAAGAATTTACTTCAGTACGCGAGCATTTTAGTGTGGATATTAATGTAATTTTGCTTTTTTAGAATTGAGTACCGAAAAAATGACTCATTTCATAATTAGGGGTAGTTGATTAAATTGAAAATCTTAGGGTGCATTTTATACACGAGGGGGTATTTTATCAATTCTAAAAACTCGGTGGAATTTTTATGAAAATAACCCTTGATTTAAATGCAAGTGCTTGAACATTTTACCAGTTATGTACGATGTGAATGCTGATTGGGTGACCTTCTTAAGTTGACAATGGGCAATGTTATAACTTGTAATATGTTTGAGAAAATTACTGATAAGTCCTACTTTTGCAAATTAATTTCAAATAAGTTCTAAAAATAGTTTGGTAGCGCAATTAAGTCCTACTTTTGAGGTATATTTACAAACAAGTTCAAATTTGAAATTTTGTAAACTCTTTTTCCCATATTACCCTTTAATAATAACTTATCAATAAGTAAATTCATAATTTATTTACACATTACTCCTTGAGATTTCATTCTTAAATCATAGGTTTAATATCTTATTTAAAATTTTATTCTTTGAACAAAAAAATTTTGAGAAACAAATATATATAACTTTAGATAACTTATTTAAAAATTTGTATTCATATGCTTAATATATGTATAACAAAAATATCTTATTTAAAAATTTACTCTTTTATTTTCATTTTAAATTAAGTAACACAACTAATCCATAAAGTATAACTTTAGAAATAAACTGCTACACAATGTAATTCATAATCTGTAACACAATAATAGTCAAATAAAAACAAAAAAAATCCACAAAACTAACTATTACTTTCCAACAAAATGATAGTCATAAAGAAAACTAATACAATTTGAAAAAATAATGATAGGTAATAAAAGAAAAGGGTAATATTGGTATTAAAAGAAATATAAAACTTGTTTGTAAATACACTTCAAAAGTTGGACTTAATTGTGTTATCAAACTATTCTTAGGACTTATCAGTAATTTTTCTTGTTTTCTTTTTTGGTTAAAATAACCTGTAATATGTTCAAGGAGGCAAGTCACAATATTGTTCATTACAAAGAGTTATACAATGTGTCGTTTGGCGTTTTAAGGTCAAACACAATATAATTTTCTTGCTACATTGAATGAGATTAATGCATATTGCCTAAAATGAAAAGTCAAGACTTAATGCAAAATCTGTAAGTAGGGATGGCAATAATACCCGCTCCGATGGGGAATCGCCCTGCCCCGTCCCGTTTAATCCGGATATGAGGACCTGATTACATAAATGGGAGCGGGGATGGGGCAAAAAAAAATTTCTCGTCGGATTCGGTGGTACCCCCGCCCCGGTTATATATTATATATATATATTACAATAATATATATGTATATATATATGTTTAAGATATAATGTTTTATATAAAAAGGTAATATATATATATATATATATATATATATATTGTAATATATATTACAATAATATATATATAATATATATTTTTTATATAAAAATTTAATACCGGAGTACGGGACACGAGTGGGGACGGGACGGGGCAAAAAATAAAAAAAAAATTTGAGAACGAGACGGATTCGGGGGGACTAAATGGGGGCGGGTTCGGGGATGGGGATGGGGATCCCGCCCCGACCCACCCCATTGCCATTCCTATCTGTAAGTTAGGTTGGATATAATTAGTCACGGTTGAAGTCTTTTTAAAAGCCAATAATATGGCGGGTCAACAATTTATGCATATCATATACCATCATATATAACTATTTCTCATTCACAGTTGAAGATTAGTTACTACATATAAGATTCAGGGTTTAAATCACAAGAAGCATTACAAGAATTACTTGTACAAAATAAAAAAATGGATGCCTCTCTTAAGACAGTGACCACTTTCCTTTTAGGTAAAAATTTTGAGTATTCCATCGAATCAAATACTCGCTCCGTCCATTTTTAGTTGTCCATGTTTGAAAAGTCAATTATTTTTTTATATTTTTTTTTTCTATTTTGCCCTTGATAATGTAGTATAGTTGTTATTTTCAGTGGGATTACATTTTGAAATTAATGAAGAGGGATAATTTGGGAAAGTATATGATAATATGGTATTGGAATTCGAAACTTGACAACTAATTTTGAACAAGTAAATTAGACAAAGTGGACAACTAAAAATGGACGAAGGAGTGCCTTATAATTAATTCATTCATGTAATAAATATATTTTAATGAAACATAATTTCTTATTGTCATTATAAAATAAACGTGTCTATGGTGATCAAAATTTTGTGACAGACTAAAATTGTCCGTCAGTACTATAAAACAAAAATGTCGCGAAAGATCTAAACCTAAAAAACTTTTAAAGTCGCGAAAGATTAACTACAACTTTTACTCTTCTTACTGACAATCACAACGTCACTGAAACTCTTATTTGTACCCAATTAATCTTACTTTTTTAGTCTTTTCATTAATTATAAATAAAGAGGATGTCAACATTGAGTGTCATACAGCCCATGTTGCTAGTTGTTACAGGGGTCAATTTTCACCACAAATTTTGGCTCTATGATGACACCAAATCAGACACAATGACACAGTTTATGACTTTGGTTCAGCCACTCACACACTTAATGGCTGGACAATACACTAAGTGTTTGCGCCACACACACACATTGTATATATGAATACAATATAAATAACAACACCCACAATTTACAGAAAACCACAACAATGGTTTTCCAACCTTCACTATTATCACACAAATAATACAAGGAATATCTCACTCACAGGCCACACTACAACATTTATAAGCACTATCTCTCTGAATTTCGTAATACATATACAATGTCTGCAATACATCCTATATAGGCACAAATACAAATACTGAATATCTGATGTGGATGACAACCCCATCCACTTAGGCTGTGTTGGCACCAATCAGAGGCTGCCAACACCAATAACACTGTTTTACACCAAACTGTCAGGATGTTGTGGCATTCTCCGGCAATGCCACATTGCCTCTTGATGGTTATAATCTGTTGAGTGTCCCAAATTGCCCAAATTATCTGTTTAAGTCACACCTTAGCCTTGACCAACCTTGTCTTGCTTAAGTGTTTGAGCCAAGTAGCACCATCACGAGTCATCTCAATGTCAAGCATATGCCAACACTACATAATGCTTGTATTCGCTGAGCCAACATCAATGCCTCAGCCTTCCCATGCCTTCGCGCATATGAGAACACATAAACTTGCCAAACTTGACACAAGTGCCTTCACCAGCTAGCATGCACCACGACATGCCATGTCTTGGTCTTGTCGATGCCTTAGCACATAGGCATGTCGCGTCATGCCTATGTTTTGAATTAGTTTGCACTAACCATTGCTTGTTACTGTGTCATAGCCTTGCCCCAAGGACAAGTTGGCCTAACCAAAGCTTGATGTGCACATGGCTTGCCGAGCCAAGTGCATTGCTTGCACACTAATGCACGCTAAGCTGAGACATCACCTTGCCCAAGGCAAGTTGGCACACTCGTGGGCATGCACACATAGTTTGCCAAGCCATGTGTGCTCCAGCATAACCCACTGTGTTAGCACCGAGCCATCCTCACCAACCATGCCACCGAACCATGTCAATAAGCTTCCCCATACTTGTCTTAGCCAAAGCTTGCCACAACCTTGCTAAGTGGTTGAATGTCTTCCGAAGTGAGGGACATTCCCCTCCCTATATATGAAGAAATCACTATCTTTACTACACCCAGAACAAATATCAACCATGCTCGAGGAGTCATAATGGCCTTTATTCACGAAACTGCTATTGTTTTATCCCCCATGTCACACTGGCATGCCACGGCACACTTAAGGACTTCACGGAGTAACACTAGCCCACTAGTATTGTAGGGTCTTACCCATCCTTAACTAATGTTCGGTTAAAAATAAATATGCATGAACCTAAGTTCCATGTGCAACTATCTGACCATAATTTAAATATCCATGGTTTTATTACATTGATTAGCTAATTTGTTGAGCCTTGGTACGTTCAAGACTAGACGTTAATGTATGCATGTGGGTGCGTAAATTATAGCACCATAGCTAATTAATGCACATTGAAGATAGAAATTGAATAGTGTTGAAAATCACTTATGGTGATTCTATATACCCAGGATCACTCTCAAATATATGGAAAAAACAATTCTTCTATTTTAAATACAAAATAGAGTACAACTCTTTCTCTTTTATTCCTCACATTACAATTTATTTCCTAGCTTCTTGCTTTCTAATACAATACCATCATACCTATATATATAGAAGTGGAAAAGAAGAAACTGACAAAGCAAATCAATGAGCCAAATCTTCATCTGCAGACATTCTTGACTTTGGTAGAGGTAAGCGTGCAAATCTTCACGCATGATTTTGGTGCAGCAAATCTTGACATTTGGGGTGGTGCATGCATGTGGTATAGAGCGTGGATAATTAAGTTTAATTTTCAACATTCCCCCTTAAACTTGATTCTCCACACGTCTGCATTCCTAGCATCATCTTCAGTCTGTTGAACATGTCTTGCTTTAATGGCTTTGTAAAAATATCTGCATTTTGATCATTTGTCTTGCAAGATATTAATTCCACTTCTATGTTCTGCACATGCTCCCTGATGGAATGATATTGTGTATCAATATGCTTGCTTCGTTCATGGAAGACTGGATTCTTTGCAAGTGCAATTGCTAAACGATTATCAATGAAAATCTCTGTAGGTTTTTCTTGTGGAAAACACAAATGCTTCAACACATTTCTCAAATAAATAGCATGACACACAGTTGAGCTAGTTGCTACGTATTCAGCTTCGCATGATGATAGCGTTACTATCGGTTGTTTCTTGGATGACCATGTGAATATTGTATCTCCAATGAAAAACACAAATCCAGTTGTGCTTTTTCTTTCATCTAAATCTCTACCCCAATCACTATTTGAATAGCCAGTGAATCTTAATTCATCAGTTGAGATATATAGCAAGCCATTATTGATCGTACCTTTGATGTAGCGAAGTATTCTCTTTGCAGCATTCAAATATGATTGATCTGGTTCCTCCATATATCTACTGATCAATCCAACTCCATATAGTATATCTGGTCTGGTACAAGTCAGGTACTGAAGACTTCCAACTAAACTTTTGAAGTATATTGGATCAACATTTCCTCCGCCTTCATTCTTTCTAAGTTCCACGCTGCTTTCCACCAGAGTTGATACTGGATTGCATGATTCCATTTTGAACTTCTTGAGAATCTCCTTTGCATATCTACTTTGGTAGATCGAGATTCCTTCAGCATTCTGCTTCACTTTAATTCCAAAAAAATGTGACATCAGACCTATGTTTATTATCTCGAATTCTTGAATCATGGTTTTCTTGAATTGTTTAAACATCACTGGGTTGTTTCCTGTGAAGATTAAATCATCAACATACAGACATGCAAATAGTACACTTCCTTCTGGACCTTCTTCAAGTACAATGCATGCACATATGGACATTTCTCAAACCCATTATCATGGAAATACTTGTCAATTCTTGTATTCCATGCACGTGGATCTTACTTCAGTCCATAGAGAGCTTTCTCCAACCTGTACACCTTGTCTTCATGTCCATCATTTGTATATCCTAGCGGTTGTTCGACATAGAATTATTCTTCTAGGAATCCGTTCAGAAATGCTGACTTCACATCAAGTTGGTACAACTTCCATCTATTCTAAGTAGCAATAGATATCATCAGCCTGATTGTCTCTAATCGGGAAACATGAGCAAATACTTCACCATAGTTTAGTCCCTGTCTATGTTTGTAGCCTTTTGCAACCAGACGAGCTTTGTATCTCTGAACTTCGCCTTTTTTCATTCTTCTTTGTCTTGTAGACCCATTTGACTCCAATAGGCTTTTGACCTTTTGGTAGACTACACAGCTCCCATGTATCATTCTTGTCTATAACCCTGATTTCTTCATCTATTGTTGACTTCCACTTCTTCTCTTGGATGGCTTCTGTGAAGCTGACAGGATCACTATCTAGAAATAGGCATGGCAAATTCTGGTCTTGATCTTCTTCAGTGGCTTCATATAGTTCCCTCAGGCTTCTCACTTTTCTGGGTCTTTTACTTGATCTTTCATCTGGTGATGATGACGATGAATGATCATTTCTTGCAGGTACAGGAGATTGATATGGTAGAATTTGCGGCTCCATTGTAACTTATTCATCTTCTTCAAGTACAAGCTCTTTGGTTTTTCCATCTTCATTCTGATCCCAGCTCCAAGCTTCATTTTCTTCAAAGATCATATCCCTGCTCATAATTAATTCCTTGGTGATGGGATTAAATAACTTATATCCCATTGTTCTGTCACCATAGTCGATAAAGATACATTTTTGTCCTTTATCGTCAAGCTTGGTTCTTTTGGCTTCTGGAATCTTGGTGTAAGCAATACATCCAAAAATTCTGAGGTGATTGACACTCGGTTTATATGAACTCCAGGTTTCTTCAGGTGTCTTGAACTGGAGTCTTCTAGTTGGACACCTATTCAGCAGATAGACAACACAAGATACCGCTTCAACCCAAAATTCCTTGGGCATTGAATTTCCTTTCAGCATATTTCTGACCATGTCCAAGATCGTGCGATTCTTACTTTCAGAAACACCATTTAGCTGAGGTGTATAGGATGGTTTTGTTTGTTGTTGGATGTCGTGCTCTTTGTAGTAATTCTGGAATGCATTGGACATATATTCTCCTCTTTGATCTGACTGCAACGTCTTGATATTGTGGCCGCTCTGCTTCTCAACAAGAGTTTTAAACTCTTGGAACTTGTCAAATACTTCTGATTTCTTCTGCAAGAAGTACACCCATGTCTTTCTGCTATAATCATCAGTGAAGGTAAGAAAATACTTGTTCTTTCCATATGATATTGGCTTCAATGGACCACACACATCTGTGTGAACGAGTTCCAATAGATTTGTTGATCTCCATCTGACTTCTTTAGCAAAACTCAATCTGTGATGTTTCCCAAGTACACAACATTCACATACTTCATTAGGACAGTTGATGTAAGGTAGTCCCTTCACCATCTGCTTGCTTGCGAGCAGCTTCAGGCCCTCAAAGTTGAGATGTCCGTATCTCAAATGCCATAACCAGTCCTTGTCTTCAACAACTACACTTAAACACTTTATTGCATCGTGCTGGAAGTGAATAGAAAACATCATATTCTTTGACATCTCTATCCGGGCAATGAGATTTTCATTTGTATCTTTAATTGTTATACACAAATCCTTTATGTTGATGTCGTAGCCTTTCTCTAGGAGCTGTCCGAGACTCAAAATATTGTTCTTCATATCTGGAACATAGTAAACATTGGATATGAAGTCATGGTCTCCATTCTTGAGCTTGATCAGAATATTTCCCTTTCTTTTAACTGTGATTTTTGTGACATCACCAAATAAGACTTGCCCTTGCCTAGTCTCGTCAAACTCGACAAACATGTGTCTGTTTCCACACATGTGATTGATGGCTCCTGAATCTAGATACCATATACCTTCGTCATCGGTATTTTCATTTTGAGCTATCAGTAACATTGATCTCGACTCATTTTCTTCTTTCTCGGCAAAATTTACTTGTTCGCCTCCTTCAGCAACTGCCTTTCCTCTACATTCGTTGTTGTAGTGTCCATACTTGTTGCAATTATAGCATTGCACATTGTTTTTGTCATAATTCTTGCGATTATTGAAGTTGCTTCCACGGCCTCGTCCTCGCCCATCCTTTGAAAGATTGATTTCTTCCACCTTGATTATTTCTTTTGGTATTGAAATTGGTTCCTCTACCGCTTCCTCTAGATCCAACACCTTGTCCTCGATAGCCACGACCTCTACCTCGGCCTCTTTGTGAACTTCCCCATCGCTCTTCTTTATTTTCTTTAAATCTTAGATTTGACTGAAGAGCTTGCTCTAGAGTACCTGATGCGTTCTTCTTGTTGATTCTTTGTTCGTGAATTTCTAGCGTGGCCATCAGCTCGTCTTCTGTCATTGCATCGAGGTCCTTTGATTCTTCAATAGCAACAACTACATGCTCGAACTTTGAGTTTAGGGAGCGCATAATATTTTTAAGCACACGAACATCTTCAATCTTGTCACCATATCTTCTGATTTGATTCACAATAGTCAATGTTCTGGTAAAGTACTCAGAAATTGACTCCGTGTCTTTCATTTGCAGTAGTTCAAATTCACCCCTTAGAACTTGGAGTCGAACTTTAACTGTTTTTTCAATTCCTCGATGTGTTTTTCGAAGAATTTCCCATGCTTGCTTGGTGGTGTTAACGGCTGAGATCTTTTCAAAACTTGTTTCATTGACACTTTGATAAAGCAGGTACAACGCCTTCTTGTCCTTCTTTCGGGCTTCTTTGAGCATGACCTTTTGGATCTCGCTCAATCAATCTTCATTTTATTTTGAAACTGGCTCGTCATAACCGGTCTCGATAAAGTCCCACAAATCTTGTGAGGCAAGAAGGACTTTCATTTGGATTGACCAATTATCATAATTGGTTTTATCCAAGCATGAAAGTTGAGGCTGGAAAAAATTACTGGAGGACGTCATCGGATTTACTTAAGCACTTGAGGTGCTTATTTATGAAAATCGGTGTTGAATCTAGTTAAACTAAATGCTTGGTTGCATCCAAAGCGTTCCGTTTAGTAACAAATGACTCTTCATTTGCTCAAATCGGAGTTAAAATGAGTCCGGAACGAACAAAATACCAACGAGGGACAAATTGGTAATTTTCCAAAATTGTTTGCTAACGTGGCACTATGCTGACATGACAGGGTGACGTGGTAGATGATGTGTCAATGATTACGTCACTGCTGATGTGGCAGCGCGTAGGTTGTACGCGCGTCTAGAGGTTGAAGACGACTCAGGCGCGTGGCTGCGCGTGGGCTTTACTCTCCGGCCTTGCGGTGGCGCGTGCGAGCGCGTGTGGAGGAATTTCGCCGCGTTCTTTTTGCCGTTGCGTTCCTGCTGGAACAAGGAAGCTATATCTATGCTCAAACTTGTGGTTTGAACACCTATAACTCACGAATAGGCTTCGAAAGGTTCGGCTCTGTTTTTGTTCTTCACTTCTGGGCTTGCTCAAGCTTCACCAAGCTTCACTCTAGCTCTGATATCATGTTGAAAATCACTTATAGTGATTGTAATAACCCAGGATCACTCAAATATATGAAAAACTCAATCTTTTTATTTCAAACACACAAACAGAGTAAAAATTTTCTCTCAACTCTCACACTCTATTTATTTCTAGCTTCTTGCCTTATATTAATACAATACCACATACCTATATATATAGGATTGAAATATAGAAATTGACAGAACAAATCTTCGTTGCAGTCATTATTGACTTTAAAAGATATAAGCGTGCAAATATCACGCATGGTTTTGGTGCAGCATATCTTGACATTTGGGTTGTGCATGCATGTGGAGCTTTCAATGGATATGGATGATCAAGTTTACTTTTCAACAAATTTCAGGTTTCATATTTTCAACTATAGTTGTTTTTAAATAGTTGAAAATACTAATGCAACATAATTTTGGACATGTATAAAATATATTCCTGAAAATTTAATATATTTTAATTTATTAGTTTTATTATCTGTGACATGTATAACATCAAAGTACTGAATAATTTATAGAGAGGTGATGTCAATTTTTTTAAAAATTGAATAATTCTTGCAATATGGTGTAATATTATTATCCAATATTAATAATTTTTGTTAAAAATAATTAATCCTTAATGTATTTTTATTTATATATTTTATTTTTTAAAACATATATATTTACAAAATGTTATTATAAAATGGCAAACCATTACATGCTACCAAACATGGTTTGGTTTCAGAATTTCAGCTCATACCAACTCTACCAAACATGGTTTGGTTTTTCAGCTTCACTTTTTCTCACACCAAAATCATCTGCACCAAACATGGTTTCAGTTCAGAATAAAATCACATCAAATCAAAACCAAAAACCAACACCGCACCAGTTGCCAAACAAGCACTAAAACAAAATTCAATTTCAGTTTTTTTTTTTTTTTTTTCAAAATTTTTACCAAACCTTAAAACCAAAATTTAATTTCAAATTTAATTTTATTTTTTTAAAAAAAGGGGTTGCCCAAACCCGGCCCGTTAATTTCGGGTTCAGGCTAAACTCGAGCCTTGTGCAAGGTTGGCCTAGCCCGACCCAACCCGGAATCGGATTCACCGGATTTCGAGTTGGGCTGACCCAAGTTGCAGCCCTAATGTAAAGTACATGATCTCTTCGGATAATGGAGAAATATATATCCTAATTTCATTTACTTGGTACAATTTATAACCTAGTTAAGAATAGTTACACACTTAAGGGGTTGTTTGGTTGATTTTTTGCTTTTGTTTCATTACCGTTCACGATTTTAAAAGCAAAATGTTTTTGGTGATGGTTTCTTTGCTTTCAACACTGTCAAAACATTGCTTTCAAAATGACCATTTGAAAGTCCCAAATTTAAGACTTTATTTTTTTTTGAATGGCAAGATGATGTATATATATAAATAAGAGGTCAAAGCCTTATGTGCTAAGGGGCATACCCCATATTATAATGTAAAAACCAAATTTCCACCACATGAAGAAACAAAACAAGCAACCCATATGTCTATAAGAGCATATATAAAAGAAAAATCCACAGAGGAAACTAAGAGAATGATGAAGAAGCATCAACTTTTGGAAATGGATGGACACAATGCAGAATCACTAGAGGCATTAACTTGAGCAACCTGCACTGATGAGATAGCAGAAACCAAGCATCATTCTTGAAGAAAGGCCAAACACTGAACTGCAGCCAGCACTCCATATCAGCTACTGCATAATGAAGCACAATCCTACCCAAATGGCAATAACCAGCAACCAGGAACCAACAACTACTACCCAATAGAAGCACAACATGAAGAACAACCTGAACCTCTCCAATCCAGCAACACACTAAACTCCAGAACCAATATAAGTAGCTAGCAATCATCATTATAACAGAATTGAATCAAGCAAATGCCAAGCCTGTACTACTACTTGATTCTGTAGAGTTTGCAAATCTTGATAATGGAAACAAAGTGAGCCTCAGACTGTCCACTATTCTCTTTAGCAAATGAAAAAGAGAATAGTGGACTTTCATTATATTAAATATTGCCTAAATTTAGGACTTTCACTATTGTCCAAATTTAATACTTTCATTTGCTTTGTTTATGTAGTAATGGATAATGGTTTAGTGGAAGTAATATTTTGGGTGAAGACAAACATGAATAAATTAAAATAATATTTATAAATAATAATAAGTAAATAAAAAATAATATTAAATATTAAATAATATAAAATTAAATATAAATATATTTCTAAATTAAATAAAAATAAATGAATAAATAATAATTATAAGAACTAAAATAAAATATATTTGTTAATTAAATAATGTGAATTATTAATACTTAATAAACAAAATAAATAAAATAATATATAAAAATAATAATGAATGGATTAAAAAATATAATAAACAATAAAAAAATAATTACAATATAAATAATAAACATAAATAGTATATATTTATTTTCTTACAACAAAAGTATAGTACTAAATATATTTTCGGTTCAAACTCACAAGCACAACACATCAAAAACATGTATTTCTACTTTTCTTTTTTTCACGAAAACCTACCAATCAACCCTAATAAGAAAAATTAGAGATAGTGATTGTTTCACCTTGGATGCCCTGTGTTGCAGGCCTTGTGGCCCAAAGTGGGTTTTACCAAAGCCCCTGAACCTGGATCCCTTTGCATGTTCGGGTCCGGGTTCAGGCGACCCATGTCATCTCTGATTTCGATTCTTATCAGCTAATGAACACATAAAGACAGAAATGGAAAGTCCATATTGACTAATATATAAAGACAATGACCTAAATAAGCATGACATAAATGTGTCGAGCCGATTCTTGAAGCACTCTGCTTATACTAGACTAAGTATATATTATCAACAATGTTTTCCTTCTCCATCGCTTATAATATTTATTTTGTTGGCAGTTAAATAAGCATGCACTTACTAAAACTTGTGTAATATCTTATCTATAGTTCTTAAAAAAAAAAAGTAAAATACACTATCTTCCCTTAAAATTTAATTCAATTACACATGATGACTATGATCGGTTTTTGTTATACTGAATACCATTATTAATCCAAATTTGCCTAAATTAAGTACACTGGCCTTCACCAACTCAACTATCCGGGAATTCAAGCAGCAAAGCAACACCACAAAATGCTCAATTTCCCATTCAACTGTCCCGTTCCTCCATTCCATGAATTGGACCGGACAATTTCTTCACTATTATATTACTCGTCGAACAGTGGTACCCCCTTTTGGCATGGCTGAAGGTTAGTCAATGATATTTTTATCAATATATTATGACATTTTTGTCATATAAGTTAAGTTTTTTTATTAAAAAATTTTATGCAAATTTGTCATGAATGGATCTAACTCTAAATCATAAGAGGGGGTCATTGAGATAACGTGTTAAAATTTAAAGGATATACAATGTAATAAATGACAAACATAGTCGCTATGAGTAATTGAACCAAACCTCAAGATATGTGGATGCCCAAAAAAAAAGCAAGTCAATTAGACCTTATTTTTTCTTATTTCAAAAATTATTTTACTTTTTTCATAATGATTTAGTGATTAAAATAATAATAGTAATATATTAATTTTAATTATGTGGTGATGAATGATTAATTATTAGGTGGCTATTAATAATTATATGTCCAAGATAAAAAAAATAGTGGTGTGTAATGCATGTAAGCAAAAAGACATTATAGTCATTTCAAATACGAGATATTTTGTTAATTAATTGACTAATTTATCAAGAAAAAAAATGACAATTTACATGATTAAAAGTCACCAAAGGGCTATTTGTCAACGTTTTGAAACCTAAGGAGCTGATTGTTCTAAAAATACAAACTTTGCACTTGACTATAATTTAAGCAAATCTCACGAGATGTCAGTGGGTATCAATGTAATTTACCCTTATAGAAAAAATCAAAAAGAGAACTCTCAACTCTGATGTTAGTTCAAGGAAGAAAATTAGTAAAAAATAGTTAGAAGCAAAAAGACAATTTAATTACAAATTGATAAGGAAACTACACTGACAAAATATTACTCAAATAAACCATTTTATTTTAAAAATTTACTAATACCTTATCTTATGATTTGGTATTGTATTAAAAATATTATTAGGGTAAAAAGTTAAATATACTGCAATCAACTTAATCTACGCTGACCAAGTATGAATCACACGCTTCCTGTTAGAAATAACACTAAACTTGATTGTTTATTTTTATTTTGGAATTATAAAAGTTTTAATTTGTCTCTTAATGTTGTTGTTAGTGGCATAGTGACTCGAAGACATAGGAGTTATATAATTTATTGGTATGATAGTGGGAGTTACCTACTAAATGCTATGTTAGTGGGTGTTAAATTACATTTACATGTAAGGTTACAATTCATGCCTATATAAGCTCATGTACTTACATGTTTCAATCAAGTGGAATAAAATATTTTTCAAGTCTTCTCAAGTTATTTCTCTTCCTAAAATTATAGAGTTGTGTGAGTGTCTCTAGGCCATTATTTCCAACACTCCTTCCCACTTCTCAGTTTGTTTCTACAATCTCTCTCTTTTTCTATGCACAGAAAATGCCCACTCGAGTAGACATTTTATTTTACTATTGTAAGTTATCAACTAGAGAAATTGTGTGTTGAAGAGATTATTATGGATTGGAGCTGAATTAAAAGCAATTGGTGCAAACATCAATTTGTTTGCAGTGTGTGCAAGCCTGCATGGGGAACTTGGCATTCCCAATCTAGCTGCTCGCAATAAAGACTATGTTTAAGCATACTTTTGACACATATATAACAAGTCCGTAATCCGGATAATCCTTGTGAATTGGGAACAAAAATAAAAATATATAACTAAATAAATCCGTCACTACTAAAACAAGGTCATTTTGAGGCCATGCACATGATATCTTCGGATTATGGAGAAATATGTCCTAATTTCATTTACTTGAAACAGTTTAGATTATAGTCGTCAGAATCGCGATTCTAACTCAATTCTACGATTTTGTAAAATTGATTTTACCAAAATTCTACTATGCTGAAATAATAGATTGACAGTTAATCCCTCCATATCTTCATGATTTAGTTTAATATTACAATATATGACCCAAACTTATGGAGAAACAATTAAAGTTCCAATGTAACACAAAAATTTGGAAACTCTAATAGGATTTAGATTTTAAAATTAAATATTTGATTATTAATAATTTTTAAGAAATTAATACAATAAGATTACGATTCCGATTTTACACTCTCACCACCCTACTTAGATTCAGATTTCAACAACATAGTAAGGAAAGGTAGAGACAGTGATTGCTTCACCTTTGTATGCCCTGTGGCCCAAAGTGGATTTCACCAAACCCCATGAACATGGATCCCTTTGTGTGTTCGGGCTCGACCCATGCCATTTGTGATTGCTATTCTTATCACATAATAAATACATAAAAGACAGGAATAGACAGCCCATCTTGACTAATATAAAGACAATGACCTAAGCTATAAAGCACATATATAGCAGAAATATTTGACCACTAACAACATGCACTGCATGAGCTCTCATTATTTGGATTAATCTCAATTTCTACTTTCCCTTTATTTTTTCTCGCTCTCCCTCTCCCTCTCTTCAGGTCTGTACTTGCCACCATTTCATCTCTCATAGTAGCTCAAATTCATCCACCTGGCTCTGTGTTGATCAATGTATATCCACTTTATCAAGAAACATGATAAGATTTTGAAATATGCATGAAGAGCCAAAACCCCTTCAACAACCAACCACACCCTAAACAACATAAGACACCACCGCATTAACTAGTCCTACGTCCTACTCTTATAACGTACTCATTTTTTCTCTCTCTAGATGCTCCTCTGGCCCCTATATATAGAGGTTAAGCGAAGGCTTAGTATTTCCATCCTTGAGCACAAAAATAGTTTCCTGTGAGATTTATAGAGTGTGTGAGAAAATGAATTCCAAGGCTTTTCTATTCCTTTGTCTTTCGTTTACAGTACTTCTTCTCATCTCTTCTTCCACAGCAGCAGAAGAGAAATCAGCACCAGAAGAGACGTCCAAAGTTGAGAAAAAAAGTTAGTACATGCACTATACCTTCATATATGATTAGTTCCATTTTATATCACTCTCTTATACAGTTGTGTAACTATGTAAGTTTACTATTTTATTTTATAGAAAAGAAAAATAGTGCTAATTCGTTTATTTATCGGAAAAAAAAAATCGAGTGCAAGTACAATAAAGTTTATTGTGACACATGCATGCACTAATTGGAAAATAAACTTGTTCAGAGGATGAAGTGAAGGAAACCAATTACTATGGAGGCCGTTGCTACTATGGCTGCTGTGGTCCATATAGCAAGTATGGATGCATGCAGTGCTGTTTAAATGCTGGTGAGGATCTTCTAACAAGTTGGCCGCATATTTTTATCGTAACGTTGAATACTATAACACGGTTTCTATTGATTGTGTACAGCTGAGGCAGCTGCTTATGAATCAAATCAGCAGATAGACGAGGCAAACAAGGAAGGTGGTTACGATGAGGAGCTTTACCGTGGTGGCGGATATGGAGGAGGCGGCTACGGAGGAGGACGAGGCGGTGGTGGTTACGGTGGTGGTTGGGGAGGAGGACGAGGCAGCGGTGGTTGGGGAGGTGGCCGCGGACGTGGAGGACATTGCCCTGGATGCTCTGAGGTGGAAGAAGCTGCTTTCAGAAGTGGCTCTGAGGGGGAAGAAGCTGCTTTCAGAGGTGGCTCTGAGGTGGAAGAAACTGCTTTCAGAGGTGGCCGTGGACGCGGAGGAGGTGGCCGTGGACGTGGAGGCGGTCATGGACGTGGAGGACGTTGCCCTGGATGCTCTGAGGCGGAAGAAGGTGGCAACACAGTAAAGGAAGCCAAGCCTCAAACCTAGAACCATATTGTAACCTATATATGTATATCCACGGATATATCTATATTTATAAATAATATACAGGGGCTAGAGTATAAGTAAAACATGAATGAATAAAGTGCGGGTGGGTTGTGTGTTTCCCACTCATGCACTAGGGTTGATTCCCTAGAGGGTGACTCCAAGTAGACAATCCATGGTTGTAAGGATGTGTGTTAAATTTTCTTTATGATTATGTGGCTAGTGGCCTCTACCCTTGAATACGGGTCTGGCTCTTATTGCCAAAATGGGCATAGTTTAGTGGTTTAAGTATTTGATCTAGGGTCCTTAATCAGGCCTCTAAGCTATCTTATGTGTTTTTTTTCTTTTTTTTTTCTTGGTAAGTATCTTATGTGCTTTTCCTTGTATACAATACAATACATTATGGGAAATATGAAACAATGAGCATTCACTGTGAGAAGTATCAAAGGTTGATTATTTTGCTTTTAGAACATCAACTTTATGGTATCAGAAAAGCCTTCCAGAGCACCTATGCTAGCTAATGATCTAGTAATGATTGTTGGTGACAGAGATCAAACTCACTAACCACTTAGGTGGTTGTGTATACCCACAGGTGTAGGTGTAGAGAGATATAAACAAAATACTTACTTTTATTTCAATCAAACTCACACAATACAATTAAAATACAATAATATTTCTTTCAAACACTTTGTCACTCTTTATTGTTTCTCTCTTCTTGCTTCTACTTTACAACACAATATCACAATCCTATTTATAGGCTTACTGAGGTCTAAATGTGTAGCTCACAATACTCTAAATTCTGTGATTTTTGTTTAGTATACTGGTTGTTGATCCACCTTTCTTCTAAACATGCATTTGAACCACCAATCAAATAGCCACCATTCTTGAACTACCATTCTGAAGCAAGTTTATATTTCAACATCCTCCCTTAAACTTGATTCTCCACATTGTTGTATTCTTAACATCATCTTTAGTTTGTTGAATATATCTTGCTTCAGCGACTTTGTGAAAATATCTGCAACTTGATCATTCGTCTTGCAAGATATTAATTCCACTTCTTTATTTTGCACATGCTCCATGATGGAATGATACCGTGTATCGATATGTTTACTTTGTTTATGAAAGACTGGATTCTTTGCAAGTGCAATTGCTAAACGATTATGGATGAATATCTCATTAGGTTGGAAATCCCATATGCTCCAACACATTTCTCAACCAAATATCATGACACACAGTTGAGTTGGCTGCTACATATTCAGCTTCGCATGTGATAGAGTCACTATCGGTTGTTTCTTTGATGACCATGTGAATGTTGTATCTACAATGAAAAACACAAATCCAGTTGTGTTTTTTCTTTCATCTAAATCTCTACCCCAATCACTATCTGAATAGCCAATGAGTCTAAATTCATCAGTTGAGGTATATAGCAAGCCATCATTGATCGTACCTTTAATGTAGCGGAGTATCCTCATCGCAGCATTGAGATGTGATTGATCTAGTTCCTCCATGTATTTGCTAATCAATCCAACTTCGTAGAGAATATCTGGTCTGGTACAAGTCAGGTACCGCAGAATTCCAACTAAACTTTTGAAGTATGTTGGATAAACATTTCTTCTGCCTTCATTCTTTCTGAGTTCCAAGCTGCTTTCTACTGGAGTTGACACTGGATTGCATGATTCCATTCTGAACTTCTTGAGGATCTCCTTTACATATCTAATTTGGCATATCAAAATTCCTTCAACACTCTATTTCACTTCAATCCCAAGAAAGTGTGCCATCAGTCCGACGTCTGTCAACTCGAATTCTATGATCATGGCCTTCTTGAATTGTTCTAACGTAGCGGGATTGTTTCGTAGGAAGATCAAATCATCAACGTACAATCTTGCAAACAGTATGCTTCATTCTTCATCTTTCTTCATGTATAATGCATGCTCATATGGACATTTCTCGAATCCATTATCATTGAAAAATACTTGTCAATTCTTGTATTCCATGCTCGTGGAGCTTGCTTCAGTCCATAAAGAGTTTTCTTCAGCCAATACACCTTGTCTTCATGGCCATCTTTTATGTATCCCAGTGATTGTTCAATATAGATTTCTTCTTCTAGAAATCCGTTTAGAAATGATGATTTCACATTGAGTTGGTACAACATCCATCTATTCTGAGCAGCAAGAGATATCATCAGCATGATTGTCTACAATCGGGCAACAGGAGCAAACACTTTACCGTAGTCTAGTTCTTTTCCCTGTTTATAGCCTTTTTCTACTAGGTGAGCTTTGTATCTCTGAACTTCACCTTTTTCATTCTTCTTCGTCTTGTAGACCCATTTGACTCCATAGGCTTTTGCCCTTTTAGTAGACTACACAACTCACATCTATCATTTTTCTCTATGGCCTTGATTTTTTCATCCATTACTGTCTTCCACTTTCTCTCTTGGACGACTTTTGTGAAGTTGACAGGATCTATCTAGAAATAAACATAGCAAATTCTGGTCTTCATCTTCTTCAGTGGTTTCATATAGTTCCCTCAGGCGTCTCACTTTTCTGGGTATTTCACTTGAACTCTCATCTGATGATGATGATAAGGGATCATTTCTTGCAGATATAGGTGATTGATGAGGTAGAATTTACGGCTCCGTTTCAAGATCTTTTTCTGCTTCTTCTTCAAGCACAAGCTTTTTGGTTTTGTTTTCTTGATTCTGGTCCCAGTTCCAAGCCTCATTTTCTTTAAAGATCACATCCCTGCTCATAATTTCTTCCTTGGTGACGGGATTAAACAACTTATATCCCATTGTTCTATCACCATAGCCGACAAAGATACATCTTTGTCCTTTGTTGTCAAGCTTGGTTCTTCTGGCTTCTGGAATCTTGGTGTAAGCAATACATCCAAAAAATTTAAAGTGATTGACGCTCGGCTTGTATGAACTCCAGGTTTCTTCAGGTGTCATGAAACAGAGTTTTTTGGTTGGACACCTATTCATCATGTAAACAACACAAGATACTGCTTCAGCCCAAAATTCCTTGGGCAATGACTTTCCTTTCAGCATACTTCTGACCATGTCTAGAATCGTGTGATTCTTCCTTTCAGCAACACCATTTAACTGAGGCGTATAGGATGGTGTTGTTTGCTTTCGGATGTCGTGCTCTTTGTAGTAATTCTGGAATGCATTTGACATATTCTCCTCTTTGATCTGACCGCAATGTCTTGATATTGTAGCCATTGTACTTCTCGACAAGAGCTTTAAACTCTTATAATTTTTCAAATACTTCTAATTTATTCTTCAAGAAGTACACCCATGTATTCCTGCTAAAATCATTAATGAAGGTAAGAAAATATCTGTTTTATCCATATGACATTGGCTCCAATGGAACACACGCGTTTGTGTGAACCAGTTCCAACGGCTTTGTTGCTTCCCATTTGACTTTTTTAGCAAAGCTCAGTCTGTGATGATTCTCAAGTACACAATATTCACATACTTCATTAGGATGGTTCATGTAGGGCAGACCTTTCACCATATTCTTGTTTGCGAGTAACTTCAAGCCTTCAAAGTTAAGATGTCCGTATCTCAAATGCCATAGTCGGTCCTTGTCTTTAACAACAACACTTAAACACTTTGCTGAATCGTGTTGTATGTGAATAGGAAACATCATATTCTTTGACATCTTTATCTAGGCAATGCGATTTCCATTTGTATCTCTAATTGTTAGATACAAATCATTCATGCTGATATCTAGCCTTTCTCCAGGAGTTGTCCGAGACTCAAAATATTGTTCTTCATATATGGAACATGGTAGACATTGTATATGAACTCGTGGTCTCCATTATTTAGCTTGATTAGGATATTGCCCTTTCTTTTTACTGAATTTTTTGTGAAATCACCAAATGAGACTTGCCCCTGTCTAGTCTCGTCAAGCTCAACAAACATGTGTATTTTTCCACACATGTGATTGTTAACTCCTAAATCTAGATACCAAGTATATTATTCATCAGGATTTTCATTTTGAGTCATCAACACCATTGATCTTAACTCATTTGCTTCTTTCTCGACAAAGTTGATTTGTCCTCCGACTTTAGCTACTGGCTTTCCTCTACATTCATTGGTATAGTGACCATATTTATTGCAATTATAACATTGCATATTGCTTTTGCTATAATTTTGGCGACTATTGAAGTGGTTTCCACGGCCTTGTCCTCGTCCTCTGAAAGATTGATTTATTTCACCTTGATAATTCTTTTCTGTATTGAAATTTTTTCTTCCACCATCGCCTCTAGATCCAGCACAACATCCTCGATAGCCACGACCTCTACCTCGGCCCCTTTGTGAACCTCCTCATTGCTCTTT
Organism: Cornus suecica; assembly: GCA_963922005.1. Classification (NCBI taxonomy): domain Eukaryota; kingdom Viridiplantae; phylum Streptophyta; class Magnoliopsida; order Cornales; family Cornaceae; genus Cornus; species Cornus suecica. The sequence goes on along the minus strand of OY998239.1, from coordinate 32,978,195 downwards.
TTTATTTTCTTTAAATGTTATATTTGACTAGAGAGCTTGCTCAAGAGTACATGAGGTGTTTTTCTTTTTGATTCTTTGTTCGTGGATTTCTAGTGTGGCCAGCAGCTCATCCACTGTAATTGCATCGAGGTCCTTCGATTCTTCAATAGCAGCAACAACATGTTCGAACTTTGAGTTGAGGGAGCGCATAATTTTTTTAAGCATCCGAACATCCTCAAGTTTGTCGCAATATCTTCTGATTTGATTCACGATAGACAATGTTCTGATGAACTATTCAGAAATTGACTCTGTGTCTTTCATCTACAATAGTTCAAATTCACCCCTTAGGACTTGGAGTCAAACTTTGACTGTCTTTTCAATTCCTCGATGTAATTTACGAATAATTTCATATGCTTGCTTGGTGGTGTTGACGGCGGAGATCTTTTCAAAACTTGCTTCATCAACACTTTGATAAAGTAGGTACAACGCTTTCTTGTCTTTTTTCCGGGCTTCTTTGAGTGCTGCCTTTTGGGTCTCGCTCAGCCTATCTCCATCTTCGGGTTCCTCATACCCATTTTCAATCAAGTCCCATAAATTCTCGGAGGCAAAAAGGACTCTCATTTGTATACACCAATTCTCGTAGTTGGTTTTGTCCAATCGCGGAAACTGGGGCTGAAAGAACTTGTTGGAGGACGCCATCGGAATTGCTTAAACACTTGAGGTGCTTAAGTTTTTAAAATTGGTGCTGAATTTGGAAAATTGGGCAGTGTGGTTGCATCCGGAATGGTCCGATTAGCTAGGATGCAATTTTTGTTTGCTCAAAACGGAGCTAAAAGAAGCCCGAAACTGCCACAAACAGTTTCGGCTGCAAAATTAAGTATTCGCCGGAAAAAATGGTGGTCACCGGGAAACTTGACGGATAAGATGACTGGAATTAATGGAGGTCATCGAAAAATTCAGTTGCCGGGGGAGACAGCCGTCGCCGAAAAAATCAGGATTTCATCGGAGAAGACGCGTGGGCACGTGAGGGCGAGAAAGTTTTTTTTAGTTACTTTTTAGGGTGCGTGCAGGTGTGTCCCTTCTTAGAATGGGCTGATTTTGATATCGATATGTTTTTCTTCGAAAGATCTTTCCAACGATATGCTAAACGACTTGGTGTGAGTAGTTTATGGCTGCGAAAATAAAGTTGACAACAAGTGTGGCGCTGCAGGTGCGTGGCTACAAGTGCAGCTGGCTGATGGAACTTTGGAAGGCACGTAAGGGCGCGTGGCGGATTTGTTTGACGTTTTATTTTGGATGTTACGTTCCTCTATGAAATGAGAAGTTAGGAGTGTACTCAAACTTATGGTTTGGACATTTATATGACACAAATATGGCAGAACAGTTTGACTTTGTTTTTCTGGGTTTTGTTTGTATCACTCTCTTGGGTCTCCTATGCTCTGATACCACTGTTGGTGGCAGAGATCAAACTCACTAACCACTTATGGAGGTTGTGCATACCCACAGGTGTAGAAAGATATAAACAAAACACTCACTTTTATTTCAATCAAACTCACACAATACAAAATACAACAATATTTCTCTCAAACACTCCGCCACATATTGTTTCTCTCTTCTTGCTTCTATTTTACAACACAATATCACAATCCTATTTATAGGCTTACTGAGGTCCAAATGTGTAGCTCACAATGCAACAACAATGCTCCAAATTTTGTGGTCTTTATTTAGTATTCTGGTTGTTGATCCACCATTCTTCAAAGTATGCATTTGAACCACCAATCAAATAGCCACCATTCTTGAACTACCATTCTCGAGCAAGTTTACATTTCAACAATGACTCTATAAAGAAACTTATATCATTGCTAAGTCACGTAGTAGCTTGCTTAAGTAAATTAGTTCAGTCTCGAGGTTGTGTATTTTTTCACCATTTGATTATTTTTGTCAAAATTACTATTATTTGCACTTTTATGATCCCATGTGAACTGATGCTTTTGGCCTTCTATTGAGTGATATACATGACTTTTCTTTTATGATTGATGTTTATTTTTTCGCTACAGGCTTCACACTATCTGAACCTCAAGAGCTTGTTAAACCTGACATGCCTGACAGTTGGAGTCTTGGAGACATGATAAAAGGAAAGAAAGACCCCTGAGGAGATACGCAAGACATTCAACATCAAGAACGAGTTCACCCCTGAAGAAGAGGAAGAGACATGTTTCATACTAGGATTAACAATGTAATCCAGATTCTGAGTACTCTTGTTTCAGTTTCAATTGATGAAACTACTTGTGTATTTGAGATTGCAGAATTTCAATAAGCAAAATTTGCCACCAGATCTTAAGTTATTTAGAACCAGTTTGGCTTAAAGACGTGTTGATGCAATATATGAAAAATGTATGTACATTGATGTATAAATTATGTTCTAGCATCATGTACTTTCCATGTGCTCTTTTGAAATGTTAATTATTTATTCTTATTCATTTTTTGTGAAATAGTTGTGCTGAACCACACGCTCTCACCCATTTTTTCTATGCATGAAAAAATCAGTGGAACAAATTTGTAGTATATCGGTAATTAATGAACAGTCTACTCAGTAAACATTTTATTTTACCATAGAGGTTATTAACTAGATAAATTGTGTGTTGAGGATATTCTTATGGAATGGAGTTGAATTAAAAGCAATTGGTGCAAAGATCAATAGGTTTGCAGTGTGGTAGCCTAGAGAGTATGGGGAACTTGGCATTCCCCAATCTGGTTGCTCTCGATATAGACTCCATTTTTAAAGCATATTTGTGTAGCATAGCTATTATTTTTAGGGTGTTCTAGACTCATAGAGGGGTCTCCTTTAGGGTACGGGGCTACTGGATAGAGTCTTGAACCCGCCCCACTGAAGTTGGTACGCGTGGTTGGCCCAATGTGTCTAGCATCGGGACGGATTACTCGTGGCCTTCTAATGTGGTCCTTTTGTGACAACGCAACTTGTGGAACTGAGCAACAAACACATGAGTAATACTTCCATGGTCTACGGGTCCTAATGTTGTGGCAGTATCCCATGGGCGTTTACCACCATTTTGCATAGCTCTAGCGGTATATGCATGTACTGCGAAGGCTATTGGAGAGTAATATGTTGCACAACTGATCTGGCTATGGCCACAGATTCTGCGTAGCCGTGACACGTGGACAGCGCGACACCATCCTCATATTTTGAAGGGATTGAAAAGTGCATGTGGAATGGAGGTTAATGGTGTAGTTTAGTTATAATAAGGGCTTATAAGGTAAATTCCACACATTCTTAATGGGGAAGGAATATTCCTTATTGGATCATATTATGGCCCTCATCATTGGTTGGAGACCTGTGGAGCATTAGTAGGGGTTGAGGATCACTTCATTTTAGGGTACCATTTTGAGCAAGTGACCTATAAATATAAGGCAAAAAGTGCTTGCCTAGGGATCCCAACATTCCTTTCATTTCATTTCCTTTCTTGGAAGCTACTCCTTCAAGAGGCGGCAACTCTTCTCCTTCCTTTGAGCTCTCAGCCATGGAGGTTTGATTCGACCTTCTTCACATCACACCCTTTCTTCTCTATTTGTTTCTCTCATCTCCTTTCTCTTGGTCTTTAGTTATGAGGTATTTCATTTTGGGAATTTTTAGCTCTACCAATGCTCTCTACCCACTCAATAGCTTGAGATGAGGTTGCAATCTTTGCTCTCCACTTTCTCTTTCCTTTCTCCTCACTCTCCTTGCTTGTGATTTTGGCTATGGATTGTGACCCGGTTGTTTTGGCATGCTAGTGGAGCCATTTATCCATTTTCCCCTTATTTTCTACTATTTTCTGCATTTCTTTACCCACAATTTGGCACATATATATGTTACAAATCCGTATAATCCTTGTGATATGATTGGGAACAAAAATAAAAACATATAACTAAATAAATCCGTCACTAATCAAACAAGGTTACTTTGAAGCGAATCCCATGATATCTTCGGATTATGAAGAAATATATGTCCTAATTTCATTTACTTGGTATGGTTTAGAATGAAGTTTAGAATAGTTATACACTGACGAAAACTAGACAGTGATTGCTTCACCTTGGATGCCCTGTGTTGCAGGCCTTGTGGCCCAAAGTAGGTTTCACCAAAGCCCATGAACATGGATCATTTTGTGTGCTCGGGTTCGGGCTCGGGCTCAACCCATGCCATCTGTGATTGCTATTCTTATCACTAATGAATACATAAAAGACAGGAATGGAAAGCCCATCTTGACTGATATGAAGACAATGACCTAAGCTATAAAAACACATATATAGCATAAATATTTGACCACTAACAAAATGCATTGCATGAGCTCTCATTTTTTGTAGTAATCTAAATTCCTATTTTCCCTTTTTTCCCCTCTTTTGAGGTCTTTCTCGTTTCCCTTGCCACTTGCCACTTGCCACTTGCCACCATCTCAGCTCTCATAGTACCTCAAATTCTTCCACCTGGCTCTGTGTTGATCAATCTATATCCACTTTATCAAGAAACATGATAAGATTTTGAATTGTGCATGAAGAGCCAAAACCCTTCAACAACCAACCACACCCTAAACAACATAAGACACTACCACATTAACTAGTCCTACGTCCCACTCTCATAACGTACTCATTTTTTCTCTCTCTAGATGCTCCTTTGGCCCCTATATATAGAGGTTAATCGAAGGCTTAGAATTTCCATCCTTGAGCTCAAAAATAGTTTCCTGTGATATTTATAGAGAGTGCGAGAAAATGAATCCCAAGGCTTTTGTATTCCTTTGTCTTTCTTTTGCAGTACTTATTCTCATCTCTTCTTCGACAGTAGCAGAAGAGACATCCGTAGCAGACGAGACAGCCAAAGTTAAGAAAAAAGGTTAGTACATGCACTATACCTTCATATATATGATTAGTTCCATTTATATCCCTCTCTTTTACAATTGTGTAACTATGTAAGTTTACTATTTTATTTTATAGAAAAGAAAAATAGAGTGCTTCGTTTATTTATCGAAAAAAGAAGAAGAAAAGAATCAAGTGCAAGTACCATAAATTTTATTGTGACACATGCACTGATTGGAAAATAAACTTGTTCAGAGGATGAGGTGAAGGAAACCAATTACTATGGAGGCCGTTGCTACTATGGCTGCTGTGGTCCATATAGCAAGTATATATGGATGCATGCAGTGCTGTAGTAATGCCCGGCGAGGATCTTCGAACAAGTTTACAGTAGATTTTTATCATAACGTTGAATACTATAACATGGTTTCTATTGATTCTGTGCAGCTGAGGCAGCTGCTTATGAAAAAAATCAGCAGATAGACGAGGCAAACAAGGAAGGTGGTTACGATGAGGAGCTTTACCGTGGTGGCGGATATGGAGGAGGCGGCTACGGAGGAGGTGGTTACGGTGGCGGCGGCTATGGAGGAGGACGAGGCGGTGGTTGGGGAGGAGGACGTGGCGGTGGTGGTTGGGGAGGTGGCGGACGTGGCGGTGGTTGGGGAGGCGGTCATAGAGGACATTGCCCTGGATGTTCTGAGGTGGAAGAAGGTGCTTGGAGAGGTGGAGGTGGCCGTGGCCGTGGTTGGGGAGGCGGTCATAGAGGACGTTGCCCTGGGTGCTCAGAGGCCGAAGAAGCTGCCAACACAGTAAAGGAAGCCAAGCCTCAAACCTAGAACCATATTGTAACCTATATATGTATATCCACGGATATATCTATGTTCATAAATAATATACAGGTGCTATAGTATAAGTAAAACATGAATGAATAAGGTGCGGGTAGGTTGTGTGTTTCCCACTCTTGCACTAGGGTTGATTCCCTAGAGGCTGACTCCAAGTAGACAACTCCATGTTTGTTTCCTTTCCTGTAAATTTATCTTGAAGTTCACTGCAATATGAAATAGTCTTTCACTTTCATACCCAAGATTTTCCAGTAGAGATTCTAAGCAGTTTGGCTAATTTGCTTGATACATACATACAAACATGTATATTTATATATATATGTATATGTAACATGTACTCCAGGAAGTTGGTTTGTTGTACCATAGCATAAAAGAATCTGCTACTCAAGATATACCTAGATGCAATTTAGCACCAATATGTGCCACTCAGAAAGGTTTCATTCATTTGCCTGTACTCTCCTTCAGTGGCAATAGGCAAGCTGGTATTATGTGCTGTTCCAACCTCAAAATGACGTCCTGAAAAGCTTCTTCTGCAGTAATCATCTTTGTAGGAGTCTTAAGGGCTCCATCTGGTTTGTCTTCAACCAAATTTCTGCGCTCTGCACCGTTTGGGGGTGGGGGTGGGGGTAGTGGGGAGTATGTCGGAGTTGACAATTCCATGTCCACACTCATATCTTCTTCATTTTGCACAGGTTCCCCGCTATCAAGTTTATCCATCTGTAATGTCTCATTTAGATATTCGTTCCTTCCTTCATACTGCATCTCGTGTTGATACTCCGGGGAATAATTGTTCGTCCCAAAGCTGCCATCACCGGTTGGCAGGCCTAATCCCGGCTTGTCAAGGACAGTTGCTCTTGTTACATCGGTCTCAGCATCATAAAAATCTTCAGGAAAATCACCCAATATGTTACCAGCATCGCCATACCTATCCATTATGTTGGGGAAATCACCATAACGATCATGATTCTCCTCCATTAGAAAAGTGGGGAAAAACGATTCATCATTGTTTCCTTCTGCATCCATCCCTCGTTGCTTCTTATACGAGTGTCCCTGCCTCTGAGCTATTTTTTTGTGCTTTGCGGTCCAATCCGGGCGACTCCAGAGGTAGAGTGGTGGTGGTTCCAAGTTCTGTTGGTCCAAATTCTGGTTATGTTTGTCTACTAATCCAGGTAGGTAAAATGACTGGAAAAAAAGAGCAAGAATAAATGAGGCACTTGAGAGTTCCATTTTACATTCTCTAAGATCAATCTATTTTAGACATGAGGCAATTGCTGTAATGAGTGTTTAATTTACACCCCAAGAAAGAAAGAAAGAAAGGAATGAGGTGACTGCTTGCTTTGTACCTTCCCTGAGAGTAACCCATCGTCCTCCCAAATTATATCATAGGGAGGTTCTTTTTTGTCAAGCCTGGTAAAGCAGCAAACAAATGAATGAGAGAGAGAGAGGGCACAATTCCATCGTTCACTTTCAGTTTTTATCAGGCACACCAACATAAGATGAAGAGCAAAAAGCTTACCGTTGTGTTTCTTTTGGAACAATAAGAATGAGGAGCTTTGGTTTGAACATGAGAGCCTTGTCAATGAACTGGTTGGCACGGCTTGCATGGACACCAAAAGGAGGATTGAGACCAATGATCTATTCAAACAAATATCAATAAGGAAGATAAGTGAAAATTCCTTAAACATGATCTGAGATCCAGTTATTCTGCCAAATTATTGGAGAAAATGTCATTCTAATCTCTTACCAATCGAGATCCTATAGCTAATTCTTCTGAACGGACTCCCATCCAGTCTCTCTTCTTAAAATTAAATTTATTCTGTGAAAAAAATAAAATCACATAACAAACAAAAAACACCTTGCACCAAAAATATAGCAAGCCCTGGCTGTTATTTATATTATATAAGATAGAATGGTAAGGATAACATAATTTTCTTCAGTTCTTAAACTTGTTTCGTTCTTAGTTGTGAATGAAGAGATGAGCCTTCACTAAGAGAATGACACCTATCATGCTAATATATTTGTGTAATAGTTTCTTAAGCATTGGAAAGATACCCTTGGGCAGATCTATGGATACATGTAAGAAGGCATATGTATCAAACTGGAATCCAGACTAGTTTTAAATACACAAAGAACAATTCTTCAATAAATAGGTCTTGTTAAGCCAGCTGGTATGGTTTGATGGTGTGTTCAAGAAAGTAGATCACTTATACCCTAGTTGAATATATACTTCGTTACGTGAATCTTATCGAAGCAATTCTTTATCGGAGCTTTCATAGATTCCTAATAAAAATGGGGATATTTTGCTACCTTCACAAACTAATAAAATCTGCCTCAAGTTTGGATTCATTTTGTATGGTATAGTAAAAGAAGATTAAGTGGCCCACCTTTGGTGAAATAATATCATAATTTACGAATGAGCACTTCTTCCCCATTTCGTCAAGCTTTTCTTTCATTAAACAGCTGAAATCATTAGACCCACAGCAGAAGTCGACTATCTGTTTCAAGAAAAATCATGCTTTCGTATTAAGATGGTAATAGCAGCAGCAACGAGAATGACAATAGTAGTACAATACCGACACCGATAAACAAGATAATATCCACACCAAGATCACTTAGGGTTTAATATTTCCCCAGCTCTGAAACAAACCTAAGAATTGTAGTATACTTACAAAGAAGATTTTAAGAGTTTCATAATCAAAACTTAGGATCACTTTGCAAAGTTTAACTTCTTCCCACTCAGTCAGAATTAAATATGGACACTTTGCAGTAAGATTAAAAAACAAAATTTATATTTCCAAGAAGTCCATCTTCAATTCGATCACGAATTCAGGTGTCGAACAAACAACAGGAAGCGAATGACCATGTTATTCCTTTCTCATTCTCATTCTGTTTCTATGTACAAACCCCAACATAAATTGTTTCATATAGACATAATTGCAAACATTCTTAAAGCATTTTTTCCCAAAAAAATCCGAAAAAGAAGCACAGCAACATTATAGAATCCAAGGACAAATGCTAAATAGAAAGTAACAGATTGATGGTCTATGTTCTGGAAACATGAGAAGAAGAACCTAAAGTAAATAGCTGGGCAGCTCAACAGCAAAAGCATCAGCTATCCAGATCTCTGAGCTATTTCTGACATAATAAGATTTTTTTCTTAACTTTAGAGCCTTGCAATAATTTATGGTCAACTACTCACTGACTATTTTCAATTGATGACTCACATTCTTGCAATCAATTAACTGATTGTTGTAGCCTTCAGTCAATCTCTGAACTGCTTTCAATAGATTGATCTCTAGGACCATGGACATCAAATGAAGTGCATTTTTACACTTTAAACCTTACTTTAATTTACTTACTCAGAGAAATAAATAAATATAGAATTCATGCTGGAATGTTTCTTTTGGTAGCTAGGGCCAATGGGATCAACCAAGCCAATATTTTAATCCATTCAGAGTCCTCAGATCCAATCTACTGGGTCAATCTTAGCTTGACCTAGTTGTGCGCAATTCAAGATGATCGGGATCATCCCTCCGAATCAAAATGTAACCTTTCATCAGTCTCATGACTACAAACTTCAAAGAACATGCTAATCAACTTTGACTTGCAAAAAGAAATCTGATCCAACTATTTTGACCAACTATTGTGGTGTTCTTCATTTAATTGAGTATAAAAGATTAGAGATAAAGACTGACTAAAACCAACCCACCTTTTCACATATGGTATTGTGGGAGTCCAAATAAACTAGGTTTTTGATTTCTGATTAATGTAACTTTTTTTTTTTTTTGATAAGTAGAATAGTACCCCACAAAATAAATATTTACTTCAAAGAAACAAATACTAGAAGGCATATACACCAAATTAAAAATGAGAAGGTCGAATTATGCTTCCATTAGCTAGTATACCAAGAGAGCAAACATCAAAATTTAGTTTTAATCTTTTCCGCAGGCTAATGAAGCCATGAGAGGGAAGGTGTAGATTTAGGTACAATGCAGTGACTAATTTCCATGTACTTCGCAATTTAGATGGTTACTTCTAAAGAGCAAAAAAAGAAACTTTAATTGTATACTCCGATAAAAAGATACAATGCAAATAGTTCCTTACCATGTCACCATCTTGTACATACCAACGGAGCCTGTCAACTATCTGTACAAACAACTCACTGATTAGCTTCGGCATTTCCTATCAACTATCCACAGCCACATCGCAGTAGGGAACACAAAACTAAACAATATAACAGTAAAGTGGATTGCCAAAATATAATAGAGATACCTCAGGGGAGGTATTATCCGCCTAGCAATTCACACATGGAAATATTCAAAACCCTAAAACTACATTGGGTGCCGTAAGCTTGTCAACAATATAAGTAATTGTGGTACTTTAGACTTTTAAGTTACTACACCACTGACACCAGGTGAAAATTTTGTGAAGCATTCTCATTGAACTCTAAATCAATCTGACCAAAACATAAACAGTTTTCTATATAGAGGACCTGATAAAGGTGTGCATCTCAGAAACATGGAGCAAGTGGAGCCTCAAGTCAATACCCTTTATTTTTCGGTAATCAACAACTACCAGTAACCGCTAAATAAGACAATAGAAATGACATAGCCAAGGAATTCAGAAATCACTCAAAGAGCTATTGCCAACTATACATTTCTAAAGTATATAAAGCCATGAGTTCATCAAGAAAAAAAGTACAATTTAAGGCAATCCTAAATCTTCTGTTAAATCTTTCGATGGGGAGGAATCATCCCTCAAAGCTTTGGGATTTCGCATTATTAGCTCTTTTTTATGTTGGGTGTTGTGGACATATCGTATATCTATAGAGAAAATGGTTGTTCTTTTCTGGTTCTTTGGGTCTGCAGGATCTTTCTTTGGCTTTGGCCTTTGTATAGGTTTCGGGATGAGTACTCCTCTTGAAGCTTTCCAATGCATCTGTACTTGTCAGAAAAAGGTAATAAAAATCTTCTCAAAAAAAATGTATGCCTTGTCTCGTGTGTGTGCATCAAAAAGTAATAAAAATCTTTTGTGGTGCATATTTAGTAGGCAAAGCAGACCCTCATTAAATCCTTGTCTCTTGTGTGTGTGCATTTTGTTTTCTTGGCAAATTTTTATTTATTATTCTCTTCAAACTCCTATCCCATCCTCTTTTCGTAACAGTTGCAAACAATGAAAATTAACCTCCTAATCAAACATAGCTAAAATATATGCACCACAAAAGATACAGCCATTTATGCGGTTTAATGTAAGGCAGAGTCAATGGTGAAGATCCAGTCACTAAGCGAAAAACAGGACACTACAAGTTTTAGCCCCAACAAGAAAGAGTACAACCAGGATTCACAACTGTGAGACAAAACGGCCCCAGAAAACTTCTCCCCTACACATCGCAACACGACCAAGGGCGAAACAAAAGACGGGCCACAACTTCACAAAACAAAGAAACTGACTCCCTATCTGATCATAGAAATAAGTCAAAGAACCTTTCCTCGTGATTTTGATAGTAGCATTACACAAGGACTACATTACATATTCCATTTGTATCAACTCATCACAGTTTGCAGCAAATATTGATTATAATCCAATTGCATGTTTATTATTAGATTGCTTCTACTTCTACACCTTTGGAGACTATCTCAGCTACAGATGACAAAAACTGAAAATATGATGTGTTTTGGTGAAGGTAGATGGAAAAAAAAAAGAGTACATAAAATGATTATCATACAACCATAAATTGCAGTTTATGTTTGCCTAGGAAAATAATAAAGAGTTTTTTTAGTATACCTGACTGAAATGTATACTCCTTCGACTTTAAATGTTCTCAGTCAGATATGATTTGCTTTGGTAGTTCTAAAGAAAAAGACAATTTACATGGAAAAATCTCCCACTTCCCTATATGGTGTGTTTTAGAGGAAAGAAAGTTTGAAGGGCATTGAAACCAAATAAAAGGTCTTGCTGCTGTCATAAGTAAACTCCACAAAGAGATTGCCCGACCGATATTGTAATAGACAACTAAATGCTGATGAAAAAAATAAATACATGACTGTTTTGTCTTTCTTTTTTCCTTTTTCTTCCTTCCTGCCTTTTGTGTTTGTGTGTGTGTGTGTGTGTGTATGTGTGCAAGGGGGAGGGGGGTTTAAGGAAAGAGATGGCTATCTTACCTCCTTAAGCTTGTCCACTTTGGTAAAATGGCGACCAAAGGATGTATAGCGTATGCCGTGGAGAAAAGGAGCAAGATAGACGCTGAGCTTCCTCTACAATGCAAAGCAAAAATAGTTGATGCATTAAGCATGCCTCCTCACATTACTTTTTGAACAAGTAGCCACTAACTGGCTCTACTAATAAGTATACAACAGGTAAGCAATTTCAAAAGGAGTTTTAGTTTGGCTAGACAAACAGAACCACATAAACCAAGATGCTTGACAGTCACTTTATACAGGGACTTCAGTTTTGCATCTCACAACTGTCAAATAATTCTGGTAACGTACAATCTCATTGAAACAATAGCAGGGCCCACCCTGAAGGAAAGATCTTTCTTTGCAGAATTTTTTTATACTTTTATAGTTAGAATTGATCGGTCATAACTACCCACTAATCTAATAGGAATAACTCGCTATTCACTCGGTTTTGGGGTCATACTTATTATGTAGGAGAGATGGCCGAGTGGTTCAAGGCATAACATTGGAGCTGCTACGTAGGCTTTTGTTTACCGGGGGGTCGAATCCCTCTCTTTCCGTACTTTCACCCAATTCCCTGATGTTCCTGACCGCAATGTATACCATTATTCCAACAGTTCGACCGTCCTTTGATATAGATTCACTATTCCTAATTGCGGTGGCAAGCAATGTACATGATTAACGCAGTTCAGACACATAGATTTACAACGACACTTGATACTTATGACTTACAAGGTGATAACATTATTTTACAAACATGTTTATGTGAAGAAATAATGAGTAACAAAAGCATAATTTGCATGTCGACCAAACCAGAATCATCCATCTTCAGTGTCATTACATGTAAAGATGAAATGAATTCCCAAGCAAGGACAGTTGGTTTCCGGATCAACAGAGGGACAGAACTTCAAAATCTTTAGAGGTAATTCATCCCCTGTTAACTTCTTTAGTGTTCTCTTGTTCCTTTGATTAAATTTTAGAGGACCTTTGGGTTGTCTTCTTGCACTCATCCCTTTTTGTACTACTCTTCTTAAAAAATTGGCTCCTCAAGTGTGAAAACACAAATGAATATAAAATATATAAATTCAGACTCAAAAGGTGTAAAGTTAATGATAATTCGACCAAGTTTGACTCTCAAGTAAAAGAGATTGTTCAAATACAGTTCCATGGCTCTGCCTATGCCACGTAAATCCTGGGTTTTTCAGTGTTGAAGGATTAAATATTAAAGTTATATCCTCTCTAATAGCTTCAACTTTTAAGAGTAGTTGGGTGTCTAACATGGTATTAGAGCAGGAATTATTGTGTTAGAAACTCACCATCACCCAATTAAAAAGTGTTGTTTCACATATTTGACCACAAAGTAGGCCACACATGAGGGGGTGGGTTGAATGATTAAATATTAAAGTTACACCTTCTCTAACAGCTTAAGCATTTTAGAGTAGCTAGGTGTTTAACATTTAGTAAATAAATTTTCAATATGTTATTTACCATAAACGAAAAAAGAAGCTAAAATGTGAATCCCGATTTTCATTTGATAAATAAATAAAACCTACTGAAATGAAGAAAACAAAATTTTGATCCAAAAATGAGAATATACAAAATGAAGATATACAAGAGAGAATTCAGGCTCCAGAACTACTGATATTTATGTTTTAAGTGGTGATCTTGTATGAATGTCTTTATTGTTGGTTTCATGAGATATATATATATTTTTGGATAAGTAAGTATTTTATAAAGAAAAGACACCCAAACGGGGAGTGCGTTCCAACAACAAAAGACCCCTAGGGGCTAATAGAACCCCAAAACTCTATTTTCTCCTCTATAGATTTACAATTACGACCCACCCAACTAAACAAACAAGAGAGAAAGAAATCTTTTATCACCCCCGTAAGGGACTCTACATCATCAAAACAACGTCTATTGTGTTCCATCCATAAACTTCACCATAAACAGAGGGGGGCCACCCTCCAAAAATGCCGGGAATGAGAGCTAATCGGCATACTCTTCCAAGTGGCCAAAACATCACAAACCGAGACTGGCATCACCCATTGAACGACGAAAAGACCAAAAAGAAAACACCAACAGTCATAGACAATCGGACAATGCAAAAGGAGTTGATCAATAGATTCCCCATCCTGTTTACATAAAAAACACTGATTGACTAAAAACATGTCTCGCCGTCTCAAGATGTCCAGCATAAGAATACGACCCCAAACCGCCGACCACGTGAAGAAAGCAACCTTGAGAGGGGCCTTCGAATGCCAGACCGCTTTCCAAGGAAAATACACGTTCACCCTTGGCAAGAGACAACCAAAGTAGGAAGAGACAGAAAAACGCCGAGAAGAAGTCGGCCTCCAAATCAAAGAGTCCGAGCCACTACCGATAGTCTGAGAGTACAAGAGCTCCAACAGATCAGAGACCTCCTCCAACTCCAAGTCCTGAAAATGCCGCATAAAACAGACATCCCACACTAACGTCCCGGTATCAAGATGATAACAGCGGCTACTGAAGCATGACGATCCCAAGCTATCCTAAACAGTTGAGGAAAAGAAGAGGCAAGAGATCCCTCGCCACACCACCGATTAGTTCAAAAACTAACACAACGGCCATCCCCCACCCTAAAACTGATAAAATAAGTGAAACCCACCCCAGCCGGATGACCTCGTCGGAATACCAACCGCCTCTAGCCTCGCCATAACGACAAGCAATCACCCTCATCTACAGTCGGTCCCTCTTGGCCCCGAAGCGCCACAACCACTTCCCCAAAAGAGCCTTATTAAAAGGCCTCAAACGACGGATACCTTACCCTGCATCCTGTAAGGGACGACAAACCGCCTCCCACCGCACCAGAGGGATAGAATGTCTCTCCCTACAGCCACCCCACAAAAACTGTCACTGAATCCAATCAATCTGCTGCGCCACACCGCAAGGGATCCGATAAAGAGACAACACATACGTAGGAAGATTAGATAACGTGCTTTTAACCAAGGTCAGTCTCCCACGTGCTCATGAGATATATCACTTTTGTCAAATATTAAATAACAAGGAACAGATGTTTGGAGAAGGTAAAGTGAATTTTTTTACATCAGGCACTAACTCGAGATTGTAAACATCCACACCGGATTCAAGAAGACAGGTTAATAGAACACAATCTTCAGAGAAAGTAGAATGAATTTTTCCCATTCCAAACTAACTGATGGAGATCGCGATGTGTTCTGCACCTATGTCAAGTGTAGGCATATGTTTATTTTATTAGGGATATTTTAGGATTTCTTGTTTTAATAATTATTAGATATTACTTTTATCCATTACTTGGGTTGCCTATAAAAGGTTTTGATGTACCAAACATCGATAGCTTTGGTTAATATTGATTATATCAATTTTATATCTTCTCCTTCTCCTTTCCCTTGTTTTTGTTCTTCCTCTTCTGAGAACCCTTCTGAATTTCATCTCTTATTCTATTATATCATCCCCTCCCTTTTTCTTTGGCTGGTCCAGCTATGGGCTAAATCTGATTACACCTTTCCAAACTTGCAACTGAAGTTGCAGGAGACGATGACGAATATAAAAGAGTTTTTGTGGGATGATGATGTCTCTCCTGACAAACACTGTGTATCAAGGGGATGATGACAAAAATGAAAAGAGTTTTTGTGGGTTGATGCCTACACAGACTGATTAGTTATATGCTGAGATTTTCTCTATATGTGGCTATATTGATTTTAAGGTAATTGTGCGGATCATGGGTTGCTGACCTCCATTGTGTGTGACAGGGATGTTAAGTTCGTTAACTACTTGAGGAATACACTTTGGAAACTTTTTGGGACGAGCTTCAAATTCAAGTCAACTTTTCACCCTCGGACTTATGGCCAAACTGAGGATTGTAACCGAAATTTGGGAGACTTGCTTAGATGTTTAGTGGGAGAGGGTCCGGGTACATGGAATTGGTTGTTGCCAACTGCGGAGCTTGCCTATAATAACTCGGTCAATCGGTCTAGTGGTAAGAGTGCTTATGAGATTGTCATTGGTTTTTCCCTCGCCAGCCCATTGACCTTATTCCATTGCCGCCAGATATCCGTCCCTCTGCTTCAGCTGATTCCTTTGTTCAGCATATATTTGTAATTTACATGCCAATATTAGACAAAAAATTGCTATGGTTAATGAAAATTATAAACTTGCTGCAAATAGTCATCGTATGAATCATGAGTTCAATTAAGGAGATAATGTGCCAGTACATGTACACCTAGAGCGTTATCCAAAGAACTCCTTCAAGAAATTACAACCCCGAGCTTTTGGACCTTAACGTACTCTTCGTAAGTTGGGACCTAATGCTTATATACTTTGACATACAATCATATACGAATATTAGTCCTATCTTTATTGTGGAGGATTTGTCACCATACCGAGGCACATTTGAGCCGCTTTCTTCAGGTACTTTTCCTCTACAGTAAAAGGTGATGCAATCACAGAGCTGGGCTAACAGGTAAGCTTTCAGACTCACAGAAATGTTGCTTACAAGTGTGCCCCAGATACTCAAAAGTCAGCCAAGTGATTACCAACTAAAGCTTAAATAAATAAAACTCTTAGCTCAATTCAAGGTAGTGCCGAGGTTTGACTATATAATTTAGCCAAGTCAGACACGAGACTTGAACAGAAATGAAACAAAAACAATTGAATAAATAGAGAGATGAGTGATTTGTTTAAACCAACGTGCAAAGTATAATGCAACAGATGTTGGCAGAAGCATACACAGCACAGTGCTTTTCAGGAGAATAAGGCCCTGTTTGGTAGGCGGTTATGGTCCCTCTGGTCTGGTCTGGTCATGGTTTTTTGAGACCAATTAGTGAATTAGTGAATTTGAGACCAACGTGCAAATGATTGTCAATTAGTGAATTCACATGTACAACACTAAAGGATTAGGTTCATTGCTCTGTAGATGCATTGACCACCTACTCGGAACCACTCTGATGTCACATACAATAAACTTCAATCCTTCTGACAAAAAATCGACCCCGTATGTTAGAAAACTGACAAACAAAAAAGACTGTAGATCACTTATTCTTTTTGGAAACATAAAAATATATTAAGAAAATTCGGAAAAAGTTACAAAATGTTCATTGTTGCAGGGAATGATAACATGAAAACTGCCCAAGCAATAATATGTATAATAAAAAAGAAAAAGCAAGTAGTGTAGCGTGCATATCAGTATTGAAATCCAAATATTTGGCATGTGTTAGAATGAGTTCAGGTCAAGTGAAATGAACCTTCCATCTGATAATCTGCTCGAGAATTTCTGGTTCACAAACCGCTTTTGCATCTTCAATAGTACACCCTTCTTCTAATTTCTTTAAGGCTGTTCGAACAGCCTGCAAATTAATATTTACTAACCAACTATAAACTAGAATAAATGAAAATTAAAGAACGCACAATTATGCATTTGAGATTTTAAATGAATTTCTTTTGCAGCTAGGTATAACGAAATTAGGTTGACATACCTGCACATAACCCTCTACCTTTCCCATCGTAATGTTCTTGTCTATTGCAAATCTTGAAGAATATGCACGACCATCCAACCTTTTCTGCTTCCTCACGAATTCTTCCATATTAAATGAAGAAGTTGAATTTTCCATTAGCCCCTGAATTCTGAATAACAAAGGACGAGAACAAACTTGATGAATGGCTCAAATAAATGAAGTTGAAATCAACAATTATTCTACCAAGAAAAACCACAAAGCTGGAAATGTGAAAACAAAACAAAGGTAAGTACATCACCGCTTTTCCATCTCAGTATATATTAGAGGCTGCATACTGCTCGCCATCTTTTCCACAGGCTTAGAAGCTATCTTGTTCTCAGCCTTACCACTATAGTAATTTTTCAAAGATGACATGCTTTTGTCTGCTGCAGCAGACTTGTACGTCTTCCCTGAGACGGGCATGTTATTGCCTTTTAACGGCTTCAAAGTTAATGCTTCCAGGTTTGGATCAAACCCTTGTCTGTAAAATCCTCTCCCCGTTCTGTTGGTACAACCACCACCTTTAACAACACTCACCTTCTCAACCAGATTTTGCATCTTTAGTGCATTTCTGTCCCTACCATTTCCAGAAACCATACTTCTCTCAAGTGTCACCACCTTCTCTTTGCCGGATGGTGAAACAAAATTGTGCTGCTTTCTTTCCACATCAATGTCGGGAAATATAATATGATTTCTTTCTGGTGTCGAAAGCTCTGTAATAATCTTATGGCCCCTGGTCCAATTAAAGATTGTGTTATTCATACACTGTTCAGGAAATGACCCATAATTTATTTTGAAGAATAAAAGCGCAGATGCAGGATATGAATCAAACAGAAATACAAAAGTTTGTACCATGAGTGGTGACACAAATGAGTATTCCACAAACGTGTGATTGCACTAAGGATCAGTGCCAATCCCCTATCTACTGCAACAATCTCATATGAAATACCAAGACAAATCCAAAACTAGATTCCATGGTGTAAGTGTTAGCAGGGTTATTTTCGTATTTGTACCCTACTAGGGTTTCTATTCTTCATTAATAAATATAAGTGATGAGTACGTCTCACACACTTAACTTTTTCCTCCTAATTACTTTCAACAGAGTATCAGAGCCAAATCCTGCTTAGGGTTAGGGTTTGCAACCGTGAATTTGAGTCTTCTAATTCACACCACCGCTCTCTCTCTCATTCTCTATTTCCCGGTAACATAGTCCTGATCGCAATCTAAGCTTCCAATTTTATTTTATTTTTTTTATTTTGTTTCTTGAATCCGATCGCGAGATGCGATAAATACTGATGTGATTATCAGATCAGTATAGTCCTGATCTGCTTATTATTTCTGAGGTAGTTGATCGAGATGGCTACCGGCAGCGAGTCTAACATTTTGACCGCTTCGTTGGTGGGAACG
The DNA here is from genome assembly GCA_963922005.1 of Cornus suecica. Classification (NCBI taxonomy): domain Eukaryota; kingdom Viridiplantae; phylum Streptophyta; class Magnoliopsida; order Cornales; family Cornaceae; genus Cornus; species Cornus suecica. The sequence continues at coordinate 32,959,436 of OY998239.1, read as the reverse complement.
GGTGAAGATGTCCAGTCCTTCAACTTTGTTCATGATAATCCAAATCTAAAAATTACCTCACAACTACTTGATGGTTTGAACTATGTTCGATGGGCGCAATCCGTGAAATTATTTGTTGGCGGTCGTGGGAAGATAGGGTTTCTTTTTTAGTACAGAGAAAGAGCTTGCGATTTCATATGCGAAGTATGCAAAGTGGTTCTCAGATGATTCAATGGTGAGAACTTGGTTGATTAACTCTATGCAACCGACGATTTCTGCTGGGTATTTGTTTACCAATAATGCACATCTTATTTGGGAATCTCTTCGCAAGGTCTATTCTCAGAGAGAGAATAATGCTCGAATCTTCCAACTTTCCAATGAGATTGTGAATTTCAAATAGGGTACTCAGTCGCTCGGAGCATACAATGCAAGATTACGATCGGCTTGGGAAGAATTATCTCACTATGATAGCTTTTTTAATTGGCCTGCCAGCGCAGTAAGCTTGAAGGATCCTCCTCCACCTACTGCAGCAGATATTTATGCAAAGATTGTGGAGAAGAATAGAGTTTTTTAGTTTCTTGCTGGACTCAATCCTGAGTTTGAGTATGCGCGGGTTCATTTACTTGACAAATCTCCGTTTCCAACTCTTGAGGAAGCACACGCATATTGTCTCTCCAATCAGAGTCGTCGGACGCCTACCCCTCAAATCCCTGGTTTCTCTTTGAGTCTTCTGCTATGGCAGTCAGTTATGCTTATCCATCACCACCATCAGTTCCTCGACAGGTTTTGCCTACAACTCCACCTAATCTTTCTCAATCATTTGCGGCTTCCGGTAATCCTCGTCCAAGGAAAATGTTTGATCACTGTGGCAAGTGGTAGCATCTAGAGGCCACGTGTCATACTTTGCACGGTCGTCCTCCGGGTTATCAGTCACGCTCATCTCATTCCTCTACACATTTATATGTGGACTCCAATGTGCTAGATTCATCACTTTGTAGTCCTCTCTCACAGAACGAGATCACTAAGTTCCGACAGTTTCTATCTATATCTTTCATGCAGCAGGGTTCTCATGCAGGTAACTTTGCTTCTGCAAACAGTGTTTCTGCATCTCCGACTATGCCCTGGATTGTTGATTCGGGTGCCACTGATAACATGACTGGTATGTCTTCTCTTTTCCGATCGTACACTTCTAGTTCTTCGAAAAGGACAGCTAGTCTTGCCGACGGGGCTAAGTCTCCCATTGCAAGAAAGGGGTGTATCCCGGTTACTGATTCACTATCATTACCTGATGTTCTTCATATCCCTTAGTTGACTACTAATCTTATTTCTGTTAGTAAACTCACCAAAGATAAAAACTGCAGTATAACTTTCTTTCCCACTTACTGTGTTTTTCAGGATCTGGTGTCACGGAAGATGATTGGCAGTGGACATGAAGAGGGTGGCCTTTACGTTTTGAATGAACCTGTCTCTTCAGTCTCTCCTCAGGCTTTTCAGTTACAGTCTCTGTCTAGTAGTGAAAACGTCAAATGGATATTACGTTGGCATCACCGCTTAGGTCATATTTCATTTGAGTATCTTCGTTATTTGTTCCTATCTTTTTTTTTTAAAGTGACCATGTCGGGTTTATCTTGTGAGACATGTCAGTTGGCTAAACATCATTGTAGCTCGCATCCCTTGAGTATTAATAAAACTTCATCTTCCTTTGATATTGTGTATTATGATGTTTGGGGTCCTGCTCCAGTTACTTATGTTTTAGGATTTCGTTATTTTGTGTTGTTCATTGATGATTTCTCAAGGTGCACTTGGTTTTATCTAATGAAATTCAAGGATGAGGTATCCTCCATTTTCCAAAAATTCGTCGCTATGGTCCATACTCAATTTGGTAAAACTATCAAAGTCTTCCGTTCCAACAAGGGCGGAGAATTTTTGTCTCATGAACTTCAAATATTTTGCGATGTGACTGGCATTGAGCATCAAACCTCTAACACCCAAACTCCCCAGCAAAATGGAAAGTCAGAAAGGAAAAATCGCCATATCCTTGATCTTGTTTGTGCCATGTGTATTGGCATGAATGTTCCCAATTGTTTTTGGTCTGATGTTGTTCTTCCGGTGGTGTACCTTGTCAACCGTTCTCCATCTTGAGCTCTCGGTTTTCGCACTCCGTATTCTATTCTCCATCCTAATCGTCATTCTTTTCAGGTGCCACCTCGTGTATTTGGTTGTGTCTGTTTCGTCCAAGTCACCGGATCTTCCTCTAAACTAAACCCTCGTGCCTTAAAATGTGTGTTCCTCGATTACTCTTACATACAGAAGGGTTACCGGTGTTACCATCCCTCTTTTCGTCATCGTTTCACATCTATGGATGTTACTTTTTTCGAGCATACTCCGTTCTTTACAGGCGATGTACTGTCTCAGGGGGAGTGGTTTCCAGTTTCTCCTATTCCTACGAAAGTTTTACCTTCTTCTCGTACTTATGTTCCACTTCCGTTGGATGTCCCGCCACAACCTGTTATGTCACCACCAGTTTCAAATTCAAGTCCACCTTTACAGGTTTATACTCGACGGCAACGCCAACCTCCCACACCAGACTGTCATGACTCTTTTGTGCCTCTAGGTTCACCTATTGTCGCTGATTCACCCTTACCAGGTTTCCAATATCCTCATATATCATCTATTTCAGTTTCTACTGATCTTGATTTACCAGTTACTGATAATGTTGATGATATACCTATTGCTATTTGGAAAGAGAAGCGTATTGCAGGCAAACTTGCTCAATATTCAGACACAACAACTTATTATATCACTGATTACACTTCTGATCATCGTTTGTCTCCTAGTTACAGATCCTTTCTCACTTCTCTCTACTTGGTTGACATACCACGCACAGTGGCAGATGCTTTGGCCACACCTCATTGGAAGGCTGTGATGTTGGAAGAATTACATGCATTGGAGGTGAATAATACTTGGGCATTGGTTCCTCTTCCACTCAGGCGTACCGCAGTCGTGTGTAAATGGGTTTTCATGGTTAAAGAAAATCCAGACGGAACAATGAGTCGGTACAAGGCTCAGTTAGTTGCCAAGGGATATGTACAGAGACATGGTGTTGACTATCAGGAAACATTTGCTCCTGTAGCCAAGATGAATACGATTCGCATCATTTTCTCTCTTGCTGCATCAAAATCTTAGCCTCTTTTTCAAATGGATGTGAAGAATGCCTTTCTCAATGGGACATTGCAGGAAGAGGTTTATATGTCTCAACCTCCTGGTTCTCGCTCTTCTTCCGCTTCTGGCTTAGTTTGTCGGTTGAAAAAATCTATATATAGACTTAAGCAGTCTCCTCGTACTTGGGCTGATACATTTTGTGCAGCCATGATTGGCTATGGATATGTTCAGAGTCAAACTGATCACACCCTATTTCTTCGACACTCAGGTCAAAAGGTTGTTGCGTTGCTTGTTTATGACGATGACATTGTTATTACAGGAGATGATGTTCAGGGGATTTGTGACTTGAAATCCTATCTCAGTACTCGTTTTTAGGTGAAGGATCTCGGTCTCTTGCATTACTTCCTCGGGATTGAGGTTGCATGTTCTAATTCTGGTATTTTTATCTCTCAGCGCAAGTATATTCTTGACCTTCTCTCTGCTTCGGGGCAACTTGCATGTCGTCCCGCTGAGACACCTATTGAACAGAATCATCATCTAGCCGACCATGAGGGGGAGTTGTTGGAGGATATTGGGCAGTATCAACGGCTTCTTGGGAAGCTTCTCTATCTTTCTCTTACCCGGCTTGATATTACATATGCGGTTGGAGTTCTCAGTCAGTTTATGCATAAGCCGCGTCTTCCGCATCTTCAGGTAGCTATTTGGGTGTTTTGCTATCTCAAGGGATGTCCTGGACGTGGCATCCTGTTTCGAGATAATGGTCATTCTCGGGTTAAGGCTTGGACTGATGCTGACTTTGCAGGTTCGAGATCCGATCGACGATCCACTTCTGGGTATTGTACCACTATTGGCGGTAACTTGGTTACATGGAGGAGTAAGAAACAAGATGTTGTCTCTAGGTCCAGTGCTGAAGCCGAGTATATGGCAATGCCTCAAGGTATTTATGAATTGATATGGCTAAAGCATCTTCTACAAGATCTTCATATACATGTCTTGTAATATCCCGTATTTAATGGATATTTATTTCCTTAATTATTTTGGATGGCATATTGGGTGTTTAAATTATTGAATGAGGCTATCTTAGTCTTTTTAACTCTAGTAGGTTATAATGAAATTTTGTGATCTGAAGGGGGGCAAGGTCGTCATTAGTGTTTGGGCAGTTTGGTGATTTATGCATAATACAAGGTTAGTTTGGACATTTCCCTAACCCTAGCATCTTCTATATAAGCATCCTTAACTTCAGATCTAGCCCCTATCTCATTTCTTCTACTACTTCTTCTTCTTCATCAATTATACCCAAAATTGTGAGGGTTGAGAGCTTAGAATTGGTTTGGATCTGTACTTGTGGTGGATTCAGCTCTACATTACAGGCAAGACATATGTTCTACTCTTCCTCTTTGTACGGAGATTTCGTAGCCTTTACTATGTGCATCTATAATCTGCTAGATAGTATTTTTCATATATGTATATGTATGTGTAAATCATGTTCATATAAGACTTTTATATATTTTATTTATACATATATGTATAGATCCGTAGGTATATATAGATCTTGTATATATGTAGAGATTCGTGGATCTATATAGGCATATATGTATAGATCTGTTAGAGTATATTCATATTCATGTTTATTTATGTGACTTATATATTCTATTTATACATATATGTATAGATCCGTAAGTATATATATAGATCTTGTATACATGTAGAGATTCGTGGATCTATATAGGTATATATGTATAGATCTGTTAGAGTATGTTCATATTCATGTTTATTTATGTGATGATATATATTCTGTTTATATGTATATGTATAGATCCATGATCATATGTACAGATCTTGCATATAGGTAGAGATTAGTAGACTTATATAGACATATATGTACAAATCTGTTAGAGTATATTTATATTCATATATATATATGATGATTTATATTCTGGTTATACATATATGTACAGATCCAAGATTATATGTATAGATCTTGTATATATATAAAGATTTGTGGTGATATATTGATATATGCATGAGACTATGTTTATATCTAGCTATACATACAAATCTGTTTTTACTATGTGTAGCTATACATGTATGGATTCGTGGTTATGTGTCTTGTTGGTATGATTCTGATGATGTGTATATGGTTGGAACTTAGTATAAATATCTAAATACATAAATATTTTAGGTTTCAATGTTGACAAAGATTTCAAAGCTGTTATTAGAAAAATATTGCATATCTATGTAATTGTTTTTCTCTATTTTCTTTGTTATCAGACTCTGAACATTAATTTATATTGTTATTATGTGTATCACGAATTATACTGGATTACGTATTTTCGACCATATAAATGAATAGTTTCGACCGTATAAAATACCGTATACCTTGGCGCTGGGGCGCTGCCCTAGACCCCGCCAGGGGGGCGCTCAGGTAATGGTCGCGCCACCCCCTCTGGACCCCCCAGGCTCGACCTTATAAATTGTTATACGTTCCCGAATAAAGATTACGAGTGAATTACTAAATTCGTAAAATCATAAGATTTAAATTAAATGACTATGTTTTGGAAATTTATAAGGAACCACAAGGAGGCTGACTATTACTGCAGTCTAACTAGTACCACGGGACATGGGTGAGTTGTCACAGCATGGGTGAGTTGTCGGGTACGTGGTTATGGTAGGGCATGGATTGGATGTTGTATGGAAAAATCAGATTAATGTAAGAAATTTATAAACATAATTATATTAAATGGTGGTATATTAGTGACTATATTTATAGTTAAATATATTATTATTTTATAATATAATTTTGGGATTAGGTGTCACTAGGAAAGGGGATGGATTTTGGTACTCTGCTTGGGATCATGTAGAGTTGTACTTGCTCGTGGGTTTAACCCACATTTTTGTTGTTTCAGGTCCTCGGCAGTTTCACCAGCAGGGTTGAGGACTTCATATCTATCCGTCCGGTTCTATCATATTTTCCTTCCACTCCAGGGTAGGATCCGATAAATGTCATATGTTGTATTTCTTATAAGTGTGTTTCTAGGGGTCCATGTTTATGGGATTTCCAAGTTGTACTGTGTGGGACTTATTTTATTTAAGGATGTATTGGGAGTGGTCTTCTTCATGTATAAGTTGTATCCTTATTTTGTTATTGTTGTTATTATTATATTTCTATTTTATGTCTTCTCTTCTGTGCTTATGTTATCAATTACTGATGCTCCTAGTTTTCTGTGTATGGGTCTGGCCAACCTATGCATGGAAATTTGGGGGTGTCACGTGTCTCTCTTCCTATGATGCTCCATTGTGACAACAAATCAGCTATTAGCATTTTGGCTAACCCGGTGCAACATGACCGCACAAGACACATAGAGATTGATCAATATTTCCTACGAGATAAGCTTATTTCTGGACAGATTCGTGCTCTATTTTTTCCGACTTCGCAACAACTTGCAGATTTTCTCACAAAGGCCGTTAGTAGTAAATTATTTTTAGATGTTTTGTCCAAGCTAGGTATGTGCGATATCTATGCTTCAGCTTTAGGGGGAGTGTTAGCAGGGTTATTTTCGTATTTGTACCCTACTAGGGTTTCTATTCTTCATTAATAAATATAAGTCATGAGTACGTCTCATACACCTAACTTTTTTCTCCTAATTACTTTCAACAGTAAGATCTTTGCTGATGATATTATGCTTTCGAATCTCTCTGAAGAGAACTTAGTAATAAAAGGAGAAACATGGATAAATGCATTAGGAATGAAAGGATTGTTAATTTGTCGAACTAGAATCAAACATATCGACTGCAAACTTAATAAAGATCCGGACATTCATATAATAACAATAGCACCTCAAGATCAAATGATTACTTAGAGCAACCACTTTCGGTGTCTAGGATCGACAACACACAAAGATGGAGAGATAGATGGTGATGTAACTAGTGGAATAAGAGAGGGTTGGACAAGATAGAAACAAGCTAGTGGCATTTTAGGTGATAAAATACCACATAGCCTCAAAAACAAACAAGAACCTCACATTCATGTAGGAATAATGAGAATTTTAAGATGGATGAGTGGAGTGACTAAAAGGGATAGGATCACTAGTGAGAGTACGAGAGGAAAATTATGTGTACCCATTGGTGAGAAATTTGAGAGAGTAGACTTGGATGGTTTCGAAATATACATTGGATACCTTGTGACACGCCCGTCAAGCGAGGATGACTAGTTGGAGTAGAAGGTACTACATGGAGAAGGCAGCCAAAAGTAACATAGGATAAGATTATTAAAATTTATTTAAAAGATAAATATAATAGATAAATTGGCAGTAATAGGAAAGCATGGAGAGAGAAAATGCAAGGGGGCTACCCGATTCACATGCGAGTATGGCAAGGAAGGTGACGATGCTTGATTCAAATCCAACTGAGCATGAAAAGGTGTGCATCATTTATCCGTGTGAGGGATGAATACTTACATGCAGTATATCAATATACGGTTTGGCAAAAGACCATCCCAAGCCCTTTGATGGATTTTTGCATCATTTGTATATTCAAAGGTAATCTTCCTGAAATAGGTAACTGAAGCATCAGAACAAAGACCTCAAAGGTTCTATTCTTTCTTCAAGATCGACACTAAACTGATTAGAAATGTAAAAACCATTAAAGACTACCTGGGCAAGCATCTCCGGTGGTATGCCTTAGGACAGCGTCTACACATTGCAAATTGCAAATCAAAAACCTTCTTGTCTTCTCCTTGCTTGCAAACATAACATTTATGAGCAGGACACGTAAACGATTCTCCTGAAGCTATACTCTTCTTTAGTTCTTCTGCTTGAGTATCATCTTGAGGGTGGAGCAGTTCTACCACACATTTTGGATGATAGAAGTGGCCGCATGTTGCAGAAACACAAGGGAAGACCTGGAAGACATTAGGCAAACAGGGTCAGAAGTTGCTAATTCTCATACATATGACTATGGTTGTGACAATCACCTGAAATCTTTATCGGAAAAAATATGCTGCAATTGGAGTAAGATAAGATGACAAATATATGCCCATATATATTGCAAGGATCAAATTTAATTAAGACAATAGAAGATGAATAACAGAGGATGCAATCACAAAAAAGAGGATACAATCAGAAAACAGAAAGGAATAAACAAATAGGAGTTCTGACTGATATTGTAACAAGAATGACACTTCTGCATCAGAAATTAGATAAAAGAAAATACTAGATACACCAATAATTATCATATATTTACTTAGACACTGACCTCATATTCGTATAAGAACTTCCTTTCCTTTTTCTCAACTTGTAATACCCGTATCAGAGTCCTCGTCTAACTTTTCTTAGTTATTTTGTTTGCAAATGTTTTTTTACAATTTTATTTTTCCCTAGTGTGGTTTGCTTCTTCAGAGCAACTTGCATCAATCTTATCCTTGATACATGTGCAAATAAACAGGCTGCTTCTAACCCTTCTGCTGGTTTCAATATTGTGAATTCAACTTCCATACTTTCTGAGCTTGTCGCATGGATTGATCAACTTGAGCAAGTAGTTTAATACGCCAAGTGCTGCTGTTGGTTGACAAACGACTTTTAGTATTCTGGCGCATTCTTGACCACCTAAAATATTCTACGGCATTATCCATTTCAAACACCGATACTTCAAGGACAGTCCTACACCCGAGGCACCTCATAGAAGTGCATAATTTATTGAAAAGAATCAATCCCCTTCTTTGACACGGCGGAAGGAAATAACAAACAACATATGGAGATCCGAAAAACAAATAACACAATATTATAAATAACACACTATATTTAACGTGGTTCGGCCCCAATTTGGCTTACATCCACGGAGAGAAGATACTTTGGTGCACACAACGCCCTCACTATGGTACACATAGCACCCTCACTCCTCTCTTTCTCTCTTTTTCTTCTCTTCTCTTCTCTATGCAATTTGGTCACCAATTTATAGAACTTCTCTGCTGCTATTATTGCCCACCGACTTACCATTCGGTCCATTCCTTCATCGCTAAGGCTCCTTAGCCTTTGAGATGGTGAATTATTTGGGCCCTTTGCTAGCAGGCACAATTAAAAAGCCAACTACTCACATAAATTGGTATACTTCAATTCATGCACATCCACCTATTACTCAATTTACTCGCATGCACTCACCAAACATTGACCAAACAATTTTTGCCACATTCTAACATTTATTTCAGACAAATACCCAACACATCTCAAGCATTACCTATACAAGCACAATATAAAGAGATACGTATACTTACATTTAGAATCATGTCAGACAATCTTAGACACAAGATGAACACCCACAACCACAAGGTGTCAACCTTTTCCTTGATAATAGTATCACCAGTCAAGGATCAATGGATACTTTTTAACATAGGGAAATAATGTAACGGTCATGTCAAAAATGTAACAGAAGAGTAGTTGTAATAGCATATCTGTATATATTTAGTACATAAATTTTTTGTATAATTTTTTCCGCATTATGCAATTCCCTAGTATAAGCATTACAAAATCATCGAATTTCTTTAGTCGTCTTACAAATAAAACATATGTAGAAAAATATTTTCTGGATAAACTCCATGTTCACAACCTGTCTGCATCCTGTTCCAATATTGTATTGTATCGTGTCCGTGTAGTGTGCATGTGACTGTGATGCATAGATCTATATGACGCACTAATAATAGTTACATGAAATTCTCGAAAATAAATATCTATGCATCTGAATTATTAGATTTATCAAAGTATATAAAAAATAATAATAAATAAAAAAACCTCTGCCCCAGAAGATTTATTGGAAGAGCCTAGCATGCCACAAATAAAGCACTGATGCCGCTGATATTGACAATTTTTGCACAAGAAACTCTGAATTGCCTGCATACAACCAAGCAAAGGGTAAAAATGCAAATCACTAGAAATCAGACAAAGCTTAAATCAGAAAATGATATGACAACAGAAAGTTCATACTTCAACATAAGCATCAGAATAGCCAAGAGATTCACACACTGTCTCAACTCCAGTGTCTACAGTTGGATGAAATGATCTCATGCACCTTCCCTCACAACTGCATTTTAGGGAAAAGGATAAACAAGATTGACAAACAAGTGCATAAAATAGCTAAACAAACTAGCATGAACCACTTTAGACACAAAACCATATACATATAAAAATTAGTTTTTCATTGAATAAGATATTTGTTAAAAGAGATGCCTAGCAAGAAGAGGAAATCTACACAAATGATGAAGCTACATAAACAAGTAATTGAGGCAACAACCATCGCATAGAAGAATAAAGAGAGTGCCTTTCCAACAACCTTTGGACGATGCTTGAAGGTTTAAGTAAAGAAAGAGATACTTTAGCTCTCTTCTATCTCCAGTTTTTCCGAGGGACAGAAAATGGCCGACCTGGAGAAAAACTATGTCCTTCCTTTGTTCATTTCCCTGTCCTTTCCTTTGAAAACTCTCTCCAACACCTACATTTTATTTTCCTGCCTTTCTTCCTCCCACTAGTCCCTCCTACCATCCCTCCAACCAAAGGGAGCCCACATGCCTAAACCTTCCAAAAACTTGGAATACCTTTTTAGTTAACAGTCCTCTTTTGATAATTCAAGTAAATTATGTCCCATCATACAACCTTGACTTTTGTGTGTGTGTGTGTGTGTGTTTTTGGAAGAAGAAGAAGAGGAAAAAGAAATTCGCAACGATTTCTTTTGTGAGATTATAAAATTATAAATACTATAATAACATGACAACTAGAACATTATGCATCAGATGAATGGTTGCTTTCAGAGTTTTGATAAATAAATTCAGAGAAAAAAAATGACGAATTGAGTGGTAAAGATAAGTAAAGAACAAATCTAAGGAGTTCAAAATGAGGAGCTTCAAATCTGCAAAAGAGCTCCTTGGATTTGTAAACTTTATTGCTTAGATAAAAATATACAAATCAACCAATAAATTCTACCAATCTAGTCCTTTTAATCATATCCAATAAACGGGTAAAACCTCAATAATTTCTCATCCATGCCTCAAGCAAAAGGGCCACCTAGCATTCATAACCAAATTCCTCAATAAACATTGCTTCAAGGTGTTGAAATCCCGAATTATTAGGGTGTATTATTAGGAGATTGATTGTGTATTATTAGGGAGATTTGTGTGCATCAATTAGGTGATCCTAGATTGATTGTGTATTATTAGGGAGATTTGTGTGCATAAATTAGGTGATCCTAGTGCTTAATTTAGGAGATTTAGTTTCCTTTTCTATTTGCTATTTTGTATTATAAATTAGCATCAATATGTACAATACTGCTGTGACATGAATACAGAAAAGTTCATTCTAATTTCATTATTCCATTCTGATTTAATGTTCTGATTTCATTTAGTTTCATTCTGATTTCATGGTATCAGAGCTAGGTTCTCTAACCTGAGGAAGTAATGGCTGAAGTCGCTGATTCGGTGTCGTCTGAAGCCAAAACCGAAAACACATCCACCTTGGGTTTGAACGGACTTGATAATTCGTCCTTCCAACTCACAGTGGAGAAGTTGAACGTGAAGAATTTTCTTGAATGGGCTCAGTCAATCAAACTCGTTATCGACGGAAAAGGAAAACTGGGATACCTCACCGGCGAAACTAAGAAGCCGTCCTCAACAGATATGGTGTCTCTGCAGAAGTGGAAATCAAAGAACTCGATGGTGACAGCGTGGCTTGTCAACTCCATGAAGCCTTCAATAGGAAAGACTTATCTCTTCCTACCAACGGCAAAAGAAGTCTGGGATGCAGTTCGTGAAACTTACTCGGATCTGGAAAATTTTTCACAAATCTTCGACATCAAAACCCGGCTATGGCAGATGAAGCAAGGAGAAAGGGAAGTGACGGACTACTACCTGGAGATGAAATCCCTCTGGCAAGAGCTTGATCTGAGTTCTGAAGAGGAGTGGGAATGTTCCGGAGATAGCGTGAAGCACCGGAAGCGACTTAAGAACGAGCGGGTCTTTGAGTTCTTGGCAGGGTTGAATCACGACTTGGACGAAGTAAGAGGCCGGATTCTGGGACGCCGACCATTACCGTCTACACAAGAAGTTTTGTCTGAGGTTCGTAGGGAAGAAAATAGGAGAAAGGTGATGTTGAAGGAAGCAGGAGGAAGTGGATCAATTGGGTCCATAGGGCTTGGGCCTGAAGTTTCAGCCTTAAATACTCATGGGCCTGGGCTTCAATCTGCTTTCTCAACCCATGGGTCTCACGGAAATCAACATGGTTCAGGCCAAAATCAACAGCGGAAGCGTCCTTGGTGTGAGCATTGTCGCAAGACTGGACACACAAAGGATACTTGCTGGGAAATACATGGGAAACCGACTGATTGGAAACCAAGGCAGAATAATAGAAGTCGGGGTTATCAAGCTACAGTGGATCGTCAACAACCTCAGGAGATGAACCAGAAAGATTCTACTTCAGGGGGAGCATTCAATCCTGAACAGCTTGACCAACTCTACAAAATTTTCTCTAGTCTTCAAAATTCCGGGCAGTCTTCCACTAATGTCTCCTCTGCTTCGGTAGCCTACAAAGGTAATTTTTTAAGCGCCTTAGTTACCACTTCTCGAACCAAAATTCCTTGGATTATTGATTCCGGTGCGTCATATCACATGACTGATGCCTATCATTTGTTCACCTCATACTCACCTTGTGCTGGTAATCTTAAGGTTCAAATCGCAGATGGCTCACTCTCATCTGTTGCAGGAAAAGGGAGTATTCAAATCTCTGATTCTATAGTCCTTGAATCTGTCCTTCATGTCCCAAACTTATCCTGTAATTTATTGTTTATTAGCCAGTTAACAAAATGTTCCAATTGTTCTGCTAAATTCCTTCCCTCGTATTGTGTTTTTCAGGACCTATCATCGGGGAAGACGATTGGCAGTGCTAAGGAGTGTGGAGGACTCTACTACTTTGATGAGGCCAATATGAGTAAACAACGCCAAATTGCAATTTGTGATTCTGCATCTGTTTCTAGGGATAGTGAAATTTTGTTATAGCATTTTAGAATGGGTCATCCCAATTTTCAGTATTTGAAACGTTTATTTCCTTCCATTTTCTCGAATAATAAGACGGTTAATTTTCAGTGTGAAATTTGTGAACTTGCAAAACATCAACGTACCTCGTTTTCAAAAACTCGATACAAACCATCCAAACCCTTTACCATGATTCATAGTGACGTATGGGGTCCTTCTCGCATGCCTAATCGTACCTATTCTAAATGGTTTGTTACATTTATTGATGATCATACTCAGGTTTGCTGGGTTTATCTGTTGAAAGAAAAAACTGATGTTCGTAATGTGTTCATTAATTTTCACTCCATGATTTAAACACAATTCCAAACACAAATCCAAATCCTCCGTACTGATAATGGCAAAGAATATTTCAACACTATATTAGGCGATTATCTTCAAAAACATGGGATAATCCACCAAAGTTCATGTGTCGACACTCCTCAACAAAACGGGATTGCTGAACGGAAAAATAGACATTTTCTTGAAGTTGCTCGAGCTTTAATGTTCACTACAAACGTGCCTAAAACTTTTTGGGGGGATGTCATTCTAACCGCTACTTATCTCATCAATCGAATGCCTAGTCGCATTCTTTCTTTTGAAACACCACTACAAAAATTCCAGGCCCTCTTTCCGACCTCTCGTCTCAATTCTAATCTATCTCTCAAAGTGTTCGGTTGTACCGCGTTTGTCCATGTTCATTCTCATAACCGGTCCAAGTTAGATCCTAGAGCTATTAAATGTGTTTTCATTGGTTATTCTCCTACACAAAAAGGTTACAAGTGCTATGATCCATTTACAAAAAGGACATTTGTTAGCCTTGATGTTACGTTTTTTGAAAACACTCTCTACTTCCAAAAACCCTATCTTCAGGGGGAGAATGTGAGAGAAAATAGTTCTTTAGGTCATTACTTGGACTTTGATTTTACTCTTCCTGAACCCAATTCAAATACTGAACTTGAACTAAACACTAAGCCTAACATAAACATTGAACCTGAGCCTTCCACACCACCCCGTCCTACAATGCCATCAACAGAAGGAAACTTGAACTTAGGGGGAGGTGAAGGAAAACAAAATAACAAGGAGGTGATTGTTTATTCACGGAGGTCAAAATTGAGGAACAGGGAGAATTTCACACTTGAAGCACCAAGAGAGTCAGAACCGGTGATAGATCCAAGTATTCATGAGTCTCCTTCGAAGCTAGGTAATTCTGAGTCCCTTGAGTTACCTATTGCTCTTAGAAAACAAACTCGGTCTTGTACTCTTCATCCTATCTCAAGATTCGTGTCGTATAATACTCTATCTACTAGGTTTCGTGTTTTCACCTCTAACCTTGATAGTACAGAGATTCCAAAGAATATCCAGGAGGCCTTGAAAATTCCCAAATGGATAGCAGCAGTCATGGAAGAAATGGGGGCACTGAAAAAAAATGGAACTTGGGATGTGACGGATTTACCAAGAGGAAAGAAACCGGTTGGTTGTAAGTGGGTATTCACAGTAAAATACAAGGCTGATGGGACGATAGAACGGTATAAAGCTCGCTTGGTTGCAAAGGGATTTACACAAACCTATGGAATCGATTACACAGAAACATTTGCACCTGTGGCAAAGATGAATACGGTTCGGGTTCTCTTATCTCTAGCAGCAAATTTGGACTGGCCTCTTCAGCAACTGGACATAAAGAATGCCTTTCTAAATGGAAAATTAAAAGAAGAAGTCTTTATGACCATACCACCAGGTTTTTGTAAAGAGGGTGAAGAAAATCGAGTTTGTAAGCTCAAGAAGTCTCTCTATGGTCTTAAGCAGTCACCGAGAGCATGGTTCGATAGATTCGCAAAAGTGATGAAGAAACAGGGATACCAACAGGGACAATCAGATCATACTATGTTCTTCCGACAAACAGGAGATGGAAAGAAGACAATCTTAAATGTTTATGTCGATGACATAATCCTAACTGGGAATCATATGGAAGAAATGGAGAGACTGAAAAAAACTCTAGCCACTGAGTTCGAAGTTAAGGATCTGGGACAAATGCGATACTTCTTAGGAATGGAGGTTGCCAGATCAAGAAGAGGTATTAGCGTTTCTCAACGGAAATATGTCCTTGATCTTCTAACCGAGACCGGCATGCTTGGGTGCAAACCGAGTGACACTCCGATTGAAGTAGGGAAGAGAACAGAAGATATGGGAGAATCAGTAGACAGAGACAGATATCAAAGACTAGTAGGGAAGCTAATTTACTTATCCCACACTAGACCTGACATTGCATTTGCGGTTAGTGTGGTAAGTCAACATATGCATTCTCCAAAAGAAGCCCATTTAGAAGTTGTGAACAAGATTCTCAGATATCTTAAAGGGTCTCCAGGCAGAGGATTGTTCTTCAAAAAGAGTGATAACAATAAGATAGAAGTCTTCACTGATGCAGATTGGGCCGGATCAGCAGAAGATATAAGATCCACTTCTGGATATTGCACCTTTATATTTGGGAACTTAGTAACATGGAGGAGTAAGAAACAGAATGTAGTGGCCAGGAGCAGTGCAGAAGCTGAGTTTAGAGCAGTTGCACAGGGGATATGTGAAGCATTGTGGCTAAGGAAACTCTTGAAAGAACTTCAGGTCACAGTAAAGTCTCCAATCAAACTCTACTGTGACAACAAGGCAGACATCAACATTTCTCTCAATCATGTTCAACATGACAGAACCAAGCATGTAGAAGTGGATAGACATTTCATCAAGGAAAAGGTTGAAGATGGAATCATTTGCATGACCTATGTTCCTACAAAGGAGCAGACAACAGATATCTTCACCAAAGGGCTACCTCGGCAAAAATTCGATGATTTTATTTGCAAGTTGAATATGGTCAATATTTACAATTCAACTTGAGGGAGAGTGTTGAAATCCCGAATTATCAGGGTGTATTATTAGGAGATTGATTGTGTATTATTAGGGAGATTTGTGTGCATCAATTAGGTGATCCTAGATTGATTGTGTATTATTAGGGAGATTTGTGTGCATAAATTAGGTGATCCTAGTGCTTAATTTAGGAGATTTAGTTTCCTTTTCTATTTGCTATTTTGTATTATAAATTAGCATCAATATGTACAATACTGCTGTGACATGAATACAGAAAAGTTCATTCTGATTTCATTATTCCATTCTGATTTCATGTTCTGATTTCATTCAGTTTCATTCTGATTTCACAAGGAAATAAAAAGTACATGCATACCACAGAAGTTCACCGCCATTGTCACAAAATGCACAAACAGTTTCAAAATTGCCATTCTCTGTTCCATCACATTCATCATCATTGTCGTCATTATATTCATTATCAGCATCCACTAGAAACTTAGACTTCTTTATCCTTTCATTCTCCTGCTGCATAGAGCAAAGGCCACTTCTTAGATAATGGTAAAGTTTGAGATCTAATGGGAAAACAATAGAGTAATTGCACAAACAATGTATTAGCTATTGGCACTGACCTCATGTGAAGCTTTCCTTTTTCCATCCATCTCTAGAAGAAATTTAGCCAAGTACTGTCAAGATGATATTGTGAAACCAGCGAAGTGAATATCTAAGATGTATACCCCAAATCTCATGCATGCATGTATATGTGAGTGTGTATGCATCCTTTACAAATATGATATAGAGGCCGAATCTCTAAACTTTTCCTTGTAACTGCACGCTCGAAGAAGGGAGTGAAACACTCTAAAAGATTGTAGAACAACTTTATGTGATGTGTGCTCATATAAAATCATATTAATATAATAGATGTCAAAGTTGCTAAATTTTTATTGCATTTACATGCCTCCAGAAGGGAGTTAAATCGTCTAGACAACCCATGAATACATCACAATTAATTAAATTTGACATTTACAATCTGAACCTACTTGGACACAGAAAACCGGTGCTTGGGTCGTCTTAACTTTGCTCCATATGAGAATCGATGGAACCCATCTTAGGTTCATTTCCATTCCACATACATCTGTGTTTGCTCTTTTGGATGCTTTCTAGAAAATAGAGGTAGCAGAATATAACTATTAACATTTTAACGCTTCGTGAATGCTGACATAAATAGCAACAATTGCACAACTTGAAAACTCATTTGAGTAATAAGTCAAAGTCAACGGGCTTTCTATATTTGCCGCATAACATCAATGCAGAAAATTTGTCCCAAATTTTTATTACATGGAAACAAATTAATTGGTTTAAATCCACAGATTGCATAGCAACTGTTCAAGCAGTGCTACAAACTAAGTGACTCAAACTGTATACATGGTTTAGTTCTACTTTACAATCAATTCCGCAAAAAGTGAATTGAAGTACATCTATTTCCGCTAATAAATTATCAACGATAGATGTAGAATGAACCTCAGATTTTGCTACATCTTTGTCCCTCATTGCAGCTTCATTAATTAACGGCATGTGGTCCAACATATCATTCTCAGAAGGCTTGACCCCATATGAGCTGCACAATGAGAAGGTTACATAACTTATGCCGAAAACAATCAACATGATTCAATAGGGAACAAACAATGATGCAATTAATAAGCTGACCACAAAACTCTTGACAAGTGGTTCCATATGGCATCTCCAGATGCTCCTGGATTCTTTTTCATGAAGTGGATGCAATGAACCGTGACCAAAGTTGTTTTCATTGTCTCCGCAAATTGCTTCGTTGGATGTTGGAGCTTTATCCAGGTCTTGTCCTTGGTAAGCACATAAATCTCAGGCACCACATAAGAAAGTTCAAATTTCCAGGCTATAACTTTCTTATAGATTCTCTGAATCCCATGATCTGCACTTCCACACAAGAATATCTGCATACTAGAACCATTCAGGATCTCATCCTCACTCCATCCAAGTGGCAAACTCGAGAATGAAATGGGTTCATTATTACAATCAACAAAATGGTACTCTGTGACGTGATCTGGTACAATCTCACCGTCTTCATCAGAAGTTGTCATTGGGTTAACAAACGCAGACTGCATTAAAAGTATCAACAAATGAATAATACTTACAGGCTGGGCACAAACACGAAATTAAAAAACTTTCATAAAAAAGAAACAGATGTTAAAAACACTTTAAATTGTATTACTTTACATGACAGATGCATTAGAAATCACTTTGTGTGTAACGAACAATTTGCCACAACATGAATACACATTCATACCATTTTCTTAAGGAAGATTCTAAATTGTAATCTCTTGTATCTTTATATAACATCTACAGAATTGCAGCTCACAACTATGAGTGGACTCTAAATTGTACAACATGCGCATTTACAAAAAAGACAATGGAACTATGTTCATTATCCAATACGCCTTAAAAACCAAAAGTCGAGAAGTAAACAAAATACATAAAATTCATACAACCATATTTAAGCGATGTGCCTTTTAATTAATTCAATGAAACTATACAAGTGTGGATGACATTTTAGACCATAATTTACAAATTTTCCATTGGCATTCACAGAAACGGAATCTCGCCAAGTTCTCAACGCAATTTTTTCCTCGTAGGGGGTGTTAACAACCAACTACTCTAAAAGCTTAAACTATTAGAGAGGATATAACTTAAATATTTTATATCCTTCAACACGCCCCCTCACGTGTGGTATTCAAGTCCAACACGTGGAACAATAATTTCAACAGAGGGTGGCGGTGAGGTTTGAACACGAGACATTTGGCTCCGATACCATGTTAACAGTCAACTACTCTAAAAGCTTAAGCTGTTAGAGAGGGTGTAACTTAAATATTTATATACTTCAACACGCCCCTCACGTGTGGCCTTCAAGTCCAATACGTGGAACAACAATTTCAACAAAGGGTGGCGTTGAGGTTTGAACACAAGACCTTTGACTCTGATACCATGTTAATAACCAACTACTCTAAAAGCTTAAACTGTTAGAGAGGATGTAGCTTAAATATTTTATATCCTTCAACAAGCCCCCTCACGTGTGGCCTTCAAATCCAACACGTGGAACAACAATTTCAACAAAAGGTGGCGGTGAGGTTTGAACACGAGACATTTGGCTCCGATACCATGTTAACAACCAACTACTCTAAAACCTTAAGCTGTTAGAGAGGGTGTAACTTAAGTATTTATATACTTCAACAGGGGGGTCGTAGATGAAATTAAGAAGAGGCCCCTTTTGGATCCAATGTCAAAGGACCACAAAAATAAAATCACCTAAAGTCATCAAGCAAGATGTGAGCGCTGAATTGGCTTCTATGTGGGAAAAGCCTCATTACTCATCATTTCAGAACATAAAGCACCTGACTGCAACTTCGGTAGAGACCCATGACTATGAATCACTTGTACTAAATCCACTGTTTGGATTTCACCACTACCCAGTAATAACCCTTCAACAATATCTCATCTTTTGAAAGAACAAGAAGGGGAGAATGTAAAAAATCACTTCCTCAACAATTCTATTAAAACATAATTCCTGGAACTTGGAAGCAACCGCTCTTACTGTAAGTTAAAACATTTCAGGTGTATACCTATCATCAAAAGCGTATTTGTGTCCCTTCCAGTATGAGTAGTATAATGTCGAAAAAAAGAAGAGGACAAAGTCAATTAAATTGTCAAACTAAAGGTTTTAAACAAAGGATAATAAGCAAACAGAATTACCAATTTCTGGTCCTCAAGGAAAGTACTCGAGACAAACCTAACATTTGAGATTTTTCGAAGTGGCTACTTTGATGCTCAAATTTGACAGATGCAGTGATGCTCAAACACTGGTCATGACAAACTCCCCATAAAAATGAAAAGGAAGAAGAAGAAACAATGACTAGTACCTGTTTTTGAAATGGGTGTAGTAGAAGCATTTTAGCAGTTACATCAAGTATATGAATCATAAAAACCAGCAGACTTACACTCACTGCACTATTATAAACTATGTGAATTCGGATTTTGACAGCAACTACTGTGCACAAAAAGAGAAGAGTGGTCCAATCATTGATAGGGAAAAGCTCATGTGGGTCTTTAAATTTCTAATTGGAAAACTATCAACCCCAATGACTGTTGTATATGCTTACAAACACCAACACAGACACAAATACAGCAAGGGAATATTATGTCCCAACTTCAGCAAAAACGTTAGCCCACGCATATTATATACATTATGTATATACACATACAGTCTCACACACCACAGGTACATGCAGATCTATCTATCTCGTGTCCGCAAGTTCGAGAAAGAAAAAAGAAGAATACTAGAGAAAGACGAGTCACCTCTTCTAGGAGTTGGTGGATAAATAAATGTATGTATGTATATACATATATAAGAATAAAAAATAAAAAACAAGAAGGAGACTAAACAGTTCTAAGTAAACAAATGAGATTAAAGTTGATACAAAATACACACCCAGTCGAAGAAAAATGAGTTTTCACCAAAGTGTGAAGAGATATTTACAGAGATGAACACATT
Source organism: Cornus suecica (assembly GCA_963922005.1). Classification (NCBI taxonomy): domain Eukaryota; kingdom Viridiplantae; phylum Streptophyta; class Magnoliopsida; order Cornales; family Cornaceae; genus Cornus; species Cornus suecica. The sequence goes on along the minus strand of OY998239.1, from coordinate 32,938,824 downwards.
ATCGCAGATTTTTGCTACATCTTCGACTTTGAACCCTCAAAATTCACTCAAATAAGCTCAGAAAAATGAAATCAAAAGCAGCGACAGCGAAAAATATTCCAGTTCTCTTCAAATGCACAAGTAATAGCCGAAGACACAAAAACAAACAACATAAATAGAAAAAGCATCGAAACTTTGAAGCTTCGAAAGCAAAAATTCGCTGAAAATCAGCTCAGAAACAGTGCCATTACTGATCAGTACTGTGAAAAAAGTAGCAGTTTTCTTCAAATATATAGCGCAAAAGACTAATTTGTAAAGAAACAAAACATATAGAGATAGATATATGTATACTCACAAACCCTAGAAATGTTGGCGCTTCGACTTCTGGAGAGAGAAATGAACTTCAGGACTTGACCACCCTGTGTGCGTGAGAGTGCCAAATATGGGGTGATCATGGAGTTGTAAGAAACTACAGGAAGCTAGCATTTCACATTTTGGGTATTGAGTTTATTATTTTATATTAAAATATTCGATAATATAATGGCATTTGTCTTTATTTACGTGGTGGGCCTGTAGTCAATTTGCTTTCTGCTAGGCCCATTTAAGTCTTGGAAGTTTTTATCAACTTTTCGCACAAGAAAAAATATTGATGGGTGAGAATGACACATTTTCTTCGATATTAATTACAACTCAAAACATTTGAGAGATTCATTAATTTTTATAGGGTTAATTTCAAGAAAACCCTTATACTATCCTATCCAGTTTAATCAATTAATCTCCATTGAGTTTATTTTGCCCTTTATATTATTCAATTTTATCATTATGCCCTCTCATCAAAAAGATGGCATGTGTAAGTGTGGAAATCTTCAGGCCCACGGAAGCCCATCAAGCATTAAGCCCATCAGGTTGATAGTCTAACAAGTTTATCAAAAGTCCGAAGACAATGCCTATTTCAGCTTATATTTCTTTAAAAATAGAGATAATGATGTAATAATGATATAAGCAAAGTTGTATTACCCTAATGGACTCAAAACCCAAAAAAAGAATGTATATAAGAAAAACCAAAACTGAATAAAAGATTTCATTCTTGTGTTGTACATTTATGGGCATTTACACTAATATTATACTAGCTTACCTTGGGTTGAGTTTGATTAAATTTAATTATTGGGTTGAGTTTGGGTTTTATTTGTTGGGTTTATAATAATATTTAAAACGAATATTTTAACTACTATTGGGTTGGATTTGAATTTTATTTTATGTCATGAGTTAATAACTTAATATATAATATTTGGCCTATAATCTATAACTAAAAAATAAAAGGTAATTTGCACTGACACCCCCTGAGGTTTAGGTCAATGCTACTTTACGGACGGTCAACACTCAAGTTTACACTTACACCCCTTGAGGTTTAAAAATAATTGCAGTAACACCCCCTTTATGGCGTGAAAATTCAAATTTGCCCTTCATGAAATTTTTCAGACTATATTGCCCTTATCTAAGAGACCTACACGTGTCCCACTAACCCACCTACCCGTTTCACTTCGTTTTCTTCCCACCACTTCATTTCACTTACCAAACTCTCTCTCTTTGTTCTTCATATCTCTCTCTTCTTCGAGTTATGTCTCTCTTCTTTATCTCTCCATTATTCATCATCTTCAACTTCACAATCAACCACAAATCATGGGTTAATTAATGACGTTTTTGGGTATGAGGGTTTCAACTTCGTTATTGATCATCTGTATTGAAACCCCAAACTCTGAATCGCTTCGATTTCCGTGGATTTTTTCACGATCTGAAGTTGATTATTCAAATAGCAACTGATCTGATGATTTTTGCGATGAATCTGGATTTGCATGCGTGTATTCCATAGCCGATTAGTGGGTAAGTTTTCTAATACTTTTGTTTTTATCACTTTCGATTTTTGTTTTGTGTGATTTATGTATTGAGTAAAGGCATGCATGTGTTCGTGATTTATCTGAATCATGTATATATTTTTGGGGGTTTCTTATATATATTCATATTTGTTGTTGATCTCATACAGATCTGGATTTTTTTGGGGGTTTCTTATATATATTCGTATTCATATTTTTGTAAATTTTCGTGATTTATCTTTTCTGTATTTTTGAAAAGCGTTGTATTGTTGTTGTAGATATTTTGTGTTGGAGATTTGGAGTATTAAGGACTTTGATTTGGGGTTGTATTATTCAGAGTTGCTATTGCTATTGGTAAGTAAATCTATAACTTTGAGTATTTTTGGTAGATCAATTTTTTGTTCTGAATAGCACGTTAAGGGTTTGTTTCATCATTTCTTATTTTTTAAAATATTTTTTTTATATTAGTTTGTTGTTCTGATTACATGTTTTAGCAATTTGTGAAATTTGGTTTATTGCATCTTATATAATTTTTGAAAATTGGTTTTAATTGTATGTAAATTGTGAAATTGGGTTTTTTTTTTTTCTTTTGTAGATCAGTTTTCTGTTCTGATTGCATATTTTAGCAATTTGTGAAATTTGGTTTATTGCATGTATATAAATTTGGAAATTTGGTTTTAATTGTATGTAAATTGTTAAATTTAAATTGGGTTCGTTTATGTTTGTGTTTTTCTTTTAGATCAGTTTGTTGTTCTGATTGCATGTTTTAGCAATTTGTGAAATTTGATTTATTGCATGTTATATAAATTTGAAATTTTGGTTTTAATTGTATGTAACTTGTGAAATTGGGTTCGTTTGTTTGTTTGTTTGTTTTTTTGTAGATCAGTTTGTTGTTTTCATTGCATGTTTTAACAATTTGTGAAATTTGGTTTATTGCGTGTTATATAAATTTGAAAAATTGGTTTTAATTGTATGTAAATTATGAAATTGGGTTCATTTTTTTTTGTTTGTTTTTTTGTGTAGATCAGATTGTTGTTCTGATTGCATGTTTTAGCAATTTGTGAAATTTGGTTTATTGCATGTTATATAAATTTGAAATTTTGGTTTTAATTATATGTAAATTGTGAAATTGGGTTTGTTTGTTTTTTTATTTTTATTTGTTGTAGATCGGTTTGTTGTTCTAATTGCATGTTTTAGCAATTTGTGAAATTTGGTTTATTGGATGTTATATAAATTTGGAAATTGGTTTTAATTGTATGTAAATTGTGAAATTGGGTTCCTTTTTTTTTTTTTAGATCAGTTTGTTGTTCTGATTGCATGTTTTAGCAATTTGTGAAATTTGGTTTATTGCATGCTATATAAATTTGGAAAATTGGTTATAATTGTATGTAAATTGTGAATTTGGGTTTTTTTTTGTAGATCAGTTTGATGTTATGATTGCATGTTTTAGCAATTTGTGAAATTTGGTTTATTGCATGTTATATAAATTTGGAAAATTGGTTTTAATTGTATGTAAATTGTGAAATTGGGTTCTTTTTTTTTCTTTTTCTTTTTTTTGTAGATCAGTTTGTTGTTCTGATTGCATGTTTTAGGAATTTGTGAAATTTGGTTGTTGGATGTTATATAAATTTGGAAAATTGGTTTTAATTGTATGTAAATTGGGTTTTGGTTGGGGTTTGGGGAATTAGGGTTTAGGGTTAAACCTAAACCCCAATCCCTAAACCCTAAACCAACACCATCTCAACAAGTTTTGTCCAATGTAATCATTCCAAATCCCTTTTTTATGATTAATTCATTATGTTTTAGGGAAATCATGGCTTAACATATTTTTGATCTTTTTGTTGTTTATGATAATTGTAGATCACCAGTGGACAAAAAGCAACCTCAAATTCCATTTGGTCCCAATGGTAACATCACCCAAGACTTGGGGATTTGTTTTGTATATTTTTGGACCTGCAGATTAACATATTTTGGACAGTTCCTTTGTTAGTTTTTTGTATAGTACACTATTTTGGACAATGACGAGCTATATTCCTTTTATACGTGTCACTTGGATACACACACACACATGTTAGAGCCACAAATGTTATTTCTTTTTGTGGACTAGGCTGGCAGTTTACTTACATGCCTAGGATGGGCTTTTTACATGTAATGTTGCACTTTAAACTTTATTTTTTTGCTCTTTTTTACTAGTAGAACTGAATGGCAGACTTGTAACTGATACGGTAATTGGGTCTTGATTATGCTACTAGACTTGAAATGTAATGGATTGATCATGTAATGTGATGTTTTTACATGTATTTTGATTTTTGCAGTTGCATTTATTTTCTTGTATTTTCTAGCTGTTGGGTTTTAAAATTTTGAATATGTGGACAATGTATTTTATTTCTACAGTGCTGCTTTTATTTTCTAGCAATTGGGTTTTAAATTTTCCAATGTGTGGAAAGTGTATTTTATTGCTACAATGATTGCTGGTAGAGGCAGCAAGCTCATCAGTTACGTTAGCGCCAAAAATTACCCACTTAGGGGTACTTTGGTCCTCAAATGTTGGCAAAATTCCATTTTTTAATGAACTAGGGGCAAAAAAGTCCATTCATAGGGTGTTAGACCTATAAAGGGGTGTTACTGTAACGTTTTTAAATTTCAGGGGTGTGAGTGTAAATTTGAGCGTTGACCGTCCACTAAGTGACATTAACCTAAACCTCAGGGGGTGTTAGTGCAAATTACCCAAAAATGAAAGTTAAATTATAGTTATCTCCCCTTATAATAGTGAAAATTACGCTCGCCTCCCTTTAATTTTGAATATTTATAATTTCTTCCCCTTCGGTTCATGTATAGGGAACAAATACTTCCATTCGACCAACTTTCGATAAAATCAAATACATTCAAGCCGATGTCATCTATTTTTGACATGTAAAATGACTATAATATCCCTAAATTTTTAAAGATATATATGCTCTCCCAAAATGATGTAAAGTGACAATTTTATTTTGACAGAAGTTTAAAAAATACTCCTAAAACACCCCTCTCTCTGTGATTGAGCAATCCCATTTCATCTTTGACTCTCCCGAAATCTCACTTTGATTCCCTTTATTTCTACTTTCTCTCCCCACCTTCTTCAATATCAAATTCACCACCGTCGTCGTCGCCATCTCCTCCTCATCCACCTTTCGCCAGAGATTGAACTCATACCACTCAATTGCCACCTCCGGTGCTGCCAAACCCCTAGAAAAATCAAGACATCTCTGGTGGAGAAATCTATCAACACGATTCGATTTTTGACGATGCAATCGAGAGAGGAAATTTTTGGTAACCGAACTCCATGGACACATACACATACACATAGTTACCAATTATCATGGCAACCTCCTATTTAATACAAAAATTAATTAATAAAGAAATATACACGTTTTTTCTAATTCATATTGTTTTGATTTGAATTGAATTTAACAATCCTCATTCTAAAACAATACACCTGCTCTAATTTCTCTCTATATATTTTCCTATATTCCATCTTCATTCAAAGACTTATCTTTGTTTTTTGTGATTTTAATTTGTTTATGTCGCCACCCATTACAACTTTCCCAATATCTTGCAATCTATTAATTTGAGTTAAAAGAAAGCAACCATGCTCAAGATTCTTTAGCATATCTGCTTGGACAAAGACCATTTGAATTATCTCTCTCTCTCTCTCTCTCTCATGCACACCCATAACTTAGGTTAAAATATTTAAAAGGATAAATTACTTGTTTAATATTAGGATATTTTGAAATTTAAAATGAATAAAAAAATGGGTATAAGGCTAATTTTAGATATCCAATGGTCGGGCATGAACATCGATGGATTTTAGGGGAGGAAACTATAACTAGTGAAAACACTGGGGAGGCGGTATAATTTGTACTATCTCGAGGGGAGGTAATTATAATTTACCCCAAAAATTTGGGCCTCCCATTGGCCGGAAGCCCTAGGCAACCAGTTGTGTAACGTCTTGTATTTTTACATCCTAATTAAAAAATTTATTAGCAATAAGTACTTATATGCTTAATGTGTTTATGTGTTTAACATGACTTACGTGAATTATGTGTAATTAAATTTGTAAATTGCATGTTGTATCTTCATTTCGTGAATAATGAAAAGTGTTGAAAACTATTTCGGAAAATAAATAACCAAAGCGTAAATTGGTATTTTTACATGTGGAAGACTTAGTGAAGATTGTAGAGATTTGGCTCAGTGTTGGTGTGTGAGTGATATTGTGGTGAATATGATAGGAAGACATGGATAGATGGGTAAATTGGAGACATCATGACACTCTTGTAATAAGGGTTAACCCTAAGGGCATAATTGGAAAGTGAATGGTTATTGTTGGTACACTCATGTGTTGTCTTAATTGTGGCCCTTGGATCAACTCTATCATGTCATCTTCATTCCTAGCCCTAGGATGAAACATTTCTACAAACCTTATCTCTATCTTTCATATTTACATACCACTTCTTCTTCTTCTCTCTCTTTCTCACCAAGAACACACACACACTCTCTCTCTCTCTCACTCACAAGGGAATTTCGGCCAAGCCATTTTTCTCTTGGTTTTTGGCTTCGAAAATATTCATCTTCTCTACTCCTTGCTCTCTTGATGATGAAGCCTCGAGTAGTGTGGTTTGGGTGGTGTTCTTGACAATTCTCCTACTCATTGTGGTAAGTTTTCCCTCTCCTTCTAGGGTTTTGTTTACAAGAACCATATCTTCCAAATACTAGAGTTTCATATGCTAGTATTGATTCTTTCTCTCCATTTGTTCATTTTTTTTTGTGGAAGGTTGAGCATTAATTTCAACCCTCAAGTGGGTTTTGCTTGTAGCTCTTGAGTTCATCTTGTGAAGAAGCCATTGGTAAGTTCACAATTTCATACTCCCTTGAGTTCCTTTTTTTATGAAACCTTAGTTTAGCTATCATTAGGATTTAACTTAATTCTTGTGGTTGGAGACACTTTTGATCATTAAGACTTGTTGTGACACCATTGTAATATTGTTTTCATTAAATGGTGTGTTGATAGTTTGGAGGAATTGTGAACCAATTCTTGTTTATTTTGGAAGCTCTCTCTTGAACACTTGAAATTGGTGGCTTTGCTTGGACCATTTTTTGTGCCTCTTGAATTGGCCTTGCTCAGATTGAGGTAGGGGAAAAACGAGTTGTTTTAGTTTTTGTAAGAGGGTGTGCGCGTATATGTATACATATGTGATGTATTTGTGCAAGTTGTGCCTTGACAATGTAGACGAGAAATTAGGTCCTTGAAAATATGATTGTATGATAATAATGCTTGTTGTGGATTATTGTTGTAATTATGAGCATGATGATAAATTGGACACAATATATTACATAATAAAGTAGTTATTACGATAAGGCTTAATTTTTATTAAGATCCTTGTTGCATATTGAGTGCACCGTTTAGTGTTGAGTACATATGTGTTGGTTTATGCGGGTCGTGTAACCATGTGTGAGTAGACTTATGTCAGATCGTCGCAACAACTGGTCAGGGGGGTATGTCCACGACCTACGAAAACTAGTACATCCGAGAACTGTGGTATAGGGTGGTTGCGCCATCCGGTGGAGTGCGCCACCCTGGGAGTCACAAGTAGGGCTCGTACGTTTGGTCTTCAGATCTTGAGTCGCGGGTTTGTCTTGTGTAACAGATCTTCCTTATTGAAAGTGTCAATTCTCACAATGGATTAATCGATGCGGCACTCTATATTACTTCATGAGCTTGTATCCTCAAAAGTGAATAGTTAGAGTGTGTATCTGTTGACCCTTAGACTTAGGGTGTGTGGTTGTGCGTGTGTACTATGAGGTGTGTTGAGTCACATTGCATTTAAATTGCCATATATGTAATTATGAGATTTATGTCGATGTATGCTACATTCATGAATGACTATAATGTAAGCATGTTGGGTTCAATGGGGTCCTGGATTGGCGTGAGAGCCATGTGGGACAAGAGACCGACCTAGGATTAGTGGCATGTACTATGAGTGGGTTATACCACTCTGACTACCGAGATTGAGACGATGACGTTTCCTCTACTGGGCTAGTGAGCTCACCCCATGACTTATTATATTTTTCAGGTGATGATCCCACTTTGGGAGGCCCGTAGTCTCTCGGTGGAGATACGGTGTTGGTTCCGCTCTTTTGCGCTTATGGAGGTGGAGCATTTTCTTTTGTAGAGCATACATGATAGTTGTATACATGTGCTCATTTCGTTTATGTAATCTAAACAAGTTAAAGTTTTCTTTTGACGGCTAGCATGTTAGTCGGGTACTTATCTTGATGTACATCCCTTGGAGCACTATGCTTAGAGATTCTATTCTCTTGGCGCACTTCGGTACCGGTAATGTAGAACTCTTTGATTTGATAAAACTATGATATGTTTCGCCTTAGGGCGCTTGAATATTAGTTTATGAATCCTTTCAATTTGTATTGTGAGGTGGATTATTGTTAGGAATGTGATTATTGGGGATTTGGCCGAAAACAACATTTTTCTAGGTTTTCAAACAAACTCTTTTAGTTTTGAATGAAAAACCCTTTTTCGCATACCCCCATGACCTCGACTAAAACTTTGAGCTTTAGAAAATGATTTTGAGTAGTTTGAAAAGATTTTGGCATATTAAAAGTCGATGGGATGCTAAAACGAAGACCGGGGGCAAGACGGTCATTTTATCACAAATTTTCATGAAACGTAACATTTTTAAGCTTATTGGTGTAATATTGAAACTTGTCTATAGGGCTTGAATGTAGTTTTGCAAATGTTATTTTTTGGCAGAGTTGGGATTTTGTCCAGTTTCTAGCGTTTAAGCCCCACGCCAAGCGCTAGAGGGGCGCTTATGGGTGCGCTTAAGCCTCTAACCAGCATTTCCAACCCATTTTCCCTTGTTGTAAGCGCACTCCAATTTGCCAAAAGTGCCGAAAACTTATTTTTGGGATTTGACCCCAAAATCATTCATACTTATTGCTATGACCTTTCTAATGTTTAACTAAAAGGTTTTCAATGTTAAAAGACGATTTTACCCTTTTTGGATTTTCGGAGTTTAAGGTTCCATTTTTGGTTTATTTTGTTTCCACATCACTCATTTGTCTCTTAGGCTCATCTTTCGGAGTCTTAGGAAATTTGGGGCGTGACAAGTTGGGCCTCCTAAGCCCAGGGTAAGCCTTGTTAAGAATCTTAAGATCATGATTAACAAATATTATGGACCAAAATTATAGATTTTCTTTTTTTAATTATTATTTTTATTAATTCATTTTTTCTTTAAGATATTTCCTATCATGGGTTCATTGGGTCGTGTTCATTTCATCAAGAAGAGGAATTTTTGGGAAATAAAAGCACCACAAATCTACTCCTGGAATTGGAGGAAGATCCTATAGTTGAGAGGTAATACATGGCAGATGATATTTCACAAAGTTGGTTCTGGATTGAAAACTTACTTAGAAGACATTTGATTGCAAAAAGGGCCACTTACCTATAGAATTACACAACTACCATCCAAGTTGCTTAGCTTCACCGCAACCAAATCGTATCTAATTTCATTTATGATAATCAATGGTTATTCATAGTTGCACTGCTTGACCAAGTCCCTGAGCTTGAAACTCTTTAACCTCCTTCGCTCCAAAAAATAAATCAGCCGAAGAATTAGGCCAATTGTATTTTCCGTAAATCGCGAGCGTGCCAGAGCCAATGACGTGACTCAAATGATTCAAGATGAACGAATGATCATCTCTTTTGAATAAATTTGTGAATCAGACGATTACACGAGAAAGAACAAAAACTCGCATGTAAAGGTTCTTTTGCCTCAATTAATAGGACTTTTGGTAACCAAGAAATTATATTACGAAAAATTGGAATGTAATGAACAAATTTTGTAAGACAAGAATTTAAGATACTGGTAAAATAAATATTACAAGAAACTAAAATAACGATGCTATTGAAGCATAAAAATAAAATTTTGTATTTGGTCCATGACCTCTAAAATAGATGTCTTATTCTTTATTTATACTAAATAACAAATAAACCGATTTACTTAAAAAAATAAAAAGATATATACTCCTTTATTCTAATCTTATCTAAACACCAACATGGACTAAAATACAATTAAGTCAATAGTCTCCAACATTCTACAAATTCATCATCTTGATCGCCAAGAAACTTGATTAGCAAGAATAAATCATAGCTTGGGCTTCTATAGTTTGGGCCAAAACCTTTTAAACAAGAACCCACATTTTCGGCCCAACTAGTCATTACATGCCCCAAACTTCCTTTCATTTCTCAACCCAATTTTAGCCCAGCATTGTGGCCTAGCTTTTAGCCTAGTTTCGGCCCACTTGAATTCCTGCCACATCATCAGCTCATTGCTCTTCACTGTATTGACTCAAAAGTGGTGTCAACAATTATTTAGTGGATCTCATCACCATAAGGTAAGTTCACACTTAAGCATAGTATTCAGTGGCTTGATCCTTCTTCATTCATATACCATGGGCTCCTTTAGTGTGGAACTTACTATCAATCCTATCATGTAAATTTACCCTTTAGATGGTAGTACAAAATAGACTGTCAACTCTAGACCACATGACAAATCACCCCAACCTCTGCCCCCTTATGCTTGGAATCAACTAAATCACACTCTCAAATCTTCATCATCTGCCCATTTTCCACTCCAATTTGGAGGTTTGTCAAGTAAAAATGCAAGTTCCAAAGTTTGCCGAACTCTGGAAAGTTTTGTTCCATGGGCGGTTGGGCCTCAACAAAATGAGCACCAGATACACTATCAAATTGTGTCAACAAACTTGTTTTTTCTGTAACCATCAGCCGAATATGGAAAGAGAGAAACAATCGCTCATTTAATCGTAGAAATTGCTTCCAAACAAAAGTTACGTGATTTATTCATGAGATGATTAGAGGGTGGCAAACTTACAAGCTATGAAGCACATACATGGACACTACGACACGATCATTTTTAAAAAAAACAGGACACGACAAGTTAATATATATAATTATTTATTTATATTAAAAATAAAATAAATAAATAAATTTATTCATATAATCATAAAATACTATTTGTTTAGATCTTAAAACTTATATGTTTTATTATTGTTTATTTTACTTTTATTATATATTTTAATTAGTTCATAATGTATTTTTAAATTATATTAAAGTTAATTAAAAATTACTATGCCGTGTCATCGAAGTGTCAAGAACTTGGTCTTGATGTAACCAATACGTGTTCTCGAAGTGTCATAAACGTATTGATGAAGTGTCCTAAATACGTCCAAGAAATGTTCTAAGTGTTGGGACAACTCAAGCCTTGTGGACACGAGTCAGACACATGTATAAGACGTGTTCGACACGAGAATGACAACCTCAGACGAAGTGTCTGTGTTTCAAGGGAAATTATGAGAATTTGGAATACTGATGATGATTTCATCCAACCTTCGCCAAGACCACCAGATTTTTTATTCGAGAAGAGGCACGAAAGCCTCAATGCAGATTTGCATCCAAACGGAATTGTTTGTGATGTTTGGTCTTTTGACTTGAATTTATTTGGTCATTCAGGTCTGATGCCATTCAACAAAGTTAAGGGTCATCATTCTACTATTATCTTTAGTTAAAAAAAAAAGAAGTATTTTTTTCTATTATTATTTTAGGAAAATATCATTAACCTCTCCTAAAATTAGGTTTAATTACACGCAGTTATCCTAATATTACAAAATATTAAATACATCCCTTTAGAGCATCAGAAGATAGGTCCGGCAAAAATTAAGGCAAAATGACTTGAATACCCTCTAATTATTTATGGTATTTTGGGATTCTTGTATGATTTCGAGAATTTACTTCATTGCCCTCTTAGGTGAGGGTTTCACTATTTGCCAAATAGGACTTATATATATACATATATACACACACACACACATTCATGAGAGATACAAGAAATATGAGAAGATAGATTGGATTTTCAAATTGTCTTTTTCCTTTTCTTTAGTGCAACAACAAAGGAAAAATATAATGTTTTGTTGTTTAAGTTATTATAATCAATCCCATTCGTGGCTCTCTGTATGGACAATTTTTTTCTACTAAATCTATACGGCCTTTTGTATTAAGCTCCGTCAAATTTGAGTCCAGAAGAAACCGTGGTATGGGAGCTTCATTGGATTCTCATCGTTGTCGTCATTATTATCGCTACCATTTCGAAGAAAAAAGAATCAGATTATTCGACTCAGAAGCTCTCTAGAAGTTGGGTTTGAAATTATAGTTATGGGTTTATTCATAATTTTCATTCCTTGTTTTAATTAATGGTTCAAGTGAGTAACTAAGGGTCCGTTTGGCAACCATTCCTTGTTTTAATTAATGGTTCAAGTGAGTAACTAAGGGTCCGTTTGGCAACCCTTTGTTTTTGTTTTTATTCTGGCCCTCAAAAAACAAAAATCAATTCTTATCTTGTCTTTATTTTCTTACCCTTAAAAATAAAAACACAAAGGCTGTTTGAGACCAATTTCCTCTTATTCATCTCGCCTTCCTCATCTCCCCCTGTCTCCTCCTTCATCGCACGCATATACACACATATATATATACACACACGCATATACACACATATATATAGACACACACGCATATACACATATATACACACTGATTTGGGGGTTAGGGTTCCGGCGGTGGTTGAATTGGGTTAATTGAATTGGGGGTTAGGGTTCCGGTGGTGGTGGTGGTGGGTTGCGAAGGTGATAGCGGTGACGGCTAGTGGTGGTTGCGAATGTGTGTGTATATATATCTATATATATGTGTGTGGGTGTATGTGGGTGTAGGTGATTGTGGCGTGGTGGTGGCGTGATGTCGGGGTGGGTGTTGGCCGGCGTCGGCTGGTGGTAGTGGTGTGGTGGTGCAGTCAATTTCTCCTTTTTGCATTTTTTTTAGGAAAATCCCAAAAGAACATCATTTTCATGTTTTTTGCACTATTCATGAGAAGTGTTTCCAACCCAAGAATAAAGTAAACAGTAAAAAAACCTCCCAAACGTGTTTTGTTCCCGTGAATAGTGCCAAAAACACAAGAACAAAAATGAAAACACCCCTATCCAAACAGACCGTAAGGGTTTAACATTGATAGTTGTTCTTTTAATCTCACTTCCTAGTTAAATGGGTGTAATGTGAATTTCAATTTATACCATATTGTTAGATGATTCAAACACTGCTCTTGAATACATACGTATAGGTATGTATAGAGATAAACTTTAGAGAGAGAGAGAGATTTTAAAGAAGGGCATTTTAGTAATATTTGTATGAATTTTTTGGTAATTTAAAACAATAAGGGCAAAAATATCATTGTATACATTCTAAGGGTAATTTGAAAATTACACGTGAAAACTAACTTTATTTACCCAAAAAGTTAAAATTCGATGTTGACTTTAGACGAAAGCGCAAACTGTTACAGGAGCTAAAGTAAGGGAAGTCTGTCGAATTTTACAAACATTGAGGGTATCGCATGTAATTAGGCCAAATTACAAAGGAGGTTTGTGATATTAGCCTATTATTTTATTTTATTTTTTCTCACTATTTGACCACTTATCGGGACAAAACTACCCTTTCACCATTTCCACCCTTACACGCGCGAATCACACTCTTCTCTTCCGGGTCTTCCTCCTCCTCGAGTCTACCCTAACCCTAGACAGAAATGTTCACTTGCATCAACCTCCATGTCCAACCCCCATCAACCACCCAAAACCCTAGACTCTGAACGCATCATGTTTCCAGAACACGACCCTTATAGAGCCCAGACCCTAGACCACCCCGAGCTCACAATCTCCGAACCATGTCCAAGAGACCGTCATGGACAATCGACTCCGAACTGGAAGGCATCGACCTCGAACCCGAAGATTTCGGATCATCGATCCCGCTAAAAAAAGTCCCTTTCGGCGACGTCTTCGAGGCATCGCGCGCCGGAGACGTTGATCGCCTCCGGTACCTCCTTGAGTCGGGCGTGAATGTCAACGCGCGCGATCAATGGGATTCGGTGGCTCTGTACTACGCTTGCTTGGCGGGACACCTCGATGCCGCGAAGATGCTGTTGGAGAGCGGAGCTATTTGCTTGGAGCACACGTTTGATGGGGACCGGTGCCACTACGCGGCATTGAATTTGAAGGTGAGGAAGCTGCTGAAGGCGTTCGAGGCTCGGCCACCGCCATTGGGGCCGCTGCAGGCGGCATTGAGAGAGACATTCTTGGGGTGTCGGGCGAACAGGGGTTATCTCGAGCAGTTGGATAATCAATCCCAAGTTGCAGGTTATTTTTCTAAATATACAAACATGTGTGTTTTGTGTGTGTTTTTGTGTGAGATTATATTGAGAAGTTGCTTAATTGTTTCATTTAAGTAAAAGAATAGAATGTGTATTGTACAATTCTTGGTCTGGTTATAGTAGATGGTTATGGTAGATGTGAATATATGATTGTTGCAAGTCTAGTTTTATTAGGATTATGAACTTTTTCTGTTAAATACTGTTCATGACTTGGGTTTTGTGATTGCGAGTCTTTGTCATATGATGCTGCTACGCATATGACATATTTTGTTTTGGTTTCCTTATAATGGTGTTGGCTTGTTTGGTTAAACTGAAGCATCATATTGTATGATTCTCTCTTGTATTGAAATTGTATCTGCACTAGCGTTTAAGGGTCTTCTTATTTGGGACAGTTGAGTGCGCAAGTGCCTATTTTATGCTGTATGCTAGTATGCTTGCGTGTTAAAACTCCAAAGTGTGCTATTGTAATAGATTGTCTTTTACTTTAGATTTGACAGATGTTAAGATATCGAACATTTCATTCAGATGGAACTATAGTTACTAGAAAAAACACCAATGGCCTAGTGATATGCAGTTTCAAACATTCATCCTGAATTATGAACAATCAGCATGTGGCATCGTTCATCTTTATTCAATTATACCGTAACAACTAGCAATCCATGTTCTAGGAAATGTTATTTTGATTAACAGAACCATTGGAGTAATTTTGCTTTTTTATTTGCTTTTGATAAGTAATATTGTATAAGTAGTGCTCAACCAGGAGTACATCCCAAGAACGAAAGAAAGGCCACGTAATAGATTTAGTGATTTACAATATGTACCCATAACCTAACTAAAAAGGGAATGAACAAACAAATCCCTGATGGTGGTTATAGAGGATTTGACCCCTTCAAAACATCTATAGTTACATTCCTTCCAGAAGCACCACCAAAGACAGAGAGGCTCCACCCTCCAAAATTCATGAGAATGAGCACCCACCAAAACCTTCTCCTACTATCCATCAGACCCCTCATCGAACCAGGCTTAACCCACTAGGATCGAAACAGCCCCATCAACAAGCACCAACAATTATAAGCAACCAGGCGATGTAAGAGAAGATGATCAACTGACTCCCCGGCCCTCTTGTACATGCATAACAATTGGCCACTATCTTGTTCCTCCTCAAATTATCACAAACAACTGACCAAATGAGTAAAGCCACCTTAGAAAGGGCTCTAGAATGTCAGCCCGCCTTCCCTTGGAAGACCTTGAGGAAAGGGTCCTAAACAGCAATGGAACAGAGATGAAACATCAAACCTCCCATGAGGAGAAGGCACCAGACAATTGAAAACCCCCGTACAACTTTGACGATACGAAAGTTGAACACATCCTTGAGCTCCCTATCCTAGACTTGTCTCGTAAACAAACATCCCTGAATGGCTTCCCATTATCAAGATGATAACTGTTGACAACCGCAACCTGACGATCACGGGCAATGAAGAATAGCCTTGGTAAAGCATCTGCCAAGGCCCAATGGTATGTCCCCGCAGCAAATGTCCTAGAATTGAACACGTCTACCATTCCCAACTTTAAATTTGATGTGTTTGAAAAAATCATCCCAACCCTTTCGGATATCTTTTCAAATTCCCACTCCTTTCCTCCGTCCGACCACACGCGAGCACCATCCTCCTCTATCCTCCCCAAACCGAACAAAAATAACTCTCCTCCACCTTTTGCGCGTTATACCAAACCGCCAAAGCCATTTCTCCAAAACAGCCTTGTTGAAGGGCATTAACCTCCTCATTCCCAACCCTCCTGACTTGATTTTCCTACACACCTTCTCCAAATCAACAAGATGGAATTTGAAGTCCTCCCTGAAGCCTCCCCAAAGGAAATTGATCTGCATCTTTCAATCCTCCTTGCCACAAAAGAAGGAATCCGTAAAAGAGATAAAAGTAACCTATTGTATGAGGTTCAGATGTCCTGACTTGAGGACATGCTCGTATTTGAGAAATGTCTCATGCGATAGTCAAGTTTTATGGTTTGGTATCGAAGATAGAGAAGAGAAATATAGTGATCATTTCCTTGCAGGTTTAAGTTGTGTTGCTCTCTATGCTAACGTATAAGAAGTTTATATTACCTACTTAAATAATTGCACGCATGTAGTCTCTATGCCATTCTACTTGGAGAAGTTATGTCACTCTTAGGAGGCTGTGTTTGCTTACTGCTGTCTTAACCCAGAGATTGTTAACAAAGAACTTGTAACTCCTGAATTGTTATTCATTTTTCTCAACTTTTTGTGTTGCATTCTTGTATTTGAATTTTGAATATGACATATAAATTGTGCCGTCAATACTAATTTCTATATCTCACTTGGTGTGGGGTATTGGTTAGGTAACTCATCATGTGGAGGATTTAGTTCCAGCCACTTCCCTCCAGATGTTGTGTTTTATATTCAAGGTAGACCTATCGAAGCTCACAGAGTCATTTTGAGTGCTAGATCACCGTTTTTTAAGAAAAAGTTCAAGACTGACTGGAAAGATCGACACGAAGTAAGATTTTCGAGGGAAAAGCTGTCTTATCCTGCTCTTTACAGCCTCATACACTTCTTTTATTCTGATAGACTAGAGATTGCAGTAGATGACATGGAAGATCTTGTGAGAATTTGTAAAGTTTGCAAGTGTGAATCATTACAGAGGATTATTGAGAGAGAATTGATTCACCAAAAATATGCAGAGTACAAAGCTCTCAGAGATATGGACAACTCTATGAAACGGTTTATCCTACAGGGCCTGTCCCTTCCCGAGGAAGACCGTCTCCCTGCTACTCTGCATCGGATCCTTGAAATTTCTCTTGCCAATTCCACTAGGGAGCAAAATATAGAGAGGGGTGTTGACAATTTGGTGCTCTGCACCTCTGCAATGCAGATTAATGAATTTGAGCATGATCATGCAGATGTTTGTGTTAGAGTGGATAAAAAGTTATTTCGCTGCCATCAAGTGGTCTTTGCATCAAGATCTGAGTACTTTAAGGCAAGATTGTCCCGTATGAAAGGTTTTTTTGAAGGAAAAAATGGTTTACTTGGCATTCTTCCATGTCTTGAAGAACACGATCTGAGCATGGAGGCTTTTGAGAAAATGATTGAATATATGTAAGTTTTTAATTTTTATTTTTACTTTTGGTTTAACTGGTGAATTATTACAAATTTAAAACTTAGAGAAGAATAAATGCTCGTTTAGATATCTTCTCCTGGTTGTAGACACTGTTCAGTTTTTAATTGTGTGGGTTCTGTTAGCTGTGTTGTCTTGCCAATTGAAGATGCAAGGCATAATGTTAGTGTCGTCTTATTCAATACAACATCATTTTCTTTTCATACCATACTCTTTTTAATCAGCTACTATGTACCCTATAGACCCACTTAATACAGTACATTCTGGTAATTTTAGCTTCAGAATGTAACTCTTTTTCACATGATTTATTTCACTCGTTGGTTCAGGTACACTGATGGTTTGAAAGATATTAACCCAGATCAGGTAATGTCTTATATGATTTGCATGGTTAAGAATATTCTGTCAACATTGTAGAATGGTTAGTGGATTTATTATTCTCATTATATATTATACATGTAATGTATTCATACATTTATTTATTATTATTTTCTTATATTATGCAGGCAGAAGAGATGTTTGATGCTGCTTCAAGATATTTGTTATTTCCTCTTAAGCGAGCTGTAGCTGATGTTCTGCTACCTCACCTGGAGAAAGTTCCACCTGCAGAATTGTGTCATTGGCTGGTTTTGTCAGACATGTATGTTTTCCCCTTTATTTACCTCCCTTTTATTTTGGTTTTGTTTTTTGTTGGGCTGGATGGTCTTTGGGATAGTTCCTACCTTCCGCTCCCCCCACCCCAACAGGTAAATAATTTCCGAGCTGGGAAGGAAAGCCACTATGTACACTTTGTAATCCCAATTGACTCCTCACGAGTGGATTTCTACTTTTATTTGCATTCCTGATTAGAGATACTCCATTACGATTGTGGAGACATCTGGGATCTGATACCAGAAACTAATTTTTCTGAAACATTTTCTTAGTGTACAAGTATTGTATATATATCAGTTGGGGATTGTGGAGGGAAAAAAATTGCCTAGATGCTGTGATGGTTCCTGCTAATTTAGATCCTACCTATGCTTGTCTTGGCCATGCGTTGGAATCACATAAGTATTCTTAACGTGGATTGATCATATGTTATATGGTGGGAATAATACGTCGCCAAATGGGTAATTTTTAGTGGGAGTCTGACTCAACCGTTTGAAATTTAAGCATGTAATGGATAAGGGCCCAATCGCTAGATTGTTTTACACCTCATAAAGAATGTTTGTTAAGACATTGATGTGATCGGCTTTGCATCTGTAGGTATGGTGTTCTGAAAATCCGGGAGTATTGTCTAGACACAATAGCTTCCGACTTCGAAACATTTGCTGACACTCCCGAGTTTCGATCAATGCTTTTGACACTTCCACCACCATCTGGAGATTCCTCTCTTCGAACCACAGCTCCAAGTGCCCCAGGAGCTGGGGTCAGCACAGACCAAGGGAATCTTCTTGATGATCTACGAGAAAAATGGCTAGAGGCTGAAGGTGCTGAACTTGACGAGAGAGATGAGAGTGCATTACTTTTTGACAAACGACTTGAGATGCTTATGGTCGTCGCAGAACAAGAAAAATCAAGTGTTCTTGCCGACAGCACTGATGAATGAACCACCGGAACTGGCTTCTCCTGGTTGTCTATGCTACTACATTGAATAAAAGAAATAATGTACATGAAATTCATTTTTTTATACATATACACAGGTAATTTGTTGTTGTAGCAGTGCAATTTTGTAACCCCAAAGGAGGTGTTTACTAGACAAGTTGAGAGCTTTTAGTTGGTTTTGTTGATTTTTTTGCCCCAAGTAGCTATAAATTTTGTAGTTACAGTTTAAAGGCTATTACTAAGTTTTGCCCACACTTCCCTGGATGCTGATAAAAATATGACTTGAACCTTCACAAATTGAATGTTCTCTGAATAATAGCTCTTGAACTTGTATATATATTCTTTATACGTTTTTGTGTAGCTTGTCTTCATGGCTATAGCTAACAAACTTGGTGTTCCTTTACAAAATCCTATTGAGGCGATCCGTTTGGTTTGTAGTCCCCTGACCTAGCTACTTCAGAATTCAAATGTGAAAAACTTTCAAACAAAGTAGTTTTTTTTTTTGAATTATTATTATTATTTTATTTTATATATAATTTTTTACTTTTTATATTTGGGGTGTGCGGGCGGAGAGGATCAAATAATGTTGTTGCCTCTATCTTTCTCATTTTTTTTTATTTTGTCCCACACCACAACCTAGTTACTGTTTAGAATAGCTGCGAGCCAGGTTTAATACCGAGGACAATCTCACCCCAGTTGCATTATTCATTATGATCACTGTAAATGGTGAAACAGAATATACAGAAAGACAACAAAATATAATTACACTGGTAAAAATTTACAGGAACAACTCATTTTCTGTGGTTTATCAGAACAAAAATGACCATGCCTTGTACCATGCAGGGTAGCAAGCATTTCACAGATCAGCAGCCATCTGCAACCGTATTTTTCGTTTTTCTTGTCCTCGGAAGGAAAACTAAGGGCTCCAAGAAAAGAACTGGGAGTTGCAATTCTTGGTCATTCTCCACCAAGAATCATCCTTTCGATTGTGTGGTGGGGTTTCTTGTTTTTGACTTTTTGGAGAGGGCTTATTATTAGTTGGTGGACAAATTGGAGCTCTCGCCTTCCTTAACAGCTTCATTCTCACCGGCATCAGGTGCTTTCTTGGGTGTCGACTCTGAATCCCCATCTTTTTGTTGCAGGCTCCAGTACATGATGCTTGCTGTTAGGGTGAGGATCATCTTCTGATTCACCTGATATAAACAAATTCAAAATTCCGATTAATTTCTCACTGCAACTTATGTATCGATCCAATGGGATAAAGTATCCGATTCTTATAGACTTATTCCATTTTAGATGGCGATGGCTAGAACCAACATGAAACGTGACTGACATCTCTACCGGCAGTTTTCAATTGTATTGCGATGGGCGTTCTATAAGCCTTAGTGAACCCATTGATAGAATGGGGTTGTCAACCAAGTGACACCAGTTTCCATCAATAGGAAGAATATGGAAGGTCTAACAGCTGAAGGGTGGCAAAAATTTCAAGAGGCTGGGCTAACTTGCATATGTACCATACCACTAGAAGTTGATATTATCAAGGGAATTTGTATTTGTCTGCAACTATGGTAAGACGAAATATGTTAAATTGAGTGATTTCCAACATGTGCGCTTACTTGCGTAGTGAATGAAGATCTGAAGGATCAAGTTCAAAATGATGATGCTGTTACCTCAATTATGTCCTCTGGCAATAAGAAAATGGAGCACCCAAGCTTTCGAGCAACGCTGATTATATAAGTTGAATTCAATTTCTTATCCTCGTCTGCAATTGCAATAACAACAACTAAGATGCTTCCAGTCATATTTCAAGACTAAGAATATCATAATGCGTGAATATAATTTTGAAATGTAGGCCCGCTAAAAAGCCAGAACCAAACTTCAGAAACCTCAGCTAACTACCAACCATTTAAAAGATTAAAAAAAAGGAAAGGACAATATACCAGCTTTGCCCTTGGTAACAACACTGTAAACGACAAAAAATCAAATTCCCTTTGTAAAAAGAATATTATACCAGTTTCGCCTTTGGTAACAACACTCCAGTTGACAACCCTTGGTTCCACAGCACTAAGAAGTTCGAGAAAGAAAATCCCATTTGAAAGGCTTTTATCCTGCAAGAAAGCCAAGTTGCATGAAATGTCAAGCCTTTAATCATACATGGGAGTCGATTACAATGT
Source organism: Cornus suecica (assembly GCA_963922005.1). NCBI lineage: Eukaryota > Viridiplantae > Streptophyta > Magnoliopsida > Cornales > Cornaceae > Cornus > Cornus suecica. The sequence continues at coordinate 32,917,750 of OY998239.1, read as the reverse complement.
GTTTGCTGCTTACCTTGAAGCTTTCCATTTGAGATGTTTTTCCGGCGCTTTTCACTTTGTTGTTCGCCCAATTTAAAATGTCAGCATCCGTTATCTCCTTTCCTTGGGAGTGGTGCCTCAAGTTTTTCAGCAGTTTGAGCATAGTAAACCTCATCAACTGCCATAGAAAAGCTGACAGGGAAAGGTATACAATTTAAGGTTCTATTCATTTCTTTTCCTCTTGTGACTAAACAGAGAATTTGAACTTGAAGATGATAAGTTTCTACGAGAAGTACACAGTACTTGCAAAGAAAAACCATGAACCTAAAACCTAGTAAAAGCAAATTTTAAATCAAAAAATGGTTTGAGAACAATAAGGCTGTAGAAAGACTGAAAGAGCATGCCAATTATCAGGCAATGTATCCAATTCAGCCACCAGTAGTGAAAGGAATGTATGCTGCTTTTAGTTGAAAAGCAACAAGGGCGTACCTGATTTTTTTCACTGGACCACGTTCGTGTGCTTTGAAAAACAATGTCAATTACATAAACATGGTCACAGCCGAAAAAGAGCCATTACATTATGAAATCCCTGCCTAGGCCGTCTGCCTACACCCACAAACTCCCCTACCAAAGTACTACTTTTCCGATACTTCAAAATAAGTACTATACAACAACTCAATTCAATCAAACCTCGGTCTGTTCCAACCATTATGATTGGTTACATGAATCATGTTTTGAACCATTCTTTGTTTTTATTTTATTATATATATTATTTTGGCAGGGTGGGGGAAATGAGTAGGAAAGTGCAATACCAGAAAGATGTAGCACACTAACCTAGTATGAGCTTCTTGTTTCCTTGTACAATATCATTTCCAGCTACATTCACAAGGGAGAAATTTAATTGCTTTCCAATTCTTATAACTTGGTTACAATTCTCAACTTTTCTAAACGGCATCTTAATTGGAGGTTTAGTTGCCTCCTTCCAGTTGACTGATCCTGAAGAAACTTTGTCAAGAACTTCCAGAATAACCCATCTGCATGCAATGATGATAAACATCAACTAAAATTTCGATGGCTCAATATATTGCAAGAAATGGAAACCTCACCCAGATCTGGCATCCTCAAACACATTATTGACATATGAATCAATTCCAAGACTGTTCATCCATAGCCGAAAGCATCTTTCCTCCCTAGAAGTTTGAGCGTCGTCTGTCATCATCTCAGCGAAGGAGATATTTTTGCTGCTGTCCACTGTTAGGCCATTCCTGCACAACGCACACAATAGTCATACAGATATCTAAACTAAATAAATATGCACAAAATAGCTAGAAATTGAGGCCAAAAAAGAAAGGAAAGAAAATAAAAATCTAATGCCATTGAAAACATATATTGCTAGAAGGAAAATGAACAATACAAAATTAGGTAACAAAAAGGACAAGTGATAAATAAAGTTCCCCGCAATTCGCCATGCAATTCGAGGAATGCATACTGGCTTCAGAATGTGAGAACAGGAAATCTAGCTGATTGTGCCAAACATGCTACATGTATACAGACTAAAAATAAATTCAAAGATTACAATATTAACAATCTGAAATGTTTAACAGGATGCATAGCTTCAGAGGTCCCGATCCAGTTGGCAGGCCCTTATCGTGTATCATATTTTATTCTGAATGTGCAAAATATTGTTATTCTAAACACATCAACAATCCAACTACAAAATAGATATTATCTAAACGCCACATGGTAGGTCTCCAACATTTCATTAGGTAACGATAGAATCTTTGTCACCAGACATAATGAAACAAAACATTTATTCTGACCTGTGTTGAAATATTTGTGCAACAAATGCAAGATTTAAGTTAGGCGAGCCCTCGACAATGTCCTTTGGAGTGATGTATCTTTTGCACTCCATTCTTTCCGCATGCTCAAGAATCAAATTGGCTCTTTCGGAGGGATCCTTAGTATCCAAGGTGCTGGCAGTACCATGTTCTGGTGCAAGCACATTGAGCAAGTGAGCATAGGCCTCTCCATCCTGCAAGTGCATAAGCCTATCATGTCACTTTGGAAAAGCCAAAATTACTGGTTATAGTATTGTTATTTTAATTTATTGATGGGATAGTATTGCTGACATATGTTGTGGCTTCTTTCCACAACATATATCAGCAACAAAAAACGAATAAAGAATAGGACACTACACCTAGCTTTCAAATTTTTTTGTTTAACGAACTTTGTAGCATAGATTCCTGTAATTCATTTCTTGTTTATATCAAGAAGGAGAGGGTTTATGGACGATACTCCAAATGTCTAAAGGAAAAATTGAATGATTGAAACTAAGATTAACCAACTGGCTTATTTCCAAGAAACCAACATTCGCTAAAGATACCCCAACCACAATTAGGACTTCCTCAAGAAACTAAGACCATTCTATTCCAAAAATCTTCTAAAAACACAAAAAAAACTAAGGCTTTAATTTGCGCAGCAACTGAACTATCATTCCACATACACCGGCATACTTGTAAAACTAAACCAATAACTCAATGGAAGGAGAGTTATGTTGAAGCACATATAGATAATATGTGTCCCACATCGGTTCTTTATTGTAAATGCTAGTATACTCAACCTCACTATATAGGCCTTTATGTACTGTTACAATACACAAAAAAAATACAATTCATTTAATAATACAGATTTATTATTGATATTCTTCTTCTTTTATTTCTCTTTGATTTTCTACTTCATATCAGAGCTTTTGTTCTCTGTTTGTATCTCTTTATGATTTTCTAGTTAATATCAGAGCCTACCAATTCTTGGTAGTTCTTTCCACTTATCTTCGTCTTTGTTGGAGATGGTGCTCCATATCCCATCTCCGGCAGCGATCTTCAATTAATATATATTGATATGATATATATATATATATATATATATTATATTCTTGGTGAGATTTGTCTTTTACCCACCAAAATTCTTGTTTCTTGCATTTTTCGCCTTTTAGGGTTTAGGAGCCCTAATCTCCCATGGTTTTGCCCTTATTTATAGGTTCATTGATGCTGTTAGCCCTTGTTTATGAGCCTGTTTATGTGACTCCTGCTGATTAACGCCTGTGCCGATCTGCTGCTGGTTTTTGGTTTTTGCTATCACCGAGACCTCGGGACTTCTACCGAGAGCTCGAAATTTTTCCTGCTGATTCTTCCCTCTGCTGATTCGTTGCTACTGATTCTTTTCGGTACAGGTGGAGCCCCGGTTATTTATGTGTCTACCGATTTGTCCGGTAATGTAATTCGGTGCTACCGATTTTGTTGGTACAGGTTGAGCCCTACTCTTTTGTGCGACCGATTTTGTCTGTACAGGTAGAGCCCTAATCTCTTATGCTACAGATTTTGTCGGTATAGGTTGAGCCCCGCTTCTCAATTATTTTTGATTTGTTTGGAGACTTCAGTGTTCAAGCTAATATGGTTAATTTCCCTCCCCTACCAGCTTGGGGGGAAGAATTAGAGGATGTAGATACAACATCAATATTTTTTCTCTAGTTTCTTTTCTAGGGTTTATCTTTTTGTTGTTGCTAGTTTGAGAGAGACCTAGTTTTTCCTTTTTCTCTTTAGGTCATTTGTGTGTGACCTGGTTAAAGGATGTAGAGACAACAGAGGAAGCAGAGACAACAGAGGATGTAGAGACAACATCAATATTTTTTGATTTGTCTGTGGTACGTGGCTATCAATTTGTTCGGTAGTGTGATACGTGTCAAGTGATAAGATGCATCAGGATGTGTTTATAGGCGACATTGTTTTCAGTTTCAAGTTGGACTTGCGAAGATCTCAGTGTCCAACTTGAGGGAGAATGTTGAAGCACATATAAATAATATGTGTCCCACATCGGTTCTTTATTGTAAAAACTAGTATACTTAGACTCTATATATTGGCCTTTATGTACTGTTACAATACATAAAAAAAATACAATTCATTCAATAATATAGATTTATTATTGATATTCTTCTTCTTTTATTTCTCTTTGATTTTCTACTTCATATCAGAGCTTTTGTTCTCTGTTTGTATCTCTTTATGATTTTCTAGTAATTAAACTACTTCAAGCAGTAGAAAATGGACGGAGAGAAAGAAACGGAACCTGATAGTATAAACGGGCATCATAGTGATGGGGCAAGGATGGTAGGTAAAACGGGGTTGTGTTTGTGTTTATGTTTGTGATTGAAGGGTTAATTTTTTTGGCGAGTGATTAAAGCCCTGGTTCTGGAATAACATAACCCTAAGAATCCACCGTTAGCTAAGAGTCCCATTTATGAAAGATAACAAAATCTCACCACTAAAAGAAAGCATTTGTAGAGAACTTATATTGATCAAATTTCTTGACTGACTAATTTTGAAGCATAAGACATAAAATAGAAGCTTTCCAACTAACAATTGCCTAGTAGACAAAAGATCATGAAGCACTGACACTGACATGACTCGAACAAATTCATTTCTCTACTATTACCTATCTGATCATGTAATTAAGTATTTTTCTTCTTTTTTTTTTTTTTTACTTATACTGTTAATTTCAAGATTAGAAATTAAGTGAATAATATGGAAGAGGATTGGAGAGCAATTGAAAATTCTGTTTCAGGTTTAACTTCCACTTAAAAAGATAATATCAACTACCATTTTCACCAGCTAATGATTGACAATAACAACAAACGACACATAAAAGCATAATAAAAGAGGACAATATTACCTTTCAAAAAAAAAGAAAAAGAGGATAATATTTGAGAAGATGATCTTGATCATAATACCTGATTTGACTTAATTTAGTGTACTTCGCATCGTCTGTGTATTTATTAACTGCTTATCAAGCAGTGTTCTGTAACATAACGACATAGGAATTCTATGTCTGTATTAAGCTTTTAGGCAATGCAAGTATTCTAGAAGCTGTAAAGTAGTTATTTATATGGCTATTAATTTTTTAGTGTCATAATTTTATCTTTTAGAATTTTTTTGAAGCCCTACATGTCATTGAATTGTCTAATACGTTGTGATTGAATGTCATTTCTGAACCCTGAGTCAGTAAATCATGCTGCAAACTTAAATTGCCATTATAAATATTTAGAAAAGACTGCTCTATCACATAAAAAATCTGTGACTTTTTCTTACCTTAAGATCAGACGAGAAATTTGTAACCTGTTTGCTGTAGCCTCCCTTTTTTAACTGAAAATTCATCCATTTCAATAAAACCTTCTCTGGAGGTAAACCCATGAGCTCTTCCACATCCTGCATATTAGACAACATTTTATTTGCTTCAGCCTTTTCCATTGTAGAAGCCTTAGAAAAAAAAAAAAAAAAGAAAGAAAGAAAAGAGAAGCAAAACCAATCAACATCTTGTGACCTTGCTATCATCCACCAATTCCACAAGTTGAGGAGTTTTCTTCAGATTGAGATCAGCCAACAGTTGAATCTGAATTTGACACCAGATTAACTTTTTTTAACTCTAGCAATACATATCCACATATATAGAACATAACCAGAATGGGTAGTGAGGATACCTTGATTATCTGAGAAATCAATCCAAGTACCAGATGGGGCTATAAAATGAACAAAATGAAGAGGTATCAGCAATTTCCATAGCACCGATGAAGAAATGGCCAACAAGATTTTAACAGAATAGCTAATATTAGCTTAACCTACTCTTGCTTCAACCAGGTCCTGCGTGCCAATGTTAACCACCGTGCAGCCAATAGCCTTTGCAGAATTGAGGCAAAGGGTGTGGTTCTCATTCCTTTCCCATGGATTAAGGACTTCTTTTTTGTTAATAGCACGCTCGTCTATTGTTCCAGGGACCGCTACATTAATGAGCTTACTGCACGAAGTGCTTAATGGGTCTCAAACGGAAACATAAAAGTAGCAAGTATAAAAGTGTCAAGTGGGTACTACATACCAGAGAAGAACTCCATCCTTTGCGAGATCGAATAAAGCATTGGTAGATGGATCCATAGGGAGATATTTCTTCAAGAAAGGATCATCCCCAAGGAAGCTGTTAATATGGGCAACATAAGACGCCTTCTCATTTTCACTAATGGCATGGCGAAGGGTGGTTGTGGTGGCCTTGAGGAATGAAGAAGAGGTTTTTGTTTCACCTAGTTTTGCTGTGGCTCGCGCTTGTAGATTTAGGTATGCCTGCCAATCACAAAACCCCACTAAGGTTTTGTTTTCTGTCTACCACTTTGAAAAAAAACAAAAATTCATCTACCAAACACGAAGAACATCAATAATCTACATGAAGCAAGTGACAGCTAACGCATGCAACTTGAAAGATGACTTCCCATTTTTGAAATCCTGCATTTTTCTTTTCCATTCTCTTATAATATCATTTCGGAAACAAAAGTATTCAAAATAGCAAATATGGATAAGTGAGACAGAATATCACAACCGGCAGCATATCTCATAATTGCTCAATATGTGATTAGTTATCTTATCCCAGTTTCCACACATATTTTTTGACGGCCAGCATGAAAAACATTACAGATAAATGCAAGAAAAATGAAAAATAGCTATGCGACCGACATCCTTAGAAACTCACCCGAAGGAAGTCTTCAAAATCGAGTTCTTCACTCATGTCAGAATAAGTCTCCCCCAATATACCCTTAATTTCTTCCTCTGTAAACATTTCACTGAAAGCCTTTAATTTTGCCAACACTGGTGGCAAATCTCCACCGGTGACAGTACCCGATTGATTCCTTGCTGAAAGATACTATAAGCAGAAAGGTGCACCCCATTTAACATCTCACCCAAATGTTGCGACTTAATCAGAAATTATCACATGAAATTCAAATATTAAATCTGACAGGAAAACCTAAAAAAAAAAAAAATGATAAGAATGACATACTTTGGATTTAAGGCCACGAAGCTCGACTTGAGTGAATTGGCTTTGTAGCCATTGATCGGAAACAATAACGCCCGCAGCGCCAGACATTTTTCTTTGCGATTTTGTGAGCCCCCAATGGGAAGAAGAAAACTAATGGATACAGAAAACACCAAATTAAGTAAAGCAAAAAAAAATAAAATCCATATCCATAATAATGAAAACTTTTGATGACCCAATTGAGGATTGATGCTATATAGGTGGTATAATGTGCATATTCATATTGAATCAAAACTCATATGGAGGGTATGATCTGAGACAGGCCTAACCTTTGGCGTTATTTTCGACACAAAAGCGGCTGCCCTTAAACTCGGATCTGCACCTGCAGCCTCCTCCTCATCAATTCGATCGTTTTCCATTGCACCAGGCAATGACAAGTGATCTTTTCTCCATTTACCACATATGACAATAACATAACATTAGGATGCTGAGAAATGTAAACGATTTTTTTTTTTTTTTTAAATGAAATTAGTTTCATCACTTGGGATTAAAGAAATAAATCATTCTCAAACAGAATTTTCCTAACCTCAGCTTCAAAATTCAAATTCCATCTCTCCTCTTCTGTTTTTTCCTTGGCAACCAAACAAAGGACAGAGAAAATCTACTGGCACAGTAATTTAAAAGAGAAAATATGGCAACCCATTAGAGAAAAAGGACGAGAGAGAGGGAGAGAAACGTACCATATGAACTCGGAAAGAGCTTTGTGGTTGTTTTGGTTATTTGAGTATTGTGTTCTTCAGGTACTGCTTGTTCGAATGAGATGAGAAAGAGCAGAGAAAAAACCGTTTTGCCTCTCGGACCCGCGAATCCTCAGGAGCCAAAAAACAAAGATTGCTATTTGATTATCATTAATTTCTTGAGGACCGTTTTGTGTCTTCCCAATATGAAAAAGTGGTAGGAGCGAGCGTGTATGGCAGTAATTACAGTTTCACCCTCTACAGATATAAACCTCCCCTATGGTTTGGGCTTTTATCATGACCTCCCTCAGGTTTGGGATTTATCAAAGACCTCCCCTATTTTCAAACATTTTCTCACAGACACCCCTCGGCACTAACTTGCCGTTAATGAGGGTAACGGAGCAAGGAAAATGACGGTTATACCCTCATGTATTAAACTGATGAATTGGTGCTGCTTTTGGAGGGAAACTGTCATTTCATTTATGACAACCTCTCATACCTATGCCATTTCATCCCTCTCTAAAAAATCCACGGTTTGGTTGCATTGTTTTAGGAGTTTTTTTCCCCCAAAATTCTATCATTGATTTGTGTGTGTTTGCTTGGTGAATCGGAGCAGAAGCAGTTGTATTGCAATGGCTCCTTACATGAAGGCAAGACTTTATGTCTAATCTGCAAGAACTGAAAAGGAGGTTAGGGTTTTGCATTCTGTTGATCTCGATTTAGGGGTTTTATAGTTTCAATATATGTCTGATTTATGTATATGTATGTCTGATTTGTGTATATATATGTCTGATTTGTGTGTACATATGTATATATGTATATATATGTATAATTTTCTCTTTATTAGTCTTCTGATAATATTATCAGATTTCTACTCTTTACATATTTATCAATATATGTATAATTTTCTCTTTATCAGTCTTCTGATAATATTATCAGCTTTCTACTCTTTACATATTTATCAATAGAGACTACTGATAAAAACTTCCTATACAAATTTAATATTCTGTGTAAAGTTTACATTTTTTTTTTGTTGTATTATTATTCAATAAATGACTCTATTTTTGCAGTAATGGACCCAATACATGATATTGCTGTTCACAACCGTGTCAGAAAAGAAAGCATTGTGATTAAGAATGTTGACCCTGATTTATATAGTTTTATGGATTTAACAAGTGATGTGAAATCAATTGTTTTGCATTACATTCCACCTGGTGATACTTTGTCTGTTAAATTTGCCTATGTTATCCCAGGTAGTTTTGGTACAATGCCTGTTGAAAGTGATGAGGATTTGCTTAAAATGTTTGGGGATTGTGTTGGACACAGGGTAATTAACCTTCATATAAAAGACATTATCACTGATAATATGAATGAGGGAGAACCTCTAGTTGAACCTCTAACTGAACCTGAAGTTGAACTAGATATGGATGATGATGTGTATAGGTTTAGTGATGAAGATGAGGATTTGGGATTAAACAGAAAGGGTAAAAATGTTGATGATAATTTTAATCTAGGGAATGAAAATGTAGAAATAAACCATCCTGAGGATGGGTTGTCAGATTATGAATCAAATGATGAAATTGATACTGATTCTGAGAATGACCTCTATGTGGATGAAAATGATATGGATTCTGATAGTAGTGATGATGATGTTCAAAAGAAGAAATGTAAAAAGGCAATGTCTAGGGTAACAACTAACATGAGTGGCAATCAGTTCAAGAGAGAATTAGATGGAATCATAAAGTTGGAAGTAGGGCAGTTGTTTAATAATGTTGATCATTATCGGGAGGTTTTGAGAGACTTCATAATCCAAGAAGGATGTAATGTTAAAAGAAGTAAGAATGAGAAGTCAAGAGTGACTGTGAAGTGTGAAGTTCCTGGATGTCCATGGAGGATACATGCTTCACCACTTATAGACAGAGTAACATACAGAATCAAGTCAATTTATGGTCCATATAACTGTGTAAGACAAGAGAGAATTAGGGATGCTACATCAACTTGGATAGCAAAAAAGATGAGTCAACAAATTAAAGATAACCCAACCATACCAATAGATGCTTTGGAGGCAACTGTTAAAACTCAGTTTAAGGTCAATGCAAGGATAATGCAACTATATAGAGCAAAGAGGAAAACTATGGATGAGCTTGAGGGTAACCATGGTGAGGCATTTAGTTGGATTCCAGGATTTTGTGGTGAAATTTGGAGAACAAATCCAGGTAGTATAATGAAACTGGAAAGAACCTTACCATCATACAAGTTTCAAAGACTATTCATGTCATTAGATGCAATGCAAAAATGCTTCAACAATGGTTGTAGAGGTTTCATTGGATTGGATGGATGTCATTTGAAAGGTCACTATGGAGGTGTTCTAATGTCAGCCATAACACTTGATGGAAATAATGGTTTATTTCCAGTGGCAGTGGCAATGGTGGAGAGTGAGGGGACAGATAGTTGGACCTTTTCCTAAGAACAACTGCAACATTTCATTGATGACAGTACTCCAGCTAGGCATATATGTTTCATGTCAGATCAACAAAAGGTACATTAATTTCAATAATTAATTATTATTAATGCTATATTTGATTTGATTTCATTATTTGATGAATAATATGCATGTTATTTATGTTCATGTAGGGTTTGATTAGAGCAATAAACACTATTTATCCACATGCTACACATAGGTTTTGTTGCAGGCACTTATATGCAAACTTTAAGAAAAAGTTTCTTGGTTTGCTTTTAAGGGGCTATTTCTGGCAGGCAGCAAGGGCATACAATGCATGCCAATTCAATGAGGTAATGAATGAAATGAAAAAAGTTTCTAAAGATGCTTATAACTGGTTATTGAAGATTGATGTATGTAAATGGAGTAGGCATAGTTTCTGTGACTTAATCAAAAGTGACCATGTCACAAACAACTTCAATGAGTCCTTCAATAATTGGGCATACAAGCTTAGGTTGAAACATGTGATTGGTTTGCTTGATGGAATTAGGAATAAACTAATGCAAAGGATTCACATGAGAAGTGAGATAGGGAAAACTTGGACTGGTTTGGTAACTCCAAATGTAAAAAAAAGATTGAACAAATTGGTAGCAGAATCTAGGGGATGCAATGTTATACCTGCTGGGCAGGATGAGTTTGAAGTGACTACTTATGGAGGTAAGCATGTAGTCAAGCTTGGTTCCAAGACTTGTGATTGCAATGTATGACAAATTTCTGGAATCCCATGCAAGCATGCCACTGCTGCTATAACACACAAGAGAGTTGACCTTGAGATGTATTGTGACCCTAGCTTTTACATATCCACTTATATGGGTACTTATGAATATATAATACACCCTTTCAGTGATATGAAGTTGTGGCCCCTTGTGATATGTAATCTAGTTGACCCACCAGATCTTAGAAGAGGTGTAGGGAGGCCAAGAGGAGCTAGAGTTAGAGCACCTGATGAACCAACAGCTGGGATAAGTGATGCAAGGAAGACTAGCACTCTTCATTGTTCTAAATGCAATATGACTGGACACAATGCAAGGACTTGTAAAAAACAGGTAATATGCCTTCATTAATTAAATGTTTAGTTTAGTTTTCAGAAGTCTAGTTTTTTTCAGTTTATTTTCAGAAGTTTGGTTTTATTCAGAAGTCTGGTTTTCTTCTCTGATTTTCTTCAGAATTCTACTTTATTTTCATAAGTCTAGTTTTCTATACTATTTTGAATGTTTAATTAATCCTAAATCTCAATTTTCAATTTCAGGACCCCAACACTAGTAATTCACATGCTTTTGAGACTGGAAGTGGAAGTTCAAGTCAACCTGTTGCAAGGTCATCCACCACTCAAGTTGAACCTGGTTTTGGAAGCTCAAGTCAACCAGTTGCAAGGCCATCAAACAATGAATTTGAAACTAGAATGCAGCCATTTGGATGGAAAGTTAGAAATGAAATCGAGTCTGCTACAAGAATTAAAAAATTTAAGCCAGTGAGGGGCAGGGGAAGGTTGTAATAAGTATTGAAGCCTTTTTGAACTGGTTTGGATGTTTTTTTGTATAGGTCTTTTGAACTGGCCATATTTTGACAATAAAATATCACTAAACTGATGATATGATGTAATTCAAAATATTTTCCTTTTTTGAAACCCAGTGAGGGGTAGTGATATGAATGTTTTTTGATAACCTGGTTCTGTATGTATACACATATATACATATATATAGGTCTATGGAACCAAGCAGGGCCTAACGGCTATATTGGGAGAAGAAGGGTATTTTCGACAATTCACAACCACCACTCAAGGAAACGTTAGTCATTTAACACACTGAAGGGTAATTTAGGGATATTTCAAATATATGCTGCTGACATCATCAATTTCCGTCATTGACTAGGTTTGATTGTTAAAATGGGGTGTCTGTGAGAAAAGGTTTGAAAAATAGGGGAGGTCTCTGATAAATCCCAAACCTGAGGGGAGGTCCCTGATAAAAGCCCAAACCATAGGGGAGGTAACTGTAAAAAACCCTATATTATATTAGCACTCCATGTCATTTAAAAAATTACAGTTTTGTCCGCTTATGGTTTGTAAGTATTGATAAAAACTCCTCTCCGACGAACTTTCGTCAGCTTTATCCAAACACTTATTAGTAAATACATTTTTAAAATAAAAAATAGGTATAAATATATAAGTAATTTCAAATCTCAGTTTACCTGATTTTAACGCAATCAATTTGAGGAGTGAAATTATAATTTTTTAAAAGAAAGGACATGCGAGTGTAATATATCATATCTAGGGGTAAAACTGTAATTATTTCATAAAATATAGGATAAATTACACTTTCATCCCTCAAGATATGACTTATTACAGTTTCACCCCTCTCTAAGTCATCAAAACTCAATTCCGATGATTAAAAAAGTGAAATGACATATATACCCCTGAATATTTCTCAATTATGATGTAAACAATTGGGTTTTTTGTCTAATTTGTCAGTAATTGTCCAATTAGTGTATCCAAATTAGGACAAAAAAAAATAATAGTATAGTAGACTGGAGCAAAAATGTTCATAATAATAAATCTGGAGGTATTTTAGACATTTCATCTCATCTTGGAGGCTTGGAGCTGAAATAATTAAGTTTGTCTTCTCATCAAATTTGATATAGATGAATCTTCAATCTCATCAAATTTGATAATAGATGAACCAAGTTTTGGTAGTGGTGATGGCTATGACTATCAAACTGTGTGGTTAGTGGTTGCCACCATGGGGTGGTGGTGGAAATGGTGATTGTGAAGAGAGAGACGAGGAAGGATATGATTGTGGTTTTGTTTGCAGTGAGGGTAATTCGGTGAATTTACCTATCAAGTTAATAATTTAACTGCACTTAACTCTGGTAGGGGGTGTTAGAGTTATTTTTTGAAAACTTTAATCTAGGAGTAATATTGTGAAATATTAGGGGAGGTCAGAATAATTTATCCTTAATTCTAATGTTAGTTGTAGTAGTACCTAAAGTGAAAAGAAAACAATCATAACAATTCAATGTCTTGAAAGAGGAAGGTTTTAATTCCAATATTAAGTGCGTGTTTGGCACATGGGTTAGGGTCCATATTTTTGGTGTTGGGATGAAAAATGTAACTCAATCTATGTTTGGTTGGTTGGTTTTGGTTCCAAAATGTTGTTCCATGGTGTACCAAATGGGCATTTTTTCACACCATCTCAATACATGGTTTACATGGTGTGGTTAATATTTGCTCAAACCAAAACCATCTTGGTGTACTATTTTAAAGCCCAAGCCAATCCTTGGTGTACCATTTTGAAGAAATAATTTTTTTTGAAATTATAAGCTATGTTTAAATTCAATTTGTTTTTTATAAAATTAAAAAAAAAAAACAAATTCGAAAACAATGTTTAAAATTTGAAAATAATATATAAAATTAGAAAATATATATATAAATTTCGAAACAAATACATAAAATTCCAAAACAATATATAAAATTCAAAAAAAATACAAAATTAGAATATATATATATATATATATATATATATATATATAAATTTTGAAAGAAATATATAAAATTCGAAAAGAATATATAAAATTTGAAAACAATATATAAACAATATAAATGTTTTGAATTTTATATATTTTTTTTGAATTATATATATATTTGAAATTTATATTTTTTCAAAACAAATGTTATAAATATTTCAACGTATATATTTTTTTCGGATTATATATATATATTTCGAATTATATATATATTTTTAAAATTTATATTTTTTTGAATTTTATATATATTTTCGAATTTTATATATATTTGAAAATATATATTTTTTCGAAATTTATATTTTTTCTAAATTTATATATATTTTTGAATTATATATATATATATTTGAATTTCATATATTTTTAAAATTTTATATATTATTTTTTGAATTATATATGTTTTTTCAAAATTTAATACTATATATTTTTTGAATTATATATATATATATATATTCAAAATTTATATATTTTTTGAATTATATATATATATTCTGAAATATTTGAGGGGGTGTAAGTGGGATATGGGCTAATTTGAAGGGTGTAATTGGGATTTACTATTAAAATTTAATAAAATAAGAATGAGTATAAAAGTCATTTATTTATATATTTTATTTTTTAAAACATATATATTTACAAAATATTATTATAAAAAAATAAAATGTCAAACCATTACAAGTTCCCAAACATGGTCTGGTTTCAAAATTTCAGCTCATACCAACTCTACCAAACATGATTTGGTTTTTCAGCTTTACTTTTTCTCACACCAAAACCATCGGCACAAAATATGGTTTCAGTTCAGAATAAAACCACACCAAATTTAACCCAAAACCAAAACCGCACCAATTGCCAACCAGACACTAATATTAGTAGTAGAAAACAAAAGGAAACCAACCCATCAATTTGTTAAGAAGGGAAAAAATTGGCCCAACAATTTAATGTCTTGGAAGAGGAAACTTTTAATTCCGCTGTTAATATTAGTATTAGAAAACAAAAGGAGACCAGCCAAAACAAACACATCAATGGGTTAAACAAGAGAAAAAGAAATGGCCCATGCAGGTCTCGAACCTGCGACCTTCGCGTTATTAGCACGACGCTCTAACCAACTGAGCTAATAGGCCATTTGTGACAGCATAAAAATAAACATAGAAATCAGTGATTGTGAAAAATTCAGAGCCAAGAAACTTCTTTAAGGGGCAGACTTATTACATTGGCACTTTTAACATTATAAGCTCAAATATATTGTATTTCTAAATAATAATGGCTTCCATCTTGAATTGGCTTACACAATTTACAATCATCTAGTATGAGAACTCTCCAATCTATCATAGTCTATTCCCACTGATTGCCAAACTTAAACGGGTCTAAATTTCAAATTTGAAGATACCAATTCAAAATATATAAATATACTCATCATATTGATAAAAATTGGTCGTATTGGTTATCATGCATACTAAATGCAATTTGATTTTGTGCCAGCAGTGATTTTAGACATATTGAAAAAAAATTTATTTTAGTACTTGCTCAACAAAAGCCGTCGTCCTGGAGTCTGACCAGGCATCAATCTTCTTGCAGAAAGTAGAAAAAGCTCAAAGAGCATTCCATTTTACCTTGGAAAAGAGCTCGAATTCTTATTGTGAAAATGATCCACCAAAAGTCATGTCCAGATCATGTTTCCATGTTGCAGAAAACCCACACATATATATATATATATATATACAGGCTAGACAAATAAGAAAATAACCCCAAACTTGTGTCTGTTGATCATCTGGTCTGTTCTTTCAATACTACATTTGACAGAATTTACTTCTCACGTTCACATTGACTTGCTTCAGAAGATGACGTTCGTCAACATAGTTACGGTTAGCCATTAGGTTCATGTACTGTGATGTTAAGAGAATTTAAGAATCCGTTGGGCACGACTACCATGTTAACACTTCATTGATGGTTTGAGCTGTAAAGGAGACATTTTACATAAAACTGAGACCAAAAGCAACAAAATTGGTACAAAACTTAGTGGTACGTAGAATTTAGACTACAAAGACTAGGCTGTAATAAGAAATAAGCACATAAACACTTCCAATTTAAACAAATAAATAGGCAAATGGCCATTTTGATAACAGTAATTACATTGCAGAATTACTCAAATAATGTGTATCAATGCCATACATGAGCCAAAAAATGGCTTAAAATTTAAAGCAAATGAATCGAGGTATCGTCAATATAAATAATATATAAAAAATACAACAAATCTCCCATCACAAGAACCGAAAACTGCTCACCTCCCTCAGAAGGACAAAAACAGTCCAGCTGAAATTGCCAAAACCAAGTGAGTACATACACCCCAGCTGATGATTCTATAAGAAGACGATGGGGATGAAGACGGCGGAGATAATTCACTTCCGCTTTTCTCGGTTGGAGTATCTGCAGCTGGTGCAATGTCGGGAGATGGAGCTGGAGCCGGGGTTGGAGGTATATCGGTACCAAAGATTGCCTCTGGAAGAAGGACCCTATTGATCTGATAAACAGCAACAGGATCAGTGGAGTGTACACTACTACTGACTCTCGTGTTTGTCCATCCTGAACCTAAGTGCACGGTCCCAGAATCGTCCGTAAAGTTCAGACTATATTGTCCACCAGCAAGTGTGCTCACAGGGCTTATGTCGCTGAGGTTCTTGAAGTCCGCGAGGGTGTAGTAATGCGACAAGGCGTGGAAAAGGCAGAGCGACTTGAGCTGATCTGCGGTGAGATTGGAGAGAGAGGGGTTTTTAAGGGATGAGAAAGCTTCATCTCTTGGTACAAAGATGGTGATGCCTTCTTCGGTGTTGTTGGCTTGGTTCTGGAATGTTTCGATGACTTTGGTGGATTGAAGGTACCCGAGGAAGGTGCTGAATGGGCCGGCTACAGAGAGTAGTTCCGTGAGGTTTACAAAGTCTGGTGCTGGTGCCGGTGCTGGAGTCGGGCTCAGTGATGGAGATCCAACACTTTGAGCATATGCTGATGTACAACACAATAGCACTAGTACACTACTAATCATGAAACTCATAGGGTATCCCATTTTTTTTCTTTTCACAATTTTTTTTTAATACAATCTTCGAATTTCTGCATGATTTAGAGACCAGAATAGTTATATATCAGCATATCAACACCAATCCAAGAGTGAAACATAATAGAATCATGATCCTAACAGATTTTTTTTTCAATTTTAAGCCAAATTTAAAACCCCATTTTCAAATCAGACCAGATCATCTCAGCCTCTAGTGGTAAAGATCCCTGGAAAACCCATAATGTGTGAAGGGAAAAAATTTAAATTCCCCTAGGATAAAACTCCATTTCTGAAACCAAGTGAAAACTTGAACACTATCCTATCGTATAATGTAAAATGTAGTCTCCGAGAAATAGCAATTCATCAAATCGAATTTTCGCAAATGCACAATACACATTGAATTAAGAATCAGACCAGATAAAATCAAAGACCAAAATAGAGAGGAGCAAACTATGAAATGATTAAAAGAGGATCTAAGCCAATTAGCCCATGGAGAGAAATAGAAACATTGTAATATGTAGACACTGAAAACATTAATGCCATTAGAACAACGCTTAAAATGTACGCTACTTAGCTCTTCTGATCAGAATACCATAGAAAATTCAAATCAACAACACATTTTGATGATTATTACATTATTGCTCATCTAGATTTGCATCACATCAAGAAAACCCTGTCCACAGATTGTATGTATTAACATAAAATGTTCAAAACTACAGTGTAGAACATCATCGGTGAAAAAAAAGAAGAAAACAGATCTAGATTAACTCATCTAGACAGCAAAGACACCAATTCAAATGAAAAGGAAAAACCCATTAACAATATAACATAATACTTGAACAAGGTAGACTACAAAATCATCATAAAGTTGCATACTTGAGAGTCTAAACCAATCACAGAGGGAATGCAATGAGAGGTAGCTGGAAAACACTGACCTGACCAAGAGCAATGCAGAGAGAAAAAGGTGTTCTGGCCCTCCTGGGTGATAATGGAGTACTAGAGAATGTAATGTGGAAGAGTATATAAAGAGTGGGTTTATTAGAGTAGGTAAAAGTTACAAAATAGAGATCAAGGGCATGTTTGGTATGCATTTTTGAAAACAATTTTTTATTTTCTGAAAATTATACAAAAATTCTATTTGGTTGAGGAATCTAAAAACTATTCTCGGAAAACTTAGTTATAAAAGGGCATGTTTTTAGAGAACTCTCTTTTCTTGTTATCAAAAAATAATTTTATGTTCTCGGTTCCGAGAATAGTTTTCAGAGATGAATACCAAGTAGGCCCAAGTCTGTCATGAAATTACTGTACTTGGAAGGTTCTTTCTTAGAGGTAAAATAAAAATGACCCTGATGGAGAGACTTGCAAGAAAAGAAGTCTTGTAGGTTGGGCTTTCTATTCATAGTTGACAACTAACTAGCCTTTTTAGTTGTCCATGACCCTCCTCCAACCTTGCATCCAATATCATCTATCATTATCATTTTTTTCAATCTGTTTATCAACCCCTCAATTTTTTGGAGTCTCTCATCTCATGATGGAGGGTGGGCCGTATAGTAATCCATTGTGATCGAAATTAAAAACCACGGATACTTCTTCAAATAGGCCATGTCGGTATCAAACACGTGTCTAGTACCAATTAAATCTGGAGTAAGCCTGGACACATCTCCGATACACGGAGAAGTATTCGATTTATTTTAATTAATTTTTTAATATTTGGATAGGCCGGTATAGGTCGGGAAACATTTTCGATACTAAGGGATATTTTGTGGATACGTTAGGATATTTTTTTTGAAATCCTTTGCTGTAAGAACATTTATTTGTAATGGTATGATTCTGATAAAAAACCATGTTGATGGTTGAGAATTTAGTTTGGGTTAATCAAGTTGACAAGTCAAATAAAGATCGGCAAATGTGTCATATCAAGTTTACAGTGATAAAGACATAAGAGTTGTGAAGAAGTTGATCGGAAGCGATGCTGCAAAGAAATAAACAAAAGTGAAAGTTTCTGAAGCTGCCGAGTTCTTACCGAGTACTCGAGATTTTGAGCTGCCGAGTACTCGAACATCTCATTACCGAGTACTCGACGAGTTGCGCCTTGGTGCGAATGATGGCATAGTTCTAGTGGATTTGAGGTGTCATGATGCGCTATTAAAGTTTTACTGAGTACTCGGTGAAATCTCAAGATCGAGTTGTTCTACCGAGTACTCGAGATCAATTTTTCGAGTACTCGAAGAAGAACTCGGTGTCGACTTTAGTTTTTAGTTAAGGCTTATTTTGATGCAATAATGACTCCTATTCACTTAAGGACATGATTATGAGTTATTATTGGTATAGTGGACTATCATTGGTATATTAGTTTATATTTGGAAGACTTAATGGTGAAAATACGAATCCTGAAAGGAAAATGATTCTTACCATTAATTGGATAACTCTTCTCTATTTATAGGAGTTAAACCAAAGAGAATGGTGTGAATTTTGTGAGATTTCTACAATTCTTTTTAGATCAGATCCGTTTGCAGAGAGAGAAAAAAGAGATTGCTTAATCATCTTATATCAAGGTTTTCTTTGTTTTGTGATTATTATTCAATTGTGCTTCAACACTAAAGATCTTTATGCACAATTGAATGATCTAGTTGTTTGAAAGATCATCACACCACCCTGTGCAACTTGGTTACATAGATCTATTGAGAAGCGGAGCCGTCAGAGTGCGGAGATCAGAGCGAGAAACTTCGTGGTAAACTAATCCGTTGAGAAGCGGAACCGTCAGAGTACGGAGCGGGACGAGAACTTCGTGGTAGCGTGAGTGATTCAAGACTTTCAGACATCGAGTGATAAGAGGCAAGTCAGAGTGATTTTGTAAGTCCTAACTTCATAGAGTCTGTGTACTTCTTGATTCATAGTGCATCGATACCGGAGGGTATCCGTGGTTTTTACTTGGAGCGTTTCCAAGGTTTTCCACGTAAAAATATTTGTGTCGTTTCTGCTTTATTTTCTGCACTTATATTTTTTATTGCGTGAATTATATTGTGATAAAATTGACTTAAAATTGACTATTCCGCAATTAATATTTTAATTTGTTAATTAATTCATAAAAAACCTATTCACCCCCTCTAGGCTTAGTTCACCGTCATCTAAGTATTTTCATTTGCAAATAAGGTGGTTTTTTTCTTGGTGCAATGCTTTGCCAGTATCAATTGACTTTAGTTTTGTGATTGTTCTACCCTTTTTATAATGCAAGTTATGAATTATATGACTTATTAATCTAAGTTTTTTGAATGATTGAAGGGTTTAAACTTCTAAATTTATGTGTTTTTAATTAGTTATGAACATTTAATTCTTGTATTTAAGTTCATAATATTATATAAGGTTAATGAAAATGTATTATTTTTACATATTTTGCTTATATCGTATTTCGCCGTACTTGTATCGTATTGTTTATTTTTTTACTTTTTAAAAATTATTTGTATCTCCTTATCCGTGTCGTAATTGCTATATTGCTTGCAATGCTAAGAGCCTCCTACACTAGACATTAGACAAGAGTCTCATATGCGTAAATATGAGTTTTAAGAAACCACATTATTAGGAGTTTTCCATCTTAAATAATGGCGCGAGAAATTGAGCTATGTTGTTCTTTTCCATATTATATAACCTATATAAAATATGTGGGGACACCATGACAATTGGTCCAACAATCATAGGCTATCTAGTTGTGGTTCATTGCAAAAGCCAACTCTAAAATGCTCTCAATCAATTTGGCAAGCCAACATGCGCACCTCTCCCAGTGACCGACAGTGCCCCACGTTCATCATACCACACTGTCTTTACACCCATTTACCACTGATATAATACAAAATAAATCACAAATCATATGATATATATATATATATAGAGAGTAATGTTTTTCTCCTCACACCTATCACAATAACAATAACCGTTAGATATGATTTTGAAATTTTAGATGATAATTTTTTTATTTATGTCAATCACATTCAACGATCATTATCACATGTGAATATGAATTTTTTACTCATATTAGAACATGAGATCATTTTCGTTATATATTTATCATATATGCATTGAAATTATAAAAATAAAACTACGTAGGAGTAAAGTTTAAAGGCTACAAGAGTAGTAAAGAATTTTACAAAAAGTAATATCCACTTTTGCCTATTTAAAATAGTTGGAGGAATTTTGAATCTTTCCTGTATCACTTGTTTGCACGGTTGAAATATAATTCTAAGAAAATAAAAACTCAATTCCCTCAAAACTTTACAAGTTTGATGATTAATTTTAGAGTATATATGTGTATGTTATGCATGGTATGTATTTATATTGAAGTTATAGAAGGTCTATGTGTAGATGCTTTGTAGCAACTTTTTGTATACATATATACTTTTGCAGTTACATAAAAAAAAGAGAGGATAATTACACAAACCTCTCCCAAACTATGGTATAATTATACGTGGTTCTCCTAATATTTCAATAATATCAGAAACCTCACTTAATTGCATATCCGTAGTAACATTTAATCCCTTTTGTTCAAAATCAACGCCAAAAATTTACTTTATTGGTCAACAAAAGCATATTATGGACCAAACTTCCTATTTTACCCCTGTTATCCTTGCACTATTTTTTGCATTCAAAATTACTAGAATATCCCAATTTATTTTATCAAATTGCCCTCATATATATTTTATATAAACTCATTTGAATGGTTGTTTATACCTACTCTCTCTCTCAAAATTACTCATTCTCTCTTTACAAGACTTCTGTCATGACTTGAGAAAGATAAGGAGCGCATATGAAATGACAGCTGTTGACACACATAATTCCCGCCAATATATTTGAGGGTAAGGTAGTAAATTCACCATCCTCTAGAAGATTCTCTAAAAAGATAGGAGGGTATATACGTCATTGCACTATTATTTCTTGCCGGACTAATATTTCAATAATATTAAGGGAGGTTTATGATATTATTGAAATATTAAGGAAATAAGATGCAATTATACCTTAGTTCAGAGGAGGTTTGTGTAATTATTACAAAAAAATCACTTTTTTGTGCTATACAAAGTAACAAAACTAAGCAATTTCAATTGAAATATAACATCATGGAAAAGAATCAGGTCCATTCTTTCTCTGACTGGACTTCCTTCCATTCACAGGTGGCGGATTGTGGTTAGTTGCACAATATTCAATTATCCACATCAGCTCATAGACATATATTTGTATATATGACATACTTATATACATATATCTGTATATATGACATACTTATATACATATATACTATACATATATACAGAACTGTTTCGAAATACTACTTTGACTTCTAAAAAGTACACCATTTTGGCTCCAAATCACACCATTTTGGCTCCAAATCAAACACATCCTAAAATTGGAATTAAAACATCTCCTAATTGACCGAACCACTGTAGCAAGCTTCCATTTGAGAACTGTATTTCTTCTTCCCCTTGAGAGCTCCATTGAGAACTGTATTTCTTCTTCCCCTTGAGAGCTCCATTGTGCGAACCACTGTAGCAATCTTCATCTTGAGAACTCTGTCTTTCTTCTTCCCCTTGAGAGCTCCTTTCTATTCTAGCCCTAACCCTAGAAATCCCCAATTTATAACCTAACCCCTCACCCTAAAAATCACGGGAGGGAATCCGTAAAAACCCCCAATTTAAAGGGCAATTCATCAGTCGAAATGGTGGATAAGGGCAAGGATGCTGCCGGTGTGTCGAAGAAATCACCTAGGGGAAAAGCTGGGTCGAAGACGAAGTTGAAGAGAGGCGACAAAAAAGGAGTGAAGCAATCGGCAAAAAACAAGCCATCATCTTCTTCTGGGGCCATCCCTCTTCCATCGTCCATAAATATTCCGGTGGAAAATTTGCATAGACTTAGGTATGTCATCCTAAAATCCATGTTTGTTAATTTGGTATGTGATATGTTTGAATGTCGATTGTTCAAGTGGTTGAGTTTAGAGTTTTCAATTGAGGGTTACATTGTAGAGGTGTTTAAATTAGGGTTTCATAGTTGAGTTTAGAGTTTTCAATGGCCATGGCCATTGCAGTCCATAGACCTATGAGCTCGGAAAGTCTCCGGTAGTTTTGGGATCCGTTGAGGCTGCAAAATTGCAGAAACCATCTTCCCATCCCATTATTGTATTATGTTTAGTAGATGCATAACATGAAACACTTACCGAAACACACAGAAGGGGATTTTTTATCTCATTAGTTGGTGGCCAGGAGAAGTAGAATGGTGAAATTATCATAGATGAACACTCATGTTCGGATAGCATAAGGCATCAATAGTTAATATGTTTAGAGTTTTCAATTTAGGGTGGCATGAAACTTGTTAATTTATCCTTGATTATGATGTGTCTCTTATCGGGAAAAAATAAATAATTTAGTAAATAAATAAAGGATAGAGAAGTGTACAAATAATTCATCTAAACATTCGTATCCAAAATCTCACAAGACTAATTTGAATTTAAGCGAAAGAAACTAATATAAATATTCATAAGCACATAGTCCCAAGACAGAACATAACAATAAATTTACCTGAATGACGTACCGAGAAACGAACTTCAACTTAGTATTTGCATATATAAAAGAAACATCCAGAAAAAACCTTATATAAACTATCCGAAGACCCATTTGAGGTTTAAGCATGAAAAACTAACAAAGTTCTATAATTTATGAAACTTGGGATAAGTTGTAAGATATAAAACAAAGAGTCCAAATTAAAGAAACAAAAATTCAGTAATAACAAACTTCAACTCAGAAATTTGAGACTTAAAAGACTAATCTGAATATTCGTAAGTAAACTATCCAAACACCCATTTGAGATCTACAAGAGGGAAAAAAATCAAGTCCAGTCCTTCTCAGACTGGACCTGCTTCCATTCACACATGGCGGCTTTTTATTGGCTCAAATTTCCTCCTTAGCAATCAAGTTTACACATCAGCATATATCATTATATATATAATTCACTGTGTATATCATAAACTTTATACGGAATTGTAGAAAATTTGAGTTATAAAAAATTTGGCTCTAACTCGTGCTGAATTTGTAATTGGGTCCAAAGTTTAGGTTTTTCAATTGAAAGTGAACACTGTAGCAATCACTTGTGCCTTCTTTCTCTTGAAGACACCGTCTAAGTGTTGCTTGTTCCTTGAGATCTCCAAACTGAAATTGAACAGTGTAGCAATCACTTGTGCCTTCTTCCCCTTGAGAACTCCGTCTAAGTGTTGCTTCTTCCCTTTGAGACCAAATTGATTCATCAACCATCAAAACCTAACCCTAAAAAGCACGCGAGCGAAACCCACAAATAATTCCCAATTTATTACTCCAAATGGTCGATAAGGGTAAAGGCAAGGATGTTGGCGTACGCGAAGGAAAAGCTTCGTCGAAGATGAAACGGAAGAGAGCCAAGAAAAACGGATTAAAACCGGCGAAAGAAAGACCATCATCTTCTTTTCGACGGACCGTCCCTCCTCCTCCATTGTCCATCAATATTCCAGTGGAAAATTTGCATAAACTTAGTTATGTGATTTTTGACTCTGGGTTATTGTCAAGTGAAATGTAATTCAAAGTCTCTATTTAGAGTTTAGAGTTGTCAATTTAGGGTTGAGTTTAGAGTTTTCAATTTAGGGTTGCATTTTAGAGGAATTTAATTTAGGGTTCATTTTAGCTTTGCAATTTAAAAAGGATTTTGAATTTGGGGTTTCAGTTTAGAGTGGTTTTATTTAGGAATTTAAGGTGATTTTAGGGTCTATATTTGCAATTATATGTGCTAATTTAGGTGCTTTATTCCATGATTGATACGTATGTTACTATACTCCTGTAGTTGAAATCATGAATAGTTAATATGTTAGAGTTTTCAATTTAGGGTTGCATTTTAGACGGTTTTAATTTAGGGTTGGTATCATATTTTTCCACATATTTAAACATCTGTACAAATATCTATATGTTAACTCTTGCCCCAAATCAAAATAAGAGATAATTGTTTTGTTCGAAAGATTGTATAGGAACGTTTAGATCGATATTTCCAAACAAAGAAAAACAAAAAGTGAAAGTGAAAATATTCGGCAAATTATTTATTTCATCCTTAATCTTCAAATTATCAACTGTTGTAAATTTTGTATGTGCAATGTCACTGGACATAAATTAACCTTGTAAGGAACAAATTTTGTGCATTGTAGTCGAATATATACTCCAACCTTGCAACTCATAAGAAATATACATCTAGTGAAATGTGCCAAAGCAATTATAGAAGAGTGTTAAAAATAGTTTGTATAGTGTCTCATTGGTGGTGATGTTATGCAAATCATGTTTATATCAGTAGATCCCTACAAATATGCATGAGTAATCTTGTGAATGATAAGCACACTTGAAAGAGCATAAACGATGCATAATGAGGTAATGAGATGTGAAGAAACAAATCATGGCTAATTCGTACAAATAATTAATTATACTTCACCAAAGTATAATAACAATAAAAGTTATGTAACATGATTCCTCAATCAAACAGTGGAAGCACAAATAAAGGTTATATTAAGAGAATATATGTCAAGGCCTTAAAATGAAAAAGTTGTCTACAAACCAACCCAATTTTTGGAGAGTTGTACTGTACAACATATGAATAGAAGAAAAAAAAAGCGGATCTAGTGCAAATGATTAACCACTTCTCTGCCATGTTATGTTGGCAGACATTTTGTTTAAGGAAAAAAATTTAGAGGGAGTAAGCCTGCCTCTAGGTACTAAATCAGTCACACATGACATTGTCATCTTATGCACATACTTCTGGTGCGAATGAGCCCTTCGTAAGAAGCCCCTCAAGGATTAAGTCATCGTCTTCATCTTTATAAGGGATTACATATTTCTTTAATACAGTCATCTTGAATAAAGTTGCCAAATTAGGCTCTTTTAGAAGATAATTCTTGCTTTCCAGAAAATCAAAAACTATTAGCCGTGGTTTAAGCCTATTTTGAACAGTAAGAAGAAGAATTTCCGGGTAATGAAGGAAAAATGAAATATCAAATTTAGGGTTGTCAAGGAAAAGCTGTGTTATGGCCTTAATTTTCCTCTATGATACGACAAATGTTATCGGCACCCTCCTAAAAACCAACGAAATGTCATGTTCCGAAAACCACAAACTCTAAAAAAGATCCAATTTCACCTCCCAAGTCTCTATTGTCATCGAACTAATAACCCGAATGGCATAAAGAAACATCTTAGTTTTCCTGACAAATCCCATCTCATCAACCCTTTTGACAAAGTTTTCAAGTTTTGTAGGTTTATTAAAGAAAAAACTTGGGAAATTGTAGACTTGTTTCTTTATTTGCAACAAACTAACACCACAGGTCTTCAAAAATTCTACATTGGGTATCATAGTTTTCTCCAAATCAGTCTTCAAAAACCACCTAGATGACTTCAACATGTTACACACATCCGCATTCGATTCGAAAACACTTTTCAATGCTAAAATCCACTGGCCAATCTGTTTATTTACGCTATTAGTGAGAATCCATGGGTGAGATGAAACACTCTTCAATGCTAAAACAGTCTTCAGTGACACACATCCACATTCAATTCCAAATTAACTAATTCTCTACTATAAAGTATGAGGTCAGAGTACCCTTGATTGAAAGTGTTCATGTCCTCTAGGCCCAGCCTCATATCTTGGGTCGGGGATGCCTTTGATTATATTTTATCTTGTCTATTAACCTTGTATATAAGAGGAGTTGGAATGAATTTTTAGAGTGCTTTAAATTTTTGAAAATTAATAGTTCATTGTGAAACAGGGATGAAGGTAAAGAGGAGAAGAGAACTGGGTTCCAATGGTCACACCTGAAACTCTTTATCAATACCGTTTCCCAGCTCTCCGTTGACCAACGAAAAATGGTCGACAATATTGGCTTTGGAAAGTTGTTGGAGCTCAATTGCAATGTGATTGGCAATGAATTAACCATGTACTTGATTTCGAACTTCGACTGTAGAACCAACCGAGTTTTAGTTCCTCATGTCGGAGAGCATCATGTCAATGGCTGTGAATGGGCAATGTATTTGGAATACCCACTGGTTTACACAAAGTGCCTACGAAACAACATTTTGAAAGGGCATAGTGGATGGTGGCAGCCGGTCTTTACGAGGCTGATGGTTTGAATATATCGAAGGTTGCTGAAAAAGTCATAAAGGAAGAAAACAACGAACAATTCAAGCGACTGTTTGTTGTATTGGCTTGTGCAGCTGTGCTAACACCAACGTGCCGTGATGATTGTCACTTGTCCGTGTTGCCAGCTGCTACCGATGTCGAGGCCATTGCCACGTACAACTGGGCAAAATATGTTGCAGATGCGCTTGTGAAAGCTATAAGGCCTGGATCAGGGGGGCCATTAAAGACTGCCTATCATGGATGCTTGTTGTTCTTGTAGGTATTGTGCGTCATGTTTGATAATGTTTGTTATCCACTAAATGTAAGAATTTTTAATAACTTTTTTACCTTTACAATAGCTTCTATACTATATGCGTTTTGAGTCTGTCCAATTTCATTACCCGCAAGGCAACATTCAAACCCTTGCCTATTGGACGGGGGACCTTGTACGTCGCAGAATTAAATGGGATGAGGGTATGGGCGCATATGGCACACACAAGGTAAGACATGACCTTTATACTTATGTTTTAGTTTTACAGTTTCTTCATAAATTTATGGTGTTTAATATGTCCATAGTTGATCCCGGTTGGTGCTGCTACTGTAAGCACCAATATCAGTCTGCCAACCATTGCTTCCACTGGTTGTACGTCGGCAAATAGCGAGAGAGCACGCAATGTGCACACGGAGGACTCGGTGGACGTCGAAGCTGATGTAAGTTAATGCCTACGTATTTATCTTCCATTTGCTTTAGTATTTATGTTTCCTAAGCTATTGCTTAAATTATTTGCGGTTCTGTGAATATTTGTAGGAAGTAATTCATCTCATGAGGTATGTAGCTTCACATATTCTAGCTACTGCCGATGAGTGCGCCAAGAAACTGAGAAGTAAAGCTTCAAAGCTTGAGAAACTGAAGAGCAAGAAGAACAAGAAGAAGGCCGATGGCAGAACTGAGGTTAATGTTGTGGAGCGACCGAAAAGGAGGACGGCAGCCGTGGTGAGTGCCGAGGTCAGAGATATGTCCAAGGGCAAGGGCAAGTGTGTTGTTGAAGAAGTAAGGGAAGAAGCGGAAATAAAGTCCGACGATTCAAAAACAGAAGAAGAGGAAGAGTATAGAGATTCCCACTTTGAATCTGATTCAGATTCGGAAGAAAATGATCAAGAGGAAGAGTATAGAGAAGATGAAGAATTGCCAAGAGGAGAGGCTCTATCAGTGGATGAAGAAGGAGTGGAAGAATAACAAAGCAGGGGAGAACACACACCTCTACAAGCAGACTCATATGAGGCCCTGGGGTCTGAAAATGTTGGAGCAGGTGTACTGGAATCAAATGAACAAGAAGATACAGCTGTACATGGAGGACAAATGACTGTAGGAGAAGGAAGAGGCAGCAAAGAAGTCGATGGTGCAGCAGGAAATCGAGAAGCAGTAATGTCAACAAGGGTTGTGGCCAATATTGATGATGGGATAGGTGAACGATATACAGAAGGTGAAGGTGTAGCAGCAGAAGCCACTGATAGCTCTGATGATGATCGTCAACTTGCAAGCCTTGTGTATAGTCTGGAGAAAGAACACATTAGACATTCCATCCAAGAGGAATATCAAATGGTGGTAGCTGAAGTTACTCCAGCGCCTAGGAAGGCGCGACAGGTATCCTTTTCATCAGCGAAGACAATCTCAGAAGGGGACGGTAGTGGAAAAAGGAAGATGAGAGACTGTGAAAACGCGGGTAGGGGAAAAAGGAGCAAGAGGCCTGGACGTTACGCGTACTCGCCATGGATTCAAACTGTAGAGGAAGTAACCAATCGCTCCGATTACCAGTTGGATCTTCTCCATTATGCCTCCATGGAATATGCCTCGATGGAAGGTTGCGATGAAAGGTGTGTGAGGAAACTGGAAACATTTTCTATTTTTTTCTCTACATTGTAATACTACTTTGTTGCAGACTAATAATCGTACTATTTTGTTTGTTATATCAGGGAGATTTTGGTCAAGTATGGAAACCAAACCGTGGAGCGCCGACACCTTCAGACTCTCTTCGGAAAACAATGGTTGGTTGACACTGTAAGTGAACGCGTACATTCCCAATGACTTTGATAGAAGGAAATACCAATTGATTAATAAGAAATTTGTCTTCGAAAAATGGAGTGATGCGAACACTAATTTTATTTACATACAATTCATATGCGAAAATTATGTAACGGTTTCCATACTAATGATTTGTAATTCATAAAAATTTAAATTTAATTTACAATAATTCGGTTGTTAATTCCTCGTCATCGCTCATTATTTCCTTGAACAATTCACATAGCATTTTCTCCGATGATATTACACTCTTTAAATGCAAGTGAAATATTTGTGGGGATGGGCCATGATTAGTTTAAACTTTTTTTTGTAAATATACCACTCTCGGATTGAACACAAGTACTTAATGTATTTGCTGAGAAGCTGAACCAGAGGGAAAAAGGAGAAAGACGAGGGAAATACTATTTCAAATCCCAAGTCGTTGCGAAGATAGAAACAATGGGTGGTTGCGGTAGGAAGAAAAAAACTCGCCCTTCGACAATGACTCCTGAAGAGCTGTTTACTTACTATAAGAGAGTCTCACCATGTCCGTATTTGGATAATGTGAAGGATGCCGAGCTGGTACATTATGATTCTTAATTGCCATGACTATTTAATATTTGATATTACTCATTCATCTCATTTTCTTATCTTTGCTTACCTTGCCTATTGTTTAAGATTTTTTTCCCAGCATGCGTAGATCGGCATTGGTTTCTATTAGTTCTTAACCAACGACGCAAATCAGTCGATTACCTTTGCTCGGGGGGGGGGGGGGGGAAGCAATTCAGATACCATCGGTTGATGAAAACACTGGTATGAAAACACTGGTACCTTCGAACAAATTCTAAAAGGTTTATTTTATATATAGGGTACAACCGTTATTATTTCTTATCTCATGTAAAACAACCTCTTAGTGTGAGTTTGCGGGGTTTTTATTCGGAAAGGACTTCACCAACTACGTTTACACAAAGGTCCAAAACATACCCATATCAAAGGATGGGTAAGAGGAAACCGATTATTGTATTCCCCTTTGAGTTATATGGTTAAATAAGTATACAAATGCACAACGTAATACACTCTTATGACCAGGTCCTCATGTGGTACCTTTGCGATGCAAAATATGGAGGCTTGGAATGACCAATGCTTAGCTGAAGACTTGATCTCGGTGAGTTTTCAGAATTGTCCACATAAATCTATACCCTTCCATCACCCCTCTATTTATCGATCCTAACATCTTTATTTTTAATGAATACAGAACGATCCAGTCTACTTGCGTTCGGAATTTCTGCTTAAATTGATGGATGACTCCAGCAACGAACAAATGGAATATTTAAGGACTAAGTTAAAGGGAATGTATTGACGGTAACCACAAACAATTATTTTTTCTGAGCTCACAAGCGGATGTAAAACTTTGGGGTTCCTTGTTCTGTGACTATAATGTGTAGTGTTAATAGAATTTTTGTTGGCAACGTAATTTTAGTCTTTAGCAAGTAATTTTCTTTCCCATTCCATATATGTTGGTTTAGGGTTTTCATATATTTATTACAAACCGGATGCTATGTGATGTCCGGTATAGAAAACACCATGATGATATGATCTATTTTTTAAAGATCTGAGGCATTACCACAGTTGTTATAATTGCGACAATCGACCTGGTTGAAGTGTTGATATTGTAAAAATTATCAGCTGACAACTACAATACACAATATTTGTTTCTTCCAAAGATAATTTCTTTGAAGCAGAAATTGCGAAAAAAAAAACCCTTCAAAGTTTAAACATTTTGGATGCTGTAAAACATTCTGACGTATCATTTTACATTCGGTTTTTTTTTTTTTAGGGTTATAGATAGGTAAATGTTCCTAATGCAATGTTCGGAACTCACAACTTATCTCTTATTAGAGGTTTCGTCCAACAATTACAATATATTGATGGTTTACATATGTGGGAAAAAACGGAATAACAATCTTGAAGATATTTTACTTATAAAATTTTCTGTACCCTCGTTACCAGTCTTCTATACCCTATTTCACACAGTTGTCCTATATGTAAATTTTGTACGTGAGGGAAGGGTCGATGAAAGAGCCAACTACAATGCGTAATATATATATGTAAAACTATTAATTCCTATCCAGTTACATTGCACATCTAAATAGAAAAAGGGTTGCAAGTTTAGAGATTTCGGATGAGGAGTGAACATTGACAATTAATTCCAAGGAACAATTTCAATTGCCCGAGATATTGACGTACAAGTTCCTCCACGATCATCGGCACCTCAAACATTATCTCATCTTTCTATTTCGTCCCAGTGTGAACTTAATTATTTCTTCTCATGGCTCACATATTTGTGTTACAAAATCTTCAACAGGTTTCAATACAACAAATGGTTATAGCCTCCTTGCCGCTCTTCTATACCCTCCTTCACACAATTGTCCTCTATGTATACTGTGTACGTGGGGGGAGGGTGGAGTATACACCCAACAACAATGCACATAAAATATATGTAACATTGCTCATTCGTATACACTTACATTGCACACCTAAATTGTACTAAATGGTTGCAAGTACAGATATTTCCAAGAAATACTAAACTTTGACAATTGATTAATTCCATGTTCACACTTTGAATTCATGGACGTATGGATGTACAGGTTCCTCTACAACCATCGGCACCTCAAACATTATATCTTCTTTCTATTTCGTCCCAGCGTGAACTTAATTATTTATATTCATGGCTCACATATTTGTGTTACAAAATCTTCAACATATTTCAATAGGACAAATGGTTAAAGCCTCCTTGCCACTCCTCTGTACCCTCCTTCACACATTTGTCCTCTCTGTATATTCGGTACGTGGGAGAAGGCTCGAGTATGCACCCAACGACAATGCACATAAAATATATGTAACATTGCTCATTCGTTTACACTTACATTGCACACCTAAATTGTACTAAATGGTTGCAAGTACAGATATTTCCAAGAAATACTAAACTTTGAAGATTGATTAATTCCATGTTCACTCTTTGAATTCGTGGACGTATGGACGTACAAGTTCCTCTACAACCATTGACACCTCAAACATTATATCTTCTTTCTATTTCGTCCCAGCGTGAACTTAATTATTTCTATTCATGGCTCACATATTTGTGTTACAAAATCTTCAACATATTTCATAGGACAAATGGTTAAAGCCTCCTTGCCGCTCCTCTGTACCCTCCTTCACACATTTGTCCTCTATGTATATTCGGTACGTGGGAGAAGGCTCGAGTATGCATCCAACGACAATGCACATAAAATATATGTAACATTGCTCATTCATATACACTTACATTGCACACCTAAATTGTACTAAATGGATGCAAGTACAGATATTTCCAAGAAATACTAAACTTTGACGATTGATTAATTCCATGTTCACTCTTTGAATTCGTGGACGTATGGACGTACAGGTTCCTCTACAACCATCGACACCTCAAACATTATATCTTTTTTCTATTTTGTCCCAGCGTGAACTTAATTATTTCTATTCATGGCTCACATATTTGTGTTACAAAATCTTCAACATATTTCAATAGGATAAATGGTAAAAGCTTCCTTGCCGCTCCTCTGTACCCTCCTTCACACATTTGTCCTCTATGTATATTCGGTACGTGGGAGAAGGCTCGAGTATACACCCAACGATAATGCACATAAACTATATGTAACATTGCTCATTCGTATACACTTACATTCCACATATAAATAGAATAATGCTTGCAGGTTTTAAGATTTATGATGATGAGTCAAACATTGACGAATAATTCCACATTCACTGTTATTTTTGCTGGAAATATCGAGCGTAACGTTCATATACAATAATCGGAAATAAAAAATCATCTCTTCATTTTAATGGCTCGAAGAGTCAACATATTTGTATACTTATGGCTGACATATTTTTCTTACATTGTACTATAACTTTATCTTACATAGTTACTTTTTTCTACTTAAATCGCACATATAAATATAGTGATGAGGTGTCCTTTAAATATTTAGGCTGTTGAATAAAAAATTATTTTAACCACCAGACGATTATATAGTTGCACAATTGTTTTAACTATATTTACTTTTCACATGAAATTTAAGTACAATTAAATGACGTAAGAACCACTTCCAAGAACATTATATTACTGAAGCATTTTCATTTATTCCTATATAAAACGCAGGTCATTGCTCTTGTTAGGAAGTTTTACTATGTTATAGCCTCCTTCAATCTTTGTTCCGAAGTTATGGAAAGTTCAGTTGGGTCAAATTCTGGAGGTTCTTCCACCGTTCGCAGGCAAGTCCTACAACACTCCGGGCTGCGAAGCCCAATACCTAGAAGCCGTGGTGGGATATCCATCAACATTCCTCCACAGGCGCCCATGCCTCCCCCTCCAGCCTTGCCTTCCTACAATAACCTTGTACAACAGGTACAAGTACTTGGAAGGCAAGTCGCGACAATTGAGGAGCGCAACCGGCAGCAGATGGCGGAGGTCCATATCCATTTCCACCGGCTCAGTATGGAAGTGAGAGACATAGGAACACGTCTCAACCAGTATATCCAGAGGACAGAACCCCCAAATGTGGGAGGCCAAAGTCGAAGGAATGTTGAGGAGAGCGATGGCGAGGACTCCGGTACCATCATCATCTCCACTGATAGCTCTGATGATGATGGGTCAGACGAACTTCGATGAAGTCCCCGAAGCTGTTCAAGGGGGGGGGGGCGTTATTTGGCACCTGTTTTGAACCTTTTATGGTGCATATAGTGTATCCGGGAATATGATGAAGGGTGACTAGGTTGGGGTTGGGTTTCCTTACTGTCAAGTGGAGTTCTTTTTGTTGTCCTTTTCTTGCACCTTGAAGTCTCTTTCTGTGGTTTTCTTACCGGATAGTGGCTTTTTCGCCGTATCTTTTGGTCATGTAATGAAATGTAGAAGGTAGTAATGTAATGTAATGAAATGTAGGGTGTGCTTTTCTTGCCCCACGATAATGTAATGGAGAAGTTGGTTTGCAGATGTCACGTACTTATCATCTCTTTATAAATCCTAATATAATTTTTTTTGCATTTAAAAACTGTAGTCTTATGTGCAACTAAGATCAAATATCTGATACTTGTAAATTTTATCTTCATACAATCATTACCTTACTATATATAGGTAATGATTTATTCCACATTATAGCTATATATGGCCATCCACTCATCTAAAATGACAACACAAGTTTGTCTCCAGATTTGGGCCAACATAATCTAATGACATATCTTTTCAACTGATACATTGGTAGTGATGATAACTCATAAGATCTTTCCATATCTCTGCATACTTCATTGCACCATATCCAAGGACCTAATGCCCTACCTAATGACGTTGGTATTGATGACCTGACCAAATGACCTCAGGGTAAAAATTAATTACACAGTGTAATTAAAAGAAATGGATACATATTAACCATCAAACGATTAAAAGAAGTCTAGTCCAGTACAATGCACGATATATTGTGATATATTGTTCCGGAAATAAAATAACATTGCACCCTAAAATAGTATAATAGCATACACGTGTCCAATATTAGCCCCACAAGTATTACAATACAGTACACTAATAACATGACAATTAATACATTAGGCCCTGTTTGGTTCGCGGTCCGGTCCAATGCGATCTGGTCTCATAATGTTTATTTGGGGACCGGACACTGTTTCACAACACGGTTCCCAAAAAATGGTTCAAAAAAAACACGGACCACTTGAGACCAAAATGGGTAATTTCAGACAATAAAAAATGATGGTCTCAAGTGATCTTATATACAATTGTCTTAACACATGAGATCATAAAATTTGTAAAATATATATAAACCTAAAAAATATATATAATATGAAAATAATATACAAAGTTAAAAATTTAATATAAAAAATTTGAAATAATGTATAAAATTTTAAAAATATATATATAAAATTCAAAATTAATATATAGAAGGCAAAATATAAATTTAAACAGTGGGAAAATAAAAAAAGTCCATAATAATAGAAAACAAAAATGTATCAAATTTGTAAATAATATATAAAATTTGAAAAATAATATAAAGTTTTTAAAATAATGTATTAAATTTCAAACATATATATAAAAATCAAAATTAATATATAAAATTTAAAAAATATATATATAATTTAAAAAATAATATTAAAAATTTGAAATAATGTATACAATACACAAAAAAATTAAAATTCAAAACAAATATAGAAAATTAGATATATATATATATATATATATATTTGAGTAAATATACAAAATTTGAAAAATAATATAAAAATTAAAAAATAATATATAAAATTCAAATAATAAAAAAAAAATTCGAAATAATTTATAAAGTTTGAAAATAATATTATTTTTGAAATTCATATATTATTTTCAATTGTTTTTATATTTTTTCATATTTTATATATTCTTCATACTTAATATATTTTTTAATTTTTTGTATTATTTTCCAAACATAAGACACACAGCTTGAATAAGACCAGAATGAAAATACACCTTTATGAAACAGACTTTCAGAACACCATGCATATGTCTGTAACTCATAATTCTCCCCACGTACCCAATACTTCTTATGAGATATTTTAGAATTGTTATAAATTATCTATCAAGTGTAAATATTATCGTAATTGTAATTTCAACTTAATCTCATTTCATGTATTTAAGTAAATCGAGCTTAATCATAATTAATTATATATATATATATTTTAATTAAAATAACTGTATAATAATTCAGAATTCTTTGTAAATATTGTGTAAAACAAAAAACTTGACTACAACGTACTTCAATCTTATAAATTTTTAGAAAACTTAATTTTTAGGAAAGAAAAATATATCTCGAACAAAATGAAGATAATTCCGAATAAATATATATATATATCTCTATATATATTGTCTTAAGAAATCTATATTGGAAGGAAAAATATCTACATTTCGGAAAAAGTATAGATTTCGGAAAAGAACACATAGTTATATATTTTTTCCGAAATATATAAATTATTTCCAAATTACATATAGTTGTTGAATTATATAAATTTTTTCGAAAACATATATTGTGAGAAAAATATGTATATTTGTCATGAGTAACTGTTAATTTACCGAATCTATTATATTTCCGAAATATAAATATTTTTTTCCCAAGTATACATTATTTTCGATATATATATATGTATATATATTCTTAACTATTGCTAGTTTTATGAAGTAAGGTGATTCGGGGGAAAAAAGGATAATTCTGAAGCCATTTACCCTAAATAAATATTCCCCGTTTAACATGTAATGCAGAGAAAATGAAAACCCGAAGAAGCAAGTTGAAACAAATGTAGTCGCAAAAACAAATTTGAGTGATTGATAACGGTAGAGTGTTGAGAATAATATATGGTCATAGATTCCTTAATTTTTTTTAATGAGATATGGTATTTGTACGCAATTATTTGAAGACTATCGATCGTTGTTATATACTCGGCTTCATAAAATTTTCATTGGAACCGCTCTAAGTGCACTTCAGTAGAATGTGGCTGTCCAAAACCAGATGTGTACTGAATAATACCCAATGTGTACTGAATAAATAGTTAATTCAAACCTTACAGAGAAGTGAATGTACAAATTTTATGAAAGCTTCAATCCTCCTAGGTCATGTTTCAGGTGTGATTCAAATTTATTAAATCATTCAACTCATGGCTACCTAGGGACATGATAGTTTATAGTAAATTGTTATATTAGAACTACTATATATTCATATATCTGGTGAATCAAACACTTATTCTGGCTATTTTTGTGCTCCCGGTTGTCATCCGCTGTGTGAATTATAATGGTGTCCGATAAATTGAAGTTTTAACACCGGAGGCCGTTGAGATTTCATGACCCTGGCTGAAAACAAATATGAACACATAGTAAATGGGAGTGAATGTGGAAGTTAGTATACTGGAGGGAATTATGAATAGTAAATTATTGGATTGACGTTACTCACATGAATTTGGGTGGGGTGAATGATAATGGTGTCCGGGAAAATTGAAGTTTTACCGCCAAAGGTTATTCAGATTAGGGGACCCTAGACAAAACAAATATCCACAGATATGATTGGGAGTCGATGTAGAAAATACTAGTATTTCGACGGGGACTGTGTATAGAAAATTATCGGATTGAAATTACTTACATGATTTAGGGTTGTCGACCCCTCGAAAGAAGAGGGAGTGCTTAGAAGGCTCAATCCTAAAGCAGACTGTTGTTCATTGTAACAACACACAAAATTAAATATTTGTCTGAATTAGTTTTTAAAAAATACAAGATAAATCATTTCAGTAGAGCAGCACGAGAAGCTTCATATAAAAACGTGAAGGAACAAAAATAAGCAAACATGAAATGTAATGGCGGTAATACCTGATGTAGGTTGTTAACACCCATTGACTCATCAGTAAAAAGAATTGGAATGTTTGTGCCATTGGAGCCAGAGCTTCAAAACCCACGACCAAATAAATTGCTTTGAATTGACTTTGCATTGGACTGAGATTGGGTTTCCTGTAACACAACAGAGAGCGATAAAATTTTAAGGTCATAAAAATTTAGGTTGCAAACATAGTTAAAGAAGAAAATATTGCATATATGTAGAGCAAAACATATGGTGAAAGAGACAGAAGGAAATACTACCTCTACTCCAACTGGTACGACAATTGAGTGATCTGATAACAAAACAACAACGCACGATTGAGGGGCTAAAGGGGCATGAATAGCAAGAGGGAAATTGGTTTCCATACGTTCATGTGATCTAACATGATTATCATTGACCTTAAAGGGAAAACAATGAAGCAAATATGAGAAAACAAACAGTACAATCTGTAAGTGATGGCACTATAAATAATAAGCAAATTGAAACCAATACATTATTGAAAAACACCTCTTGTCTCGTGGTTAAAGGAATTGATTCATCGATGGGAGCGTCCGACGGAGTAGGTGGAAGAGAGGGAAGTCCATAGGCCATAAATTGTAAAAAGGGGTCACATGAATAATCTGGATTCTTCGTAACCTAAAATGGGGAAGAAGATAAGCTCAACACAATTATAGAGGGAAATATTTTGTACGAAACTACATGAACCGAGAAAATGCAAGCAATAAATATGAGGTCTGACATGCATAGAAGGAATATATAAGAATTACTTTGGTAAGTTCTGTGAACTCAGATGATGGTGAGTTGAAGCTGGATAAGAAATCTGAGGTGGCGGAAGCGATGTCAGGGCTTGATATCTGATGCAACAGGATTATATTATAGCAAATAATGGATGTAATTACAAGAACTAAGCATGTGATACTAAACCCTGGATATAATTACCAATTTCCATAAATCCACATTCGCAAATTAGCATTTGCAAAAGATATTTAAACGACAATGACAATTTCCCTCTACTAATACTCGACTTTATTGCAATTTCATGCAATAAGATCCAAATACATACCTTCGCTGCTACGGGCTATTTTTTCTTCTTCATAACCTTCTCAATGGTAGGTATTAGCCTCCGTATCTGCCCTTTAGTTCTGTCTTTGACAGTTATACCCTTTGCTTTAGAAACGGTGGAAGTATTGGCATGGGAATTCTCAGGCAAATTTTTGGATATGTTGACACCAACATTAGTGGGTGGAATGGCCAGTGGGTGGGTGTGGCGACGTAGAAGACTTTGCTCAGCAATTGTTTTCATCTTAAAAACCAAGGCCATAACAGTTTCGAAAGCTTCGGATGATACGTTGGCAATGTTGGCTACTTCAATCATAGATCGACAAAGGATTTTATGCCTTCTTTGTTTCTCCAGTCTTTCATCGGTACAAACATCATTTCGAACGAGTTCTTGTAGGTTGCCCTCCTTCGCATTTCTGGTCCACCTTTTCAAAATGTAGCGTTGTGGAATTTTGTGCACTCTCAGAATATCTTTCATCACTTTGAGGGTATGCATGCACATAATACCCTCGGATTCAAATTTCATGCAAGAACACGTGAGGTGGTCATCCAGCAGAATTCTCGTAACCACATGTTGGTTGGTTTATCAGATTGACCAACTTCATAAAGACAACACCCCTTTTCGTCATCGCGGAACGCAGTGTCAATCTGAGCATTCATGCAAGCCTTCATGTATTCTGCCTCGACTCTGTCAAAAATTTTACTCGTGTACACCTTTCCGGATTCAGTCAGAAGCATGCATGGATTTGCTATGTTGGGAAGCTTTTGCAACAACCCATACTCTGCTTCCAGATCTTTATAACGCTTATCATACAACAATGTATCAAAATGTTGGAAGAATTCGGGTAACGCATATTGCCGAGCAAGGTACTGTCTCAGCCTACCGTTGAAACTCTCGCTAACTTGAGTACTACACATTGCGGCAGTCCATACACCCTTTACATATGCCTTTCCCCAAACATGCTTCAAATCATACATATTTGCAATCCATTTATTGTTCTGCAATCCAAACAATTTGACCATCACATCCCACTTCACATCAAACTCCTTGACATCCTCCACCCCAAACATTAAATGAGAAATTGTCCCCTTAACCGTTAATTTATCCACCTATTTCGCACCCGCATGCTTGTGTACGTTTTGCATGAGGTGCCAACAACAGAGAAGGTGGGTGGTATGGGGCATGACCCGTGATAATGCCTTGGCCATTGCTGCATCTTGGTCGATAAAAATGGTCTTTGGAGCTTTATCGCACATGAACCACAAGAATGTAGCGAACATCCACGCAAAGGAATCCGCCGTCTCGTCGTACATCAATGCAGCACCAAAAACCGTTGTCTGACGGTGTTGATTTAAGCCAATGAACACAACAAATGGTCTGTTACATTGTACAATCTTGTATGTGGTATCGAAGGACAAAACATCTCCAAAAGTAGCATAGTCGGATACCATCTTCGAATCTGCCCAGAAAATATTAGTTATCATGTCAGCGACATCGAGCTGGACAGCGTGCACAAAACTAGGATCAACAATAAGCTGCTTTTCAAAATAGTTCATAAGCCAACCAACTTCCCCGCTTTTCAGATCCTTCTGCCTCCTTGTCCTCAAATGATTTTGGACATCAACCCTGGAAAACCCCACACATTCTCTCCCACCCGATTGTCTGCACGATAATTCAAAAGATTGCCGTAAGGGTATACCACAATCAGCAGCCATCTCAACTTGACTTGCTTGCACACTATTGATTTTCCGTTGAGAGGGCAACATGTGGGTCAAATTGCTCGATATGAGATCGTGGTTGTGCTCTTCAATGAATTTATGGACCACATACTTCCCTAAACTAGAATCCCAGCTTATACCCATGCGTGCAAGGCAATCCGTTCGTGTATCAGCTCTAAGACTCTTCTTCTTCCGTGCCTTGGAACTTCTTCTTACACCCTCCTTTGAACATACAAATAACCTTGAAGTCAGTTTCCTTTCAGATTGTGGCCCCTGATCTCTGGCCTTCCTACTAGGATTGCCCCACTCGCGACGGATACTAAATCCTATATTACCTCCGTAACCATTGTACAAGTCATATGCATGCTGCTCAGAATCAAAGCACATTCCGATGCATGGTTTACCATCCAGAAGATCAACCCCATTTACTTGTTCAACGACATTAATCTGGCTGTTGATTTCTTTATCCATTATCCAACTCTTATCTCCCACAACAATACTCAACTAAATTAGGAGCTGCAACAATGAAATATATAACCGAATCATATTAGTTACAACTAAAAGTGCAATAAATTTTAACGTGTAATAAATATTGTCAAAGTATATTCAACAATGCGAAAGAAAGAGGCATACAGGGAATATGAGTGACCGAAAGAAAAGATTAGAGGTACAAGATTCTTAATTTGAAGGCATGAAAAGCTTATGTTTATTTTTTCATCCATTAACCAATTATTATCGACCACGAGCATCCATTTTTTCATCCAGGAACAATCAATTATAACCGTATTAGTTACAACGGGAGTACAAAAATCAATATCCGTATATTCTCAATATGTCAACATATATTCAACACTTTCGATACGGAATATAGGAGCAATATATATAATAAGAAAAAGAGGTAGGTAAATGGGAGGTTATATAAAGGTAAACCATCGCTCTTTGGAGGAAAGAAAAGCTTAATTTCAAATGTTATGGGTCCGTTTGATAGACGGAAATATGATGGAAAGTAAAACTGGA
Source organism: Cornus suecica (assembly GCA_963922005.1). Taxonomy (NCBI): domain Eukaryota; kingdom Viridiplantae; phylum Streptophyta; class Magnoliopsida; order Cornales; family Cornaceae; genus Cornus; species Cornus suecica. Next base: position 32,876,697 of record OY998239.1, on the reverse strand, counting down.
AAATTTAACGAAAAGAAGACGAAAACTAACTTTCCAACATGTATTTCATTACATTAAATGGAAACAAATGCAATGAACCAGTAAGAATTTAATTTTGTCTTCCATACGATAAAAGAGAAAACAAAATGATTATACATATGAAAAAACCCTTTAAATTACGCACTATATTATTATGAATTTTTGTACAAATGCATTTTATTGAATGCTCAAGAAATACATTTACTTGATTAATTTTTTCACATATATTTTGTAATCAGATATATCTCATAAGCATGTATAAGTCATATAAATAATTTCCTCAAAACCAAGACAATAACAGGATAAAGGCTTTATATACATGATCAATTAATTAATTTTAGTCACTAATTTTTGCATATATAAACCCTAATCACATAATATATGATATGTATGAGTTAAAAATATTTTACTAAAAACAAAGCGGATAACAACTTTATATAAATTTTTAGATGAAAGAAACATGTAAATAAACCCTCGAATTGCTAAAGATAAAATACAATATAACTAAAAAAAATCAGCCACTCAATTTACTATATGTTTGTTAATGTCGAAGACTGTACTAAGGCTATAAAAGACCTAAAATCAAATAACATTCGTGGGTTAGGTTGTACATAATTCTAACGTCAATAACATTGTTTATAAGAATAATTTTTATCCATCTACAACATAATGAGGTATTAGTGTTCTTTTCTTTCATGATGTTCTACAATTGAATGCATCAAATACTATATAAACAAGTAACTAAGCTTAGAAGCATAACTTCATCTTCAAAATGGATCACTTTCAAGGAATGGTGAAATTATCGATGCTTTTATATGTAAAAAAATTTCAACAGAATTTATTACATGACACAAACCAAACAAACCCTAAACTAACCAAAAAAACGTAAGAACACACAACATTTAACAAATTAAAATCAATAGGCAAAGAACATACATATTTCACTATTGAAGAATTAGATTGTGTAAAGTTGTAATAGAAAATAAACAACTTCTGTAAATTATACGTGCAATGTTATAAGAATAAATTTTATCCCTCTGTAATTTAATGAGATATTACTCGTTTTCAACTTCATGATGTTATACAATTGAATGAATCTAAGATTATATAAATAAGTAACTAAGCTCACAACCGTAATTTCATTTTAAAAATGGATAACTTTCATGGAAGAGTCAAAATTTCATGCGTTTTATATGAGAAAAATTATTCACAGTTTTAGGGGATCACACAAACCAAACAAACTCTAAAGTAACCAAAAAAGATAAAAACCCACAACATTTAAGATAGCCAAATAAAAGAACATAAATATTTCTTTTGAACAATTAGATTGTGTAAAGTTGTAATATAAAATTAACAACTTCTATAAATTATACGTGCAATGTTATAAGTCATCGCTAATATTGATATTCACCACCAACCATAGGCAGAACGATCCTCATCATCAATATTCATATTCAGTATGAATAATATTCATATTCAACAGCAACCATAGATACAAGGAACAAAAACCCACACTGATCGAACATATCAACATAGAAACACGTGAATCATCCGACATGACGTATTTTTTTAATTGAATGAATCCAAGACTATATAAATTAGTAACTAAGCTCACAAGCGTAACTTCATCTTAAATAATGGAAAACTTTCAAGGAAGAGTCAAATTTTTTTGGGTTTTATATGTCGAAAAATTTATACAACATTTAGGGGATGACGCTAACCAAACTCCCCCTTAATAGAAAATGAACAACTTCTCTAAATTATACATGCATCGCTAATATTCATATTCAACACCCACCATAGGCAGAATGACGCTCACCAATAATAATCATGTTCAACAACAACCATACACAGAGAAAATAATAATCCACACAGATCAAACAAAGTAAGACAAACACTTGACTCATCAAGAATGACGTATTTTTATCAATTGAATGAATCCAAAACTATATAAAGAACTAACTAAGATCAAAAGAATAACTTCATCTTCAAAATGGATCACTTTTTCAAAGAATGGTCAAATTATCGATGGTTTTATATGTAAAAAAATTTTGATAATTTTTTTAACATCATACTAACCAAACAAACCCTAAAGTAACCAAACAACTTAAAAACACACAACATTTAACAAATTCAAATCAATAGGCAAACAACATACATATTTCACTATTGAAGAATTAGATTGTGTAAAGTTGTAACAGAAAATGAACAAATTCTGTAAATTATATGTGCAATGTTATAAGGCAGCGCTAATATTCATATTCAACACCAACTGCTTTGCAGCAAATGAAAATCCATAGTGATGAAACAAACTAAGACAAACACTTGAATCATGAGGCAAAACGTAAAACCTAAACCATATAAACTAAACGGATAACAGTACCTGAAAGAAATCTAAATACCACAACTTCACGTCTCTACACTGTCAATAAAAATTACATAACACCAATCACTCTCAATCAAAAATAGATAACGCCTTCATACAACGAAGAACGATATAATTAGGGGTGAAAGTTCAAGAACAAATCATTGTGCAAGAAAACCTTAAACCACATTATGAATTAATTGCAACCAAATCTGCAAGAGATTAATTGCACTACAAAAACAAATAAACACTAATCCTTTTCCGAATTTCATCAGGAGCTAGGTCGATACTCCTTTTCCCGCAATATTGTATAGATTCCATTCAATGTGCTGAATTTATGGACGAATCGAATCTGCAACCTTCATGAAGCCTGCATTGGATTGGATTTTACCGTTCGGGATTGGATTTTCGTTGGGATAGGTTTTTCCTTAATTTTCATAAATGTATATATATTTATTTCCTCCTCATCACCCTAAACCTAAAACTCATATTGGGGGGATTTTTAATTTCTGGCGAAAATTAAAATTCACACTGAGCGCGGGGCTTGGTTGACTTTTACTGTTCTGATATACATTAACTGTTCAATTATACTGAAGAGGAAATTATACACACCAAGTCTTGGCTTGTGGGGCCACTAATGCTGACTGGGTTGCTGACTTGGATGAATGGGCAGTTCCAGTCAGAGAGTAACATGACTGAATGTACACTCACTATATGAATGTTAATGTCGAAGAGTGTACTAAAGATATGAAATACCTAAAATAAAATAACATTCGTAGGTTAGGTTGTACATAATTCTAACGTCAATAACATTGTTTATAAGAATAATTATTATCCCTCTACAACATAATGAGGTATTAGTCTTTTTCACCTTTATGATGTTCTATAATTGAATGAATCCAAGACTATATAAACAAGTAATTAAGCTCACAAACGTAACTTTATCTTCAAAATTGATAACTTTCACGAAATACTCAAATTTTCGAGGGTTTTGTATGTGAATAATCAGATTATATATGATATGTATGAGTTAAATAAAATTTCCTAAAAACAAAGCGGATAATAGCTTTTTATGTATTTCTAGAGGAAACAAAAATGTAAATAAAGCCTGGAATTGCTAAAGATAAAATACAATATAACTAAAAATAATCAGCCACTCAGGTTACTATATGTTTGTTAATGTCGAAGACTGTACTAAGGATATAAAATACCTAAAATAAAATAACATTCGTGGGTTAGGTTGTACATAATTCCAACGTCAATAACATTGTTTATAAAAATAATTTTTATCCATCTTCAACATAATGAGGTATTACTCGTTTTCACTTCCATGATGTTCTACAATTGAATGAATCCAACACTATATAAACAACTAACTAAGATCACAAGCGTAAATTCATCTTCAAAATGGATAACTTTCAACGAATTGTGAAATTATCGATGGTTTTATATGTTAAAAAATTTCGACAATAATTTTTAGATCACACTAACCAACCAAACCCTAAAGTAATTCAAAAACGTAATAACACACAACATTTATCAAATTCAAATCAATAGGCAAAGAACATACATATTTCACTATTGAAAAATTAGATTTTGTAAAGTTGTACTAGAAAATGAACAACTTCTGTAAATTATACGTGCAATGTTATTAGAATAATTTTTATCCCTCTGTAATATAATGAGCTATTACTCTTTTTCACCTTCAAGTTTCTACACTGTCAATAAAAAATATATAACATCAATATGAAACGAAAAAGAATATAATTAGGAGTGAAAAGTTCATGAACAAACCAATTAACTAATGTACAAGAAAACCCTAAACTACAATATCAATTAATTGCAACCCAATCTGCAAGGAATTAATTGCACTACAAAAACAAATAAAAACTAACCAAACTCCATACTCAGATTACCTCGCGACTCAACGAATCTCATCTCTCATTAGGAGCTAGGTTGATACTCCTTCTTTTCCAATATTGTATAGATTCCACTGATATGTTCCAAAACCCTGATCTACAATATCAGCAAAACCATACTCAGTTTTACGCTCACAACCAGAACCCTATAATAGACTTGGATCAAAAACCAAATGGGTATGCTCGAGATTGGGGTATTAGATTCAATAATAAAGATTTTCAGCCACACCCGGATGGATTTTATGGAGGAAATTCAACTGGGTTGAGGCAAAGCTCTACCGGGGTCGGTGGACAAAACCCTATAAATTAATTTCAGCTCAACCTAGTTGAACAAATTGGGAATCTTTCTGGTGGGTATGGTGTAGCTGATTTCTGAGGGACAGATTTGCCCTCAGATAATATTACTGTGGAGGATGAAGAAAAACAGCAGAACCCAACTGGACAAAGTGGGAATTTTTCAAATGGGTATGGTGGAGAGAATCATACCTGACTGAATGCATATCCATTATTGATTTTTAGCATAAACCAATTGGGGAAAGTGGCAACCATTTCACTGGAATGTCTCAAGAGTCCGAAAATGGGCATTATGAATCTCATCTGCAACTTTCATGAAGTTTGGATTTCATTGGATCTGATTCTTCCTAGATTGGATTTTGGTTGAGAAAGTTTTTCTTTATTTTTCAGAGATGTATATATATTTATTTCCTCCTCCTCACTGTTGACCTAAATCTCAAATTGGGGGGATTTTTGAATTTTTCTAAAATTTTAAATTCAAACCGGGAATGGGTTTTGCATTTGTGGGTCTAAGTTGACTTTCACTATTTCATTATACGAATATTGTTCAATTATACGGATGTAGAAAATATACAAAACAAGCTGCACTTTGTGGGACCCACCACTACTGACTGGGCTGACTGGTCCATTCCAGTCAGAGAGTAACCTGACTGAATGCATATCCATAACATCATTACACATTGAGCGACACATTTTAGCAGTTTTTTTTGTGTGAATAATAACAGTAATACCCTGTTCCCATTACTTTGCCTTGGTATTACTAATGATGAAACATGGCAAGGGTTATTATTGTCTCATGAGATAGAAAAAATAATGCAAGGATTGTAACACCCCGTGTTACTTTCTCTTTTTACTGAAATTAATTCTGATTTAATTTCGGTAATGACGTCACTTATTCATGACGTATTGTTTATTCTTGGTATTTGATACCTGTAAATTTTTCGCGTTTAGTTTTAAAGTCAACTGGACGATATTCCGATTTCTCTTTGACGAGTTCGTGAATTATCGTTATCGACTACACGGTACCGTTTTGATTATTTCGGTTATGGTATTAGTACATCTACGGATCCGGTGTGAAGCGTATTAATTTACTTTCTCGGTGTCCCGGTTGTTGGGTTCCTAACCCGGTGTATCCCTTTCAGACTAATTTGGTTATTGGGCGTCCTGTGGACTTACGGGTTGACTCAATATTATTTGGAGGCTTCCGGTAATTGTTAGGAGATGTTATGTATATATATATATATTGAAGTTGGGTTATTCTGTAATTATGGATAATTTGGGGGTCAGTTGCAATATAGTACATATATATGTATATTTGCATACGCAACCACAGACACTCTGCTTCTCTGCACATTGACTGAGTCTCCTTCTCTTCTCTCTACACGACACAACCTACTACACAGACCTGCATCCCTTTTCTCTCCTCACACGGTGAAACCATGCCATTCTTCTCCATCTTCGCCGGTCATGGCGAGAGAGAGAGAGAGAGAGAGAGAGAACCGGAGGGAGAGAGGCGTTGGCTGGAGGCGACTGGTTGTGGTGCATAGCAGCGGCTGGTCGGGAGCATCGATGACTACATCTTCTCCATTCACCATGTTCGCCGGTTACGGCGAGAGAGAGAGAGAGAGAGAGAGAGAGAGAGAGACCGTGTGAGGCTGACCACGATGGAGAGTGAGAGGAGGTTGAATGACTGGAGTTGCCGACGGCGGTTCTCGGTGGTTGAGGCGGCGGCGACCGTGGCTGGCGGCGGCTTGCACGGAGGAGCGAGTAGCTGTGACTGGTTCACGCAGCAGGGGCGGAGCCGTCGTTCGATAGGGGCGAACTCTGCTAAGCTTCGGCCAATTTTTCGGCGACCTTCCGGTGATCGGTTTGAGCCAATTTTCGGTGAGTAGTTTCGTACCTACGTAGTATTCATCATATATTAATTTCGTGAATTTACGATGAACGGTTTGCCCGAAAATCGCATTGATAGGTTATAGTTTTCGTTTGGGGTATTTTAGATTTAACCCAATTAATTAACCGATTATTAATGGGCTTCGTATATATCGTATAGGTTGTCGAGACGGACATTTAGATATATTCGAAATAGTTTTCGGACGATTTTGGTCGGCGGGCTTCATATTCGGGCGCCGATACTGTGTTGTTTCGGACTGTTCGGTAACGTATAATTAGGTGGGAAATTATATTTCTCACTCCGCATTATTGAAGTAGTTTAGGGGTGCAAAACCCTTATTTAATTTAATATAGATATGTTAAATCATTAATTTAAATATCTATAATTCGTTTAGAATCGGAATTGGACTTAGGAATTAATTTAAGAAAATTAATTAAATTATTTCCTATGCAATTAAATAAATTCCTATTTTAATTGAATAGGAATAGACGACTTAGAAAATCCCTTGTGAATTAAATGGGCTAGAGAAATTTGTAAACGTTGGACGCGAGAGACTTAGACGCTATGCTAGGTTCCTCTCCTTATACGTGGTTTACTTGCTTAATTATTTATAAGCATGCTAAAATGAGATTGGAATATTTCTTAAAGAATTAAAGAAATTATATTGTTTAAAACATAAATATGTTTTGTCACGATTTAAGTGCTTATTTATATTTTAAAATCATGAAAAGGGATTTTGAGATTTATATTACCATGTGGGTATTTTCATAAATATGATGCATGACATATTTATGTTGGACATGATTTTATTGCGTACACCATGTATTGTGAGACATGAGTGTTGGTGCATGTAGTGCATGATTTCACCATTTGCAGAGAGATTCATTTGGTGTGGTCTACTTCCTTTATGCGTGAGGCACGAGTAGACGTTTGTGTTTGGATCGTCGAAACAACTGGCCAGGGGGTGCTTCTTGCTCCCACAGAACTAAAAAGCTGAGAAACGCAGACGATAGGGGGAGGACTTGTCCAAAGCCTATGGCACGACCGCGTCGTGGTGGACGTCTTCCTTGGTTAAAAGTGTGAAGTGTCAAAAGCACTTGGGAAGAACGGTTCGATGAATCTACATTCCTTAGTGAGCTTGTATCCTTAGGGGAATTGTAGAGAAGGATCCATTACCCTTGGGAAGGGCGTGTTTTTGTGTGTGTGTACCACAGGTGGTCTGTGAGTACGGTGCATTGCATATCATCATGTGATTTATTGATATGTATATATATGTTAGAGCATGATTATTTATGAATATGCAAAATGAATTCATTTTATAAAATGCTCAGTTGAAAGTGATAAATGTGAAAACGTGAATTAAACGCAGTAATTATTAAAGTATAAACGAGACGTTTATCCTTGTACTTGTGTTGTATACTTTTGTGCCCGTAGGGGAGGTTATGTATTGGCATAGTGATCTATGTGGCTAGTTGAGGCTAGTGGTGGACCGTAGGCTTGACTTTGAGTTTAGGCCTTAGAGATTGTGGTTAATAGCCTTAGAGATGTGGTTAGTAGTCTTGTGATTGTGATTAGTAGTTTGGTGATCGTGGTTAGTTGTGTGAACTCTTTTGGAGATTTGAGGTTAGGGATGATTTTTGTGTCAATTGATAATTGAGGCCTTAGAGAAGGCGAGTGATGAGTTGTGTGAGATTTTGATTGATGAGAAGAGGTTATGATTAAGGGATTCATTAAGTACTCGAGGTACTGTAGTCTGACAGTCTTGATTCTTATGCTTAGTCCATTCCCTTAAGCATTCTTCGTACTGCGTTTTGTACGCTAGTACGTAGTCGTTGACTTACATGTCATTCCTTGACTCGTTGGTTACGGCGTGGTACCGAATCTCTTCCATGTGTTGTCGTTTGGTTTCGTGAGGTTGGGAACGGATAGTTGTGTTCCGTGAACCCAATGTAGTAATCTTCCTTTACTGTCCTCTCGGACATTATAGGAATCCATAAAGTTGTGTTTTCTCTTATTGGCTGTCATTTCGAAAACGGTGTTTTCTAAGTTTTGAAGTAAACTCTTGTATTTAAAAGGAAAAACCCGTTTTCGCCTACCCCCGTATAAATGAAAAGTTTTAATACTTTATAAAATGATCTTAGGATCTTTCTTGAAAAGATTTTCAACTTTTAAAAGCCTGTGATGGTGACTGACGGAGACCGAGGGCAAGACGGTCATTTTTACTGCGTGGTTTCTTAAAAGAGAAAAATAATTTATTTCTTTTCTTGTGATTCTGAGATTTTGAGACTTCTTTCTCAAAATCTCAACCTGTAGAGTTTTGAAAGGTGGTTCCTTGTTTCACCTTTTCTTCGGTTCATTCTAAGTTTCGGTTACGAGGCTTGGTGTTGTTCAGTGCACACATATAGTGTTGCCTTTCCTTTTTTCTGGGTTGTTGGTATCGCCACCTAGGTGATTTGAGTTTTTCTTACGTTAGGGGCATGGATGCCAAATGGATTGATTCGAGTTTGAAAACCTTTTTCTTAAAAACTATTGAATCTCTGGGATTCATCTTTTTATTACTTTCACTCTCGACCATTCGCTTTTGGTTTTCTTGTTCACTTTTGGGTGTTCTTTCCTTGCTCGGGTATTCTTAACCTTGACGTTGTGGTCTCGGTTATATTTTGGTTTGGCATTGGGACTTCTTTTCCCTTGCTTGGGTTCTTGACTCTTACGTGGTTTTTCTTATCCTTAGTGAGAGTGTTGGTGAATTATTGACATTGTTGGAGATAGCAATTGAGGTGTTTATGTGATGACATTATTGAGGTGACCTAACCCTTGAGAGGTAGACTTTCTCTAGGAATGGGATGAGGTTTATTATATATATATATATATATATATATATATATTGTATTTATATATATATATATATATTGATGATGGTTGTGTTAGTACGCAAGGACGTGGGTGTTTTCCTTCCTGTGTTATCGGGGTGTGGTATTTGAGCCTTCTTGGTACTAGTGGTGGATTTTGTTTCCTGTGGATATTAGAGGTGAGTGAGATCTCCTCTGTTGGATCTTCTGATTTGTGTTGTGAGTAATTGATGATTTGTGAGGTTTGACTCAAGAGTTGTGTACTTAGTATATGTTGATGAGAGTAGTGTAGACTACCGGTTTTGGTACTTGGAGTATGAGCCGTAGTTGTACCTTGTAGACTCAGGTTGCATACTTATACATGTATACTTGTATATATATATATGTATCCCCGTTATATACTTACGTACGGTATATGAGCGTGCCTTGGGTTTTGCGTGGATGGGATGAGTTGGGCTATATATGTATCTTGCTAGATAGTTTGGCATTACCTAAACTACTAGAGGATGTGGTAGTTAGAGTATCTTTTCCCACTGAGATTATTTGCTCACAGGGGTATTTCATTTGCCCCCTGGTATTCCCACGCCAGGTTGCAGGAAATATACGACTATGGGCAGGATGCGATGCAACGGCAGTTTTCCTTGGTTTTCTTGTTACAGGTTTGGAGTTGCGTTGGGTGATGCGGTTACGGTTGCAACACGACTGGGTTTGGGGACGATAGGTATCCGCTTTCAGTTTCTCTACCCATTGTTATGGGATTGTTATGTATTTTCTTTTGGGAGCCAGTCTGTTGGAATATCCCTGTTGATGTATTCTTTAGTTCCTGTATTTATTCTTTTTGATGGTCATTGTATCTATTCTGCACAGCTGGGTGCTTTACTGTATCTTATTCGAGCATTTATGGCTCTGTTGATTATTAGAGGGTTTGGAGGGGTTTTGGTTTCTTTCCACTACCTCGGCCCTAGTAGGATTGATGAATGTGGGGCTTGGAAGCCATTGTGATTATTGAATTGCTTTGGGCAGGTTATTATGTTGTGGTTGGTTGTCCGGATGTTCCATTTACAAACGGAACTCTGCCGGATTTTCGTTAGATTCCGCTGCTTAGTTTTATTAGTCATTTGGGTATGGAATATACCATTTCTATCATTAACCCATGTGTTTTCTTGGTTAATGATGTCTTAGTTGGTCATTCGTATTAAGGATCACATCTTGGATTCCTTGGATGTCCCAGTTCGGGAGTCTTAGGGATTTAGGAGCGTGTCTATTGGTATCTGAGGATACTCTTGTGTTTTTAGTATTCGTGTTGGCATGGAATATATTCTTATTATTATTCCATGTACTTCTTTGTTATTGTTGACTCTAGTAGTTGCTTGGTTTGCGTCACCCTTTAGGGGCGTGACAACATGGTATCTGAGCATTCATTGCAACCCTTTGTGGTGTTTGATGACTGAATGTCTTTTGGTTTTCGTTTCTTTTTACTTCCGCAATCACTCCCTTAGCTCTTAGGCTTGGGTTTCGGAGTCCAAGGAATTTGGGGCGTGACAAGGATGATGAACAAAAACATGGGCATTTAAGAGTAAAGTTAGTCTCCTTTGAAAACTGAAGTTTTGAGACCCTTCTTGGCAGTTCACATGGTCTTTTCAAGCTAGCACGTGCAACGACGTAACTTTTAATTTATCACAATTTACAAATCAAGTTCAATAATTTCATAAAAATAATTCTTAATATAAAAAAACAAATACAAAAAATAGATTTAACACCGCACATATACCAAAAATAGAGGGAAAAATCAATATTTGAATATTAAATAAAACTTAGAAAAGTAAATATACAAAAATTTATTAGTAAGTACTGTTTTATTGAAATTCATATAAATTCAAACATTGAAAAATAAAAGAATTAATTTGATCAAACAACAATGCCTCAAATATTTTAGAGAAACAAAAAATAATTAGATTTAAACCCGAAAATAAGTAGTAATATGAAACAAAAAGTTTAAAACAGATCAAAACTAAAAGGATACAAAACAAAAGCATAAAAAATAAATGATTTTATAGGAAAAGTAAAACCTGACTAAATATAATAAACATAGGATTTTTATGGTAAATAAAAAAAAATAAAGAAATTGAGAATAATATAATAAAAATACAATATATTAAAACTAATAGAAAGATTGAAATTACAATGTTCTTACGGAAACTAAAAGAAAAGTGAACAAAAAATATAATGGAAAATATGTTTAGAAATAAAATACAAATTGAAAGAGAAATCAATATATGATGAAAATTACAGATTTAAATTTATTTTTGAGGTATTTATTGAAATTAAAATTAGAAATCCATGAATTCTTTGAAAAAAATAATTAAAAGTGAAATCAATGTGTAATCAAAATTAAAAAAATGTAATACAAATTAAAACAAAAGCGAGGTATTTATTGAAATTAAAAGTAGAAATCCAACAAGTCAAAAATAAACCAATATATAATCAAAATTATAAAAAATATGAGGTATTTATTGAAATTAACTATAAAAAATAAAACAAGTAAAATATATCATGATGGATATTTTGAAGATACAAAATTACCCACAAACCCACATTCCTAAACTCTTCTAAATCCTTACATTGACCATTTCATTGTGTTATACAAATTCCAACGAAACCAAAACTAAGGAACAAACCAGTTTGATTCAAAACCCCATAGACCCACATTCCATTCCAAAACTCGTCATTGACCATATCATTCACACTCACTGCTTTGCAAATTCCAACAAAACCCACGACTAAGAAAATAACTGCTATGATTCAAAAATTCCACAGTCCCGCATCTTAAACTCATATAAATAAAGGAAAGTTGTTGAATCACAAATAAAATAAAGGTAGAAGAAGGTTGTACTCAAACAAAAAAAACAAAGATTCTACCTTGTATAGTTGCATTTACCAAAGCAATTCTAGAATGAAAATTACACAATCAATCACTATAAAAGAGAAAAAATAAAGAATAATATAGCAAAACACTTACCAAGTAGTTTTAGAATGGAAGAAGAAACAATGGAAAAAGACGATTTGAATGCTAAGAGAATTGCGGATTTTAAAGAAGAAGACGTGAATGCTAAGAGAATAGTGGATTTTAAATATACCTTTTTTTAACTAATTCTATTGTTTATGTGAATGCTAAGATAATCGTGGATTTTAAATATATCTTTTTTTACTAATTCTATTGTTTATAAAACTCTTTTTTTAATTTATCTTGAAAATTTTACTTCTTCTACAATTCTATTATATTTATAATCTTTTAGTGTGCTAGTAGTCCAACAAAGGCGCATGTTTTCAATTTTCGTTAAATAACAGAATTAATAGAATTTATAAGAATTTTACTAATAGAATTTATAGGAATTCTACTTTAATTAAACAACAATTTGCTCAAATAGAGATGCATACAAACTTTTCCTTTTGTTAAATTCAGTGTAATGAATTTTATGCATTCAAACATTTCTTTTTTGTTAAACACAGTGTAATCAAGTTTTTCATATATATCGGTAAGTGGTGTTGTTTTTTCTTCTTAAGATTATCTATTAAGTGGTGATTATCTTTAGAATTTATAATTCGGCCCACTTTAGAATCACTTATTAATAGAATTTATAGGAATTCTACTTTAATTAAACAACATTTTTCTCAATTAGAGATGCATACAAACTTTTCCTTTTGTTAAATTCAGTGTAATCAATTTTATGCATACAAACTTTAATTTTTTCATATATATCGGTAAGTGGTGTTTTTTTTTTTTCCTTCAGATTATCTATTAAGTGGTGATTATCTTTTATAACTCTTTGATCCCAATTATTTTTCTTATAATAGTAGTATAGATTGATAGTAAGTATATATATATTTTTATTTACTATTTATTTCATTGAAATATTGAAACACACTTGTAAGTGTGTGAATTTCCAAGCCCATAGAAGCCCATCAGGCATCAGGCTCATCGAACTAACAGCCCAACAAGGTTATCAGGCGTCAGGCCCATCGGACTAACAACCCAGCAAAGTTATCAGGCATCAGGCCCATTTCAGCTTATCATTCTTTGTAAATAAAGATGATGATGTAATATTGATGTAATGACAATAAGATTGCCCTAATGGGCTCAAAGCCCATTAAGGGTATCTGTATAAAAGAGACAAAATCTAAATAAAAAGATTCATTCGTGTGTTGTGCAAATTTTGGCATCTACACATTGGCGCCGTCTGTGGGAAGCGTCTCCTTCTTCCCATCTCTTAAAACTGAGCTTTATTGTTCAACCTCCGATTATTCTTCACCGCCTCCTGAAATCTCCACTCACTACTTCTTGGGCAAAGATGTCAGTTACTCGTTGGCAAGCAGACGTTCCAACCACTGCGGATAGTCGTGCGGGAGTTCCCCAATCTATGGAGCAAATCCTTCGACGCTTGATGGCAGCTGAGGAACGCAACCTGGCTCTGGAGAAACAAAATGCAGAGCTCATGGCGAGGTTGGCTCCACCACCAGCTGTTCCTTCGGTAGTAGCGCCCGACCCTCCAGCAGCGGTGCTTGACCATTCTCTGAACCAGCGAGGTAACGACGGACCGGAAGAGCACGCCGAATCTTCCCGGCGTTCAGGAAAGGCCCCCGCAGCCGACGAATCCATTACCCCACAGAAGATTCAAGCAATGATGGACGAATTCCAGAGGAGAATCCTCGGGGATCTAAGAGCACAATCCATCGACGACCTGGCCGCCCAGGCGTCTACTGAGCTGGTACAATCACCCTTCGTCCCTGAGATAACCCGGGAACCTTTCCCAAGGAAGTTCGTCATGCCTCAATTCACCCCCTACAATGGTACCAAGGACCCCGAGGAGCATATTTACCAGGTCCATCAGAAGATGATCATGTACGCTGAGAACGAGTCATTGCTATGCAAAGTGTTTTCCACGAGTCTCGCCGATGCAGCTCTATTATGGTTCAGGAAGCAGCCGCCTCGATCTATCGGTAGTTGGCAACAGTTGACCAGGCTCTTCATTGCCCAATACTATGGGAACAAGAGACAGAAGAAAACCATATCCTGCCTCTTCACCATGATCCAGGAGAAATGAGAGTCGCTGAAGAGCTTTTTATCCCGTTTCAACATTGAGTCTTCTTCTGTCGGTAACTGTGACCAGCACTCTGCTGTTGAGGCCGTCCGGATGGCCCTTATTCCAGGGACGAAGTTCCATCAGTCCTTGGTGAAGCGCTCGCCATCGGGCATTGGGGAGTTAAACTCCAGAGCCCAAGGATACCTGAGGATCGAAGAAGAGGAAACCGTCAGGCGAAAGAGGACAGTCTTGGAGAGCATTGAATCCCAATCAAAGGACCAGGCATCTGATTAAAAGCGTCTGACTCCATCAGGGTCGTCAGCCCCTTCGGGATCATCACCTCTCTCCTGAAGAGGTACTACCCGTAAAGGGCTAAGTTTTACTCATACTTTCATCTTTTTGTAAAAAAGCTACAACACCGATCCTGAAGGGATCGCCGATCCTGAAGGGATCAATATTTTTGTAAAAAATAAATCAAGTGTTGTTTTGTCTTTCACATGGCCTTAAGTGCCCGAAAGACATAACACTGATCCTGAAGGGATCACCGATCCTGAAGGGATCAATATTTTTGTAAAAAATAAATCAAGTGTTGTTTTGTCTTTCACATGGCCTTAAGTGCCCGAAAGACATAACACTGATCCTGAAGGGATCACCGATCCTGAAGGGATCAATATTTTTGTAAAAAATAAATTAAGTGTTGCATTGTCTTTCGCATGGCCTGAAGTGCCCGAAGACACAACACAGATCCTGAAGAGATCAAAGTTCCAAAAATAAATTAAGTGTTGCATTGTCTTTCACATGGCCTGAAGTGCCCGAAGACACAACACAGATCCTGAAGAGATCAAAGTTCCAAAAATAAATTAAGTGTTGCATTGTCTTTCGCATGGCCTGAAGCGCCCGACAGACACAACACTGATCCTGAAGAGATCAAAGTTCCAAAAATAAATTAAGTGTTGCGTTGTCTTTCGCATGGCCTGAAGTGCCCGAAGACACAACACAGATCCTGAAGAGATCAATGTTCCAAAAATAAATTAAGTGTTGCATTGTCTTTCGCATGGCCTGAAGTGCCCGAAGACACAACACAGATCCTGAAGAGATCAAAGTTCCAAAAATAAATTAAGTGTTGCATTGTCTTTCGCATGGCCTGAAGCGCCCGACAGACACAACACTGATCCTGAAGAGATCAAAGTTCCAAAAATAAACAAACTAAGTGTTGCGTTGTCTCTCGCATGGCCTGAAGCGCCCGAAAGACACAACACTGATCCTGAAGAGATCAAAGTTCCAAAAACAAACTAAGTGTTGCATTGTCTCTCGCATGGCCTGAAGCGCCCGAAAGACATAACACTGATCCTGAAGGGATCACCGATCCTGAAGGGATCCATATTTTTGTAAAAACTAAATCAAATGTTGTTTTGTCTTTCGCATGGCCTGAAGCGCCCGACAGACACAACACTGATCCTGGAGAGATCAAAGTTCCAAAAATAAACAAACTAAGTGTTGCGTTGTCTCTCGCATGGCCTGAAGCGCCCGAAAGACACAACACTGATCCTGAAGAGTTCAAAGTTCCAAAAACAAACTAAGTGTTGCATTGTCTCTCGCATGGCCTGAAGCGCCCGAAAGACATAACACTGATCCTGAAGGGATCACCGATCCTGAAGGGATCCATATTTTTGTAAAAAATAAATCAAATGTTGTTTTGTCTCTCGCATGGCCTGAAGTGCCCGAAAGACACAACACCGATCCTGAAGGGATCACCTATCCTGAAGGGAACACCGATCCTGAAGGGATCCATATTTTTGTAAAAAATAAATCAAATGTTGTTTTGTCTCTCGCATGGCCTGAAGTGCCAGACAGACACAACACCGATCCTGAAGGGATCACCTATCCTGAAGGGATCACCGATCCTGATGGGAACACCGATCCTGAAGGGATCACCGATCCTGAAGGGAACACCGATCCTGAAGGGATCCATATTTTTGTAAAAAATAAATCAAATGTTGTTTTGTCTCTCGCATGGCCTGAAGTGCCCGAAAGACACAACACCGATCCTGAAGGGATCAATATTTTTGTAAAAAATAAATCAAGTGTTGTTTTGTCTCTCGCATGGCCTGAAGTGCCCGAAAGACACAACACCGATCCTGAAGGGATCACCGATCCTGAAGGGATCAATATTTTTGTAAAAAATAAATCACGTGTTGCTTTGTCTCTCGCATGGCCTGAAGTGCCCGAAAGACACAACATTAATCATGAAAAGAGCAAATTTTCACAAGAAAATAAACCCAACTATGGTGATGCCTCTCCTATGGCCTGAAGTGCCCGAAAGACACAGTACTTTTGAATAAAATAATCTAAGTATTGAAAAAAGTCAACTGGACATGAACCATGATTTTTCACTAAAAAATGGGCCCCGATGGCCAAGGCTTACAAAATGCTTTACAAATAAAGAATCCTAAGTACCATTATCAATGCCCCCTACATTTGAGCTCACAAGAACAATAGTCCCATCGGGAACAGAAGGATCAGAATCGGATTTGGGCCCCAAACTTTAGATTTAAGGAGATCAAACCGGGATGTAATGTAAGTTGGAGTTTTAAAGCGGTCGGGTGCTCCCAGAAACTCAAGCCCCCATCGCGCGAATCAAGGGCACCTAAGCCATGAATTCAAAATATTAATGATGGCATAACCGTCCTATTTAATGAACCTATCACGTCACCCCAACAGGGTGATGTATATATATATATTTCCTTCCTCCCACACTTTGTCTTCTCGGTAATGGGCTTGCCTGACTGAAAGCCCACAACCAATAAGAGGGCCTGTGTAAGTGTGTGAATTTCCAAGCCCATAGAAGCCCATCAGGCATCAGGCTCATCGAACTAACAGCCCAACAAGGTTATCAGGCGTCAGGCCCATCGGACTAACAACCCAGCAAAGTTATCAGGCATCAGGCCCATTTCAGCTTATCATTCTTTGTAAATAAAGATGATGATGTAATAATGATGTAATGACAATAAGATTGCCCTAATGGGCTCAAAGCCCATTAAGGGTATCTGTATAAAAGAGACAAAATCTAAATAAAAAGATTCATTCGTGTGTTGTGCAAATTTTGGCATCTACAACACTAAAATACTGAAATTCTTCACGATATTTTTTAATTGGTCAAAATTAATTTTAATATTGAAATGCTGAAATACTGAAACCCTTCACACTTTTAATAAGAGTATAGATAGATATATATACATACATGTGCAGCGTATGATCTCTTGCTCATCTTTAAGCCATAAATTCATACACATTAAGCATATAAATTGTTAATGTGAATAAAATAATTACTATAAAAAATTTGCAATCACATCCAATGGTCAATTGAATGGTTGTTGTTGTTGGATTTATTATAGGGTTAATTTCACTAAACCCATTATAGTATTGAATATAATCAACTAACCTCTCTTGTTCATACCGCCTCCAGTACTATTCAATTTCATCAAATTGCCCCCTCTCTGCCTCATTTTCATCAACGAAAAAATAAAATGACTAAAATACCCTTCATTAAAACAACGTCGTTTAGATTAAAGTACTTTAGATAAATTTTTTAATATGGTTATTATCATAAACCCCCCTTCAAGTTTTCAAAAATCATCAAATACCCTCTTACCCTATCAAGTAACCCCCCATTTTGCCCTTGAATCATATTATTAAGATATTTTAATTATTTTATGTTCATATTTCCCCTGAAAATAAACCTATGTTAATTGATAAAATTATAATTATAGTTAATACTAATTAAAAATATACATTAATATATAAAACCGAAATACTAAACTGGAGGTAATTTTATTAGAGTTTATATATTAATTAAGTTAAATGAAAAAGATATAAATATATGCAAAATTAATAGACATTAAAATGTAATAAAATTAAAAATAATAATAATTAAAGTGTATTATTGTGAAAGTGTAACAATTACACTCAATGAATTGTTATTAAAATATAATAAAGTATAAGCTTTTGATAAATTTATTTTTTAAAGCAAGATGAATAGACACCCAAATTCAATTTTTTTAATTATTTTATACTTAAAGTGTGGGGCTTTTTTAATATGTTTATATCTTTTTTCATTTAACTTAATTAAAAAATGAACTCTAATTAAATCACCTCCATTTTAATATTTTGATTTTTATATATTAATGTATGCTTTTAATTAGTATTAACTATACTTATAGTTTTATCAATTAATATAGGGTTATTATCAAAGGAAATATGGACATAAAATAATTAAAATATTTTAGTAATATGCTTCAAGGGAAAAATGGGGGTTACTTGATAGGGCATGGGGTATTTGATGATTTTTATAAACTTGAGGGAGTTTTATGATAATAATCCTATTAAAAAATTTGTCATACATTACTTTAATCTAAACGATGTCGTTTTAATGAAGGGTATTTCAGTTATCTTATTTTGTCATTGATGAAATTGATGGAAATGAGGTGGAGAGGGGGCAATTTGATAAAATTGAATAGTATAGGGGACTATATGGACATATGAGGGGTTAGTTGATTAAATTCAATACTACAATGGGGTTTAGTGAAATTAACCCTTCATTATAGTATATATAAATAAATATTTATGAAATGAAAGTAAAAGGTGTGACTTTTGGTAGCAATTGACATTTTTTTTTGAAAGGTAAGAAACTCACACACATTGCCTCTACCGAGGCTCAAACCCTTAACCTCTCATTTAGGAATAAGGGCGGGTACACTTGACCATTAGACCTTTGGTACCGACATGTTAACGGTAACCTACAAAACTGTTACGGTGGCCGTTACGGCTGTTACGGGCTGTTACGGTGGCCGAAACCCCGATTCTCACCGGTTCTGAAAATACCGCAACGGTTAACACAATTGAAGTTTTTCAAAAATTTGGGTTAAAAAGCTTTTTGTTATGTATATGATATGATAAATGTTACTCCATTATTAAATTATTGAAAAGTAAAGAAAAATAATTTTTTTTTTATTTGAACCCGACTTGGATAAAATAGTTAAGACAATGAATCAAGTAGGAGGAACCAAAGACACAATGATCATCAAAGTGATGGTTCTTCTTCAATGATGCGTAGCTTTGGTGAATTTTCGTTGGGGCAATCACCAAGCTCATAGTATGGATTTTTGTATGGTACAAGTCAAAGCTATTATCCGCCACAACCATATGGATTTTTTCATGCAGAGGAATACCCCATTGTGTCTCCTCAACCTCAAATGTCTTATGGATATTATGGACAAATGCATAACATCAGTACAAATCAGTCTAGTAATTCATTGGGATATGCTCAGGGTCAAAATCATCCTTATCAGTTACAAAGAGAAGATGGTCTACAAATGATGAATCAAATGTCCACTGAAGATACAACTAAAAAATGACAATCTTTTCATGAACCCCAACCAGAGTAACAAGATCCACTACGAAATTCATTTTAGTGGTGAACCATGTATCTTTTTAAAAATTATTTTACATTGTTGGAAATAAATTATATCTTTTGTGATTTCAATTTTTTATTTATTTAAATTTAAATTTAATTTAATAATATCATAACAAGTATATCATAAACATTGAAATAACGACGACACCATTAGATTTATTAATAACTCATTTTTTTATATTAAAATTCTTTAAAAAATTAAATAAAATTCACTTAAATCTACCAAAAAATTATTTTTCTTCATTCATGTTGCCAAAAGTATTCAATTAGAACATTTTGGGTTAGATGTGCAAGATTTAAAAAAATTCATGATTGTGATAACTGAGTCCCGTTACGTAATCCCGATATTGACCGAGTCCGTTACACCGATACCGTTACCGTTACAGTGACCGATACCGTTACGGCGAACAATGATGTATGTATATATATGTGCGTGTGTGGGGCAATATATTGTGAATCCCTTGTATGATGGTGGTACATAAAATTTCCGAAAAGTTGTTCATATTCTAACTGTTTTGTGGAATAGACCAACTAGCAGATGTACCACATGTTGAACATTGGGGAGTTCTGATCACTTCAAGCAAAGCCATCCATTGAAAGACCAGTCTTACCAAAAGCTTAATATGCCAATTTTAATATCTTGATAAGATAAACTCTAACAACTTTCATAGGTTTTTTTCCATTAATATCTTAAAAAAAATTCTCCGTAGTGTGTGGTGAAATAGAAGGCTACAGTGTAGGATTATGAAATAAAAGCCACAAGAATCTGAAGACGAAGGACAAAGTCATCAAACAAAACACATTCATTACTACCATAGTTATTGTACTAACAAAGAACAAAGGGTTAATTACAACCACATCCCGTGAAGTTTACCTAAATTACAGCGACATACAAAACTTGCATAGTATAAATAATTAATCCCATGATATTTTAAAAAGTTGACAAATCCCCTAATACTTTTTAGCATATGAATTATCAGTTTTGTCCTTGAATAAATTAGTCAATCAAATTAACAAAATATATTTTCATTTAAAAGACTACATCTCCCTTTTATTTCTATGCATTATATACCACTCATTTTAAAAGATTATCTTGGGTATAGAATAATTGATAACTCCGTAACAACCACTTGTCACCGCTTGATTATAATTAAAATATGTATATGTTTTTTAATGATTGATACATTAAGAAAAACAAAAAAATTGTGAAATAAATTAAGAATATAAGGTCTTATAACGTGTTATTTTATCTTTTTTTTTTCTCTCGAATTATAGGTATTAAACGAGTAACAAAAAGTGCATCATTATTGAACGAGCATAAAAAATAAAAAAAATAAAGAATAACTTCAACTTACATAGTACAGAAAAATTATTGATAGTTTTGTTAGATTAATAGGTCGAGTGCTTCAGGATTGTACTAGACACCTTAATGATGAACACTTGAAATTGTTGATAGCATATTCAATGAGTTCGTTGACATCTTTATTAATCTAAGTTACTTTATAATGTTAAAGTAGATTATTAATTACTCATTCCGTCCCACAATAGATGTCCATTGTCGACTTTTTAACAATTCTTTAGAATTTTTGTGTTGGCATTTTTTTTTTCAAAGGCAAAGATTATATAAAAGAAAGAAAAGAGGCTAAAGCCTTACAAACCATATAGGGGCATACCCATGGACTTACAACAAGGTGAAAACCAAAATCCACCAAATAAAGAAGAAAAAACATGTAGAGATCATGTTACAATATAAGAAGCAACAAATCATCCAAAAACAAGCAAAATCCAAAGAGGAATGAGCCTGAATAAAGCCAACACTGCCCAAAAGAGGATCCCTTGTGAGCTGAGCAAGGCATCTTAGTGAGGACCAACCCACAGAAAACAAAAATAGCTTGCACAACCAATCCATGAAACAACCAAGCATAGCCACCCTACTGTATATGAAAGTAATCATACTTGAAGTAGTAAAGATAAAGGTAAATCCCAAGCTTGAACCAGATTCATATTGAGCTGAGAATGAGTGAATTTGGATAAAGGAAAAAGCTTGTATCTGACAGAATTCACAATCCTCTTGCTAATCTCCTCTAAAGTCAAGAACTCAAAAGCAACCACAATTCATACACAGAAGTAGAAAAGGCCAGCTTATTGATCACTACAACCAAAGAGTTACCATGAAGATTTTCACATATCCATTGCATAATCTAATTCCAGTCCCCATATGGCCACTCTAGAAAACCTTTTTGTGCAATACTCCTCCAAAGTCTGCTGGTAAAGTTACACTGAAAAAATAAATGATCCATATCTTCCACTCTAATACCACATAATAAGCAATTAGCTTGAATAAGCATATCAATGGAGATAAGAAAATGAAGAGTAGAAAACCTGTTTTGTTGAGCTAACCACACCATGAATGAGTGCTTTGGAAGATGGTGCTTGAACCAAATAAGCTTACTCCAATGCACAACATCAGCCTTATACCTATAAAGATCCCAGGCTGAGTTGATGGTGAAATTACCATTTATACGAACCCAAATGACTCTATCCTTTCTGCTTTGGTCAGGGATTAGATTAGGAGGGAAGCTATGTTTGAAATCAAGCCACTGCTGAGAATTCATTGCAGGAAAATGCCAGCCTGAATATGTTATAAACCTACTCACTACTGCCCTATTGCCAAGTCTAGAGTTTCTGATCATATTTGGAGAGAACAAACTACACAAAGGACTGTGAGGATGCCAATTATCATACCACAATGAAGTTGATCTACCATCACCAATAAGATGTTTGAAGGCATGCCTAATCATATCCCTGATTTTGAGAAGTTGCTTCCATGTCCATGAACAAGACCTTGAAATAACTAACTCCCAAAAAATCCTATGCTTCAAAAGATAGTGTTTAACCCATATTGACCACAAACTGCCAGTCTCTGAATGTAAAAGATTCCAAATATGCTTTGACATTGCAGCATAGTTCCATTCATCAAGGTCCTTAATGCCCAAACCTCCTTCCTCATATGGAGTACAAACTGTAACCCAAGCAACCATGTAGCCCCTTTTGTCATTTTAGAACCAGTCCACAAAAATTTTCTAATGAGAGATGACATCTCTTTAAGCGCAGGTTTTGGCAGGATGAAATGAGAGGCCCAATAAACTTGAATAGAGAAAAACACATACTTAATGAGTTGAAGCCTCCCAATAAAAGAGAGATGCTTAGAAGACCAACTATTGATTCTAGCTGTGAACTTAGCAACAAGGACATCACAATAAGATCTAGTGAGCTTAGAAGATATCAAAGGGATTCCCATGTATCTCACTGGAAGGGTGCCCACTTGAAGATTCAGCCTTGCTTGAATAGTTGTAAGAACATTTGGATCCAAAGCAACATGAAATAAAGTGCTTTTAGAGAGATTTGGAAGTAGACCAGAAAGAGCTCCAAATTTATCCAAAGCAATCATGAGGCAATTAATTGAAGGTAAATCACTTATAGAGAATAACAATATGTCATCATCAAAAAACAAATTAGTGATGTTGTGAGCTTGACATCTCTAATGATGTTTGAAAGTAGCCCCAGCAGTTTCATGCTTCAAGATGCCATTCAAAACTTCCATCCCCAAAATAAAGAGATAAGGAGATAGAGGATCTCCTTGTCTAATTCCTCTTGAGCTAGAGAAGTACCCCTTTAAAACACTATTTATGTTTGTAGAAAACATTGGAGTGGTGACACATGCCATTATGAATTTAACCTAGTGATAAGGAACATGAAAAACATGTAGGACAACTTCAAGGAAAGACCATGAGATAGTGTCAAAAGCTTTAGTCAAATCAATCTTCATTGCAACTCTAGACTCCCCATTATCCTTATGATAGTCTTGCATAAACTCTTGAGTAAGTAGAATGTTATCAGAGATGCTCCTACTAGGGATGAAAGCAGCTTGGTTAAAACCAACACTTTGAGCTAAACAAGGCTTGAGTCTATTAGCTATAATTTTGGTAATGCATTTATAAATTATATTACATAAAGAGATTGACCTAAAATAAGACACAAAAGTAGGGTTATCCACCTTTGGGACCTAAGTGATAATTGATAAGTGTCAAATATTAGACATTTTGACCTCTTAACTCACTACAGTTATGTCCTTTCATTCCATTATTTGGTATTTTTATGATGTTTGTGTGTTAAAGCATGTTTCAGGAGCTTAAAGAAGAAATGAAACTAACTTTGGTGAATTAACTGAGTACATGTTCTTTCTATCCAAGAGGAGATTCAAAGAGGCATTTTGAGACAAAAATGGCTCCCGGAGGGCAAAAATGGTATTTTCAAAAGCCGTCATCTACAACAAAAAGTCTCGTGGAGTCAAGATGGTCATTTTGGCATGGTTGCGGGGAAAATTAATTTCCATGAAAATACCTACGCCTACAGAAGCAAAAAGAGCCTAGAAAGTGAAAAACTACGCTTGAGCTACCCCTGACACCTACGCCTGACCCCTATGCCTAACCTACGCCTAAGGCATAGCTGGGGTACACCTAAGGCGTAGGTGCAACAAGTTCTAGCTAAAATGTCTGATGTGGCCCGTTTTTCATTCCAAGATACGTCGACAACTTTTCCATCTCAAAGTGCGTGTACCACACATCATGTACATCAGAGAATATGGTTTCAGTGATTGCTGGTGAAATTACCAAGAAGGAAAAATCTTCACATTTATCTATATATACACGATCCAATATCAGTGTTAGGGGGTTGGTTGATAGAGCTTTACACACGTTCAACTTCATAGCAACCTCTGAAGTCATATATCTTCACAGAAGAGAAGACATATTCATACCTAGAGATCCGGAAAAGAAGCCACAGAGAGCGTTTCTACATAAACAATGTAGTCACCTTCCACCATGGCCAACTAACTCAGTATCTAGGATTTTCTAGCAAAACCCTAGCCAAGTAATGTAGTTTTTCATTATTTTCAATTGTAATTAGGGGAAACTGTTGACCATACTGTGATGATTGTAGTAGATAAGAGATCGTTTTGATTTTCAATATAAAATTCTATACTTGTTCTAAATTCTCGTCTTAGATGAAATGATTATTGTATTTTACATAACCATAATGATTCAATATGGGCTAGAATTCGGATGTTTAATTTATGGTTCTCTACACAATGGTGGTAATAAAACTTGAAACCCTAGGTTGACACAGGCCATGCCTTAGCGATTTGAAATAGACATGCTTTAGTTTATTTTCATGCATTAGGAATAAATTAGAGTAATTTAATTGACATGTACTAGTCGGGTCAATCATGAGATGGGTTGTCGCAATCCGGTTGATGGTAATCCTTTTTGGGGTCGTATTTAGTTATTTGCAGTACGACCTGATTCATAATTTATGGATCACCTTCTTACAATTGTTACATTGATAAACTATATTATGCGGTTAGTGGTGGAGCGATGAAAACCTTAATTTTCTCTCTCATCTGAATTACAAACCAATTTACTTTGCTTTTTAGATAATTTAAATTAAAATAGATAATTTGGTCTTTGACCACCCAAACCAAACAACTTTGCAGAAATATAATTCAGTGTTTTTGAACTATTAAAGTGAACAATCTAGTCTCTGTGGGATCAATATCCCTTAATCAAGTTGTTGCTATTTTACAATTGATACGTGCACTTGCGTAGGGTAAAACCTAGCGCTGTTATAAGAGGCTATTTTTAAAAACATTTATACTCCCTCTAGACATACATCAAGTTTTTGGCGCCGCTGTCGGGGACTAAGCATTGTTCAATAGCTTTAATAGTTTATTTACATTGCGTTATTGTATTGTATATAAAGTTGGAATTTTTATGTTTTTGTGAGGTACTCTGAGAAGCACAAAGGGATTTAGAGGAGCAGTGAAAGTTGTGTCGTTGGACCTCTTGTGAGTTTTAGTTTATCTTAAATTTGTACATAAGTTTAGAAGTAGTTAGTTTTATTTTTTGAAAAAAAAATTATGCAATTTTCGTATAAACTGTTAGAAACTCCGATTTTTGTAAACGAGGTGAGGTTTTTGAGTGGAAAAGAGCCATTGAAAAAACTCACATAGTGATCCTAGTTGATTCTAGGCCAAAATACGTCGTTTAGGATCTCAAAACTGCGATTTTGTGATTATCAGAAAATAAAAGTTTTGGATTTCGAGAAGATGGCCGACCGTAATGCTCATACAAGGAAGGCACCAGCCACAATTTTTAAAGCATACTATGCACCAGAGGCGTACGATTCATATGCTGAATTCCCAGAGGAAGAAGACGCGAAGCACTTCGAGATCAAGTCAAGCATTATTAATATGCTTTCAAAATTTTCTGCCCTTAGGATAGAGGACCCTTACCAGCACATAAATAATTTCTTAGAGGTTGCCTCTACTGTTAGGTATGATAATATGTTTAAGAATGACTTGAGAGTGATATTATTTCATTGGTCGTTGAGGGAAAGAGCCAAAAGATGGCATATCAAATTGGCTAAAATAATTAAAATTGATTGGGAAGCCTTTAAAAAAGAATTTATGGAAAAACATTATCCCAAAGGAAAGATCTCAGAGGCACAAGATGCAATCAAGAGTTTTCAAGAGTTGCATGGTGAGCATTTTCATGATGCATGGGAGAGATAGTGAAATCTTATATAAGTGTCCCTACCATAGGTTCGCTGAACATTATATAGCTAAGAATTTTTACATGGGACATGGAGATAAACATAAGAATTTGACAGATGCGGCAACACAAGGGTAATTTATCCTGAAACCAGTAAAAGAAATCTTAGATTTGTTTGACAGTATTAGTGAGAATACAATTCAATATGAATCTGAGTTGAGGTCTAGAGGTGCACTAGATAAAACATCTGAGAAAGCTTATGTTGTGAATCATAATGATGTGAGAGATTCAGTGGCATTGATAGGAGATAAATTAGAAAGATTTGAAAAGATTCTCCAGAGAAATCATTCCCCTGGAAGAGAAGTGTCAGAGGTAGAAGTCAATTATTCTCACAATGAGTGTTAAAGTGGTGAATTCGTTGCTGCCAATGCTAATGTAGCATGGAACTACCTAAACAATGCTCCTTTCACCAATTCATACACATCAAATGTCCAAAATTTTCCCTCTTTCATCTCAATCTTCGAATGTGGAATCAATGTTCCCTCAGGAACAACAATCATATAATACACAACCAAGGTTTCAACAGAGTCAACAATTATATCAATCCCCACCAATAATCATGGCTTGAAACTCTCAGTCAAATTACCAACCCAGACAGTCATTCACTGATTCTCAGGCTCTCTAACATTCAATAATAATCAGGCTTTCCAGCCATATAATTTTCAAACTCAGCCTCAAGGAAACCAAACCCAAGGATTCAATTCAAATCAAGTTTACCCTCCATATCCTCAAAACCATCTCCAACATCAAAATTCAATTCAAAATCCACCACTAAGACCACCTAGCTTTGAAGAAGAGGTGATTAGTGCCCCGAGGGAGTTAAAAAATAAATTTAATAATTATCAGGCGACCATCCAAACAGTGAACTCTCATTCCCAATCCATTGCTCAAATGGGAGCCCAAATGGTACAACTAGCGAATGTTGTGGATAGGATAGAGAGAATATTGCCTAGTCAACCAGTCGCTAACCCAAAGCCGCAACAAGCACTGGAGCTTGAATCCTTTGTTGAGACAGTCCAAGCGGTCATAATTTTGAGAACTGGAAGAGAAGGGAATAGTAAGGTTGAGGAGTAGCATGAAGAGAGGTTGAAGAAGCAAAAAGCCAAAGAAGTTCAAAGAAATGTAGAAGAATAAGCTCATAAGAAAGAGGCTGAGAAAGTTTATATAGATCAACCTCAAGTGGAGGAAGATGAAGAGCCGGAAAGGGAACCATATGAGGAAGAAACACCATTCCCTCAACGTCTTAGAGAGTTAGCTAAAAATGGTAAGGATAAAGAGTCAGATGTGTTGGAGACATTCTGATAAGACAAGATTAATTTGCCTCTCCTAGACATTATAGACCAAATACCACCCTATGCTAAGTTTTTCAAGGACCTCTGTACGCAAAAACGAAAAAGTAGACCAAAGACTCTAAAGAAAGTCATGTTGATTGAACAAGTGAGTTCATTGCTTCTAAGTAACATACCACCTAAGAGGAAAGATCTTGGTGCTCCCACTATTCCATGTGTCATTGGTGACCAGGAAATTGGTAGAGCTCTTCTTGATCTGGGTGGGAGTGTTAACTTACTACCATATTCAGTTTACTAACAGCTATGGTTGGAAGAGCTTAGTCCTACCTCGGTGGAGCTCCAATTTGCAGACAGGTCAATCAAGCAAGTGAGGGGAGTTCTGGAAGATGTCATCATTCAAGTGGATAAGTTCTAATTCCTAATGGATTTCATAATTCTTGATACAGAACCGTTCAAGACTTGAAAGAACATATCCCAGTGATATTAGGAAGACCGTTATTGGCCACAACCAATGCGTATATTGATTGTAGGACAGGGGTGATGCATCTATCTTTTGGGAATATGAAGGTAAGGATGAATATTTTTTATACAGGTCAGTAAAGCAATACACCGGTCGAGTGCTTTAATGTAGAAGAAGTCAATAAGTCTTGTAAAGAACCAGTACTTCAGAGACGGGCAGGAAATGACCTAGATGATGTGATTGAAAGGTCAAATACAAAGTTTGACACATGGGAGGAGCAAAGAGATTTGCCTGAATCTCCATTTGAGTCACTAACGACATTGGTGCTTGACAACTCATTTTATAAGATTGGGTTATATGACGGCACTGAAGGTCGAGAGAAGAGCTTAGTGATGGAAAGATCGGAGGTGGATTTTGAAAATTGGGAGGACCAATAGCGATCTAGTTTGAAAGTTATTGCTGCCTTGGGAGCTGCGTTGTACTCGCCGTCAAAGAGAGCATCAAGAGAGTCACCTGGACCTTAACTTATTCCTCCACAGAAATTGGTGCATGAAAGTACACTTTCTGAGATGGTGTTGCATAGAGAGGATGACAAATTAAAAGATAAAACGGGTGTGAAGAATGCTAGAGGTGATCATTTTCCACGAATTGTCATAGAGCCTACAAACCGAGGTAGGCCTTTGCGGAGACATTGTGCCGACAACGTTAAACATTGGTCCTAGGCTATGAAAGTTAGTTTCTAGCCTTGGTTTGTATAATAGTAGGTGTAGATGCCAAAAAATGCATAACACAAGAATGAAGTTTATTGATCAATTTCTTTTCCATATATACATTCCCTTCTTGGGCTTTGAGCCCATTAGAGCGACATTCTCTTGCTTACATCATCATTTTTTTCTTTCTTACATCACTAACTTGGTCCCCAAGTTGTTTTCAGAATATTTTGGCCATTAGGCTTGGAATGGCCCCCATTCTCGGGCTTTGGTCATCCATGATGGGCTATCTGGTTCGTGGGCTAAAGGCTTGGTGGGCCTGAAGAATCCCATATGTACACATGCCTCTCTTGGTTTTGGGCTTTTAAGCACTTAAAGCCTATAGCCAAGAGTAACATATGGTAGGCTGATACGCCCCCTCTGTCAGGTGACGTGGTAGGGCTATTAAATGAGGACAATTGTCCTCATGATTTGAATTCAAATTCATGGTCATCGTGGCCTAGATTTTCATGCGGGTGGCTGAAAGGGCGACTCAATTCCCCGTTACTTGTGCACATGACCTTTGGTATTCGTCTTCACCCCCTTATAAATAGCTCCCCCTTACAATTCTTGCAAGCTTCTTACTTTGTGATTTTTATTCTCTCAGCAAAAAGGAACTCCCTGCAAATCATCTTTCTAGTCATTTTGCGCCAGAAACTGTAAATTCTCACCGGAAAACTCATTAATCCTTGTCAGAATCTTCCCGAAGTTCATTTTAGTATAAGTTCTTCCTTCTATCTCTTCTTCCTTTCTTCCACCATGTCTGACAGTGATGACACCTGATCGGGTAGTGATCGTCTTCCTTTCGCTGTTGATCCTGATGCCTCTCTCAGTTCCCCATCAGTTGAAGTGGTTAGGACAGTCAGATCCAGTCCTCCGGAGGTCACCCAACATGTTGGTACCGGTGAGGTTCCTGTTGTCACTATTCCAGTTGGGGGTTAGGCTGTTAGGAGATTCAGAACTTAGATTACCGCTGATCCCTTGATAGTTAAAAAAAGGGTAGACGCAGTTCTAAAGAAGCTTGAGGTTCCTGATGGGGTGATTATCAGGCACTACCCTAAGGATAAGGGTTTTAGATTGGGTGAAGGAGTTAGGGATGACCAGATCTTGCTTTCTTTTTACCATCTTCAGATCCTCCGATTTCTAATTCACCCTTTCTTTCTGTTTGCTTTGTCTACTTTAGGTCTAGCCCCGCTTCAGGTTGGGTCAAATTTCTTTAGAATACTGGCCATGGTCCTGCTACTCAATCGGGATCTAGGTCTGGACTTGGGCCTAGCAGAGGTCTTGTTTTCTTATAAGCTACAGGATCAAAAGGACTGTAAGGGGCGTTTCAATCTTTTTCCATATCAGGGGAGAAAGATGTGTGATGGAGTTGTAAAGTCTAATAAGGGTTGGAAGGAGAGGATAATTTTGGTGAGCGGGAACTGGAGACATCCTGATGAAAAATTCCTGATAGGTGCTCAAAAGTATCCATTTTAAGCCCCTATCTTACTGTTGTTATGTCTTTACATTCCATTATTTGGTATTTTTATGTCGTTTGTGTGTTTAAGCGTGTTTCAGGAGCTTAATGAAGATTACGAGCTAACTTTGGGGAATTAACTAGAGAAGTGCTTGTGTTTATCCAAAAGAGAGAGTAAAAGAGGTGTTTTCAAGAGAAAAATGTCTCCCAGAGGGCGAAAACGTCATTTTTCGGAGCCGCAACTTCCAGAATCATAACGAGTGAGTTGAGGGGGTTCAAACGAAGTAATTATCAAGTAAAATGGTTTTCAGGGGTTTTGCTACGCTTAACCTACGCTTTCAGTTGCAAAAAGTGGCCAGAAAGTGAGTTTCTATGCTTGTCCCTACGCTTGAAGCGTAGGTGCAGAATGCAACAGTGTTTTTGAAACAAAATTTCAGTCAACTTTGGGAGCTCTTAACTTAATTAAAAGAGGTCCAAATGGAGTTATTCTTGAGCATATCATCAAGATCTTGAAGTCAGATTTCCAAGGATATATTACATGCATCCGTCCAATGTGTGTAGCTCCAGATATGATAAAAATAGTAAGAGGTGTCTTGCAAAAAAAACTGGAAATTTCAGATTCGGGCCAAAATCCTATTTTGACCCGGATTGATCCAAATTGACCCGGATGACTTTGAGTTCGACTCCACCATCTCTATACATGTAATATACACATATTATACATCATATATTAGGGTTTTGATTTGTTGGGTGTGAAATTACCAAAAAGAGTAATCATATTCTCCAAGTTAGGGTTTCCCTCAGCTTTGTCTATAAATACCAAGCTTTGCTACAGAATTTTGGGACTCTTCTTCACCCAATTTTGGGACTTCTCTACACATTAGTTTTCAGAATATTTTTTGGAGATTCATCTATCATTTCAAGGATGAACCATTCAAGACCTAGAGATCCGGATAAGATGACCATGAAGGGCGATTCTACATCAACGATGCAGTCTCCTTCTACCATGAACAACTAATTCGGTATCTAGAATTTTATAGCAAAACCATAGCCAAGTAATGTAGTTCTTTCATTATTTTCAATTGTAAAGAGGGGAAACTGTTGACCATAATGTGATGATTGTAGTAGTCAAGAGACTGTACTGATTTACAATATAAAATTCTATGTTTGGTCTAAATTCTTATCTTAGATGGAATGAATATATTATTTTACACAACTATGATTATTCAATATGAGCAGGAACTCGGATGCTTAATTATGATTTTTTATACAATGGTGGTAATGAAACTTGAAACCCTAGGTTGACACAGGCCGTGCCTTGGCGATTTAGTATAGACATGCTTTAGTTTATTTTCATGCATTAGGAGCAGATTAGAGTAACATAATTGGCATGTACTAGTTAGGTCAGTCATGAGACAGATTGTCGCAATCCGGTTGATGGTACTCCTTTTTGGGGTCGTATTTATTTATTTGCGGTACGACCTGATTCACAGTTATGGATCGCCCTCTTATAGTTGATACAATGAGGAACTATATTATGCGGTTAGTGGTGGAGTGATGAAAACCCTAGTTTTCTCTCTCATCTGAATCACAACCAATTTACTTTGCTTTTTAGTCAATTTAGTTAAAATTAGATAATTTGGTCTTTCGACCACCAAAACAAATAATTTTCAGAAATATAATTCAGTGTTTTTGAATTGCTAAATTGAACAATCTCAGTCTCTGTGGGATTGATATCCCTTACTCAAGCCATTGCTATAGTATAATTGATATGTGTGCTTGCATAGGGTAAAACCTAGAGTCGTTAAGGTGTTATTGTTAACCACATATTTTTACACACCTGACGTCGCATCACTCCCCGATCCCCAAATCTTTTAGCTAACACCTATTCCCCTCTTTCAAACCTTATCATTCAGGGGTATGTGATGACAAGTTGGGGATGCATGTTTTTAAGTTTTTTGAAGGTGCTTGCTAACCACAAGACCCCATTTTATATTAAATCTCATTTTGCCCTTCTAAAGTCCAAAGTTTGGGGTAAACCTTTAAGGATGTGTCATGGCTTCCTGACTGATGATGCTTTACAGGGATTATCATCTGAAAGAGTGGACATCATGCTGACAATTCCTCAACCTAGCCTCAAAAGCAAACGAAAGAGGGCCTCGGGCAACCCAACCACTTCTCCTACCTTTTCTGTCAATGAGGTTCCACCCCTACCCCCTTCATGTGATCCTCCACTTATTCCTCATCTTCCTCCTCTTTTAGGGGAGGAAAGCATTGTCATCCCCATTTCTCCTGTTCTCCCTTCCTTAGGGGAGAAACCTATTGAACCATCCCGGTCTGCTGGTGATGGTGTTTCTGCATCAAATGGTGATGGGGATGGTGCTCCTGTATCAACTGGTGATGGGGTGACATTTCCATCTTCACCTATGCTGGTCCTATCCCGTTTCTGATCGGGGGATGACCAGTCTGGCCGTTCGGTTCGGCCCCGATTGACAACAACAGTCTCCCCAAGTGTATAGATGGAGTTCGAAGCCGCAGTTGAGAAACTTGTTCCCTGGAATCCAAGGATAAGGCTTCCGGGTGGCGGGTTCTTGGTCTGAGGGAATGAGACCATTAATGATGACATTTCTCTTCGGGAGATGCGTCTTTAGATTTGGACCCCGACTGATCAAAACAAGATGAAGAAGGTGGACAAGGGAGAGCTGGCCCTGATAGTCCCTGAGTTGTAATGAAGGTGATTTATGTGCAACTTGAACTTATTTCCCATATGGTTTTTATTATTTCATTTGGTATGTTTACTGATTGATTTTTATGATAGATGCTCTATCTCACCCAAGCTTATAACTTGAAGCTTGAGGAGGACAATAGGGCCCTCAAGGAATCGACGGAGTACCTAAGGCTGAAGGAGGAGGCCAGGAAGAAAACGGTTGCCATGCTGGTGATTGCCAATGAAAAATTGGAGGCTCAGAGCATTCGGGTCATAAAAGTAGAGCAGCTGCTTCAGGAGGCTGAACAGAAAATCAGAGAAGGAGAGGAGGTGCAACAAGCTTTGTCAACTAAGTATCAGGAGCTGGTGGCCAAGTTTGAATCTTTGGAGGTTTCTCACCTCAAGATTATTGAGGAGAAAGTTGAAACTGAGAACCTTCTGGTAGTGGAAAGGTCTATAGTAGAGATGTGCCATCGGGGTGCCAACCAGATGTATAATCACTTTAAAGATACTTCCAATTACCGGGTCGGGTTTGGCTGGAGGTCCTGCTTTCAGGATTTTCAGAAACCTACTGAGGAAAAAGACTTTATCTCTGTGGAGGAATTGGATGAGTCTTTTAGAATTGCCCATCCTTACAAGGATCCAGAAGCAAGCTTCGATGACATCCTCTTCTGTGATTTTTTTACTAAGCCTCTCCCCGGGTCTGCTCCAGCTTCTGGCACCGCTGCGTCTGAACTAGCTTTGGTTCCTGATTTCACTGCTGCCCGATCCCTCTTGAACTGAGTCAGGCGCGCAAGAGGGAGCCGTTACTAGGGCCAGTGATAGGATTAAGGAGTTTGGTCCCGAGTTCATATACCAGGGGCAGAAGACTTAACATTTCTTCTCTGTCTCTTTTTGTACTTTGTAAGCCTTGGCTACCGGGGCCAGTATCTAATATAAATTTTTGACTCATTTGTAGAACCAACTAATATTTTATTTCATGCTCTTGATGTCACGCTACTTTAGTTAATTAATAATTTTTGTAAAATTTTGATAATTTATGGATTAATCGGTAATGTGCCTTTCAGACTCTTGAGGCCTTGTGAAAGATGTCACAATACTTAGATAGTTTTTTTTTTTGTAAAACTTTGATCACTTATGGATCAGTGTTGTGTCTTTCGCGCTCTTGAGGCCATGCGAGAGACCTGTCAACACTTAGTTTATTTTTTTTTTCAAAATTTTGATCACTTGTGGATCGGTGTTGTGTCTTCAGGCTCTTGAGGCCATGCGAGAGACATAATAACACTTGGATATTTTTTTGTAAAACTTTGATCACTTATGGATCAATGTTGTGTCTTTCGGGCTCTTGAGGCCATGCGAGAGACATGACAACACTTAGTTAATTTTTCTTCAGAATTTTGATCACTTATGAATCAGTGTTGTGTCTTTCGGGCTCTTGAGGCTATGCGAGAGACATGACAACACTTAGTTTATTTTTCCATCAGTAATCATCCGTAAGCTATCTTTGCCAAGAAAAGACAATTTTACTGATGTTAACTCAACTGATCTGGCATTGAAGCCTTTTTACAAAAGGGAACAAGGTAGGGTAAAATCGGATTGGCCCGTTATGGGTAGTACCTCTTCAGGTGAGAGGCGTTCTTGGAGTTTGGCTCCATTTTACCGTCTTCATTTTTGCAGGCGCGATACACTTTGCGCCCAATAACTTCGGTGATGGTGTACGACCCTTCCCAAGGCTCCTTGAGAGTCCAATTTTTTGCCTAAAGACCATGTCCCCGACCTGGAACTCTCCTCTTTTAAATTTTTAATTGAAATGGTTTCGGACACGCTGTTGGTAGGATGCCAACTTGATTCCTACTGCGTTTCTTCTTTTATCCAGTAGATGAAGATTGTGAGCCAGATGCTGGTTATTAGGGCCATCTTCCCAGGCTTGGCTCCTGAGGTTTAGAATTTTGACTTTTGTGGGGATTACAACCTCAACACCATATGCCATGGCAAAGGGTGTTTCCCCAGTGGGTTGCCAGGGTGTCGTTCTATACGACCATAACACTTCAGGCAGTTTTTCTAGCCATGCTCATTTGGCTTCTTCAATCTTTTTTTATAAGAGTGTCAAATATGGTTCGATTTGTCCTTTCAGCTTCTCCATTCCCTTATAGGTACTCGACCAAAGACGTATTCTAATTGATCCCATGCTCGGGGAAGAATGCCCTTACCTTCCTATGTCCAAGTTTGTTCCATCGTCCATCATAATTATTCTCGGTAGCCCGAATCTGCATATTATGTGGCTCCAGATGAACTTGATGACATGGTTGCTCTTAATTATAGGATAAGCTTCGTCTTTTACCCATTTCATGAAGTAGTTAGCGGCCAGAAGAACATAGGACGTTGATCGTATTGCCTTCAGGAGTGGACCCACAATATCCATTCCCCATCGGACGAAGGGGTGAGGGACCACGATAGGGTGTAGGAACTTTAGTGGCCAATGGATAACATTTCCATGCATTTGACACGCGTTGCACCTTCAGACATAGTCCTCGGCATCCCGTGACAGATAAGGCCAGAAGTATCCTTGGGAGAGTATTTTGTGAGACAGGGATCTTCCTCCAGAGTGGTTCCCGCATGACCCGCTGTGGATCTCCTCCATTACTGCCCTTACTTCAGAGGGGGTTATGCATTTTAAATATAGACTTGGGAATGATTTCCGATAGAGCTGCCCTCTTATGATTGAGTATCGGGCAGAATTCATCCGGATCTTGCGAGCTTCTACTTTATTCTCCAGGAGGGCCCCATGCTTGAGGTTCATGTCATGTGATCCATCCAGCTGGGTTCCCAAGGGATAAACATTACATTCTCAGGATCTTGAATGCTTGGTCTGGCTAGGAAATCTACCAACATAACTCGTGTCAGGTCCTCATCAGTTGAGGATGCCTGCCCGGTTATGTGATCAGCCACAGTGTTTTCATTTCTTGGGATCTGATTGAAAGTTATTCTTTAAAAATGCTCTATTTCTTTTAACACGAGTGCCCGATAAGACTCCATTTTTGCTTCCTTTGCCTCGTATTCTACTTTGATTTGTTGGATGACTAATTGGGAGTCACTATGCACTTCTAAGATCTAGTTCTGGAGGCTTTTGGCTAACCTCAAACCAGATATGATTGCTTCATACTCGACGTCATTATTGGTGGTTGGGAATTATAGTCGTACTGACATATGAAGATGAGTACCATCGAGCGTCTTGATTTCCAGGCCAACCCCTGACCCATTTGAACTAGCTGACCAGTCCACAAATAGCTTCCAAGTATTTGGTTCAGTTTCCTCTTCAAGTAAGAAGTCTGCCATTACTTGACCCTTGATGGAGACTCGGGGTATGTAAGTTATATCATATATGCCTAATTCAATAGCCCACTTGGAAATTTTACGAGAAAAGTCAAGTTTAAACATAATGACTCGGATAGGAGTGGAGGTCAGGACAATGATTGGATGCGCCTCAATGTAATGCCTGAGTCTCTATTTTGCATTTATCAGTGATAACACCAGTTTCTCTTGCCTGCTGTATCAGGTTTCAGCATCTGCCAATGATTTGCTAGTGTAGAAAATAGACATCTACAAGCTTCCATCCTCCCTGATGAGGGTCGTTCTGGTTGAAATGGAAGACGTTGCGAGATAGAGATACAAGACTTCATCGGGTTTCGGTGTGGTAAGGATTAGGGGCTTGGCCATGTACTCCTTCAATCTTGCAAGGGCCTTGAATTACTTTGGGCCCCAAACTTCACCTTTCCTTGCCTTGATTGCCTGAAATAATGGTCTGCATCGATCGGTAAGTTTCGAGATGAATATGCTAAGGGCAACCACTCTTCCAGTCAGGACTTGAACATCCTTTTAAGTCTAGGGTTCCTTCATTTCCATTAACGCTTTGACTTGTGTCAGGCTAGCCTGAATTCCGGTCCGGTCCACAATGTTTCCTAAAAACTGTCTAGATGACACGTCAAAGGAACATTTCTCCGGGTTGAGTTTCATCCCATGTCTTCTGAGGCTGTCAAACAGTTGTTACAGATGTTCCAAATGGTTACCTTTTTCTCTGCTTTTGACCACAATGTCATCGATATAATATTTGATCATAGTACCCATCATCCCTTTGAAGATCCTGTTTACCAATCTCTAGAAAGTAGCACCTGCAATTTTCAATCCGAAAGGCATAACTCTAAAATAGTAAATACCTGTTTCAGTGATGAAGGATGTCTTTTCTTCATCGGTCGGGTTCATCTTTATCTGATTGTACCCTGAGTATATATCCAGGATAGTCAACCGCTCATAGTTAGCGGTGGTATCCAACATCTGATCAATTTTTAGCAAGGGAAAACTATCCTTCGGGTATGGCCTGTTTAAGTTAGTAAAATCAACACAAACTCTCCACTTACCATTCTTCTTCTTGATAACTACGACGTTGGCAAGCTAATCGGGGTACTTCACTTCCTTGATGAACCCAACCTAGAGAAATCGGGATACCTCTTCTGCTATGATTTGGTTCCTGTGGGCTCTCATGCACCTCTGCTTTTGCCTGATTGGCCTTACATTCGGGTCAACATGTAGTGGGATCAATACCAGGCATATATGTGTGTCCCCAAGCGAAGACATTGGAGTTGGTCTATAAAAATCAGGTTAGTTCTTTTAATTCATAATCAATAAGGTTTGTACCTGTATTGGTGACTCTTTCAGGCTTATCGGGTATTATGGATACAGGCTGTAAAGGCTCGACCATGATCGGGATACCCGAATCCCCATCCTTTAATTACTATTTAGGATCTGGACCTTGATCTTTGGTGTGGATCTCTTTCAGGCTTTTCTCTTTCCTGATCTCCTTTAGGGTAACGACATAACATTCCTTTGCAGCCACCTGATCTTGTTTGATGTCGATGATGTCAAATCCGTTTGGGCCTATGCACCTCATCATCTAATGTAGGATTGAAGGCACCCCCTGCATCCTATGGATCCATCCTCTTCCCATGAGCAAATTGTAAGATGGCTTCACATCTACTATGACAAATGTTTTTGGAAGGGTCATTTGAGCAACAAATACTAGTAGTTGGACTTCCCCAATGGGTTCAACTTGCATCCCGTCGAATCCGCTTCTCGTTAAATCCTGTAATAGGGCTCCGGGAAGTCACAACCTTGCTTGGGTTGATTTCAAGCTTCTCGAAGGCCCATTTGGTGATGATGTTTGCATTGCTCCCTGGATCAATCATGACCCGCTTAACGAGGCAATTGGTTACTATCAATGTAATAACAATTGGCTACCACCAGTGGGTCATCATGAAGGGTCTAGATGTTTTGAAGGTCTGCTATAGAAAAAACAATTTGCGCTTCAATTGTCCTGTAGTGGAATTTCCTCACTTTATTGATTTTTGTCATTTTTTGGGCTCGACGCAGCTGGCTCAGAAATGGCTCCTTCCGTTTTCTTAAAGGTGGGGCCCCCAATAATCATATTGATAATTCTGACTAGCTACGCAGTTACGAGAATTTGGGGGACATTGGGTGCTTGCTGATCGGTCCTTGGTCTATCCCTCTAGATGTAATCCCGGAGCTCACCTCGAAGTATCATTGTCTCTACTTGGTGCCTGAGATTTTGGCACTCGTTGGTAAAGTGCCCAAAATCACTATGGAAGGCACAGGGCTTTGACTTATCCCTTTGATCTAAAGGTTGTCTAATCGGTGGTGGTGGTTGGAAGATTCCTCTGGCTTTGGTCTCTTGGTAAAGTTTTCCAAGGATGACCCTCAGGGGAGTCACTTTATCTTCAAACCTGGGATGCTTCACTGGGTTCAGGACTGAAGAACCCGAGGTAATTGTGTGCTTTTAGTCGGTTGCTATTTATTTTGATCGGGCTTTAACACTATCCAAGGCTGCCCTCTTTTGTCTGATAGCCTCTTCCTCTTCTATCCTCAAATACCCTTGGGCCCTAAAGTTTAGCTCCCCTATGCCCGATGGTGGGCGCTTCACCAAAGACTGATGAAACTTAGTCCTGGGAATCAGGGCCATTCGGAAGGCTTCGACGGTAGAGTACTGGTCACAATTGTCGATGGAAGAAGACTCAACGTTGAATTAGGATAGGGAACTATTCAAGGATTCTCCATTCTCCTGGATCATCGTGAAGAAGTAGGATATGGTTTTCTTCTATCTCTTGTTCCCGTAATACTAGGCAAAAAAGAGCTTGGTCAGTTGTTGCCAGCTACTAATTGATCCGGGCGGTTGCTTTCTGAACCATAGTAGAGTTGTATTGGCAAGACTCGTGGAAAATACTTTACAAAACAAGGCCTCATTCTTGGCATACATGGTCATTTTCTGGTGAATCTAATAAACATGCCCCTCGGGATCCTTAGTGCCATTATAAGGGGTAAACCGGGGCATGAAAAACTTCTTTAGGAAGGGCTCTCGGGTTATTCCAGGAGTGAATGATGAATGGATCAACTTAGTGGAGGCGTGAATGGCCAGATCATCGGTAGACTGGGTCCTCAGATCTCTCAGAACCTTTTTCTGGAACTCGGCCATCATCTGCTGGAGCTTTTGGGGGGTCAAGGCCTCATCGGTGATGGGGGGCTTGCCTAGGCGATAAGAGGATTCAGTATGCTCCTCTACCCCAACGCCATCCTCCTGGTCCTGAGAACGAATGGGTTCTGCTAGGGGAGCGGGAGGAAGAGCCATCCTCGCTATAAGCTCCGCGTTCTGCTTCTCAAGAGCTTGGCTCCGTTCCTTGACGGCTAATAGGTATTGCAGGATCTGTTAAATGGTCTAAGAACCACCTGCTTGGCTATCTCCAGTGGTCAGAGCATCAATTTGGGAACGGGTTACCGGCATGATTGCTGGGAGGGTTAAAAAATAAGATAATCACAGATCTAGAAGGTCAAGATGAATAGAAATAAGCTCAACTATCGAGATGGGAAGATGATCACAGATCTATAAAGTAAAGATAAATCATAGATCTAGAATCAAGAGAATTCCCACAGATGACGCCAATGAGTAGATGCTAAAAAATGCACAACACAAGAATGGAATTTATTGACCATTTTCTTTTCCATATATACATTCCCTTCTTGGGCTTTGAGCCCATTAGAACGACATTCTCTTACTTACATCATCATTTTCTCTTTCTTACATCACTAACTTGGTCCCCAAGTTATTTTCAGAATATTTTGGCTATTGGGCTTGGAATGGGCTCCCATCCTCGGGCTTTGGTCATCCATGATAGGCCATCTAGTTCGTGGGCTAAAGGCTTGGTGGGCCTGAAGAATCCCACATGTATAGTAGGTAATTTTATTTCTGCAATTTCAATTCGTAGAGATTTTAGGCCCTTAAGGCCAAATCTTTGCATTTTTAATTTCGTAGGATTGTAGGCCCTTAAGGCCAAATCATTGTTTATTTCATTTTTAAAAAAAACTCATTCCTTGTACTATATTGAGTAATGATTTCCGGAAAGTGATGATGTATTTCTTCTTCCCTTGCTATGATATTGGGTATTTGAGCTTTGTTGAATATTTATACAGGTAGCTTGATTCAAGTTTGGGAAAAAATTCCGGAACTGAGTGTCGAGGGTAACTATATTCTTTCTCATGAGTATGATTATGAAGCATGAGGACATGGTTTAATTCAATTTTTGGGGGAAGGTATAGTTAATATAAGGAATGATTGAAAAAAAAATTTGTTTGAAATTTTTTGGATAAGTTCTTTGTTTCCACGCATGAGTGTTTTATATTACAATTTGATTGAGTTTATGTTTCTGATGCATGAATAGTATGTAATGTGATATTCCTGCTCATGAGAGTAATGATTAGATTGAGTTAGTGAAATGATGTGGTTTTACATGGGTGAGTGAATTAGTGAAATTGAAACTGAAAAGGACGACCTTGACCTATAATCACATGCATACATTCACACTGGGAAAAATAGTTGATCTTTGAGTATGTTATTGAAAATAATTTTGCTACAATAAAAAGGGAGATGGGGTGTTGATATGGATGGAATGGTGAAATTTTGAAAATTGATTGTGAAAAAAATATAATGAAATGAAAAAAGAGGTTCTTTGAACTGATGAGCATAAATCCCATGGAAGAAGATCGGACCCAGTTGGTCGGGACTAAAAATCCTCGCTGGAAAGTCTGGAGCTTAGAAAGATAAAAATGGATGGTA
This sequence comes from Cornus suecica, assembly GCA_963922005.1. Taxonomy (NCBI): domain Eukaryota; kingdom Viridiplantae; phylum Streptophyta; class Magnoliopsida; order Cornales; family Cornaceae; genus Cornus; species Cornus suecica. Next base: position 32,835,293 of record OY998239.1, on the reverse strand, counting down.
AAGTAGAAATATGTGTTTTTATGAAAAATGACAAAGTGTGATTAATAAAGTAGGAAAAGGGATATTGAAATACCATGGTAGAATGTTCACTAAATACACGGAAGGTTGTCTGGATTAGGGAGTAGAAAGTAGCAAAGTCATTTACTTTAATGGAAACCATTCATGACACAAAGCTCGAGATAGATATTGTTCGATAGTGAGTAGGAGTATTTGCATCTATACTATCTTTTGCATTATATCATGACTTAATTTACTTGTGTGTTAATTCATAAATGCGTGATTAAAGAGAACTGAGATGTTTGTAGGTACCATCACTAGAAACCTTCACGAGACTTCACTCGTCCAGTAGGGGTAACCTAGGGGTTTAAAAGACTTGTTACATGTGCTAAGTGTAATTGTCGACCCTCACGAAAGCAAGTGATTATGTTAGATTAAAAATTATCACAGGAAAGTTTCTCTGAGTTTATTGCTAAGGGACTAGCAATATGTAAGTTTGGGTGTGTGATAGGTGTCAAATATTAGATATTTTGACCCCTTAAATCACTATAGTTACGTCCTTTCATTCCATTATTTGGTATTTTTATGATGTTTGTGTGTTAAAATATGTTTCAGGCCTGACCCCTACGCCTGACCTATGCCTAAGGCGTAGCTGGGGTACGCCTAAGGCGTAGGTGCGACAAGTTCTGGCTAAAAGGTCTGGTTTGACCCATTTTTTATTCCAAGATGCGTCAATGACTCTTCCATCTCAAAGTGCGTGCACCACACATCATGTACATCAGAGAATATGGTTTCAGTGATTGCTGGTGAAATTACCAAGAAGGACAACTTTTCACATCAATATATACACGATCCTATATCAGTGTTAGGGGGTTGGTTCATAGAGCTTTACACACATTCAACTTCAGAGTAGCCTTTGAAGTCATATATCTTCACTGAAAAGAAGCCATATTCAGACCTAGAGATCTGGAGAAGAAGACCATGAAGAGCGGTTCTACATCAGCAATGCAGTCACCTTCCACCATAGCCAACTAACTCGGTATCTAGGATTTTCTAGAAAAATCCTAGCCAATTAAGGTAGCTTTTCATTGTTTTCAATTGCAATTAGGGGAAACTATTGACCATACTGTGATGATTGTAGTAGATAAGAGGTCGTTTTGATTTTCAATATAAAATTCTATACTTGTTTTAAATTCTTGTCTTAGATGGAATGAATATAGTATTTTACACAACCATGATTATTCAATATGGGCTGGAACTCGGATGCTTAATTTATGGTTTTCTACACAATGGTGGTAATAAAACTTGAAACCCAAGGTTGACACAGGCCATGCCCTGGCAATTTGAGATAGAAATGCTTTAGTTTATTTTCATGCCTTAGGAGTACATTACATTAATTTAATTGACATGTACTAGTCGGGCCAGTCATGAGATGGGTTGTCGCAATCCGGTTGATGCCAATCCTTTTTGGGGTCATATTTAGCTATTTAGGGTATGACCTGATTCACAGTTTATGGATCGCCTTCTTACAATTGTTACACTGATGAACTATATTATGCGGTTAGTGGTGGAGCGATGAAAACCCTAGTTTTCTCTCTCATTTGAATTACAAACCAATTTATTTCGCTTTCTAAATAATTTTAGTTAAAATAGATAATTTGGTCTTTGACCACCCAAACCAAACAACTTTGCACAAATATAATTCAGTATTTTTGAACTATTAAAGTGAACAATCTAGTCTCTGTGGGATCGATATCCCTTACTCAAGTTGTTGTTGTTCTACAATTGATACGTGCGCTTCCGTCGGGTAAAAGTTAGGGCTGTCATAAGAGGCTATTTTTAACAACTATTTTTGCCCCCTCTAGACAGGCATCAATAATAGTGGAATTTACTTCTATGAGAAGCTGCCCAGAGTGAAAGAAAGAAAGAATAGCCTTAGTCACCTCATCACCTATAATTGACCAAGTTTGTTTGAAGAAGAAAACATTATACCCATCACTTCCAGGAGTTTTGCCATCCTTCACGGAGAACATGGTAGCTTTAATTTCATCACTAGTAAATGGTTTAGTCATGGCTTGAATATGATCAATTTGTAAATGGAGAATGAATATAGCTAGAAATATCAGCAATGTCCCCATTCTGCCTAGCCTTCAAAAGAGTTGCATAATAACTAGTAATCTCCTCTTGAATCAAAAGAGGATCCTCCAATCTGAGTCCACCCCTGGTAGTAGTAGAGAGAATACTGTTGGCTCTTTTCCTGTAAGTGGCAACTTTATGAAAAAAAGATGTATTCTTGTCACCAAGTTGCATCCATTACACTCTAGAGATTTGCTTGCAAAGAGATTCCTCGGCAGAAGAAAGCTGAAGATAGTTGGAGAGACAATCCTTTTCTTGCACCTTGAGAACCTCATTACCAGGGTCAGTATCAATTTGGGACTGCAAGGAATAAAGAGCATCCTTTTCTAGCTTGACTTGATTTTCAAGGTCACTATAGCATCTAGAGTTCAACACCTTGAGCTCATTCTTTAACAACTTCAACTTTTGAGAGACTTTGAACATATAAGAACCCCCAATATCAGTATACCAAACTTTATGAACAAGATCCATAAATCCATCATGCTTCACAAGATGATTATTGTATCTAAGAGGAGTGCCCTTCCTTTGAATTGAAATAATGAATTTGAGAAGAATCAAAGAATGGTCAGAGACACCCCTAGGCTCAAAGATAGCTTCAGAGGTGGGGAAATAAAGCAACCACTCTTCATTTGTTAAAACTCTATCCAATTTCCTATAAATAGTAGAATTAGTCCAAGTGAATTTCATACTAGTGTGTCGAAGATCCACAAGAGAAGCCTCATGTAAACATTCACCAAATTCTTGAGTAGTTAGATCCCAACTGATTGAGCCTCTATAGGATTCATCAGCATATCTTATGCCATTAAAATCACTAGCTAGAAAGAGAGGGATATGAGAATAAGTAGCAAAGTAATGAATGATATCATACAAAAGTGATCTCCTATCAATGGGGTTATTACGACCATAGATAAAACCCCCCATACAATGAACATTCCCATCCACAACCTTGATATCACATAGAATTAACTGAACAGTCTTAGTGATAATAGTGACAACAAGCTTACCAGGGTCCCAAACAACCCATAACCTTCCATTAGTAGCATGCTCATAATTGAAAACAAAATTCCATTTGCCAGCAATACATTGACTTATCTTTAAAGAATTGTGCTCCTTTACTCTATTCTCAATCATGCAGAATAAAGAAAGATTGTGCTTTCTAATCAGATGGCCAACTTCCGTCTGCCTAGCAGAGGTATTTAAACCTCTAACATTCTAAAAAGCAAACATTAATACAGTAGAAGGAAACTACAGACCCCATAATCAATTAGAAGTACTACATGCATTTGGATTTGGAGAACCCAAAGTAAGACCCCTTCTAGTCACAATACCATGGGCAGGCTTAATCTTAGCTTTATCCACTGCCTTCTTTGGTTTAACTGATTTGGTAGCCAAACTCTCAGATTTTTTATGCTTAGTAGGTATCCCTCCAGTTATTTCAGGCTCCACTAAGTGCCTAGGATCATTGATAGCTTGATTCACAGGGACAACACGATGGTCAGTACCATCATTAACCACAACATCTTCAGTCTCACTAGAAACATATTTAATCAAAGCCGTGGACAGAACTTGTTGCACATCCATAAGCTGCCTAGGAACTATAGTAGACTCAGTATTTGTAGTAACTACCACTTTATCACCCTCTACATTAGCATTATTTTCACCCTCCAGTTGAGTAGGCTGCATTTGCTAGTCTTCTGCAACAATTCCATCATCCTCTATATCCTTCTCATCCACAATTTCCAAAGCTGAAAACTGGTTACCAGTATTAATAGCTATTGATGTAGAAGCCAAAGAATCTTGGATAGTAGATTGTTCTACTTTCTTATCCTTCCTACCCACCACTCTCCATTCTTAAGCTTTAGGAGCAATAGTAGTTGGCTTTTGGGCAACCTTCTTTGCACAATTTCTATCCCAATGCCCAAAAACACAGCATTGTGTACACCTAGGAGGCTACCATTGATATTCAATACTTACTGGCACAACCTCACCAGAAGCTAATTGTATAAAAAACTCTTTTATCAATTCCTTAGATGCATCTACCTCAACACACACTCTAGCATATCCCACCCTTTGTTGTTTTTCAGTAGGAGAATCAGCATATAAAGGCTTCCCAATTGGACTTGCCACACCACTAAGACCATCATCCCAACACTCCATTGGTACATTGTAAATCTTAACCCATAATGGAAGATATTAAATCACTTCCTTATGCAAGGATAGTCCTTCATGCCATCTCTTAAGAACTAGAAAATTGTTTGCAAAGTGTCATGGACCATTCTCAAGCACTTTGTCACAGTCTTGAGAGGTAGCAAATTTTAAAAAATAAAACCCTTTCTCTAATCCAAATACACTTTGCAACCCAACACCATTCCATAATCTTTGAGCCATAGAATTAACTACATCATATGGGAGTTTTTTTTATCAAGGAAATAACCTACCAAGCAGTTCCTTCATTTCGATGCACCCACTGTAGTGACAGAATCAGGAATTATAATCACAACCCTCCCATTAACTTGCGTTGGAGGAATATATGAAAGCTTCATCTTCGGAGCATCCATATGCTTTACTACGTTAGCCCATGATTGTTGCAGTCCCACAGATGGTTGAGCATGGTTTGGTTGTGGAACACCAACAACCCCTAGTAATGAAGGCTGTTGAGACTGTTGCGCAGGACCCCAACTTCTACTTCAATGTCTTTCCTTTTTATTAGAGGCCAAGGATTTGACAACTCTTTGCAAATCAGTTAACAACCTTGTAAAATTTGTATTGGCGGCTATGAAGACTGACGAAGAGAAAGAAAAAGAAGAAGATGAAAACCCTAGATAGGAGCCTAGGGTTGAAGAAACAAGATCCAACAATAAATGAAAGAAAACAAATTAATTAAAGTTTACCCTAACAATAAATGCTGAAGGAAAACCATAATTAATGCAACGCAAAAGATAACACACACTATGTATAAACCCTAACCATATAAATGAAGAGAGAAGGAAGCCAACTAAGATCAAAACCCTAGCAAAGCATGCGTAGGACCTTCATCGCCCCTAAACATAAAGTATAGATTTTTTTTTGTGGGGTCCACTTTTTGAAGTTAATGAAAAGGGGTAATTTGAGAAAGTATAAGAATATATTTGTTGGCCCGAGGATTTTTCCAAGGTTAATAATGTCCGTTTTGATGTTAAAAACACATTACGTGTATTTTGTACTAACGATAAAATCTAGTTTAATGTCTCAGTTAAATAAGAAATGCACTCGGGATTGCAAAACAAGAATTAAGTGAAGAATAACAAAAGCATCTCTTCATTCTGAAAAGTTTGAAGATTGAAGAATCAAGACTTGGGGTAGATAGAACGGTGTGTGAATTTTACTAAAAGGTAAATTTATATTTGTACACATTGTTTAAAGCTCAAGTGTCAAACCAAACCAATCCTTGCCTTAGAAAACTTCAAAGAAATATATTTTAGGGGATTGCAACCGACAAATGAGTTTTGGGCAGCCGACTGACTCAATTCAAAAGTTTAAGAACTTTGTGAAAAACATTGAGCAACCGAATGATGTGCCTTGGTCAGCCAACTGACTCAATTCGAAGGTTTTCAACTTTGTGAAAAGCTTTGAGCGGCCGACTAATGGTATTGTGCAGCTGACTGAATTAAGTCAAGGGTTTTTGGTTTTGAGAGTTACTTTAGGCAGCCGACTGAATGTTGGCTTGCAGTTGACTGATGATAGTCGACTGATGAGAGTTTTGTAGCCGACTGATTTTGCTTTCAAACAGCTAGTAAGTTGCATTTATGAGTTTTAACTACCTCGACCTACCACCTCTTTCACTCTCCCAACTCAAGCCCTAGCTATATATATATATGATGTGATAAGTTATTTGGATTTGTGAAGAAACCCTAAGGGAAAACTTCTCTTGCATTCAAAGCTTTATTGTTCTTCACCTACAACCTTGAGTATCATAAAGGATTTGGTGTTGAAAGCTTGAAGCATTAAATTTCAATCATCTCTAAGAGAAGCTTGTCTCTTGATTACATTTATTCTCTTGAGCCAAAAATCTCATTTATTGTAGACAATCTAGATCTTGAGTTGTTGATGTACCACTGGGATGACTAAAAATATGTGTTAAGAACACACCCTTAAGATGACTTAGGTTTTACCTATCGGAAGTGCATGAATCGTATTATAGTATAGTTCGGCTTAAGAAAGGTTGTCGATTCCACAGAGACTAAGTCGTATTCTGAATTCTCGTAAAATAATACTCTTAAATTGCTTTAAAAATATGATTTGTTGGTTTTGAGTTTGATTAACTAATTAACTAATAAAACAAGTAAAGATAGATGAAGACAAGAACAATAGAAATAAAATCTAGGGTTTCCATACTCCACCACTATCCGCATAATATAATTCTCTCTTTGCTTAATTGTAAGAGGGGGATCCATAACTCTGAGTTAGATTGTACCGTGATGTGACATCAGGTGTGTAAGAATATGTGATTAAAAATGACACCTCAACGACGGTAGATTTTACCCTACGCAAGCGTACGTATCAATTGTAGAATAATAAATGGCTTGAGTAAGGGACAACTATCCCACAGAGACTTAGATTGTTCACTTTAATAGTTCAAAAACACTGAATTATATTTTCTAAAAATTGGTTTGTTTGGGTGATCAAAGACCAAATTACCTATTTTATCTAAAATTTGCTAGAAAAAAAATTAAATTGGTTGTGATTCAGATGAGAGAGAAAATTAGGGTTTTCATCGCTCCACCACTAACCACATAATATAGTTCCTCATTGTATCAATTGTAAGAGGGCGATCCATAATTGTGAATCAGGTCGTACCACAAATAGCTAAATACGACCCTAAAAAGGAGTATCATCAACCGGATTGCGACGACCCATCTCATGATTGACTTAACAAGTGCATGCCAATTATATTACTCTAATATACTCCTAATGCATGAAAATAAACTAAAACATGTCTATATTAAATCGCCAAGGCATGGCCTGTGTCAACCTAGGGTCTCAAGTTTCATTACCACTATTGTGTAGAAAACCATAATTAAGCATCCGAGTTCTAGCCCATAGTGAATAATCATAGTTGTGGAAAATAATACATCCATTCCATCTAGGACAATAATTTAGAACAAACATATAATTTTATATTGCAAATCAGTAGGATCTCTTAACTACTACAATCATCACAGTATGGTCAACAGTTTCCCCTCGTTACAATTGAAAACAATGAAAGAACTACATTACTTAGTTAGGGTTTTGCTAGAAAACCATAGATACCAAGTTAGTTGGCCATGGTGGAAGATGACTGCATCGGTGATATAGAAACGATCTCCATGGTCTTCTTCTCCGGATCTTTAGGTTTGAATACGACTCTCAACAACATCAATTCTGAATGAATGAACCTCTCTAAATGAACTTGAACCTCCAAAAATCATGACTGAACAACCCCCTAATGAACTCTAATGAACCTCCCTTCTACACTGATATGATCTTGTATATATAGGCAATGGTATAGAGAGGTCCTTTATAGTCTTTTCACTTCCCTCATGTAAACCCTAAAATTTATATATATATTAGTGTATACACATGAATACAGAGGTTTGGAGTGGAACCGGGGGTAGAACAGGCAGAAACCATAAAAAAACCACAAAACTTGCCGTAGATATGCTTCAAGCGTAGGTCCAAGCGTCCCTCCAAGTGTAAGTCTAAGTGTACCTCCAAGCGTAAAAATGTGTTTTCCAGCCACTTTTTGAAACTAAAAGCGTAGGCACAAGCGTAGGTATTTTATGGAAAACCACTTTCCTTCGTAAATACACCGAAACAATCGTCTTGAACCCATGATACTTTTTGCTCAAGATAACGGCTTCTGGAAATACCATTTTTGCCCTCCGGGAGCCATTTTTGTCTCCGACTGCCTCTTCGACTCTCCTATTTGAATAGAAATAACACTCTTTAGTTAATTCACCGAAGTTAGCTCCATTTATTCCTTAAGCTCCTGAAACATGCTTTAACACAAACAACATAAAAATACCAAATAATGGAATGGAAAGACATAACAACAGTAAGATAGAGGCTTAAAATGGATACTTTTGAGCACCTATCATACCGCAAATAGTCGAATACAACCCCAAAAAGGATACCGTCAACTGGATTCGCAACAACCCATCTCAAAACAGAGTATTACTAGTACATGCAAATTACTTTACTCTAATCTACTCATACAACATGAAATTAAACTAAAGCATGTCTATCTCATCTCGCCGAGGCATGACCTGTGTAAACATAGGTTTCGAGTGTTAAGCACCACTGATGTAGAAAATCATACCATGTTTATGATAACATGATTGTGTAAGAAGATATATTCATTCAATCTAAGACAAGAATTAAGAACAAATATATAATCTTGCGTCAAGAATAAAAACAACCATACATCTATAATCAATCATCAGAGTATGGTCACAGCTTCCCCTCGTTACAATTGAAAACAAATTAAGAACTACATTACTTGCCTAGGGTTTTTCTAGAAAACCCTAGATACCGAATTAGTTGCTCATGGTAGACGGTAACTGCATCGTTGATGTAGAATCGCCTTCCATGGTCGTCTTTTCCGGATGGTCTTGAATGACTCCTCCCTTTTTATTACATGAATCTAAAAAAAAAGCTCTAAAAATTGGGTAGAAAGAAGTCTCTTAGATCTGTTGCAGGCCTTGATATTTATAGAGAAAGCTGAGGGAAACCCTAACTTGCGTTAGACTCCTATTAAGAATAGGATTCCCCCTATGGTATGATTTCCTTCCAAACTGAGCCAAAACATTCAATATAATGTATAATATGTCTAAAACATGTGTTTAGAGGTGGTGGGGTCGAACTCAATGTCACCCGGGTCAAAACGGATCAATCCGGGTATTTTGACCCGAATCTAAAATTTCCAGCTTTTTCTGCAGGCCACCACTCACTTTTTTTATCATATCTAGAGGTACACATATTGTATGGAGGCGTGTAATAGCGTTTTGGAAAGCTAACTTGAAGCTCTTGATGTTAGGCTCAAGAATCATCCCATTTAGACCTGGTTTGACCAAGATATGGTCGTCCAAAGTTGGCTGAAAACACTGTAGCTACGCTTCAAGCGTAGGAAACTACGCTTCAATCGTAGCTCATGCATAAAAATGACACTTTCTAGCCACGTTTTGCTACTGGATGCGTAGGACATGCGTAGAAAACTCCTTGGAAACCATTTTTCTTGATAATTATTCCGTTTGAACCCCCTCGATTGCCCTGTTATGATTCTTGAAGTTACGGCTTGAAAAAATAACATTTCGCCCTTCCGGAAGATACTTTTTTCTTGAAAACACCTCTTTTGTTCTCCTCTTGAATAGAAATGAACATGTCTTTGATTAATTCACCAAAGTTAGCTCTTTTTATTTATTAAGCTCCTGAAACAAACTTAAACACACAAACGACATAAAAATACCAAATAATGGAATGAAAAGACCTAACAAATGTAAGATAGGGGCTTAAAATGGACAATATTGAGCACCTATCACACCCCTAAACTTACATATTGCTAGTGCCTTAGGAATGAATTCAGGAAAACTACCTTGTGATGATTTTTATCCTAACTGACTTAGACTAAACTATAATACTCCCTTGTTTTCGTGAGAGTCGACGATTACACTTAGCACGTGTAACAAGCCTTTTAAACCCCTTGGCCGAACCGAGTGGACGAGTGAAGTCTCGTGAGGGTTAGCTATACTACCCATAACATCTCCATTCTTTGTAATCATGTAGTCATGTGTTCACACACGCATTAACCAAGTCATGATACAATGCATAAGATAATATGGATGTAAATACTCACACTCACTACCGAATAATAACTATCTCGAGCTTTGTGTCATGAATGGTTCCCACTAAAGTAAATGATTTTGTTACCCTCTACTCCCAATTCAGACAACCCTCCGTGTTTTTGTGAACATTCTACCATGGTATGTCAATTCCTCTTCTCCTACTTCATTGATCAAACTTTACCATTTTTCTTTAAAAATCCTTTTTTCCATCATTCCACTTTTATCCTTTTTTGTCTTTCTAAGCTCTGGACTTTCCAGCGAGGATTTTTAGTCTCGACCAATGGGCCCTACCTTCTTTATTGGGATTTATGCTCGTTAGTTTTTTCCCATTTTTACGTGAACAATGATATTGGTGATACAAAAGCCCAATTACTTAGATCGAAGAACTACTTTTTGTATTTTATTTTTCAAAATAAATTTTTAACTTTTTCTCCATTCTACCCATAACATCTCCCCTTCTCCCCTTTTATTGTGGCAAAATTATTTTTTTGACCTACATAGTCAAAGATCAATTATTTTTCCCATAGTGAATCTGTGTTTGTGCTTACGGGTCAAAGTCATCCTTCTCGGTTTCAATTTTACTAATTTATTCACCCATGTAAACCACATCACTTCACTTAGCTCAATCTAATCATTACTCTCATGAGCGGGAATATAGCATCACATACTACACATACATCATAAACACAAACTTAATCAACATGTAATGCAAAACACATATGCATGAAAACAAACAATTTCTTCTAATTTTTTCATTTAATTTTTTTTTTCAATCATTCCCTATACCAACTATACAACCAACTATTCCTTCCTCCCAAACTTAATTTACACCATGTCCTCATGGTTCACTATCATACTCATGAGAAAGAATATAGTTACCCTTGAAGCGCAGTTTCAAAATTTCCTCTTTTATGCTTATCCTTCCCCTAAACTTGAATTGAGGTACTTGTAGAAATATTTAACAAAGCACAAATACTCAATATCATAGCAAGGGAAGAATAAATTCGTCATCGCTTTCCAGAAATCATTACTCCATATAACACAAGGAATGAATTTATTTATTTAATAAAAAAACATGATTTAGCCTTAAGGGTCTACAATCCTAAGAAATTGAAAATTGCATAAAGTAAAAGACCTACTATTCTACAAACCTAAGCTAGAAACTAACTTTCATAACCTAGGACCAATGTTTAACATCTTTGGCATGACGGCTCCATTAAGGGCTATCCAACACCCTTTCTCTCTGCAACACTTCCACCACATGGCGGAGCAAGTGTGGGAAGTAAATCAGTCTATGGTGTCCATTGCGAACACTAATGTTTATCAGTAACTCTTATAGAGTCTGTACTTGTTGATTCATAGTGCATCGGTACCTGAGTGTACCCGTGGTTTTTTTCTTGGAACGTTTCCTTGGTTTTTCTACGTATAATTATCTTTGTCGTATTTTGCTTTATTTTATGCACTACATTGATGTTTGCTTGAATGATGTGGTATGAGAATTAGGATTTTTTTATTGGATTAAAATTGACTATTCCGTAATTAAATATTAATTTGTCAATAAATCCAAAAAAAGCCTATTCACCCCCCTCTAGGCTATTTTCACCATCTTCTAGGTAATTTCAATTGGTATCAGAGCGTGGTTGCCCCGATTTAGGTTAACTACCTAGGGTTAGATCTTGAACTTAGACGATGGATGTACATCATGAAGGAGGTTCCATATCTAGGTCCCCTTGGTTTTATGGCTCAAATTACACGTATTGGAAAGTGAGAATGAGGGCATTTTTGAAATCGCTAGATGAGAGAGCTTGGTTGACCGTAGAGGTAGGATATTCACCACCCACTGTGAAATATGTTATTACTAATGAATCTAAGGTAAAACTGTCAAGTGAGTGGACTACTGATGAAACTAATAGTGCTAGTTGGAATTCAAAAGCCTTGAATGCGTTGTATAATGCTGTGATAGAAAGTGAGTCTAAGAGAATAGCCATATGTGAAATTACAAAGAAGCTTGGGATATTCTCCAAGTAACTCATGAGGGAACTTCAAAAGTTAAACAGTCAATACTCCAAATTCTAAATTCTAAATTTGAACAACTTAGGATGGAAGAGGATGAAGTTTTTGGTGATTTCGAGGCTAGGTTAACTGACATAGTAACTAGTTGTCATAATCTAGGAGAGCCTATTTCCGAGATGACCGTTGTGAAGAAAATCCATAGGTCTTTTCCTGAAAGTTTTTGGTCTAAGGTTACCGTCTTATCTGAAATCATGAGTTTCAAGAAAATTAAACTTGAAGAGTTGGCTGGTAATTTGAAATCGTATGAGATGGAGATGTGTGCTCAATCCTCTAAATACTCAAACAACACAAAAACGAATGACATAGCTTTAAAAATCACTAAGGAAGGTCGGATGAAGAGGGTGAGAGTAAACCAAGTTAGTTTGACTTGATCATGAAGCAGTTTCATAAGTTTTTAAAATCTTTTTGTGGTCAAGATTTGATTAAAGAAAAAAAATTTGGAGATAAATCACATGATTCTAAAAATAGAAAAATCTAAAATAGGAATGATAAGTTTTTTCATAAAAAGAAGAAACCTCAATGTTTTGAGTGTCAAGGGTTTAGTCACAAAGCTGCTGAGTGTGCTAATAACTCAAAAAAGAAAAAAGGTTTGGCTATTACTTGGAGTGATGGATCAGCTAGTGATTCGACGGATTCAGAGGTAAGAGATGAGATTGAGAATTTCACCGTGTTTGCTACACAGAGTAAGGAGGTCAGTGAAGTTGCTACAAGTTGGGCAATGTCTAAGGATGATGATTCTAAGTATAATGAAGATCGTGGGGATTTATATGAAGATGCATACAATAAATTATTTGAAAAGTCTGTGCAGGTTAGCAAAGTATACTCGAAATTTTTGGTTCAATTCAACAATGTTGATAAGGAGAGACAATCCTCAAGAGAAGAATTGACCAAGTTTGAATAAGAAATGACTCAGGCTTTGAAGAGGGTAGATGGTCTCAATGATGAATTAGAAACTCTAAGATTGAAATTGAGTGAGAAATCTACAAGGATTGAGAGTTTGAAAAAGGAATTAAAGGATGTTAACTCAACTATTCATAGATGGCCTAGTGGAACTAATAAGTTTGATCACATGTTGAGTGTAGAAAAGTCAGCATGAAATACTAAGGGGTTGGGGTTCAAAGGAATGAGTGATCCTGACATTGTTTTCAAAACAACCTTTGTTAAGGCTTGCCAAGTAGCATCTAGTTCTTCTCAAGGTAAGTTTGATAGGAATCTTAATGCTCGATCTTATGTTAGAAAACCTGTTGAGAGTAAGTTTCCCTTTACCTCTAGAGTCAATAAGGGTTTAAATAATGTTTTTCAAAGGTTTATTCCAGTATGTCATCACTATGTAGTGAAAGGTCATATTTGACCTGTATATTCAAAGTTAAGAGAAGAAACTTTGAAATATGAGTGGAAGCTTAGAATTTAGAAAAGACCCAAAGTTGAAAGTCAAATTCGGGTGTTGAGTGAAGATGTGAAGAGGTTGACTAGGCTAGCAAATAGAGCACCGAAAATTAAACAAATGTGGGTTAGAAAAGATGAATTGCATTGTTTGGTTGCTCATACTGCATGTCTAGCACGTGACTCTAATTCTGAGAAAGGTCTTGAGTATATATCCACATATTCTCAATCAACAAACATCTCTAGGAAATCATTAGATTTTCAAAAGCATATACATTTTAGAAAATCTGGTGGCATATTATCATTAGGATAGATGTTTATTTTTTTGTTATGTTATTTTATTATTATGCATGCATCATGTTTTGCTACTATTAGGATTATTCATGCATGCATCCTGATGAAACAAATTCCATAAAAATTAAAAAAACAAATCTTAGCATGTTGAGCTTGGCTAAGGGTACAAATGATTGTCAAATTTCACTCTATTCTCTTATTTACTTTTCTTATTATGCTTATGAGAGTTGGAGTTGTTAGTCTGACCTGAGGTTTATGAGTTATTCACTTAACATGTTTAAGTATTATTTTTGGAACTCATCAACTTTGGGTGCTTGTTTTACTTCGGAGATGAATGTAATACTTGTTGAAACTTTTAGTCTTTCTCATCTAGTCCGAAGTGATATGTAGGTTCATGAGCTATGCTAGATTGATCTATGCTTTTAAATACCTTTTGCATGTTTATGAATGTTGCCGTGCTGTTGAAAAATGAAAAGAATGAGATGGTTAAAATATTGAAATGTAAAAAGTAGTTATTCGATCTGAGTAACCGGGCCTCTTGCCTTAGTAAGCATTGAGTATTCATGTAAAAAGGGGAGAAGACTAATGAGCATAAATTCCATAGAAGAAGCTCGGACCCAGTTGGTTGGGACTAAAAATCCTCACTGGAAAGTCCGGAGCTTAGAAAGATAAAAAGGGATTTGGTGAAAAAGTTGAAAAGGTGCAAAGAATAAATTGTGTGACAATAGGGTATTATTGTTTTAAAATAAGCAATAAGGTCTAAATGAATGATTTGATTTCTAGCTTAGGTTTTGGACTGAAGTATCATCATGATTAGTGAAGAAAATTATCATAATTAATACGTATTGCTTTATTGCTTTCATCTTAGGTGTTTACTTGCACCTGAATATTTTTCATAAATGAAAATGCTATGTAACGCTTGCCTTGTGACTGCTTATATCTACAAGGTATGTGTGCTGATTTTCTTCACTATCATGTGTATAATAGCTAAATCAAATATGCGTATATGATGTGTTAATGACTAACTCATTGTCTCTACGGCCCTGCTCATATGGTTCTAAGAACAAAAAGATTTTTGGTTGTTTTGCATTGTACATTAATTTATTAGTCTTAAGTTTATGCATTGTGGAGATTTATGTTACTTGAGAATCTGGATATATTCTAATAGGGTACTTTATCTTAGTATTTAGTGCTTAGCTTAGATTCTCCTGAGTATCTTCTGTAATCCTTTCCTTATGTTCGTTTCTTGAGGCTTTCCCTTGTTTCTCTCGTGTGCTTTGATTGTTTTTGTTGTTCCTTGTCATTTTAGTGACAAAAAGGGGGAGAAATATTGAGTAAGGGGGAGTAATGTATTTATGGGGAAATTTTTTGAGTAAGGGGGAGTAATGATTTAAGGGGGAGAAAGAGTGTGTTTTATGATCATTATGCTTACATGAATATTGTGTTTTCCTTATGATCATTTAATATTTGTTTTCCACACTTGCGTTTAATGGTTTGTTTAGTGTTGTAGTTACAGGATTGGTTGACCATCATGAAAGCAAGATGACAGTTTATATCTATGTTTGTCGGTATGTGTTCATAGGTATATATGGTATGTTGTTATATGAGAGGCTATATGGTAAAACATGGTTTTGTCTCAGAAATGCCAAGGGGGAGATTGTAATAACATTTATAGTATTATTTGTATTTGGCATGTTCTAGACAATAACCATGTTGAGAGTTTTGTGTATTTGCAATCGAGTTGTTAGTATGTTTGTTTCAATCTCGAGAGAGGAGCCAAGGGGTGTGTCAGAGCAAAGAAGAGCTATCAGAGGGAAAAACTGTCATTTCCAAACATCGTCACTTCACTGGAGGGTAAAAATGTCATTTCCTAACATTAATACTTCAACCAAAAGCATCGGGAGTCCGAGACGACCAGTCTAGCTCAAATATGAAAAAACAAGTTTATCCAGCAAAAGACGCATCATACCTTACGATGTTAGAAGCAAAAAGAGGTAGAATGGAAGTAACCTACACTTTAGTTTTTGGAGCTGGGAATGGACCCTACACCCAAGCGTAGGTCCTACTTTGTGGCCACGTGATCACTTGTTATGCAGGAGTTGTTTCGGAGTGTTTTCAGATTTTTCCAGTTTTGTCCCTACTTCGAGTGTTTAAGTGATCGGCGACTCCAAATCTCTACGTATAGGCGTATACACATATTTACATAATATTTTATGAAATTACATATAGGGTTTTCTTTGACTTGGTCTATAAATACCAAGGTTTTACAAAAGAAAAGGCTACGGTTTTTTACGACGATTTTTCAAGAGGGTTTTTGGTCAGAGCTCTACAATATTTTATCGTTCATATTCTTCTACAAAGTGATACACATAGAGAGGTGATTATGGAGTGATCATACATATTGGTGTTCTCTCTTGTGTTGAGGTTCTCCAATCGTGCTTCTGCACCGAAGTTCTTTATGCATGATTGGATGAGTGGTTGCTAAAAAATCAGCACATCATCCATTGTAACGAGGTTACATTGATTCGTTGAGAAGTGGAGTCATTCGAGTACGGAGCGATTCGAGGATTTCAGATCACGAGTAGAGAAATGCAAATCATGTGTGATTTTTGAGTCTCTCATAGTGTCTGGCGGAGCAAACGTGCTTCATGAAGTACGAGTGATTCAAGGGTTTCAGACTGCGAGTAGAGGAAGGCATATCAAGAGTGATTGTAAGTCTAAAACTCTCATAGAGTCTGTACTTGTTGATTCATAGTGCATCGGTACCTGAGTGTACCCGTGGTTTTTTCCTTGGAACGTTTCCTTGGTTTTTCCACGTATAATTTTGTGTTGTCTTTTGCTTCATGTTCTGCACTACATTGATGTTTGTTTGATATTGCTTGAATGATGTGGTTTGAGAATTAGGATTTTGTGATTGGATTAAAATTGACTTTTCCGCAATTAAATATTAATTTGTCAATAAATCCACAAAAAACCTATTCACCTCCTCTCTAGGCTATTTTCACCATCGTCTAGGTAATTTCACTTCTCTTGAATAGAAATGAACGTGTCTTTGGTTAATTCACCAAAGTTAGCTCTTTTTCTTCATTAAGCTCCTGAAACACGCTTAAACACACAAACAACATAAAAATACCAAATAATAAAATGAAAAGATGTAACAAATGTTAGATAGAGGCTTAAAATGGACAATATTGAGCACCTATTAGTTTTCAATCCTATCACCAAACATTTGATCTTAGAACTTTGTGTTCATCTATAAAACCTTAAGGGTTTTGAGTGTTTTTGAGTGATCTCTTTTATCTTGTTAAAGATTTGTGATCTAGAGTGAGTGATGCTTTAGATCTCTAAGGGAGGGTTGTTCCTTTGGTTGAGAGAGAAGCTAGTTAGCTTCTTCGTAAAGGTTTTCTCTCCACCTGAAAAGAGTAGTCTTAGTGAAAGGCTTTGGGAAGTCTCCAGGGGTAGTCGAGGAGTACGAGCTACCAAATCTCGAAAAAATATCTTGGCGTTTATAGTTTGACTCTCCTATCTCTAACTCTTTACATTGCTATTAATTACTTAAATATTTATATTGCTTGCCTCAATATTGTCTATTGTTTTCATTATTCATTTCCCTAGCATAATTGATCTTGTATTTCTTGTGATTAACATTTTTCTTGAAAAAGAGTTAGATTGATTTTTAAAACCTTATTGCCCCCCCCCCCCTTCTAGAGTATAATAGTGACTTACAATTAGTATCAGAGCCTAATCTCAATTAATTAAAGGCTTAAACGCTTAGAGAACGATCTATGGCCTCTTATATAGTCACTCACTTAGAAGGTCAATCAAATAATAGGCCCCCATTGTTTGATGGCTCGAGCTATAGCTATGATGAAAGCATAAACTCTATGATGTCTCGATTTACTAACATTCTAAATGGGCTCAAGCATCTTGGTAAGGTCATTCCCAAGTCGGATATTGCATGGAAAACTCTTAGGAGTCTTCCAGCAAAGTGGGACACCAAAACTACTGCAATCAAGGAAACTTATGATCTCAACACCATGGACGTTGATGAAATCTTTGGTTCCCTTCTCACTTTGGAAATCACGTTGAAATCTCAAGAAGAAGAATCAAAGCCAAAGAAAAGTGTAGCTCTACAAGCTTCCACCAAGGAAGATGTTTGTGAGCAAAATGAGGATCAACAAGATAAGGATATTGCTTTGATCACTCAAAAGTTCAAATAATTTCTTCAAATGAGGAAAACCAATAGTGGAAGACCATTTAGAAGAAATGATCAAAGGGGTGACACAAGCAAGAATGAGCCTCTTACTTGCTTCAATTGTGGGATGCCAGGTCCCTATTGCTAGGATTGCTTCAAGCTTAAGAAGAATCATGAGGGTAAACAAAAGAAAGTCTCTATGAATGTGATATGGGATGATTATGAATCATACAACTCGGATGAGGATGAGGAATTCGAGGAAATTGCTAACCTTTGTCTTATCGTAAAGGATGATGAGGTACAATTTGACTCTTTTTCATTAGATAGTTCTAAATTATCTTCTAATGATCTATTGTCATCATTTAATGAGTTACAAGATGCTTTTGAAGATTTGCATGATGAAATTGAGAAATTATCTATTAAGCATGTTTTATTTAAAAAATCCATGTCTTCATGTGAATCATCTAGCCCTAAATCTATCTTATCTTCCTTGCATGATGAAAAAGTTATTAAGCTAGGTAAGGAAAATGAATTGTTGAAGAAAACTATTGATGATCAAATCAATATTCTAGCTAAATTCACAAAAAGCAAAGAGAACCTAAGTATCATTTTAAGAAGACAAAGAAGGACCTTTGACAAAAATGGTATAGGATATGATGCCTTTGACAAAGATGCTCTCCTTTTAAAAAAAAGAAAATCTCTCAGGCACACCTTTACTAAACAATCATCCTATTCAAATCCTATTAATCATGTTACTTGGTATTTTTGCAAGCAAAAAGGGCATAAAGCCAACACGTGTTCTATTAGGAAGAAGAAAGTAGTAACGAAAAAAAGTTTAGGTTCCAAAGGGAACCGTTGCACTAAATTCTAACTCGAGTGGACCCAAAATGGCTTGGGTACCAAAAGATATTACTTAATCATTGTTTGTAGGTGTGCTTGAAATCTTCATCAAAGGAGAAGTGGTTCCTTGATAGTGGATGGTCAAGGCACATAACGGGAGACAAAACAAAATTCATTTCTCTTAAGGATAATGATGGAGGAAATGTCACTTTTGGAGACAACTCAAAAGGCAAAATCATTGGAATAGATGTTATCGGTATATTTCATTCTTTCTATATAGATAATGTAATTTTGGTTGATGGTTTGAAGCATAACTTATTTAGCATTAGTCATTTATGTGACAAAGGTTATGATGTTATATTTATGTCAAATGGATGCATAGTTGAGAAGGATGGGATTCAATTGTTCAATGCAAAAAGAAATGAAAACTTGTATACAATTTTATTATGTGAATTGCATGAACAAGATGTTAAGTGTTTTGTCTCATCTAGCGAAAATAATTGGTTGTGACATAGGCGTCTAAGACATGCTAGTATGGACCTTCATAAGTTGTCTAAAAATGACTTAGTCAAAGGCCTCCCAATGAATAAGTTTATTTAAGACAAAGTGTGTAGTGCTTGTCAAGTGGGTAAACAAGTCAAGTCTTCTTTCAAGAAAAAGAAAGCCATCACCACCACTCGACCTCTAGAGCTTCTCCACATGGATTTTTTGGCCCAGAAAGGATGGCTAGTCTTGCCGGAAAACTTTATGTTCTCGTTATAGTTGATGACTATTCTCGATTTACATGAGTTCACTTTCTTGCTCGTAAAAATGAAACTCACTCCATTATTGACAAATTTTATAGACTAATTCAAAATGAAAAGGATTTGAAAATCAAGAAAATTAAAAGTGATAGGGGTAGATAATTTGATAACCATGACTTAGAGGAATTATGTGATGAATTTGGTTTATCTTATGATCTCTCGGCTCCTAGAACTCCTCAACGAAATGATGTTGTGGAGAGAAATAATAGATCACTTCAAGAAATGTCTAGAACTATGCTAAATGAGCATAACCTTCCTCGGCTTCTTTGGGCCGAAGTGGTAAATACCGCTTGCCATGTGATTAATAGAGTTATTATCGGGATAAAATTGGGAAAACACCTTACGAGTTATGGAATGGAAGAAATCCCAACATTGGGTATTTCAAGGTGTTTGGTTGTAAATGCTTTATGTTTAATGATAAAGACAACTTAGGAAAATTTGATTCCAAATCGGATGAAGGAATTTTCCTATGCTTCTAGAAGCAAAGCATTTAGAGTCTATAACAAAAGATCTCTAACTTTGGTAGAGTATATTCACGTTGTCTTTGATGAGTCACCACCACCATTGACATCTAGGGTTGACTTAGATGATGATGAAATTGTTGGGATTGATGATAGCTTAAATAACCTCAATACCTCCAACTAATCAAATGACCAAATGGAAAGAGTTGAAGTTAATGATCAATCTAATGATGACTTGACAAACTCATTTCCAAGATCTTGGAGGATTGTTCATAATCATTTTATTGACCAAGTTATAGGTGATCTTTCTAAAGGGGTTGGCACAAGATCTTAACTTGGAGATTTGTGTAATTATATGGCTTTTGTATCTCAAATTGAACCCAAAAATATCGTTGAAGCTCAATGTGATGATTCATGGATCGTAGCCATGCAAGAGGAACTCAATCAATTTGAATGCAATCAAGTTTGACATTTAGTTCCCATACCCAAGGATCAAACTATAATAGGTACAAAATGAGTTTTTCGTAATAAAAAGAATGAGAATGATGTGATTATTCGGAATAAATCGAGACTAGTGGCACAATGATATAATCAAGAATAAGACATTGACTATGAGGAGACTTTTGCACCTATAGCTAGGTTAGAAACAGTTAGAATGCTTCTTGCATTTGCATCATCTAAAAATTTCATTCTTTATCAAATGGATGTCAAAAGTGCTTTTCAAAATGGTGTCATAGAAGAAGAAGTATTTGTCAAGCGACCACCCAGTTTTGAAAATGAACAATTTACAAATCATGTTTTCAAATTGACTAAGACCTTGTACGGTTTAAAGAAAACTCTAATAGCTTGGTATGAAATGCTTAGTGGATTTTTGATTCAAAATGGTTTTTCAAGGGGTAAAGTTGATAATACACTTTTTACGAAAACTATTGAAAGTAATTTATTGCTTGTTCAAATATATATTGATGACATTATATTTGGTTCAACCAATAAATCACTTTACAAGGATTTTGAAAATAGCATGCAAAAAGAACTTGAAATGAGCATGATGGGTGAGTTGAACTTCTTCCTAGGGTTGCAAATCAAACAAAATGTGGATGGTATTTTTGTTTTCCAATCCAAGTACACAAAATATTTGCTAAACCGATTTGGTATGGAGGATATCAAACATGCCAAAATTCCTATGAGTACCATTACTAAGTTAGATAAAGATGAGCATGGTAAATGTGTTGATATTACTAAATATAGAGACATGATTGGATGCTTATTGTTTTTAACCGCTAGTAGACTGGATCTCATGTTTAGTGTTTATCTTTGTGCTCATTTTCAATCTTGTCCTAAGGAATCTCATTTATGTGCCGTCAAACGTATATTTTGCTATCTATGTGGCACAATTAACTTAGGACTATGGTATCCTCGTGACACTCTACTTGAACTTATTAGTTATTTGGATGCCGACTTTGCCGTATGCAAAGTTGATAAAAAAAACACAAGTGGTACTTGCCACTTTTTTGGACACTCACTAGTTTCATGGTCTAGTAAAAAGCAAAACTTCAATGCTTTGTCCACCGCCGAAGCTGAATATGTTGTGACCGGTAGTAGTTATGCGCAAACGCTTTATATTAAGCAACAATTGCTTGACTATGGTCTTTTATACAATCATATTCCTATTAAATGTGACAACACTAGTACCCTTTTCATATTTAAGAACCCTGTAAGAACATTTTTGTGTATTATTTATTTATGCCATGTTGTAGACAATAACCATGTTGAGTGTTAGACAGGTTTGTTTAGTTTCAATAACATAAATAAGCTTTGTAAAAGATAGAATCAAGCATTGAAGTAATGAAGAATACAAGTGAAGCACGAAAGTGAGCATATTGAGGTAAAATGTCTCCTGGAGGGCGAAAAAGACATTTTTCAAAGCTGTCACTTCAAGCAAAAAGTATTGTGGTTTCAAGAGGGTCATTTTGGCGCAGTTTTGAAGAAAAATGGTTTTCTTCTTTTTATATAGAGATATACATATGGTGAGAGAATATCATTGAGTGATTAGAGATACAGAAGTCCTCTCTTGTTATTCGACGTCTTCAATCGTGCTTCTACATCGACGATTTCTATGCACGATTGAATGGTATAGTTGCTGAAAAAATTCACACACCATCTATAACAATGAGGTTGCATTGATCTATTTCATGAAGTGGAGCTGTCTGAGTGCGAGATCGAAGCAGGAGGCTTAGTGGTGATTTTGATCTATTGAGAAGCAGAGCCGTCAGAGTACGGATATCGGAGTGAGAGCTACATGTAGCGCGAGTGAATCTAGTCTTTCAGACGTCGAGTGAATAACAAAAAATTACAGCGGTTATAAGTTCTATTTTCATAAAGTCTATACAAATTCTATGATTCATAGTGCATCGATACTCGAGCGTATCCATGGTTTTTACTTGGAGTCTTTCCAAGGTTTTCCACGTAAAAATCTGTATGTCTTCTCATGATTTAAATTTTTGCACTTATATTCATATTTGCTTGATTGATCTATTTTTGATAATTGAATTGATAATTAGGGTTTGTGACTAATTAAAATTGAATTTCCGCTAAATAATTTTAATTAATCATAAAATTGACAAAACACCTATTCACCCCCCTCTAGGCTGTTTTCAATATCGTCTAGATAATTTCAATTGGTTTCAGAGCTTGGTTGCCCCAATTTACGTTAACTGCCTAGGGTTAGATCATGAACTTAGACGATGGAGATGCCTCGTGAAGGAGGTTCCATATCTAGATCCCCTTTGTTTGATGGGTTGAATTACACATATTGGAAAGCGAGGAGGAGAGCATTTTTAAAAATTTTAGATGAGAGAGCGTGGAATGCTGTAGAAGTAGGATGCTCACATCCCACTGTGAAAGACGATGCGATTAATGAAGTGAAAACAAAATCGTCAAGTCAATGGACTGCTGTTGAGATGAATAGCGCGAATTGGAACTCAAAAGTGTTGAATGCATTATACAATGTTGTTACTCCGAATGAGTTCAAGAGGATTGCTCCATACGTAATTGCCAAAGAAACTTGGGACATTCTCCAAGTCATCCATGAAGGAACGTCAAAGGTGAAACAATCAAAGCTTCAAATTTTAAATTCTCAATTTGAATAGCTGAAGATGGAGGAGGATAAAGTCTACGATAACTTTGAGGCTAGTTTAACTGATATCGTAACAGGTTGTCATTACCTAGGTGAGCCTATTCATGAGACTACCATAGTAAAGAAAATACTTAGGTCTCTTCCTAAACGTTTTCGATTAAAGGTCACTGTCATCTTAGAGGTCATGACTCTTAAAGAAATTAAGGTTCAAGAATTGGTTGTAAATTTAAAATCTTATGAGATGGAGATGTTCAAAAATTCCCCTAAGAAGGCTAATGTCACAAAACAAAAGAGCATAGCTTTCAAAACCACTAGGGAGGATCATGTTGAACCCGATGAAGAAAGTGAGTTGAGTATAACTGATATAACCATGTTTGCTAAGAGATTGAACAAATTTATTAGGGCTAAACATAATGGCCAAGGATAAAAATTTAGGGATAAGTTGGGTGAGTCTAGTAGTAGAAATAAGACTCAAACTAGGAAGGACAAGTCTGATCCTAAAAAGAAGAAACCCTAATGTTTTGAATGTCAAGGATATGGTCACATAACTGCAGAGTGTGCAAACACTTTGAAGAAATCAAAAGGATTACCTGTCAGTTGGGATGATGAATCTAACAATGGATCAGCTAGTGGTGCGATAGACTCGAAGGTAGGAGATGATTTTGAGAACTTCACCGTGTTTGCTGCACAAAGCAAGGAGGTCAAAGAAGTTGCTATAAGTTGGGCGATGTCTGAAGAAGAAGGTTCTGAAAGTGATGAAGGTTGTGATGATACGCTTCAAGAGTCTTATGACAAATTACTTGATAAAACCGCACAACTTCATAAAAATCACATGAAACTGTTTACTAAGAGTCTTAACATGGATAAAGAATTACATTCTTTGAAAGATGAATTAATCAATAGTTCTAAAACTCAAAATCTCCTACAGACTCAAAAGGCCAAGTTGGTTGAGGATTTAAAGAAATCTGAACTAGAAAAAACTCAGGTATTGAATTTGGTAGATGATCTCAATAAGGAAGTGGTTGAGAAATCTACTAAGATTGAGAATTTGGAAAAAGAGCTAAAAGATGCTAAATTAACTCTTTGTAAATGGTTTGAAGGAACCTTTAAGATTGATGAGATGTTGAGTAAGGGAAAATCAGTTTGAAATACAAAGGGTTTGGGTTTTGTTAGAGTAATGCCGAATTCGAATGTTGCAAAAATCACATTTGTAAAGGTCTCCCATGTAGCGTCTAGTTCTTCACATGAAAATTCAAAATGGAATTCTAGTGCTCAATCCTATGTTAAAAGACCTGTGGAAAACAAGCCCTTCCTTACCCTTATTCCTATTTGTCACCACTGTGGTGTTAGAGGTCACATTCGACCAAGATGTTTGAAGCTACTAGGGAAGGTGTTGAAATTAGTAAATGAACAAAGAGTTCAACATTGAGATCATGTTCAAGATCAAATTCGAATGCTAAATGAAGAAATGAAAAATTTGTCAAGATTGGTAAAAGGAGCTCCGAAGATGAAGAAGGCTTAGGTGAGAAAAAGTGAGCTACACTGTCTTGTAGTTCATACTGCACTTAGAGCAAGAAATTCTAGTTCTTGGTATCTGGATAGTGGATGTTCGAGGCATATGACTGGAGATAAGTCATTGTTTGGATTTTTTAAGGAGTGTCATGGTGGAATAATCACTTTTGGTGATGGAGAGAAGTCTAAAGTTCGAGAAAAAGATACCATTGTGATTTTTGGTTTACCTAAATTAGAAGATGTGCTTTATGTTGAAGTTCTAAAAGGAAATTTATTGAGTATAAGCCAGATATGTGATAACAAACATACTGTCAATTTTTCTCCTAATAAGTGTTCAATCATTGACTTCGCTGGTAATTGTGTGAAGGAAGGTATACGTTCGACTGATAACTGTTATTGCATTGTTCCTCATTCTAAATTGGCTTTCAATAAAGTGAAACTTGATGAAGTTGAAATTTGGCATCAGCGATTGGGACATGTTAATTTTCAAAAATTTGACAAAAATCACTAAGAGTGAAATTATTAAAGGTGTCCCTGAGCTTGGTTATGAAAAAGGGATTATGCGTGGATCTTGTCAGAAGGGTAAACAAGTTAGATGTTACCATAAGAAGACTAATATCATTAGTACTTCTAGACCTTTAGAGTTGTTGCGCATTGATTTAATGGGTCCCACTAGGATCATTAGCAAAGGAGGAAAGAAGTATATTTTTGTCATTGTGGATGATTATTCAAGGTTTGCATGGGTTGGATTTCTAAGTGAAAAGCCTGAAGCTTTTGAAAGTTTTAAGAGGATATGTTTAAGAATTCAGACTAAGATGAATTATTCCATTTCTAGAGTGAAGAATGATCATGGAAGGGAGTTAGAAAATTCAAAAATTCAAGTGTTTTGTGATGAGAGAGGAATAAAACATGAATTGTCAACACCTAAAACTCCTCAACAAAATGGAGTAGTTTAGAGGAAGAATAGGGTTATTCAAGAAGTAGCAAATGTTATGCTACAAGGTAGGAATGTTCCTAGGTATTTTTGGGCCGAGGCAGTGAACACAGCGTGTTACACCTCAAATAGAGTTTATCTTAGTCCTGGCACTTTAAAAACTCCTTTTGAATTGTAGAACGGTAATCAACCCAATGTAAAATATTTCAAGGTTTTTGGTGCAAAATGCTATATTCTTAGAGATCGGGAATCCATTGGAAAATTTGAGTTTAAGAGTGATGAAGGAATATTTATTGCGTATTCATTGATAAGTCGGGCATATAGGGTTTTTAACCTTAGAACTCAGACAATTATGGAATCTGCCAATGTAGTGGTTGATGACTCATGTGTTGATAAGTCTCCGACGTCTGCTAAGGTGGAAGATGGTGAGCCATTCTTTATATTGGATAATGATTCTTCTGAGGTTGACAACGAGGACAATGTGGTTAATGATGATACTTAAAATTCTGCAGAATCACATGATCGAATTGGTGATGTTCAGCCTACTTTTTCTAATGAACCATCTACAAGGGTAAAGTTGTACCATCCTTTGGATAATGTTATAGAATCTGTTGATTAGATGACGGTGATACGGAGAAAGGCTAGGAATGAGGTTTTGTATGCATGTTATACATCTTTTTTAGAACCTAAAAATGTGAAAGAAGCTCTTCAAGATAGTGATTGGATTGATGCTATGCAAGAAGAACTTCAACAGTTTGTTAAAAATGATGTGTGGTATCTTGTGCCTAGACTGAAGGAGATAAATTTGATTGGTACCAAGTGGATTTTCAAGAATAAAAGGGATAACCATGGTACAGTTGTTAGGAATAAGGCTAGGCTTGTTGCTCAAGGATATACTCAGATGGAGGGTATTGATTTTGATGAGACTTTCGCACCGGTTTCTAGGGTTGAATCTATTCAGATTTTGTTTGCTATCGCTTGTCATCTTGGATTCAAGTTATTTCAGATGGATGTGAATAGTCCATTTTTGAATGGTATTCTTCATAAAGAAGTATATGTGGAGCAGCCCAAAGGATTTGAAGATCCTCATTGTCTGGGTCATGTTTACAGGTTGAAAAAGGCTTTGTATGGGCTAAAGCAAGCTCCTAGAGCTTACATGAAAGGTTAACTGATTTCCTGTTGGAAACAGGTTTTGCTCGAAGGGAGTGGACAAAACACTGTTTATTCAGAAAATTGAGAGTGATACAGCTATTGCTCAAATCTATGTTGATGATATTCATCATTATTTAGGAGATCAAATGAAACATGAATTTGAAATGAGCATGATTGGTGAATTGAACTTCTTTCTAGAGCTTCAAGTTAAATGATGAGATTTTTGTTTTTCAAACTCGTAATGCCTTGGAATTAGTAAAGAAGTTTGGTTTGAAAACGGCTAAGGATGCTCGCACTCCTATGAGTACTAGTGTCTAGCTTAGTATAGATACTAAAGGCAAAGATGTCGATCCTACACTCTAGAGGAGTATGATTGGGAGTTTATTGTACTTGACTACTAGTCGACCTGATATTGCTTTTAATGTTGGTGTGTGTGCACATTACCAGGCAAGTCCTAAGGAGTCTCATATTCCTGCTGTGAAAAGGATTATCAAGTATGTTAAAGAGACAGTGAATTATGGACTGTAGTATCCATCAGTTACTAATACTAATATTACATCTTTTTCTGATGTTGATTGGGTTGGTAATGTTGATAATAGAAAAAGTACCAGTGGAGGGTGTTTTTATGTTGGAAATTGCTTAGTTGCTTGGCATAACAAGAAGAAAAATTGTATTTCTTTTTCCACTGCTGAGGCTGAGTATATAGCAGTTGGTAGTTGTTGTACTCAGGTTTTGTGGATGCGTTAGATGTTGCAAGATTATGGTTTTTCTCAAGGTACAATGACTGTGTTTTGTGATAACACGAGTGCAATAAATATTTCTAAGGATGCTCGCACTCCTATGAGTACAAGTTTCAAGCTTAACTTGGATACTAAAGGCAAAGATGTTGATTCTACACTTTATAGGAGTATGATTGGGTGTTTGTTGTACTTAACTGCTAATCGACCTGACATAACGTTTAGTGTTTGTTTGTGTGCACATTACCAGGCAAGTCCTAAGGAGTCTCATACTACTATTGGGAAGAGGATTATCAAGTTTGTTAAAGGGACTGTGAATTATGGACTGTGGTATCCATCAAGTACTAATACTGATATCATATCTTTTTCTAATGTTGATTGGGCAGGTAGTGTTGATGATAGAAAAAGTACTAGTGGAGGGTGTTTTTATGTTGGAAATTGTTTAGTTGCTTGGCATAGCAAGAAGAAAAATCGTGTTTCTCTTTCCACTATTGAGGGTGAGTATATAGTTGTTGGTAGTTGTTGTACTCAGGTTTTGTGGATGCATCAAATGTTGATGGATTATGGTTTTTCTCAAGGCACGATCGCTGTGTTTTGTGATAACACAGTCATTATGGTTTTATATCCACAGATTCTCAGTTGGCAGATATCTTTACAAAACCATTAGATTTTCAAAAGCATGTTAGTCTTAGGAAATCTATTGGTATGCTTTTTTTAGAGTAGATATCTTATTATCTATCATTCCAGGATCACATTGCATTATTTTTCTAAAATTGATAGGTAATCATGCATTTGTATTATTTTTAGTCATGCATGCATTTTATTTTGAAATAAATGACAATAAAATTTTTGAGACTGTTGAGCTTGGCTAGAGTACAAAAGTTGTCATATTTTACTCTATTTTCACATTTAACTTGAAGCATTATGCATATGTAAAGTAGAGGTATCAGATTGACCTAATTTTTTTGGATGATCACTTGACATGATTATTTTATGTTACAAAACTTTAATTTTAGGTGTTAGTTGCTTCGGTGATGACTACAATGCATATTGAATATGGTAATTTTTTTATTTAACCCGAAGTGGTATGAAGGTTCATGAGCTATGCTAGATTGGTCTATGCATTAAATATTTCTTTTTGCATGTGTATGAATGTTGTGGTGATGTTGAAAAAAGGAAATAATGAAATGTTTAAAATATAAAAATGCAAAAAGTAGTTATTCAATCCGAGTAACAGGGCCTCTTGCCTCAGTAAGCATTGAGTGTTCACGTAAAAAAGGGATAATGCTTATGATCATAAATCCGATAGAAGAAGCTCGGGTCCAGTTGGTCGGGACTAAAAATCCTCGCTGGAAAGTCTGGAGCTTAGAAAAACAACAAGGGATATAGTGAAAAAGTTGAAAAGATGAAAAGGAGGAAATTGTGTGACAAAGAGAAAGTATCTTTTATTTTTTCCTTTTAGTTTTGATCTTGGATTGAATTATCATCATGGTTGGTGGGGAGATTAACAACTTTAGTATGTATTATTTTCATCTTGTCTTAGTGCTTGCACATGAGAATCTTCATATATATATATTTATTTACAAGGTATGTGTGTTGATTTTCTTCTATACCGTGTGTATAATGGTCGAGTTAAATCTGAGAATATGATGTATTAATGATTGGCTTTGTTTCTCTACTACCTTGCTCATAGATTTCTAAAAACAAAAATATTTTATTTTATTTTTATTCATGACATTATGCATTCATGCATTAGTGGTAGGGTCATGCATAGTAGAGATTTCTGTTACCTTGAGAATTTGGATATGATCTGATAAGAGTTCTGTATCTTGGTGTTTTTCCTTGAGTACTTCCTTCCATCTCTCTACATTGTTGTTATGGCATATACTCTCTTTACTTGACATTTCAGTGACAAAAAGGGGGAGAAGTATTAAGGAAGGGGGAGAGATTGTTTGGTTAAGATTATTTGATTAAGAGGGAGAAGTATTTAGCAAGGGGGAGTTTATTCTCAGAGGGAAAATGATGAGCAATATGTGTGTGTTGTTGTTATGATTTTCTGATGATCATTATGTGTGCATTATTGTCATGATTTTATGATGATCATTATGTTGGTTTATATCGATTTTCCACACTTGCATTTAATGGTTTCTTTAGTGTTGTGGTTATAGGATTGTTCGCCATGAAAGCAAGATGACAGTTTATATCTATATTTGTTGGTGTGCGTTCAAAGGTATATATGTTATGTTGTTATTTGTGAGGCTATATTGTAAAACATGATTTTGTCTCAGAAATGCCAAGGGGGAGATTGTAAGAACATTTTTGTGTATTGTTTATTTATGGCATGTTCTAGATAATAACCATGTTGAGTGTTAGATATGTTGGTTTGGTTTCAATAACATCGATAAGCTTTATAAAAGGCAGAATCAAGCGTTGAACTAATGAAGAATACAAGTGAAGCACGAAAGTGAGCATATTGAGGTAAAATGTCTCCTGGAGGGCGAAAAAGACATTTTCCGAGGCCGTCACTTCAATCAAAAAGTATCGTGGGTTTAAGAGGATCATTTTGGTACAGTTGTGAAGAAAAATGGTTTTAAAAAAATGCCTACGCTTTCAGATTCAAAAAGTGGTTGGAAAACACATTTCTACGCTTGGACCTACGCTCTAAGCATAGGCCCTGCTACGCTTGAAGCGTAGTTGCGGAATGTTTTTGGCTATTTTTTGCTGCGATGTCCAAATTGTTCGAGGGTTGATTTTATGATTTGTCCACGACTTATATACATCAAAGTGCGTGTAATATACATTATATTCACCTGAATATAGGGTTTGATATGAAATTACGAGAAAGGCAAAACTTAGGGTTTGAATCATCCTTGTCTATAAATACCTAAGTCTACAACAAGAGGAGACACGTCTTTAAGAATTCTCTGCAAGTTTTCTACAACTTCATCTTCTTCTTCTACAGAGATATACATATGGTGAGAGAATATCATTGAGTGATTAAGGATACACAAGTTCTCTCTTGTTATTGGACGTCTTCAATCATGCTTCTACATCGACGATTTATATGCACAATTGAATAGTATAGTTGCTGAAAAAAGTCACACACCATCTATAGCTACGAGGTTGCGTTGATCCGTTTTGTGAAGCGGAGCTGTCTGAGTGCGGAGATCGAAGCAGGAGGCTTCGTGGTGATTTTGATCTATTGAGAAGCAGAGCTGTCAGAGTACGGAGATCGGAGTGAGACTTCATGGAGTGCGAGTGAATCTAGTCTTTCAGACGTCGAGTGAAGAACAACAAATTATAGCGGTTGTCAGTTCTATTTTCATAAAGTCTGTACAAATTCTCTGATTCATAGTGCATCGATACCCGAGTATCCGTAGTTTTTACTTGGAGCCTTTCTAAGGTTTTCCACGTAAAAATATATGTGTCTTCTCATGATTTAAATTTCTGCACTTATATTCATATTTGTTTGATTTATCTGTTTTTGAGAATTGAATTGATGATTAGGGTTTGTGACTAATTAAAATTAAATTTCTGCTAAATAATTTTAATTGATCATAAAATTGATAAAATGGCTATTCATCCCCTCTGGGCTTTTTTCACTATCGTCTAGGTAATTTCAAACCCTATTCAACAATCATGCACTAAGCATATTGAAATTAGACATCATTTCATTCGTGATCACGTTGCTAAGAGAGATGTTGAATTTGTTTTTCTGAACACAAATGATCAATTAGCCGATATTTTTACCAAACCACTTCAAGAGGAAACATTTTCAAAAATTCGTAGGGAAATTTGAGTGTTTTGGATTCTAAGGTGCTCACATGATATTATATCTGTTTACGTATTTTCTTCTTGATCATTGCTCTTGTTTTTCTTAATTAGTATTATTGCTCTTACTTCTTCCATTTCTACATACTCTGAGTCATTTTTGGGAACTTTCGAATTGTATCAGCCTATTGCTCAAAACCCATCAGTCGACTGATGAAGAGTGAAACTCTATGTGCTTTGCTGCTTAAGGGTTCAGGAGGCTGCTTGTTCTCATCAACCGACTGCCTGCTGAACCCTTTTCTTTGTTTAAGTTTCGTACTTTTGTAGTCGACTAATGGCCAAGCATCAGCCGACTGATTCTCAGATCTAACTAAGAATATTCCTTTTACAGTCGACTGCCTCTGTGTTTTAGATGTTTTATTTCTCCGTATTTCTCATTCTTCTCCTCTCTCTCCCCCACTTACCCACATTCATTCCCTACCTTTAACCCTCATTAACTCCAATTAATCCCACTCTTCCACTGTCTTCCTCTATAATCAACTATTTATACACCTACTCTTACTCCTCTTCTCTCATACCAATCTATATACACCCAATATACATATACATATATATATATATTCACCTTTTCTATTTACCTCATCATCACCACCATGTTTCTCTTGCTTGTTACTCTTTCCATCCTCATGGCTCCTCCCCATTTAATCGGCGTCGGCTCTCCCCGCAAGTGAGCCCGCATTCCTTTGCCTCTTTCTCCTCCACCAGCTATTGATGAGTTGTTGAGGAAGATGAAGATGAATCTCTTGCCCCTAGAGACCTTTCGAACAGCCCCCAACGTGCGAACTATGATGTTAACTTTGCCAATCGCACTGTGGTAATGACACGCATAGTGCGTCGTCCTATGTGCAAATTCCTTCATATTTATGACTTCTCCTTTTTTCAACAAATGGGATGGGGATTTTTCATTTCATTGGACATCATGTATTACCCTTGCCTTGTAAATGCTTTCTACTCCATGCTTTGTCGCCGAGGGCACACTGATTCCTTCGAAGCCCATGTTCACATCCGTCATATGTGCTTTGCTAAAACTGGCCTTAAGGGTTGGTTTCATCTTCCTTCCAATGGCCTAAGCTACTATGGTAGCAATGTCTAGTATAATGGTCTAGATTTCTAGCGAACGGATGCCATTAATGTCATTTGCCATCATCCCGAATCCGTCCACCCCTCCACCCATCTCCACACCCACATGCTTACTCCCGAGGCTCGGATTGTGCATAATATTGTCATGTACACTATTTTTACCCAAATCTAGAGGCCGCTCCTTTGTGTCCTTCATGGAGGCCTTTATCATCTATTGCATCCTCACCAGCCATCACCTCAACCTTGCTTTCATCATGACTTCTCACATGATTAATTGTAAGGGAAATGGATATGCACATTTGTACTACCCTATTCCGATCACTGCCATTCTTCATCTCTTTGACATTCCTTGTGATGGTGTAGAGGCTCTCCGCAAGGAGATGGAGGTTGATTCTACCATGTATGGTAGGATAAAGCTTGAGGTTACTGTCGATGGTACTATTACTCCTAAGCGTCCTCCTCGTCCTCCTCCGCCGCCTTTCGATCGATGATGTTGATCCGTCTAGCTCTGCCCCACCAGATCCGGGCTCTCAAACTGACCTTCTCCGTGAGCTTCTTGCTGGTGTCGATCTCTATCATGAAATAGGCCAGCGCACCGAGAGGATGGTCACTCGGCTTGTCAATGACATCACCGATCTTCGGAGGAAGTCCGGACTCCATCCTTTTGATATTGACAAAGGGGGAGAGAATGATGGAGGGGATGGAGATGGAGATGGAAACGGTGTTTAAGAGCATTTTTGTTTTGCTCCTTTTTTGGTTTTTTTTCTATGTGGTCCGTTTTATATTGTGGCACTTTTTTTCGTATTGCTACATTTGTTTTTGTTGTTTTGTTTATGCCCACTCGGGAAACATCATTGTATCTAATCTCCAAAATATTAATGACAAATGTTGCTTATGTTTAAATCTTATACAATTACCTTGACATGAAATGTTTTATTTTTATTTCACGTAAATAAAAAATTGCATAATCTAAGGGGGAGATAAACTTCCATGTAAATTACATGCACCTGTTGAGGGGGAACATCACTTGATGCTACTCCATTCTCGAGAAAACACCGAATGTTTTGTCACCATAAAAAATGGGGAGATTGTTAGCCCGAGGATTTTTCCAAGGTTAATAATGTCCGTTTTGATGTTAACAACACATTACATGTGTTTTGTACTAACGAAAAAATTTAGTTTAATGTCTCAGTTAAGCAAGAAATGCACTCAGGATCGCAAAACAAGAATTAAGCGAAGAAGGACAAAAGCGTCTCTTCACTCCGGAAAGCTTGAAGATTGAAGAATCAAGACTTGGGGTAGATAGGACAGTGTCTGAATTGTACTAAAAGGTAAATTTATATTTGTTCACATTGTCTAAAGCTCAAGTGTCAAACCGAACCAATCCTTGCCTTAGAAAACTTTAAAGAAATATTGTTTAGGGGATTGCAGCCGATTAATGAGTTTTAGGCAACCGACTGACTCAATTCGAAAGTTTTGGAAGTTTTTGAAAAACATTGAGCAACCGAATGATGAGCCTTGGGCAGCCGACTGACTCAATTCGAAGGTTTTCAACTTTGTGAAAACCTTTGAGCAACCGACTAATAGTATCGTGTAGCCGACTGAATTAAGTCGAGTGTTTATGGTTTTGAGAGTTAATTTGGGCAGCCTACTGAATATTGGCTTACAGTCGACTGATGATAGTCATTAGTCGATTGATGAGAGTCTTGCAACCAACTGATTTTGCTTTCAAACGGCTAGTAAGTTATATTTATGAGTTTTAACTACCTCCACTTACCACCACTCTCACTCTCACTCTCCCAACTCAAACCCTAGCTATAGATATGATGTGATGAGTTGTTTGGATTTGTTAAAAAACTCTAAGGCAAAAATTCTCTTGCATTCAAAGCTTTGTTGCTCTTCACCTACAACCTTGAGTATCATAAATACTTTGGTATTAAAAGCTTGAAGCATTAAATTTCAATGATCTCTAAGAGAAGCTTGTCTCTTTACAACATTTATTCTTTCGAGCCAAAAATCTCATTTATTGTAGAGAATCTAGATCTTGAGTTGTCAATCCTACCACTAAACACTTGACCTAAAACTTTGTGTTCATCTATAAAACCTTAAGACTACGTTTGGTATGTAGGAATGGAATGAGAATAAAAATGGGATGGCCATTCTCATTCTATTGTTTGGTTGCAAAAGGAACCATATTAGTAATGGAATGAACTTAAAATGAAAATTCTCCAAAATTACCCCTTTTAGTAACAAATATACTATTTTAATTATATGATATTATTTTTATTAAAAAATAATGATATTAGTGGTGATGGATAGCGGATGTGGTGATAGTAAAAAGTGATAATGGTGGCGGCAGCGATGATAATGGAAAGTGGTGATGTGGTGGTGGAAGGTGGTGATGGTGGAAGACAATGGTAGTGGTTCGGAGATGGTGGTTTGTTGGTAGAAGATATTGGAAGTGGAAATGACAGTGAAAGTAAATGGAGATTGTGGTGGTAGAAAGCAATGAATGTTGTGGTGGTGGTAGAAGGTAAAGAATGTGGTGGTGGTGGAAGGTAAAGAAGGTGGTGATGGAGAAGGAATGTGGCGGTGGTGGAGGTTGAGGAGGTGATGGTGGTTTGTTTATTTAAAATGTGCAAGGGTTATTTAGTCATTTGATGTTTTAAAAACATTCCTTAAAGAATAATATGCCCATTCCATAGGTTTAGTGGTGGAATGGATTTTCACTATCTGGAATGGTTTTTCATTACAATATAATGACCATTCCTACTTTATAATACCTACCAAACAAGAGAATGGTTGGAATGGGCATTCCATTCCAACGTAACAAACATATCATAAGGGTTTTTAGTGCTTTTGAGTAATATCTTTTATCTTGTTAAAGATTTGTGATCTAGAGTGAGTGAAGCTCTAGATCTCCAAGTGAGGCTTGTTCCTTTGGTTGAGAGAGAAGGTAATTAGATTCTTTGTAAAGGTTTGCTCTCCACCTCAAAGGAGGAGCCTTAGTGAAAGGCTTTGGGAAGTCTCTAAGGGGAGTCGAGGAGTAGGAGTTACTGAACCTCGAATAAATATCTTGGCTTTGATAGTTTGACTCTCCTATCTCTAACTCTTTACATTGATATTCATTGCTTAAATATTTATCTTGCTTGCCTCAATATTGTCTATTCCTTTCATTATTCATTTCCCTAGCATAATAGATCTTGTGTTTCTTGTAATTAGCATTCTTCTCGAAAAAGAGTTAGATTAATTTTTAAAACCCTATTCACACCCCCCTTCTAGGGTATATTAATGACTTACAATATTGTATTGGGATTTGAAACTGCACAACTATTTTAGAACGGATAAAGTTATGAAAGTGGACAACTAATATGGGACAGAGGGAGTACTTTACAAATGAAATTTTCTCTACAAAAAGTCCCTAATTTTGTTTTTAAAAAATATTACATTCTTATCTCTAAAAAAAGTCCCTGGATTAAATGTAAGAAGAAGGGCATGATATTCATTTAAAATATAAGACATTTTATTAATTAATTGATTATTTTATTAAGGGCAAAAATGACAATTCATGTACTCAAAAGTCATTAAAGAATTTTTTTGTCAACTTTTTGAAATCTCAGGGGGCTAATTATTCATAAATTACATACTTTCTATCTGGCTGAAATCTATGCAAACCTCAGGGAGTGTGGCTATAATTAACCCAAGAATAGAGTTAGAAAAGAAATGAGGAAAGAGACATTTGTATATCAAGGCCAACTAGGTCCCTAAAATTGGGGAGTTTAGTACATGTTAAAGAACATATCTTAAAAAAGAGGCTAATGTCACGAACCCTAGGTCGTTGTGACAAAGTTACGAGTATTGTAGACAAATATGGTAGTCAACAACTAAGTATACAATGACTAGGAAATGGTTCCATGAAGGTGAGTGCAGGATATAGGATGCTACCTTCTCAGAGTTTATGCAAGTTGACTTGGCTCACTTAGAGGTGTTTATCACTAGTCTTGGACTTGATTATGAAGAAGGGAGTTGGACGTCCCTGCATAACCGGGTCGGTAGTTAGAAGTCGTTCCCCTGAAGAGGTCATGACAAGCTGAAACAAGTCATTGTGTGATCTAAAATGAGGCGGGAAATGTAAGGTTGACTATGCCCTCATGGGACGAGAATCGAGGCATGATGCCGCACAGGCTTTACCATTGTGTGAAAAACTCTTGGCTCACTACAAATGGTATCAAAGAAGGACTTGGGATAAGCACACAAGTGTGTCCTCAGAACAATCTATGTGGCCAAAGTGAAGCATAGTGTGCACGGTTACGTTGATTCAAGAAGATGGAGGGACATCCTCTACCACTAAAATAAGTGCCTCCTTGAAGCCTCCCGTTAGAGAGGCGAGGGGCCGACGCACAATCAAAGTTGTAGCATGTTATAAACATTGTGTGAGTGCAAAGCGTTGCAAAGGGAATCGATGGTGTACCACAACAAAGGGTCGCAAGGCGGAGACCTCGAATTTGTTGATAATGGTCTCATTAAAGAAAATTTTTTGTCTCCTGTACAAACTCTCTCCTGTTACCATCCAATGGCCAATACTGAGCCATGCGTCCTGTGGGGGCCATTGGTGTTAAAGTCAATAAAGGAAGGGTTTTTTACTGAGTGTTGTACAACTTTTTACCACATATTCTCTTTATATTATATATATATTGAGATACATACATACATATAGATACATATACATATACAATCATTTCCCCACCCCAAATCTCCTCTCCGAAACGACTCCGAAATTTGGCAATTAGTGAATTTAATTTCCGGTTATTTGTTTCCCCAATTTTCCCCCAAACTAGACATCTCTAAACCCCAAATTTTTTGCCAAAAGAAAACCAAACGATACCTTTGTAAACCCCAAAACAAAACCCTAAATTTTGAACCCATTCTGTTCAAATCTCGAGTTTTCTTTAGAGCTCGTCGCAGTCTTCCTCCGTAGTTGGTTCGACGAAAACCCAAGAGCATGATCACATCCATCACACTTGATGGTTCGACGAAACCTTAAGTCTCCCATCTTCATCATCCATCGCAATTGATTCAAGAACTTAAAGGTAATCTTTTTGTTTGATGTTAACTAAGTAGATCAAACAGCTTGCATGGTTCTACTAAAGTTAATATATCTGTATTAATTACAAACCTATGTGAAAGAAAATTTAATTTATTTTCCAGTTTGTCCTAAAAAGTAGTAATAGTAATCAAAATCTGGATCAATTTTCTATGCTAACCTTTTACCATGATACATTAGAAAAAAAAAATTCAAGGGGGAAGCTTTTTGTTTGATGTTAACTAAGTAGATCAAACAAATTTCATAGTTCTACTGAAGTTAATATATCTATACTAATTACAAACCTATGTGGAAGAAAATTTAATTTAATTTTCAGTTTGTCTTAAAAAGTACTAATAGTAATCAAATTCTGGATTTATTTTCTATGCTAACCTTTTAGCATGATACATTAGAAAAAAATTGATATATCTTTGTGTTTAGGAACTAACGGTTAATTTTCTCTGTCCATGCATTCCTCATCAGATGGCCCCTCCTAAAAAAGGTTCTAAAACTAAAGAACCTCAAGACAATTTGATTGAAGTCGAAAAGAAGCGTAAGGAAAAAATAAAGTCCATGGAAACTATTTTAAAGCCCCCACCAAAGAACTTGCAAAATGCCCAACTCGTGTGTTCTGCTACTAAAGGTAATTTCTCTTGAATATGATTAGTCCAAATATGATTTCTCCTGAAAATACAACAACCGTACAACATAATTAAATCAGAGCAAGCAATATTAGATTTTAATGTTGAAATTACCTAGACGATAGTCAAAACATCCTAGAGGGGGGTGAATAGGCTTTTTGTCAATTTTATGATTAATTAAAAACTTTAGTGGAAATTCAATTTTAATTAGTCACAAACCTTAATTCTCTAATCAATTCTCAAATCAGATCAATCAAGCAAATATGAATATAAGTGCAGAAATTAAATAATTAGAAGACACAAAATTTTTACTTGGAAAACCTTGGAAAGATTCCAAGTAAAAACCACGGATACACTCGGGTATTGATGCATTATGAATCAGAAAATTTGTACAGACTCTATGAAAACAGAACTTACAACCGCTATAATTTGTTGTTTTTCACTCGACGTCTGAAAGTCTAAATTCATTCATGTTCCACGAAGCTTTCGTTCCGATCTTCGTACTCTGACGACTCTGCTTTTCAACAGATCAAAATCACCACGAAGCCTCTGCTTCGATCTCCGCACACAGACGACTCCGTTCTTCAACTGATCATAGAAACCTTGTTGTAATAGATGGTGTGTGAATTTTTTAGCAACTATACCATTCAATCGTGCATAGAAATCGTTGATGTAGAAACACGAATGAAGACGTCCAAAAACAAGAGAGAATTTGTGTATCTCTAATCACTCAATAATATTCTCTCACCATATGCATAACGCTGTAGAAGAATAAGAAGCTGTAGAAAACTTGCAGAGAATTCTTAAAGATGTGACTCCTCTTGTTGTAGACTTGGGTATTTATAGACAAAGATGATCCAAACCCTAAGTTTGCCCTTTCTCGTAATTTCACATACAACCCTATATTCTGGTGAATATAATGTATATATAACGCACTTTGACGTATATAAGTCGTTGTCATATCATAAAACCAACCCCCAAACAATGTGGACATCCCTCGTAAAAATAGGCAAAACCTTGTCGCAACTACGCTTCAAGCGTAGCAGGGCTTATGCTTTAAGCGTGCCTCCAAGCGTAAAAATGTGTTTTCCAGCCACTTTTTGAAACTAAAAGCGTAGGCATTTTTTTTAAAACCACATTTATTCACAATTGCACCAAAATGACCCTCTTGAACCGACGATATTTTTTGCTTGAAGTGACGGCTTCGAAAAATGTGATTTTAGCCCTCCAAAAGACATTTTACCTCAATATGCTCACTTTCGTGCTACACTTATATTCTTCATTACTTCAACGCTTGATTCTGCCTTTTACAAATCTTATCGATGTTATTGAAACCAAACCAACCTATCTAACACTCAACAAGGTTATAGTCTAGAACATGCCATAAACAATACACAAAAATGTTCTTACAATCTCCCTCTTGGCATTTCTGAGACAAAACCATGTTTTATAATATAGCCTCACAAATAACAACATAACATCTATACCTATGAACACACACCAACAAACATGGATATAAACTATCACCTTGCTTTCATGACAACTAATCCTGTAACCACAACACTGAACAAACCAATAAACGCAAGTCTGAAAAATAAATATAAACCAACATAATGATCATCAGAAAATCATAACAACAATACACACATAATGATCATCATTCTCCCCCTGAGAATAAACTCTTCCTTGCTAAATGCTTCACCCTTTTAATCAAACAATTTCTCCCCCTCACTTAATACTTCTCCCCCTTTTCGTTACTGAAATGTCAAGCAAAGAGAGTATATATCATATCAACAATGTAGAGAGATGCAAGGAAGTACTCAAGGAAAAAACACCAAGATACAAAACCCTTATAAGATCATATCCAAATTCTCAGGGTAACAGAAACCTCTATTATGCATGACCCTACTACTAATGCATGAATGAAAAAAGTCATGAATAAAAATAAAATAAAATATTTTTGGTTTTAGAAATCTGTGAACAAGGCAGTAGAGTCAAAAAGTCAATCATTAACACATCATATTCTTATATTTAACTCAACCATTATACACATGGTATAGAAGACAATTAGCACACATACCTTATAAACTCAAGAATGCACAAGTCAAGTTTTGCAAATAAATATATATATGAAGATTCTCATGTGCAAGCACTACAACAAGATGAAAACAATACATACTAAAGCTGATAATCTCCCTAGCAACCGTGATGATAATTCAATCCAAAATCCTAACAAGAAGACAAAAATAAAATACACTTTCTCTTTGTCACACAATTTCCTCCTTTTCATCTTTTCAACTTTTTCACCATATCCCCTTTTATTTTTCTAAGCTCCCGACTTTCCAGCAAGGATTTTTTGTCCCGACCAACTGAGCCCGAGCTTCTTTCATGGGATTTATGCTCAATAGTCTTCTCCCCTTTTTACGCGAACACTCAATGCTTACTGAGGCAAGAGGCCCGGTTACTCAGATTGAATAACTACTTTTTGCATTTTATATTTTAAACATCTCATTTTTTTTCAACATCACCACAACATTCATACACATGAAAAAACAATATTTCATTCAGAGACCAATCTAGCATAGCTCATGAACCTTCATAGTTCATACCACTCCAGGTTAAATTAAAAAAATTAACAGATTCAGCAGGAATTATAATCATCACCAAAACAACTAGCACCTAAGATTAAAGATTTGTAACATAAAATTATCATGACGAGTGATCATCCAAAAATCTTAGGTCAAAATGATACCTCTACTTCACATATGCATAATAAGACAAGTAAATGTGAAAATAGAGTAAAATATGACAACTTTTGTACTATAGCCAAGCTCAACAGTCTCAAAAATTTATTGTCATTTATTTCAAAATAAAATACATGCATGATTACCTATCAATTCTAGGAAAAAAAAAATACAATATGTTCCTAGAATGATAGATAAGAAGATATCTATGCTAAAGAAAGCATACCAATAGATTTTCTAAGACTAACATGCTTTTGAAAATCTAATGGTTTTGTAAAGATATCTGCTAATTGAGAATCTGTGGATATGAACTCTAGAGACACTATACCATTTTCAACAAGATAACGAATGAAATAATGTCGAATATCTAAATGCTTTATCCTAGAATGTTGAACAGGATTTTTAGAAATATTTATCGCACTCATGTTATCACAAAATACAGTCATCGTGCCTTGAGAAAAACCATAATCCTGCAACATTTAACGCATCCACAAAACCTAAGTACAACAACTACCAACTTCTATATACTCAGCCTCAGCAGTGGAAAAAGAAACACAATTATACTTCTTGCTATGCCAAGCAACCAAGCAATTACCAACATAGAAACACCTTCCACTGGTACTTTTTCTATCATCAACATTACCGGCCCAATCAACATCAGAAAAGCATGCGATATCAGTATTAGTACCTGATGGATTCCACAGTCCATAATTCACTGTCCCTTTAACATACTTGATAATCCTTTTCACAGCAGTAATATGAGACTCCTTAGGAGTTGTCTGGTAGCATGCACACAAACCAATACTAAAAGCTATATCATGTCAACTGGCAGTCAAATACAACAAACTCCCAATCATACTCCTTTAAAGTGTAAGGTAAACATCTTTACCTTTAGTATCTATACTAAGCTTGACACTTGTACTCATAGGAGTGCGAGCATCCTTAGCCTTTTCGAAACCAAACTTCTTTCTCAATTCCAAGGCATAACGACTTTGAGAAATGAAAATCCCATCATTTAATTGCCTAACTTGAAGCCCTAGAAAGAAATTCAATTCACCAATCATGCTCATCTCAAATTCATGTTTCATTTGATCTCCAAAATAATGAGCAAACTTATCAGAAGTGGAACCAAACACAATATCATCAACATAGATTTCAGCAACAACTGTATTATTCTCAATTTTCTGAATAAATAGTATTTTGTCCACTCCCCCTCGAGCAAAACATATTCCCAACAGGTAATCAGTCAACCTTTCCTGCCAAGCTCTAGGAGCTTGCTTTAGCCCGTACAAAGCCTTTTTCAGCCTGTAAACATGATCTAGACAATAAGGATCTTCAAATCCTTTGGGTTGCTCCACATATACTTCCTCATGAAGATCACCATTCAAAAATGCACTCTTCACATCCATTTGATATAACTTGAATCCAAGATGACACGCAATAGCAAACAAAATCGGAATAGATTCAAGTCTCGCTATTGGAGAAAACGTCTCATAAAAGTCTATGCCCTCCAACTGAGTATAACCTTGAGCAACAAGCTTAGCCTTATTCCTAACTACTGTACCATGTTCATCCTTTTTATTATTGAATATCCATTTGGTATCAATCAAATTTATCTCCTTCGGTCTAGGCACAAGATACCACACATCATTCTCAACAAACTATTGAAGTTCTTCTTGCATAACATTATTCCAATCACTATCTTAAAGAGTTTCTTTGACATTTTTAGGTTCCAAGGAAGAAGTATAACATGCATAAGAAACCTCATTCCTAGTTTTTCTCCGTGTCACCATCATCTGATTAACAGATCCTATAACATTATCCAAAGGATGATACAACTTTACCCTTGCAGATGGTTCTTTAGAAGGAGTAGGCTGAACATCACCAATTTGGTCATGTCATTCTGCAGGACTTGAAGTATCATCATTAACAACATTGTCCTTTTTTCAACATCAGAAGAATCATTATCCAATATAAAGAATGGCTCACTATCTTCCTCCTCAGCAGACATTGGAGACTCATCAATACATGAGTCATCAACCACTACATTGGTAGATTTCATCATTATTTGAGTTCTAAGGTTAAAAATCCTATATGCTCGCCTAGTCAATGAATAACCCAAAAATATTCCTTCATCACTTTTAGACTCGAACTTCCCAATAGATTCACGATCACTAGGAATATAACATTTTGCTCCAAAAATCTTGAAATATTTCACATTGGGTTTCTTGCCAATCCACATTTCATAATGAGTTTTTAAGGTGCCAGGCCTAAGATAAACTTTGTTTGAGGTGTAACACGTTGTGTTCACTGCCTTGGCCCAAAAATACCTCGGAACATTCCTACCTTGTAGTATAACATTGGCCATTTCCTGAATAACCTTATTCTTCCTCTCAACTACTCCATTTTTTTGAGGAGTTTTAGGAGCTGAAAATTCATGTTTTATTTCTCTCTTATCACAAAACACTTACGCACGGAGATGCTCAGGCAGAGACCTAAGAATATTTT
Organism: Cornus suecica; assembly: GCA_963922005.1. Lineage (NCBI taxonomy): Eukaryota > Viridiplantae > Streptophyta > Magnoliopsida > Cornales > Cornaceae > Cornus > Cornus suecica. The sequence goes on along the minus strand of OY998239.1, from coordinate 32,791,894 downwards.
TTACTATGGTAGTATCGAGCATAAACTAACCTAGATTATGACATCCCGTCACAATATCAGTTAATCTAGTCTCAAAGTCGGCAAAGACTTCATCGTCGTCCATCTTCAGCTGTTCAAATTGAGAATTCAAATTTTGAAGTTTTGATTGTTTCACCTTCGACGTTCCTTCATGAGTGACTTAGGGAATGTCCCAAGCTTCCTTGGCAATTACGCACGGAGCAATCCTCTTGAACTCACTCGGAGTTACAGCAGTGTATAACACATTCAACGCCTTCGAGTTCCAATTCGCACTATTCATCTCAGTAGCAGTCCACTCGCTTCACGTGTCACGCCCCTAAAATTCCCGAAACTCTAACCCGGAGAATCAGCGAATTTCCAAGGGGTGACGTAAGTCAAGCAACCACTAGAGTCAATAATAACAATAAAATACATGGAATAACAAATAAAATATTATATTCCATATCTAACTTAATGATAGAAACTCAACAAAATGCTCTGAAACCAAACTGTCACACCCCTAAATTCCTAAGACTCCCGAACCGGGACATTCGAGGAATCCGGGGTGTGATCCATACAATAAGCGACCAACTAAGTTATCATTAACCATTAAAACATAAGGAATAATGATGAAAATGATATATTTCATACCCAATTGAATGGTAAAAATACAACAATGGAATCCAACGAAAATCCGGCAGAGTTCCATTTGTAAATGGAACATCCCGGAAATACAACTCCACAGAATAACCTACCAATAACAATTTGACAACAACAATGGCTCACAACCCAACATTCATCAATCCCACTAGGGCCAAGGTAGTGCGAAGAAACCACCAACCCCTGCACAACCCTCTATAATCAATAGAGCTACAAATGCTTGAATAAGATTACAGAAATGCATATCGTAGTGTCGAATAGATACAATGACATTCTGGAATAAAAAATACAGGAAAATAAAATATACACCAACAGGGATATGCCAACAGACTGGCTCTCAAGAGAAATATATGACAATCCCATACAAAATGGGTAAAGAAACCAGATGATTAAGGAAACAAAAGATAGTTATCGTCCCCAAAACAATCGCGCTGCAACCATAACCATATCACCCAACGCAATTCCAAAACCTGTAACAAGGAAAACAAAAGAAAGTTGTCGTTGCACTGCATACTGCCCATAGCCGTAACATTTCCTGCAACCTGGCATGGGAATAGAAGGCGACAATGAAATACCCCTATGAGCAAATAAGCTCAGTGGGAAAAACGATATCCTAACTACGACATCCTCTGACTGTTTAGGTAATGCTAAACCATCCAGCAAGATACATAGCCCAACAAATCCCAGCCACGAAAACACAAGGCACGTACTCATATACTACCGTAAATAAGTATATATCAGGAATATATATATACATATATATAAGTACACAACATAAGTCCATAAGGTAGGACTAAGACTCGTACTCCAAGTACCAACACTAGTAGTCTACACTACTCTCACAAATGTACACAAAGTACACGATACCCAGGTCCAATCTAACAAATCATCAAGCGCTCACAACGCTAACCAGAAGATCCAAACAGAAGGAATCACACTCACCTCTGATATCCAAAGGAATCAAAATCTATAGCTAGTACCAAGGAAGGCTTATAACCCACTCCCCTAGAACACAGGAAGAAAAGCACTCATGTCATTGCATACTAACACAATCGTCATCTATATCTATATGTACAATATATATATATATAAAATATCATCCCATTCCTAGAGAAAATCTACCTCTCAAGGACTGGATCACCTCTATTATATCACCATATGAATCTCATCATACTATCTCCAATATGATCAGTAATTTACCAACACTCTCACTATGCATCAGGACAGCTAACCAAATCAAAATACTGAGAATACATGGACACTACTCTCATGAACAACCACACAAGGGTCAAGAAAAAAAGATAGGGAAAAGAGGTCCCAATACTAAACCAACGGGTAATCGAGATAACAATATCAAGGTTAAAAACACCACAAGTGCTTAGGGAAAACACCTGGACAAAAGAAACCAATCCATTCGGCATCCATGCCACTAACACGTGTAACAACTCAAATCACCTAGGTGGTGGCATCAACTACCAAGAAGAAGGGGAAGACAATACTATATGTGTGCACTGAACAACAACAAGCCTCAAACCGGAGACTTAATAATGATCGGAAGCAAAAGTGAAACAAGAAAACACCTTTCAAAACTCTACAGGTCGAGATCTTGAGAAAGAAGTCTCGGAACCTCAGAATCTCTAGAATTTCTATAAAATAGGTTTTCTTTAAAAATTCACACGGTGAAAATGACCATCTTGGCCCTATAAATTCAGACGGTGAAAATTCAAATGGGTTTTTCTTTCTAAATACGAATGAGTTTCTTTTCAAAACTTGAAAAACTCTGTTTCCGACAAACAGCCAGATAAAAGTGACTACAACTCCAAGGATTCCTATAATGTCGAAGAGGACAATGAAGGAAGAACAATACATTGGACTCATGGAACACAACCATCCGTTTCCATCTCCACAAAATCAAATGACAACACGAGGAAGAGGTTCGGCACCACGCTATAACCGACTACTTAAGAAGTGACATACAAGTTAAAAACATATCCACTAGTATACAAAGGATAGTACAAGGAAGGCTTAGGAGAATGAATTAAGCACGAGAAACAAGATTGCAAAGCTACAGTACCTCGAGTACTTCATAAAATCACTTAGACCCCTTAATATCATGAAAAGGGAAAACTAGTGGCCGATACCATGGAACTAACTAGTTTCAATCAATACCTATTTCGATCCATTTAAACCTCACATTCACAGTTGATACTAACTCTCTAGATTACTAAGAGAATGAAGAGACCATTGTCACTTAACCAAACAGGTTCAATCACAACCTCGTCTAACCAAACTCAAAACCTCAAAAGTACGATAAATGATACATCCCTCTAAGTGGGAAAGAAACATCAATTTGGTCGGTACTATGCAACCAACCAAGGCCAAAAGACTATCACCCGCCTTCTCAAGGCCTCAACTCAAAATCGACTCTATGGTCTATCACTAACCTCAACTATCCACAGAGGTCACTACACCAATATACTTAACTCCCCAAGGGCATAAAAGTACATAACCATAAGTATAAGAATATATATTTTATTATACTTTAATAATTACTGCATGTAATCATATTCTTTCATGTTATCCACTTTCAGTTTAGCATTTTAATAAACTATGAATTTATTTTGCAATATTCATAATCAATATGCACTAACATCCACATGTAATAATAGTACATAATAAACCTGCTCCAACATCACATGCAATAATATCATGATCAACCTGTAAAATAGAATCACATAAATGCTACACAAATGCAATGTGACTCCCACACCTCATAGTACATTCTTTTCCCATAACAGGTTAACGGATAGATACTCTATCCACTTACTTTTGAGGATACAAGCTCATCAAGTAATGTAGAGTATCGCACCGACTCTTCCCAAGTGATTTTTCTCTCTATCACTTCAACAAGGAAGATGGTTGCACGAGAGCCCAAGTTGCAACTCCGTGCGCTATGACCACCAATGTCAAGAATATGAGCCTCTCTTACAACTCCCAAACCATTATCACCTTTTTGGCTTATTAGTTCCGTAGGCGTAAACACCTCCTGGCCAGTTGTTGCGACGATTCGACACAAAGCAACCCACACATGATTACACGACCAGCATATACCAACACCATGATTTTACACTACACGATGTCCACAATATGCATCCAGGTTTCAATAACAACCATGTTCCATCACAATATATGTTTTTCTCTTTGCAATATATTGTACACCATATAACAATGGTCCATCATAATACATGATTTTATCATTTGCAATTTATTATGCCAAATTTATCCACATGCTCATAATATCACATTTATAAGCAATAAACCACAACAAGCATTTATATCACATAATCATGCTTGCAATTCATCAAATTATCCTTTAATTCACAAGTATAACATTTTCATTTCTTTTTAACATGTTTTTATTTTCATTAAAGCAACAATTTACAAATCATAAGGACAACTAGAATAACATCTAAGTTCACTTCCCTCACTTCCACATATCCCCGAACATGTTTTAATTTCGTTAAACACAATCGAAAGAGGAATTAACATCGCGTTCTAAGTTTACGTCCAACTTTTACAAAAAAATTCTAACCCATTTTAATTCTCTAGGGGTTACTAGGCCATCTATTCTCATTCAGTTCAAATAGGTATTAATTTAATTTCGCAGGAAAATAATTTATTTAATTTCTCAAATTAATTTCTAAGTCCTCATTCGCTTCTAACTCAATTATAGATATTTTAAATTTACAATGTAATATATATCTAAATTGAAATAAATACGGGTTTGCACACCCAAACCACATCAATGATACGGAAGTGAGAATAATTTTCCCCCCTTAATTTACGCGTAAAATAGCCCTGAAACAGCCAACCATGAACAATGTCGGCGCCCGAATATGGGACATGTCGACCAAAGTCGCCTGAATACTATTTCGAATATGCCAAAATGTCATCTATGATGACCTATACAATATATACGAAGCCCATTAGCAATAGGTTATTAAATTTGAATAAATCTAAAATAACCGAAACAAAAATTCGAACCTATAAATCAAAATTTCGGACAAACCGCTATACGAAAAAATACAAAATTTTAGTATGTTGTACCTAGCATCGAGACGAATCTACCCTCCGAAAATAATAGCTATCCGAGCTCGGGAAGTTGACAAAAATATGGCCGAAGTTCCTGGCCGAAACTACACAGTCGCCCCGCCTTCGCGCAAGCTGCGCCCAGCCCCCTTGCGCGACCTACAGCCGTCACCAGCAGTTATTGGCGACCTTAGCTTCCTGCCAACGTCCTTGCCATCACCGCTGCTTCAGCCGGCGAGCCTCCAATCGATTGTGCTTCACGTCAGACCCGATCCTTCCCTTTTCCTTAGCCCGAGCTCTCCTCTCTCACTCTCTCTAATCACGATGAAGAAGAGCTGAAGGTTATGTATGAGGCTGGAATCGCAAGGGAAGAGGGGAAGAAGTCATAGCTTGAAGTGGAAGAAAAAGGAAAATGGTGGTCTGTAGGCGCGCCTTTCTCTTTCACCAATACACAGATACATACATATACATATGTATATACATATATATTCATTATTTTTAATTCTATTAGTAATTTTGTACACTTAAATTCAATAGGTCCATGTGACCTAATGATGTGACCAAATTAAATAAGTGTGACAATGGTTCCATAAATTACAATACAAGCCCACCACTAATCAATTATCCTTTTAAACAACTTCTAAACGAAATCAAGCAAACCCAAAAATCCACGGGACGCCAAATAAATAAAATAATCCAAAATAAATCGCTCGGGGTATAAAACCCAACCATCGTAACCTTAAGCGTTGAACAAACCAAACATGTCGTCACCCAGTCAAAGTACCAATCGTTAAACGTTGAAACAAAATCGTGTAGTCGACAACAAGAACTCGCGTAACATAGTCCCGCCAAGTCTGAAACGTAAACGTGAAAAATTTACAGGTACGAAATACCAAGAATAAACAATGCATCAAGAACGAGTGACGTCATAACCGAAATTAAATCGAAATGAATTTCAAGAAAAATAAAAATAACACGGGGTGTTACATGACGGTTTTGCTTTCACTTCCTTAGTCGTATCGTCTTTCACAGTAGGAGGTGAATATCCTACTTCAACAACATTCCACGCTCTTTCATCTAGAGATTTCAAAAACGCTATCATTATCGCCATCCAATATGTATAATTTGAGTCATCAAACAAAGGGGATCTAGATTTGGAATCTCCTTTACGAGGCATCTCCATCATCTAAGTTCACGATCTAACCCTAGGTAGTTAACCTAAATCGGGGCAACCATGAACTGATACCAATTGAAATTACCTAGACAATAGTGAAAACAACCTAGAGGGGGGTGAATAAGTTTTTTGTCGATTTTATGATTAATTAAAAAATTTAGCAAAAATTCAATTTTAATTAGTCACAAATCCTAATTCTATAATTTGTTGTTCTTCTCTCGACATCTGAAAGTCTAGATTCACTCACGCTCCACGAAGCTTCCCTCCGATCTCCATACTCCGACGGCTCTATTTTTCAATAGATCAAAATCACCACAAAGCCTCTGATTTGATCTCCGCACACAGACGACTTCGTTCTTCAATGGATCACAGGAACTTCATTGCAATAGATGGTGTGTTAATGTTTCAGCAACTATACCATTCAATCGTGCATAAAAATCGTCAATGTAGAAGCATGATTGAAGACGTCCAACAACAAAAGAGAATTTGTGTATCTCTAATCACTCAATAATATTATCTCACCATATGTATATCTCTGTAGAAGAATAAGAAGTTGTAGAAAACTTGCAGAGAATTCTTAAAGACGTGCCTCTTGTTGTTGTAGACTTGGGTATTTATAGACTAAGATGATCCAAACATTAAGTTTTCCTTTTCTCGTAATTTCACATCCAAACCCTATATTCTTGTGAGTATAATGTATATAGAATGCATTTTGATATATATAAGTCGTGGTCATATCATAAAACCAACCCCTAAACAATTTGGACATCACAGACAAAAATAGGCAAAAACTTGCCGCAACTATGCTTCAAGCGTAGCAGGGCTAACGCTTCAAGCGTACCTCCAAGTGTAGAAATGTGTTTTCTAGCCACTGTTTGAAACTGAAACGGTAGATCTAAGCGTATGCATTTTTGTTAAAACCACTTTTCTTCACAAACTGTGCCAAAATGACCCTCTTGAACCCATGATACTTTTCGCTTGAAGTGACGGCTTCAGAAAATATCGTTTTCGCCCTCGATGAGACATTTTACCTCAATATTCTCACTTTCATGCTTCACTTGTATTCTTTATTACTTCAACGCTTGATTCTATCTTTTACAAATCTTATCGATTTTATTGAAACTAAACCAACCTATCTAAGACTCAACATGATTATTGTCTAGAACATGCCATAAATAAACAATACACAAAAATGTTCTTACAGATGTAGTGGTATCTGAAATATTCTATATATATATATATATATAACATCTTGGTATGAGATTCTTGAGCCAATTCTCAAATTTTTATGTTGTTTGTATTTAAATAATTTATTTATCATTAAAATAAAATTTCTATCTTTGAAGTATTTGGCACCATCAATGAAGGACATTTGTCCCCCAATTTTAACAATGTTCATGAACATGCATAAAAAATAAATATTACATTGTTTGGAGAATGTTGCAAATTATACACTCACAAGTATCTATCTTTTAGTAATCGAAATAAAAAAAATGTATATGTCTATCTTTCATGGCATGTTTATATATAATTTTGGTCCTCATTCATTGTACCATAAACTAATATTGACTCACCTAATGTGGCTTTCCTCCACTGCATACTGTAATATATAACCATAAATAAATATTGTTGCATTTTAAATTTGGTGGTGTTTTGGATTCAAAATGGATGTTTTATTGGCTGAGAAATTAAGGATTTGTAAATTGATTTTTGCCATCACAAGATTTAAATTCAGAAAATGTCATTGACTTCATTCCCTTTAGTCTCAATCTTGTATGAATGCATCCGTCCGCTGAATTGTTTTTTCTATTATATAATCTTATTTAGTAATTAACTTCCTATTTCACGACTTCCACTAATTTGTTTTGTTGACGTGAGAAATCATCAGATGAAATAATTTTTCTATCAGTCCAAGCAATATTGGATGAATCTCAAGTTAGTTTCAGGAAGCATTTAGTTTTATCTCTGGTGATAATACGTTGTGTTTTGTTTTGTTGCTATTCAGGGCTCATTTGGTCAAGGAGTGCCATTTGAAATATGGGCACAACAGAACTACAGATTCCAAGTACAGAGGCATCATGTCGACTGCTAGAACTATTTGGAAAGAACTGATAAAGCATTGTTTTACGAACAACGCACGGCTGATATCCTTGCTTATAATAATCTACCTACTGAAATGAAGTTTGAAACTTATAGAAAGAAGGTGAACTTTGATATTTTACTCTATACTTGTTATTACTCTGCAATTTTAACTATTTAACACAAATTATTTACTGACCAACCAAATTGACAAACCAGGTAACAACTATAATATATATGAACATATATTTGTTTTCTTCTTTTTTTAATGCACCAGGATTTAATCAAAGTGTGTATGTTTATATATATTATATATTCTCACACCCTTAACTCCCTTCAAATGTGTTGTAATAACAAATAATACTATCCTAAATAAATTATTTTTCTTGCAATGGATGCATCAGGATTTAATGAAAGTGTGCATGTTTATATATATTACATATATAAACATACACCCTTTAACTCCCTTTGAATGTGTACCCATTGGGTGTAATAAAAAATAATAATACTAACATAATTAAATTATTGTTGTTACAATGAAGTAAAGGTTGACCATGAGTTTCGAGCAACAGAGGGTGATAGGCAGGTTTGCATACGGATTCGTGTACTGAAAACCTACTATCTCCAAAACAATTAGATGTCACCAACCCCTCATCCGAACCTGCACAGTTGTATACAGTGCCCTCTGTACATGGAGCACATTTCACTCGTATTCTAATGGAGCAAACAGCAGCTTGCAATGTCCTTCCATCAGTATTACCAAGTCGCAAGCAATTAATCTGTGATGATTTCTGTAACGCAGTTGAGGCGGTCGTCGGTGGTGTCTTAGCCAAGGAGCTTGGTGATACAACAACACCCTCTACAATGGTTACTCCTCCCACTACAGTCTCCCCACTAACAGAAGAGTCCAGTGATGAGAGTGAACATGAATATATAATGCTATTATACCAGAGAAGCGAGGAAAGTCGATAAGGGTTGTGAAGTCCTCTAAGTATGAATTTTCCCCTTGGATATGTATTGACAAGAAAAAGGTGTTGCTTTCGAATATCCAGATTAGATTATTGGAGTATGTTGCCCTGGAAGATAACCGAACCCCATAAGAACTGTTTCGGTTCAATTCATTTTACATTAATATGTTTCTTACCCATGTTGACACAACATGGATTTGTTGCAATGAACAACCCATGGTTATTGCTTATGATCTGGAATTAATTTGGTGTCATCTCCAACCTCTGTTTCATCCATGTTGTGTTATAGATTCGGTGTGTTTTTTTTTCTTTCTTCATTCATCCCTTTATCCTAATTGAAAGTCTTAATGTGTAGTTTGTGTTTTCGCATGTAATTACGATTCATCATATTATTATTTCCTCATAGGTAATTAACATGTTTGGGATGATACTAAACCACCAGAATGTTAGGTCCTCGGATAGTTATAACTTCAGTAGTGTGGCTATTCAGTTACTTGATAGCAAAATAGGCTCCAAGTTAATAAAAGCGGAAGCAAAGAAGAAGATGATTGAAACTGTTTGAAATGAATACAAGAAGAAGGTTAGATGCGAACTTTGCAATGGGGCCCAAGATAAGAAACTGGTATGATATCACAAACATTGTAAATTCATTTTATACATTTTTTGGGATGACGTTCTTGTAATATAAGTGAACATTTGTTTGCCTATTCAATGACAGTTCTTTTTCCCGGGGTGCCTCCGTAGTCATTGGGTTTTTTTCATTGTAAACGTGGCTCGTAGCAGAATTAACTACCTTTGCTTGCTTGGCATGCCATACAGGATGAAATACATGGGAGTTTTACTAGTATGTTTAGTATCTGTTACAAAGTGCATATTCACCTAATTTATTTTATCTGTAAACTATCGAAACGTTCATTACGCATTATCTTTGTGCGCAGAAGCAGTTTCTTGAATTTGGATTTAGATTGGATTTGGGGATTTCGAATCTACACTACCCCACAAACATACCTATGCAACCTGATCGGTAAACCTTGATATTCCTTTTTTCCCAACTTCAAATATATGTTTCATTTATTTCCCATCTAGTAATAGAAAAACTTTTTAAAGCTAATTATTTTCTGTGATGTCACCAGTGCGGCTTGTGGAGTTTTTGCAATAAAATTTATGCAGAGGTGGACCGATGATGACCTTCGACCACACATTACCCATGCATAGGCAGCCTTTTCTCCGAACTTTAACTGCAATTTTATGTACCGTTGTCAATTCAATGTCAATGGCTCACAACTTTTACCATTCACAGGCAAAAGCTAAAGACACTAAAGCCCTCAGGTCATAGTTAATTCTCAAACTTCTTGAATCACCAGCCAACCATCTTCGGGATGCACTCAATGATGATGCGACCAAATTATACGTACAACAATGACTTCCACTAGAATGATGCCATTTTTTGGAATTTTGCATGCGTGACATTTTATTCATATTAAATTTATAGGTACTAAAGAGTTGGTAGAGGTTTCTGCATTTTTTTGGCAATTGATCCTCCCTTACCTCATTCTCGAACTCTTCCAACGTTTTGTGTAAAGGCCCTAAGCTCATAATATTGTTAACAACATTTTTAGGGGGGTATTTTTCAGTGAAGTTAACATCCTTTCTAGGGGATATTTTGTAGTGAAGACTTCGGTGTATGGGGTAAAGGTTTACGGGTTATTTTGGACAAATGATACTTCATACTCGGAGTCTTCATTATGTTTTGTACAGGGCTTAAATTCTGTTTGCTTTCTACTATGTGGACACAATATTTCTCATTAACTATGTAAATTTAACCCCATTAGATAAAAAATTTGAGTCCATGCTATGCGTTTTAGCTTTATCATTTTCCTTTGCAACCAGTTTTCATCTACATTATAAGAAATTGACTCTTCGTTGATCCTAGATTACACGTGATTTTTGTGTCAACTATATTTTTCAACATTTTCTTATTGCTTTCAGTTGTCTGAATGTTAAAGGATCAACGTTATTGATGAATGTTAAAGGGGCAACGTTTCATTATTGCTTTCATTATTTCATTATTGCTTCTAGTTGTCTGAATGTTAAAGGAAAATGGGAGGGGGGGGAGGGGGGGGGGGGGGGGATGCAGAACCAGGTGAATTCACTGGATTAATTGAGATGATAGAGTAATACGATCATATGAATTATTTTTCCTATCACGTTTTCTTATCAAATTCATTTATTGAATATTTTTACTATCAAATGACATTTGCATGGGCAAGAGTTATTAACATCTGATGTAACTTTTAAACAGAAAGTATACAGATTTTCATTTCGTTAACTTCTTTGCGAATTACGAATGATGATATCATATGAAACGTTTATGATAGAATAATTATGGTACGTGTTTTTTATTCTCATTATTTTATCAAATTTAAATTGATGCCATTATGTGAAACAATAATTAAGATGGCAACTGAATTTGAGTTTCATTACTGGTACAATTTGAATCGATGTCATTATATCCTAGGACTCCAAAACATAAGCCTAAGACTGAAGGGAATGATGCGGAAGTGAAACGAAACGAAATGAAAACAAATAACATATAGTCGTCACATGTAGTCGACTACAAAATCCAACAGCTATACAACAATAATGTAGTCGGCTATGCTCACCTAGTAGTCCACTACATCATCAAATAATCTCCTGAAACCTCTCCTACAAGCACTAAATCATTACTTAACCGATTATAGATGAAAATATACAAGATTAACTCATCAAAATCCTACTTTTGTTACATAGAATTTATTATTTTACATACATCTCTTTTCATAGTAATTTCATCAATTTGCTTATGTTCATTTATTAAACAAAATTCTTTAAAATTTTGTAAAAATTATCCGTCTTGCCCCCGGTCTCGGTTTTTAACTACCACCGACTTCTAAAAGTAACTATGTACATTAAATGTGTTATTAAAAAAATATAAATGTATAAAAAAAAATGGGATCTTCGCAAAGGAAAAAAATAACGATTAAAAGTTAACCTGATGGTTTTTTATTCATAATATAATTATTCATTTATGTTCATCATTGTTTATGAATCCATTAATTATTTAAAAAATAAGTAATTTCCCTAAATCCTAATTTTGTTGTTGACAAAAAAAAAGGAATATTATTAGGAAACCCCCCTTTGGTTCCAAAATATGTCAACTAGCCCCCCTCTAGGGGCAATTTGGTCATTGAATCAGAGATTAATGGTCTAATCACAGTAAAAAAATCCTAACATTAACTGTCTTGACCAAAATTGGAGGGGATTGGGGTAACTTAATCAAATTGGTTACCTACATGGGGATGTTGTTGAAATGGATGGGTGTAAGTTGATATTTTTTAAAATCACAAGGGGGTTTGTTGATACTATACCTTTTAATATCCAACACCTATAGTAATTGTGACTTCAGTGGCCCATATATGAATTTAACCAACTATGTCAGATATTTTAGACTTTTAGGGCTTATGGTTTGCCCAATCAGCATGCACACTTCATCCTTTTTATAATGGTATCATACATAGGTAGTTTGATAGTATACTCTGCCAAACAATACTCTATTTTCTCCAAAAACCATATCATCTCCATCACTCACAATCATTCCCTATTATCGAATTTCATCCAGATGAATAACTTACCACCTGATTGCTTGACAACAGTTATGGCGAAGTTGATAAACACATCATATAGGAGTTTACGTCACTCCGTTTATGGTAATGATAAGACATCCTTTCATTTACTCTATTGAATTTGACCAATTGGTAGGTTAATTTATGTGACTTATAACATATTTCACTATATTTTTATAGTTCTTGGACATTATACACTACTGGCCTTGAAGCTTGTGTACTCTACGAGCTTAGCTTTGTTGCATGCCTACGCATTGTATGCCAGGATCCAAATGGAGATTTGATTAATCAAGTAATGGCATCTGGAAACCCTAACGCCTTGTACCTCACAGCTTGCGCCAACTTTGTTTCATTGGAGAATCTCATGTCCAATAATGGGTATATCATGCTTGAGAGGCTCAAGAATGAAGGTCACAAACCCAGTTTATTCGCATGGGCCATTGCATCATTGTTTTAAAGCAATAATAGGCTGGAGGTAGTGAGCATACTAGAGGAAATGGACATTTACTCTAGATGTAAAGTTAAAGTATTTCATTTGGTGCTGCGTGTATCAATGGTGAGCCTTAACGACAGGTTAGTAGTGGTTGAGAAGTTTTGCCGATTCAATAATGTTTGTGATGGGAGTGCTCTTCACCAATATGATGGACCTTTTATCGACCCTTGGGGAACTAAGATAGGGTACTGCAGTAAATACCTTATAGATTACCATGTTTGGTCATTAACTTGTACTGGTTTTTGGGGTTTTCCTTCTTTCGAATACAGGCATGAGTTTTGCGTACACGTCCAACAAGGGGTTATCGATTGGCTTGACAACTGGGAAGGAAACCCTATCCTCAATGAGGTGTTCGATTCCGACGATGACGATTCTGAAGACGACGATTCCATCCACAATTGCCCTTTGTGAGGTTCACTAATACCCCAACCTACTATGAGAAATAATTTCCCAGCTCTGTACCCCTTCTTCTTTTGAAAGTCTGCCACTTTTTGCACAACGTTTATGTGGACATGTAAGTTGTAATGAAAATATTTCAACTGAATGTGGATTATTTCTAGTTACAAAGTGCCTTTCGTATCCAGATACAATTATATTACTCAATATATCAAGAAATTTGGCTTGCACCAAAAAGTTTTAACTTCCACTCATCAGACTGTTAAACCATTTATACAGATAACACATAGGGGGTCGGATATTAAGGCCTTTAGACATAATTTTTAAAAAATAAAGCCATAACTACCTAATCATAGATGATCATTAGGCGCATATTAACACCGTTACAACATAAAGTTATAAAAACAAACACAAACACTACTTGATCATAGATGATCATTACGCACATACTAACCCTCCACGCCATAACAAAATAACACATAACACTTAAGTACTTAAGAAATGAACTTATAACATTTTTAACCAATTATAAGTGAGTGCGACATGCAACAATAACAGACAAAACATAACACCTATATAGTTGAAATATTTATGAATTCACTTTAATGATTCAACAACCTACATACATGTTTTAAATCAGACTTTAATGATTCAACCATCGAATGAAAGCTAATAAAAATTGGTACATATTTATTTTACATATCTACCTTGTGCAATATAACAAGTTCAATGAACGTAATTTAAAATAAAAATTGCTACTGATATTAGAACTATAGATGAAAAAAAGGTAGTTTGAGTTACCTAAAAATATCAGTAAGTAAACTGATAACGGCTCAATGAACATAATTTAATATAAATCCATTTACAAAAAGTGGGTGCATAAATCGTTAATATTTTGTTCGGAACCCTAGTGATAAGTCTACACAAAAGTTGAAAAAATAAGGCACATGTGCCGGATGAAGCCCTTCAATCTTATAATTAAGTTAAAACAAAAAAAATCGTCAATCATCAAATAGACGAAAGGGAAAAAAACCTTGAGAGGCTGGGCCTTGTTTAGAAGGCATTAGCGTTGTTGGCAACAGATCAAACGTGAATATAGATTGCTGTAATATTTGTGGAATCGTCATAACGGAAAAAGAAATTAAATATGACTGCTTTAAAAATTTTAATTTGGTTGATCCATAACCAACAAAAGAAGCATTCAATAATTGCAACGAATCGTTAAATTATGATGTCATACATTATATTGACATGCAGAAACTGATCCAGAATAAGAAGAAGGCGGGTTCAAGAGTCGAGTTGAAAATGTTTCCGGTTCCAAGTTGATGGGCTACATATTGAATGCAAGGACATGGTTAAAATATATGGTACTGTATTAATTAAAATTAGCGCAACAGCACATCACAGATAACAAACCTGGGGACAATGTCCCAGTGGAGTGAAAGATAGATTCAAAGAAAGTTCGTCCTCTCTACTTAAATGGCACTCGGATGATTAGGGTACATCTCCACCGAAAACACAATTTCCTTCAAATACTTGTTTTCGCTGTTCAGAAGTCTATCACATAAATAATAAAAGTTAAATTATGCGTGAGTATTTTCTTATTTTCCAACAATAACATGTATCTATACCCATTTTGTAATGAAGAAAACTACTAACATCATTGAAGGTTGGTGCTGGATTTGTTCCTTGATCGTCCGTAGTAGGCATACCACCGGTAGTATTGGGAGGGGGAATCTAGAAAAAAAATTAAGACGATATATTTCTCTTAACCGTAAAACCCAACAAGTAAAATTATACTCAATAATAACTTTTGTGTCAATTGTGTAATATTGTTTGACCAGAGATTTGGATAACGCCTTTTTACTACGACGTGCCTTCTTCGTATAAGCTATCGCATTCGACATTGGACCTGTGTACCTTCGCCTCTCTCCTTTTGAAATGTCCTTGGAAAAACCGTTGGGAATTTTCCTAGATGCATTTAGGACATGCATATCTTCATCGTCATCCAAAACAACCGTTAATGTCCTCGTGCGAGATTTTGGAGGAGGTGTGACCTCTAAAACTGAAGGTACAAAACCTTCTGCAATCTTTTTCAACTTATACAAATGGCACATAACATTCTTATATCCTTCCTTGCTACAACTAGCAATCGATGAAATCTGATTCATGTAACGGTACATACTACTGTGGCATCAATGTATTTCGAGTCTCAGGTCAACAGTGGTATCACGTATGGGTACCATATCGGATATGCCCTCTGTTGCCTTGATGGTCCACCTTTTAAGTATGTCCCTTTCTGGTATTAAGTCAATAAACATTACGTCTTTCATTACCTTTAAGATATGTCTGCATAGTACGCCAACTCTTTCAAATTTACCGCACGTACATAGTAGTCGCTCGTCACAAGTTCTTATCACCCGACGCGGCATGCGCTGGTCATCAGTGTCAACATCGTATACCCAAATATCATATAACAATTGGGTCGAGCATTTCAATCTTTAGTTTAAGCTGGCAAATAACAACTCTTCCTGAAATAGATCAAGGTTCTTGGCAGTGTACAAGTCAGAAACATGGTTCAGAATAGGGCATGGGTGCTTTAGCTTTTGCATCAGATCATATTGTGCTTGTGATTCCTTATAACGCTTGTCATAGAACAAATTTTCAAAATGCCTGAAAAAGTCTGGGAGTTTATATTGTCGCGCTAAATATTGTTTCAGTCTGGCATTAAAGCTTTCACTAAGTTGAGTGGTGCGGATACCTCTAGTCTATACATGTTTTATATATGCCAAACCCTATACAAGCATCTGGAGATGACACTTTTAATTCCCACGTTCTCATAAACATTTTTTTCCATTATATTTCAAATTGATCAACCTCTTAAATCTTGTACATTAAACTGGAGATGACACTTTTAATTCCCACATTCTCATAAACCAAGTTGCCTAGATTGTTTTAGCCATTCTGAAGCAGGTGTCATGTGCACAGTAAGTGTTTTGTGTTGAGAATTACACAAACTAAAGCCCTTGCCATCGCAGCATCTTGGTTCGTGAAGATCGTTTTCGGGTATTGGTTTTGCATGACCTTAACAAATGTCTTGAAGAGCCACATAAAGGAATCGGTGGTCTCGCCGTACATAAATGAAGCTCCAAATATTGTCATCTCTCAATGGTTGTTTAGACAAATAAAAACAGTGAACAGTTGGTTGCCATCAACCAATTTGTATGTGGTATCAAAGGTGACCACATCTCCAAAGTTGTTGTAGTCACTCAACATCTTTGAATCTACCCAAAACACATTGGTAATAAGCTTTTGGCTGTCCAATTGAACTATATGTATAAAATGCGGGTCCTCGCAGCTTTGGTTGTGGAAGTAATTGATTAGCTGGGAAGCCTCTCCCTTTTCAAGATCACGTTGCCTTCTGGTACGAATGTGGTTTTTTATGTCTGCTCTCATGAAACCAACAGCTTCTCTTCCACCAGATTGACGCGAATTAAAATCATAGGATTGCCGAAATGGAATCCCAGAATCTGCAGCAAGTTCCACATCAATGGCGTTGGCAGAAGTTATTTTCCTCCTGGATTGCAGCATATAGCGGCATTCCGATGCCATCAAAGGATGGTTGTGTTCAACATGCAATTCTGTAGCAAAATACTTTTTTAGGGTGGGGTCATATTTGATTTTCATGTGAGCCTAGCATCTAGTGCGTGTTTTTGTTCGTGGCCTTTTCATCTTGTAGTCGCGCTTGTCCTTTGACCTAAAACCCTCTTTGGCGCAAACAAACCGTCTTGAGGTTATTCTGTTGTCAACACGGCTATTGTTTTTGTACTCCCGCCGTATGCCAAAGTCAAGCCTCAAACCGTAGGTGTTGTAGTAATTGTAAGCGTCTTCTTCAGAATCAAAATGCATGTTCAGCCAAGGAATCAAATTGTCTTCACAACTGGTATATTCAGTGTCCTGTCCGCTGTCCGAAACAGTGACTACAAGTTCGAGCTCCATGAAAACCTTATAAATCTACAATACCAATAATACGATAGGCACATGTTATATACAAATTAATGATAACAATCTAACCTTATGATATGCCTGTAATAATAAAGATATATGTTTAGCGCTAAATTGTACATACATATAATAAACTAATTATGGTTGTCAAAATATTTATTTGGCAGATAGGAAACTGATTATGTGATGAGCGGAACATTATCACAACATGTAGTGGCATATAGAGATAAACAAATTCAACAACACAAAGGCATATCATGCTACCTGGGTGCAATCAAAAGATATAAAATATATTTCACTCATATTGCAAGTTAAGAGGAAGAGTATATTCTTTATTCAAAATAAAACTGTATATTAGTTCCAATAACAGTTACTACACGTAATATGGTAAACTATTATGAACGTCAAAGCTAAGGGACATAGTTGTGGCTCTATAAACACAATAAGTATCTACCCGTAAAATACCAAGAACGAAATAAACGAATAAATATTTATACTTCAAATCAAACATAATATGTGTGAAAATAAATTGTAATACCCCATAATAAACTAATATACATTGTACCATATAAGATCAAAGTAATCAAATATATGTGATTGACCAGGCCTATATCCTCAAAATAGCAGCTCCATATATAGTTACTAGTTAAAAGAGAAATTGTAAAGTAGTGTAAAATGACTAAATTATCAAATATATGCGTGAAATGTTAACTACTCAGATTTATTTCAAACTGCTATAACCATCAATAAATATGGAATTAATTCATGTGTTGGGTTGTTCAGTGCGGGTCTATCTTCATTGATTCATGCAGTGATAAATGATATCCCATAAATTCTAAACTGCAGTCAATGCTTCCTAAACCCTAAATCCAAAACAGCAATAAATGATCTGGAAATAATTGGAGTTTACCTTATTTATATTGCAGGGTGTACAACCAATAAATGATCTGATTTATTCAGCACAAAACATAATGGTATATGTAATAAAAACAGAATTCAACAAGGTTGGAATATTTGCAAATCATATCTATTTTTCCAGGCAGTTGATGAGTAATAAATTATGCATAATATCAAAGTTCAATTACGCAATTAATAAATTTACTATTTGCAAGCAGTAGTAATTAAATTGCATATCATCTTTCAAATTTACAATTAATAAATTATACATTTTATAACTAATCGATTCATTCGAATCATGTTATTATTACACGATTAAACCATATAACATGACATCGTTAAATATCATCTCATTCATTCATGTTATATTTCCTTCTGCAAATGCGTACACGAATCTGTCATCTATAGGAAAATTGCATCAAGACTTCAAGTTACAAGACGTTAGGGATTTACTTCACTGTGAATATTTTCAATCAACATCGTATATAACAATTCCAACGAATGTAAGGTTACTAAAAGGATTCATGTAAGTTTCCTGTGAATAATACTTCAATAAATCAAAATAATAAAAGGCTATTATTTCACAGGGGTAGTATCATTATAGTTTATGAATTATGAATATTCCACAATACTACATAGTTACACTGTTTCATTTAGGGGACACAGTGTTATAGACCATATCATGTTCTTATCAGTTTGTAAAAAGAGACTAAAGACTGCATAATATCATACTATATGTTTACTAATAAAAATAACAATAGATGTTATACCAGCATAAGAAATGCAGAAATGATATCCAATCAATATAAGAGAGACGAACGAAATTGAAATATTTGAAACCTGAAAATAGTCTTTCGTAGTCTTTGAATACCCCAAATTGAAATTTAGGTTTACTCCAAAGACAACATGAAGGCTAAGCAAATTTTTTGGAAGATGAAAATCAAGCCCAAACAGAGAAGCCAACCAATTTCAGACCTAAATTGAATTGAACCCTGGAAATGATGTTTCGTAGTATTTGAATGCCCCAAATTGAAATCAGGGTTTACTCCAAAGACAACATCAAAGCCAAGTAATTATTTTTTGAAGATGAAATTGAAGCCCAAAACACAAAAGCCAACCAATTTCAGAGAATACCAGATGTCTTTGAAAGCACCAAAATTAAATATGAGATTTAATCCAAAGACCAAATTTAAATCTGGGTCTACTACAAATACAACATCAAAGCGAAGCAATTTTTTTGAAGCTGAAATTGAAGCCCAAACACAACCTAGCAGAGAATTCCATGTCTTTGAAAACCCCAAAATTAAATCCGGGAAATAATCCAAAGACTAAATATTTTAAGATGGAATAGAAACAATTCCAAAGAGAGAAGGCCGGATCTCTTTGAATACCCCAAAATACAACAAGGTTTTAATTGAAAGACCAAAACAAACCACCCAATTTTATTTCAATATTCAATACAATTCTTCAACAAAACTATCTTCAATTGCTCCCTTGTTTACCCAAATTTCAACAACAATTTAAAACCATAATACACAACTATTTCTTGATTCCATTATGAAGCAACCAGAACAACACGAACTCGAATGATGTTTGCTCTTTAACCGTAACCCCCCAGTTGATCTTCTTTCTTCTTACAGAACACCATTGAATTCAAACGAAGCACCCTCTATCTCTCTTTGAAAATCTGAAATAAGAAATAGACCTTGTTCAAACAACATGGGGTATATCTTCATTTTGGTGGCAAAGAGTTAAGAAAATTTGAGGGAATTGTGAATTCAGTTTGAGAAGATTGAAAATTTTCAAAATTTTTGAAATTTGAAGGGGGAAGCTTTCGTCTTGCGATTCTTCACAATCCAAAATTGAGGGTGTGATATATACACATATATGTATATTTTACAAGTTTGTGAAGTTCAAAAAATGTTCATGTGATAAATCCATGTTCACGCTAAAAATAAATAAATCGGCTAACGAATTAAGCCGAATATATTTGATATAAATCACAGGCGTACCAGAACCGGTGACGTGACTCAAATGGTTCAAGACAAAAAGTTTATCGTCTCTTTTGAACAGAGTTTTGCAAAAATACACGAGAGAGAACAAAACTCGTGTGTAAAGATTCTTCTGCCTCAATGAAGAGTACTTTCGGTAACCAAGAAATTAATTACGGTAAACAGGAATGAAAATAACGAAAATTGCAAGACAAGAATGTAAATGAACTGATAAAACAAATTATGAGAAAAGTAAAATAAACGATGATATTGAAGCAAAAGATAATTTTTTTGTATTGGTCGTGGACCTCTGTAACAGAGGTATACGTACATTATTTATAATGAAACTATCCTAAAGATAAACTAGAACTAAATGAATGAATAAATAAAAGATAAATATTTCCTAACTCTAAACCTATCAAACTATTTTCATAGACTTATAAGGCAATCCAAACAGTAGTCCCCTAACTCTTCATAATTTTCTCGTCCTGATTGGCCAAACTTGATTAACAAGTCCATTTCAAACTTCAAGCTTCTTTCTCCGGTTCACCAATATTTAACAAAAACCCCATTTTCAGTCCAACTGAAACAACACCTGACCCAAGCTTTTATTTACTTCTCGGCCCATTTTCTCATATATTTCTGGTTCAGATTCGGTCTTGAATTCCAAATTTCAGCTCCATCATAGATCCTTGCTCTTTATACCTCGGCTCAAAAGTGGTGTCAACATTTGCCCCCTAATTTTAACAACATATTTTCAAATTATGGCAGTTGAAATTATTTTCATGCGCTTGAATTGATGTCACTACAGTTATTTCCTTCCACCACTGAAACAATGAAACAACTAAACGAAGCTTAACTGAGACTTCTCCACTTCCCACTCGTTTTTAGCACCCACTCACCAACTACTACCATCACTTCTCCATTACCCATTTTCATCATTCATCTCTTATCATATACATACATTCGCATATACACACATATACATATACAAACATATATCTATATCACTCCTTCTTTTCCAATCGAAACCAAACGTCTCCTCTCAAACCCTTCTTCAAAAAATTTTGAATTGCACCACAAACCGGCTATATATATATACATATATACTCATATATACATATATACATAACCTTATATCTTCAATCCTTTTCAAACCATCAAACCGAAACCCCAATTTCGTTTCCCCTTTTACAATCAAACCCTAACTCATTTCTTCTCTCATGGCTCCTAAAGTCGTTCAATTCTACGAAACCCCTGAACCGGAGGTCGATTCTCACAACGCCCTGGCCCGAATTTCCCTAACACATCTTGACAACACAAATTTCTCGAACTTCATACCTCTCAATGGTGTTACCGGTATAGGGTCGGCCTTTACAAGCTCATTCCCGGCCAAATTGTATCATCTCTACCCAATGGCTGAGAAACAACTCCCATTTCTCAAACTAATCAACTCTCCACATGTCCGAAACCCTCCTAGCTTCAACCTACGAAATTGGCAACAACCCTGGAAGATATGGCAAGAGTGGGTTGACCGATTAACTCCAATTTTTTAGCATCAATGACGTACCCAAGAAATATTCGACGCCATTCAATTGAGCAAGTTCACCATGTCTTCTGAACCAGACAAAAACCTAATCGGTTCGGCCATGACGATGTGGTCGCCCACAACGAACTCTTTTCATCTTGACTGTGGGATGATTTCTCCGAATCTTTGGGATGTATGCTATCTTACTGGCCTTCCCACTACAGGCGAGGAAATGAACTGCCTCATTTAAGATTCTGAATCCTTTTCTTCGTTCTGCTTCGATAAAACTGTTGGCGCCAAATTAGCAGGGGCGACTTACTTCAGTTTTATCGATTCTCAAAAGAAAACTGGGGTCGTTCATGAATCTGAACACGTCGCCTTTCTCCTTCTATAGCTAACGCGATGTCTGTTGTGCATCCCTGCCATTCAGGTAATGAAAAAATTGATCCCCTTAGCTATTGCATTATCGCAAGGCCGTAAGATGGCTCTTGCTCCTTTTATGCTTTCTTCTACTTATCGTGGCCTTAATGATTTAATTTTTTCATCATTTACTCGTTTCGGGGGTCCGATATGGTTATTTTAAATGTGGTTGCAAATTTATTTCCCTGAGCTAAGCCCATCAATTGAACATAATCCCGATTTCCCCTTGACCTCCTTTGCGTATGCTACTGTTGCTCCAAAACACCATTCACCACAGGACTGTTTTTCTTTCTTTTACTCGTCATGTCAAAAATGTCCCCTGGCTCAATGGATGCCATTTTTGAATTGTGATCAATGCCCCGATTGGCTCAAAACACCCACTGTTTCCTCTTCCCTCGAAGAGCATGACGCCTTTTAGGATTGTTGGGCCCATTGCCTAATTGCCCGTGATCTTCACTTTGGCTTAGCAAAAATTGATGCCAAACATCGTCGTTCCGGTGTTGAGCATTACAACCCAAGTCAATGGGCCCGTCAATTTGGTTTTGTGCAATTGATACCAATTCCGCCTTCCTTTACATCCAACAAACATTTTGACAAACGTGTAATCTTTGACGCAAAAGAACAAGTATTGGCGGTTACACGACTTTTTCACGAGGCCAAGGTGAAATTTTCCTGATTCTCGCAATCATTTCCTTCCTCATCCTCTTACTTCATTTCCTGGTGGGAAGCGTACATTGCTCGGAGTCGCCAACCTTTGGTAAATTTACTCCTATCGACTTTCTTCAATCCATTTTTTTTATATATAAAACATTAAAAATTGTGACTAACATCTTTCGGCAGGTACCAAACATCGACTTGCCAGTTTCGACAGCCTCCTCACATGTAGCTCCGAACACAACTCGCCACCGTTCCACCCCAATGATGCCCACTTCTACTCGTCATCGCTCTACACGCCTCTTAGCCAATTTCCAAACGAAGACCTCTTCAGAAATCATTGATCTTGATGGCATCGATAATCTTTCGGACGATTCTTCTGATGATCGCTCGAAAGCTTTGATCGTCATGTCTCCCAAGGTATAAAAATAAATCTCTCCAGTCCAGCTTCTTTATTTCTATGCTTCAATCTTAAACTTTCAATTTTGGTATTTACTTTAGTCCAAACGGAAAATTCCTGGAACGCCGAAGCCGAAAAATAAACGGCCCCGAGATTCCATTCCCTCCAGCTCTCGGCTGCTTAGGAGCTCCTAAAAAATAGCTCAAACTCATGAGGTATATTTATTTATGAAGTACTCTTTATTTTCTCATCTACTGCTCTTATACACATATTCCCTTTTTAGGACTCGGCGAACTCAACATCTTCTTCGTACCAGTCTCTCGAGTATTCTGATATGTTTGCCGCCGGAGCAAAAAATGAATTTTTTCAAATGTCTCCATCCAGAGTCGCCTTCAACCCCATGCCCACGCCTGACTCGATTAAAGATTTTTATATTACTTTGGGCGACCTTCGAACAGAAATTCCTTCTCCCTCTAAATTGGTCACAATTATTGAGACTCGCATCCTCCCGGTAATTTCTTCTGCTTAAATTTTATGCTAAATTAAATTTGTCCCACTGTTTCATAATTCTGAAAAAAAAAACAATCTTAGCAGGACGCCACTGCCTCTTCTTCTAAATTGTCGATTAACCTCACCATGATGACAAGCTCGTCAAATCCAGGCTCTTCTGTAACCCCGACATCGTTTCAAATGGTAACCTCCCTCTCTTTTCAACAATCTTCGGCCATTTGTATTTTACATACTGTAATTTCGACTTTCATTTTTTAGCCGAATTTACGTGATTTATCTAAATGTTTTGAAAAGGCCAACTAACTCGGCTGAATTTGACCAGTTATTTCCTTTTCAGGCTTCAATTTCACCTATTCCAACTCCCATCTTAGATTTCTAGAGTTTTTTCGATAATCTGGGCCATGGTAGCTCTGCCCCCATTGCAAGTGCTGCTACAACTTCGAGCTCAAGTTCGGGTTTGTGTTTTGCTACCCTCAAACCACGTATTATGGAGATTTTTAGCACCAACCTCCTCAGATTCCCAACAATCCTCGATGAACTCCTAAAGCTTCTTACCGATCTCTAGAGCTGCTCTGATCTCAGACCCGGATTGACGGCATTGATCCCCACCATTCGCTCCAGCCTTGTTGAAATGGCCAGTTCAATTCCTTTGTTCACCAAAGTTTTTCATGACTCTAACCAGCTTTGTGAACAAAAGAAGTCAAACATTCGAGAAGTTTCTTTAGTTCAAGCCGAATATGAAGCCATCGAGCCCAGACTGATTGCCTTGGAAAAAGAAAAGGTCTGCCTTCTTCAAGCTCTCCTCAATACTCAAGCCTAAAAGAAGCTTTATGCTGACAAAGTTGTTGAGCTGCAAAACAAGGGTACTGTCGCAGCCTCTCAACTTCAAGTTACCAATCTGGCTCTCCAGACTTTTGAGCCGAAAAAAATTCAAGCCGCTGCTGAACTTGATCGACTTCAATCCCTGTGGGCAAAACTCAAAAATGATTTTCAAGATAACATTTAGCACATTAGTATTTTATCAGAGATGTATGAAAACAATCTGGAATCTATCTTCTTCTATTTGTTTTGTAGAAACTCCTATTTCGAACTGCAAATTATCTTATGATGTTTATCAAAGCCTATTCCTATCTAAAGCTACTGCTACTTAAAAAAAAAAAACTACTTTTTACTTGAAACAAATTAAAACTAATGAATAAACAAACTAAAACCAAAACTATATAAAGGACAGTAAAGAAGTAAACCCTTTTGATATTTTCTTATTTTCCGGTTTCTTGTTCAGAGGCCGAATTCCACTGTTCATGTAATGAGGGTTGATAGGAATTCAAAAACTTCCAATTTATTGGCCTCAGATGCTCTTTCCCAGCAATATCTCGTAATCTATAAGTGCCACCTTTCAATACTTCATGGACTTCAAACGGGTCTTCCCAATTCGGCGACCATTTTCCCATTTCTCGATTAATTTTCCCCAATGGCAAAGCCGCCTTCCATACTAGTTCCCCTTCTGAAAAAACTTTTGAAAGAACCCGTTTATTATAAGCCCGAGCAACCCTCTTTTTATGCGCCATCAAGTGATCCAATGTCTGCAACCTTTCCTCACCCACATCTTCTAACTCGGCAAGCATTGCTTTAGAATAATCAACTGGAGATAAACCATGTTGAAATGCTAATCAAGCAGATCATACATTCATCTCTACTGGCAAAACGGCATCATGCCCAAACACTAAACAAAACGGAGTTGTTCCCATGCTTGTCCGTCTTGAATTTCGATACGCCCATAATGCCCCTGAAAGTTTATCATGCCACTACCTTGGATTCTCTTCAACCATTTTTTCAATGATTTCAATAATGACTTTATTTGAAGTCTCGGCCTGACCATTCCCTTGTGCATAATACGGTGTTGAAGCCGTCATATTTACTCTCAGATTATTGCAATATTCCATCACTTTTTCTCCTCTAAAAACTGACCCATTATCGGCTACTATTGTTTTCGGCAAACAAAACCGATGAAAAATATGTTGCTCAATAAAATCTATGACTTTGTCTTGATATATAGATTTGTACGCCACTGCTTCAACCCATTTTGTAAAATAATCGGTGGCCACTAAAATCCAATGATGCCTTTTAGACGAAGGAGGATGAATTTTCCCAATTATATCCATCGCTCATCCTCTGAATGGCCATGGTTTTACGATCACTTGTAATTCAACAGCTGGAACCCATTGGATCGGCCCATGTTTTTCACAGGCTTTGCACCCCTTAGCATATTCCATGCAATCTTTCCGAATCTCTTTCCAATGGTATCCATATCGCCGAATTAACCTTCTCATCTTTATACCGGCCTGATGTACTCCACAGGTCCCCTCATGCACCTCGGCCATCAACCGAAGAGCCTCCTCCTTACTAATACACAGCAATAATAGATCATCTTCTACTCCTTTCTTATACAGCTCATTACCTAAAATCACATACCCCAATGCCTTTCGCTTCAAATTCTTTTCCACTATTCCATTAGGGTTTTTAAGAAAACGGAAAATAGGATAGTGCCAATCATCTTCAACCACCTTTATAACATCTATTGCAAATGATTCAACCATCCATGTACTTCTTTCCTTAGTTGCAAGTAGGCTTTTTCTCTTGATCACCACATATTCTTCCATCAACCCATCTGACACTCTTATCCCTGAAGCGACCTGTGCCAAATCGTTCGCCTTTTTATTCATCATCCTTGGCCGGTGCTCTAACTTGACTGTGTCGAACTGCTGCAACAGCTGGGAGGCCATAGAATGAAAAGGCCTAAGTTGCCAACTTAGACACTGAAATTCGTCAGCCACTTGGCTCAACACAAGGTTCGAATCACCCATCACATGTACATCCTTGACATTGAGCTCTAATAAAATTTCCAACCCAATAATCAAAGCTTCATACTCAGCTTGATTATTTGTGCACGGGAAATCAAGGAAAAAAGAAAAGGTAGTAGCTCGTCCCACAGGAGTTCAAACTACCACTCCTGCTCCAGCCCCATCTTTCGTACTTGACCCATCAAATTCAAGTACCCAAGGCTGCACAAAGATAGTATTCAACTCCAATTTGTCATGAATGAAAACATCAGAGTCGGCCGACGGGTGGTCGGCTAAAAAGTCAGCCAACACACGGCCCTTGACCGATTTCTGAGGCTGGTACATAAAATTGAACTCCATAAGCGCCAAAGCCCACTTACCAATTCACCCGATAATCAATGGTTTAGATAACATGAACTTAATTAAATCGGTCTGGCAAATTATAAACACCTCTACTGGTAACATATAAACTCTTAACTTCATAGCAGAATGGTACAGACACAAACACAATTTCTTAATTGAGGTGTAGCGTCATTCTACCGACGTCAAAGCTCGGCTCAAATAATAAATTGTTTGCTCGTGTGCGGACTCATTATTCTGAGCCAACAAGCTTCCAATTGACTCATCTGCGGCCGACAGATATAGCTTCAAAGGCACCTTCTTCCGCGACGGCATTAGAACTGGTGGTTGGGTCAAATAATGTTGCAACATCTCAAACGCAATATGATATTCTTCCTTCCATTCAAACTCTTCTCCAGGTTTTAATTTCAAAAGTGGCGAAAAAATTATCGTCTTTCCGGATAAATTAGCAATAAAACATCTCAAATACCCCACTTGACCCAAAAACCTCTGCAATTCCTTCTTGCTTCTAGGTGCTTTAGGTGCCATAATAGCCTTTGCCTTATTCTGGTCTATCTCAACTCCTCTTTGATGTACCAAAAACCCAAGGAAATTACCAACCGCAACCCCTCGGGTTCATTTTTAGCTTATGGAAAAGCATCCTGTCAAAAGCCTTCTCCAATTGCTCTAAATGTTGATGCTAGGTTTCTGACTTAACCACCACATCATCTATATATACCTCCATGAACTGGCCTATGATGTCATGAAAAATTGAATTCATGGCCCGTTGATAAGTAGCGTCAGCGTTCTTTAAACCGAAAGGCATCACCACCCATTCAAAAGTTCCAACTGCACCTGGACACCGAAAAGTTGTTTTTGCTATATCCTCCTCTGTGATATAAATTTGATTGTACCCCGAATGGCCATCCATGAATGAAATTATTTTATGTTTTGCAGCCGCATCAATTAATTGATCGGCTGCAGGCATGGAATACTCATCCTTTGGCGTTGTAGTGTTCAAGTTGCAAAAATCAACACAAACCCGTAGCTTCACATTCTTCTTGACTACCGGTACAATATTGGATAACCAATCCACGTATCGCGCCATTCATATAAATCCTGCTTTTAACAACCTCTCAATCTCCTCCTTAATTTTTTAAATTACTTCTTGTGACATCCTCCTTGGTGGTTGCTTATAAGGCTTAAACCCTTCTTTAATCGGGAATCGGTGTTCAACCAATCCCCGATCTAATCCTGGCATTTCAGTGTAATCCCACGCAAAACAAGAACAGTATTTCTTTAACAATTTAACTAACTCCCTTTGAAATCCCAGCTCCAACAAAGCGCTGACATATATTGGCCTAGAGTCCCCCACTTCTCCCAAATTTATTTCTAGAAGTGGGTCTTGAACCTCTGCCTTTAAATCGTCCATTTTTGCTGGTGCCACCTCCAAGTCTTCAAATTGAACAGCATCCGCACCTTCCTGTATTTCTTCCACTTCAGTTACAGATGCCGAAGCAAAATTATCTATCAATTCTTCACGGGCCAACCTTTTTTCTACTAAATATGCCTTTAACCGTATGCAAGCGGCTCGGAAAGCCTACTGCTTAGCAATTTCTTTTTCTTCACTATTCATCAGATCCTTCACTTATTGCAGAAGGGTCGGACACGGTAACGGTCGGCCTTATCAATTCTGACACCAACTCTTTTAGTTCCAATTCTTTAAAACTTATTCTCATAGTGGCCTTTAAAGGCCTACCATTTTTATCTACACCTTCAAAACGGACAGGCACGAATGTATCTTCGTACAAAATTGCCTCAGCCGCATAAACCTTTGCTATAAATGGTTTATTATCAGCCTCCACTATTTTTACTTAATCTCCATCCCAAAAAATCAGCATTTGATACAAAGATGATGGTATACACATCTTCGTGTGAATCCAATCTCGCCCCAATAACAAGCTATATGACGTTATGGTTTCAATAATGAAAAAAGCTATAAAAGTCGTCTTACCTCTAATGGTTATTTCGAGTGGTAATATCCCTTTTGTTGTTGTAGAGGAACCGTTAAACCCGCTTACGGCCACATCTGTTGGTATCACATCTTCCATATTATTTCCAAGTATTTTCAATGTTGTTGCTGGAACCACATTCAATACCGAACCATTGTCGACCAATACCCGATCGATAGGCTGCCCCTCAACCCATACTTTTACATATAATGGCCGTAATTGCTGTGTCATTGATAATGGTGGTTTTTTGAAAATCACCTTAGTTGTTTCTTTCCAATTGAAATCTATTTCGGCGCCTCTACCCTCACCTTCCTTGACTGGCCCAACAACTTGAAGGTTAGTGTTGGTGCCCCCTTCTGATTCAACAAAAAATGATTTCTTAACACCCACTTGAGTTTCGGCAACTCCCTTCGACGTCGCCGAAATTCCTTTGGCCCCTTTTATATTACTTTCTAAATCTCTACCGACTTCAGAAACCAAACTGGCCACCCCAAGTCTACTCTCAGTTGTCTTTTTTGCACTTGCCGAAACCTCAACTGTCTCATTATCCTCCACGTCGTTCTTATTAACGTCCGCCTCCCCCTCTTCGAGGCACGCATTCGTAGCTTGGAATTCTCTAGGGAGAACACAAACCATATTACAAATTGCTGTCTCCGGAAAACTCCCAAATCTTATTCTATATTTTGCCGCGTGCCGAGGCTCTTTATCTGAGTCATTACTTTCATCCTCTGATTTTTCGTGCATTCCTTTCCCAAAAGAAACATCCACTTCAGGTGTTACTTCTCTGATTTCTTTCTCAGGAATTCGTAAATTTCGATGACGCGCTTCGGTTTCTTTCATTTGCCTTCTACGCTTCTGGGTCTTTGTTTCTTGCCCCTCAGTAACCTCCCTTTGGATAGATGGGGCTGGAAATTTTGGATGAACCACTCTAGTCCATCTGTCAACTTGCACTAAAGGTGGCTGAACCATCCGAACATGTCGTTCGTTTAGTCTACTACTTTCAACCCATATCTGGGCTCGCGAAGGGGGAGCTCTTTTGAACTGAGCTCGGCCTAGCTGGCCGAACATCACTCTTCGATCCATGAACGTATCCGCTGGTCTCCTTCTTTCTACATATCGGCCTGGAACTCGCCTTTCCCCTAGCCGATCATGCGCTGAAACTCGTTTCTCTCCTACCCATTCACTAACTGTATTTCTTTGAAACCGTTCCTGAATCGGAAACCTCATTTCTCTAAATCGCTCCTGATCTAATGACTTGGGTATCACGACTTATTTCTTTACAAATACATGTCTCGCCGATTTTTTCCGCTCCGGATATTCATCTAGTTTCCGAATCTGTTCTTGTGTTTCTCTGAGTTGTTGCTTCAAACTTTCCACTTCAGCCCGCAATGAGTCAATTGCGCTTTGTGGTTCGTCCTTGTTAATCAACGTAATCATGTTAGAATTCATGATCTTTGGAAATGGATCACCATCGACACCCATCACTTCTGGTTGCTTTTTCTGATATGGAAATTTCAGCATCCCGTCGTCTATTGCTTTCTGCAAAATGTTACGGAACACAAAACAATTATTAGTAGAATGATTTCAAGAATTATGATACTTACAATATTCTTTCCCTTTTATTTCGGTGGAAACATGAATTTTATGTCCTTTGGGGAAAGTAACTTGCTTATCCGCAACCCAGTGATCAAATATCTGCTCTGTTTTAGTTATATCAAAACTATAACTCCTGTCCGTTTCTGCTACTCGTTTCTTTCCCATTATTGAAGGAGTCTTTCGAGAATTTGTAATTGGCTTAGACTTTGTAAGAGCTTCACATGTATAAGACTTCTTAAAGACTATCTCCGCCACGTCCACTTCCAATTCCTCACAGTCCGCTTCTATGGCAAACACTTCATAATTTGGGTCTCTAAAATAAGTCCCCTTAGAAGATGTTTTACGCTCTTTTTCCTCCTTTAACAAAAAGGATTCATATCGAGTGGCTCGATCGGCTAATTCGAACAAATCCCGAAATTCCATACCCTCAAACCTTTTCCTCATCTCCAACTCTAAACCATTTAAAGCCAGACGCACATATTCGGTCTCTGGTAAAGCCACTCTACATTGCATTCGAGCCTTTCGAAAACGTGCTACGAACGTCTCCACCGACTCGCTAGGTAACTGATAAAGCCGTGAGATGTCGGCTAAAGTCACCTCGATTTCAGTACAGTAAAATTGGGCATGAAATTGCTCTTCCATTTGTTCCCATGTGAATATTGAGTTTGGTGGTAATTTGATATACCACGAAAATGCCGGGCCAGTTAAAGAATTAGGGAACAAGCGCATTTTAAGAGAAGGTTTACTGCTTGCCTCGCCACACTATACTGTGAACAGACCGATATGCTCAACAGTGGACTGTATACCCTCTCCACTAAAAGTCACAAATTCCGGAAACTTAAAATTCCTTGGGAATTTGACCGAGTCAATCTGCTCCGGGTATGGCTTCCTATAAACTGGTCGTTGCATACGGCAATACCCTTGCCCCATCTCCTGTTGTATTAAATCAATTATCTGCCCCCTGTCCATTGCACCTCGAGGCTCATCCCAAACAGGGGCATTCCTAATCGGCAGTGGCGTACCTCCGTTGGTTGGATATACTGGCGCCGGCAATACCCTTACCCCGTCTGCATAGCCTCCATGATGAGGATTTTGGTTGTTGCTGCCCCCAAAGTTCGAACTATCTCTCTCCGGAAACCCATTACCACCCATTGGTGGTACACCATTGGTTGCGGGCATCCTACTAACTTCTAAATTTCTCACAAAACCCGGTTGCGATATCGATGTTGATGCGCCGGTATTTCCAGGCAGATATGGAATTGAAGTAGCATGTGACCCGTCGACCGGCTTCTTTTCCACAGCCAACAATCTGGCCCTTAGTTCATGAATTTGAGCCTGACTTTGAGCCTCCATTTCCCTTGCCTGGGCTTCTCTTTCTCCTGCCTGGGCCGACTCTGCCTCCATCATATCCATCCTACGCATGCACAGAACTAGATCCATTTGTCTCTTACCAACAGATGAGTTGGCGATTTCAATCTCTTCTTCTTCCTCATTGTCGATAAACTCGTCGTCCCGTTGTTCAATCCCATCAGGATTCACCAAACTCAGATCATCGTTTCAGGCACTTCTTGTTCTCGGCGGCATGACTTACTAATAAATTTCTCAATCACCTAGTGGTGTCCCACCGGGCGTGCCAAAAATGTTCACGCTAAAAATAAATAAATCGGCTAACAAATTAAGCCGAATATATTTGATATAAATCACGGGCGTGCCAAAACCGGTGACGTGGCTCAAACGGTTCAAGACGAACAATTTATCGTCTCTTTTGAACAGATTTTTGCAAATCAGGCGAAATACACGAGAAAGAACAAAACTCGTGTGTAAAGATTCTTCTGTTTCAACGAAGAGGACTTTCAGTAACCAAGAAATTAATTACGGTAAACTGGAATGAAAATAATAAAAATTGCAAGACAAGAATGTAAATGAACTAATAAAATAAATTCAGCAGAAAAGTAAAATAGACGATGCTATTGAAGCAAAAGATAAATTTTTTGTATTGGTCGTGGACCTCTGTAACAGAGGTATACGTACATTATTTATAATAAAACTATCCTAAAGATAAACTAGAACTAAATGAATAAATAAATAAAAGATAACTACTTCCTAACTCTAAACCTATCAAACTATTTTCATAGACTTATAATGCAATCCAAACAGTAGTCCCCTATCTCTTCATAATTTTCTCGTCCTGATCGGCCAAACTTGATTAACAAGTCCATTTCAAACTTTAAGCTTCTTTCTCCGGTTCACCAATATTTAACAAAAACCCCATTTTCAGTCCAACTGAAACAACACCTGGCCCATGCTTTTCTTTACTTATCGGCCAATTTTCTCATATATTTCTAGTTCAGATTCGATCTTGAATTCCAAATTTCGGCTCCATCATAGCTCCATGCTCTTTATACCTCGGCTCAAAAATGGTGTCAACAATCCCATATTTTTATCTGGTGGGGCCCGAACCACACCAATCCTGTGAAATGGTGTCCGGAGAGATTTTTTTTTTTCTCATTAAAGGTGTGTTTGGGGGATGTGGGGCCGATACCTTCCAAAGGCCTACCCGTAGTAGTTGGGGTTGCACAACGAGGCTAGAGACCTAGGCTTTCGTGATGAGAGCTACTTCAAGCATGTAATTAGGGTCACATATTGGTGTGTGGAATAATGTGAACGGATTCTCGAGTCGTCCTAACAAAGTTAGGATCATTCAAGACAAACATGTTCACTGGCAAGTGGTATACAACGACTTTTAAATGGTTCTAGAAAATGTTTGTGCCGGGTGTAGGATGCTTCTAAGTTAAATTTAAATTCAATTAAGAAAGAGGGTTGGATGACGTGGCATAAGCAGAGTTAAGACACTTGGCTCGTTAAGGAATTACTTAAAACATTTTAAACTTTTTATTTAATTTTATTCAAATAACCAAAGAAAAAATATTTCTTCAATTAACTTTATAGAAATTTATTCAATGAAAAATATGCCATAATTTTTTTTTTTCAATTATGTGAAAATTAAGGGAAATAAGAATAAAGTGTTAGGTATAATTTAATAAGAAAGGGTTTTATGGTCATTTATTTAAAACTTTGAAGACAATGGGGCATTTTGCAATCAAATTTAATAGTTCAGGGAAATCTGATGTACTTTCGTATTTTTCTCAACTATATAATCATAAAAATAATGAGGCGTATCCACTTTATATTACTCATTTTTTCAATTTCCATCAAGGTCTCTACTCCGCATAATCATCTCCAAATTGAATAATACATGAGACAGATTACAATGCAGCCATGAAAATATAGAAGAAGAAAACATAAAATATGAGAAACAATGTATCAAACTTTAACAGCAGCAGTGGCCACAAAAATGTAAAGGGAGAGCAAAAAGTTATCTTCAAACAAAACATATTCATTACTCCACTTATATCTAACTCTTAACGGTCCTATTCTAATGGCTAACAATCTTCACCACATGGTGTACTCTTAAAGAACAAAAGAAAGTAACACTAGTATATCAAGATCAACTAGCTAACAGAAAAAATGGGGATTTTAGTACAGGAAAAAGAACATATCTAAAAAGAGGCTCAGCTCTTTTTTATTAAGGAATACACACAGAGCGTGTATCTCTCAAAATGTTACGAGATCTGCCATAACAATGGAATTGACCTGGTTAAGAAGCTTACGGGAATGATAATTTCATCGAAATGAGGAACATCGTTGATCGACTTTGGTAAAAGAGCAAAACTAAAGAGGAATTCACGCCAACGCTGACGGGTGATTTCTTCTCTGTTTAGGTTGCGGCCCAGTCCTTGCGGATGTCGAATGTGTAGTTGATCTCCAAATAGCATTTGTTATCATCATCTAGAAACTGAAAAATGAAGAAGAAAGTTGAAAATTAGAAGACAATGTTAGCTGCACAAAGGAATGTATTTGATGCATAATTTGGTTGCCTTTTACATGGTTCCATTGCAAATCAGGTTTTATTTTTGTTTGCATATATCACATATGAAGCCTCAAATGTCATAAAGATAGCAAAAGAATGCTTATGAACAAAACTCGAGTACACAGTCCAACAAGGTCCATAACCCTTCAAGGGTTGGTCCAACAACATTACATTTGCTTCAACAATAGTTGGGCCACAAGCTCAAGACAAAGCTACACAGGAAGGTCCATAACCCTCAGTTTGATAAGTCTTCGACATCAACAGTTGTGGATGAGTGAGAGATTATAAAATGGATTGACATATTCAGGTATTATGAATCATAGGAAGCCTGATTTTGTCTAATATTTACTAATTTAAAATCAGGAGAAAATATAATAGTACACAAGAGGGTAGCACTTAAATGTACTAGACATCATAACTAGATAAAACAACCTAATAAAAAATTTCTTAATGATGATACCTCCCAAAGTTCAAACAATCAGTAAACATTCTTTGGAGCAGCACTTCGACACCTCCCAAAGTTGGACGTTGAGGGTTCGAGTTTTCTTTGGGCAAAAGTGGGTGCATGAATTTCTTGGATTAGTCCAAAGTTCATTAGTTAATCAGCAAAATAATATCAAGGAGGAGGGCTGCCAGTGGTGGAAAATACAACATCTTGATGCTTTATAGAACTTTACAGTCAAATATCTCAATGGTGATATGCGTGGGCGTAAATAAAACAGTTCCGAAACCGCTGATAGAATAGTCTGGAAAATCCATTATCGAGTCATAAAATTAAGATATTTTGTTTGACCTTATGAAGTCTGCAGATGCGCCCATGAGGTTGGCCAGCAGTTTCTATTAATTCGAGCAAAGTTGCAGCCACTGTAGAATGACAAATGCAAGCTCCATCCTTTTCATTCTTTCAACTAATTTGTACTATTTAACAATCACCCTTACTGTTGGGTCTCATCTGAAGGTCAGTTTATTTTATTGGAAGAGCAGATAGATCTATGTTGATTTCGCAAACAAATTCAAGGAACAGTGGGTTCCAGAAATACCTCCACACTTCAATTTCAGGAGCATATGTCATTGAGGAGTGTAGTTCTTACATAATGTATTACAAATATAATTCCTCAGTCTTCAAAATGGTATGCTTGCATGAAACGACTTTTTAGTGTGGATATTTTTACCAGTTCCTCCCAGTTAAAAACATATTGCATGGACTTCTTTCAAGTCCCATTATAAGCAGCTCCATAAAGTTACTTTGAAAAAGAATCTCATATATACAATCCTGGCATATAAATTTAACAGTGGTAGAAATATACATTATGGACACCACACCAGAGCATGTGACTGAGCATGTTAGTTGTCATTTCTTTGATAAAACTTTCAGTACCTTTCACGTAAGATTATCCATTCAAGGTGCAAATATATGAGGAATAGAATTCCTATGTAATTGGACTTGCCTTTGATCTTGCAGAATATGAACCTCTAGCGAAAAAGCCGGAGGGTGTGGTCTCCTCAGGCATCTCATGTGTGTATGGCTCTTGCTGAGGACTAAAGGTTCCAATCATCTCTTTTGTACTGTCCACTGAAAGAAACTGAACATGAGGTGAAAAATTCAAATGTCTGAAAATTTAAAACTTAACATGAGTTAGAACACAAGTGCCTTACCCTTGACACCAGTTTTCCATACAGTGTTGGTGTACTTGAGGCCAGAGACGATGTTATTGCTGACTTGAAAAGAGAATCTCAAGCTGTAACGGCAGCCTTCCTTCAAA
Source organism: Cornus suecica (assembly GCA_963922005.1). Classification (NCBI taxonomy): domain Eukaryota; kingdom Viridiplantae; phylum Streptophyta; class Magnoliopsida; order Cornales; family Cornaceae; genus Cornus; species Cornus suecica. The sequence continues at coordinate 32,755,490 of OY998239.1, read as the reverse complement.
GTAAACCACAAGCCTTTGGGTTTTCCATTTTCGGGAATAGGAAGAACAATATCAGATCTATCAGGAGAGAGGATTGAAAGGCTGATGATCTTAACTTCCGGTTCCAGTGTCTCTGCATCCGAAAAAAAAAATGTCATGGTGTGCAAATCCCATTACAGGATTAATATGATTGATAATTGAGCTAGTTTGATATGACGGTGGTGATATATATATTGGCAAAGGTAATTAAGATTTCAAGGGGACGTCAAGTCCAAGTTTAGCAAAGACGCTAAAATAGTAAACATATTCCGGAAGAACTTGGCCCTTCATTTAAATTAAGCGAGGGCGACCGATACTCTAGGTTAAAAAGGGTGAAGAACGAAAAGAATGTACAAAATCCACTGTCAAGGTAATATTCTGTTTCTGGACAGAATTCCAGGGTTATAGCAACACTGCTAGATGATAAGTTCCGTGCCCAATTCCCAACGAAAGCTACCGATTGATGTGATTGATGGACAACCGAGCAATTGGGACTAATAGCTACTAATGAAGCATTGTAATATTGCAAGCTAAATAATACAAAAAGTAAAAAAATCCAATTGTAATTACCAGAAATTTGAGACTAGTTAGGATTGTAAAAGCTGAGAGTTAAGAATCCCAAATATGTTGTTATAACAACAAAAGAACATCATTCAGAAAACAATTCATATGTATGAAGTTCACCAAAATGTTGGGCTTTTTAGTTCTGATGTGATGCATTTTATCGATAGCAAATACAAAATCATCCAATTCTATTCCCCATTGGTTTTTCAAACTTGAGATTCAAAGTACAAAGCACAAAGGGGAAAACAAAAACATTCATGGTCTCTTCTGCTGATAGCTAATATAGTACTCAAGATGATTCTGACCCTCTATCTCATAGTATGAAAACAGAAATTGACCCAATACAAGAAAGAGGAACACAAACAAAATTAGATGAAAACAAAACAGTACTGCTTGTTTGTTTGCTCCAAAGAGAAAGAAACAAAGTGTAGAAAAAAGTCAAAATTTTGAAAGAAGCAGAGCATAGAAATTGATATATTAACTTGGGCCAAAGCCAAACAAATGTGCCATATCCTGTGACTTCCCCAATTTGATCATCACCAACACTAAGCCAATTCAAAACAAAAACTAAAGCAAGTAGGAGGAAATTAGAGTATGATAGTATGAAACCCAATTCTTGGTATGTATACACATAAAGATATTTAGCAAAGTGAGATCATCACAACCTCCAACATTGGTAATATCCACACTTCCAAGAAGCTGTTCCTTCCACCTTCTCAAGCTCTCATCATCCTGACAATACAAATATACTACATTACGCTTATAATATATATATATATATATATATGTGTGTGTGGATGTTTGTGTGTGTGTTCTCTGTGTAAAACTGAGCAAAAAGAAACCAACCTTGTCCTTCTCAAGCTGTTCTTTGAGGGTGTACTGAGGACCCACTTGAATTTTATTACCTTCCTCGTCTTCTTCTTCATCTTCAGTTGCATACATTGAAGCCTCACTCATGTTTCTCTTCACACTCCCTTCTTCGCCATCACCATCCTTGTTTTCATCAAAACCTCCCATGTTCTTGGAACTGGAAACAGTTCCAACGTCCAAAGACATCAAATCATCAAACAGTAGATAGGTCCCAAGAAGAGATCAACAAAAATTTCAAAGACCCGCCACAAAAATGGACACGGGTACAACAAAAATACTCACAATTCAAGAATCAAAATTTGATATTGAAAGCTGAATAAGCAATTGAATGAACGAATTGAAGAAAAGGGATGAATTGTGACAATTGTCTGCGTTCAAGAAACAGCAACAAAGAGTAATCCAAAGGAAGAAGAAAGACTCAGAGAACGTAATGCCCACAAAGAGAGAGAGAGAGAGAGAGAGTATGGGTTTGTCTTTTAGCCTTTTCTGTGGTGGGTTTTTGTTGAATGAATATCTCTGGCTCCCCAATGGATGAGAGAGAGAGAGAGAGAGAGAGAAGAGTTGGGTAGTTTAGGGAAACCAGAGAAAGTGGGGAAATGGTCCTGTGGTGATCCGAAATATGCGTGCGTGCGTGGGTGTGTGTGTGTGTGTGTGTGTGTGTGTGTGTGTGAGAGAGAGAGAGAGAGAGAGAGAATGATATGCGTGCGTGCGTGTGTGTGTGTGTGTGTGTGAGAGAGAGAGAGAATGTGAAGGTCACTAATGGCACTCTAATCAAACAAGGGATCACGGGATCACGAGTGAATTCGGAGGTGTTAGGGGTGGCCATTCACTTCTTTATACTGCGTTTGGATCCCGGATTTGGAATGGACGGAAAATGAAAGATGAGAAAGGAAAGATGGTTTTGGGATATAAAAATATGAAAAAAAATTGGGGTTGCATTTTGCAAAGAGTTATGATTAGTGCTTAGCAGTAGACAAACTTCACTACTATGGCCTAGTTTGATATCTAAATTATTTTTGAGAATTTTAAAATTTTTAAAAAATAAGAAATAAAAATTTCTAAAAATAGATATTTTTATGACTGATTGTTTTCACTAAACAAAAACCAAACAAAATTTTTATGAAGTTATCTAATTTTCAATTTTTAAAATACAAAAAATTATTCTAAAAAATGCATATCAAATAAACCATAATGTCATGTTTGGTATGAATGAATGGAATGAATTTTGGTATGTTTTGTTAAGTGGGAATGGTCATTTGTTGGGAATGAAAATCCATTCTATTAGTAAACATATGGAATGGTCATTCCATTCCTTAAGAAATGCTTTTAAAACATAAAATTATTAAAACAACCATTTCACACTTCAAATAAACAAATCACTATCACCACCGTGCCACCAACTTCTACCACCGCCACCGCCATCACCACCACCTCCATTGTTCGTCACTACTATTTTCGTTAGCTTGAACCATTTTTTTGTAAAAAAATTATGAAATAATATTATTTGATTAAAATTATATATTTCACAATAAGAGGGGTATTTTTGAGAAATGTTGTTTTAAGTTCATTCTATTTCTAAAGTGTTTTATAGTTACAACCAAACAATAGAATGAGAATGATTATTCCATTTCATTCTCATTCTCATTTCATTTCATTCATGCGTACCAAACATAGCCTAAGTATTTTAGGCATTCTTCCTCTCGATAAACTAGTTAGGAAAAGAAGATAGTGATTTTGGCACCTTATAAAGTGAGATAATTTGAAAAAAGAAAATGATATTTAGCTAGTGATTCTCAATTTTATTTCTATTTGTCCAACAAATCCACTCTTCCTCTTTCGCATAATAATAAATAAATACACACACAAGAAAGCAACTAGAAAATGAGCAATTGTTCGGGGAATAAACCACACCCAGGGACGAAGCGCGAGAAAATTATTGAAAGTGTACAAAAAAAAATATTGATATTTTTATAGGGGAGAAATTTAATTTTTATTTGTATATTACTCCATTTGTCCCAAATTAGTTATCAAAGTCTGACTTTTTAACATTTTTATTATTATTTTGTTTTTTCAATTTCGCTCTTTGATAATATAATATAGTTGTAGTTTTTAGTGGAGCACATTGCCTTTTGAAATTAATAAAGAGTGATAATTTGGAAAAGTATAAGATTATATTATATTGGGATTCGATACAGGCCAACTATTGAAAAAGTGAATAACTAATATGAAACAGAGGGAGTATCATTTTTTATGTATATAAAAAAATATGACAATGCAGTGGTTCCGTGCCTGACCCAGTGTTGTTAAAGGCACACCTCCAGGCTCCTTAAGGCGCAAGACTTGGCCCCGTTTGGGAACCATTGTTTTTGCTTTTGTTTTGAGAACCAAAAAACAAGAACAAGTTTTTATTCTTGTCTTATTTTCTCACCCAAAAGACATAAGAAAACAAGAACATGTTTAGGGGCAAAATATAAACTTGTTTTTTCTCATACACACAGACACAAACACTCATATACACACAGTGGAGGTCGAAGGGTGCAAATCAGCAAAGGTCGAAGGGGGGTGGAGGGTTGCAAAAGGGGTTTGGTGGTGGTGGTGGTTCCGATTAGTGGTGGCGGCTAGGGTTTCTCTGTGTGTGTATATATTTATAGGGGGGTTGGGGTGTTGCAAGTGGTTGTGATGTTGGGTTGTGGTGGTGCTGATTGGGGTGTTGCAGGTGGTGCCGATTGGGGTGTTGCTAAGGTTTTAGTTTTGATTTTTTTAAAAAAAATCCAAACAGAGAACAAGAAAACAACATTTTGTTGTTCTCTTGTTTTCTGCACTATTCTTCAGAATTGTTTCCAAAATAAGAACAAAGTGAATAGTAAAAAATCGTCCAAAACATGTGTTTGTTTTCATGAACAGTGCTAAAAAATAATAACAAAAACATGCCTTCCCAAACGCAGGCTTGGTGGTGGCTCAAGTGTTGGCTGGTGCGCATTTGACAACTTTTTCGCCTCAATTATCGAGTATGAATGTTTTAGTAATAATTTTATTTTTTTATTATATTTTTCATTGTGTGTCACACTTCACTCAGGCATGCACCTCGAGCCTAGGCTCCAGAGGACCTCTAGCGCCTTAAGCTTTTAATAACTATGGTCTGACCACACCCAGTAAAGCAACTAGAAAAAATACACAATTATAAAAAGAAAAAAAATTAAAACCGCAAGATTTACATGATTTACCAAAATTATTTTGCCCACATTCACCGAGTTATGAATAATATTGGAAGAATACAATGGTATACAATCCTTGTAACACCCTTCAAGTTCAATCTCGGGTGGGTTGGGGGACTAATAGTTTTCATTTTTCATCTTATGAAAACTCATTTTGGCTCCGCCTATTCTTATTCGCCTCTAGGGATATTTTAGTACTCCCTCCGTTCTAAATTATAAGTTTCTTTTTAGGAATCCAACTTTTTAAGATGATAACTTTTATTGTAGTTTTAATGAATGAAATATACACTTTACCCACGGTCTCACCATAGTAATGTGATGGTATATAGTGTATATATTTTATAACTTTAATATTTGAAGGTTAAATTGATAAATTGATCAAATAAAGTATTTTAACTTTTCAAATGTGAACACTTATTTTAGGGAAGTAAAAACAGAAAAAATAAACACTTATTTTAAAAACAGATGGAGTAATATGTTTCATAGTAACTCTACGTTTAAAACGCTTATGATAAACTTTATACCTTTCAAAGATAAAATTGTTCTGTCATGTAACTTATTGCTAAAGTGTTCTACACCCTCTTCTTTCTCTCCAATCAAATCGCTGTAATTGAGGGAAAGGGAGATGACTCTGTCACTATTTTAGGTGGGCCATTGCTTTAGTGCCCATTAGATGGCCAGTGGTTCGATAGTTGTCTAATTTAATGTATACGGAATCTTTTCATAAGCATTTTGAAAGGTTGCACCAACTAAGTTTGTGATGTTCTTCTTTGAGTTACATGGTCCTCCTTCAAAATCCTCTCTCATATTTTACTGTTCGGGCAATTTACAAATCAATTTTTTTTTTTTTTTTTTTTAAAAAGAGGGATGCAGGTAAAATCTATGGGATTCGTGCAAAGCAACTCTTACACGTATTAGGTACTGTTCGAATTATGTTCGCAATCGTAACCCTAATAAATTATTTACATAGAGGAAAATTTGAATATGATACATCATGTTTCTTGAAACACCAAATCTCAAATCTTTTTTAATTAGGTCAATCAATTCCAGTTATCTTACAATGTTTTGGCATATACATTAAGCATACATACACATAAATCCAATATTATTTTCTAAAGAAGCTTATACTTTAACTAATAAAGAGTGCGAGTTTATGAAATGTTACATAATGCAACCGAGTTGGCTGAAGTGGTGGTCGAAAGCTGTGGCTGCCACATGATGCAACAAAAGATGACTATTTGAGTGCCAACAAACAGCATTTTTCTAGACTACGTGAAAATTTCCTTTTTTGGGCTTTGTCCTTGGCTATACGCATCTAAAAGTATTGTCTAATTTAGGCTGTTTGCACACCTAAAATTGGCTGCTTTCTTGGTCACTAATTATCAAGAAGTACCAAGGTACTCAAAGTCTGGGATGTTAGTTTGAAGCCAATAATATGTCCATGTGGCTATTAATGCCATGCCCGTAATTAGGGGTGCACAAAAAAATTGTAGAACCGGTTCAAATAGAATAAAATCGGTGTTTTGGTCACGGTTTTGAATTGGTTTGAATTGGTTTCAGTTCTCAAAAAACTGAACCATTTTAATTTGGTTCGGTTCCGGTTTCAGACTGTCTGGAACTAAACCGAACCGATATATATTATATATGTGTGTGTATATATATATGTATAACTCACTTATATAACTAAATTTTATTTAAAATAACCATAAATTCATATAAAATTATAATGCCAAATAAATACAACCTACTGTATTAAATAAAATTACTAAGTTTAGCTTAATAGTTTTTTACCATCCAAACAAATATTATACGCATACACATAAAAATCCTATATTTTATAGTCTCTCACATCTACTCTCACCGCCGACTACCATAACTCCTTTCATCATTACCACCGACTTGTAAGCTTTCTACAAATGGTTATTTCTCTCTCTCCTCACTCCATAGATTTCTAAATATGTGTTGGTTCACACACAAACACAGACTCGTAACATTTTTTGTTTTAACTCGTGGACATTCAACAATTCTCTCAACTGAAACCATGTCTGAAATTCAGAAAAACACAATAGAAAAATATTCAGAAAAATCCATAAAACAATCTTTCTAAAAACTAACTCCCTAAAAATTCAGAAAAATGAAATAGAGTAGTTTTTGGTTAACGAGTCTTGCTCTTAGTTTTGAAATTGGCAGAATTTTTTTCATAATATATGTTGATGTATGTAATATATATTTTGAAAGAACATGCTTACGGAACCGTGGTTCGGAACCGAACCAAACCAATATTTTATGGTTTGGTTGGTTTGGGTCCATAACTATTGGTTCCGGTTCTGGTTCCTGTTTTCAATGAACCATTGATAATGGTTTGGTTCCAAAATTTGTAAGAACCGTACCAGTCCAAACCGTGTGTAGCCCTACCGATAAGGTACTAAAAAAAAAACAAAACAAAATGGAAAAAAAAGGAAATATATACATATATATATATATATATAAATTAAACCAGTTAATGCATCATACTTACTGTGACAGAGGTAAAATTTCAACACCAATTTTTGCCCTTTGATGGCACCAAATCAGCCTTGCAAACTATCTTCTGACTTGGTTCAGCCAACACACACTTGATGCCTTTGATATATGATGTGCGTCTAGGGGTGATAAAAATAATGGTTAAAAATGGCTCCTTATGACGACAAGGTTTTACCTATTGCAAGTGCACGAATTGTATTGTAGCACAAATTGGCTTGAGAAATGGAATATCAAACCCACAGAGACTTGGATTATTCACTCTAGCAATCTCAAAATATTGAATTATGTTTGAAAAATGTTTTACTTGTTTTGTGTGAGATCTATAACTAAATTAACTAAAAACATAATTTAAATTGAGATTGTGATCAAGGTAGAGAAAAACTAGGGTTTTCATGCTCCACCACTAACCACATAATATAGTTCATCTACTTGCTTAATTGCTAGAGTGCGATCCATCACCATGAATCAGATCGTATCGCAAATAGTTGAATACATTCCAAAAAAGATACTATCAACCAGATTCGCTACAACCCATCTCCGAACATAGTGTAATTAGTACATGCAATCTACTTTACTATAATATACTCATACAATATAAAATTAAACTAAAGCATGTCTATCTTACCTTGCCAAGGCATGGGTAAACCTAGGGTTTCAAGTGTTTTAATCACCATTGTATAGAAAATCACGTTATGTTTAATATAACATGATTGGTTGAAATAATATATTCATTCAATCTAAGACAAGAATTAAAATAAATATAAGATATCGTGTCATGAATAAGTACGATCATAGATCTACATAATTATCACAGTGTAGTCACAGTTTCCCCTCTTTACAATTGAAACAAATAAATAAACTACATTACTTGGCTAGAGTTTTGTTAGAAAATCCTAGATATCGGTTTAATTGTTCATGGTAGAAGGAGACTGCATCGTTTATGTAGAAATGCCCTCCATGATCTTCTTCTCCGGATCTCTAGGTCTTGAATGACTCCCTCCTTTGAATAATATGAATCTCCAGAGAAACGTGCTCTAGAAATTATGTCAATATGAAGCTAATAAGATCTGTGGCAGACCTTGGTATTTATAGAAGAGGTTGAGAAGAGTTCTATTTGTTTCCAACTTGTCCCACTTGAGTAGGATTCCTCTTTAATGTGTTTCTCCTCAAATATGAGTCAAACCCTTCAATTTGATATATAATATGTCATATATATGTGCTTAGAGGTACTGTAGTCGAAGATATGTCAAAAGAGTTCAAATCGGATTGAAACTCATCTTTTGCAGGTTTTCCTATGCTTGGTGCTACACTTAAGCGTAGAGCGTAGGTCCTAGCTACGCTTAAGCGTAACTCCTTATGGGCCAAAAATGCCAAGCGTAACTTAAGCGTAGTTTTAGCACTTTCTAGCCACTTTTTGCTACTATAAGCATATCTCAAGTGTAGCAAAATACTTGGAAACCACTTTTCTTGATAATTGCTCCGTTAAAACCCCCTCAACTCCTTTGGTATGTTTCCCGAACTTACGGCTCTGAAAAATATCATTTTTGCCCTCCGGAAGACATTTTTGCTTGAAAAAATCCTCTTTTGCTCTCTTTGTTGGATAGACACAAGCATCTCTTTGGTTAATTCACCAAAGTTAGCTTGTTTCTTCGTTAAACTCCTGAAACACGCTTTAACACACAAACCGCATAAAAATACCAAATAATGTAATGATAAAACATAACAATAGTGAGTTAGGTGCCTAAAATGGACAACATTTGGCACTCATCACACCTCCAAACTTAGATATTGCTAGTCTCTTAGCAATGAATACAGAAGAACTTTAAAAATATCCCATGATGATTTATCTAACCTAACTACTCTCTTGCTTTCGTGAGCGTCAACGATTACACTTAGCATGTGTAACAAGCTTTTTAAACCCCTCGGCAATGCCAAGTGGACGAGTTAAGTCTCATGAGGGTTAGCTACACTACCCACAACTTTTTCATTCTTCATTCTTACACATTCATGCATTCACATACTCATTAATTAAGTCATGCTACAATATACAAAATAACATGAACACAGACATTCCCACTCACTACCAAATAATAAATATTTTGAGCTAATGTTGAGAATAGTCCCCACAAAAGTAAATAACTTCGTTACTCTCTACTCCCCATCAGGATAATCTTCCGTGTCTTTGTGAACATTCTCCTATGGAAGATCAATCTTTCTCCTTCTACTTCATTGATTAAAATTTGCCAATTTTTATGTAAAACTCCTTCCTTCCATCTTTTCCTCTTTATCCCTTTTGTCTTTCTAAGCTCCAGACTTTCCAGCGAGGATTTTTAGTCCCGACCAACTAGGCCCGAGATTCTTCCGTGGGATTTATGCTCATTAGTTTTCTCTCCTTTTTACGCGAACACTGTACTACTTTGTGATAGGAGGTCCGGTTACTCAAATCGAAGAACTACCTTTTTGCATTTTATTTATTTTTTTTCAAACAAAATTTCAAAATTTTTCAGATTTCCTCCATATTACTCCCCTTCTCCCCTTTTTATATGCAAAACTATTGTTTCAAATTCATAGTCGAAAATCAATTAATTGTCCCATAATGAATATGTGTCTATGCTTATAGATCAAAATCGTCCTTCTCTGTTTCGATTTCACTAATTCATTCAACCATGTACAACTACATCACCTCACTAACTCAATCTAATTATTACCCTCATGAGCGGGAATATCGCATCACATACTACTCCTACTTCATAAACACAAACTCAATCAACTTGTAATACAAAACACTCATGTGTAAAAATAAAGAATTCTCATAATTCTTCAATTTTTTCAAAATTAAATTTTCCAATCATTCCTTAAACTAACTATACCTTCCCCCCAAACTTAAATGAAACCATGTCCTCATGGTTCATAATCATACTCATGAGAAAGAATATAATTACCCTTGAAGCGCAGTTCCAAAATTTCCTCTCTTCATGCACGTTCTCCCCCCAAACTTGAATCGAGCTTTCTTCAATTTTTTTTTAACAAAACACACATACCCAATATCATAGTAAGGGAAAAAGGAATACATCATCTATTTTTGGAAATTATTACTCAATATAACACAAGGAATGATTATTTTATTAAATAAAAATAAGCAACGATTTGGCCTTAAGGGCCTACAATCCCTACGAAATTGAAATTGCAATGATTTGTCATGAAGGGCCTACAATATCTAAGAATTGAAAATTGCAACCAAATTAGAAACAAACTAATCCTAGAAATCCTAATCCACTTATGATTCCTCCATTCCTTTCTCCTACCACTCATCATTCACTTCCACTTGAAAATTTTCCCCAAGAAGCCTTGATAGTCGATTCTACTTCAAGATACTCAAAATCTGCTTCTTTGTAATAGTTTATGAACAAAAAACACTTTTCATTCATCTATCCCAATCTATAGCCCAATTACTCCTCAAGAATTCTCGAAATTAAAAACGGATATGGGAGATAAAACACCATCAAATCCTAGCCTTCTACCTCTCTTTTCATAATTCTCTGCACCATAATCATATTTCTCATGATCAACTTCAGCATTGTTAACCAATATCCTTTAAGCATGTAATATAAGACTTTGATCATTGTATGTCCTCTCCAACTTGTCCTATAATTTTGACATACTTGTGATTTAAGCACACAATCTAGATACAATAAATCCGGGCTCAAAAGGTAATTATCTACACCCTCGTCCATACATTTTGGAATATGCATATCACATATCTCCATAATCATGTCCGCCTCTGAGAGTGGCCATTCCTCCGGGATTAACTTAAACTTCTTAAGTAAGTGATTCGGACACAAAAGTCGTATTTCCCAAAATTTTGAAACTACCTCTTCATTAACCACCATATGATCACTCCACTTATCAATCTTCAATTTTATTACTTCTCATCCCTCCGGTCCTTCCATGGTCATCCTTTCATAAAACCTCCGAACTAAATTCGGGTATACCTTTAAGCCCGCCGAAATCTCCAAATTCTTCAACCATCTTTCTCTTAGCAACTTCACTTCTGGCTTTACCAACAGACTTTTCATTGTGTCTGAGAGAAACATCAACTCATATTGAAGCTTGCACTTAATGAAATCCTAAGGTGTTGTACAAATTCGTGGTGCTCTTGGAACTTGCATACTTGTGCCCCCTCCATCTACAAATCCATTCTCCCTTCTAGGATTGACTACCCCCGAAGCGGCATCATCACCTAAGAACTCTTCCAAATCAAGTTCAATATGATAATCACTCTCTTGCTCATGCCTACTTTCACCAAAAAAAGAAGAAGAAAAAGAAACCATTTTTTATGCCTCAGAAGCTTTTGTATTGAATTGTGGGAATTGTGAACCCCTAAACCTGTATTTATAGATGAATGATTTGTATTCTACAGGGAAAATGAATTTGATTCATCTCTAGAGTTGGAGAATATAATCAAACCATCAAACCAACTTTAATGTGTACTTGGATTCCATCTCCTACTCGAACTAGGATTTTTATCTAAATTCCTATCTAAATCCTAAACATTCCAAAACCCTACTCCTAATTAAACCCTAATACATTACAAACACAAAACCATATGAAAATCCCCTTTTTGGGCAAATTTTTTAATTTTTCTAGACTAGCTACGATGGTCCCTACGCTTAAGCGTAGGGCCATGCCTAGCAAGCTATGCTTATAGGTTACACTTAAGCGTAGCCTCAAGCATAGGCTTGGCTTGGTTCTTTTGTAATGTTTTTTCCCGATCTATTTTCTTCTACACACTCGCCATACACATGCTCTAATATCCTCATATAATACAAATTCACACTCCCTAAAACTTAAACAGACACATACGAACTCACACTCCCTAAAACTTAAACAGACACATGTCCTCATTGTGTCACTTCGAAGCTCAATCGAACCTCAAAAATCACATCACACTCAACGCATGTATCATCATAGTATTGGGAATGTAAAACACGAGCAATAGTATTACATGTATACAAAAATCTGTAGTTTTATAAAGTCAAAAAATCAAAAATACACTTATAGATCGATCGTTTAGGCGGTGACATAAATCGCACAATAACAGAATAACCGCCTAACAATTCCACTCAAGTGATAAATAAACTATAAAAACTATACTAAAACTAAACTAATCATCGACATCGGACGGTGGTGGTGGATCCAATACCACATGAAAAATCTGTGCCTCTAAGATGCCACGTATCTCTCTCTTACCACACTTGAGATGTATAATCTCCTTTCGTCTCATCTGCAAATATGTCCAGCCCTAAACTCCTTTCTAAATCGATGAGTCTCCTCTCAGGCCTCCCTCGCCTCCTATCTACTCTACCATAACTCCTCTCTAAGCGCAGCCTGCCCTGCAAGTAACTCGTCAAACTGTGCACGAGTAAGAATAACCGGCTCATCGGTTGGCGCCTGAGGCATCTCTCTCTCAGAACCCTGTGCCCCCTCTCTATGAAGTGGCACGACATCATCATGTCTAGCCTCTGGCTCAGTCGGCATATCAAGAGGCATTACTCCAGTAGGAGCCACCATCAGCCTCCTTTATAATACTAACTCTCCACCGAGTCTCGACCACTGGTTCCTCCACAGCCTTGTTGTATAGACACCAGGTACATATCTGTCCACATCCACCTCCTTGTGAATCTCTACACTAACATCTATCATCAATCTCATAACTAATGTCAGGAATCTTATATGAAATCCGCTCTACCCGACCTTGGTTGTAGTCCTTAAATCTGTGTAATGCTAGTACAGACCTTTCCATAAAATTTGAGGAATATAAATCCAATGGTCAAACTCAAAGGCATAATGTAATATCAGAAATAACTGCCACCTCTGAGTCGTGTGCCCCTGTGGATGTATCTGGGATCGGAGCACAGTGTCCAAGAACCATAATTTCGGATGATAATCCGACTTGTTCGTGCAGTAGTTCATGTTATCTCCAAAACTCCCCTCAGTCTGCAAATGAACAATCTAGGTCAATGCTAGGAAAGGCTCTAGTAACAGTGTGAACTCACCCACCAACTGCGGTGGGCATTCATCAGGAATACCCCAGGCCTCTATAATACTCTGCGGCGTAATCTCGATCCGCACTCCTCTGACCTCAGTAACCATCTGGAACTCTCCTCTATAATACTGCATGTGAAGCTAGAACTCTCGGATAGGATCCTGGCAAACTTAAGTAGTCCATGTTGGCACCTTCTCCCTCTAAAAAATATCCTAAGAGAATGTTCTCTCAATGTTGTACCCTCTCAACATAGCCTGATCCAATAACTCCTCTATTATGTCCTCAAGAGGTACCGGCTTAAAGGACTCCAACACCCTTTGCACTGTACCACCAGCCGCATATTGCTCTAGCTGATGTAATGGTGGTGACATGGGTGGTGAATAAATTGGTGAAGCGACGACCGTATCCACAGGGTCACTGCATATCACCTCTGAAGATGACGGTGATGATGAGGGTGGCACAATCAATCATCTACGTGCCCTAGGTATCTGAGTTACTGGTGCCAAGTTAGGATACCTCGATCTCGTAAGCGATGTACGTGCAGCCCCACACCCTTTCATCTTCATCCCTACAACCCAAATCAAGATTTTTTAAGAAAATCGTTCCAAACAGCGAATAAAACTCAAAATAATTTCTAAATGAACCCAATATGACGTTTAAACGAACCCCCAGATCTAAAACACTCGAAAAATTCAAAATCCAACCCGTTATTCTCTTCGAAAATCTCAACTTTTGAAAAATGGATTAAAACATGTTTTCAATAGGATTCGTTCGTCAATAATAGTTTAGAACGATTATAAGAGTAATTATAAACACAACTGTAGAAGAAAAACTCACCAAGTCAAAATATTTGATGATTTCTCCAAAATTTGGCTTTCAAGACTCTTCGAGTTCTTCACGTGAATCCGGACGATTCAAGAACAGATCTGAAGCAAGATTTGAGTGGGTTGGTTCGAAATCACCTTAGGGTTTGAAATTACCTAGACGATTAATGAAAATAGCCTAGAGGGGGGTGAATAGGCTTTTTGATGATTTTATAGTCAATCAAAATTATTTAGGGAAAATTCAATTTTAATCAATTACAAACCCTAATTCACAAATCAATTCTCAAAATAGATCAATCAAGCAAATATGAATATAAGTGTAGAAATTAAATCATGAGAAGACACAGAGATTTTTTACGTAAAAAACCTTGGAAATACTCCAAGTAAAAACCACGGATACACTCGGGTATCGATGCACTATGAATCAGTTAATTTGTACAGACTCTATGAAAATAAAACTTACAATCGCTGTAATGTTGTTCTTCATTCAACGTCTGAAAATCTAGATTCACTCGCGCTCCATGAAGCTCTTGCTTCGATCTCCGTACTATGACGGCTCTGCTTCTCAATAGATCGAATAACCACAAAGCCTCCTATTTCGATCTCCGCACTCAGACGACTCTGTTTCTTAATGGATCAGTGCAACTACATTGCAATAGGCGGTGTGTTGATTTTTCATAATCTAGGTCATTCAATCATGCATAAGATCATTGATGTAGAAGCATGATAGAATCAACCCTAATACAAGAGAGAACTAGAAGAATACTCAATAAAATTTTCTTTCACTATCTCTATCTCTGTAGAAGAATATGAATGATAGAACACTACAGAGATCTACCTAAAAAACCCTAGCCTCCTCTCTTGTAGACCTTGGTATTTATAGAGAATGATGATGCAAACCCGAAGTTCGCCCTTTTTAGTAATTTCACATCCACCTCATCAAAACCCTAATCTTTGATGTATATTATGTGTATTGCACGTATACTAAGGTATAGGAGTCGACCATGTATCATCAGATCAAAACGGGGGCATAACAGACAAAATATCCGAAAATCTCAAAATCTTTGCCGCAGCTACGCTTTAAGTGTAGCTTACCTACGCTTTAAGCGTAGAACTTCACTTTCTAGCCACTTTTTACTTTTGAAAGCGTATGCATTTTTGTGAAAACCACTTTTCTCCACAACTATGCCAAAATGACCATCTTGACTCCACAATACTTTCTGCCTGAACTGATTGCTTCAGAAATTGTCATTTTTGCCATCCAGGAGACATTTTTCCTCAATACACTCTTTTTTGCGCTTCACTTGTAGGCTTCACTACTTCAATGTTTGATTTCGCCTATGTTGAAACTTGTAGATATCGTTGAAACCAAAACAACCTATCTAACACTCAACATGGTTATTGTCTAGAACATGCCATAAATAAGCAATACTAAAAAATGTTCTTACAGGGTTGATTTGGGAGTGGTTTGAGAGAGTTTGGTAGATAAAAGAATGAGAGGGAAATGTTTTAATTTCAATATTTAAATACAGAGTTGCAAAGGCTGGTTAATTTTTCAGCTTCCACTCCTCGTCTCTCCACATGCATCATTAAGCGCAACTACTCTCCACACATTCCATACACTTTATTCAATATTTTACCACACCTACCATGATAACGATGATTCTACAACTCGATCTTATGACTAACGAACTAAAATATAAACTACAAAACTAGGTTCAAAAAATAATTTTCATCCCCTAGTACCAATGTTTAGCGTCGTTGGTGCGACGTTGCCGTTTCTCACCATCCGAGATCATGCTCGTGTATTGCATCGGTCAAATCCATCAACTCGATAACACACTCCACTGGTTGAACATCAAAATAATGCTTCATCATGTAACCATTCACCATAAATCTATTTCATTTTTCCGGATCATCGAGTTCTACTGTTCCATGGGGGTAAACCTTTGTAATTTCATATGGTCCATCCCATCTTGATTGAAGTTTTCCAGGAAACAACTAAAATCTCAAATCAAACAGCCACACTATTTGGCCAGGCTCAAAGGACTTCTTCCGAATATGTCTATCGTTAAATGCCTTTATCCGAGCTTTTTAAATCTGAGAATTCTCATACGCATTATTATGTAGTTCCTCAAACTCTGCAAGTTGAAGTTTCCGTTGAGTGCCAGATCTTTTCAGATCGAAGTTCAACCTTCTAACTGCCCAATATGCTCGATGCTCTAGCTCAATAGGGAGGTGACACGTTTTACCGTAAACAAGCTGATACGATGTCATACCTATTGGAGTATTATAAGCCCACAGTGAGTCATTCAGCCTCTGAGGCCAATCCTTTAAATCCATACGCACTATTTTCTCCAAAATATTATTCACTTCCCTATTAGAAATCTCCACTTGTCCACTCATTTGGGGGTGATATGGTGTACCCATTTTATGAGTGACACCGTACTTCCGACATAGACCACTGAGAAAATGGTTATCAAAATGCTTTCTGCCGTCACTGATTATCACATGTGGCATACCAAATATTAACAAAATATTTGACTACACAAACTCTGTTGGCCACATATTGACACCTAGAGGGGGGTGAATAGGGTCAATTACGAACTTCGATACTTTTTTTGTTTGACATTGTTTTAACAAGATAGACATTGTAGGACTTTAGTCAAACACTTAGCAAGATAGATGATCCCTTAAGTGATTAATTCAATTCATACTTTGAATAATGCATTGGTGATTTACACAATAAAATACATGCATCATTGATTCAAGTAGAATGAGAAATAGTTCAAGTACCCAAGTAAGAAATTTAACTAACAATGTATAAACACTTTTCTCATACATATAGACATAATACAAAGTGTTATTTGTCATGATAAACATCTTGTAGAGTTTATCAAAGGTAATCAAACATTGATTATAAGCATAAACTCTCAAATAGAATGTTATGTTGAATATGCATTGTGTTAAACACTTGGGGTGCTTATGAACATTTTATGCTATGGTGTGTTGAAGATAAGGTTTATCAAACACTTAGTGAACACTTATATTATAGATAAATAAGAGAGTAGATAAGTTATAATCTACACCTTATCTAACCAAGTTCACAATTTAATTCACTTCAACTATGCATTTTCTAACCACTTCGTTAATACACAAACACAAGCAATTTCATAGTATTTATATTTAAGGCTCAAGATTATAAATGACAATTGTTTTTATGTTATGATGTGGTGAAGATAAATTATATCAAACACTTGGTGTGCAACTAGATTATAGCAAACTAATGAGCAAGTAGAGAATGTATAATCTAAGCTATAATCAAGTTCACATTGCAATTTACTTCAACCAAACATTTTACCAATCCGCTCATGAATATTTAAGCATACACAATTTCCAAGCATTGATAAATAAAGCTTAAGATTGAAATGAAATTGCTTGTAAAGTAAGGAGTTAAGGGATAGAGAAAATGCAATCCAAGATACCGAGTTTTTACATGGTTCAACCAAAGCTTTGGTCTACATCCATGCCTTGAGAAAACCTCTCAAGTATTCCACTATCGTGTTTTTCTTGCGGGTGAAAAACAAACCCTTACATGCTCCTTCTTCCGGGTGAAGAGCCAACCTTGCTCACTTTTGCGGGTGGAGAGCCAACCTTCCTTGCTCTTACTTGCGGGTGAAGAGCCACCATTTGCTCACTTTTGTCGGTGGAGAGCACACATAATCCTCCTCTTTAAGGTTGAGAGAAACCTTTACAAAGCTTCAACAAGCCATTCCCATGCCAAGATAACTTCTTGGTCTTTCACTCACAAAGAATAAGAATTTAAGATAAAGTGGTACAACATTATCTCTCAATAGATAGATGAAGAAATCAAAGCTCACTTCCTCACATACTTAGAGTTATAGATGAAAGAACTCAAATGAATAGCTCAACTCAATATGTGGAAGAATGAATCACAAGAAGATGATATGAGTGATGCACAATGGTGTGATTCCTATAGGAAAGTTTTCTACCCAAATATGAATTCAAAAATGAAGCACAAATGGTAGATTTCAATACAACTCCTATCCCTCTCTTCTTCAACCCTCTTTTGGCTCATATATGGCATATATACGGAGTAGGAAACAATTCTAGCCGTTTGGGGGTGTTTTGGGTAGTTTAGGAGAAATTTGAACTCTAAACTAGCCGTTACAATTCAAAATCCGGATCTTATAGTCGACTAGGGACATTGGGTAGTCGACTAAGGCTTCAAAAATCCATTTTGCAGCTTTGTTTTGTAACTTTTGACCTAGTTCAGTCGACTGCCCTTTTGGCGTAGTCTACTAAAGCACCCTATAGTCGACTAGGAGGTTTTACCCAGTCTACTCGGCGGTTTAACGCAGTTTGGACGCAATTCACTCTTTTGGTCATAACTCGAGTTCCGTTCATTGGATTGAGACGTTCTTTAGCTTTTTGGAAAGAGGACTTCAAGATCTTGATTTTAGGATTTTTAATCACTCCATTTAATCCATTTATTAGTACGATATGGTCGGTTGAATGTGACACTTCATTTCGAACAATTAACTCCCTTGACAGTTTTTCGTCAAATATTTTGGGATTTTTCCGAAATGACTTGAACATATTCCTAGGATGTCTTAGAGACTTATTAAGATCCTTGACATGACTAAAGTCAATATTGAAATCATAAATTGTTTTTCCAATTTAAACAAATTCTCAATATTAGACAAAAGCTTTTCATGGTTTAATAATTTTGTTCAAAGCTTTAATATGCATCTAGAATCCATTTCAAGTGATATGAATTAAGTTAATGGTTCTAGGAAAACATCTTTGTTGAGTTCTTCTATAGCTTATGAAAGCTTGAAGTAACTCACCTTTAGCAAACACTATATATATAAATGTGTCTTCAATAATGTTCGTAGTCTGTTGCTAATGATGTAAGGACTCAAAAATGATATGCATGGTCCTATATGATATATGATCAAGAGTTGAGCTTTCAAATAAGTTATTTCAAAAATAACTTTACATTAAGTCTAGCACTCACCCAAGCCTACTTTACCCAATTCTTTGATCTTCAATTTCTTTAAGCTTTGGGTTGATGTCTCCATCCTTGTCTCCAATGTATTTTGAGCTCTAAGCACCTTTGCTTGATCTTCTCATGGATTCACTAGCTCTCTTGAGTTTATCTTGAATCAACAACCTATTAAGCATAACTCAAGTAGACATTAAATTCACCATATTCAATGGTTTGTTATCATAAAATTGTCATGTTTACCCATGGTAAAAATACTTGGGTAAACAAACTCCACAACTGCCTTATGGTTAGCATGTGAAGTAGCTACAACTTATACCCATTTTAACATATAGTCAACCCTTACGAGTATGTACTCTTTCTTGCCCGCTTTTGGAAATGGTCCCATAAAATCTATACCCCATACATTAAATAATTCAATGATCAAAATCGGGGTCAGAGGCATTATATCCCACCGAGATATGGATCCCAACTTCTGACATTACACACATGCTTTACAATATTCAAATTCATCTTTGAATATGGTCGGCCAATAGAACCCACTTTGCAACACCTTATGGCATATCTTTTGAGGTCCAAAATGGCCCCCATATTCTAGCGTATGACAAAATCTCAAGATACTCTCCACTTCAATTTTGAGAACACACTTTCTGATAATTTGATTAGAGAAATACTTGTACAATTGCGGATTATCCCAGATATAGAATTTACCTTGGCTGAAGAATCGATCTCTATCACTCTTGGACCAACCTTTTGGAATTTGACCTGTGGCTTTGTAATTGGTAATATTAGTATACCACGGTATCTCTTCCATAATAACCACACTGAACAGATGTTTATCCAGGAATGTATCCTGAAGAGGAACATTTTCCTTTGTAGTTGATGTGTGTCAAACGGGGTTAAAAATAGTGCTTAAGAATAACTCCTTATGACGACAAGGTTTTACCTATCGTAAGTGCACAAGTCGTATTGTAGTACAATTCGGATTTAGAAAGGTTATCGAACCCAAGGGACTAAGTCGTATTCTGAACTCTCGTAAAGTAATACTCTCGAATTACTATAAAAGTATGGTTTGTTGTGTGTGATTTACTAACTACTTGACTAATAAAACAAATAAAGATAGATTAAGACAAGAACAGTAGAGATAAAAACTAGGGTTTCCTTACTCCACCACTAACCACATAATATAGTTATCTACTTGCTCAATTGTAAGAGGGCGATCCAACACCATGAATTAGATCGTACTGTGAATAGTTGAATACGTCCCAAAAAGGATACTATCCACCGGATTCGTACAACCCATCTCTGGACAGACTGTAACTAGTACATGTCATTTATTTTACTATAATCTACTCCTACAACATAAAATTAAGATAAAGCATGTCTATATCACCTCATCGAGGCATGGCCTGTGTAAATATAGAGTTTTAACCATTAATCACCATTGTGTAGAAAATCATGATAAGTTTAAGATAACATGATTGGTTGGGATATTGCATTCATTCAATCTAAGACAAGAATTAGAATAAATATAAAATCCCATGTCATTAATAACTACAGTCACAAATCTACTCAATCATCATAGTGTGGTCACAGTTTCCCTTCATTATAATTGAAACAACTTAATAAACTACATTACTTGGCTAGGGTTTTGCTAGAAAATCTTAGATACCGAATTAATTGTTCATGGCGGTGGGTAACTGCATCATTGATGTAGAAACGCTCTCCATGATCTTCTGCTCCGGATCTCTAGGTATTGAATGACTACCTTCTTTCAAAGATGTAAATCTCCAGAGATATTGCTCTAGAAATTATGTAATTAGAAGCTCCTTAGATCTGAATCAGACCTTGGTATTTATAGAACTGATTAAGAAGAGTCCTGCTTGGATTAGACTTATCCCGCTTGGAATAGGATTCCTCTTTGATGTGTTTCTCCTCAATTATAAGCCAAACCCTTTTAGTCTGATGTAAATACACCTTATTCATGATAGATGCTCAATATTTTCCATTTTAAGCCCCTATCTTGCTATTTGTATGTCTTTCATTCTGTTATTTGGTATTTTTATGTTGTTTGTGTGTTTAAGCGTGTTTTAGGAGCTTAATGAAGAAAAAGAATAAACTTTGGCGAATTAATAAAAGACATGCTTATTTCTATCAAAGAGGAGAGCTTAAGATGTGTTTTTAAGAGAAAAGTGGCTTCCGGAGGGTAGAAACGTCATTTTTTCGAGCCGTAACTTCAAGAATCATAACAAGTGAGTCAAGGGGGTTCGAATCGCACTATTCTCAAGAAATTTTGCTTTCGGGGGGTTTTGTTACGCATTCAGTAGCTAAAAGTGGCTGAAAAGTGCTATTTCTATGCATCTGCTACGCATCCCAACTTAAATACGCATTTGCCTACGCTTCAAGCATAATTACTCCTTTGCTTCAAGCATAGGAGCCTAGGAAAAAATAAAAGCTAAAAATTCAAAATTTGCCCCGACTTGTTTTCCCTCATGGTGACTGCAATTTCTTACCTTGATGCACGTGAATATACACATATATACATCAGAATATAGGATTTTGATTAGATTTTATGTAAAATTACCAAAAAGGGCAACCATTAGGGTTCCCCTCAACCTTTGCTTATAATTACCAAGCTTTACATCAGTTTGAGAGAGATTTCTCACACGTTAAAATTTTGGAGCAACCTTTGGAGTTATATATCTTGTGAAGAGGAGAAGCAATAGAAGACCAAGAGATCTAGAGAAGATAACCATATTGGTTGATTCTACATCAATGATGCAGTCTCCTTCAATCATGAGCAGCTAAACCGGTATTTAGGGTTTTCTAGCAAAACCCTAGCCAAGTAATGTAGCTTTTAATATTTGTTTTCAATTTTAATGAAGGGGAAGCTGAGACTATATCATGATGATTATTGTGGATGAGTGAATGATTTTATTCTTGACACAAGATCATATATTTATTCAGAAATTCTTGTCTTAGATTAAATGAGTATATTTTCTTACACAATCATGATTATTCTAAACAAATTGTGATTTTCTACAACAATGGTTCTTCACACTTGAAACCCTAGGTTTACACAGGCCATGCCCCGGTAAGGTATCATAGACAAGCTTTAGTTTAATTTCATGTTTTAGGAGTAAATTAGAGTAAAGTATATAGCATGCACTAGATACATTCTGTCCGGAGATGGATTGTAGCAAACCCGGTTGATAGTATCCCTTTTGGGAACATATTTGACTATTTACGGTTCGTTCTGATTCATGGAAATAGATCGCCCTTCTTACAATTATGCAAATTGAAAGTTATATTATGAGGTTAGTGGTGCATCAATGAAAACCCTAGTTTTCTCTCTCTCTTGAATCACAACTATCATTTAAATTCTATTCTTAGTTAATTTAGTTTTAATTTTTAAAACTCAAATCAAACACTTTTTCAAACCTTAATTCAATATTTTTAAATTGATGAAGTGAATAACCAAGTCCTTGTGGGTTCGACATTCCCTATCACAAGCCGTTTTTATACTACAACTGAATCATGTGCTTGCGAATAGGTAAAACCTAAACCATCTTAAGAGTGTGTTTTTAATACATATTTTTAACCACCTCGACGGGACATCAAATTTTTGGCGCCGTTGTCGGGGACTTGGGCATTATTCATTGCTTTAGTAGTTTAGTGATATTGTGTTATTGTAATGCATCTAAAGTTAGAATTTTTGTGTGATTGACATGTATTCTGAAGAGCATAAAGGGAGACAGCGGAGTAGCGAAAAGTTACGTCGTTGGACCTTTTGTGAGTTTTAGCGCAACTTTATTTTACTCATAATTTTAGCTTTGCTTGCTGTTAATATTTAGATTAATTTAGAAGTAGTTGAATTCATTTTCATAAAAAAAAATAAGAAAAAAAAACTTTTTCGCTTAGTGCAAGACTGATAGAAAATTCCTTTTTTACCATAATACCGCGTTAGTACCCTTTGATCCTGAGATCGAAAGAACTATTCATTGATATCATCGAGCTAGGGAATTAGAGTGTCGTCAACAGTTGGAGCAAGAAGAGATGACCGACCAAAATGCTAATATGCGAAAGACACCAGCCACATCTTTGAATGGATATTATGCGTTGTCCGCATACGAATCGTATGCTGAATTTCCAGAGGAAGATGGAGTTAGACATTTTGAGATTAAATCTAGTGTCATTAATGATTTCTTAGAAATGACCTCTACAGTCAGAATTGAGAATCTCAGTACGAATGCTTTACGTGTGCTTTTATTTCCTTTTTCGTTGAGAGAGAAAGCTAAATGATCGTATGTCATTCTAGATAAGGAAAATTAAATTGATTGGGAAACCTTAAAATTTGAATTTTTAGAAAAATACTTTCCCGTAGGTAGGACCCATGAAGCACAAGAAGTGATTACCCACTTCCGAGAATTGCCCGGTGAGGAATTCCACGACGTGTGGGATAGATTCAATGAAATTCTACGAAAGTGCCCCCATCACAAGTTTGTGGAGCAGAACATCGTGCGAAACCTCTATCTTGGATTGGGATCCGAGCATAAAATGTAATTTATGTAGTAGTAGGAGGTAAGTTCGCACCTACAATAGCGAAAGAAATTTTGGATTTGTTCGACAGTGTGAGCGATAATTCGATTCAATATGAATCTGAGATGCGTGTGTGGAATGGATGTCAAAAAAGATCTGATAAAGAATTTATCATTGATAAAGGAGATAACCATGATGATGTCAGAGAATCGGCGGCAGTGTTAGGGGAGCAACTCGATAAGTTTATTAATCCTACACAGTCAATCCCGAGAGAGGTCTTAGCAGTAGGACCATAATTTCCCCAAAATGAGTGTCAGTGTAGTGAGTTTGTTGCCGCTGATGCTAATGCAACATGGACCAGTTCGAATAATACTCATTTTTCCAAAACCTACAATTTGAATTGGCAAAATCATCCACATCTCTTATACCTTTCTCAGAATGTGGAAAATCTTCCAATAAATTTTCCTCCTAGTCAACAATCATTCAATTCTCAACCACAAATCATGACTCAAAATCTCCAACCTAACTCTCAGTCCAATTGACCTTTCAACTACTAACAAAATTTACAACCCCAACCTCAGAGGGTTCAAACTCCACCACCACAACCATCGGCTTATGATTTTGCTAACTTGGACAAGACCTTGCAAGCCATTCAGAACCAGCTAGGCATTCATACTCAAACGATCGCAAAGCTGGATACGTAGATGGGTCAAGTGTGCAATGCATAGAACAAGCGAGATGAAGGGAGATTGCCCAGCTAACTGGTGACCAACCCAAAGAATAAGCAAGTAATGGAGCTTGGATCCTTTGCCAATAATCCTTATGAGACGGTCCAAGTTATCATGGACTTTGAGAAGTGGGAAGGAAGTGGAGAACAGGGTTAAGGAGTAGCATGAAAAGAGGGTGAGTAAGAGAAAGTCAGCATAAAAGGCGGCTGAGAAGGTTCGGAAAGACCAGCCTCAGGTGGAGGCAGATATCGATCAGGCGTTACCAAAAGAGCTAGAAAGGGCAAGTTATGAGGAAGCATCGCCATTTCCTTAATGTCTGAGAGAGCCAGCCATATATGGTAAGCAAAAGGAAACTGACATGTTGGAGATTTTTCAGCAAGTCAGAATCAATTTGCCTCTCTTGGACATAATTGACCAAATTCCACCATATACTAAATTTTTGAAGGACCTTTGTACCCAAAACTAGAAAAATAAAGCGAAAGTTCCAAAGAAAATTTTACTAACTGAGCAAGTAAGTTCATTGCTTTTAAGCAACACACCGCCGAAGAGAAAATATCCCCGTGCTCCAACTATTCCTTGCGTCATTGGTAATCAGGAAATTGGTAGAGCTCTTCTTGATCTAGGTGCTAGTGTTAACTTGCTTCCTTATTCAGTTTACCAACAACTAGGGTTGGGAGAGCTCAATCCTACCTCGGTAGTGCTCCAACTTGTTGATCGGTCAATCAAGCAAGCGAGAGGGATTTTGGACGACGTCATTGTTCAAGTGGACAAGTTCTACTTTCTGGTGGACTTTATAATTCTCGATACAGAGCCTATCCAAGACTCCAAGAAGCATATCCCTGTGATTTTAGGAAGACCGTTCTTGGCCACGGCCAATGCATGTATTAAATACAGAACAGGGGCTATGGAGCTGTCATTCAAAAATATGAAAGTGCGGATGAATGTATTTGACGCCAATCATCAACTTCCTGAATCAGTTGACTTTTTTTGAATTGACGAGATTGAGGAGATTATAGAAGAATTTGCACCTAGAATATTGGAAAAAGATAAGATAGAGTCTCTTCTCACTGGAGTGAGATTATAGGATGAACTGGAAGATTGGAATGAGCAAGTGAGTAAGAACTATGTAGGCATTGCTGCATTGGAGACTGTATTATATGGACAGCCATGGAAAGTGTCGATTGAGGTGCTTCCCATGATCTCGAATACACCACCAGTTTCGTTTTTGATAACTCCTCCTACCTTGGAGCTAAAGGAATTGCCTGAGAAGCTTAAATATGTCTTCCTAGGACCATATAAGACTCGTCCTGTAATCATATCATCAAAGCTGATAGAAGAACATGAATCGAGTCTGGTCCAGGTCTAGAGTGATAATAAAGAGGCAATAGGATGGAGCGTTGCTGATTTGAAAGGAATAGACCCCTCGATTTGCATGCATCGCATACACTTAAAGGAGGATGCAAAACCATTTAAAAAGATGCTATGAAGATTGAATCCGAATATGAAGGAGGTGGTAAAGCTGCTTGATGCGGGTATTATTTACCCCATATCCGATAGTACATGGGCGAGTCCTACTCATGTGGTGCCAAAGAAATTAGGCATCACAATTGTACCTAACTCAGAGGGTGAGTTGATCCCATAACGCACGACCATAGGTTGGCGTGTGTGCATTGATTATTAAAAACTCAACTCGCATACCAGGAAAGATCATTTTCCATTGCCATTTATTGATCAAATCCTGGAAAGATTGACCAGATAGAGTTATTACTATTTTCTTGATGGATACTCCGGTTATAACCAAGTGGCAATTGATCTTGTTGATCAAGAGAAAAACACTTTCACTTACCCATATGACACATTTGCATATAGACGGATGCCTTTTGGTTTGTGTAATGCGCCAACTACATTCCAGAGGTGTATGATGTCTATATTCTCTGATATGCCTGAGAAATTATTGGAAGTGTTCATGGATGATTTTTCAGTATTTGGGGCAACCTTTGAAGACTATTTAAAACATCTAGCATTTGTGCTTAAGAGATGCAAATAGCCAAATTTAATTCTAAGCTGGGAAAAGAGTCATTTCATGGTTCAATAGGGGATAGCACTTGGCCACATTGTATTGAAAAAGGGGATTGAGGTTGACAAGGCGAAAGTCGAATTGATTTCAAAATTGCCTCCACCCATATCTATTAAGAAGATAAAATCTTTTTGGGTTTTACCGGGTTCTACAGACGATTTATCAAGGATTTTAGTAAAATTGCCCAGCCATTGTGAAACTTATTTGCTAAATATACGACCTTTGTCTTTGACGAAGAGTGTGTCCATGCTTTTGAGGAGCTGCGTACTCAACTCTCAACAACCCCAATCATTCATCCACTGGACTGGTCTCTGCCATTTGAGCTAATGTGCGATGTTTCGGATTATGCCGTAGGTGCGGTATTAGGTCATAGAAAGGAAAAAATTGCCATATGCAGTGTACTATGCCAACAAAACTCTGAATGATGCGCAAATCAACTACACAATCACAGAGAATGAGTTGTTGGCGGTTGTGTTCGCCTTGGAAAAATTTCGATCATACTTATTGAGAACCAAGGTAGTAGTTTATTCGGATCATGCGGCTTTAAGGCATTTGCTGACGAATAAAGATTCCAAGCCCAAGATGATTAGATAGATTTTGTTGCTGTAAGAATTTGACTTGGAGATTAACGATAAAAAGGGTTCAGAAAATGTAGTAGTTGACCATTTATTAAGGATCATTGTTGAGACTACAAAGGAAACTACTCCTCTTAAGGATTCATTCCCTGATGAACATCTGTTCAGTGTGGTTGTCGTGGAGAAAACATTGTGGTATGTTGATATTGTAAACTATAAAGCGACGGGTCAGATTCCAAAAGATTGGTCTAAGAATGAAAAGGACCGATTCTTCAGCCAGGTGAAATTTTATATCTGGGATAATTCACGATTGTAAAAATATTGCATTGATCAGATAATCAGAAAGTGTTTTCCTAAAAGTGAGGTGCAAACTATTTTGAAGTTTTACCACACGCTATAATGTGGGGGGCATTTTGGAGCTCAAAATACAGGCCACAAGGTTCTGCAGAGTAGGTTCTATTGGCCAATCATATTCAAAGATGCATTTGAATACTGTAAAGTGTGTTTGTGATGCCAAAAGTTGGGATCCATATCTCGACGTGATATGATGCCTCTAACCCCAATTTTAGTTATCGATTTGTTTGATGTATGAGGGATTTCATGGGACCATTTCCAAAAGCGGACAAGAAAGAGTGCATACTTGTGGGGGTTGATTATGTGTCAAAATGGGTAGAGGCTGTAGCTACCAAGCACGCTGATCATGAGAAAATGTTAAAATTAGTGCAGTCTAATATATTTTCAAGATTTGGTATACCGCGGGTGATAATCAGTGACGGCGTTAAACACTTTGATAACCATTTTCTCAGTAGTCTGTGTAGGAAGTACGGCGTCAATCATAGGATTTGTACACCATATCACCCCCAGTCACAAGGAGAAGTGGAGGTTTCGAACAGGGAGGTAAAGAATATCTTGGAGAAGACTATGCGAGTTGATTTAAAAGATTGGCCTCAAAGGTTGAATGATGCAATGTGGGCGTATAGGACTACGTATAAAACTCCGATTGGTATGACACTGTATCGTCTTGTTTATGGTAAGGCATGTCATCTCCCTGTTGAGCTAGAACATCGAGCGTATTGGGCAGTTCGAAGGTTGAACTTTGATTTGAAGAAGTCAGCGGAAACTCTAACTTGCAGAGCTTGAGGAGTTGAGAAACAATGCTTATGAGAATTCTCGAATTTACAAAGCTCGGACTAAAGCTTTTCATGACAAACATATTTGAAAGAAAGTCTTTGAGCAAGGCCATAAAGTTTGGCTATTTAATTCAAGATTAAAGTTGTTTCCTGGTAAGCTTCAATCTATATGTGATGGACCGTACACGATTACGAAAGTTTTCCCCCATGGAGTAGCAGAGCTTGATGATCCTAAGACAGGAAAGAAGTTTGTAGTGAATTGTCAATTACTGAAGCATTATATTGACATTCAGTCAGTTGAGTGTGTTGTGGAGATGATTAATTTATCGAATCCAACTCACGAGGATGATCCCAGTTACTGAAAAATGGCAACATCGTGCCACCGACTTTAAATATTGATACTAGGTGATTAATAGTAGTTTTATAACCTAGTTTGTACTTATAGAATGTAGTTTAGTTCGATTTTTGTTTGTTGAGTCGTAAGATCGAGTTATAAGTTTTCCATCGTCACAAGAAGGGTATGGAAGTGTTTAATAAGGTGTATACGAGGGACAAGGAGTGGTTGTATCGAAGAAAGTACGAAGAAAGATCGAAAATTGAAGGAAATAAAAAAAGTGGCCAGGGCTAAATTACGCTTGAAGCGTAGGCCACTGACGCATATATACGCGTCAATTTGCGATTTTCCTCCCCAATTCAAACTTCAAACTCTTCCCACTCGCTCGTCTCTCCGCCAAATCACTCGAAATCACATCCTATATCTTTTCCATCAAATTTCAGACGAAAACCCGTAGCTTGCGCGTCAGATCTGTGCGTTGGTCTTCCAGATTCACGTGAAGAACTTAAAAGGTTTCGGAAACCATTTTTTGGAGAAACCAACCAATCTTTCGATTTGGTGAGTTTTTCTTCATTATTTGTATTTATAATTATTCTAAACTAGTAGTGATGAACGAATCCGATCAAAATCATGTTTTGGTCCGTTTCTCAAAAGTTGATATTTTCGGCTCCAAGAATGGATTGAATATCAAATTTTCGCGTGATTTTGGTTTGGGATTGTGTTTAAACATCCTATTGGGTCAATATAGTAATGATTTTGAGTTCGATTCAGTAACAATAATGATCCGCTAATTAGTTTCTGAAAATCCCGAATGTAGGCATGAAACCGCAGACATGGAGAGGAGGTGTGAGTTCTTCACACCTACGGTCTCCTATCCCTTCGCCTCCAAGGAGGAGGACACGTTTAGTGCGCTCCCACAGATCACTTACTCGACCACCCGACAAAGTTGATTCACCAGTGGATTCACCGATAGCTTTTCCGCCCGTATCACCACCTATTATACCACAAGTGGCACCCAAGCCACAGGACGATGAGGTGCCAAATGTGATGGTATCATTGATACCTATTCCACCTACAACGATGGTGAGTGAGTTATTGGATGAGTCACTGGATAGAGGTTTCCAGCAGGAGCGTAGTTATGAGGTGACAATTTTTGAGGAGATGGTGCTAGTGCCACGATGGACGATCAGATGTTTACGGAAGATGAGACTTTTGCTGATTCTGACACCTCATTCGGAGTAAATCTCCAAGGACATGATTTGTGAGATTTTGTTGCACATGCGACACGCTAGTCGGGGTCTGAGGCTTGAGACAGAGGTTATAGGGATTAAATTTGAGATCACGCCCCAGAGTATCGCCATGGCATAAGGGATTCCAGATGATTGCCCACCGGAGTTGGTGGATGACTTTCCACCCCTGCCAGAGTAAATACCCATTATGCCACAGTTAGCGGAATTACATACTGAGGGGGCCTTTACAGACAGTCAGGCGAACTGCATGAAGAAGTCCGACTATCATCCGATGCTTTGGTTTTGAGTTACAGTTTGGATTCACAGATTCACCCTCATGGGCATACTTCACATCGGTATCAGATGTTTATTCTCCTCCATTATGCATTCTAGTTTTCTAGATAGGTGTCGATTCCTCAGGTCTTATAGCATGGCCTGAAATAGCATTTCACAGACATACGGACTGCGACCAAGGTCGGGGGTAAGACATTTCAGATACGATTCCCGACTTTGTGTATGAGGCTTATAGAGGATGTTGGGATTGTGGCCGATGAAGGGGGGATGAACTATTTTAAGTAGGGGACCATGTATACGGTGAGTATGTGGCAGTCGAACTGGAAGCACTTACATGGAGAGGTGAATTTGGAGATGAGAGGCCCGATGGGTCTTGGTCCAGTTGATCCTCCCATTATACCTCTCGATGTCCCGGCTAAGGCTGAGGGCGAACATGCCGATGCTAAATCACCATGACCTGAGGATGAGGGAGTACCGACTACAGATATTCGTCAGATGCCTGTCGGTGTGACAGTGATGCTCTCTAGGGAGCAGTTTGATGCTACTATGGTAAGACATGCAACACTGAGAGATGAGGTTCGACGAAAGAGC
This sequence comes from Cornus suecica, assembly GCA_963922005.1. Lineage (NCBI taxonomy): Eukaryota > Viridiplantae > Streptophyta > Magnoliopsida > Cornales > Cornaceae > Cornus > Cornus suecica. The sequence goes on along the minus strand of OY998239.1, from coordinate 32,724,904 downwards.
GATATAATTACGGCTTTACAGCGAGAGTTGCGAACCAATCAGAGGGTACAACTTGAGAGTGGACATATGCGCCAGAGGGCGGAGATGAGGCTTCGGTGTAGTCATCGACGACTGTGTGGCTTGGTTTAGGCGTATTTTGACTCTGATGGATTGTCATTACCAGACGCACCACTGATATCGGATGATGAGGACGAGGAGTAGTTTATTTTAGCTCTAGTTTAGTTATGACTTTTGTAGTTTTTGTTTCTTTTAACCTAGATGATAATTGTTCGATGGATATTTTGTGACCACTGAAATGATCGACGTCTAAGTATACTTTGTGTTTTTTTTAGGGATTATAAAATTGAAACCTTTTCATATTTGTGTGAAATTATTGTTCATATTGTTCATTTCTTGAGACTATGATGATGTATCCATAGAATTGCGTTATTCTTAGAGTTTTTCTCTATGGAGTCGCACAATGAGGACATGTGTGCGTTTAAGTTTGGGAGAGTGTGATTTGTTACTTGAAAATGATGTTGGAGCGCAGGTATGCTGGGTTTGAAAAAAAAAACCATAAATGTTTTGAAAAAATGTTCCAGCCAGGACTACGCTTGAAGCATAGTAACCCTACGCTTGAAGTGTAGGGAAGAATGTGAGGAGTTTTGGAAATTTAAAATTTTGTCCGTTTCAAGGGGTTTTTCGGCTGGTTTTGTATATGTACGGTATTAGCATTTATTTTAGGATATTTGTAGGAATTTTTAGGATTTAATTAGGAGTTTTTAGAGTAATCCTAGTCCGGATAGGAAGTTGAATTGAAATAAAAGTCAAAGATGGATCGTTAGTTGTTTCCAATGTCTAATTCAAACAAGGAGTCCAAATCCTTTTTCTACATAACTCTGATACATTCATCTATAAATACACCCATTGTAATGCACAATTCATAAGTCACACAAGAGCTTGTGCAAGATGGCTAGTTTCTCTTACTCTATTCCATCTTCTCTTTCTTCGTATAATCCCGAGGATGAGCATGTAGAGAGTGATTATGAGATCAAATTAGATCCTGAGGAATTTATTAAAGAAGATGTCTTACCCAAGGACTAATACATGGGATGAGATAATTTGAAGATTGGAGAGGTGAGTACAAATAGATGAGCTATGAGCAGAAAGAGGAAAAGACCACCTACTACGTTTGCACAGTGCAAAATGCAATTTGAGTTGAAGTTTCATTCGAAAAGAATGAACAAGCTATTGACTTCACTCGGGAAGCAAATCCTCAGTCAATTAGGATTGAAGAGATTAAAGCGGCTGCTCGGACGAAAGGTGTATCCATGGTTGGTTTGGAAGTTTTATGAAAAGATATGGATTGAGGGACCACCAGGTTTTGAGGTAGTGAAAGCTTAAGTGACCGACACGGGTGATCCTATAGAGATAAGCAGGAGATTGATTTCAAAGGCATGGAAGATCCCTGACGAGTGTTCGACTCATTTGAAGGGCATGTTTAAAGAAATCTCGTCAAAATGGCCAGATACAGATGAAGATATGATTACAGAGATATGTGTCATACATGTTCCAAAAGCAGGAGAAACAAGTTGTGATAATTTTTTATTTAAGCATGAACTGCTCTATTTGGATTATGTGCTTGCTGCTCAAGTACGTCAAAATCATAAGACAAGTTGGAGAGGATATTCGTACATCAAGTTGCTATATGTCATGACTAAAGGTTATTGGGTATCGATTCCGACATTGATATTGGTTAATATTCTGATGGTTCATAATATTGGGTGCCCTACGTATCTAGTAGCTAAAAGTGGTTGGAAAATGTTATTTCTACGCATCTGCTATGCATCCCAAATTAAATATGTATCTGCCTACGCTTCAAGCGTAGGAGCCTGGGATAAAATAAAATTTGAAAATTCCAAATTTTCCCCGACTTGTTTTCCCTCATGGAGGCTATGACTTCTTACCTTGATGCATGCGAATATACAATTATATACATCAGAATATAGGGTTTTGATTAGGTTTTGTGTAAAATTACCAAAAAGGGCAACCATTAGGGTTTCCCTCGGCCTTTGCTTATAAATACCAAGCTTTACATCAGTTTGAGAAAGTTTTTCATACGTTAAAATTTCAGAGCAACCTTTGATTCTACATCAATGGTGCAGTCTCCTTCAACCATGAGCTGCTAAATCGGTATCTAAGGTTTTCTAGCAAAACCCTAACCAAGTAATGTAGCTTTTAATATTTGTTTTCAATTGTAATGAAGGGGAAACTGAGACTATACCATGATGATTATTGTGGATGAGTGAACGGTTTTATTCTTGACACAAGATCATATATTTATTCAGAAATTCTTATCTTAGATTGAATGAGTATATTTTCTTACACAATCATGATTATTCTAAACAAATTGTGATTTTCTACAACAATGGTTCTTAGCACTTAAAACCCTTGGTTTACACAGGCCATGCCTCGGCGAGGTAATATAGATATGATTTAGTTTAATTTCATCTTTTAGGAGTAGATTAGAGTAAAGTAGATAACATGCACTAGGTATACTCTGTCCGGAGATGGGTTGTAGCGAACCCGGTTGACGACATTCTTTTTGGGAACGTATTCGACTATTTGCAGTACGTTCTGATTCATGGGAATAGATCTCCCTTCTTACAATTATGCAAATTGAAAATTATATTATGAGGTTAGTGGTGGAGCAATGAAAACCCTAGTTTTCTCTCTCTCTTGAATCACAACTATCATTTAAATTATGTTATTAGATAATTTAGTTTTAATTTTCTAAACTCAAATCAAACACTTTTTCAAACCATAATTTAATATTTTTAAACTGCTGAAGTGAATAACCAAGTCCTGGTGGGTTCGACATTCCCTATCACAAGCCATTTTTATACTACAATTGACTCGTGCGCTTGTGAATAGGTAAAACCTAGACCGTCTTAAGGGTGTGTTTTTAACATATATTTTTATCCACCCCTATGGGACATCAATACACTTGATTAGAGGTGTTGGATTCGAACAAAAAGTGATCTTGGTCAAAACGGATCAATTCGGGTTAAACTAGGATTTCTGCCTGAATCTGTAATTTTCAGCTTTTTCCTGTAGACACGTCTTACTCTTTTGATCATAACCAGAGCTACACAACTTGGATTGAGGAATAAAGTTTTTTATTGGAAAGATGACTTCTAGATCTTGAGTTTAGGCTCAGGAAACATTCAATTTAAACCCTTTTTGACCGAGATATGGTCGTCCGAAGTTGGCTAAAAGTTTGGCCCCTACGCTTGGTCCCTACGCTTAAGCGTAGGGGAGCTACGCTTAAGCTATTAGGTGTTTTTAGTCACTTTAAGTGTAGATCAAGCGTATCAAAATACTTGGAAACCACTTTTCTTGATTATTGCTCCGTTATAACCCCCTCGACTCTGAATGTATGTTTGCCGAAATTTCAGCTCCAAAAAATATCATTTTTATCCTCCGGGAGATACTTTTTGCTTGAAAAATCCTCTTTTGCTCTCTTTGTGGATAGACACAAGCATGTGTTTAGTTAATTCACCGAAGTTAGATAGTTTCTTTGTTAAGCTCCTGAAACACGCTGTAACATATAAACCGCATAAAAATACCAAATAATGAAATGATAAAACGTAACAATAGTGAGTTAGGGGCCTAGATTGGACAACATTTTCACCTATCAGTAGTTTTAACAACGATCCTTGATAAATGGTTCGCTACTACATTCTCCGAACCCTTTTTATCTTTTTATCCCCAAATCAAATTCTTCTGACAACAAAATCCAACGTATAAGCCTTGGTTTAGTCTTTTTTTGTCATCAAATGTCTCAATGCTGCATGATCCTAATATACTACCGCCTTGGTTCCTAAGAAATATGATTTGAATTTATATAAGGAAAAAATAATCGCTAGCAACTCTTTTTTTAGTGGTGTAAATTATCTGTGCATGTAAATGCCAAAAAATGCACAACACAAGAATATGTTTTTTATTCAGATTTGGTTTTTCTTATATACATTCCCTTCTTAGGCTTTGAGTCCGTTAGGGAAAAATTCTCTTGCTTACATAATTTTTGTCCTTTTGCCACATCCCTAACTTGTTCTACAAGCTTGTTCTAGAATATTTCATCAAATGGGCCTTTGGGGTGGGCCTTCCCTTCGGGCTCCTTCCATTGGGCTAGCAGGCTTTTCCTTTACTAGGCTTAACAGAATCCGCACGTACACAGGCCCACTTCTTGATCATGGGATTTTTACTAAAGGTCCATCATCTAGAAGTAAACGTGTGGAAAGGAATACATACATCACCCATGTCGGGTGATGTGGTAGTTACATTAAATGGAACCGTTACTATCATCATTTCAAATTTCAAATACACGGCCCTTATGGCTTCAGTTTTCGTGAACTGGGCTGGCGTGACAGCTCGATGCCCCGTTCTTTGTGCATATAACCCTTAGTCTTCTTCGGTAACTTCTATAAATTCTCCAAGGTTCATTTGCGAAACACTTCTCACACTTCAAATCTTTTGGCTCTTAAAAACTCTCTGCAACTCGGTTTCTTTTCTTGTTATTGCCAGAATATGTACCTCTTTCCCGAAAAATTCACGAAATCTTGCCGGAATGATCCTTAGAGTAAGTTCTTTCTTCCATCTCTCCTACATTTCTGTCAATATGTCTGATATCGATGATACTCGGTCAGGTAGTGACCGTCTCCCCTCTTCTGTAGATCCCAATGCCTCCCTTAGTTTTCCATAGGTAGAGGTGGTCAGGAGGGTCAGATCTAGTCCTCCTGAGGTCACCCAAAACGCTGTTGTGGGTAGGGATCTTGCTGCAGGAAGATCGGGAGATCAATTCCATGCCGATCCCCTTCCCCCTACACATAAGGTAGATACTGTGCTAAATAAATTAAGGGTTAAGTGTAGAATACCCGATGGGGTGATAGTTAAGAATTATCCCAAGAAGTACGACTTCAGTATAGGGGAGGGATTTAGGGATGATCAGATCTTGCTGTCGGCTTTTCATCTTCAGGTTCTTCATTTCCTGATCCACCCTTTCTTTCTTTATGTCCTGTCCACCTTGGGTCTAGCTCCACTTCAAGTGGGGCCCAATTTCTTCAGGATCGTGGCTATGGTTCTAATGATTAATCGGGAGATAGGCCTTGATCTGGGTCTTACTAAGCTCCTGTTCTCTTATAAGATACAGGACCAGAAGGACTATAGGGGTCGGTACAATCTTTTTCCTTTAAGTGGGAGAAAGATGTGCGATGGTAATGAGAAGTCTAATAAGGGGTGGAAAGAAAGAATGATCCTGGTGAGCGGGAATTGGAGGCTTCCCGGTCCACCAAATTCGTAGTCCCTAGTGAGTTTGACAAACATTTATTCCCTTCCTTCAAACCTTATCATAGAGGGTAATGCTATTGTGAACAGTGCAATGATAAGTTGGGTCATCATGTGCTAGAGTTTCTTGGAGCGCCCGACCGATTTAAAACTCCAAATTACATCTCATCCTGATTTGATATCCTTAAGTCTAAAATATGTGGCCAACCCCTGAGGATATGTGGCAATTACCTGACTGGTGCTAATTTGTAAGAACTAACATCAAAAGGAAAGAACACCATGTTGAGGATCCCGCCTCCCGTCCTTAAGAAGAAGGCCAAGCGAATACCGGGCTCTCAAATAAACGCTTCGGTATCAGGGGATGCCTAAGCTAATCAGACATCCCAAGGTATTCCAACTCCGCCCTTTGGGATAGTTCCTCCACCACCATCGAGAAGTCCTCCAGTTATTCCACCTCCTCCTTCAGGGGAGGGTACTAACAAATTGCCCTTTATCCCTTCTTCGGGGGAAATCCCTGATCCTGGATCTCGATCAGTTAAGGGAGAGCCCAGTTTAATGGGGACACAACGTCCTCGGTCTGAGGATGATGTCCCTAACCGATCGGTTCATCCCCGTCTGACTACAGCATCATCGCCAAGCATAGTGGCGGAGTCCGGGGCTGCATCTAGGAAAGAACAACCCGTCCCATGGGGACCAAATATAAAACTTTTGGGTGGTGGCTTCTTGGTCACGGGGCTTGAGACCATTGATAATGATTTTTCCCTTCGGGAAATAGGTCTCCAGATCTGGACCCCCGTAGACCAGAAGAAGCTGACACAAATCGATCGGGCAGAGTTGGCCATAACCGGTCCGGAGATTGTCATGAAGGTACATTTTCGACCTTGCTGTTTCTTCAGTCATACTTTGTATTTCTGCACTTTATTCATTGATCTAGCTAACACTTGCATTTCTGGCAGATGCTCTACCAAACCTAAGCTTATAATGCAAAGTTGGAAGAGGACAACAGGTTGCTCAACAAATCTTCAGAGCTCCTGAGGTTAAAGGAGGATGCAAGGAAAAATGTGTCCACCTTGTTATCGATATCTAATGATAAGCTAGAGGTCCATATCATAAGGGCAATCTCTACGGAGTAAAAGCTTCAGGCGGCCCAAGAGAAGATCAAGGAGATGGAAGTAGTTCATCGGGCCCTAGCTGCTGAAGTTGAACGCTTAAAGGTAGAGAATGAGGGCATGAGGGCCTCTAAGGAGAAACTTCTGGAAGAGAAGGTTAAAATCGAGAATCTCTTGGCAGTGGAGAGGTCAACAATGGAAATGTGTCATCGGGGTGACAATTAGATGTATAAGCGTCTCTGCGACACGGCCCAGTACCGGATCGGGTTCGGTTGGAGGACCTACTTTTAGAACATCTAGAAACCTATTGAGGAGAGGGACTTTGGGTCAGTGGAGGAATTGGATGAGTCTCTGGGCATTGCTTTGTCGTATGATGATCCCATTGTAGGTCCGCTTTTGTGAGTTCCTGACCAAACCTCTTCCGGGGCCCACTTCCAATTCTGATCCTTCAGTGCAGCCCGCTCCTATCCAAGCAATTGCTCATGTGGACTCAAATGCAGCAGGCACTGATGCTGCCACTTAGATAGTGAATTGTATCGGGCTTCCTCCTAGGTTTTAGGATAACAGAACATATGAGTCTTCTTTTTGTAAAACATTTGTAATCCTTGGCCATTAGGGACCATATTTTAAATGACAGTCATAGTTCCTTTCCATTCGACTTCTGCAATACTTAGATTATTTTACCCAAAAAGTGTTGTGTCTTTCGGGCTCATCAGGCCTTGCGAGAGACATGACAACATTTAGTTTATTTTTCACAAAATTTTGATCTCTTCTAGATCAGTGTTGTGTCTCTTGGGCACTTCAAGCCATGCGAGAAACATGACAACACTTAGTTTACTTTTTTGCAAATTTTTGATCTCTTGTGGATCAATGTTGTGTCTTTCGGGCACTTTAGGCCATGTGAGAGACATGCCAACACTTAGTTTACTTTTTGCAAATTTTTGATCTCTTCTGGAAAAGTGTTGTGTCTTTCGGGCACTTCAAGCCATGCGAGAGACATGACAACACTTAATTTACTTTTTTGAAAATTCTTGATCTCTTGTGGATCAATGTTGTGTCTTTCGGGCACTTTAGGCCATGTGAGAGACATGACAACACTTAGTTTACTTTTTGCAAATTTTTGATCTCTTCTTGAAAGTGTTGTGTCTTTCGGGCACTTCAGGCCATGCAAGAGACATGAAAACACTTAGTTTACTTTTTTGCAAATTTTTGATCTCTTCTGGATCACTGTTGCGTCTTTCAGGCACTTCAGGCCATGCGAGAGACATGACAACACTTAGTTTACTTTTTGCAAATTTTTTATCTGTTCTGGATCAATGTTGTCTTTCGGGCACTTCAGGCCATGCGAGAGATATGACAACAATTGGTTTATTTTTTGCAAAATTTTGATCTCTTCTGGATCAGTGTTGTGTCTTTCAGGGACTTCAGGCTATGCGAGAGACGTGACAACACTTGGTTTATTTTTTGTAAAATTTTGATCTTTTCTGGATCAGTATTGAGTCTTTTGGGCACTTCAGGCCATGCGAGAGACATGAGAACACTTGGTTTATTTTTTCCATCAATAGATATTTATAAGCTATTTTTGCCATGAAAAATAATTTTACTGATGAATATTTTGATTGATCTGGCGTGGGAGCCTTTTTGCAAAAGTGATCAAAGTAACAGTAAACTTGGCTTGTTACGGGTAGTACCTCTTCAGACGAGAGGCATTCTGAGAGTTCGGTTCCGTTCTACCGTCTATGTTCCTTCGGATGCGGTATGTTCTGCGCCCGATGACTTTGGTAATCGTGTACGGGCCCTCCCAAGGCTCCCTAAGCTTGCCCACGAGTCCATTTTTTTGCCTAAGGACCATGTCACAGATCTAGAACTCCCTTCTTTTAACTTTTTGGTTGAAGTGGTTCCGGACACTCTGTTGGTAAGCGGCTAGCCTGATCCCGACAGCTAGTAGATCAAGATCGTGAGCCAGGTGATGGTTATTTGGGCCTTCCACCTAGGTCTGGCTTTGAAGGGTTGGAACGCTAACCTCCATTGGGATCATAACCTCAGCGTCATATGCCATGACAAAGGGGGTCTCTTCGGTGGGTTGCCTGGGGGTTGTTCTGTATGACTAGAGCACTTCAGGTAGCGTCTCGAGCCAGGTCCCTTTTGTTTCCTCAAGTTTTTTAGCCAAGCTGTCGAATATGGTTCGATTTGTTCTTTTAGCCTGTCCATTCCCCTACGAGTACCCAACGGAGTATGTATTCTAGTTAATACCATGCTCGACAAAGAATGCTCTCATTTCCTTGTTGTCAAGATTTGTTCCATTATCCATCATAATTGTCCCTGGTAGCCCGAATCTGCATATTATGTGGGTCCAAATGAAGTTGATGACGTGGCTACTTTTGATGGTGTAGTAGGCTTCAGCTTCTACCCATTTGGTGAAGTATTCAGTGGCCTGAAGGACATAGGAATTTGATCGAATTGCCTTCGGGAGAGGTCTTACGATATCCATTCCCCATCGGGCGACATGATACGGGACTACGGTTGGGTGTAGAAACTCCGACGGTCAATGGATAGCGTCCCCATGCATCTATCATCGCTTGCACCTCCGGATAAAGTCCTCGGCATCCCTTGACAGATAGGGCCAAAAGTATCCTTGGGAGAGTATTTTATGGGCAAGGGACCTTCCTCCAGAGTGGTTCCCGTAAGATCCACTGTGGATCTCCTGCATCACTTCTCTTGATTCTGAGGGCGTAATGCATTTTAAATAAGGACCCGAGAAGGACTTTCGATAGAGTTACCCATTTATGATTGAATATCGGGCTGAATTCCTCCTAATCTTGTGAGCTTCAGCTTTATTCTCCGGGAGTGTCCCATTTCTCAGGTAATTCATCAGGGGATCCATCCAGCTAGGCTCCCATGGAATAAGCATCACTTGTACGGGGTCTTGAATACTTGGCATGGTTATAAAATCTACCAACACAACCCGAGTCAGGTCCTCTCCAGCTGAGAACGCCTGATCAGATAGGTGGTCAGCTACAAAGTTTTTACTTCTCGGGATCTGAGTAAAGGTTATTTTTTGAACGCTCTCTGTTTTCTTCAATACAAGTGCCCGGTAAGACTCCATTTTAGGGTCTTTTTCCTTATATTCCCCTTTAATTTGTCGAATGACTAGCTGAGAGTCGTTGTGCACTACTAGGGCCTGAATCTTGAGGCTTCGTGCTAATCTCAAGCCAGATAGGACCGCTTCATCTCTGCCTCATTGTTTGTGGCTGAGAAATGTAGTTTCACTGACATGTAGAGGTTTGTCCCATCGGGTGTCTGGATTTCCAATCCGATTCCCGATCCGGCAGAACTGGTCGAGTTCTTCAGTTTCATCTTCAAGTAAGAAATATTCCACCGTCTGTCCTTTGATGGAAACCTAGGGTATGTAAGTTATGTCATATATACCCAATTCGATGGCCGATTTGGAGATTCTGCCCGAAAGGTCAGGTTTCGACATAATAACCCGGAGAGGCGTGGAGGTCGGGACAATGATTGGATGAACCTCGAAGTAATGCCTCAGTCATCTTTTGGCATTTACCAGTGATAGAACCAGCTTTTATTGCCTGTTGTATTGGGTTTCCGCTTTAGCCAAGGATTTACTAGTATAGAAGACTGGCATCTGCAGGTTCCCATCCTCTCTGATGAGTGTTGCACTAGTTGAGACAGAGGATATTGCTAGATACAGATGTAAGACTTCATCGGGTCCTAGTGTGGATAGGATTGGGGGTCTGGTCATATACTCATTTAACCTCTCTAGGGCTTTAGACTGCTCAAGACCCCAGACTTCTCCCTTTTTTGCCTTGATTGCCTGAAAGAATGGTCTGCATCGATCAGTGAGTCATGAAATGAACCCACTAAGGGAAACCACTCTTCCAGTTAGGACTTGAACGTCTTTATGTGTCCGGGGCTCCTTTATTTCCATTAGGGCCTTGACTTGTGTCGGGCTGGCTTGGATCCCGATCTGGTCCATGATGTGTCCCAGGAATTGTCCGGATGACACGCCAAAGGAGCATTTCTCCGGGTTAAGCTTTATGTCGTGCATCGTGAGGGTGTCAAACACTTCGTGCAAGTGTGTAAGATGATCTTTCTTTCTTCTGCTCTTGACCACAGTGTCATCAATATAAGCCTCAATCATTGTACCCATCATTCCCTTAAAGATCTTATTAACCAACCTCTGGAAAGTGGCACCTGCATTTTTCAGACTGAAGGGCATAACCTTGTAAGTACCTGCTTCAGTAATGAATGAGGTATTTTCTTCATCCATTGAGTTCATTTTTATCTGATTGTATCCCGAATAAGCATCCAAAAAAGTTAGACGTTCGTAGCCGGTGGTAGCGTCAACCATCTGGTCGATCTTTGGCAATGGAAAGCTATCCTTCCGGCATGCCCTGTTCAGGTCAATAAAATCAACACAAACCCTCCACTTACCATTCTTCTTCTGTATGACCACTACGTTGGCGAGCCATTCGGGGTACTTGACTTCCCTGACATAACCAACCTAGAGCAATCTAGACACTTCGTCCGTTATGATCTGGTTCTGATGCGCTTATATGCCCCTCTGCCTTTACCTGATCGGTCTTACGTTCGGGTTGACGTGTAATGAGTGCTGGGCAATAATAGGATCGATACCTGGCATGTCTGTATGTTCCCACGCGAAGACATCGGAGTTGTCTTATAATAACTATGTCAGTTCTTTCAATTCAGATTCGGTAAGATTTGTACCTAAAAAAGTAACTTTTTCTAGGCTATTGGGTATAACAGAGATTGGATGTAATAGCTCGACCACGATCGGGGTACCCGGATCCCCTTTCTTTGATTGCTATTTGGGGCCTGGATTCTAATCCTTGGAATGGGACAGCATTGGGCCTTTTCCCATCCTGATCTCCTTTAGGGTGACCGCATAGCATTCCTTGGCAGCCACCTGGTCACCCCTAATATCAATGATGTCCGAACCGTTCGGGCTTATGCATCTCATCACTTGGTGAAGGGTTGAAGGCACGCCCTGCATCTAGTGAATCCATCCTCTTCCCATAATCAAATTGAACAAAGGCTTCACATTCACTGCAACAAACATCTCGGTCAGGGTCTTTTGAGCAGCAGATATTGGCAATTGGACTTCCCCGATCGGTTTAATTTGTTTTCCAATGAATCCTTCAATAGGGCACCGGGATGCCATAATCTCATTCGGGTCATTTTCAAGCTTTTCAAAAGCCCATTTGGTAATGACGTTTACACTGCTCCCTGGATCGATCATGACTCTCTTAACAAGGCAGTTGGCCACCATCAGTGTCACAACTAAAGGGTCATCATGTGGGGTCTGGATATTTCGAAGGTCTGATGCAGAGAAAATAATATGTGCTTCTCCTGTCCTGTAGTGGACTTCATTGACTTCGTTGACTTTTCTCATTTTGCGGGCTCTTCGCAGCTGGCTCTGGCTGGATCCTTCCGTCTCTTTGGAGGCGGGGCCACCAAGAATCATATTGATGATCCTGACCGGATGTGCGGCAGCGGGGTTCCAAGGGGTGTTAGGAGCACGTTGATCGGCCCTCGACCTGTCCTGTTGGATGTAATCCCGGAGCTCACCGCGAAGCAATAGTTCCTCTACCTTTTGTCTGAGATTACGACACTTGTTTGCGATGTGCCCGAAATCACCATGGAAAGCACAATGTTTTGACTTATCCCTTTGGACCAATAACTTTTTGATGGTTGGGGGTTGTTGGAATATCCCTCTAGCCTTGTTCTCCTGGTAGAGCTTGGCAAGGTTGACCCTTAGGGGAGTCACTCTATTTTCAGATTTGGAACGTTTGAAAGGGTTTGGGGTTAGAGGTCCTGAAAGAGCTGGTGGCCCTGATGGTGTTGGACGTTTTTGATCGGTCACCTGATCCTTTGATCGGGCTTCATTGCTGACCAAGGCCGCCCTTCTCTGCCTGATGGTCTCCTCCTCTTTAATCCTTAAGTATCATTGGGCTCTGGAGTTTAACTCCCCAATACCCGATGAAGGGCATTTCACCAGAGACTGATGGAACTTGGTTCTTGGAATAAGGGCCATCCGGAAGGCCTCAACAGTAGATTGCTAGTCACAGTTATCAATATAAGAAGACTCAATGTTGAATCGGGATAGGAAGCTCTTCAGTGATTCTCCTTTCTCCTGGATCATAGTGAAGAGGCAGGATATTGTCTTCTTCTATATCTTGTTCCCATAGTATTAGGCAACGAAGAGCCTGGTCAACTGTTGCCAGCTGCCGATGGATCGAGGTGGTTGCTTCCTGAACCATAATAGAGTTGCATCAACAAGACTTGTGGAAAATACCTTTTAAAGCAAGGACTCGTTCTCAACGTACATGGTCATCTTCTGATGAATCTGATAAATATGTTCCTCGGGGTCCTTGGTGCCATCGTAGCAGGTAAATCGAGGCGTAACAAACTTCTTTGGAAAAGGTTCCCGGGTTATCTCGGGGACGAAGGGTGATTGTATCAACTCGGTTGACGCCTAGATGGCTAGGTCATTGGTAGATTGGGTTCTCAATTCCCTGAGGACTTTCCTTTGGAACTCGGCCATCATTGCTTGGAGCCTTTTGGGGATCATGGCTTCGTCGGCGGCGGGAGCCTTTCCTAAGCGCTGGGAAGACTCGGCGTGCTCTTCCAGTCTGTCACCATCTTGCTGGTTTTGAGAGTGGTCAAGCGCCGTTGCCGGAGGGGCAGACGGTGGTAGAGCCAACCTCGCCATGAGCTCTGCATTCTGCTTCTCAAGATCTTGGCTACGTTCCTCAGAGCCTATCAGGCGTTGCAGGATTTGTTCAATGGTTTGAGGACTTTCTACACGGCTGCCTCTGGTGGTCGGAACGTCCGTTTATGAATGAGTGACCGACATGTTTGCTTGGGAAGTAGTGGGTCGGTGTGAATGAAGATTTTAGAATGTGGTCAAGAATAGAAACAAGCTCTCAGATCTTCCGGTTGAATAAAACAAACTCAGCTTAACGAGATGGGAAGAAGGAGGTGATTTACAAATCTCGAAGAACAGATCCGAAAAATCAAGAACTCTTTGTAGAATTCCCACAGACGGCGCCAATGTGTAAATGCCAAAAAATGTAGAACACAAGAATATGCTCTTTATTCAGATTTGGTTTTTCTTATATACATTGCCTTCTTGGGCTTTGAGCCCATTAGGGCAACATTCTCTTGCTTACATCATTTTTGTCATTTTGTCACGTCCCTAACTTGTTCTACAAGCTTGTTCTAGAATATTTCATGAAATGGACCTTTGGGGTGGGCATTTCCTTTGGGCTCCCTGCTTTGGGCTAACAGGCTCTTCCTTTATTGGGCTTTACAGAATCCACACGTACAGTGCATCATTCAGAATCTTACTAGTATAATACACCGCATATGGCAACTTCTCATTTCTCTGTCCCAATACTGCTCCTACGACGTAATCTGAAGTGTCACACATCAGCTCAAAAGGTAAAGGACAATCCGGTGGTTGTATGATTGGGGCTATAGAGAGTTGTGTACAAAGCTCCTCAAAAGGATGAAGACACTCTTTATCAAAGACAAAGTCTGTATCTTTAGCTAATAAGTTGCATAATGGTTGGACGATCTTACTAAAATCTTTAATAAATTGTCTATAAAAATCGGCATGGCCTAAAAATGATCTTATCTGTTTATCAGATGTGCGAGGAGGCAATTTTAAAATAAGATCAACTTTAGCCTTATCTACCTCAATCTCTCCATCCTTTTCCACCATTGTTTTAGCACCATAGATATTTCTCACATATATTCTCGTTATATTGGCTTATAATTTTTGTAGTGCCCATTATCTTTTTCTTTGTTCTAAAGTTATTGAATTTTTTCGGTTGCTACGAACGGGCTCACACTTTTTAGCGCCGTCTGTGGGAACCCTGAATCATAATGGTGACAACTAGATCAATGGGAGTCGTCGATGGAGATCAGACCACTATCATTCTTCAACGATTGGAGGCTCTTGAAAAAGAGAACCAAGAATTGAAGGATAGGTTAAACCAGGCTGAATGTCGAGATCACGATGGTGAGAATGAAGATGCACCGAATAATTAGAAGGAGGAAGGCGAGAACAACCAAGAAAGCTCTATCGAGAAATCATAAACCTAATAGAGAGCAGGAGTGCCAACGTAGAACTTGCAAACCCCAAGCACCATCCGTATCAATCGACATGATGACGAGGCTCCAGAAGATTGTAGACGAACAGGTGAAGGACCTCAGAATGCAATCTCCGGCCGATTTAGCGGTCGAGATGACAACAAGGATGATCAAATCGCCACTCAGCGATGAGATCTAGTGCTAGAAGAGGCTTGATAATTTTCACATGCTAACCTTCATCATGTTCGATGGAATACAGGATCCCATCGAGCATCTTTTTCATGTGGAGCAGAAAATGGCACCCAATCTAGTCAATGACGCTCTTATGTGTAAAGCCTTCTCGACCAGCTTGACAGGACTGACCCTACTATGGTACCTCCAGTTACCTGCAGGATCAATCGATTTGTTCTAGACACTCATAGAGCGATTCCTTGCTGAATACTTTGGAAACTAGAGGCAGAAGAGGATGATATCCAACCTGTTCACAATGCGACAAGAAAAAGGCGAAAGAATAAAGAATTTCTTGACAAGGTTTAACCTGGAAATGGGGATGATCCCTGGGTGTGACCAACCGACAGCAGTTGAAGCATTCAAAGTGGTTGTAGAGCAGGGAACCAGCTTCTATCAATCCCTGGTAAAATCTACGCCACTCAACATAGGGCAATTGAACTTGAGAGCCCAATGATATCTCAGACTAGAAGCAGATGAGTCAGTCATGGGACACCAATCGACCCTGGTCAATGTCGAAGGAAAGTCAAAGGATTGTATTTTAAATAATAGTAAGAAGTTTAAGGGTTCCAGCAGTTCGCGTCCGATGCCTGGCCGGCAACATGACAAAAGACCAATGATTGAAAACCACGAGACGCAACTCAGAGCAAACTTGTTAAAAATATTTTGGGAAAAAAGTTAAGTGGAATCTTCTACCCACCACTACCTATGAGGATAGCTCCCGAATTATATGATCGATCGAAGCACTGCGCTTTCCACAATTATTTTGGACATCTGACTGATGATTGCAGGAACCTGAGAAAGTAAGTCGAGGTAATGATAACAAAGGGATAACTCAAAGAATATGTGGATACTGGAATATGAACCCAGGATTGGCCGAGGGGAAACAAGATAACATATGGAAAACGAGTAAAGATCGTAGACACCATCCACAGAAATCTAGAAGATGATGAAGAGAGAAGATCATTTCATCGCTCAAGAATGAGGAACGCCGGAAAAATCAGGAGAATCAGCGAGGTAAACACGATCTGCAGTTCCCCAACAGTAACCATATATTTCACTCATGAAGATCTAAGAATGGTGCAACTCCTCCATGACAATCCATTAGTAATCTATGTTATAATGTCCAATTGCTTGGTCAAAAGGGTGCTCGTGGACCCCGAGAGTAGCACTAATGTCTTGACCAAATCAGCATTCAAAAAAATTAGCATCAGTATAAATATAATCAGAGCAACAACAAATCCATTGGTAGGAATCGATGGAAGGAAGGTGTGTCCAATCGGAGTCTTAACTTTACCAGTCATAACAGTAAAGCACACACTGATTGAAAAGTTTGTATTGGTAGATGTACAACCGTCTTACAATCTGACCATAGGGAGAGGGTGGATACACAGGATGCAAGGCATTCCCTCGACCTTACACCAAGTCATGAGATGTACGGATCCATCGGGAAAAGGGTTTATTGATATCTTAGGAGACTAGGTAGTGGCAAAAGAATACTACACGATAGTCCCTCTGAGTCTAAAAATCGCTGAAAAATGAACCACCCTTATAGTAATTACCGAGGCCCGTCGGTTATACTGATGACATGAGCAGATCGGAAGAGGAGAACGAACAAATAGAACTAATCGATTGGAACAGAAACAGGATGACGATAATCGGGACAAGACTTAGCCCGGAATAGAAAAGCAAATTGATAACCTTTTTGAAGGCAAATGCAGATGTATTTGCATGGGAGCACATAAACATGCTCGGAATCAGCCCCAAGATTATCAGGCATAGTCTCAATGTTCGTCTTAAGATGGAGCCAGTAAAGCAATGACCACGATGAATTGGAGCAGAATGGGAGAGGTTCATCTCAGAAGAGGTTGATAGTTTGCTCATTGCTGGATTCATCAGAGAGGTACACTACCCCCCAATAGCTGTCCAATGTTATAGTAGTTCAGAAGAAGAATGGGAAATTGAAAATGTGCGTAAACTTCATGAAATTGAAGAAAGCTTGCCCGAATGACTGGTTTTTGCTCCCAAAAATCGACCAAATGATTGATACGAACGCCTAATATTTCTGGATGCGTACTTAGGATATAATCAAATTGCTTTGGATCCAAAGGATGAAGAAAAGACATCCTTCATCATAAAGAAATGAATATTCTGTTATCGAGTGATGTCGTTCAGCCTGAAGAATGAGGGAGATATATACCAACGGATTGTAAACAAAATCTTTAAGAACCAAATTGGAACAATAGTTTAAGCTTATATCGACAATATAGTAGTCAAAATCAAGGTCAAAGGAAACCATGTGAGGCACCTGGATGAGGTATTTTCATCTCTCCGATTACACGGCATGAAGTTGAATCCGGAGAAGTGTATATTCAAGGTGGCCTCGGGTCAGTTCCTAGGGCATATTGTCAACGAAAGAGGAATCGTGGTAAGCCCGACACAAGTTCAAGCATTACTTCAGATAAAAGTGCCACGGTCGCCAAGAGAAGTTCAAGTCCTGATGGGATAGGTTGTGGCACTAAGTAGATTCATCTCAAAGCTGCCAGACAAATATAAACCATTATTCGACGCCTTAAAAGCCTAACGGTCAGTAACTTGGGGATCAGAACAACAAGCTGTGTTTGAACAACTAAAGCAGTACATGTCGAACCCCCCAATCCTGATGGCCCCAAAGGGGGACGAGGCGTTGATTCTCTATTTGGCCATCTTGATGAACGTTGTCAGCTCAGTCTTGATGAGATAAGAAGGAAAACAAAAATTCCCAATCTAATATGCCAGTATGACACTGTTGGATGCCGAACGCAGGTATTCCAAGACCGTAAAAGTCATCTTGGCCTTAGTCCAAGCGAAACGAAAGCCATTCCATTACTTTAAGTCTCACCCGATTGTCGTCCCACAACTTTCCCAATTAGAACCATTCTGATGAAACTGGATTTCTCTGGCCGCATGACCAAATAGGCGATCGAACTAAGTACATTAGACCTCAATTACACGCTAATAAACTCAATCAAGGGATAGGCCATTGCGGATTGTTTGCTCGAGTACAAAAATGGGGAGGATGTAGACAAAGAAATAAAGCCCCGATAGGAGCTGTATATTAACGGGTCGGTAAACCAACTTGGGGCAAGATTAAGGATCCACCTGAGATTGCCAAAAGGGAACAAGCTACAACAATCCATTAGATTAAATTTTTCAAGCTCCAATAACGAAATAGAATACGAAGCGCTACTGGCTGGACTACGAATGGCCAAGGAACTTCAGATTCAGAGCCTATTTGTATATAGTGATTCCCAATTGATCGTAAAGCAGGTAGAAGAGAATTACAACGCAAAAGATAAGAGAATGCAGGAGTACAAGAAGGTAGTAAAAAATGAGCTAAAACATTTCTAGGATGTAACGTTCGTCCAAATTCCAAGAGCAGGGAACGAGGCAACCGATCAAATAGCAAACCAAGCCTCATCGACGGGAGAAGATATGACCAGAGTTATCCCAATTGATGATCTGGAGAAACCTTCAATGGGGAAAAAGGATGAAGTCTTAGTGATTCCGTATGAGCCTAGTTGGATCGACCCCAACTTGACTTATTTACATTTCGGAATCTTGCCCGAAGACCAAAGAGAGGCCAAAAAGATCAAGGCGACTTCAATAAAATATTCCATAATCGATGGCAATCTGTACCGAAGATCACTCAACGAACCCTATCTGAGGTGCTTACTCCATCAGAAGCAAGGGAAGTTCTCAAACAGCTCTACGATGGGACATAAGAAGGTCATATCGGAGGCAGATCGCTCTCGCATAAAGCCATCATCCAGGGATACTTTTTGCCGTACGATTCGAGACGCGGAGGAGTACTCGAGGAGATGTGACAGATGCCAAAGGCACGCTAACATTATACACCAAACAGCAGAGCTCCTACACATGATGGCAGCACCCGTACCATTCGCTCGTTGGGGGATGGATTTGGTTGAACCTTTAACCTAGGTTGCTTCAAACTAAAAACACGTGCTACTCGACATAGACTATTTCACCAAATGGGTAGAAGCGAAGGCCTACAAAAGAATAACTCATGTCCAAGTGATCGACTTTATTTTAAACCATATAATCTATCATTTCAGAGTGTCGAAGTTCATCATGATCGACAACGGAACTAATTTGGACAACCAGCATGTCAGAAACATACTTGACGAATACGACATAAACCAGAACAAATCGGACGATATTCTCTGGGATAAAGAAGAAGTTGGAAAGAAGAAGTTATGGGTGGACGAACTACCAAAAGTACTTTGGAGTTACTGAACAACCCCAACAAAGCCAACGGGTTTAACACCATTCGTTATGGCCTACGAGGTGGAGGCAGTTATACCTATCGAGTTAGAAATTCCAACTACCAGAACACAATGTTTTGACTTGGATCAGAACAAAGGGATACTCAAAATTGAAGGCGGTCTGATTGTTGAGAAGAGATAAATGGATTCGATCAGGTTAGCAGCATATCAACAAAGGTTAATGAGGAGTTACAACAAAAAGGTGAAACCAAGATCCTTTCAAGTCGACGTTCAAGTACTCAGAATATTGGCAAAAAGATCGAACAAGCTGGACCCAACTTGGGATGGACCATACATAATCGTTGAGTTGATAAAAAATGGAGCCTACAGGCTAGTTAATCGGCATGGAAATGCAATTGAATGGGAATGGAACGACATTCACCTCAAAAGGTATTTCCAATAGATACGAAGTTTGTCAACAAATTTTATTTCCTTTCAAAAGCTATCAAAGCAACAATAAAATTATAAAGTCATATTCTCTTTACCTTTAATGCATGGTAAGTTTGAGCAAAAATAAAAAGAAAAAGACAAGAAAAATCTAGCAAAAAACACTCCAAAATGAGTGCAATAGAAGCCCAGGAACCTTAAAACCTGGCAAATATAAAAACCAAGGTAAAATCAAAGACCAGAAAAGATCTGGCACAAAAACGTTCAAAACAAAATCCATCATAAAAAAAGACCATCAAATTGATAGAAATCTCCATGTAACTGTTCAAAATTGCACACCAAGTGCGCAAAGTTCAATGTGGAATATTCCACCAACAACCAAAATTATAAAATATTTTATAGACCAAAAGAAAAAAAAATTGTTCAAAGTTTTTAGAACCAAATCATTTCGAAGAAGCAGTATCACGAACGGGGGCACCTCCCTCCATGGTGAAATTCTAATTGAAGGCATCAATGATCTTAACACGAGCATCATCAACAATATCCTGAATGTCAAGTTCAGCAGAGGTGTTGTGATCGGAAGGTACAACGAAAATGGGGGCAGGATTCTCAATTGGAATAAAGCCATGCCAAAAAAACTAAGCAAAGTCCTTCTCAGCATCGCTAGGCTCCAGATCCACGTAAGGATATTCAATGCCACACGCTGCGTCATGATCATCAAGATCACTATACCGTGGTCCAAAAGGATCGAGAAGAGACTTATCATGGCAGAACCTAAAGCCATCGCAGAATCTCCGATCGAACATGCTAACGTAGCGATGGTGCATATCCATTCCCCCCCTTTGAAAGATCTCCAGAGCAGCCTTTTGCAAGGCATTTGTACTCTCCAATCTCAGGACCCTCTTTTCCAACTTGGTAATCGATCAGCATACGCCCTGTTGATCTTCTTCATACTTTCCATCTCAACCTGCAACAACTTCTTTTCCTTCACTGCGGAGGAGGCACAGATTGTGGCTCTCCTATAGGCATCATCAATATTTTTCCTCTTATACTCACCAGCTTCAATGGCTTTGCAAAGTGCCAGCATATCAAAAACAGATTGAAGAAGAATGGAAACAAAGATTAGACCTCATTCAAATACTATATCAACCCAACGAATTATATGTAGACATGAATTACCTCTAAGATAGACACTAAAGCCCTTGCCAAAAGCTCTTCCTGATCCACATGTTGGTAGAATATGTAAGTCACTAAAATACCCTAGAACGGGGGTGAATAGGGTTTAAAAAATAATTTCTAACTTCTTTTTCTTCTTACTAGAACATGCAACAAGGTTCAATATTAATTCACAAGGTAAAATATGCAATGAATACTTTCATTTGAATTCAACAAGCTATTTACCACAATATAAATTAAGTTCCTTCATAAGTAACTTCAAGTTTATCCCACATTTCTTTGGCCGTGGAACAAGTAGATACACGGTTAAATTCGTTTGGACTTAAGGCACAATTTAGATTAACCTTAGCTTTGGCGTTAAATGACATAAGTCTACGCTCATCATTTTCCCATTCGTTGGGCAATTTGGGAATAGTTTTTCCATCAACCACTTTGGTAATAGTAAAAGGTCCATCGACAATAACTAGCCAAATTTGATAGTCAATAACTTGAAGAAAATCTATCATTCTAGTCTTCCAATACCTATAGTTTAACCATCAAACCATGGGGGCCTATTGTTAGATTGTCCTTCTACATGAGTGACTATGTTTGAGGCCATGATCATTCTCTAAGACGGTTAAGTCTAAAACAAGTAGAGATTAGGCTCTGATACCAATTGTAAGTCACTAAAATACCCTAGAGGGGGGGTGAATAGGGTTTTAAAAATAATTTCTAACTTCTTTTTCTTCTTACTAGAACATGCAACAAGGTTCAATATTAATTTACAAGGTAAAATATGCAATGAATACTTTCATTTGAATTCAACAAGCTATTTACCACAATATAAATTAAGTATGCATGAACATAAAGTAAGGAGATAGAGATAGAGATATTGACACCATGATTTTTATGAGGTTCGGTAACTCCTACTCCTCGGCTCAAAGAATCCCCTTCCTTGAGACTTTCCCGATCCTCACACTATGGCTCTTCCTTCAATAGGTGGAATAGCAAAACCTTTACAAAAGAGCTAACTAGCTGTTCTCACAATCAAGAGAACAATCCTCCCTTGATACAATGGGCTTCACTCACCCAAGATCACAAATTTGTGTATGCAATCAATATATCACTCAAGAAACAAAAACACTCAAAAACCCTAAGGCTTTTATGGAAGATGGATCAATATAAGCTCAAGTGTTTTTAGGTGATATTTCAAAAACTCAAGATATATATATTCTCACAATATATTTTCAATAAGAGAATAAGCTCAAGGCTTGAGTTTAAATCTTCAAGATGATGATAGTGAAAACCGAGATTTTGATCTTTCTTGCTATCAAAAGAATTTTCAGAAGATGCTTGAAAGAAAATTAGAGATGAACAATAATTGAAAAC
This sequence comes from Cornus suecica, assembly GCA_963922005.1. Lineage (NCBI taxonomy): Eukaryota > Viridiplantae > Streptophyta > Magnoliopsida > Cornales > Cornaceae > Cornus > Cornus suecica. The sequence continues at coordinate 32,702,850 of OY998239.1, read as the reverse complement.
TTTCTCACACAAGAACCTTAAGATTTCAATCCATATCTCTTTGTTTATATAGTGTAACACTAGGGTTTGGAGAGTGTATGTCACCCTAGACAATGTGGAGAGTAGGACCTGAAAATCAGCAAGCAAAATCATTTCTTTTTGGGTAAAAATATTGTTTAGAAATACTTTTCCTTAAAATCCTGAAGCACGCAGTCGACTGCCTGACGGCACGCAGTCAACTGCCTCCATCTTTAGATTTAAAATATTTTTCACAATGGCTAGGGTCAGTCGACTGTGTAAAGAAGGCCAGTCGACTGCCTCATGAGTCAGTCGACTGCCTTGGATAGGCCAGTGGACTGCCTCAGGCAATAAAAAATGTTCATAACTCTCTGGTTCAGTCAATCGGCTGGGTCCTTAACTGCCAGTCGACTGGGCACAGTCAGTCGACTGCCTTGTACAGGCCAGTCGATTGCCTCATGCAGTCAAAACGTTTTATAGCTCACTGGTTCATCCAGTCGGCTGGGTCCTTAATGGCCAGTCGACTGGGTCACAGTCAGTCGGCTGCCATTCCATGGCCAGTCGACTGGGTGACTCCAAGAATTCTTTTCAAGGTCCATTTTTGATCCGTTTGAGTTCATTTGATTTATTACTTGAGCTTATAAGACCAATCAACGTATAAGATACCTTGTTACAATATTCTCACCCTGACCTATCTACCCCAGGTCTTGAGTCCAGCTTTTGTTCTTTCTTTGATCTTTTTGTCCTTCTTCGAGTTTGCGTTTGAGTTTTCTTATCGTTTGTTGCTTTAGCGATCTTTCCGAATCATTTACCTGTACTTGCTGAAACACTTAGCTCAAATTCATATTAGTACCAAATACAGTTTTGAATGTTTTGTTAATATCAAAATAAGATTTATTACTTGAAATAGAATTTCAAAGCCAACAATCTCCCCCTTTTTGATGTTGACAAAACATTTCGTGTTGCGCATAAATGGTGAAGTATCAAGTGATACTCCCCCTCAGTGTGTGCATCTTTCATTTTTATTTGCATGCTCCCCCTTAGGAAATAAATTTTGCAATTTGATACTCATTTACGTATTTCATGGGAATATAATAGAAACAACATAATTCAATTTATAATTTGCGAGTTCGGTACATGTTGTTTTACTACTACACATTACAAAATGATAAAGCATAGAAATGAAACGAAGCATAAACAACAAACATAGGCAACGTCCTATGCTACACAAAATAGACATAAAATAGACCTATGGCCAACACAAACACCCTCAAAACATTCTCCCCCTTTGACGACATAAAAAAGGTGGAGGGTCACGGCGAAAGGCGTCCATGGTAGTGGCGATGCGATCGATCTTGTCCTCAAGACGCTTCATATCCTCGGCCGTCTTCCTCTGGACCTCCTCATTGCGCTTTTGGGCCTCTTCATTGCGCTTTACGATTTCCAAGATTTGGGTAAGAGTTTTGGGATTTCCCCCGAACCCAAAATCTGGAATATCAAAATCGCTACCAAGAGACGGAAAAGAAAAAGTTGGAGCTTCCGGATGAGATGCCTCGGGACGAGGAACATCAGGACGAGGAACAGATGGACCAGCCTGGTCCGCAGAAGGAGCAACCCTAAGTGAGACCAACACTCCATCGACATTCTTACCGATATGCATTTGCTTGAGATGCGTGCGGTCCAGAAAAATCGGATTGTGCTCCGAAAGCTCTTCATCAAGCGGAACGCCACACCGACCAAGAAGATAAGATAGATGAGTAGGAAAAATAAGTGATTCTTTCTTCTTGTGGCACTCGAGAATAGCTGAAATGAAAATAAAAGCAAGGTTGACCTTACGACCGGTTATGACACAATAGACTAAGAAGGCTTCCATGATCGACACAAGACTCCGGCTTCCGGACATTGGCAAAATGGAATATGTGATAATGTTGTGCACAAGTCGAGCCTCGGGAGTAAGAGAGGAAGAAGGAAACTCAGAAGGGGAAGTGGTGGTCTTATTCACCGAAATAGCCCGAACTGCTTCGAGATGATTGAAATCACTCGAAGAGTACCAAATAGATGGGAAGAAATACGATATACCGCCAGTAGGTAGCCGAAAAACAGTATTAATTTCTGTTTCGGTCAACTCAACAGAAACGCCTGCAACAGTGGAACAAAGTTTGCTAGCGGGAGGACTTGGATTCTACAGATTTGTATAAAACGCTTTGACGGCTCGTGGAAAATTCAAAACATCAAGCGAAACGAAAAAGTCCCAACCCATATTTTGAAAAAGATTGAACGTATTATCGTCAATCTCTTCGCACAAGGGTTGAGTCACAATGCGACTCCGAGCAAACTTGCAATGAATGAAGTTAGTTTCAAAAAGATGAACACTATCTTCATCACTAAGAAGGGTAGAGAGAGAAATTGGACCAGATTCAGGTTCTGAATCAGTGTCCTCATGAACAAGGGATGGAGGTGGAGGAGGTGTAGCCAAAGAGCTTCCACCCCTACGGGCGCGTTTCTTGAGGTGCACGACATTGGGAGCCATGAGAGAGAGAAGAACCAAGATGATTGAAAGCATTTTGGAAAGAAAATGAAAAGAAATCGAGAGGAAAATGAGAGATAAGAGAGAAACTGAAAAAAAATGGTGTGTATAGATATGTATATATATATAGATGGATATATATGATTATAAATGAAGAAAAGAGTGGTGATAATGGAGGAGAGGGTCATGGTGTAGTGGGGAAGTGGTTTAAAGGTGATTAAATGGCGAGAAGGAAGGAAGAAATGGGAGAGATCGTGGAGAGAGTGGAGAGAAGACGAAGAGAAAGAAGAAATAAAATCTGGGTTCGCGCAGAGGCAGTCGACTGGCCATATGGAGGCAGTCGACTGGTTCATGACCCAGTCGACTGGCCGAAGGAGGCAGTCGACTGGCTGAAGATGAATAAAATCAGAAAAACCCACTGGTTGATCCAGTCGACTGGCCGTATATGAGGCAGTCGACTGGCCCTCAAAAATAAATTTTCAAAAAATATTTTAAATTTTGAAAGCCGAGATCGTGGACGAGATTTTGTGAAAAATTAACTGATTACTTCAAAATCCATGGCCATTCCTAATTCCCTACGAATTTTTGAAAATGGTTCGTCCGAGAGGGGTTTAGTAAAAATATCCGCCAGTTGATTTTTAGTGTCAATAAAAATCAATTCAATGTCACATTTGGCTACGTGATCCCTTAGAAAATGATGCCTAATCTCTATGTGTTTTGTGTGAGAATGTTGAGTAGGATTCTTTGAGATACAAATAGCACTAGTGTTATCACATTTAATAGGTACGAGATTAAAAACAAGTCCAAAATCAAGTAATTGTTGCTTAATATAAATAGTTTGGGCGCAACAACTACCGGCCGCTACGTATTCGGCTTCAGCCGTAGACAGGGCAACCGAAATTTTCTTTTTACTTGACCATGAAACAAGAGAGTGACCTAGAAAGTGACATGTACCACTTGTACTTTTCCTATCCACTCTACAACCCGCAAAATCGGCATCCGAATAGCTAGTGAGATCAAGAGTGGTGCCACGTGGATACCATAGTCCTAAGTTAATCATCCCACTAAGATAGCGAAAAATACGTTTTACGGCTAACAAGTGAGATTCTTTAGGACAAGATTGAAAACGAGCACATAAACATACACTAAACATGATATCCGGTCTACTAGCAGTTAAATAAAGTAAACTTCCAATCATGCCTCTATATTGAGTAATATCAACACATTTTTCATTTTCATCTTTGTCGAGTTTAATAGAGGTACTCATAGGAGTAATGGCATGTTTGGCTCCCTCCATGCCAAATCGTTTTAGCAAATCTTTAGTGTACTTAGATTGGCTAACAAATAAGTCATCCAAACTTTGCTTGATTTGCAATCCTAAGAAGAAATTCAACTCACCCATCATACTCATTTCAAATTCGTTTTGCATACTAGATGCGAAATATTTGCAAAGAGAAGTATTTGTGGAACCGAATATAATGTCGTCAACATATATTTGGATAATAAACAAATCATTCTTGACAGTTTTTGTAAAGAGAGTGTTGTCAACTTTGCCTTTAGAAAACCCTTTTTGAAGGAAAAAGTCACTAAGTCGTTCATACCAAGCTCTATGAGCTTGCTTTAATCCATATAAGGCTTTAGACAATTTGTAAACATGATTTGGCAAAAGTTCATTTTCAAAGCCGGGTGGTTGTTTTACAAACACTTCTTCATCTATAGTTCCATTTAGAAAAGCACTTTTGACATCCAATTGATAAAGAATGAAATTTCTAGATGATGCAAATGCAAGAAGCATTCTAATTGCTTCTAATCTAGCTACGGGTGCAAAGGTTTCATCATAGTCAATGCCCTCCTCTTGATTGTAACCTTGAGCTACCAATCTTGCTTTATTTCGAATAATCACTTCATTTTCATCCTTTTTATTTCGAAAAACCCATTTAGTGCCTATTATAGTTTGATGTGTGGGTTGAGGGACTAAATGCCAAACTTGATTGCGTTCAAATTGATTTAGTTCCTCTTGCATGGCCATGATCCAAGAATCATCACATTGAGCTTCGTGGAAGTTCTTGGGTTCAATATTAGACACAAAAGCCATGTGGTTGCATAAGTCTCTAAGTTGAGATCTTGTGCTAACACCTTATGAAGGGTTACCTTTGACTTGGTCAAGAGGATGGTTGTGCACAATCCTCCAAGATTTAGGAATGGAGCAAGTCAAGTCATCATTAGATTGATTTCCAACTTCGCTCTTATCCATTTACCTACTTAATGAGTTAGAGATATTGAGATTATTGAAACTATCCTCAATTCCTACAACTTCATCATCATCTCGGTGAGCTTTAGGTGAGGGTAGAGGCAGTGATTCATCAAAGACAACATGGATAGATTCTACCATGGTTAAAGTCCTTTTCTTAAAGCCTTTAAAAACTCTACTAGTTGAGGAATACCCTAAGAAAATTGCTTCATCCAATTTGGAGTCAAATTTTCCCAAGTTATCTTTATCATTTAAAACGAAACATTTACATTACTTTGAAATAACTGATATTGGGTTTCCGACCATTCCACAACTCATACGGAGTCTTACCTAATTTCATTCGGATGATAACTCTATTTATGACATGACAAGCGATGTTTACCGCTTCAGCCCAAAGACTTCGGGGAAGGTTGTGTTCATTTAACATAGTCCTAGCCATTTCTTGTAAAGATCTATTTTTCCTTTCAACTACCCCATTTTGTTGAGGAGATCTATGAGCCGAGAGATCATGAGATACACCAAATTCATCACATAATTTCTCTAGATCTTGATTGTCAAATTCTCTACCCCTATCAATTCTAATTTTCTTGATTTTCAAATCTTTTTCATTTTGAATGACTCTATAAAATTTATCAAGAATGGAGTGAGTTTCATTTTTATGAGCAAGAAAGTGAACCCAAGTAAATCTAGAGTAGTCATCTACTATAACAAGTACATAGAGTTTCCCGGCTAAGCTAGCCGTTCTCTTCGGACCAAAAAGGTCCATATGAAGTAGCTCTAAGGGTCGAGAAGTGGTGATATCTTTCTTCCTCTTGAAAGAAGATTTCACTTGCTTACCTATTTGACATGCACTACATATTATATCTTTTAAAAAATTAGTCTTCGGGAGGCCTTTGACTAATTCATTTTTAGACAAACGTTGAATGAGGTCCATACTAGCATGTCCTAAGCGTCTATGCCATAACCAACTATTTTCACTCGATGTGACAAAGCACTTAACATCTTGTTCATTTAATTCACACAGCAACACAGTATATAAATTTCCGTTTCTCTTTGCATTGAACAATTGTTTTCCATCTTTCTCAACTATGCATGCATTTGACCTAAAGATAACATCATAACCTTTGTCACAAAGTTGGCTAATACTAAACAAGTTATGCTTTAAACCATCAACTAAAATTATGTTATCTATAGCTAGAGAAGGAGATATACCAATGGATCCAATTCCAACAATTTTGCCTTGTGAGTTATCTCCAAAAGTAACACTTCCTCCTTCATAAGATTTTAGGGACATGAATTTTGATTTGACCCCGTCATGTGCCTTGAACATCCGCTATCAAGGAACCATCTTTCTTTTGAGGCGGACTTCAAGCATACCTACAACACAATGTTACGTGACTTTTATTGGTACCCAATCTATTTTGGGTCCATTATGGTTAGAAAGAGATGCAATAGTTCCTTTAGGAACCCAAAATGATTTTGTTACCAAATTTTCTTTTGCACGTAGAGATGAAATGGTTCCTTTAGGAACCCAAAACATTTTTGAGACAATTTTCTTCTTCTTTCTTAGAAAACATGCATTTGCTTTGTGACATCTTTTCTTGCAATAATAACATGAGACATGGTTGTGATCAATAGAAGGTGAGAATGAAGATTGTTTTGAAAAAGTATGCTTTAATGATTTTCTTTTCTTCAATAAAAGTGCATCTTTGTTGAATGCATCATATCCTAAGCCGCATTTGTCAAAAGAGTTTCTTTGTCTTCCTAGCATGATGCTCAAGTTTTCTTTTCCTTTTGTGAATTTTGCTAAGATGTTTATTTGATCATCGATAGTCTTTTTCAATAAACTGTTTTCCTCTTTTATCTTCATACTTTTGTCACATTAACTATGGTGTGACAAGTAGAGTTACATGAAGATTTAGATTTCTTGAGCAAACTATGTTTCTTAGCTAGTTTTTCAAACTCATCATACAAATTTTCAAATGCATCTTGTAATTCATTATGTAACAAAATGGAATTATCTAACGCATGTAAGTTTAAATGTACCTCATCTTCATTTGCCATGAGGCAAAGATTTGCAATTTTCTCACCATTTTATTCCTCATCCGAATCACAAGACTCATAATCATCCCATGTTGCATTCATGGCCATTTTGTTTGGCCTTTTCTCGTTCTCCTTTTTGGGCTTGAAACACTCATTTCTATAGTGTCCCGGTTTACCACAATTGAAGCAAGTAATAGACTCCTTCTTGCTTGTCTCTCCTCTTGGTTCGTTGCTCTTTGAGAACCTCCGACCTTTAGCCTTCTTTCGTTGAAGAAATCTCTTCTTCGATTCTTTCATTTGCTTCACTTTTAGTTGAAGCTTGCAAGGCTATACCTTTTCTAGGCTTGGCGTCTTCTTCACGAGATTTTAAGGTAATTTCCCATGTAAGGAGTGACCAAAAAATCTCATCAAGACTCGTAGTGCTAATATCGTGTGCTCTTTAATAGCCGTCACCTTTGTATCCCATTTCACCGGAAGGTTTCTAAGAACTTTGCGTGCCGCATCGAATCTAGGAACAATTCTACCAAGGTGCTTTAGTCCATTCAAAATATTAGTAAAATGAGACATCATAGAATTGATATTTTCATCTTCCTTCATGGCAAAGAGTTCATATTCATGCATAAGTATATCAATTTTAGATTCTCTAACTTGAGTAGTTCCTTCATAAGTAACTTCAAGTTTATCCCACATTTCTTTGGTCGTGGAACAAGTAGATACACGGTTAAATTCGTTTGGACTTAAGGCACAATTTAGATTAACCTTAGCTTTGGCGTTAAATGACATAAGTCTACGCTCATCATTTTCCCATTCGTTGGGCAATTTGGGAATAGTTTTTCCATCAACCACTTTGGTAATAGTAAAAGGTCCATCGACAATAACTAGCCAAATTTGATAGTCAATAGCTTGAAGAAAATCTATCATTCTAGTCTTCCAATAGCTATAGTTTGAACCATCAAACCACGGGGGCCTATTGTTAGATTTTCCTTCTACATGAGTGACTATGTTTGAGGCCATGATCATTCTCTAAGACGGTTAAGTCTAAAACAAGTAGAGATTAGGCTCTGATACCAATTGTAAGTCACTAAAATACCCTAGAGGGGGGGTGAATAGGGTTTTAAAAATAATTTCTAACTTCTTTTTCTTCTTACTAGAACATGCAACAAGGTTCAATATTAATTTACAAGGTAAAATATGCAATGAATACTTTCATTTGAATTCAACAAGCTATTTACCACAATATAAATTAAGTATGCATGAACATAAAGTAAGGAGATAGAGATAGAGATATTGACACCATGATTTTTATGAGGTTCGGTAACTCCTACTCCTCGGCTCAAAGAATCCCCTTCCTTGAGACTTTCCCGATCCTCACACTATGGCTCTTCCTTCAATAGGTGGAATAGCAAAACCTTTACAAAAGAGCTAACTAGCTGTTCTCACAATCAAGAGAACAATCCTCCCTTGATACAATGGGCTTCACTCACCCAAGATCACAAATTTGTGTATGCAATCAATATATCACTCAAGAAACAAAAACACTCAAAAACCCTAAGGCTTTTATGGAAGATGGATCAATATAAGCTCAAGTGTTTTTAGGTGATATTTCAAAAACTCAAGATATATATATTCTCACAATATATTTTCAATAAGAGAATAAGCTCAAGGCTTGAGTTTAAATCTTCAAGATGATGAGAGTGAAAACCGAGATTTTGATCTTTCTTGCTATCAAAAGAATTTTCAGAAGATGCTTGAAAGAAAATTAGAGATGAACAATAATTGAAAACTTTCTCACACAAGAACCTTAAGATTTCAATCCATATCTCTTTGTTTATATAGTGTAACACTAGGGTTTGGAGAGTGTATGTCACCCTAGACAATGTGGAGAGTAGGACCTGAAAATCAGCAAGCAAAATCATTTCTTTTTGGGCAAAAATATTGTTTAGAAATACTTTTCCTTAAAATCCTGAAGCACGCAGTCGACTGCCTGACGGCACGCAGTCAACTGCCTCCATCTTTAGATTTAAAATATTTTTCACAATGGCTAGGGTCAGTCGACTGTGTAAAGAAGGCCAGTCGACTGCCTCATGAGTCAGTCGACTGCCTCAGGCAATCAAAAATGTTCATAACTCTCTGGTTCAGTCAGTCGGCTGAGTCCTTAACTGCCAGTCGACTGGGCACAGTCAGTCGACTGCCTTGTATAGACCAGTCGACTTCCTCATGCAGTTAAAACGTTTTATAGCTCACTGGTTCATCCAGTTGGCTGGGTTCTTAATGGCCAGTCGAGTGGGTCACAGTCAGTCGACTGCCATTCCATGGCCAGTCGACTGGGTGACTCCAAGAATTATTTTCAAGGTCCATTTTTGATCCGTTTGAGTTCGTTTGATTTATTACTTGAGCTTATAAGACCAATCAACGCATAAGATACCTTGTTACAATATTCTCACCCCGACCTATCTACCCCAGGTCTTGAGTCCAGCTTTTGTTCTTTCTTTGATCTTTTTGTCCTTCTTCGAGTTTGCGTTTGAGTTTTCTTATCGCTTGTTGCTTTAGCGATCTTTCCGAATCATTTACATGTACTTGCTGAAATACTTAGCTCAAATTCATATTAGTACCAAACACGGTTTTGAATGTTTTGTTAATATCAAAATAAGATTTATTGCTTGTAATAGAATTTCAAAGCCAACAGAATATTTCATCTTTGAGAGGCCATATCCCTCGGGCAAAAGCTAGCAAGGATTCTGGGTCAGTCATTGCCATTGAACGCCGAGTCAAAGGGGTGCCATCAGTTTTGAGGAATTGAGGCAACCATTTCCCTTCAAATTTGGGGGAGAACTAGTAATCGGAAATAGTATATCCACCCAACTTCTTCATACCCTTCAGAAGTTGTTCCTCATCCTTGTCATTTTTACCCTGTTTGTCACTTTTTGAGGGAGGTCCCAACTTAAGCTTTTTCTGGGGAGAGGAGTCATCACCAGCATTCTTCCTCCCCAAAAGGCCTTTTACTGTCTTGGGATTCTGGGTTAGATCAATAACTTTGGTTTTTCCCATATCAACCTCTGCTGATGGGGCACTGGATTTCCTTGCGGTAAAAGATCTTTTTGAGGCTGGAGGTGGGATCTCCATCACGGTGGCATCTTTAGCACTAGCAGCGATCAAATCAAAATTTTCTGCGGTCAGAAGGGTCTTGCTCGAAGGAAGACCTAAAAAGAATTTCTCTTCCAAATAGTTAAGACGATGAGCTGTAGAAAATACAATGAATGATCAGGATAAACGAATTAAGAACCAATAAAATTAAAAAAATATTCAAAGAAGATAAACAACACTTGCCAGGATTGGGGAATCCACACTTGAACTTTTTACATGTACCAAATATCTGGGAAGAGGGTATGGGCTGGACGCGTCCACACACCAATTTACCCTAATTTTACCATTTTGTCCTTCCACTTTTTTTAAGGCGAAGGATTCCCATCACAGATCTTGAGAGAAGAACGAGGATGAAGATGATACCGACCAGGATTATCTCTAATCTGATCCACTTTACAACAAAGCAGAAAAATAGGCCAAACCCAGATTTAGATTCCGCTCGCGATTCAGAATGAGCATTACAGATAAAACCCTAAATAAATTTGGGTTCACTTGTAAAGGGTGTGAGTCCTAGGTTGAACAACACGAAATGATAGAATGGATGAAGGGGAAACCTAAGGATGGCTAAATGATTAAGATAAAAAATGGCCTCACCATCCCCAACCTCTTCACATGACTTGAAATTCAGGTTAGATGGGTATTTGACGATCGTAACATCATTAGGAAACCCAAATTCTACCTTGCTTCTTTCAGGTAATGGGAGTTTAAGCAATTTCCTACGGGAAATTCGTTTAATCTTAGACCCCCCAGAATAGACAATAACCCCTTGAGGAGACAAAACGTTAGGCACATCACCCGTAACAATTTCTTACGAAATAGTTTGGCTATTGTCACCATTCATGATTGCAGAGAATAGAAGTAAAGGTAAAAGGAAGTGAAAATGGGACTAACCTCAACAATTGACTTCAAGCCTTCAAGCTTCCGGATAGAAAAATCACTTTTATAGTTGTCTACTCTCAATGGAGATGAAGCAAACTGGAATCTTTGAGAAATGAATTAGCAGTTACACATGAGGCTTCAAATTCCCACCTTATTTCAAAAATAAAATAAGATTGGGAGTTGGGGGCAAAGTGTGGGCCCATTTTTATACTTAGCCCATCAGTAGCAAACAAGGCTCAAATCCTGAACCAAACCCATCAACAGCAGACGAAGCCCACTTGCAAATATAGCCCAATATCAATAAATACAACCCATATCAGAGATCAATCATATAGAAGATTACAAATCTTACCAACCAAGAATCCCAGTAACAAAGCTATGGAGCAATCGAAGGAGAAAATCAAGCACTCCATTAATAAAAGACGTTACCAAATCACACGCCAAAAATTAAGGGCATTCAATTGTATAAATAGAGGCAAAATTTTCAATGAAAAGGGAATCCAATTTCCCCCCCTCTCTCTCTCTCTCTTGTTTATACATTGTAATTTATTTTCAAGGTTTTCTCCACCATTGTTTTAGAACCATAGACATTTCTTTCTTATATTCTCGTTATATTAGCTTATAATTTTCGTAGTGCCTATTATCATTTTCTTTGTTCTAAAGTTGTTGAATTCATTCGGTTGCTACGAACGGGTTCACACTCGTACTCTGCAAAGACCGAGTTTCTTACTCTAAAGATGTATATACTGTTCTCGCTCTTAATAAACTTCCTACTCTTTTCCTCAGGAAATCAAGAATGATTTGCTTTGTGTGTGTAGATACTAAAATTTCGTGGGTCCAAGCCTATAACAAACAAGGCCGAACGTAAAATATTGGGCCTCAAATCAAATAAATTAGCCCAAATCTTATTGGGCTAATTTAGATTATTTGACTAAGTCAAGCCCACTTAGTTAAGTAAAATATAATAATTATTCTTTCCAAGAAAATAATAATTGAAAGATAATTATTAGAAGAGATAATGATCTTATTATAATATTATTTTATATTATAATTTGGTAATTATCAAAATGGACACATGTCATCACTCTATTGGTCCAGGTTGACTATAAATATAGACATGATGAAGAATGAAGGAGGAGAGAAACAATCCATCTGAAAATCACATAACCTCTCCCAGAGAAAAAGTACAAAAGCTCTACCAACATTTTTCTCTCAGCAAATCAAGAAAATAAAAGAACAACAATCACATAAAATTCGTGTCGTTCTTTTCAAGTGACTCAACAAATTCAAAGAATCACATAAATCAAATCCCGAAGACGAAGAACAACAAGCACATCGTGCCGCTCTTCCTCAACAATTCAAGAAATCAAATAAAACTGTTTGAGATCAAGCTTTATCAACCCTTGACCAGAATTCAAAGAAAACGATTCAACATTAAGCCACGACGGCCCTTGATTTTTCTCAACAAACCATCTCAAGATCAAGCCACAACGGTCCTTGAATTCGACCAAAAAAGGAGATTGAATCAGATGATTATTTTCTATCTAATTGTAAAGAATAAAACAGGAGATTGTCCCACCATTGATTTAAAATTAATAAAATTATGATAGGTCAAATGTTTCAGTCCTTTATTTACGGACTCGGAATTTGTTGTCTAGAGTGTGATTTAGAAAAAGGAGTATTTTATTCGAATTATGTCTTGGAGAATTTGTTATTAGGTGGCCATTAATCTTAGGAGGACATCTTTGTTCCCTTTTTGCTTATTGTTAAGACTATGCCGAAGGGACAGATTTACTGATTCAAACGCTACTAGTATAAGAAAATGGAGTGATGAAATTCACTTCTCACATATATTGCTTCTTAGTACTACGAACGACTAGTCTTGTGATCCCGTGAATGGAATTGTGTAATAGTTGAGTCAGATGCCTATGTGTACCAATACTTACATTGTTGATATTTGAATATGAATGCTTTGAATATATTATGACAGGCCGGAAAAAACCTAACTGGAGTAAAGAAACCAAGGAGCTGAATTGAATTGAATTCGGTGGACTGAAAACTCTGGTAATTTATGTATATCTGTACTTTCCACTACATGCGATCATTGGTACAAACATCAAACATGGATCATCTGCTAAACATATGGTATTCTTTGTTACTACATGTATGAGACTGGTTCATAGAAAATAAAATTTCTTGTTTCTGCTCTCCAGAACCTGTAGAGGATCACATGATTCTAACCAAACACTGTTTACTTACTGTTCTACATCAGGATGGCGTAGCGCATGCTGTCGTTAACCATAAGATGATTCATCTCCGATATCCGAGCCAATTCACCAGTCGCCCAGGCTTCATCAGCGCCATTGATATGAGGATGAGCAACGCAGGACAGAATCGAGAGCGGAGCTCGTACGATGCTGTATACAACGGAAAACCCGTTCCACCCTTGCCTTCCTCCATCTCCGCCGTGTGCCATGATTGGCCGTTCAGCTCCATTGCCACCTTCAACCATGTTCTCGTCCGCCACTCGTGGACTCTTCCTCATATTCCGGAGGTTCCTCCTCATCACCACCACTATACGCCACATCTTTTCCGGTCGACTCTGCCGGATTCCGGTGAATGTCCCTGAACTTGGAAATGAAGAAAAGGGTTAGAAGGCCACCTTTCTATATAGCTTGTGTGATAATGGTAATGTGCTGGTGGTGGAGTTGCTAGTGCTAGTGCTAGTGCTAGTGCTTATCACAAAGGTTTATCATTCATTTATGGGTGCTTTTAAGGACTTTCACTAGTGTTTTTTTCTATATCAGTGGGGTCTCTTAGAGCCCAACTTGCCGACAAAGCTGCCTAATTATAAACAGTGCTTGTATATAGTGTGATATTTTTTGTTGTGCAAGGTCACTAAATTCTGCAAAAATACAAGAAGCTGTTGTCACATGTTAGGCTGACCGTTAATGCTTACGGACCCTGATCCTTAAAGCCTCATCGTTTGATCAACCATCATATTTATTGGGCCATTTTGTGACAAAACAAATTTAGCTTAATGTATATATATAGTTATTGAGAATTACTACTTCCACAAACATTATGATTTTCTCCAGATATATATATCTTTTCACACTTGGAATCCACTATGTATCTCTCTCTTTATCTATATATGTGACAAGATTTTGTTAATGGAAGAAGTTCTGGACCTTATTGTGGATTAATCATGATATTATTGCGTGTTTTAAGAGGTCTCAATTGGGGAATATTAACTTTAATTACAGGAATTTACAAGAGAATCAATACCAGCATTATATTGCGACAGTGACCCGTGCTATTAGGTACTGTTCCCATCTCCACTTTGTATTTATACATGTGTACATGTACAAGAATATGATATATATACTTGGCCGCACAATTTTTCTTCTCGCTGCTTTCGCTCCAGGGCTCCATCTGCGTGAGAGAATATATCCAGTAATACATACATCTAAATCAATATCTATATCTACGTATACGATATATACATACATATATAGCATCCCATTAATAATGTTAGTGAATAAAAACCATACCAACAAAATTGTCATTATTGACATCCCAAGTTTGCTAACCATACCATTCTAGTCAACACAACCATGATTCAATTCCCAAGAGAAGTTTCCGCAAGGATGCCAGATTCACATATTAGTACATATATATATATAGCAAGGATTATGGCGCGCCAGATTCATATTTATTAATAGATAATTCAGTACATTTTTCTAATTTTTAGTTAATAGGAAAAATTGAGTCTTTAAGTCTGGGCGATTATCGAAAGAAAGAAATATTGAATCTTTATGAATTACAGTATGATTTGTTAACAGAAGTTTGTATGCTAGCATTCATAAACAAAATTAGAAAAACAAAAATGAAACCAATTTCAGCATTGTTTTTTCTCTTTGATTTTTTTATTTTTTGTTTTGAAATTTTATTAAAATTGTTTCTTTGTAAGGAGAGATATACTATATATATTTTAATCTTATATTTAATTTGAAATTACCTAGACGATTAATGAAAATAGCCTAGAGGGGAGGGGTGAATAGACTTTTTGTCGATTTTATGATTAATTAAAATTATCTAGCGAAATTCAATTTCAATCAATCACAAAAGCCTAATTCTCAAAACATATTAATCAAGCAATTATGAATATAAGTGTAAAAAATAAATCATGAGCAAACACAGAGATTTTTACGTGAAAAATCTTGAAAAGACTCCAAGTAAAAACCATGTATACGTTTGGGTATCGATGCACTATGAATCAAGAGATATACAGACTTTATGAAGCTTTAGACTTACAAATCATCCCTGATCTGTCTTTCTCCACTCGATATCTGAAGCTCTCGCTCCGATTTCAATATCCTGACGACTCCGCTTCTCAACGGATCAAATAATCACGAAGCCTCTTGCTCCAATATCCGCACTCAGACGGCTCAGCTTCTCAACGGATCAAAACAACTACTTTGCAATATGTGGTATGTTGATTTTCAGCAATTAGTTCATTCAATTATGCATAAGATTATCGATATAGAAGCACAATTAAATAAACCCGAAGAGAAAACTATAAGATATATGATTACTCAATAATTTTCTCTTTCAATCTCTCTACAAATGTATATGAACTGTAGAAGAATAATTGCAGAGATCTTCTCACAAAAAGCTCTCCAAAATCTGTAGAGACTCCTCCTATTTATAAAGAGAGCTGAGGGAAACCGTAATGTTACCATTTTTCATAATTTCACACCGAATCAATCACAACCCTCAACTCTTATGTATATTATGTGTATATCACGTGTATTGATGTATAGGAGTTGCAACCGCCACAAAGAAAATAACCCTGAGACAATTTTGTCATTTTAACCACTTAACTTCGTAGTCCCACCTATGTGTAGCGCGTAGGGAAGCTACGCGTGGCGTGTAGGCATAAGCTACGCGCGGCGCGTAGACTACCTACGAGTGGTGCGTAGGCTATATTCCACCGAGCGTAGATGGGGCCTAGAAATAACACTTTCTAGTCACGTTTAGCTATTGGGCGCGTAGGATGGGCGTAGCAAAATTCATGGAAACCATTTTTCTTAGGAATAGTGTCATTTGAACTCCCTCGACTCTATTAGAATGATTCTTGAAGTTTCAACTCCGAAAAATATCGTTTATATTCTCTGGAATGCATTTTTCGTTCAAACTTGTTCCTTCTTAATTTCTCTTGTATTTTCCATTTTCTTTAAACTTGATTTAACTTTGACGAAACTTGTTGATACCTTTGCAAGACCACTTCAATATTTCTAAACCTACCCGATCTCATAATTCATTTAACATGATTATTGTCTAGAATATGTCAAAAATAAACAATAATATAAATGTTCATACACAATTCAATTGTGTTGGTAACAAATGATGCTCACACAGTAGTTAGGTGAATACTTCTGGCTATGTTCGTACCTAAAGTTTCTTTCTAAAAACATTGATGGTTCAATTAATTTACATTAATCCACGTTTGGCACAAAAATGATGAATATAAATTGATTATATATAACATGTAGATACCCATTCAAGGAAGTACATGAACATGCAAGATTCAGTTTTATTAATTAAAGGCAAATCTAATTTACCATTAATATTAATGATTATTTTTTAATTTATGCTAAAATAAAAAATTAATGCAAAATATTTTTTTTCGAACTACCAATTATTATAAAATATAAAAAAGATTGAATTTGAAATATAAAAATACATGTTTAGGGGTATTATCGTATTTTCACTTCACTTTTGTTAGGTAATTTAACGACAAGGGAGGGTACATTCACTTCACTTTCGTTAGACAATTTAACGATATGAGAGGTATGTGCAAACGATTACAAACCACATGGGAGGTAGCTAACAATTTTTAAACAAAAGAATAGATCTTTTGTTTTTTTTCAAACCTGAGGGGAGGTCATGTAAATTACACAATAATAAGATAGCTTAATTTTAAAACGTGTTAAAAGGTAAATGGATTTTGGTTCCTTTCTTTGTCATTGATTAATAATTTTTTTATATTATCTTCTTAAAATTAAAATTGTTTACCTTATGGGAAGACACTAGAATGGTTAGTGCATAACCAGACCACATTATTAGAGTTGTATAATAAATTGTTTAGCTGTCTTATCTTAAACACTCATATATAGTATTCAAAATTTGAATGCCACTAGCAATATTATAAAACTATTAAAAAAGGCTTTTTGATGAACACTATAGTCGCAACAATTTGGACGGTCAGCCGTCAGAGTCAACGTACAATGGAAGTCAAGTACTATTACAAAAGCTTGTACAGTGTCCATTAAAAAGGTAAATAAACATGTGATAATGATTAACAAAACTCATGTATGTGTGTGTATATATATATATTCACGATATAAATGGTGTAAATGTGGTTGCTTGAGTTACAGCCGTGATAGTCCCACCTATTTGAAGGGCCTATATGAGGAGAAGAAATTTCGATTAATTTGCTGTTGTAATGGAGGAAACGCGTTAAGTGGGTGATGTCACATAATGGCAATGTGTGTTCATTCAGATATAATCATTAATTCCATGTGAAATACAGCAAGGTTGACAGTTGGGGCCAATAAGGTTGTTGAAGTTTCTGGTTCGACTTTTACGGAAGGTGAGGATTGAATTTACATCACACACCTGGTTTACAGGTGACTGGGGCATCTGAGCACGACCCTATCACCATGCCGGTCATGATATTGATAAAAAAAATTAAAGCCATAAATGAGAGAGTAAATAAGAAAAACTTCATATATAAAAAAAAATACTATAACAGAAATTTTAATTTAAAAATATAAAATATTTCAATATAAAAAACAAAGAAAATAAATAATGTCTTTGTACTTTTAAAAAAACACAATCCCATTTATATCAAAAGAAAATATAAAATATAACTCCGACACAAAACTTAAAATACAACTTCATCTCAAAGTAAAAGTTATCGTCTTACATTTTGAGCAGCAAAATTATCAATAAAAGTGCTCAAATCAAGTTTTTCCAACATGTTTTTTTCAATAGATATTATAGCCAAACCATTTAGTGTCTGTTTGACAACTAGTGCTGTGTTGATTTTTGGTTTTGGTTTGGGTTGGTTTTGTTAGGGTTTTTACACCCACCCAAGAACACTGTTAGAAGTCGCATGTACCTACAAATCAGAAAATGTACACAAACCCACACCAAACAATGAACACAAAGATTTATAGTGGTTCAGCCAAAATAAGTCTACGTCCACTGAGAGCAACGTTTTACTAACGACCAAAGAGAGGATTACAAGAGGTTGATCAGCAGATCAAACACACACACACACACATTGTATACTCATGCCTGTATCACCGGAATAATATAAGCTTATATTATTCCTAACTCTCACCAAGAACAATAGTAGCATGTATCTCTTCTATGCACTCTCTCTATTTATGTACTAAATATAATAGGACAAACCCTATATTTATAGGAAATGATATAGAGGTGGTTTTGTCTTTTAGTCAATGTGGGACAACTTTCAATACAAAGTAGTCACCCTTTATATATAACAATCTCTCACTTAACGACTTTGTCACCATCAATGATCAGTGCAATACGATGCTCTCATTCATGTCTTCAAGCTTGAAGACCCACTGAAGTTGTGCACAACTTCAGTTTTTCTCTTGTCACCAGTTTGGTCAACATGACCATGCTGATAGCTCCCACTACATGAGCAATATCTACCTTTCTACAGAACTTGTGACCTCTATTGCGTCTGACCACTCTGTCTTGCAACCACTATCGTTTCTGACTTCGCCCTGCAAACTTTGTCGCGTCTGTCTTCTTGCTCCCTTTCACAAAGAGACTTTCCGGTTGCTGCATATAACACTCCTACTTTAGGTCACCTTGGAGAAAATCTGATTTGTCATCTAACAGCTCTAGATGCAAAAATTTTGCTTCAACAATGCTTGAATGAATGGTATTCAGTTTCACAACCGAAGAATGGAGAGCTTTCTTCTTTACCGGCAACTCAGTTAGCTTCCATGTCTTGATGAGGATAAAGGACTTCATCTCATCTTCCATCGCAAGCTCCCACTGACTCGCATCTGCTGCACTGCATGCTTTATCATCATCTGGTTCATCTCCATCTGTAAGCAACAAATTCTGCGGTGTATCAACCTGTTGAGTCTTGCTAGCTGCAACTTGTTCTTCTGACTGAGGACTCTCACTATCTAGAACATCTTCTATCTCAACACACACAAGATCACTCTGTGCCTTACCGCTCCATACCTCTTATGGTATTTTGTGCTCCAATGGTACTGATGGACCACGATTTATAAGATACGTTGTTGTACTGACTGCTTCTACCTAGAACTGTTCTGGCAACCTTGTCTGAATGCGCATGCTTCTAGCTATCTCAGTCACTTTCCGGTTCATACATTCTGTTGTAGTGTACTTGGAACAGTCTTCTTTAATCTGATATTGTTCTCATAGCAAAAAATCTTTAACTCGGAGTCTTCGTTTTCTCCACCAAAGTCGAATCTCAGTTTCTTTACCTTCAACCATGTCTCCTTCTCTACTATGGCTCTCTATTTCTTGAACACATCGTACACTTCACTTTTATGTTTCAAGAAGTAAACCCATATCCTCCTGGAATAGTCATCAATGAAAGTCACGAAGTAAGACTTTCCACCAAGAGATGAGATAGTAGTTGGCCCCTAGATATCCATGTGAACTAGCTCAAGCTTCTCCACTGTGAGACTTCTATTGTTGCTCTTGAAATTAACCCTCTTATGCTTACACTCACAGAAGTCGATGTCAATCGATTTCACTTGTAGTTTTCCCTTTGAGAACATAATTGCGAGCTCCTTTTAACTCATGTGAGCAGGCCTCTGATGTCACAAGTTGTGATCCTCTTTGCCTTCTTCAACTGCAATCATTGTGCTAAAATTGGTGGTTGTGTAGAGCGTACCTTCTTTCTTCCCTCGTGCTATAGTCATAGCCCCTCTGGAAATCGTCCACTTATCTTCACTGAAAGTGGTCACATAAACTTCACTCGCCAACTAGCCTATTGAGATCAGGTTCTTCCTCAAGTCTGGAATGTGTCTGACATCCCTTATATTCCATATTGATCCACTAAGTCTGATATGTACTTCACCCTTGTCAACAACACTGCAGGGCTGATCATCACCTAAATAAACCTTGCCAAGGTTTCCAGATGTATAGCTCTCGAAGAGCTCTCGACTTAAGGTGACATGAAATGATGCTCCAGAGTCTAATACCCAAAACTCTGTCTTGGTCTCCAAAGAGCATATCAACGCATCATCTTCTGAGACAAAATTTACTTCAGTCTTGTCATCCGTTACACTCTGCGGGGATCTGCATTGGCCTCTATAATGACCAAGTTTGCCACAATTTCAACACTCAATGGAATTTAGAAACTCTTGTCTCGACTTGGAACGACCACGTCCATTACTTCCTCCTTTCCTTCTATTCAAACCTCTGCCTCTGGTGTCGACATTCAATGTTGAGTCACTGTTAGAAGAGTCTGACTCACTCTGTCTTCTGATATCTTCTGTGAGTATCATACTCACTACGGAATCATACTCTAACGGTTCCACCCCTGAACAGTTACTGATTACAGCCTTTATAGCGCTCCAACTCTCTGGCAATTGGCTTATAAGAAAAACCGCTTTCATTTTGCTAGTGATTGGCATCTCAACTGATTCCAACTGCTTAACAATTTCATTAAGAACAGTGATGTGTTCACTGACCTTCCCATTCTCGGACATCTTCAGATTTACAAATCTAGTGATGAGATGTACTGCATTCGCTCTAGACGGCTATTCGTATATGCTCGAAAGAGCATCCATGAGAGACTTTGTTGTCTTCCCATTCTTGATGTTGAAGGCAACAGACTTTGACAACGTCAGTCTGATCGTACCGAAAGCCTTTCGATCTAGGATTGTTCAATCATAGTCTTTCATCGATTATGGCTTCTTCCCTTCTAATGGTAAGAACAAATTTTTCTGGAATAACACATCTTTAATTTGTATATTCCAATAGGCAAAGTTTTAAGCATCAAACTTGTCGATCATCGCTGCCTTTTTTTCTCCCATAGCGAGCCTATACGAGGTGTTTGGAGTCAAATTACGCAAAAATGATCGTACAGTTGCGTCCAAAACGTTTCAAAATCTTAAAAACGCCTCTGACCGTGTCAAAAATGACTCCAAACGGGCGAAAAAACAAATCTGCACAAAAGATAGAAAATTACTCACGACGTCACTACCTTCTTGGGAAGTTTGCGGGTACATTCCAGTACCTATGGGGATTATTTTTGTGTCCACACATTCATCTTCAAAATATCTTTCCGTCGATATATTATACTCCTTATATGGATGAACGATGCTCCGCGAAAGAGCCCCGAACCAAAACTGCTGCGCATCGGAGCCGAAAATCTGGTCGGAACGTCAGGCGGCACGTGGGGGCGCGTGCCGAACGTTTCGTCGATACGAAGCTTTTGGTATGGTTGGGTTCTGATTTCGGGCACTTTTGAAATTCGATTCTGGACCAGAACGAACGAGCTTCTTCTTTGCTTCAACCTGAAGCTCTGATACCATATTTGTTAGGGTTTTTACATCTGCCCAAGAACACTGTTAGAAGCCGCGTATACCTACAAATCAGAAAACACACACAAACCCACACCAAACAATGGACACAAAGATTTATAATGGTTCGGCCAAAATAAGCCTACGTCCACTGAGAGCAAAGTTTCACTAACGATCAAAGAAAGGATTACAAGGGGTTGATCAACATATCAAACACACGCAGACACACAGTGTGTACTCACGGCTGTATCACCGAAATAATATAAACTCCTAACTCTCACCAAGAAGAATACTAGCATGTATCTCTTTTATGCTCTCTCTCTATTTATGCACTAAATATAATATGAGAGACCCTATATTTATAGGAAATGATATAGAGGTGGTTTTGCCTTTTAGTCGATATGGGACAACTTTCAATACAAAGTAGTCACCCTTTTATATATAACAAGTTTTGGTTTGGTGTGGTTTTATTCTGAACTGAAATCATGTTTGGTGCAGATGGTTTTGGTGTAAGAAAAAGTAAAGCTTAAAAACCAAACCATATTTGGTGAGGTTGTATGAACTGAAATTTTAAAACCAAACTATGTTTGGTAACTTGGAATGGGTTGATATTTTATTTATTTATAATAACATTTTGTAAATATATATGTTTGAAAAAAATAAAATATATAAATAAAAATACATTAAGGATTAATTTTTAACAAAAAATATTAATATTGGATGGAGCCCCTGCTTCCTTATCTTCAGTTCACTGTTTTGTCCCCTCAGCTATACAACTCAAATCCCCACAGTCCAAAAGTGAATAAAATGAAATAAAAATGAAAATAAAAAAAGAAGAAATATTCCAATATAATTCCATGTTCAAAAAATTAATATAGGCCCCATAACATGAGTATATTTAAGCAGGTACTCCCCCGTGTTATAGACCATCACAAGTTTCATGCATATATATGTCTACAGTACACGAAACCATGTCTTCAGATGGAGTGGGCTTTATTCAATTTGGAGTGGAACTACAATATTGGTACCAAGCAAAACCATGTCTTGAGAGGTTTGAGATTTGGTACACCATATTCAAACACTATTGACCCAACACCAAGTTACCCAAACATGGGCTGGGCTACTTTTTTTAGCCCAAAATCAAATTTTTGGTACCAAAACCATCTACCAAACAACCTCTTAATCTCTTTTTTCCAATATAAATAGCTTGATCAATTATAAAGAGGAGGTAGTTAACTCTAAACGATTCTTCAGCCGATTGTGTCATCTCATCATTGACATTCTCATCAAAATTGTTTCTGTCTACGAATGACACATCTTTCACGAAATAAAGTGTTCAACTTTCATTTCAGTTGTAATTTTTTAGCCTCGATCATAGCAGATTCAAATCCACTTTCTCTATACGTTTCAAAAAATTGAATGAGTCCTCTTAGGAGATTTATGGCAACATCAATCTACATATCTTCTCTTTGCATGATTTTACTTACTTTATTAACCGCATTCAATACATCAAACCAAACAACCATGTCAAGTAAGAGCTCAAAATTCTCAATTTCATGTGTTTTTTTCCGATTGTTTTCCTCTTCCTCCCAAGAATAAAGGCTTTCTGAAATCTGGGGTCGCCTTTGATAAATGTGTTTTGTTGTAGTTTTTTTTTTTAAGCTTAAAACCCTAAAATTAAATTAGTTTTGGGCCTGATTTTATTAAGTTTGTGTTATTGGGTTGAGTTCTGAATTTAATATTGTGTTTGGGGATTGGGTATTTATTTTTTGTTGGGCCATAACTGATTATTTAATTTTGAGCCTATACTACTAAAAGAATTTTTTTTTATTTTGAGACCCCTTTAAACTTGAGGCCCAAGGCGGCCGCCTTGCCGACCTTAGGTCAGGGTCGTCCCTGCCTTTGACTGACCAATGATAATTAGGGTTTCAGGTTTCATCCAACATAGTTATTATATATAAATTCTACAAAAATAGTAAAGAAAAAAAAATTATTTAGATTCCGAAAATTAGAAATGTGTAACAAAGTATTGATGCATATACATGAAGAATGTCATTTCTCAAGGATTGCGAATCATTATGCGCAGGGGCCATTTTTGGTTAAAAGGCTAATTACATGAGTTTCAGGATCAATTGGTAGCTCAAGGAGAGTTGTTCCTTGAACCGTTCTTTTGGATTCCATTCACCCCATGGTTGGGAACTAATGATTGCCTCTGTCTACAAATATTTTGGATTTTTAGTCCGGTTGTGGGCAACCTAGATTTACGAATTATTATAGACTATTCCTTTATAGTAAACGATTCATGTATTATCTGATCGTTGATTATAGAATCCTCCAAATTGTTAAAAATTTATTTTAATACCCTAAAAAATATATTTTATAGATAAAGTTATAAAAACTTTAATATGGCCCATCCTTAAAATTTTTAAAACTTCTTTTAGTATATATATATATATATATTATAGATAAATTCATAAAAATTGTATTTGAGCCTTTAATTTTATTTTTTTTCACATTTCTCTTTAATAACCTACTATGATATATATACTTTATAGATATTGCATATAGTCCCTCCCAAATATTTTTTCTGGCTCCAACCTTGGTTATGGTGAAGATATGGGTTTCTTCCTAATATTTCCCTGCAATGCAATGAAGGAGAGAAAACCGAGACTTCGCTAGGACTTAGGGAGAAAATTAATGAGTTGGTTGCGGGAGGACACTTGAGCAATAGTGAGAGAATTATTGGCGACCTTATCACACTCAAAGTGGTAGTCAAGAGCGATGTGCTTCACGTGCCACTGAAACATAGCATTATCAAACAAATATGTTACACTAATGTTGTTACAGAGATGCTACAGAGGTATTTTAGTATATGCACCAAGCTTACCAAGGAAGTTTGTGAGCCATGCTAGCTTGGTAGTAATGGTGGCGACAGACCAATATTCCACTTCAGTGGAAGAACGAGCAATTGTGCTTTGGTTTTTGGAACACCACGAGACATGGTTCGATTTAAGAAAAATGATGTAGGTCGAAAGGGAGAAGCAATCATCATGGTTGCAAGGTCAATCCGCATCAAAGTGAAAAGGGTGAGAGCGACCAAGAAATAGACCGTGAGAGATGCTGCGATTCAAATAGCGAAGAAGTATTTTACCACAATCCAATCAGTTTGGTTAGAAGCGTACATGAAGTGAAAATTTTGTTAACATTATAAGCTATTGATGCGGAACAACTAGGGTTAAAAATAGTGATTAAGAATGAACCCTTATAGCGACCTAGTTTTACCGATAGCAAGCGCACGAATCATTTTATAGTATAACACGGCTTGAGAACGGGAATGTTGAACCCACAGAGACTTGGAATTATTCACTTTAGTATTCTAAAATTACTGAATTACGATTTTGAAAAGGTTTTGATTGAGTTTGAAATCTATGATCTAATGAAACTAACTAGAAATAATATTTAAATGAGTTTGTGATTCAGAGTAAGGAAAAACTAGGGTTTTCATACTCTACCACTAACCGCATAATGTAGCCATTTACTTGATCGCTTGTAAGAGGGTAATCCATCAAATGTGAATCAGATTAACATTATAAATAGTCAACCTTTAATCCCAAAAGAGATACCGTCAACCGGATTCGCTACAACCCATCTCCGAATAGAGTGTGATTAGTACATGCAAACTACTTTACTCTAATCTACTCATACAACATGAAATTAAACTAAAGCATGTCTATATCACCTCGCTGAGGCATGGCCTATGTAAACCTAAGGTTTCGAGTATAAAGAACCATTGTGTAGAAAATCAGAATTTAAGCATCCGAGTTCTAGCCCATATTGAATAAACACGATTGATTTGAGATAAAACATTCATTCGTTCTAAGACAAGAGTGGAATAAACATAGAATCTCTTATATTAAATAACTATGGTTTCTCATCTACACAATCATCACATGTGTGGTGATGTACGTCAATAGGGGTTAAAAATAGTGCTTAAGAACAACCCCTTATGACGATAAGATTTTACCTATTGCAAGTGCACGAGTCGTACTGTAGTACAGTTTGGCTTGATAAAGGTTATCGAACCTAAGGGATTAAGCCGTATTTTGAACTCTCGCAACGTAATACTCTTAAATTGCTATGAAAGTATGATTTGTGGTTTGTGAGATCTTAACTAATTAACTAATAAAGCAAGTAAAGATAGATTAAGACAAAAATAATATTGATAAAAGCTAGGGTTTCCTTACTTCACCACTAACTGCATAATATAACTATCTAATTTCTCAATTGCAAGAGGGCGATCCATCATCGTGAATCAGATTATACCATAAATAGTTGAATATATCCCAAAAAGAATACCGTCCACTGGATTCCCTACAACTCATCTTCGGACATAGTGTGATTAGTGCATGCTATCTACTTTACTTTATTCTACTCCTACAACATGAAATTAAACTAAAGCATGTCTATATCACCTCGTCGAGGCATGGCCTGTATAAATCTAAGGTTTTGAGTGTTAAGCACCATTATTTAGAAAATCTTGATATGTTGGAGAACACCAAATAAACATGATTTGTTGAGATAATGCATTAATTAAATCTAAGACAATAATAGAATAAATATAAAACCCCTTATCATAAATAACTATGGTCTCTATTATACACAATCATCACAGGTGTGGTATTCAGTTTCCTCTTGTTATAATTGAAACAAATAGATAAACTACATTACTTGGTTAGGGTTTTGCTAGAAACCCCTAGATACCGAATTAGTTACTAATGGTGGAAGGAAACTGCATTGTTGATGTAGAAACGCCCTCCATGATCTTCTTCTTTGGATCTCTAGGTCTTGAATTTCTCCCTTCTTCGAAAGATGTAAATCTCTAGAGATAGTGCTCTAAAAATTATTTAATTAGAAGCTCCTTAGATCTGAATCAGACTTTTGTATTTATAGAAGTTAAGAAGAGTTCTGCTTGTATTAGACTTGTCTCGCTTGGAGTAGGATTCCTTTTTAATGTGTTTCTCCTAAATTCTGAACCAAACCCCTTTAATATGATGTAAATATACCTTATGCACGTGCTTGGAAGTGTTGGAGTCGAATACAAATTCATCAAGATCAAAACAGATCAATTTAGGTCAAACTAGGATTTCTGGCCAAATATGCAATATTTAGCTTTTTCTACAAACACGTCTCACTCTTTTGATCATAACTAGAGCTACACAACTTAGATTGAGGCGTACCTTCGTTTTTTGGAAAGATGACTTCAAGATCTTGAGTTTAGGCTCAAGAATCATTGCATTTGGACCTATCTAGACTTATGTTTGGCCCCTACGCTTGACTATAGCACTGCTACTACTATGCTTAGCGTAGCTCAAGCATAGGGCATTTTCCTTATGTGTAGCTCAAGCGTAGTTTTGATGATTCTAACTAGTTTTAGATACTGTATACATAGCTCAAGCGTAGCAATACTCATGGAAACCACTCTTTTTTAGAACCCCCTCGACTTCGTTGGTACGTTTCTCGAAGTTTTGGCTCTGAAAAATGTCGTTTTCCCTATTCGAAAGACACTTTTTGCTTGAAAACTCATTTTTTTCTCTCTTCTTGGATAAACACAAGCACATCATTGGTTCATTTACCAAAGTTAGCTCGTTTCTTTATTAAGCTACTGAAAGACGCTTTAACATGCAAACCGCATAAAAATACTAAATAATGGAATGATAAAACATAACAATAGCGAGTTAGGGGCCTAGAATGGACAACATTTGGCACCTATCACACCCCCAAACTTACATATTGCTAGTCCCTTAGCAATGAACACATGAGAACTTTGAAAACACCTCATGATGATTATTTATTCTAACTATTCTACACTAATCCCTTGTTTTCATGAGGGTCGACGATTACACTTATCATGTGTAACTAACCTTTTAAACCGCTAAGCAATGCCTAGTGGATAAGTGAAGTCTCGTGAGAGTTAACTATACTACCCACAACTTCTTCATTCTTCATTCTCACGCATTCATGCATTCACAGACTCATTAACCAAACCATGCTATTGTATACAAGATAACAAGTATACAAATATTTCCACTCACTACCAAGTAACAACTATCTTGAGTTAATGTTGATAATGGTCCCCACTAGAGTAGACAACTTCATTAATCTCTACTCCCAATCCGGACAACCTTCCGTGTGTAAGTGAACCCCCCCAACAACAAATTAATATACTTTTCATATCTCTTCATCGTTTGTTTCTTTTGCTATGTTTTTCACTTCATTTTTTCCTTCTCTTTTTATTTTTCTTCTTTCTTTTTTTTTTCGCTTCATTTTTCACTTCATCTTTTATTTTTCACTTCCTTTCTACTTCACTTTTTTTTTCATATATTTTTTTCATAGCATTCAAAATTTTTCCGACCCAATACTCAAAGATCAACTAATTTAACAACAAGGGTCATGTTCATGTGCTTATAGGTCAAAATCGTTCTTCTCGGTTTTAATTTCACTAATCCATTCACCTATGTAAAACCACATCACATCACCTCACTAACTCAATCTAATCATTACTCTCATGAGCGGGAATATCGCATCACATATTACTCATATATTATAAACACAAACTTAATCAACTTGTAATGCAAAACACTCATGCATAAAAACAAAGAATTTTTCAAACTTTTTTGTTTTGTCAATTTTTGTTTTTCAATCATTTCCTATAGCTAACTATACCTTCCCCCCAAACTTAAATTAAACCATGTCCTCATGGTTCACAATCATACTCATGAGAAATAATATAGTTACTCTTGAAGCGCAGTTCTGGAATTTCAACTCTTTATGCTCGTCTTTCCCCCCAAACTTAAATTGAGCCACCTGTAGAAATTTCATCAAAGCACAACTACCCAATATCATAGCAAGGGAAGAAGAAATATAATTATCATTTTCCAGAAATTATTACTCAATATTGCATAAGGAAAGATTTTTTTTTTTATTATTATTATTTTATGAAAGAACTTTGATTTGGCCTTAATGGCCTACAATCTTACGAATTGAAATTGCAGAAATTAAATGAAATACTATTCTACAAACCGAGGCTAGAAATTAACTATCACAGCCTAGGACCAATGTTTAACGTCTTTGGCATGACGTGGCCACTTGCTTCTAACCTGTATCATACACCTGATCCACTAAACTGACAGATGCCAAACATTTCGGCCTCGGATCAATCTCCTCATAAATCTTCAGTCGTATCTTGAACCTCTCATTTTTGAATTCTACCTCTCCATGGGGGTAAACTGATTTAACTCTAAATGGTCCATCCCATCTTAATCGGATTTTTCCTACAAACAATTTCAATTTCGAATTACACAGTCATCCGTTCCGGCTGAGCTTAAAGAACTTAAGACGAATATGCTTCGCATGATGCACTTTTGTCTGAGCTGTGAAAATTCGAACATCCTCATACGCACAATTCCGTATCCCCTCACACTCAGTTCTTAATCGCGGATCTTCCCAGGCATACAACTTATCAACCATGTTTATACTCAACACTCGCTCATCTAGAAAGGGATCCTTAAGAGGGGTGTCATCCTTAGTAGGCTCTATGATCATTCATGGTACATGATCAACTCTAGCAATATTCACACCCTTTTTATCATTCAACACACTATCCTCTTAATCCTGCATTAAACTATACAACACAACCTCAGGAAACGTATCTTCAAGCACTAATTCCTGTGGAGGAATAACTGGAGTTCCAGGAAAATTTCTTGATGCTCTCTCTGGCTGCGAGTATAACGCAGCTTCCAACGCCATGATGACTTCCGAATTAGATCGATGTTGGTCCTCCCAATTCTCAAACTTTGCTTCCAACCTTTTCATTACAACCTCCAAATTATCTCTTGCAAGACTCTGCGATATAACTTCTTCAACTACCTCATCAATAGTATCTATGTTAAAACACTCTGCTGGTTCATGTAGCTGGTAGTTGATATCAAAGACATTCATCCTCATATTTAAGTTCCCAAAAGATAGATTAATAGCCCCTATTCTGCAATTAACATATGCATTTGCCGTAGCAAAAAAGTAGTCTTCCTAAGTTAACAGGAATATGTCTCCTTGATCTGTGGTCAGGTTCCATGTCTAGTACCATAAAGTCTACGGGATAGTAGAACTTGCCCACTGGAACATTGACATCCTCCAGAATTCTTCTCGGTTGTTTAGTTGATCTGTCTACTAATTAAAGCACCACCGAGGTAGGATTGAGCTCTCCAAACCCTAGTTGTTGATAGACTGAGTAAGGTAACAAATTAACATTCGCACCGAGGTCAAGAAAAGCTATACCAATCTCTTGGTCACCAATGACACAAGGAATAGTGGGAGCACCGGGATCATTCCTCTTAGATGAAGTATCACTTAGTAAGATTGAGCTCACTTGTTAAGTCAACAAAATATTTTTTCAAGACCTTAGTTTTACTTTTCCTTTTCTGCATGCAGAAGTCCTTAAAAAATTTAGCATAGGGTGAAATCTGGGCGATAATGTCTAAGAGAGGTATATTGATCTTGACCTATCAGAATGTTTCCAACATTTCCTTCTCTTTATGCTTGCCATACGAAGTCAACTCTCGAAGACGTTGAGGGAAAGGTGTTGCTTCCTCATAGTTTGCCCTATCTGACTCTTCTGGTAATGCCTAATCAATTTCCTCCTCCTCTTGGGGTTGATCTTTTTGAATTTATTCAGTCTCCTTTTGCTTGCTCGTCCTCTCTTCATACTGCTGATCAACCTTATTCTCCACCTCCTTTCCAGTTCTCAAAGTCATAATGGCTTGGATTGTCTCATAATTAAGTTCAGCAAATGAACCAAACTCCATTACTTGGTTACTCTTTGGATTAGCCACCGGTTAACTAGGTAATCTTCCATCTTCAAGCCTATTCACCGCATTAGCTAGTTTCCCTATTTGGGCTTCTACCTTAGCAATGGATTGGGAATGAAACTTCAACAATTGGATGGCTGCCTGAAAATGATTAGATTGATTTTTAAACTCTCTCAAGGCGCTCATCATCTTGTCCTCAAAATCAAGTGGTCTGGACGGTGGATCTTGATTTTAAAACTGGGGTTGATTTTGGTTAAAGGGTCGGACTTAATGGGTATTATTAGACTAAAAATTCTGAGTAGTGAATGATGATTATTGGCTTCTGTTGAAACTTGGTTGAGGATTTTCAGTGTTATGAGAATGATATACATATGTGGGTGATCCTGCCAACCCGAATTGTATGAATTGGAAAAAGGATTATTGTTTAGGTTGGTCCAGGCTGCATTCGCATCAGCGACAACTATCGCATTGCCCTGATATTCATATTGGGAAAGGTTAGGTCCTATTGCTAAGACTTATTTAGAGGCTGATTGACTCAAATTAATGAATTTCTCGAGTTTTTGTCCTAATGCGGTTACTTGTTCTTTAACATCATCGTCTCTTCCTCCACTGAAGATATTATTATATGTCCTACCAACTCCATCCCTAGCACGCATTTTCAGACTCTTGTTGGAGCGAGTTATCGCTCACATTATCTAACAACTTCAAGACTTCGTCTACTGGCTTCAGTGTAAACTGACCTCCCACTACTGCATCTATCAAATTTTGTGAGTCTATCCTAGTCTAAGATAGAAATTACGCACTATATTCTGCTCAATAAATTTGTGATGGGGACACTTCTGCAAAATCTAATTGAATCTATCCCATGCATCATGAAATTGCTCACCAGGAAACTCTCTCAAGTGCGTAATTGCGTGTTGCGCCTCTTGGGTTCTACCTATCGGAAATTATTTTTTGAAAAATTCAGCTTTTAAGTTTTCCTAATTGATTTTTATCTCACTATCCAAATTAATATACCATCTTTTAGCTTTTTCTCTCAAAGAAAAGGGAAATAATCGCACACGCAACGTATGAGTGCCTAGATTCTCGATTTTTGCAGTCGAAGCCATCTCAATGAATTCGTCAACATGTTGATATGGATCCTCATTCTTGAGGCCATACAATTTGGGCAACATGTTCATAACACTAGATTTGATCTCATAGTGTTTGACCCCGTCATCTTCTGGAAATTCAGCATATGATTCATGAGTGGAAGACGTATAGTACCCTTTCAAGGACTTGTCACGCATCTGCATTGCGATTAGCCATCCTCTTGAAATCCAACTTCCTTCGAAGCTCTTATAGTCTCTTAGCTCTATGATTCCCACGAAAGGTTCTTTCAATCTTAGGATCAAAAAGTGTTAATTCAGTGTCAGGATCGAAAGGGGATTGCCAATCGCTCATGCACAAGGCGACTTTTTTTTTCTTCTGAAAAATAAAACTAACTACTTCTAAACTATTCTAATTATTAACAGAAAATAAAGCTAAAATTATACGCGAAATTAAGCTAAACTAAAACTACAAAGAGGTGCAATGACGCAATCTTCGCTACTCCGCTAATTCCCTTTGCGCTTTTCAGTGTACCTATCAATCACACAAAAATTCCAACTTTAAGTACACTATAATAATTCATTTCTATTAAACTACTAAAGTTAAGAATATTGTCAAGTCCACGGCAACGACGCCAAAAACTTGATACACGTCAATAGGGGTTAAAAATAGTGCTTAAGAATAGCCCCTTATGACGACAAGGTTTTACCTATCGCAAGTGCACGAGTCGTAATGTAGTACAATTTGGCTTCATAAAGGTTATTGTACCCAAGGGATTAAGTCGTATTCTGAACTCTCGCAACGTAATACTCTTAAATTGCTATGAAAGTATGATTTGTGATTTGTGAGATCTTAACTAATTAACTAATAAAGCAAGTAAAGATAGATTAAGACAAAAAAAATATTGATAAAAGCTAGGGTTTCCTTAGTCCACCACTAACCGCATAATATAACTATCTATTTCTTAATTTCAAGAGGGTGATCCATCACCGTGAATTAGATTATACCATAAATAGTCGAATATATCCCAAAAAGAATACCGTCCACCGGATTTGCTACAACTTATCTTCGGACATAGTGTGATTAGTGCATGCTATCTACTTTACTTTATTCTACTCCTATAATATAAAATTAAACTAAAGCATGTCTATATCACCTCGCCGAGGCATGGCCTGTATAAATCTAGGGTTTCGAGTGTTAAGCACCATTATCTAGAAAATCATGATATGTTGGAGAACACCAAATAAACATGATTGGTTGAGATAATACATTTATTAAATATAAGACGATAATAGAATATATCAGAAATAACTACGGTCTCTGTTCTACACAATCATCACATGTGTGGTCTTTAGTTTCTCCTCGTTACAATTGAAACAAATAAATAAACTACATTACATGGCTAGGGTTTTTCTAGAACACCCTAGATACTGAATTAGTTGCTCATGGTGGAAGGAGACTGCATCGTTGATGTAAAAACGCCCTCTATGATCTTTTTCTCCGGATCTCTAGGTCTTGAATGCCTCCCTTCATAGAAAGATGTAAATCTCTAGATATAATGCTCTAGAAATTATGTAATTAGAAGCTCCTTAGATCTGAATCAGACATTGGTATTTATAGAAGAAGTTGAGAAGAGTCCTACTTGTATTAGACTTGTCCCACTTGGAGTAAGATTCCTCTTTGATGTGTTTCTCCTCAATTCTCAGCCAAACCCCTTTAATATGATGTAAATACACCTTATACACGTGTTTGGAAGTGTTGAAGTCGAGTACAAAGTCATCCAGATCAAAACGGATCAATTCGGGCCAAACTAGGATTTCTAGTTGAATCTATAATTTTCAGCTTTCTCTACAGACATGTCTCACTCTTTTGATCATAACTAGAGCTACACAACTTGGATTGATACATAATATTTTTTGTTGGAAAGTTGACTTCAAGCTCTTGAGTTTAGGCTCAAGAATCACTCCATTTGGACCTGTCTAGATCTACGATTGGCCCCTACACTTGAGCGTAGCACTATAGCTAGGAAATTTTCCTTATGCGTAGCTCAAGCATAGTTTTGATGATTCTAGCCACTTTTAGCTACTGTATACGTAGCTCAAGTGTAGCAAAATTTATGGAAACCACTTTTTCTAATTATTTCTCCGTTAGAACCCCCTCGACTCCGTTGCTACATTTCCCAAACTTTCGACTCTAAAAAAATGTCATTTTTATTTTGCTTGAAAATTCCTCTTTTGCTCTCTTCTTGGATAGACACAGGCACATCCTTTGTTAATTCACCAAAGTTAGCTCGTTTATTCATAATCTCCTGAAACACGCTTTAACATGCAAACCGCATAAAAATACTAAATAATGGAACGATAAAACATAACAATAGTGAGTTAGGGGCCTAGAATTGACAACATTCGACACCTATCATGTAGTCTTCAGTTTCCCCTTGTTACAATTGAAACAAATAAATGAACTATATTACTTGGCTAGGGTTTTGTTAGACAACCCTATATATCGATTTAGTGGCTCATGGTGGGAGAGATCAACATCATTGATATAGAAATGCCCTCCATGGTCTTCTGCTCCGGATCTCTAGGTCTTGAATGACTTTCTTCTTCAAAAGATGTAAATCTCCAGAGATAGTGCTCTGAAAATTAGGTATCTAGAAGCTCCTAAGATCTGATTTAGACCTTGGTATTTATAGAAGAGGTTAAGAAGAGTCTCACTTGTATTAGACTTGTCATACTTTGACTAGGATTCTTCTTATTTGTATTTATCTTCCATTATGAGCCAAAACCCTTTAATATGATGTAAATACACCTTATACATGTGCTTGAAAGTATTGGAGTTGAAAACAAGTCGAAGGAAGTTAAATCGGACTAAAACTCAAATTCTGATAAATCTGCAATATTTTAGCACATACCACTCCGCATATGCATAGAGGTTCCTATGCATATGCATAGGACGTCTGCCTTTGTATCCGCATGTATGTGTAGAATTGCACTTTCTGGCCTCTTTTAGCTATTGTCTGCGCAACAAAAATGATGAAAATCACTTTTTTAACTTTTTCCTCCTTTTGGACCCCTTTCACTTCTACTTTATGTTTCCCATAGTTTACGGCTCTTAAAATATCCGTTTTCCCATCCGGAATGCATTTTTGGCTTAAAAATCATCACTTTTCTCCTTTCTTTTTCTCTTTTGCATAGGTCACTTGCATAACCTCAACTAATTCACCAAAATTAGCTAGTTTCCTTCGTTAAACTCCTGAAACAT
This sequence comes from Cornus suecica, assembly GCA_963922005.1. Lineage (NCBI taxonomy): Eukaryota > Viridiplantae > Streptophyta > Magnoliopsida > Cornales > Cornaceae > Cornus > Cornus suecica. The sequence goes on along the minus strand of OY998239.1, from coordinate 32,668,176 downwards.
ACTTAAACATGCAAACCGGATAAAATTACCAAGTAATATGATGATTAGATCTAACAATAGCAAGTTAGGGGCCTAGAATGTCTAACATTCGGCTCCTGTCACACCCCCAAAATTAAATAATGCTAGTCTCTTAGCAATGAACTCACGTGAGAACTTTGAAAACACCTACTGATGGTTATATACTCTAACTTTTCTACATTACTCCTTTGTTTTCGTGAGGGTCGACAATTGCACTTAGTATGTGCCACAAGCCTTTTAAACCCCTAGGCAATGCCTAGTGGACGAGTGAAGTCTCAAGAGGGTTAGCTATACTACCCATAACTTCTCCATCCTTCATTATCACACATTCACGCATTCACATACTCATCAATCAAGTCATGCTATGATATTCAAGACAGTATAGACACAAGTATTCCCACTAACTAACGAATAACAACTATTTCAAGTCAATGTCAAGAATGGTCCCCACTAGAGGAAGCAACTTCGTTAATTTCTGCTCCCAATCCGGATAACCTTCCATGTTTATGTAAACTTTTCATACCGCAAATTAGTCTACTTTTCATATCTCCTCATTATTTACTTCTTTTGCTATGTTTTTCATTATTCTTTTTCTATTTTTCCTTTTTTTCTTTTTTCTTTTTCCTTTTTTCCCCCTTCCCTTCCTTTTATGAACTTTCTAATGGTTTTTAGCAGATGTTGGGCCAGTGACTCTCAAGCTAGACAACTTTAGGGCACTTGGTGATAAAGCACCCCCCGGGCTTAATAATCCAAACCATATAGGCTCGACTTTCAAAGAATTTCCACTATTTGTTTTTTTTCATAATTTTTCTCTATTTTTTTCCACATAGAATTCAATATTTTTCCGATTCAATACTCCAAAATCAACTAATGTAACAGTACGGATCATGTGCATATGCTTATAGGTCAAAATCATCCTTCTCGGTTTCGATTTCATTAATTCATTTTCCTATGTACAACCACATCTCTTCACTAACTCAATCTAATCATTACTTTCATGAGCAGGAATATCGCATCACATACTACTCATACATCATAAACACATACTCAACCAACTTGTAATGCAAATCACTCATGCATGAACACAAAGAATTTCTCAAAAAATGAAACCATGTCCTCATGGTTCTTACTTACACACATGAGAAATAATATAGTTTCCTTTGAAGCGTAATTCCGGAATTCCAACTCTTTGTGCTTGACTTCTCCCCCAAACTTGAATCATGGTACCTATAAAAATATGCAACAAAGCACAAATACCCAATATCATAACAAAGGAAAAGAAACATAACTCAATCAAACTTCCAAGAATTAGTACCCAACATGTAACAAGGAATGTGTTATTTTATTTATTTATTTTTATATATTTTATGACAGAACTTTGATTTGGCCCTAAGGGCCTATAATTCTATGAATTAAAATTTATAAATTAAATGACATCATATTTTATAAACCGAGGCTAGAAACTAATTTTCATAGCCTAGGATTAATGTTTAACGTCGTTGGCGCGACGTGGTCACTTGTTTCTAACCCGTATCATACCCTTGATCTACCAAACTAATAGATGCCAAAAATTCCAGCCCCGTATTAATCTCCTCATAGTTCTCCAGTCGCTAACCATACATCTTGACCCTTTCATTTCCATGTCCTAACTCTCCATGGGGGTAAACTAATTTAACTCTAAATGGTTCATCCCATTTTAATTGAATTTCTCCTTGAAACAATTTCAGTCTCGAATTACATTATCTTCCCTTCCGGCCAAGCTCAAAGAACTTAAGACGAACATGCTTAGCATGATGCACTCTTGTTCGAGCTTTGTAAATCCAGACATCCTTATATGCACAATTTCGTATTCCTTCACGCTCAGTTCTTTCGTGAATCTTCCCAGACATATAACTTATCTACCATGTTTATAATTAACACTCGTTCATCTGGAAAGGGATCCTTAAGAAGGGTGTCATTCTTGGTAGGCTCTATGATAGTTCATGGTAAATGATCAACTCTAGCAATCTCCACACCCTTTTATTTTTAGTCACCAATTGTTGTGGAAAAATATGTGGAGGCCCAAACGGCTCTCTTGATGCTCTATCTGGTTGCGAGTAAAAGCAGTTTCTAACGCAGCGATATATTTCAAATTGAATCGTTGTCGATCCTCCCAAGTTTCCAAGTTTGCATTGAACCTTTTTATCACAACTTTCAAATCATCTCTTACTAGAATCTGAGGTACAACTTCTTCTACACTAAAGCACTCAGCTGGCTCAGGTAGTTGATGATTGATATAAAAGACATTCATTCTCAACTTCATGTTCCTAAAAGATAAATCCATAACCCTTGTCCTATAATTAATGCACGCATTGGCCGTAGCCAAAAACGGTATTCCTAAGATAACAGAGATATGTTTCTTTGGATTGTGGTCATGTTCCATTTCTAGAACCACAAAGTCTACTAGAAAGTAAAACTTATCCACTTGAAAAATAACATCTTCCAGAATTCCCTTTAGTTATTTGATTGACCTGTTGGCCACTTAAACCATTACCGAGGTAGGACTGAACTCTCCCAACCCTAGATGCTAATAGACAGAATAAAGAAGTAAGTTAACACTCACACCCAGGTCAATAAAAGCTCTACCAATCTTCTGGTCACCAATGACACAAGGAATAGTGGGAGTACTGGGATCTTTCCGCTTAGGTGGAGAGTTACTTAGTAAAAGTGAACTCACTTGTTCTGTCACGCCCCGTTATTCCCGAGACTCCAATCTGGAGAATCAGCGAATCCCGAGGTATGACGTCACAAAAAACGACCACTAGAATCAATAACAACAACGACACACATGGAATAAGAATGAATACAAAGTATTCCATGCCACCTGGTGATAGAAACTCAATAATAAATTCTAACGAAAATCCGGCAAACTTCTGTTTGTAAATGGAACATCCGGATAACCCAAAAATAACACAACAGAATAACCTGCCCATAAAAACAGAAATATAATCAATGGCATGTAGCCCAACATTCCAAAAACCTACTAGGGCTGAGGTAGTGGAAAAGAACACCAATATCTCTACACAACCCCTCTAAAATCAATAGAGCCCCAAATGCTCAATGAAATTATAAAGAAAGCCATATGGCGATGCCGAAAAGGTATAAAGGCACCCCAAAACAACAAATACCGACTGAGCCACCAAGCTCAAATAAGAATACACAAAACTCAATAGTAGTGCCAAACAGATACAATGGCACCCCAAAATAATAAATACATGGACTGAAGATACAACACAAGGGAATCTACCAACAACCTGGCTCCTAAGAGAATAAAAGAATACATAAATATGACTACGGAAGGAGGAACAAAACTACCGTCCCAAATCACCCGTATCGTCGCCGCCGAGTATGCCGTCCTGCATCCACCTGCAAACCTGCAACCTGTTGTGGGGGTAAGCAAAACCATGCGCTCACCATAATACCAAAACATCACACTCATAGCCATTTAGAAAATGCTAACCATCCCGTGTGCATGCATCTATCCTAGGTCAGTCAGTTGTCTCATGTGGCACCCACGCCAAACAGAGACCCCAAAATAATCTTATCAATAACCTCAAATCTACTCAATAATCACAATAAAACACCTAACGAAAAAAATAACCCCAACGCATATACTAGATCAAATCAACGTATATATATATGTATGTATAAGACCCCGTAAATAACTAATCATATCTCGAAAGACGTACACAACCAGAGTCTAATACGCGCCCTCATCTAGAATACCACAAGAACTCGCTTCTTATCCCTCCGTGCACCAAGCACGCCGTTTCGAGTTCTAGGAGATACATAGGTCACTTGATACGGATACATTGATACCATTTATTCCACAAGGGTAACATAAGGAGAAAAACCCTAGTACTAGATCAGACTAGACCATTACTATACAATCTCCAATTCATAATGCCTACTGAGGCACATAAAAGTGTTACTGGAGTCCTTCAGTCCCAAACGGATGTCGAGGTGCTCGGGTTTTTTTTTAAAGAAAAACATTGAACCCCTAAGGATTCAACCGGTTTTTAAGAAAAAGTTAGGACCCAGTTAAATCTGTTTGGTTCCTACGTCTCCGAACCCAACCGAAACAACATGAATCACATTAAGTGTGCGTAACTCAGCATCACAAGTCCGGGCTCAAACCCAAGGAATAACTATAGGAGAAAGAAGAACTATTAGAGTTCAACTGACAACCATTTTAAAATAATTTTTAAACTTTTCTCAAATCTGGTCCTAAGACCTTTAACATTTATTTAAAAATTTATAAAAATAATTCTGAAAGAATGCCCAAACAAAACTGGGTACAGGAAGGAATCCTAGATAACCAGCTAGGAGAAACCTGGATTTATCGACTTATAACGACGCCGAGATCTCGGAAATAACATCGAGATTTCTTAAATAGGGGGCAACCCATGCACTAACTTACCGATTTTACAAAACAATTTCAAATGGAATTTTCTAAAATTTCTTTCAACAACGAATTTCTACCGATACTTTCGGTACTGAGAATTCAAAACATATTTTATAAAACAGGTATTTAAACTTCTGTCTTTCCAAAAATAATTAACAAGTCTCGGGGTAAACGAAGAAAAAGTTTTATAAAAATCCCCAAGATTTAAGTTTTCAAAATTTTGAATATTTGACTCCAAAGATTCGAACCATAACCGAGGTTTCAAGAACGGGACAAACCATGCCCTGAATTCACTAAATTCAGAAGAGTACTTATGGAAAGAGATTTTCAATAGACACGACAAAGAACCGTCTATAACTCATACACTATCAAAGTGGAAGAATGAGCGATAAGCTCGAAATTACAAAATCCAAGGGAACAAGGTCAAACTAATGAGCTCTATCCGACCCTTACCCGAACAATACTCCACACTATCGGAGAGGTCTATCTATCATCCTGTGATGATACTAATCACCAATCACAAAGGCCTATGTGGCCAAGATCACAATTTCGACTATGTCTCAATATATTGCTACCCAGCTCAACTAGAGCCCAACATACGGGGAACCCTTATGCCCCAATGTCACTTTCACTTGTTATCTTTTAACTTTTAGTTTTCACAGTTTCGTTTACACTAGGAAATTCACAATTTTCATTATAATTTAATCACGATTAAAATATCAATCACAAACATCGAGCCCAAGAGAATAATACAAATCTCTAATTAAAATTCAGACATAACCTGCTCACTATCAATAAGCAATAATAAAAGATAATCTTAACAGATAAGCACATGTCAAATAAATGCTCAATATGAATGTCAATGCAACTACAGTGCAACCCTAACTGCATGAGTGTTAAACAAATATCCAGGAATCCCAAACCGTTCACTGATGGGGCAACAAACCCACAACAGGAAGGGTGGGTGTCGCCAAATAGAGTTCGGAGACCACAAGTCCGTCCGGAATCGGCAAGTGAAGCCCAAGCCCTCACCCCCCCAACTTCTAGAGATTTGAGAGTTACTAGCTCCCTGGGTGCTAGACCACCCCCTGGCCAGTTGTTGCGACTATCCAAACGGTCCATACATGTACATGATATAACTGAGGCATGCAACTCACACCGAAACAATATATACATCATGGTGTTGTATGAATGCAAAATGCCTCCACATGAATGCAATATACTCAATAAAACAACATAAAAGCCAAGCAATCTCATACAAAGCATAATTCAAAATTGAAATTATATAACAAATCACTTTCATTTATCTCAAAAATATCCAGGTTCTTGATTACCCCATCTTCATAACTTTTATATGCTAGTATGCTTTTAATTTAATTATCAATAATTATTTTCAATTTAATCAACCCTAGGGACAATTAGACAATTCAAATTCGCAATCCAATTTCTTTATAATTTACGAGAAAATCAACAAGGGAACTAAAATCAGGTCTATGTTTTGACGTCCCTCATTCTCGTGGATCCCCTAATATATTTTTAATTTCAATAAAGTATACATAATAGAGGAAAATCAATTAACCGGATCTACGTCCACATACAACTTCTATAAACCTATTTCGAACTCAAGGGGTACTAAACCACCTATATCGATTTAATTTAAATAGGTTTATAAATATTTTAACTTCTCCGAGAAATAAAGTCTATTTAATTTCTCATAGGAAACAATTTATTTAATTTCTACGAAGTATTTCTATTTCCGACATCATTTAATCCAATTATGGGTATTTTATATATTTTATAAAATTCCTAGATTTCCGTCTATCACTAGGAATTTAATTAAACATTTTTATTTACCCATAAACATGCAACGAAGATGTATTAACGTTTTATACGTACTATTAGTGAGTGGTAGATATCCATATATATAAGAATATATATATGTAAATTCCCACCTAAAATAAAGCATACAAACAGTCTCGAACTATCCCGCCGTGAATAGTGCCGGTGCCCGAATATATTGCCCGTCGACCAAGTTGTCCAAAAATTTTCCCGCTCGGACCGAAACGACCGCCTTACTGTCCTATTCAATATAGTTAAAACCCATTAGCGATACATAAATAAATTTGAACAAATCAACAAAAAATGAAACTGAAAATCATACCAAAAATCTGAAATTCCCGGCGAACCGCTCAATGATTTCGCACAAATTCGGATATATCGTGTATGACATTGAGAGCAAGCTATCCTCATAATTTCACACCAAACGAAGCCCGAATCGGCATTGAGTCGACCGAACTCGGTCTAGCCGAACTTGGTTCTGTCCATCACGCGCCACTACGACGTGAACCAGCGCCGCCACGTCCTCCTGTACGACAGCAGGATGCCGTCGTCGCCCTCCTCTGTCAAGCAACCATAGATCGGCGACCAAACCCTAGCAACAACGTTTTCTCTCTCCCTATCGCGACGTCTCTACACTGCGACCAGCTCCGGCGTCGCTGCTTCTCAGCCAGCGAAACATCAGCCTTGCCGCCGTCGACCATCGCTGTAGACCCTCGCCATCAGTCTAGAACTTCGATGACCTTCAACCTGGATGCGTCTCTCTCCCTTTCTTCAGTCGCGATTATGTCCCTTCAATACCCGACCCCTCTCTCTCTCTCCCTCGCCGGCTGCGAGAATTGATGGAGATGGAAAAAGGAAACCTGGTGATCGTGAGGAGGAAGAAGAAAGAGTCGTGAGATGGTGGTCAACTTCTCATCCCTTTCTAGCCAATTATACACCCACCTATACATATATATTTAGGCTAATTACCAAAGCCACTCTTACTTTTTCCATAATTGCACAAGTGACTTTCCCATTTTCCATAATCACATAATAACCCCCATGTATCCAAATATAGATAAATACACTTGTGACCCTCGAATGGTCTTTAATTAAAACTAATCCCTGATTCTTTATCAAATCTTCCTTTTCGTAATTAATCATAATAAGAATTCTATTTTCCTGAAACTTAAGAAATAATAATAATGTGGAAAAATTTCCGAATATATATACCGGAAATCGAAAAATAATAATGCTTGAACCCGTAAAATACATGGGACACAAAATAGATAATATAAGCCTAAGTAAATACGTCGGGGTTCGAAACTCATCCACTTATTAAATCACCGAAAAACCCACGGTCTCTGAATAACTAATAAAATTCGGAATAATTAACTCGGTTACAAAATCGGGTATGAATATTTATATAAACCAAATTAAATCACTAATCGCCTAACGATTTATATTACCCGCCCCCCGTAAACTCTACGGATAGCTAATCAATAATAATAGTCAGATTTAATACTTTGGTACGAGACTCAACTACCGAATCACTGGAGTCGTCACTAATCCAAACAACTAAGGCACGTAACTTATTCAAACAGTAATAAAGTAAAACCACATCAACCCAAATTAATCCACTAACACGTATCACATACATATAAGCACGAAATAATGAACATGGTAATACAAATACTCCTAAGCACACAAGTCAAACAAGGCACGTCAATTAAATGAAGCACATACTAATCCCATTACAAGGGAAAACGAAACGTCGAACCCCTAACACACTAAATGCCGAACTCGCACAGTTGAGTCGAAACCTTTAACGTCGGTGAACGAAACGTACTGTCATCCAGTCGAAGCACTAAAGCTAAACGTCTAAAAGAATCCACGTAATCAGCACTAAAGCCCACGTAAACCTCTAGCCACGTCTGAAACATAAAACATCACGTCAACGTATCACCAAGTCGGAAACAATACTGCCACATCAAATCATATAATCTCCAAGGAAAGTCCACAAAATCATCGAGGAGAAATCGCAACGTCGTCCAGTCAAGTGCTGACGTAAACACGGAAAATTTATACATGAAATACCAAGAATAACCATGATATCATGAACAAGTGACGTCATAACCGAAATTAAATCGAAAAATAATTCCAGAAAATTGGGAAAATAATATGGGGTGTTACATGTTCAGTCAACATAATCTTTTTCGGGACCTTATTTTTACCTTTTCTTCTCTACGTACAAAGGTCCTTTAGAAATTTAGCATAGGGTGAAATTTGGGCAATAATATCTAAGAGAGGCAAGTTGATCTTAACTTGTCTGAATGTTTCCAACATATCATTCACCTTGGTCTTAGACATTCCATAGTGGTTGGGCTCACGAAGGTGATCGGTCGGCCAAACCTCGATTAGTTTAGCCTACTAGGCTTGGATAATAAATAATGATGATAATAATGTTATGTGCAAATAAGCCCTTAAATTTAACATAGTTTTCCCTATCACAAGTGCACGAATCAATTATAGTATAGTATAGATGAGATAGGGTATATCGTATCCACATAGACTATTAAATTCACAACTTCTTCTATAATTATTGTAACAAAATTGTGAAATATAATTTGTTTGTTTGGTTTTCTATAACTAATTTGACAAGAAATAAAACAACATAAAAGTAAAGATAGATTTTTGTTTTGGTGTTGAAAACAATGGATATAAAGATATATCTTATCTCTAACTCCACCACTAACCGCATAATATATCCTCCTAATCATCTAATTGTAAAGGGTGATCGATCATATGTGAATAAGATATATGGTTGCAAACATTGGCAAAACCTACCCTAATCCCAAAAATGGAACAATTAATCCATCATTGGTAGAATCCATCGTTGAACAAGTATAACTAGTACATGCATCTACTCTAAATTACTCCTACTAACATAAATTAAAAACAAGTCACTCATTATCTTTTCTTGAGCATGGTTTGTCTAAATCAAGATTGCATGTTAATTACCACAATTGTGTAGAAAATCATGAGTTAAGCGTCCGAGTTATAACCCATATTGAATAACCATGATTGAGTAAGATAAAATATTCATTCAAGCTAAGACAAGACATAGAATAAATGTAGAATCTTATATAAAATCAAACGTAATTACTCATCTACACAATCATCACATACGTGTCCTTCAGTTTCTCCTTATACAATAAAAATAAGAAAGAGTCTACATTACTTGGTTAGGGTTTTGTTAAAAATCCTAGATATCGGTTTAGTTGTTCATGGTAGTGGCTGTCTACATTGTTGATGTGGACACACCGTACATGGTTGATATTATTGCACAAATATCCCATGATAGTCCTTCAATTTAACGTATAAAGACTCCAATATAACACACAATTTAAACACACCCAATTGTAAGGGAGTCCCCTCTTTTTTATAGAAAAATAGGCGTCTTTGTTTGGTAATCTGATTGCTTCATGGTTAAGTCAGGAATGTATCATGATATTCCTTGGAGAATGGTATAAAATCACATCATATATGGTCAATATTGCATCCAAAATAGCCTACAGATCATTCCATACCGAGTCTGGCCGAAATGGATCCCACATGTGCATATACAAGTTGTTGATGTCTACTGGTCGTATCTAGTCTTACCGAGTACTTGGTGAGAATTCCACCGAGTACTAGGTGGCTCTGAAATGGCACGAGAACGCGCGTATGTCTCTGGAATGTTTCTCACTTTTGTACTACCAAGTACTCGGTGAAGGCTCTACCGAGTACTCGATAGTTCTTCACCTTGTATTCTTGTATTTCATTTTCTTTGCTCCGTTTCTCTTCTCGGCTTCATTCTTCTTCACTCCATTTGCATCCTTGACTTATGTTTGGTCCTTCAAAGGTCTTTTTTCCATGGTTTCGGCTCTCGAACAATCTTGAATCACAAATCTAGTTATTTCACCGAATTTATCAAATTTTACATGACATGGCCTGAAACGTCTTAAAACACGAAAATCGTATAAAAACACCAATATAATGATAAACATGAACATAACAATATATAATTAGGAGCCTTAAATGTATGATATTTGGCTCATATCAAGCCCCCAAACTTAAACTTTGCTAGTCCATTAACAATCAATTCTATAGAAACTTTTCTAAAATTCATGATGATTATGGTTTTAGTACAATAACTTAAACTATCTATTTAACTAAGCTATCTAACTAATTATTTTCTTTCGTGAAGGTGTACGATTACACTTAGCACGTGTAACAAGCCTTTTAAACTCCTCGACAATACTGAGTGGACAAGTGTAGTCTCGTGAGGATTAAATATACTACCCACAAATTCTTTTATTTTTCATTCTTGTATGCTCATGAAATAAAATAATAATTAATTATGCAAATGCTATAATTTCGTTAGAATAAAATGCATACAAGTTATCCCCACTCACTTATACATAATAAATTTCTTGAATTAAATCTGAAAGAATGGTCCCCATAGTGGTGAAAGAACTTGCTAATTTCTACAGCCAATCCACATAGCTTTATGTGTTTTTGTTAACATTCTCTATGGTAGACTAATTTCCCTTCTTCTACTTTTTTGATCAATTTTTTCCATGGCACAACTTCAATATAGTTTTTTTTTTTCCATTTTTATCCCTTTTCGTCTTTCTAAGTCTCCGTACTTTCTAGCGAGGATTTTTAATCTAACCAACTGGGCCCGAACTTCTTCCATGAGATTTATGCTCATTAGTTTTCTCCTCTTTTTATGCGAACAATGATATTGGTGATACCGCAACCTGATTACTCAGATCAAAGAATTACTTTTACTTTTTTTATTTTTTTTCATATTTTTATTTTCTCTATACTACTTCTTCATATATATTTTCTTTTTTTCTTTACTACTCCCCTTCTCCCCTTGTCATTGAAACAAAATTATTTTTTCGACTACATAGTAAAAGGTCAACTAGTTGTCCCATAAAGAATGTGTGTATGTGCTTTATAGGCCAAGACTATCTTTTTCGGTTTCAATTTCACTTGTTTATTCACTCATGTGGACCACATCTTAAAACTTTAATTAAATCAAACTATTACATACTCATGAGTGGGGTAGTTGCATACATAATATCTTTCTAGTCATAACATGTACATAATTCAACTTATATCAAATCTCAATCACATATTTTGAATGAAGAACTTAATAAAAAAATTTAATTTTTTTATTTTTCTCATTCCCTTAAAGCATATAATAACTAATTACTCCCCCCCCCCCCCCCCCCCAAACTTAAAGCGGACCATGTCCTCATGGTTTAAAAATAAAAAAAAAATTAGGAAATAAACTGTTACCTCCCTTGAAGTGTAATTTTGGTTGCTTCATTATATTGCGTATATCTCCCCCAAACTTGCTTTGGATGATCTATTGAAAAATAAAACACTATGCAGTACCCAAGATCATATCCAATAGAAAGACAATACTTAATTAAACCAAAATAGTAATTATGAAGATTTGTTTTTCAAGAGAATGAAATTTTATTAATAAAGCACACATGATTTGGCCATAAGGGTTAATAATCCTATAAAATAAATATGCAGAAAATGAAATAAAATAAATGCAAACCATGGATAGAATCAATCCTAAATGGATTTGGTGGGAAAAATAATAAATCAAAAATAATTAAAAATAAAATACATAGAAATAAAATTCAATATCCATTCCCTATTCCTACGAATTTTTCCTCTATTCCCCTTCTAGCCACTTTTGTTAATCTTGGTGTCTTCCTCTTCTTGTGCATCTTTTTCTTCTGCAAATAAATCTTGTTGATAGCTACACCACCAACTCTTCTCTTCATGGGTAAATAAGTCCATAAACTTCCAATGGTCATAATCCTTAATGTACATTATCTCAGCTCCCATCGGTGGCGTAAAATCACTTCCCAATTGCTTAGTAATCATAAATTGTATCAAGAATGGTAAAGGTAACTTCCATTCTTTAGTCCACGAATATGGTGTAGGAACTAACCATCTCCAATGATTCACCATGTGTTCGTAAATAACTGAAGGAATAGACACCCAATGCTTAGTTCGAAATTGATAGAGAGTATCTATCACCTCATAGTCGCACTTATCTTTCCAATTCGAAGGGTATACTTGCTTAGCAAATAATGTATTGAGAAACCATAATTCAGGGTCAAGAATAGCCCTAGGTATGTGATGAGGCTGAATTCGAGATGGTTCTTCCACATAAATCGTCTTCACCATATAACAAAACGATCCATATGGAGTACCGTATGGCTTAAAATTACCTTTTATCTTCGGAGGCTCTTCATGAGGTATTCCCCATGCCATAATTATTGCTTCAGGGGAAACTTCTATACTCCTCGTACCTCCTTGCACAGTGGTGCGTAGAATTTCACCATTCTTTGTATTTTCAAAACGCATATTTTGATAGAAATCTCTCACCACATTAGGGAACATGATGTCGGACGCCGGAGTTATTAATGGAGTTAACATCCGTTCTTCTAGCTTAACCATCATCTTCTTTATTACTGGCTCCGGATATCCATCCGCATAAAACAAACATTCACATGCAATCTTATAAGTGGCTAATGAATCCTTGCCTTTGACTGCCATAGATTGAAGAAAAAAATGGATTCCTACTTTTTCTCTCTCTCAAAAGGTAAGAAATTGTGAAAAGAGGAAGGGAAGAGACCCTATATTTGTATCTTTAGATACAAGTCCTTTCTAGGAGAGGAATGATTCAATTTACAACAGAAATCTAGAATAGGAATTGTAAGAATGGAAAGTATTGACAAGGTAATAAGATTTAATGCAAAATTTCCCATAGTTGAAAATGATCTCATATTTATGGAAATCTTCATAAAATTCTTTTTTCTTTATTAGAAGCTACTAAAACTATATACTATACTATTATATTACAGTCAAAGTCCTAATTTGAAAGAAAAAAAATCAAAAGAAATAATTATATATGTATTAATTTTTGAAAATTAGAAAAATATAATTTTTTCAGGTTTCACCGAGTACTCGGTGGGGAAACTACTAAGTACTCGGTAGTCTATATACCAAGTTTTTTTCAAAACTACTTTTTCTTTAATAAATATATATATATATATATATATATATATATAGAACATAGATAATAAGTCAGTATATATACTTTAATAAAATATAAATTAAATATATATATAATACATAAATAATTATATCAAATTAATTAAAATAGGAGTATATATTTATATAAATTAGAATTTAATAAAAATATTTTTTGAAAAATCGTACCCTCCCCCCAAACTTATATCGTTATGTCCTTATAATTGAAAAATAGATAAATTCAAAGTAATTTGCTCAATAAATACCAAAACATCCATTTTCATTCATTTTCTAATATTTTTGAGGGATTTGAGTACAAAAATTGCAAATAAAAAGAAATAAAGTAAAAAGTACAAAATAACTATTCATGGCTCGGCCTAAGGCAATATCTAGAACATAATCTATGCCGGCATATGATCGACTACTCTCAAAATCCTAAGACTCGGAAGGTGGTGGTGGTGGACAAGAAGTGGAGCTTAAGGTTTTCTCCATTAATGAGTTTACCTTTAGTGTTAGTTCTTCCAATTTCCTCCTCATCTTCTCTTGATCTACCACAAGTTTTTCATATTTGTTTTTAGTTATCGGTGTGGTCTCACCTTCCTTCTCATCATCCTCTTTACGTAATCTAGATACCATTCTATGCCAACTTGAAAGCTCAAAATATTTTGGCCTGTACTCATTTTTTCCAATCTTCTCTATCAGCACACCATTATCTTTCATTAACTTCATAGCCAATGTTGGGAATGGAACCAAATAGGATGAGGCATTAACCTTGTTAAGACTACTCATGTCGTCCTATGTTTCATAGATATTTATCCAAATTACCTCTGGAATCAAGATCCAATGGTTCATTACAAAAGCGTACAAATCCTCTTAAAAAATCCCACGACGTTCATTGGTGTGTCCTCGTGGATGTGCTTGGCATCTAATAATAGTATCTATTATCCACATCTCTGGTGCATAATGTTTCTTGTTTGTGCACGTGTGGTACTTATTTCCAAACTTCCTATTCGTTACATCTTTAATAATAAGATAAGTTTGTGGGAAAGGTTTAGGTAATGCCGAAAATATAGTGTTAAGATTGGCGGGAAATTCATGTGGAATACTCCATGATCAACCAATAGATAACGGCGTGATGATTATAGTCTTCCCTTTAACATTTGTGTCCATCCTTTTGTCCGCCCTGTCGCTCACTTTCTTCATATTAAACCAAAACTCATGTAGTAATGATTTGATTATATATGTCGATGCGGGTTGCAATAACAGCTCTAACTCCTTACCCTTGATACATCCTATCCTCCATGATGCTAGCTCCTCATGCTCAAAATCCGAAACTTTGAAAATCCTTTCTATATTGAACCATTTTGCTATTGCTTTCTTAAGTATTTCTTTTATTAAAGGATCAATCTTGATTTGGTCGGATGAAGAAGAAGATGGTGTAGGGAAAAGTTGTCTACTGGACGATGCGGTGGTGCGTGGTTTCTTCTTTGGAGCCATTACTTTTCTACACGTTTTATCAAACACTTAGCGTGCGGTAGTTAACGAGACTATGGCTACTATGCTTGGAAAAACTTTGAATACCCACATATCAATCTTTACAATGCTTGCTAGAATGTAAACAAGTGATCGAATATAATGGTCCTTGATTTAACAGATTTCCCTTCACAAGATTTTCTTTTCCATTGGTTCTGAATCTTTTAGACTGCTTCATGTAGATTTCTTCATCTAGATCACCATGTAGGAATGTAGTCTTTACGTCAAGCTATTCGATCTCAAGGTTCAAGATGGCTACCAGGCCAAGAACAACTCGAATGGAGGATATTTTCACCACAGGTGCAAATATTTCTTCAAAATCGATGCCCTTCTTCTATCTGAATCCCTTCACAACCAGCCTTGCTTTGTACCTTAGCTGTGGTTTATTTTCTTCAGCCTTTAGCTTGAGCACCCACTTGTTTTTGAAAGTTTTTTTTCTTTACGTTAGCTTGAACAAATCATATGTGTGGTTCTCATGCAGTGATTTCATCTCTTCCTGCATGGCTTTCATCCACTCCGCCTTTTGACTATCTACAACAGCTTCCTGGTAGCTCTCTAGTTCTCCCCCATCACAATGTATCACATATTCCATGGGAGAATATCTGTGACTTGGTTGTCGTTCTCTAGTGGATCTCCTTTGACGATTAATAGGGTTTTCTTATGCATTTAGTCCAGGCTGTGCATCTTTATATACTGGATCTCCTTGAACAACTCCCCCATCATTTTGTGCTCTCGGTGGAGTAACCGGGTCTAGGTTAGCCAGTAACTCTTCGGGTGACTTTGATTTCTTCTGTTTTTCAATATCTTAAAAGCTCAGATCTTCAAAATACACCACATCTGACTTCTGATGATCCTTTCATCGATAGGATCCTAGAGTCTATAACCAAACTCTTCATGGGAATAACCTAAGAAGATGCATTGTTTAAACTTTCCATCAAGTTTGGATCTTTCATCTCTGGGGATGTGGACAAATACTCTACAGCCGAACACCTTCAAGTATTTGTAAGCATCATCTTTCCTTGTCCATACTATTTTTGGTACATCACCATTTAGTAGAACTGAGGGAGATAAGTTGATTAAGTCAATCGTTGTTCTCATTGCTTCACCCTGGAAAGGATTTGGCAACTTAACATTAGATAGCATGCACTTGATTCTTTCGCAGATGGTTCTATTCATCCTTTTCTGCAAGGCTGTTATGTTGAGGAGTTTTTGGTAATGATTTCTCAAGTCTGATGCCGAAGCATCTGCAAAACTCCTCAAATGGTCCTCTGTACTCGTCACCATTGTCTGCACACACACTTTAGTCATTTTCCAGTTTCTCTTTCAACCTTTTCATGAACCTGGTCTTTAGTTTTCAAGCCAAATGTCCATAATTTCCTAGAAAGGTCATCAATAAATGTGACAAAATAGAGGGCACTTCCAAAAGTTCTGGTTTGCATGGAGTGTTGACACCCAAACTTTCCATAACATGTGGTAGCCTATTATTCGACCACGTGGCATGCACTTGGCAGAATTGAAGTCAGCTATGTGGAAGAAAGCAGTTCCTGATGACCTGGAAGATGGAAGATGGCGGTTACGGAAGTTATATAGAAGAAAGCATTTACTGATGACCTGGGAGACGAAAGAAGGCAACTGCTAAAGTTACTTGGAAAAAAAGGTTTTTGATAACCTGGAAGATCAAATAAGGTGATTGCTAAAGTTATTTGGAAGAAAGACAACTGGAAGATGGTAGTTGTAACCGTTAATGGAAGATGTAACTTCGGCCGACATGTGGCAGTCTGGAAGAAAGATAGTTGGAAGATGACAGTTCTAACCGCCAATGGAAGATGTAACTTCTACCAACACGTGGCAGTCTGGAAGAAGGACAGCTAGAAGATGGCAGTTGTAACCGCCAATGTAAGATGTAACTTCTACCGACACTTGGTAGTCTTGAAGAAAGGCAGATGGAAGATGATAGTTGTAACCACCAATGGAAGATGTAACTTTTACCAAAACGTGGCAGAATATAAGATAATTAAGCAAAGAAGTGGGTAGTTTTATGGACACTTGGCACACTCTGGAGCAAGGTTGAAGACTACACACACATGCACATTAAGGCTATAAATAGAACACATTATGTAACTTTTAACCCCCCCCCCCCCCCCCCCCCCCCCCCCCCCCCCAAAAGCACAATATGAACTCTCAAAATGCAATTTCTGTTAATGGTCATTCAATTATCATGTATTTCAATTCATGTAATTTCAATACAAGTCATTTCTTTTCAATTCCTTTACTTTCATGCACTTTAAATTCATGAAATTTACTTTGTGCACATTCAATTCTTCCATTTATGTATCTTCTAACATTCAAATTCCAATAATTTACTTTAATTCAGTCATTTATCTTCCAACACTTAAATTCCAGCAACAATTTATTTTCCTCCATTTACGTTTTTTCCAGCTTCTATATATTTCTGCCAATTTTCACTCTCAATTTCTTATTCCTTTTTTTTTCAAACTTTAACATTTAAGTCCTTTTAATTAATTCAAAAAGTACCCAAAAACAATTGCTTGATCACAATCATCTTCCAAGAAAATAGTCTCCAGTTTTCTGGGAATTCACTCTTTGATTTAACTTAAATCTGACACGCTCGCGGTTTACTAAATTTGGAGAAGATTTGTACAAACATCTAGTGGCATGCCCGGTGGGACACGTGTAAAAGTTTGAAAGATATGCCACCAATGACCACTATATTGAATCATAATCTTACACAGGCCAGTATTTATTTTTCAACTTCTTTGGCGAGTCTTCCAATGACTATGCCGATGTCATGGCTTGAGGATCAACCACAACCAACTCTACCACCGTTTCAAATGTCCGTGGTGCATTTTCCATTTCAACAGTTGTCATAGCCCTATCTTTCACCACCACGACATCAGGTATATCCTCCAAAATTTCCCGGGAGAGATCTTCTAGACTCGGGGGGCAACTAGCTTCATTTTAGGCAAAATTCACTACTTCTTCCACCACAATCAACAGTATATGGGGGCTACAAGATGGAAAATCAACCATCTATTTGGCCATGTCACCATTCTTCTACTTAAAATTTTAGACGTTTTGTTTGACACATCACAAACCCTCCAAATTTTTGAGGGCATATGTTGACACCCAAAATTTTCATACCATGTGGTAGCCTATTATTCGACCATGTGGCATGCACTTGGTAGAATTGAAGTCATCTCTGTGGAAGAAAGCAGTTCCTGATGACCTGGAAGATGGAAGATGGTGGCTATGACAGTTATGTGGAAGAAAACAGTTGCTGATGACCTGGAAGATGGAAGAAGGCGACTACTAAAGTTAATTGGAAGAAATGGTTTCTGATAACCTGGAAGATGGAAGAAGCCGACTGCTAAAGTTACTTGGAAGAAAGATAGCTTGTAGATGGCAGTTGTAATCGTCAATGGAAGATGTAACCTCTACTGACACATGGTAGTCTCGAAAAAACACAGCTAGAAGATGGCAGTTGTAACCGCCAATGGAAGATGTAACTTCAACCAACACGTGGCAGAATATGATATAATTAAGCAAATAAGTGGTTAGTTTTATGGACACTTGGCACACCTTGGATCAAGGTTGAAGACTGCAGACACATGCACATTAAGGCTATAAATACAACACATTATGTAACTTTAACCCCCCCCCCCCCTCCCTAAAGGCATAATACAAACTTTCAACAATGCAATTTCCTTAAATTGTCATTCATTTTATCATGTATTTTCAATTCCTTGTATTTCAATTCATGTAATTTCAGTACAAGTCATTTCTTTTCAATTTCTTTAATTTCATGCACTTTAAATTCATGAAATTTATTTTATGCACTTTCAATTATGCCATTTACGTATCTTCCAGCATTCAAATTCTAGCAGTTTGTTTTCTTGCAGTCATTTATCTTCCAACAGTTAAATTCCTGCAACAATTTACTTTCTTCCATTTGCGTTTCTTCAAGCGTAAATATATTTCTGCCAATTTTCACTCTCAATTTCTCATTCTTTTTTTTTTCAAACTTTAACATTTGAGTCCTTTTAATTAAGGCAAAAAGAACCCAAAAATAATCGCTTGTTCACAATTATCTTCCAAGGAAATAGTCTCCAGTTTTCTCTAAATTCACTCTTTGATTCAACTTGAATCTGGCCAGCCAGCACTTTACTAAATTTGGAGAAGATTTGTGTAAACTTTTAGTGGCACGCCCGGTGGGACACCTGTTAAAGTTTGAAAGATATGCCACCAAAGACCACTATACTGAATCATAATCTTCCACAGGCCAGTATTTATTTTTCAACTCCTTTGGTGAGTCTTCTAATGACTATGCCAATGTCATGGCTTAAGGATCAACCATAACTAACTCTACCGCCATTTCAATTGTCCCTGGCTCATCTTTCGCCATTTCAGCAGTTGTCGCAGCCATATCTTCCACCGTCACGACATCAAGAATATCTTCCAGAATTACCGGGGGGGGGGGGCAACTAGCTTCATTTTAGGCAAAATTCACTTATTCTTCAACCACAATCAGGGGTACAGGATGGACAAAACATGGCCAATCAACTGTCTACTTGGCTATGTCACCATTCTTCTACTTAAAAGTTTAGAGGCTTTCTTTGATACATCATAATGCCTCCAAAATTTAGGGGGCATATGTTGACACGAAAAATTTCCATACCATGTGGTAGCCTATCATTCGACCATATGGCATGCACTTGGCAAAATTGAAGTCAACTATGTGGAAGAAAGCAGTTTCTGATGACCTGGAAGATGGGAGATAGCGGTTATGGAAATTATGTGGAAGAAAGCAGTTCTTGATGACTTGGAAGTTGGAAGAAGGCGACTGCTAAAGTTACTTGGAAGAAATGGTTTCTAATATCCTGGAAGATGGAATAAGGCGACTGCTAGAGTTACTTGGAAGAAAAACACTGGAAGATGGCAGTTGTAACAGCTAATGGAAGATGGAACTTCTATTGACACGTGGCAGCCTGGAAGAAAGACAGCTGAAAGTTGACAGTTGGAACCGCCAATGGAAGATGTAACTTCTACAAACACGTGGCAGTCTGGAAGATGGCAGTTGTAACCACTAATGGAAGAAGTAACTTCTACCAACATGTGGCAGTTTCGAAGAAAGACAACTAGAAGATGGCAGTTTTAACCGCCAATGTAAGATGTAACTTCTACCAACATGTGGCAGAATATGAGATAATTAAGCAAAAAAATGGGTAGTTTTATGGACACTTGGCACACTCTAGAGCAAGGTTGAAGACTATACACACATGCACATTAAGGCTATAAATAGAACACATTATGTAACTTTAAACCCCCCCCCCCCCCCCCCCCCAAGGCACAATATAAACTCTCAACAATGTAATTTCCTTAAATTGTGATTCACTTTATCATGTATTTTCAATTCCTTGTATTTCAATTCATGTAATTTCAATACAAGTCATTTCTTTTCAGTTCCTTTACTTTCAGTCACTTTAAATTCATGAAATTTACTTTGTGCACTTTCAATTCTGCCATTTACGTATCTTCCAACATTCAAATTCTAGCAGTTTACTTTCTTTCAGTCATTTATCTTCTAGCACTGAAATTCCTGTAACAATTTACTTTCTTCTATTTGTGTTTCTTCCTGCTTAAATATATTTCTGCCAATTTTCACTATCAATTTCTTATTCCATTTTTTTTTCAAACTTTAACATTTTAAGTCCTTTTAATTAAGGCAAAAAGAACCCAAAAAATATCGCTTCATCACAATCATCTTCCAAGGAAATAGTCTCATGTTTTCTTGGAATTCACTATTTCATTCAACTTTAATCTGGCACGCCCGTACTTTACTAAATTTGGAGAAGATTTGTGCAAACATGGTGCAAACGTTAGTGTGTATTAGATCAAGAATATTTGGTTTTATTGATGGAGGATAATTGCAAAATGCAACTTGTGTTGTTTCCCCATAATGCAATCAACATAAGTGTGTAATGGCGTACCTTTAATTCCGGGCAAGAGCTCCTTTCTGGAAATTTTCTTGAGTCCTTTCTTGCTCATATGACCGTGTATTTTGTGCCATAACTCGGTGGGAACTTTCTTCTCGATTGCATTTACCTCAACCCTGCATAGTTTTTCTTGCATTGTGTAAAGAGATCTGGTCTTCTTTCCTTTGGCCACCACAAGATTACTTTTGGTGAGCTTCCACTTCCCATCTCCAAAGTGATTGATGTAGCCTTCATCATCAAGATTTTCGGTGGAGAACAGGTTGAGATGAATGTCTAGAACATGTCTCACATCTTTGAGGAGTATTTTGCATCCATTGCTAGTTTCCAAGAGAATATCGCCCTTACCGATAATTTTGTAGGTTTCATTATTTCCCTTCTTTATAAGTCCGAAGTCGCCTGATAGGAGCCAAATATCATACATTTAAGGCTCCTAATTATACATTGTTATGTTTATCTTTATCATTATATTTGTGGTTTATACGGTTTTCGTGTTTTAAAACGTTTCAGGCCATGTCATGTAAAATGAGTTAAATTTGGTGAAATAACTGAATTTGTGATTCAAGATCATTCGAGAGCCAAAAACATGGATAAAAGACTTATAAAGGAAAAAATATTAGTCAAGGATGCAAAATCAATGAAAAAGAATGAAGTCGAAAAGAGAAACGGAGCAAAGAAAATGAAATACAAGAATATAAGGTGAAAAACTACCGAGTACTCGGTAGAGCCTTCACCGAGTACTCGGTAGTACAAAAGTGAGAAAAATTCCAGATACATACGCGCATTCTCGCGCCATTGCACGACCACCGAGTACTCGGTGGAATTCTCACTGGGTACTCGGTAAGACCAAATACGGCCAGTACACATCATCAACTTGTATATGCACATATGGGACCCGTTTCGGCCAGACTCAGCATGGAATGATCTCTAGGCTATTTTGGATGCAATATTGATCATATATGATGAGATTTCATACCATTCTTCAAGGAATATCATGATACACATTCCTGACTTAACCGTGAAACAATCAGATTACCAAACAAAGACGCATCTTTTTGTATGAAAAAAAGGGGTCTCCCTTACATTAGAGGAGTTCTGTAGAGATTAATATAAAGGTTGGAATTAATACATACTGTCTTGGAGAGTATGTGGAAGATCAACCATGGAGGACGTGTCTACGTCAACAATGCAGACAGTCACTACCATGAATAACTAAATCGGTATCTAGGGTTTTGTAGCCATGTAATGTACTCTTTCTTATTTTCTTGTATAAGGGGAAAGTAAATGATGTGTATGTGTTGATTGTGTACATGAGTGATTACGTTTGATTTTATATAAGATTCTTCATTTATTCTATATCTTATCTTAGCTTGAATGAATGTTTTATCTTGCACAATCATGGTTATTCAATATGGGCTAGAACTCGAATGCTTAACTCATGATTTTCTACACAATGGTGTTAATTAACATGCAATCTTGATTTAGACAAACCATGCATAAGAAAAGATAACGAGTGACATGTTTTTAATTTATGTTAGTAGGAGTAGTTTAGAGTAGATGCATGTACTAGTTATGCTAGTTCAATAATGGCTTGTGCCAATGATGGATTAATTGTTCCTTTTTTGGGATTAGGGTTTTGTCAATGTTTGCGACCCTATATCTGATTCACATATGATAGACCGCCATTTACAATTGAATGAATTAGAGAATATATTATGCGGTTAGTGGTAGAGTTAGAAATACCCTAGATCTTTATCTCCACTGTTTTCAACCAAAACAAAAAATATATCTTTACTTTTATGTTATTTTATTTCTTGTCAAATTAATTTTAGA
This sequence comes from Cornus suecica, assembly GCA_963922005.1. Classification (NCBI taxonomy): domain Eukaryota; kingdom Viridiplantae; phylum Streptophyta; class Magnoliopsida; order Cornales; family Cornaceae; genus Cornus; species Cornus suecica. The sequence continues at coordinate 32,645,406 of OY998239.1, read as the reverse complement.
AATCAAACAAACAAATTATCTTTCATAATTTAGTTACAATAATTATAAATAAGTTGTGAATTCAATAGTCTATGTGGATTCGATATACCCTATCTCATCTATACTATACTATGATTGATTCGTGCACTTGCAATAGAAAAAACTAGGTCAACTTTAAGGGTTTATTTGCACATAACATTATTATTATTATTATTATTATTTAATACCCAAGCCTTTTAGGCTAAAATAAACAAGGTTTGGCAGATCGATTAAGGTTTTGGCACCGTTGCCGGGGAATAACGAATTTCTATAATTTTAAATAATTATTATAGCTAGATTATTTATTTGCTTTATTTTTATTTTCTTCTTTTTAAAAGTTGAATTGTGTGTTTTGACGAGGTACACCAAAATAAGTGGAAGGAGAACCAGAGAAGCAATTAACCACTGTTATGCTGGACTATTTATGATTTTTAAGTGTATTTAACATTATTGTGGAATTCTACTTTACTTTTCTTGCTTAATTTCTATTTCTTTTTATTTTTACTTATAGTTGTTAGTATTTAAATAAAACAAATATATATATATATATAATGTATTACGCCTATACCAACTCGGCCAATATTTCGTATTATAATACATATAATCCGGGTTGGTTAGACGATCCCAATTTTTTATATCACCAACCATAGATGGGAAGTCAATATCAAAGCTTAAATCAAGATCCATGATATTTTGATCAACCATCGAGTTCTCAAGTATATAATCAAGGAATAGGTTTTTCATCATGGAATCAAGAGTACTACTCTCAACCATATAGTAAATTCCAATTTGAGGAGTCAAATCAATATTTTTCCCAAGAGCCATTGAGTTTTGAAGATAAAGTTTTAGCATCCTTAGGGAATATTGAATCAACCACTCGTGACTGTGAGGAGATTACACACAAGGTAAACAATTCGTACTTACAATTAGACAATCAAGATTTTTATTCATATTATTTAAATCAACATTAGTACAAAGATTTTGTTCTGGATATAATTCCAAGTTCACCTCCCCTGTCAAATAAATTTAAAGATAGTGTTGTGACTGCCCTTAGCACGTTAGAAGCCGAATCACAATTACCCCATTCTCATTCACAATCCCTTTGTAAGTTAGAAACCCTAGTAGGGCAACTAGCCAGTGCTTTAAATAAAATAGAAGAGAAATGGCCACGTCAAGCGGTAGTTTATACAATAGACCAAAGTATAGTTGAGCTAGGGTCCTTTAGTGATGAAGAGGAAACTAGTCCATTGTATACAACTTATGAGGACGAGGAGGATGATTATAATCAAATAGAGGAACACTTCAAGGTAAAAAATTAAACCTTTCAAGAAGAGTCGGTGCAAGTAGAGGTTAGAAATGAAGAATTTCCTGAAGTAAAGAAAGACTTCACAAATATTAATCGGGATAAACAAATACAATCTAACCTTGTTGAGACCGCAACAATAGAAAGAGCATTATATGGAGAGTCATGGTAAAACCACTAGAGTTGCTACTAATCACCTCGAATATACCATTCAGTTATGCACAAATAGAATTATCAACATCAGAATCTGAAGAACCTAAAAAGTCAATTGCGACATCCTGTGAATTCAAAGAATCAATTTCCCCATGTCTCGAGGAACATGTTCATGATAATATAAGAGAGGAATATTATGTAATTAAGGGGATTGATGAGGTGATGGAAGACATATTACTTTATGCGTTGATGAAAAAATCATTGGACTCAAGGATTAAAAATGAGATGAATATAGAGCTTGTTAAATAAGGAAAGTTATATGACGATTATTATTTGCTTGATGTCTTGCTCGTTGCTGAATATTCACAATGGACACCGATTAACGACTTACTTCCCAAACTTTTCAATAGGAATTAAGTATTTTAGTGAATGAATGGATCAGAAATTAAAAAGGAGTTTGAAAGAAATTTTTCAGCAACTATGAAGTACCAAGTACTCGGTAGTATGTTCACCGAGTACTCGGTGACTTAAATATCGAACTGAACCTGGCAACTCGACTGTTCTTATTAGGGCTACTCTTCTCTCTTCATAAATCACTCAAAACTCTTATTCTCTACCAAAGAACTTGCACCCTAACCCTCTTATACCTTCATTGCTCTCGATCCAATGAGAATCAAGCTTTGAAATCCTCTAAAAATCATGTGTATTAGCCTATATATACACACACATATATATACGGTCATTTTTCCCTTAAATCCTCAAATTTTGATCATTTTTGCTCAAATCAAGCTTCAGATCTTCATCATATCCCTAATCCGACCAAAACCCACCAATTATTTCATTCCAAAATGCACAAAAATTCCCTCATTCTCTCCCATTTTTGAACCTATATATATACCCATATATATACATCAGTTTACTCCTCAAAAATCACTTAAAACCATTCAAAATCATTTTAATGGCACCCAATAAGAGGAATAGGACTGCAGAGGAGGGAGAATCATCAACAACATGTGCCGAGATGCGAGAACGATCGGCCCAAAAGGAGGTCGTGTAATGACAAAGGGCAAGGGAAATCGGGCTTGCCAAGGATTTTTAGCTCGATCATACTTTAAAATACGCCGATTTCAGATCCGGGCCGAAGTCCAAGACAAGCGTGAAAAGGTTGAACAAGAAGGGGTTGAGGTCGTTGTTCACTCTGGTATCGGCTTTGTATTACCCGAAGATGGTTCACGAGTTCTATCACAACCTAGTTTATGATATGGCGACCGGTTTTTCTATGACGGTGAGAGGTCATTATTTCACGATTGATACCGCCCTCATTGTAGCAGTCTGGGCCATACCGGATGAGTGTCCAGAGGATTTACGGGTTGATTTTTCACCTCTTCCAGATCCATTCCCTGACGTCCATGAGATAGTATGCCGGATGTTTCAAGGGCACTATGGGGATCCGAAGAGTGTGACATGTGTGGGGAAAAGGTATATTCCCCGGAAGTTATGGTTTTTGGAAACCATTCTCTACGATCAAGTTCACCCTCGCGACCACGACACAGAGATATGGGGTCTTCTTCTGGAGTTGATGTACTATTTCTATGCTCGCCACTAGGTCTCGTTTCCGAGCGTTATAGTTCAAATCATACGGATCGTGCTGCAGGAGCTCTACGATGACATGGTAGTGAGGCCAAAGAAATGGTTACTTCCCTTTCCTTTTCTGATCACTGGCATTTTACGACATCTAGGTATACAGCCGGTTGAGGGAGAGGAGGAGCGTACTGTTGACTCACCGATGGCATATGGAGTCTTTAGCCATTCTCATGACAAGATAAGTCAAGGGTTGGAGGCGGCGATCACTGAAGACACTGAGGAGAAAGATGATTCTGAGGCTGATGAGGGTGCAGCAGCTGGAGAGGGTGCTGATGATGACGAGGTGACTAGAGTACAAACAATTATCATATTTTATATGGGAAGTAGAGGGATCATCTTGACCTAAGGGTTTTCTGATTGACACTTGGCATTATTATTTTATGCAGAAAAATCTTAATCTTAGGTGCATGTTTTACTTCGGAGGTGATCTTAATGTATGCTGAAACTGTTAATTTTTTCATTTAATTGGAAATGATATGTAGTTTCATGAGCTATACTAGATTGATCTATGTTTTGGAATACCTTTTGCATGCTTATGAATGTTGTGATAATGTTGAAAGAAGGAAACATATAAAAATACAAAAAGTAGTTCTTCAATCTGAGTAACCGGGCCTCTTGCTTCGGTAAGCATTGAGTGTTCACGTAAAAAGAGGAGAAGAGTAATGAGCATAAATCCCATGGAAGAAGCTCGGGCCCAGTTGGTCGGGACTAAAAATCCTTGCTGGAAAGTCCGGAGCTTGGAAAGACAAAAAGGGATAAGGTGTAAAGGTGCAAAAGAATAAATTATTTGAAAATGGTGTTTTTATTTTAGCGATAAGGTTCAAGTTAACAATTTGACTTCTAGTTTGGATCTTCGATTGAATTATCATCACGGTTGGTGAGGAGATTATCAGAATTAGTCTGTATTGTTTTCATCTTACCTTAGTACTTGCACATGAGAATTTTCATATATATATATTTGTAAAACTTGACTTGTGCATTCTTGAGTCTATAAGGTATGTGTGCTAATTTTCTTCACTATCGTGTGTATAATAACTGAGTTAGATTTGAGAATATGATGTGGTTATGATTAGCTTGATGTCTCTATTTCCTTGCTCACATATTTCAAAATACAAAAATATTTTTGTTGTTTTTATTATTGACATTTTGCATACATGCATTTAGTAGTAGGGTCATGCTTTTAGTAGAGATATTTGTTACTCGAGAATCTGGATATAATCTTATAGAATACTTTATCTTCATATTAGTGCTTGGTCATAGATTCTCTAGTGTCTCCTTTGTTATGTTTATAATATGTTTTTATTCATATATCTTTGCTTGTCATTTCAGTGACAAAAGGGGGGGAAATGTATTTAGTAAGGGGGAGAAAGTGTTTAGTTAAGAGGGATAAGGTTTTTGTAAGGGATAGTATATTCTCAAGGGGAGAAGGAGTATGTTTGATGATTATTATGCTTACATTTGCGTTATTGTTATGTTTTTCTTATTATGATCATTTTATATTTGTTTTCCACAATTGCGTTTAATGGTGTGTTCAGTTTTATCGTTACAGGATTGGTAGACCATCATGAAAGCAAGGTGGCAGTTTATATCTATGTTTGTCAGTGTGTGTTCATAGGTATAGATGTTATGTTGTTATTTGTGAGGCTATATTGTAAAACATGGTTTTGTCTCAGAAATGCCAAGGGGGAGATTGTAAGAACATTTTTTAGTAATGTGTTATTTATGGCATGTTTTAGACAATAATCATGTTAAATGTTAAATAGGTCATTTTGGTTTCAACGACATCTACAAGTTTCAACAAAGGCAAAATCAAGCATTGAAGTAGTGCAGAATACAAGTGTATTGCAAAAGTGAGCTATTGAGAAAAAATGTCTCCTGAAAGGAAAAAATGGCATTTTTTGAAGTCATCACTTCAGGCAAAAAGTATCGTGGAGTCAAGATGGTCATTTTCGCGCAGTTGCGGAGAAAAGTGGTTTTCACAAAAATGCCTACGCTTAAGCCTACGCTTTCAGAAGCAAAAAATGGCTAGAAAGTGAAGTTTTACGCTTGAAGCTACACTTAAACCGTAGCGATGACAAAGATTTTGAATTTTTTTGATATTTTGCCTATTATGCCCTCATTTTGATTCTATGATGCATGGACGACTCCTATACCTTGGTATACGTGCAATACATATAATATACATCAGAGATTAGGGTTTTTCTGAGGTGGATGTGAAATTACTAAAAAGGGCGAACTTAGGGTTTGTTTCATCATTCTCTATAAATACCAAGGTCTACAAGAGAGAAGGCTAATGTTTTTGAGGGAGATCTCTGCAGTATTTTATCGTTCACATTCTTCTACAGAGATAGAGATAATGAGAGAAAATATCATTGAGTGATTCTTCTAGTTCTCTCTTGTTTTGGGGTTGATTCTATCATGCTTCTACATTGACGATCTTATGCATGATTGAATGACCTAGATTCTGAAAAATCTACACACCGCTAATTGCAACTTGGTTGCGTTGATCCATTTTGAGAAACGAAGCCGTGTGAGTCTCGAGATCCAAGTAGAGGCTTCGTGGTGATTTGATCCATTGAGAAACGGAGCCATCTGAGTATGGAGATCAGAGCGAGAGCTTCATGGAACACAAGTGAATCTAGACTTTCAGACATTGAGTGAAGAATAACGAATTACAGCCGTTGTAACTTTTGTTTTCATAGAGTCTGTACAAATTCTTTGATTCATAGTTCATCGATACCCGAGTGTCTCCGTGGTTTTTAGTTGGAGTCTTTCCAATGTTTTCCACGTAAAAATTCTATGTGTCTTCTCATGATTTATTTTTTTCACTTATATTCATAATTGTTTCATTTATCTGATTAGAGAATTAGGATTTGTGATTGATTAAAATGAAATTTATGCTATATAATTTAATTAATCGTAAAATGGACTGAAAGTCTATTCACCCCCCTTCTAGGCTAATTTCATTAATCGTCTAGGTAATTTCAAACCCCATTCCCCTCGATGAACTATAGATTTGTTATCTAGTCAAACCTTTTGTAAATGGATCCGCTAAATTTTCTTTAGACTTTATATAATCTATAGAGATTTTTCATTTGAGAGCAATAATTTCACGGTGTTATGTCTTCGACGTATATGTCGAGACTTACCGTTATATATATTACTTTGTGCACTTGCAATCGCCGATTAACTATCACAATATATACATATTGATGGCACAGGTTTAGGCTAATTTGGAATATCTTTTAAGAAATTACGAAGCCACTTAGCTTCTTCACCAGCTTTATCTAAAGCAATAAACTCATATTCCATAATGGATCTGGCAATACACGTTTGTTTCGAAGATTTCCAGGATATGGCTCCACCTCTAATCGTGAAGACATAGCCATTTGTGGATTTTGAATCCATTGTATCAGATATCCAATTGGCATCACTATAACCTTCAAGTACTGCTGGATATCTGGTATAATGTAATCCATAATCCATAACTCTTGGTATATCTCAAATACCTCAGGACCATCTTTATCGCAGTCCAAAACGGATTTCCCAGATTGCTTGTATATCTACTCAATTTATTAACTGAGTATGCTATATCCGTTTGTGTGTAGGTCATTAAATACATTAAGCTGCCTATAATGCGAGAATACTTTAGTTGAGAAATGTTAGGACCAGTAATTTTTTATAAATGAAGATTTTCATTAACAGAAGTCTTAACAAGGACGTTGTCTTCTTTGTTAAATCTTTCTAGTATTTTCTTAATATAATGAGATTGAGATAATACTAGACCATCTGATGTTCTAGAAATCTTAATTCCTAGTATGACATCAACAATGCTAAATCTTTCATATCAAATTTTTTTGTCAACATCTTTTTGGTAGTTTTAATGATATCATTATTAATACCAATAATCAACATATCATCCACATATAGACATACAATGACATATCCATGTTGAGTGTTTTTCACATAATCACATTTATCACACTCATTGATTCTGAATCCATTTGACAACATCACTTTGTCAAACTTTTCATCCCATTGTTTAGGTGTTTGTTTTAATCCATATAAGGATTTTACCAGTTTGCACACTTTATTTTCTTGCCCTGGAACTATAAAACCCTCAGGTTCTTCCATATAAATTTCCTCTACTAATTCACCATTCAAGAAAGCTATTTTAACATCTATGTGATGTATTTCTAAATTTTGCAATGCTACAATAGCTAGTAATAATTGAATGGATGTTATTCTAGTCACTAGTGAATATGTATTGAAATAATCTAAGCCTTCTTTTTGGTTAAAACCCTTAGCAACAAACCTAACTTTATATTTATCAATTAAACCACCAGCCTTCATCTTCCTCTTAAAAATCCACTTATACCCTAAAGATTTAGTTCCAGGAGGAAGATCCACTAGCTCACAAGTATGGTTGTGCATGATGGATTCAATTTCACTATTTATAGTTTATTTCCACAAAGGAGCTTCCAGAGAACACATTGCTTCCTTAAAGCTTTGTGGTTCATTCTCCACTATGTAGGTTAGAAACTCAGGACCGAACGAATTAGACTTTCTAGCTTTCTTGCTATGTCTAAATTCATCCTGATTTTCATTAGCTATAACCTCTTGGTTAACATCCTCTTGTATATTGATATAAGCAGTATTAGAACTTCTTTTAAAAGGATTTTTATCTTGTGCTTCTTTACAAGGAAATATATCCTCAAAGAAATAAGCATTCCTTGATTCAATAATAGTATTGACATGAATATCAGGAATATCTGATTTATGCACAAGAAAACAAAATGCACTACTGTTTACTGCATAGCCTATGAAAATACCATCAACAGTTTTAGGTCCTATCTTCACTTTCTTTGGTTTAGGTCCAACACTTTTAAGAATTTATAGGAAGGTTTTCTACCATCCCATAATTCATAAGGTGCCACATTAGTTTTCTTTTGAGGTATCTTATTGAGAATGTAATTTGTAGAAAGCACAGCTTCCCCTCACATATTATGAGTTAAGCCAGAGTTTATCAACATGACATTCATCATTTCCTTTAAAGTACGGTTTTTCCGTTCAGCTACCCCATTTTGTTGAGGTGAATAAGGAGCGGTAGTTTGGTGAATAATGTCATGTTCTAAATAAATGTCAGTAAATGGTGCTTCATATTCACCACCTCTATCACTTCTTAAAACCTTGATCTTTTTGCCAAGTTGATTCACAACCGCATTTTTGTAATGTTTAAACATTTCCAAGGCTTCATCTTTGCTTCTTAACAAGTATACATAATAGTATCTTGTACAATCATCAACAAATGTGATGAAATATCTTTTCCCATCTCTGGTTGGCACGGCTTTAAAGTCTCAAATATCACTGTGAATTAAAGCTAGAGGTTCAGTGCTTCTCTCAATGGACTGAAACGAAGTTCTAGTTAATTTTGCTTCAACACAGGTTTGACATTTTCCATTTATATCAAACTTAACTTTATGTATAGAATCCATGTTAATTAATCTATGAATTGTATCATAATTAACATGTCCTAACCTTCCAAGCCATACTTCAGATGACTCAATCATGTAAGTAGAATTAACTGTGTTATTATTAACTTTGGGTATAACAGTCATTACACTGAATTTGAACAATTCATCACTTAAATACCCTTTTCCCACATACACCCCATTCTTAGTAAGTACAAACTTATCAGAAACAAAGACTAGCTTGAACCCATTATTGCTTAAAAGAGAACCAGAAATCAAGTCTAATGTCTGGGACATGCATCACATTATTCAGAGTGAGTTCTTTTCCCGAGGTCATAAGAAGTTGTATCTTGCCTTGTCCTTCAACCTTGGTAGTAGAGGAGTTTCCCATGTACAGTTGTTCACCATTTTTTATTTCTTCATAGGTCGTGAACATTCTCTTTTCTGAGAAGATATGGTGAGTAGCTTCTGTGTCCACCCACGATTCTCTATTGTTGCTCACAAGGTTGACTTCTGACACTACCCCTGATAGGTTAAATTCTGACACATCAGTTGACAACCTATCCTCCTCGATAATGTGCACCTCAGTAGTCTTCTTTTTGGAATGATTATGTGATTTCACACTTCGACAATCTTTAACACTGTGCCCTTGCCTATCGCCAATGAAGCACTTCCCATTGAACTTTTTGTTCTATCCTTGGTCAGTCTCATCCTCTTGGAGCACTTGGTTAGTTTCATTCAGAAACTTAGGCAGAGTTGTAGTATTACTACTTGCCATTCATCTGTTATATAAATATACATACCACAATTTAATATTTTAATAATACTATAATATTAAAGAATTTGTCTTAAGCTTGTTTTTCAATATGTGTGTGACTAAAATATAATATTTGCAGTACTATAGTATTATTATTAATATAACATAATGTTTTACAAAATAAATATATCAATATTTAATGTAGCACAGTATATATATATATTTATATTTATATATATAACTATATATTCTATAATATATATACTATATAATAAAATTATATATATATTAAACATAATATAATATTAAAATAAAAGAACTTGTTAGGCCGAGTCTAGAATTAGATTCTATGTCCTTATGACATATTCGCCCCACTACGGTGCTAACGGTCTGTATAGCGTCTGTCTCCCAGGATACAACGACCTTTCATTCTCCAATGGCAACACTCAAAAGTGGAGAAACAGGCGAACCAACTTTGTGTAGTACTCTCTCCTACACTTACTACTATGTATGCAGAGAAAAGATAAGGAAAGAAGAAAATGATTTTTGGGATGATCTTTGCAAATGACCCGTGGGGGGTATTTATAGGCAATCACGTGCCTTTTCAGATGAGATGAATAGTCACCAGAAGTGATGGTTCATGTTGAACCATCACTAGTTATGTTGATTCAAATAGTTGTGTCTATTCAGTGTCTAACTGCAGACACAATTCTTCACCGCATACACAACTTCTCACGTAGACACAACCCTTCGTCACAACTCATTCACTTAATATTTCCAACATTTTCTCCTATGAATTTTGTAAAGACTAATTTCTATAACTGGATGGGAGATCAATTTATAAATGATAGCTTGGTTGTATATATTAAAAAAATAATAATTAAGAGCATAGATAACGAGGCTATCATCCAGCGGTTCTGAAAAGAAAAAATTTCGACGAAAATTGTAATCTTTATCAATGTAATATTAATAATTAATATTTTGTTCTCTATATTTAAATACAATGTAAATATGTTCAAATTAGAAGTTGAATAAATAATTTCAATTTTTATTTATTTTTTTCAATGGTTTTATTGTTTGTATTTTAATTAGATATCACTCAGCCTAGGAAAGTTTGTATGTTTGTTATGAAATGACTATTAATTCAACCATTATGTCATTATATTTATTGTTTGGAAAATTATCTGCTCAAATTTAAATAAGTGTTGCTACTAAATTAGGTTAAGAACGCTTTGATACTTTTTGAAACATAATTATTTTTGTGTGATTGTTTTTTTTCTTCCTTACATTGTGAAATTTTTTTATTTACTTATAGAAGAGCGTGAACTATATTTGTTGTATTAGTTGATGCCCTACCATTTTATAAAATACATTATACCCCTCCTGAAATAAAATCTTAGCTCCGGCCTTGGGTATGAGCCAATATTATATGCTCTTTTGATCTCCAATTATCCATCCATGGTGAAATAATTTGCTATCTTCAATAATTGTACCGTCTGATAATTTTTGTGATCGTTCTGTAAGCTCCCTAGCTATAGTCCACATTTGTAATATAAGATGATGAATGATTGGAGTTTCTTTGGTTTATGTGTAAGATTCTCTATATTTCTCTAATTGCTTATTGTTTTCTCCATTGTCAGTCTGTATCAGAAAGGAGAAATAACTATATATAAGAAGGGGAGAGAATGTAACCTTTTCACTAGGTGAGAACCATCAGGTTTCTCCAATAACCAAACTTTACCTATACCTACATTAATTCTGCATGTTAAAATATATTAGCGCTTAGACTCATTCATCTATCTAGATATTCCTAACTCATTTAGTATTATAGTCCATTTAGGATTAGTCTTACCTAGATTAGATTGACTTGTCCTCTATACCAAGTTTATTTTGTTCACCACACATTCTCTCCTATATATAGGAATAAACTTTAATATAACATTCAATACAGTTTCATATTCTCTTTATTGTCTTTATTATTCTCTCTATTATCATATTATCAAAGCGTCATTTCTTCTAACATGATATCAGAGTTTACCGAATCTTGGTAGTTCTTTCCGCTTATCTTCGTCTCTGCCGGAGATGATGCTCCATATCCCATCTCCGGCAGCGATCTTTAATTAATATATATTGATATATATATATTATATTCTTGGTGATATTTGTCTTTTACTCCACCAAAATTCTTGTTTCTTGCTTTCTCACCTTTTAGCGTTTGGGAGCCCTAATCTCCTATGGTTTTGGCCGTATTTATGAGTTTATTGATGTTGTTAGCCCTTGTTTATGAGCCCGTTTATGTGATTGTTGTTGATTCGTTGCTACTAGTACAGGTGGAGCCCTGCTTCCTTATGCTACCGATTTTGTCAGTACAGGTTGAGTCATGCTTCCTTATGCTACCGATTTTGTCGCTACAGGTTGAGCCCTGCTTCTTTATGCTACTGCTTCCTTATGCTACCGATTTTGTCAGTACAGGTTGAGTCATGCTTCCTTATGCTACCGATTTTGTCGGTACAGGTGGAGCCCTGATCCCTTATACTATTAGTACAGGTGGAGCCTTGATCCCTTATGCTATTAGTACAGGTGGAGCCCTGATCCCTTATGCTACCGATTTTGTCGGTACAGGTGGAGCCCTGCCTCTCAATTGTTTTGATTTGTTCGGAATCAGTATTTCAGCATCAGTATTTTTCAGAGGCGACTTTGTTTTCAGTTTCAAGTATGACTTGCGAAGATCTCAGTGTCCAACTTGAGGAGAATTGTTGGAATATACAAAATACAATTAGTGTGTCCCACGTCGGTTTCTTAGTAAACATGCTTGTATATTCAGCCTATATGAATAGGTCATTTATGTACAATTACAATACACACAAAAAATACAATTAATTCAATAATAAAAATTTATTATTGATATTCTTCTTCTTTTATTTCTCATTGATTTTCTACTTCATATAAGAGTTTTTGTTCTTTGTTTGTCACCCCCAGAAACTGGCACGTGTCTCCACAAAAAAAAGCTTTTCTCTTTTCGATCAATCAATTGTTTCTCGATCGATTGTCATCTCTTAGTTGATCGACCGAACCTTCAATTCTATATCATCTTCTCTGTTTAGGTGATTTAGAATTCTTCATTCAAGAATCAGACTCAAAATCAGTCGCTCTTGTCAGGAATCATCGCTTCCGCACAACCAATCTCACTCATAATCAAAATCAGAATCAAGATCAACCTACTGATATTTTTCATCAAAGTTCATCTATCAGGACGATTTTCAGGAATTTGTTTCCAAACTCAAGTTGATCTCTTCATTCCCAGCTTGAGTTTGAGGGGGGTTGTTAGAATATAATAGGGTTTAGGCTCATTCATCTATCTAGATTTTTCTAACCCATTTAGTATTATAGTCCATTTAGGATTAGTCTTACCTAGTTTAGATTGACTTGTTCTCTACACCAAGTTTACTTCACCACACATTCTCTCCTATATATAGGAGTCATCTCTATTGTAATTGATACAGACTTTAATATAACATTGAATACAGTTTCATATTCTCTTTATTATCTTTATTATTCTCTCCATTATGATATTATCAAAACATCATTTCTTCTAACACTACAAAATCTGATATTATTTAGTATTTCACCTACCAATTATCATACATTTAAGCATGAGTGGGTGCCTTAAAAAGACTTGCTCTTCCTATAGTTGAAAACATTATATGAACTCATCAAACAAGAATTAAGAAGATTGCGAAGAGTCCAATCACAGTTCTGGATGCAGCGTGCCCGAAATTTTTGGCTTAACGTTTGTGCAATTGAATGTAGCAGGGCCTTTGGGACCATTATATGCCAAATTAATATCAGCTACCTCCACCTCTTCACATGGCACACTCTTGCTACAATCAAGCTTCACGGCGAACTTTGTTGAGGACGTGCCTCGAATATTTTTGAAGCTCACTTTAGTAATCTTAACTTGTGATGGAGCCTGGAAACAATAGATAGATAGATAGTAGCAGCAAACCATAAAGATGGTTAAATTTAAGTATTTGTACTTTTCAAAATGGAAAGTACTAAAATGTAATCATTTTTTTTAAAGTATGCTTGAAGTACCTGATTGTTACAACTGCCGCTTGGACAATATTGCTGATCAATGATGACAGGGTTTGCAACATTGTCCATGATGATATCCTCGAAATGCATATCGGACGCACTGCCTGCAGGCGATGCAGGCCATGTTTTTACTCTTACGCCATTCGTTGTTTTGCTGAGGGTGCAATTCTTAACGGTAACTCCAACCACCGGTTGTTCATTTTGGTACTTTCCGAGACTTCCAACACTAATGCCATGGCCAGGTCCACATGTCACTTTTTCGACGTGAATCTGTTGGCAGCCATCACCAATCGACACACAGTCATCTCCGGTTTTTATAACTGTGTTAGAAATATTGACTGCAGTTGCACGCCCAATGTGGATTCCATCGGTGTTTTGGCTATCTTCAGGCGCAATAATGGTCATGTGTGCAAACGTCACATTCTTACCTCCCAAAACAGTGATATGAAACTGTTTGCTGTCCTTGGAAGTTATGTCGCGGATCAGTGCGTCATTGAGATAGTTTAGTCTTATATTCTGTTAGACATATAAAGTATTTACTTAACAACATTAGTGTCTAATTTTAAAGAATAAAATTACATTTGAATGTAACAAGAAATGAGAACTTAATATTAGCTTACAGAGGGAAGTTTTTTCAAAATTTTAGTTTTGGCAAAATCATTTTGTTTCCAAGCCATTGCACCCTGGCCATCGAAAGTTCCAGTACCCGAAAGGGTAAAATGATCAACGTGTTGAAAAGTAACCCATCCCTCAGTCTTGAATTGGCTGGGATCAGGAGAGGCCTTCACGGTGCCTTGGACTTGGAGCCCGATGGCAGCCTTGCAAGGACCTTCTAGGAGCACCGCACTTAACATATAATTTCCTGCTGGAATTGTCACTGTGCTCGGACTTGTCGATGCACATGCCTCTTTCCACGCACTCCTTAGAGCCTGAATTAATTCAGGAATTGCCTATATAAATATTCTGTTTCTAAACCAAAATATATGTGTATACAAAAATGATCTATTGCTCAGCCTAATACAATGAACGTTGGATGTGATTGACATAAATAAAAAAAATTGTTATTTATAGCTTAAAAGATCGTATCTAACAGTCATCTTGATATGAGAGAGTATGAATTTTCTTACTCAGGGGTGAGCAAGAGATCTTTACTCGATGTTTATATACGTATATGGGTCTCACCTCACAAATATCTGCATCCGGCTTTGCACCATATTTTGTAACGTCGAAAGTGGCTGAAGCTTCATTCGCGGCATGCGCTAATATGAACAAGAGAGAAATCGTCTTGATACCTTGATTCAAATGCATCTTCTAATTCTGTTCTTTAATTTCCGTAAGCTGTTTAATGAATTTCTTCTTGAGAAAAATACCATCTTCGTTTGTAGCTATATATACCAAGAAAGGGTGTCTCAGAGCCATTGAACTACTCATACAAAATATAGATAATGGCTTTTGAGGTCTATATATATTAGGAGGAATTTTTCTGATATTTTTGTTTCAACTTCCTACTAGGAGTATTGTTTTTGAGGCAAGTACAAGGAGCATTCTTTGGTACACCATTGGCGTGATAATCGAAAATGCCTCTTATTACTGAAAATAATTAGAGGTGAAAATACCCTAAACTCGCGGATATAGTTGACTCACTACAAAGCAATTTGATGCACACGATTTTTGCATTCTTAACCACTTCTTTTAAGTGGGGTGAAAACGAATAACTATATGCATGTATAGGGTGACTTATCAATTTTGAGTAAAAAAATTACTAAGGGCCAGTTTGGAAAGTCATGTCTTTGTTTTTGATTCTTGATTTTTTCACTGTTCATGACAACAAAACCATGTTTGGGTGTATTTTTAGGGAAAATGTTTGGGTGAACAATAATGTTAAGAACAAAACCACTTTTGGGCCAAAATCAGAGAACACCAATTTGGTATTTTTTTTTATTTGTTGGATTTACCCTTCTCTCAGTTCAACCAAATACACACACATACACACCCGCCACTGCCACCCCCACCACCACTGCAAATACACACACGCGTATATATATACACACACACACACCACCACCACCACCACCCGCCGCCACCACCACCACCACTGTAAATACATACACCCACACACCACCACCACCACTGGAACCCTAACCCTTAATTCGAAACCCCAACCACCACTTCAACCCACCACCACCTTCGGAATTGACCACCATCACCACCGGCTCTCTCTATGAAAACCCCCAATTTGTGTGTGTGTCTGATTGTGTGTGTGTGCATATGCGTGTGACAGAACCAAATACAATTTTTGCCCCAAACAACATTTTTTGTTTTTAGGGTGAGAAACAAGAACAAATACAAAGTCTGTTTTTTGTTTTTAGGGTGTGAAACAAATACAAAAACAAATGATTTCCAAACGGGTCCTAAGAAATATGAATTTATGAGATGGTTGATGGCACTAAAAGAAATCTTAAATTGGGCCCCAATATTTTTGTGACAAAAGTACATTTATGGTTAAAAATGATTTTTCTTTTTTTCTGGCACGAATAGTAAATTTTGTGGTGAAAGTTAAACTAATTGGCACAAATACTATGTTTTGTGTTAAAAACTAAACAAATGGTGACTAACACTGTAGATGCTGAAAATTGCACAATACAAGAATAGGGTTTCATTGATCATTTTTCTTTGTATATATACATTCTCTTTTGGGCTTTAAGCTGATTAGAGCAACACCCTCTTGCTTACATCATCATTTGTTCTCTTTATTATGTCACTAACTTGATCCCCAAGTTGTTCCAGAATATTTGGCTATTGGGCTTGTAATGGGCCCTCGTCTTTGGGCTCTGGTCATCTGTGTTGGGCAATTAGGTTCGTGGGTCAAAGGCTTGTTGGGTTGTTAGGCTTATAGGGAGTAATGCTTGGTGGGCCTGAAGAACCCCACGTGTACACAGCCCCCTCTTGCTTTTGGGCTTTCAAATGCTTAAGGCCCATAACCAGGAGTAACATGTGGTAGGTAGATACATCCCCTTTGTCAGGTGACGTGGCAAGGTCATTAAATGAGAATAGTTGTCCTCATCATTTAAATTCGAAATACACTGCCATCGTGGCCATGGTTTTCGCAATAGGGGCTGAGAAGACGTCTCGGTACTCCGTTTAGCGTGAAAAAGTGGCAGTTGGTCTCCTTCAGTAACTCCTATAAATATCCTTACATTGTACTTTGTGGGCTTCTTACTTCCTCATTTTATTTCCTAATTATAAATTCTCTCTGTAGATCTTTTCACCAGAATTCGCGTTTGTTTCCCAGAGAATTAAAAATCTTGCTAGAACCTCATAGGAGTTCATCTTAGTGTAAATTTCTTCTTCTATCTTTTATTCCTTTATGCCACAATGTCTGACATTGAGGACACCCGATCGGGTAGTGATCGTCTTCCTTCTTCTGTTGACCCTGATGCCTCTCTCAGCCCTCCATCAGTTGAATTGGTTAGGATAGTTAGATCCAATCCCCCCGAGGTTGCCCAAACTATCAATGTTGGTGGGGCCCTAACTAGGGAACAGGCTGAAGGTAGTTCGGGGATACGATTCTACGCAGATCCTCTCCCTGCCATACTTAGGAAATATATAATTTTGAAAAAGTTGAAAGAAATATATAATTTTGAAAAAGTTGAAAGAGAAAACAAATATTCCTGAAAGGGTGACGATCAAGCTTTATCCTAAGAAATTGGACTTTGGATTAGGATAGGGGGTTGGGGACGACCAGATTCTGCTTTCGACTTATCATTTTCAGGTTCTTCATTTCCCCATCCACCCTTTCTTCCTCTTCGTTCTGTCCACCTTAGGTCTAGCCCCACTCCAAGTTGGGCCAAATTTATTTAGGATCTTAGCCATGGTATTGCTGCTCAATTGGGATCTGGGTATGGATCTAGGTTTGGCTGAGATCTTGTTTTCTTATAAGTTAGAGGATCAGAAAGACTGTAGGGGTCGTTACAATCTTTTTCCCTTCTAGGGGAGGAAGATGTGTGATGGCACTGAGAAATCCAATAAGGGTTGGAAAGGGAGGATGATCGTGGTGAGCGGGAGTTGGAGGCATCCCGATTCGATTAGATTTGTTATCCCCAAAGCATTCAGCCAACACCTATTCCCCTTTTTCAAACCCTACCATAAGGGAAATTGTTTATGTGAGGTGTGCAATGATAAGTTGGGCAATCATGTTTTTGAATTTTTAAGAGAGCCCGATGTCCACAAAACTCCAGCTTTCATTAAATCTTGTTTAGATATCCTAAAATCTAAAGTTTGGGTAAGCCTTTAAGGATGTGCCCTAATTACCTGATTGGTGATGATTTACAGGAACTATCATCAGAAAGAGTAAGAATCATGTTGAGGATTCCCCAACCTAGCCTGAAGAGAAACAAAAGAGGGGATTAGGCACCTCAGCCAATCCTGTTAACCCTTCGGGCTCCACCCCTCCAGCTGTCAGGGAATTGCCACCACCACCCCCTTTGGGGGAGCCTCCAGTTAACCCGCCTCCCCCTCCTTCAGAAGAGGAAGTTGTTATCATCCCCTCTTCTCCCCTTTCAGGTGAGATTCCTACCACTCCGTCTCGGTCAGCTAGTGACGGGACTTCTGCATCGGCCGATGAGGGGGCACCTTACCGTCCCCGCCTCTGACGGGTGTCTCTCGTCCCTGATTTAAGGACAACCAGCCTGGACGATCAATCAGGCCCCGATTGCAGCCTCTCCAAGCGTGCGTGGGGAGGTTAGGGAGGCTGGAGAGAAAGAATAGCCCGTTCCTTGGAACCCAACAATAAAGCATCCCGGTGGCGATTTCTTGGTCAGGGGAAGTGAAACCATTAATAATCCTGAGGCCCTTTGGATTATGACACTTCAGATCTGGACTCCTGGTATCCGAAAGGCTATCCAGCGGGTGTCGAGGGGTGAAATGAGTCTAACCGGCCCCGAGATTGCTATGAATATGAGTTGCATGCTGCCCCTAACTTGTGTTTTTCTTGTTCCTCTGACTTGGAGATTGATCTTGTGTTACTTGTGTTTTCTAGCAGATGTTGTATTTAACTTAGGCCTATAATTTAAACCTAGAGAGTGACAGTAAGGCTCTCAAGCACTCGATAAAGCTCTCAAAGCTGAAGAAGGACGCCAGGTAGAAGGTAGCTGTTTTGCTGGTGACTGCCAATGAAAAGTTAGAAACTTAAGTCGTGCAGGCTATATCAACTAAGCAACAACTCTAGGTAGCTGAACAGAAGCTCAAGGAGATGGAGGAAGCCCATCAGGCTCTGACAGCCCAAATTCAGGAGTTGTTGGCCCAGAATGAGACCATGAAGGCTTCAAGCCAAAAGCTTCTAAAGGAGAAGGTTAAAACTAAGAACCTATTGACAGTGGAGATGTGCCATCGGGGTGGCAATCAGATGTTCAAGCGCTTCACTGACAACTCTAACTATCAGGTCGGGTTTGGGTTGAGGTCATGCTTTTAGGATTTCCAGCTCCCCATTGAGGAAAGGGGTTTTAGATCTGTGGAGGAACTGGATGAATCCCTTTGTATAGGCCCTTCGTATGATGACCTAGAGGTGGGCCCGGATGACCTCCTCTTCTGCGAGTTTCTGACGAAACCTCTTCCCGAGTTTGTTCCCGCTTTTGGCCCGATTTCATCTAAATTGGTTACGGTCCCCAATTCTACTGCTCTACTCAATCCTACAAGGATAGCGAATGCCGGCATCCAGGAGGGGGCAAGTGTTCAAGAGGGGGCCGTTACCAGGGCTAGTAACAAGATTGAGACTTTTAGGCCTCAGTTCAGATACCAGGGGCAGAAAACTTGAACTTTTTCTTTGTTTTGTTCTTTGTATGGTTGTAAGCCTTGGCCATTGGGGCCCTGTATCTAATAGAAAGTTTGATATGTGAAAAATAGAGTGAATGAATAACTGTTTCGTTTCATTATATTGTGGTTACTTTTATATCTTTCGGGCTATTGTGGCCTTGAGAATAGTGTTGTAATACTTAGTTTATGAATGTGTTACAACACTTAGATAATTTTGTAAAATTTTGATCAGTTGTGGATCGATTGGTGTTGTGTCTTTTGGGTTCTTGAGGCCGTGCGAGAGATGTCACCACACTTAAATAATTTTTGTAAAATTTTGATCACTTATGGATTAATCGGTGTTGTGTATTTTGGGCTCTTGAGGCCATGCTAGAGATGTCACAACACTTGAATAATTTTTGTAAAATCTTGATCAGTATTGTGTCTTTCGGGCTCTTGAGGCCATGCGAGAGATGTCACAAAACTTAGATGATTTTTTGTAACATTTTGATCACTTGTGGATCAATTGGTGTTATGTTTTTCGGGCTCTTGAGGCTATGTGAGAGATGTCACAACACTTGGATAAGTTTTTGTAAAATCTTGATCAGTGTTATGTCTTTCAGGCTCTAGAGGATATGCGAGGGATGTCACAACACTTAGATGCTTGTTTGTAAAATTTTGATCAATTGTGGATCGATCGGTGTTATGTCTTTCGGGCTCTTGAGGCTATGCAAGAGATGTCACAACACTTGGATAATTTTTTGTAAAATCTTAATCGGTGTCATGTCTTTGAGGATTTGAGGCCATACGAGAGATGTCACAACACTTAGATGATTTTTTGTTACTATAGTCCCCTATAAGCTTCTTTTGGAAAGAAGAAACATTTTAATAATGGTAATATAGTATGTTGGGATTTGGTGCTTTTTTTACAAAAATGAATAAATCGGACAAATGAAAATGGGCGGCCCAACTACGGGTAGTACCTCTTCAGTCGGGAAGCATTTTAGGAGTTTGGCTCCGTCCGCCCATCCTCATTTTTGTGGAGGCTGTATACCCCACGCCCGATGAATTCGGTGATGGTGTACAGGCCCTCCCAAGGTTCCCTAAGCTTGCCAACCAGCCTGATTTTTTGTTTTAAGACAATGTCCCCGATCTAGAATTCCCTTCTTTTAACTTTTTTATTGAAGTGATTCCTAACGCCGTGCTGGTAAGTTGCCAATCTGATCATTGTTGCTTCTCTTCTTTCATCCAACAAGTTTAGGTCATGAGCTAGATGCTAGTTGTTCAGGCCTTCCTCTCAGGCCTCGCTCCTTAAGGTTGGTACTTTGACCTCTGTTGGGATCACAACCTCAGCGTCTTATTTCATGGCGAAAGGTGTATCCCCCGTGGGTTGCCTAGGAGTTGTCATGTACGACCATAATACCTCGAGTAGCTTTTCCAGCCAGACACCCTTGGCTTCCTCAAGCTTTTTTGTGAGAGTGTCAAAAATGGTTCGATTAATCCTTTCGGCCTGACCGTTTCCTTGAGGGTACCCCATAGATGAAGTGTTTTGATTGATACCATGTTCGGCAAAGAATGCTCTCACTCTCTATTTATCCAAATTTCTTCCATTATCCATCATAATTGTTCTGAGCAGCTCGAACCTACATATTATACGACTCCAGATGAATTTGATGACATGGCTTCTCTTAATTGAGGGGTAAGCTTCAACTTCTACCCATTTAATGAAGTAATCGATAGCCAGCAATACATGGGTGGTTGATCGCATTGCCTTTGGAAGAGGACCAACAATATCCATTCCCCATCGGGCGAAAGGATGAGGGATCACAATCGGGTAGAAGAATTCTGGTGGCTGATGGATTGCATCCCCGTGCATCTGACATGCTTTGTACCTTCAGGCATAGGCTTCAGTATCCTGAGATAGGTACGGCCAAAAGTACCCTTGAGATAGGATCTTGTGAGTAAGAGACCTGCCTCCAGAATGGTTCCCACAGGCCTCACTGTGGATCTCTTCCATCACGGCCTGAGCCTCGGACGGAGTTACACATTTTAGGTATGGACCCAAAAATGACCTTCGGTAGAGTTTCCCTCTGATGATAGAGTATTTGACAAACATCATACGGACCTTTCGAGCTTCTCCTTTAGACTCAGGGAGAATTCCATTCCTTAAGTAGTTCACCAAGGGGTCCATCCAGCTAGGCTCCCACGGGATCAACATTACCTGTTTTGGCTCCTGAATGCTAGGTCTTTCTAAAAGATCTACCAACACTACCCAGGTTAAGTCCTCATCAGCAGATGATGCTTAATTGGCCAGGTGGTCCTCTGTTGTGTTCTCATCTCTTAGAATTTAGTTGAAGTTCAGCGTTTGGAAACCCTCGAACTCCTTAAGTACTAGTGCCCAGTACGATTCCATATTCGGATCCTTTGTCTCGTACTCCCCGGTGATTTACCGAACGACCAACTGGAAATCATTGTACACCGCAAGGCTTTGGATCTGGAGGATTTTGGCCAACAGTAGGCCGGATATGACTGTTTCATACTCGGCTTCGCTATTGGTTGCTAGGAACTATTACCTTACCGACATTTGGAGACGGGTTCCATCGGGTTTCTGAATCTTTATCCCGACCCCGGATCCGATTAAACTGGCCGAACTATCCACAAATAGCTTCCACATGATCGATGTGTCAGCAAGATTAGTGTCTTCAGTCTCTTCTTCCAACAAAAAACCTTTCACTGCCTGACCTTTGATGGAGACTCTAGGGACATAGGTGATATCGTAGATGCCCAATTCGATGGCCCACTTCGAAATCCTACCCGAAAGGTCCGTTTTGATATAATGATCCGGATGGGAGTAGTGGTCGGGACCGCGATTGGGTGAGCTTTAAAGTAGTGCCTGAGGCGGTGTTTTGTATTTACCAAAGATAGCACAAGTTTCTCTTGCTTACTGTAATGGGTCTCTACCTCGGCCAAGGACTTGCTAGTGTAAAAGACGGGCATCTGGATATTTGTGTCCTCCCTAACAAGGGTTGCACTATTTGACACTTCTAAAATCGCTAAGTACAGATATATGACCTCATTGGGTTTTGGAGTGACTAGGATCGGGGGTCTGGTCATATACTCTTTCAGCCTAGATAGGGCTTCAGTCTGCTCAGGGCCCCAAACTTCACCTTTATTTGCCTTGATTGCTTGGAAGAGAGGTCTGTAATGATTGGTAAGTCCTGCAATGAATTTGCTAAGAGCGACCACTCTCTCGGTCAGGACCTGAACCTCCTTATGGGTTTGGGGTTCTTTCATTTCCAATAGGGCCTTGACCTAGATCGGGTTGGCTTGTATTCCCATTCGATCCACAATATGCCCCAAGATCTGTCTATATGACACACCGAAAGAACATTTGGTCGAGTTGAGTTTCATGTCATGCCTTCTTAGGGTGTCAAACACTTGTTGTAAATGCCCCAGATGAATTTCTTTTCTTTTGCTCTTTACCACAATATCATCAATGTATGCCTCAATCATGGTTCCCATCATTCCTCTGAAGATCTTGTTGCCTAGTCTTTGGAAAGTGGCACCTACATTCTTTAGTGCGAAAGACATAACTTTAAAGTAGTAAGTACCTGTTTCTATGATGAAAGATGTTTTTTCCTCATCAGCTGGATTCATCCTTATCTGATTGTAGCCCGAGTACATGTCAAGGAAGTTTAGGCGCTCATATCCAGTTGTTGCATCTATCATCTGATCAATATTTGGCAAGGCGAAACTATCCTTGGGACATGCTTTGTTCAGGTTAGTGAAATCCACACAGACCCTCCATTTACCATTTTTCTTCTAGACTACCACAACATTAGCAAGTCATTCAGGATATGTTACCTCCCTGATAAACCCTACCTGAAGCCGGTGGGACACCTCATTGGCAATGATCTGATTCCTATGGCCCCCATGCGTATTTTTTTCTTCCGGATCAACTTCACGTTCGGGTCAACATGGATGGACTATTGGGCAATGATAGGATCAATACCAAGCATTTCCATGTGCCCCCATACGAAGACGTCAGAGTTAACGTGTAAGAATTTCGTCAGTTCCGTTAATTCACAAGGAGTGAGATTTGTACCTACGTAGGTAACGTTTTTGGGCTGATCGGATATGATGGATATCTCATGTAGAGGATCTACCACAACCGGGGACCCAACTCCTCTTCCTTTAATTTTTATTTGGATTCAGGGTCCCGATCCCTATTGTGGCTCTCTTCTTGGTCCTGGCTTTTCTTCACCCCTATCATGGTTACAACATAGCACTCTTTAGTAGTTAGTTGATCCCCTTTGATGTCAATGATGTCAAAACTGTTGGGGCCCACGCACCTTATCATCTGATGTAGGGTCGACGGTACCCCATGCATTCGGTGAATCCAACCCCAAGTTGTATGATGGATTGACGTCAACTATGATGAAGGTCTTTGTAAGGGTTCTTTGGGTTGCGGACACCAGCTATTGGACCTCCCTGATGGGCTCGACTTGTCTCCCATCATATCCCGTGATGGGGCTTCGGGAGGTCACAATTTCCCTCGAGTTGATTTCGAGCTTCTCAAAGGCCCATTTAGTGAGGATGTTAACGCTGCTTCCTGGGTCAATCATAGCTCATTTTATGAGGCAGTTGGCCACCATCAAGGTACTAACCAGCGAGTCATCATGGGGTTCAGGATGTTACGAAGATAGTCAGTGGATAAATTGATTTGTGCATTGCCCGTCCGATGGTAGACTTCATTTACCTCACCAATTTTCCTCATTTTATGGGCCTTGCGCATCTGAGACCTGTTGACTCCTTCCCCTTCCTTGGAGGCGGGACCACCATGAATCATGTTGATAATTCTGAGGGGTTACGTAGTTAGAGGGTTCTGATGGGCGTTAGGTGCCTACTGTACGGTCATTGGCCCATTATGCTGGACGTAATCCCGAATCTCTCCCCTTATCAGCATGGCCTCTACCTAGCATCTTAGATTCCGGCACTCGTTGGTCACATGACCAAAGTCACTATGGAAGGCGCAATGCTTAGACTTATCCATTTGGTCCAGGGGCTGCCTGATAGGTGGTGTCATTTGGAAAATTGCTCTGGCTTTGTTCTCTTGATATAGCTTGCCTAGAATGACCCTCAGGGGGGGTCAATCTTTCTTCAAATCTTGGGCGCTTCACGGGAAAAGGGGTAGAAGGGCCCGACGAGGTGGAAGGACCCGAAGGATTATGTCACTTACGATCGGCTACTCGATCCTTCGTACGGGACTCCACATTCACCAAGGCTGCTCTCTTCTACCGAATAGCCTTTTCTTCCTCTATCCATAAGTGGCCTTGAGCTCTGGAACTCAGCTCCCTGATTCCTGATGGTGGTTGATGTGCCGTCAGGTGTATAAAAATATGTGGTTAAAAATAACACATTAACGATGCTAGGTTTTACCCTACGCAAGCACACGTATCGATTATAGTATAGCAATGGCTTAAGTAAGGGATTTCTATCCCACAGAGACTGAGATTGTTCACTTTATTGATTCAAAAACACTGAATTATATTTTCTAAAACTGGTTTGTTTGGGTGGTCGAAGACCAAATTATCTATTTCAACTAAAATTATCTAGAAAGTAAATTAAATTGGTTGTGATTTAGATGAGCGAGAAAACTAGGGTTTTCATTGCTCCACCACTAACCACATAATATAGTTCATCACTGTATCAACTGTAAGAGGGTGATCTATAACTGTGAATTAGGTCGTACCGCAAAAAGCTAAATACGACTCCAAAAAAGAGTACCATCAACCGGATTGTGATAACCCGTCTCATGACTAACCTAACTAATGCATGCCAATTATATTACTCTAATCTACTCCTAATGTATGAAAATAAACTAAAGCATGTCTATATAAAATCGCCAAGGCACGACTTGTGTCAACCTAGGGTCTTAAGTTTCATTATCACCATTGTCTAGAAAACCATAATTAAGCATCTGAATTCTAGCCCATAATGAATAATCATAGTTGTGCAAAATAATACATTCATTCCATCTAAGACAAGAATTTAGAACAAACATATAATTTTATATTGCAAATCAGTACGGTATCTTAACTACTACAATCATCACAGTATGGTCAACAGTTTCCCCTCGTTACAACTGAAAATAATGAAAGAACTATATTACTTGGCTAAGGTTTTGCTAGAAAACCCTAGATACCGAGTTAGTTGGCCATGGTGGAAGGTAACTGCATCGGTGATGTAGAAACGATCTCCATGGTCTTCTTATTCGGATCTCTAGGTTTGAATACAGCCCTCAACAGTAAGAAGTCTGAATGAATGAACCTCTAAAAATCACCACTAAACCACCTCTAATGAACTCTAATAAATGTCCCATTTCTCTGATATATGATCGTGTATATATAGGTAATGGTATAGAAAGGTCATTTACAGTCTTTTCACTATCTTCTCATGCAAACCCTAACTTCTGATATATATAAGTGTATATACATGTATATAGAGGTCTAGAGTCACAGACACGTCTTCAAATCAAACTAAGGGTAGAACATGCAAAAATCATTGAAAAACCATAAAACTTGCCGCAGGTATAGGTCCAAGCGTAAAAATGTGTTTTTCAGCCACTTTTTGAAAATGAAAGCATAGCTATTTTATGGAAAACCACTTTTCTCCGTGCATGCACCTAAACGACCGCCTTGAACCAACTATACTTTTTGCTGAAGGTGACAACTTTTGGAATTGCCGTTTTTGCCCTCCGGGAGCCATTTTTGTCTCGGACTGCCTCTTTGACTCTCCTCTTTGAATAGAAAAAATACACTTTTTAGTTAATTCACCGAAGTTACCTTCATTTCTTCCTTAAGCTTTTGAAACATGCTTTAACACACAAATAGCATAAAAATACCAAATAATGGAATGAAAGAACGTAACAATAGTGAATTAAGGGGTCAAAATGTCTAATATTTGACACCTATCAATGGTCGCTTTACCAGAGACTGAATGAACTTTGTCCCTGGTATCAGAGCCATTCGAAAGGCATCAAAAGTAGAGTTCTGGCTATGATTGTTAATGGAAGATGACTCGATATTAAATCTAGACAGGAAACTTTTCGGGGACTCCCCCTTCTCTTGAATCATGGTGAAAAGAAAGGATATGGTTTTCTTTTATCTCTTATTCCTGTAGTATTAGGCAACAAAGAGTTTGGTCAGCTGTTGCCAGCTCCCGATGGATCCGGGTGGCTGCTTCCTAAACCACAGTAGGGCGTCATCGGCAAGTCTCGTGGAGAACACTTTGCAAAACAGGGCTTCATTTTCTGCATACATGGTCATCTTCTGATGAATTTGGTAGATATGCTCCTCAGGATCCTTCGTACCATCATAGGTGGTTAATCTGGGCATAACGAATTTCTTTGGGAAAGGTTCCTGGGTGATTTTTGGGGTAAAGGGCGACTTGATTGACTCAGTAGAAGCCTGAACGGCCAAGTCACCAATGGACTGAGCGCTCATGTCCTTCATGACCTTCCTCTGGAACACGACCATCATTTCCTCCAGCTTCTAGGAGGTAAAGACCCCATCAGTGGCGGGGCCTCGCCCAGTCGGTGAGAGGAATCATCATGCTCCTCAAGTCCACCGCCATCTCTTTGGATCTGAGAATGGCCTGGTATTGCTGGGGGAGCAGGGGGATGAGCTATCGTCGCCAAGAGCTCTGCATTTCGCTTCTCCAAGGCTTGGCTCCATTCCTCTGCAATCTGACCTCGACGTTCAGCGGCAACTAGTCGCTGCAAGATTTATTTGGTTGTTTACGACGCTCCCGCCTAGCTGTCGCCGATGGTTGGCACCTCCGTATGCGAACGGATTACCGGCATGGTCAGGTAGAAAGGGGAAGGATAAGCTCAAGGGGAGAAAAAGAAGGTAAAACTCAGCTCGAGAGATGGAAAGATGGATAATGGTCAACAATATCTTCCCACAGACGTCGCCAATGTGTAGATGCTAAAAATTGCACAAAACAAGAATAGAGTTTCATTGATCATTTTTCTTTATATATATATATTCCCTTTTTGGGCTTTGAGCCCATTAGGGCAACACTCTCTTGCTTACATCATCATTTTTTCTCTTTCTTACATCACTAACTTGATCATTAAGTTGTTCCAAAATATTTGGCTATTGGGCTTGGAATGGGCCCTCGTCTTCGGGCTCTAGTCATCCATGTTGGGCCATAAAGGTTCGTGGGCCAAAGGCTTGTTGGGAGTAATGCTTGGTGGGCCTGAAGAACCCCACATGTACAAACACTAAATTCATGATGGAAGCTAAACTAATCGGTACGCACAATATATTTCATGGCAAAAGTTAAAATAATGAAGACTTTTGGCACATGAACCAAATATTGTGAAAATAACTAAATTAACACAAGCACTAAATTTTGTAACAAAAGTTAAACTAGTTGGCATGAATATTAAGTTTTATGACAGAAGTTATAACAATTGACACAAATACTAATTTTTTTGGGTTGGAGTTTCTTACACCCATCCAGAGTCGCACTCATTGCCATTCCTATTCTTCACTTTCCATCTATCAACTAAATTACAACAAATTGCTCATTAGGTATTCCAGTTTATTTGTCTATATTTCTCTTCATTAAATATTCAAAAAATTTCAAACTGAGAGATAAATATATTCAACTTTCTCTTTTGATACCATTTTTTTTTAATAAATATTGTTATTCTCTTAAAGGTTTTTTCTCGCCTATTAAAACTCTCTATATTATTTACCGAATCTTTTTCATTCTTTACTTTTTTACGAAAAATAAATATTATATTTTTAATACCTTAATCATTTATAAAAAAAATAAAAAATCATGTGCGTTAATTTCTAATCTCGTGCATGACACGTGTTTTTTTACCTAGTATAAAAAATATGTAAGGATCTCACTATAATTAATCTTCATGTAGGCCATACAGCAGCTTAATACAATACATATATAAAAATAACCTTACTAGCTAGGTGAAATTGCATCTCCTTGTAATTTAGGTCTATGTAAGCCTTACTAAGCCTGCTTAATAAGATACATATAAGCTTTTAAACCTTGTATGATTTTTTGAATTATTCGCATACTTAAGCCTTGTAATCGAGTGCTATTCAAATGTTTAGTCATGCAGAGTTTATAAATTTGTTCGAAGAATTTGGTCCCGTTGAAAAAAATTTGAGATGATGCCTCATAAAATATAAGGTCTAATGTTCAAATCTTATTTAGTGGAAACAATTTGTTATAACAAATAAAGTCTAAATGATTCCTGGTCATGACTTTTCCTTTATTTACAATTACATTGATCTTTTATTGTGTTTCTTCTCCAGAGATCTATACACACGGGATGATTACTATTGTTATAATGTTTTCAATCATTTTTTCTTGAAATTCTAAATATTTCTCTAATATTTAAGCATTTTTAAAAAACCTTATTGTCACCAAGAGTTGCTTGTAACCAGGCCGGATTTCAAGATAGGGGGATGAACTAGTGATGATTTTATTTACATAATAAAAATATATTTTAATGAAAAAATATTCAATAACTAATTATAGCTATTACAACTATATAACTAGCTATTTTGACATAGTTGTTTTGGGAAAACAAAATAATGGTAATTTACTTCTATCTAATCGTTATGGAAATAAATAAATAAAATAAAAAAACAAATTCTTCTATCATATGTGAACATCAAATTCAAAGTTATAAATTCTTACAAGCTAGTCTGAGCAACTTTTTTCTTTTTCCAATATTGATAATCGACTAATCTTTTGAGTAATTTTATCCTAAAAAAAATGCCCTCTTCGGAAATTTCAAGTACGAATTGCTTATGTCCTTTAATTTACTAGTCTTAAATTCATCAAAAACTATGAAATTGACAATTTTAATAACTTGAATAAATTGCAATTCATCATAAAAGATATTCTTTAATTAAAAACGTTAAACATATAATATTATCCTTAATTATGTGGATGAAAATATATGACTCGGTATGTGTTCAAAATAAAAATAATAATAATACTAACTAGAAACAAAATATAAAAGGATGAGTTATTTTTGGTACATAAAAATTAAAGTGATACTAAAATTAGAATTCATTTAATCAACACGGTTATAATGGAAATAAATAAATAATAAAATATTACCATTTCTTAATTTGTGATATAGTTTTAGCAGTTATTTTTCAATTAGGGCTACAAAGAGACTTTTTTTTAATATTTTATTAATTTGATTTTATAGTTTATTAGGCCTTGGAATGTTTTTTGGAGGGGCCAATAACACTTATGACTTATTTGAAAATGTTTGTGGTCAAATATATGGTTATATGGTAAATACTACAAAGTAATCTTTTTTCCTGGTCTGCGATACAGTTGTTCATAAAATTTGGGGCACGACTTTTTCACAAATTTTATGTCTTTTTTTTTATGTCAAATAATCAATAGACAAAAAAATATGCCCTTGTTCACTCGAAATTTTGTGGCGAAAAGCCTCAGTTGATTTGTGGTAGTGTGACAAACAACAGAATAATAAAAAATAATGATATGAAAAAAGGTTTCTCTCGACAAAAGTTGATAGAGGAAATTCAGTAAGAACAACATTGTGGGTTACTTGTCTTGAGGAACAAAGGAAAGCTTTAAAATATTGAGGTCTATGATAACAAAAATCAAAGTTCAGATCAAACTGAAAATTAAGCAAACTCAGTGGTGTTATTGTAATTAATCCACCTCAATGCACCTGTGGGGACCTATGTGGGCGGGTATGCCGTGATGTGTGCAAGTGACACTAGCTGGCTACCACATTGGGAGAGCTACAGGTGCGCAATCCCACATCGCCTGAGTAAAGAAAGGCTACGTGTTATATGTGAGTTTCATACGCTCTTCTATGACATAACGCATTTTAAAACCGTGATGGTTGGAAACCCACCAGAACTCCACAGTTAAGCGTGTTTGACCTGGAGTAGTACCAAGATGGGTGACCCCCTGAGCAGTCTCTAGTCCGAGTGAGCCAAAAGCGGACAATAGTGTGTCTGGATTGGGAGAGGGCCATCACAAATGGTATCAGAGCCTTACCTAACCGGAAGTGTGCCGACGGGGACGTCGGGCCTCCTAGGGGGTGGATTGTAGTGACCTATGTGGGCGGGTGTGCCGTCTATATGTGATTTTCATAGCCTTCTATGACACGACGTATTTTAAAATCGTTATGGTTGGAAACCCACCAGAACTTCACAGTTAAGCGTGGAAGTCTCTGGTCCGGGTGAGTCAAAAGCGGACAATATTGTGTCTAGATTGGGAGGGGGTTGTTACAGCACCTAACCTAGTTATTTTGCGAATTAACTTCCTTGAAAATAAGATATATTTGTTAAATTTAATAAACTTGTGGTTCCCCTCAAACACACTAAAATACGCCAAATATCTAATAATTTATCAAGTTTATAAACTATCAATAGTATTCAAATTACTTATATACCTTCTATTTTTTCATATACGTCAGTAAGGTTTGTGTAAGTGATCATATGGGACATTTTGTTTCTTCATTTCGATCATTACCCTTTTTTTTCTTGATAAATTAATTTTATTAGTATAGAAAACAAGTAACAAAGAACAAGAAGAACAATGCAAGCAAGCCCAGAGGAAGAAGAAAACAAGTGCAGCTACATAAGTAGCAACAAAAAAAAAAAAGTGTGAGGCTATCAAGCCTCAACTGAAAAAGAACTAGTTAGAGTTTCCAATAATGGAGCTAGGAAGCCTCCATGCAGCAGCAGTTTCCCTAGAGGTTTTTCAATCCTTGAAGGAGAGAGACATAAGCATACATCTGATGCAGTCTTTCAAAGCTGTTTTGATGCCTCTTGAGGAGTTATATTTCAGAAAGAAAATTCTAAGGTTTCTTTCCCTCCAAAGGAAGTAAATAGCAGCAGAGAAGGAGAGTTTGAAAACTGTGGTAGCCATAGGGTTTGAACTAGGTTACCACAAGGAAGAAGCCTAGTCATTGATGGAGATGAAAGAGTTATTTCCCAAGTAAACCCCATACTTCTCTTGGCACCATTGCCAAACTCTATTAGAGAAGGGACATTGGAAAAATAAATGCTCATGATTCTCCGGAACTACTCCACATAGAGGACACAAGTTGTTGTTGCTAATGGGGAGCCGACTTTATCCTTAGTGGATAGTCTTCTGTTGATTGCAAGCCAAGCTATGAAGGCATGCCTTGGGATGTGGATGGGAAACCAGAAAGTGTAGTGCCAATGAGAGATCAGATAAGGGGGAGTGAGTGCAAGGAAGTTGTGCTTGAAGCTGAACAAACCATTGGGAGATAATGGTTTATTCCTTGACCCCTAGTGCAAAGGAGGGAGAGAATCATGCAAACTGCCCATTGGGAGAGCAAGCCACAAGGGAGGGGGGGGGGGGGGGGGGGGGCGGGATCCTCCAATTGCCTCTTCTGATAAGCCTGATCACCTTAGTGAGCTCATTCCATCTGAAGTTGGCATTTGATCTGAGAGTCAAGAGGCCAGGGGCACAAACAGACCATTAGGAAGCCATAGATCATACCATAGAAAGATGTTTTTCCCATCAACAACATTGTGCCTTAAAAAAGTCTAGCAAGACCTCTAAACTTGAGGATTCTTGTAACGTCCTCGGTTATTCCTATTTTATGGGTTATTTTTTTTCATTTTTTTTAGGTGTGCATGGGACGTTGTATCTTTCATATTTTTTAATACTACATGATTTTGCATATGTTGGTGAGAACGTGGTTAGTGTTTTTGAATTAGTTTACGCGTTGTAGCAATTTTTCGTTTTGGACTTTCGGTGGGCCCGGGACATACCTAGTGGGTCCATTGGTTGTGTAGTGTCCGTTATTTTCTTTCAACCCTCCATTTAAAACCTTAATATCAATTACTTTCTTATGTGCGCTTACATGCTCATATATGTTTAATTTGCACTACTTCATTTATTTTCAGAATTGTTTATGATTTAATGGTCGGGTTAGGACCCGAATGTATTTATTTTAAATCTTTGGCATTTTGGTATGTCACTATATATACTGTCTTAGTTATTAAAATTGTTTTTGGGATTTTTAGAGCTAAAGGGTAAAATTGTATTTTCATATTTTGAGTATACTTAGTGGAGAAACATGAAGGGTGCGTTTGGGAACCAAGTGTTTTTGTCCTTATTTTTAAAAATTAGAACTAGAACTATTTTTATTCTTATTCTTATTTTCTCACCCAAAAGAAAAAAAAAAACTTTTTTGGGAATTGCCTATTTTTATTTTCACTCTCTCACAGTAACACACACATACATACATATAGATATATATTATATAGTTGTTCCAGATCTACAACGAAGCTTCCTAATTTTATATTCTAGCGATTATCACAATCACTTCTCTCTCAATCGACCGATTCGTTAGTCTGTTCAACCCTATCTTTGTACTTTGTTGCCATAAACTGCAATTTCAACGAGCTCTCATATTTGCCGTCTCGATTCGATGATTTTCTCATAAATTTAATTTCGTTTTCCGAAATTGTAGGTGGTTTGATCTGTGAAGGTTTGTGTATTCAGTTCCGGAATCGCCTGCTCGTCGTCGGCTAAGATTCAGAATTGCCTGCTCGTCGTTGGCTCTCCTCACTACAAGAAATTAGGTCTTTAGTCACGGTCTATTAAGGACAGTCCAACAATCGTCCTTAAAACCATCCCTTTTGTGACGGTAAAATACACACTGTGACTAAAGACCATCCCTTTTGTAACGGTAAAAAGCATGTTGTGACTAAATACCGCAACGCTCAACAGAAATATACTTTTTTATAAAACCAATTTATTAGATATAAAAGAAAGGCTCAAATGCTACCGTTTAGTTCAATATGCAGTAAAAATTAGGGTTCATTTGTCTTCTCTCCACAGTGCCTCACCATCTCTCTCACACCTCTTTTCTCTAATGTCAAAGGTCGGCTCCCTCTCTATCAAACCATTTTCCCCTCAAGCTCAACAATTCAGGTTTGTGCGAATCGTCCAAGCTTGTGTTCTTTTTTTTTTTTTTTTTTTTCAATTTCACTTATTGAACTGTTTTTTTTTAAAAAAAGGAAAGGGAGGGAAGAATCATAATAAAAAATTTCTTCTCTCTCTATGTATCCGTTGATCTATTTCGTAGGCAAGATTAACTTTAGTTCGTCTGATTCGACCGTTTGGTTAGATTTATGCTTTTGAAAGTTTTGGTTTGAAGATTGAGGGGACATCGTGCCGAAATAGCAAACAGAGGAATCAAAGGTAAATGGGTCCAACAATAACATGAATCAACCTTTCATTATAGTTATATATATATATATATATATAGATGTTGCATATCTACTCATTACTCTAAATTGATGTACATCATTTATGTGAATTGATGAGGGTTTGAATTCTCTGTGAAAAAATCCTAAAGTTTAAAAATCTGATTTTCAATTTTGTTGTTGCACACTAGATTTTCTCTGAATTTAATTTTTCAACTTACACTGTTGTTCTCTAATAGTTGTTTGATTTAGGATTGTACCCTAATCTATATGTTTTTTGGGTTTTGATTATTCATCGATTTTTAGTAGATCTGGTGGAATTGTTTAGTTTTGTAAAAAATATATTTATAACTTTACTCGTCTTTGAATGACTAATTGAATTGATGTGATAAATTGTTCTAATTTGGATGACTTACGGACAATATTCAATTGGGTTTTTATTGAAAAATTGTTTGCTTGGCATATTTATGTAGATGTTTTATTGGAATTGTTTTTGCAAATTGGGTGTTTTTTCAATTGTGATGACAGAATTATGAATTCTATTATCTTCAAATTACTTAATTTATATTGATTGAACTTTTCTCTTATAACATGAAATTCAATGTTTACTTCATTTGAGAAACTCCATATATTTGATGGTTAAGTTTGAATTTCCTATTGTAGCTAATTGTTGTTATTGATATAGTGAGATAGTTATTCAAACAATATGTAAGCTGAAAAATTATAGGACAAGGCTGGGTCTAATCTTGTGCCGGAAAATTCACTTTTCTATAGTTGGTCTAGTCCATCATCTCCTAATATGATTGTCAAGTTTTTATTTTACCAGTAGCCATGAATTTTATGTATGTATCTAATTATGGTGTTAGGACCTTATTCTTTGTAGGTATGTCGTTTATATTTTTTCGCTTGTAAGATTTGAGGATGCATGATGGCAGTATTTCTAAGTATCAAAATATATATATTTTTGGATAAACTGCCATGGGAATATAATTTCTTGATAGCTAGTCCCATTATAATGGGAAGTCAGGCTCTTTGACTATCACAGGTTGCAGCTATTGGATAATCCCCTGAAAAGCACTAGGGAAAATAAATAGGTGACTTGAAGGCCATCTTCACAAGTTAAAAGAGTAAGGTCAAAATGTTGAGCTCAAGTTGTACTTCAAAGTTTAAGTAGTTGATTGCTTTACTAGCAGGTTGTATGATATAAATGAATGTGGTGAAGGAGGAGGATATGAAACATTAATACTTGACTATTCCCTCTTCAAAGTAAGCTTGCCTTCTTTACTTTTAATTTTACTCTAGTTATTTCATTTCCCATCCTTCCTTTCTTCCTCTTTGCAAATCTATTATTGGTCTACGATTATGTATAAAGTAAGCTTTGTTCGCTTGAAGTGATGGGTATTTCAATTCTTCAGTATATTTTGTTGATCTGTTTTGCTATATGTTATTATTTGTTAATGTAGAAGGTTTACAAATTTTCTTGTAAACGCTACCAATTGTTGCGGTGAAGATTGTTGAAGCGATAGAGAAGGATTTACAAGTTTCTCTTAGTCGTGGCGTTACCAACTGTTGTGGTGAAGATTGTTGTGATTGCAGTCACTGATGATGTTGAAGCTTATGTTAGGCTTGGTTTCAGAATTTGTTTTTTAGATTCTGTCATATAACATCTAGATGTTGGTACAATGATAATGTTCCGACTTGATTTTCTTTAGTTCCTTGTATTGTTGTTTACTAAACAACTTTGTTAGAAACCTGTATGTATACTAATTTTTTTTAATCAATACATTATTTTGTGTTCTATTAGGTTTGCTTTGAATTTTTGTTTATGACACTTTTCTTAATTTTATTATAATTCTGAATAAATGTAAATGACAATCAACTCTAAACAGTAACCAAAGAAATAATAACAAAAACAAATAGTGACAAATCAAACCAAAGAAATAATAACAAAAAAAAAAAAAAAAGTGACAAATCAAACCGTATCAAATTCTTATTGAAGACGGTCAAATTAATTATTTGAGACAGTCTACAACCGTCCCTAAAAGGTATTTAAGATGGTCCAAAACCGTCACTAATTGTACAATTATTAGTGATGGTACATACCGTCACTAAAAGTCAGTTATTTGTGACTGTCGGATTTTACCGTCTCAAAAGAGTATTAAAGACGCTTTTATTAGGAACAGACTATTTTTAGTTTTAGGGATGGTTTTAACTGTGCCTAACCAAGATTTCTTGTAGTGCCTCTCTCTCTCTCTCTCTCCTTGTCTCCAAAGGGGTGTCGATTAGTGGTGGTTAGGGTTTGGGAGTTGATTGGTAGTGGTTAGGGGTGGTGGGGGGCGAATTGGGTGTGGGGGTTGGTCGTGGAGGTGGTGGTCGAAGGTGGAGGAAAGAGGAGGGCATCGACCCCCTTTT
The DNA here is from genome assembly GCA_963922005.1 of Cornus suecica. Classification (NCBI taxonomy): domain Eukaryota; kingdom Viridiplantae; phylum Streptophyta; class Magnoliopsida; order Cornales; family Cornaceae; genus Cornus; species Cornus suecica. The sequence continues at coordinate 32,609,478 of OY998239.1, read as the reverse complement.
TTTTGGTCTTTTTTCCTAAACAGTGAAAAGAAGAACAAAAAAAACACCAAATTCTTGTTCTCCATGTTTTTACCAATGTTCATCAAACAAATTTTCAAATAGAGAACAAGTGAACAGTAATCTCCCTTTCCAAACACGTTCTGTTCTCATGAACAATGCCAAAAAATAAAAACAGAATAGAAAACACCATTTCCAAACGCACCCGAAAGAATTGTCTAAGTATTGTCTCCTACTAACTAGTATATATATTTGTATATATATATATTTTTGTAGATAATGACATTGTTGTAATTGTATTGAAAGATTAAGGGTATCTAAGTAAATTGGGAGAAGAAGATATTTTAGTGGAAGAGTGTACACTTTTGGTTGTCTTGCATTGACTCTCCATCCTAGACCTCGATTCCTTTCCATTCTCCCATCCTTTTTTTAGGACCATTGGATCTTGATGAGTTGGTGGGGAGATTCCCCACTCACATATAAGTGGGTTTTGTCTTCATGATTTCTTAGTTGACTTGTGTGTTGTCAAACTATCAATTATTGATCTCATATAACTTTCTCCCATCTTTTCTCACAATCATTGGATCTTAAGGCCTTGTTTGGTTGCCTTACATATATATATATATACATATATGTAGATAATTCTTGGTCTTCTCTTGCAAGACTTTTCTTGAATTTGGTGGTGTGGCATGATCTCATCTCTCTACCTCATTCCCTTTTTTTTCATCTTTATTTGTGAACCCTTGGATTTGGGGAAGTTGGTAGTGGGAAATATCTACACATTTGTGTATAGGTTTGGTCTTTCAATTGTAAGACATTCACTCATCTCATCTCTTTCTCTTTCCAATAGGGTCTCACTCTCTCTCCCTCCTTCTTCTCCTCCTTCACATTTTTTCTTGACTTCTTCTCTTTTCGATGAGAATTTGATAAGGCTTTGAACATGAAAGTTGTAGAGGGTGGTCTAACCTTCAATCTAGTCTAAAGATTGGCAGGTGAATCTCTCTATTTCTTGTGTTTCCTCTTTCAAACCTTAAATTCTAAAATTCTTGAAATCTTGTTTCCAAATCTTAATATATTGTTCCCTTTGCTCTTGATTCTTGTTTAAGGTGTCAAATTAAGAGCTTTTACCGATTGGGTTGCATATCGAGGGCTTGGAGACCTCACTTTGATTTTTAGGCTTCACTTTTGGAGGACCTCATTTGGAAGTCTTGCTTCTCCTTTGCTTTGCTCATCTTGGATTTGAGGTAGGGGCATAGTTGTCAGAATCCTGATTCTAATTGGTAAAATCTTATGATTCTACGATTTTGCTATGAATATATACAATTATGTAAGATTTTACGATTTTGCTAAGATTCTACTATGTTAAAATAATGGTTGGGCGGTTAAGTCCTTCATATGAAATGTCCAAAAACTTAATAATTTAGTCCAATATCCCAATATATGGTCTAAATTTATGAGAAAACATTTAAAGGCCCAATGTATTAGAAACTTCTGAACATTCTAATATGATTTAGACTTTTAAATTAAATATTTTATATTTAATATATTTTAAAAAAATTAATACGTTTAGGTAGAATCTTACGATTCTACTTACGATTCTACAATTCTGATTCCACGGACTCCAAAACGATTCTACCTAAACTCCTGATTCTGACAGAGTGTGCGGTCCCCTTTTCTTCTTGATTTCGTTAACATGCGACATTGTAGATTTCGGTACAACACCAAAATTGTAGTTGAGTTAGTTGATTTAGGTTATGTGACTTGTGTATGTCGGTTTTAAATATATTTGTGTGTATGATTATGTGATAGTATGTATAACTTGAAAGCATGCTAGAGTTGATTAATTGTAGAGTTGGAAGCATGAAAAATGTATATATGTCTATGATTGGGTGATTGACTTGATGATTGGAACATTGTATTAGTTTTACTTGAGTTTAATCATGTGAGTATAGTACTAATTGAAGGCATGCAATAAAAGTTAATCGTGAAAGTTTGAGCATGATATATGTGTATATTTGGATACATGTGGGCATTAATGATTTTATATGTAAATGTAGATGTTTTTCTTGTTGTGGTGGTAATATTGTGTCTTGATGTTATAAAGAGCATAATATATATATATATATATATACAAGTATGTAGATTGCCTATAAATGTGAACATGTAAATGCCATAATGATAATGCTTGGTTGATTGTAGTTCGTGTTATCAATTATGTTCTCTTGGCAATATTTAGGTTATGCCTCTAGGTTAACACACTTAGACATTAGTATGCATTTCATGTTAGACGTGGAGTCGATTATGGGCATGTGGTGTGTTGTCGCCTAAGGGCGAGTCTTGTTTTTCTTACAAGAATTGAAGCGTGGGACACCAATTGGATTTTATGTGATAAACGGTTGGGGCACTCGTGTGATTTTCTTAGAGCGTGTGCACTATATGGACGTGTGATTTGCCTAGGGCGTGTGCATGGACTATCTATGTGTGATTTGCCACGACGTATACATGAAGTGCGAGAACCTATTTAATCAACATTTATGTTTTCCTCATTGGGACGAGTACCTACGTGTGATGAGCTTCGGCATGTGCACATGAAGTTAGGTCCGTTTGGGTCCGAGTTGTAGGTGGTCTAGACGGGAGACGTCATATTATGTTGCAGTAGTTAGTCACGGCACCCTAGAGCCTTATTGCTTGTGGAGGTTGATTTTCGTTCTATAACCTTTGTGTTTTATTATAATTATTTGTCTTAGAGATGCTTATCTACTTGTTCTTATTGAGGGGTTGCTTGTGGAGTATTATTGGGGTCTCGGATCGGCGTGAATGCCGTGTGAGTCAACGGACTTGACCTAGGGTAGTAGTATGCACCACGGGGCGGGTTAGCATGTCTTGTACGATCGGGGGACGAGGCAGATAGCGCTTCCCTACTGAGCTAAATTTGTTCACCCTGTTGTTTCTAAAACTTTTCAGGACAAGCACTAGCTACTGATGGGACTTGAGTTGGAGTTGAGGACTTGACCTATTTCACTTTTGTACATCTATATAGGAATTTCTCTTTGCTACTATTTTATTTTGTATTATTATCACCTTCTTTCGGCAAGTATGTTAGCCTTGGTCGCGTTAATATACTCCTTTGTATAGCGCTTAGGCGCGGGGGAACTTTATTCTTTTGGTGCACCTCTGTGCTGTTGATGTAAAAACGTTTATTTTTCCTAAAATTTGAAAATGTAATGCCAAGAGATGATTTTTATGAAATTCAAGTATGATGTTGTATCTTGATGTTATTAGACTTCTTTTGCTTCAATTGAAGTATATTAGGTCCTATTTGAGCTTTGTGTAAAGTTTCGAATATTTTACTAAAAGTCATCTTTTTCGGCTTTAGCCAATTTTCACGTTTTTTGCTCACCCCCGGGCCCCGGTGAATAATTTTTAAATCCGAGAATGAAAAACTTAATTTTCTAATATTTGTGATTTTTCGGGACCTGAGGTATTCCGAAAAACTTAATTTTCCAATCCGAGAATGAAAAGTGAAGAAACACGATCCAAGGCATGAAAAACTTAATTTTCCAATGAAAAACATGTTACTATTCGCACCCAGGGGCGATAGTTCACCTAATTGGCGAGTACTCGACTTACTCCAGGTTTTTCACCCATTTCAGCTTTGGACCCCCTTTCTTCCATTATGTATTTCCTTCCCTTCCACTGTAACTTCGATCATGTATTGACGGTCTTTGAGACGGGTTTTTACGCATCTAGCATTGTTCTCTATCGTTCCGACTGGGGTTGGATTCTCTTGTTTTTATTTCTCCTTTTTACTTTGGAGCTAGCCTCATTGTTCTTGTCTTTACTTTGGGTCCTAAAGACCCTTGGAACCTAGGTGGTGTGTTTTGCCGGTCTCGGAAGGCAATTTTATGCCTTGGATCGTGTTTCTTGACTTTCTCACATCACCTCCAAGTTCCAAGGATTTCGGTTTCAGAGTCTTGAGAATCCGGGGCATGACAATTCTTCTCTAGTTCCATGAGCTAAGATCATTACTCGTTTATTAGGTGCACCTGAGTTGGTGAGTTAGTTGACCGATGACATGGCAGTTGATTGCTGATGTGGCGTTAAAAATTTGTAAAATTTGAACAGAAACTTTGCCAGTGATTGTGAACAAATCCGATGGAATTTTTCGGCAATTTTTGCGGTGGCAGCGGCTTCGTCTTGAATTAAGATTTCCAACGATATGTTCAAAAGTTTGGTCAGAGTCCGGTAAAGAAGTTTTCTAACACCGAACAGAAAGAGACGAAGTGGGCCGAAGTAAAAAATAATAGGGCAGCGCTTGGGGATGTGTGCAAAATATATTTTGACTTATATTTGATGTGGCTCGACGTTTATGATTTCTAATTTGACTTATACAATGCGAAAAAGTGAGCGGAAAGGTGTTTTCCGACACCGAAAAGACCCTATAATCTCTCTTTTTATTATTGAGCGGAAGAAGAACATAAAAGCAGAACCTTTGCCTCTGATACCATCTTGGAATAATAAAGATAGAGAGAAAAGAAGATAATATAAAATAATTTTGTATTGAATAGTATAAATGTTATATATGGGGAGAAAATGAATGAAGAACAAGAAATCCTAAGAAATGGAGAACAAGAAATTATTATCCTAGTATAAACATAAGTGGGCCTATCTAAATATATTCTAACAGGAAGAACAATTACAGGTGGAGGTGTACCAGTTTTTTTTACAAAACAACCGAAGTAAAACAGTAACAATTTCTAAACTCCAATCCAAACTTGAATTTAATAATATGACCATGCTTTATACGTGTAAAGTATTCAAACCTACTCGAGATCCGGAAAATAATTTTTATTTGTATCTTTATTGAATAATAGCTTTTACATTATAATTCTTTTACAAAAAGAGCAAAACTGAGTACTGTGTACAAGTAAAAATTACACCAACCAACTCATCATGCCTCTAAGCATGAAGGGGTGCATAAAAAATAATTATAATCTTTTCCTAAAAGATATATACATATACATACATATATACCCATTTCATTTCAAACTTCGATCGATCTGATTATGGGGAGATTGGCGGGAAAATTTTGCCAGAAAGTTTGGGCTGGATGTTGGCGCATTGAGAAACAGCAGATCCATTGTTTCCATGGTATTCCAAATCAATGTCACTCAATCCCACATTTTGGCATGGAAAGCCTTTGCTGCAAACAAGCTTGACAGAGAGCTTTGTCGCCGAGGTACCTCTAATGTTTTTGAAGAAAATGTCACTAATCTTCACACGAGAAGGAAACTAAAAACAACAAACAAATATATCGTTAAATCAGTGAAATAATTGGTATAAAATAATAATAATAATTGATATATACATGCACATATATACATATGCGATTGTATATTTATTATTGCATGATCTGCTGAAGCTAATTATATAATATAGACTAGTTTGTGAAAAAAATTTCGTCAAAGTACAGTGAGAATCTGACGGACCACAATTCATTTGGTAGCTATGGATGGTGACCCGACATAGCATAGATGGATTGTGGTCCATCTGATCTCACTCAACTTTAAAGAAATGGACTGAAGTGAGATTCCTAGTTTGTGAAATACATACCTTCATTTGGCATTGATTATAAGGGCAGTATTGTTGATCTATCAAAATAGGGGTGCTAACATTGTTCATGACAATATCCTCGAAATGCATGTTAGATGCGACACCACTAGGGGAAGCTGGCCATGTCTTGACCCTGACACCATTCATTGTGCCGGAGATGGTGCAATTCCTCACAGTAATTCCCGTAACAGGTTGTTCGCCTTGGTACTTGCCTAGGCTTCCGATGCTGATGCCATGGCCAGGTCCACATGTCACTTTCTCCACGTTGATTTGCTGACTGCCATCGCCTAGTGAGACACAATCGTCTCCGGTTTTGATATTTGCATTGGTGATATTTATCCCGCTTGAACGTCCAATATGGATTCCATCGGTGTTTAAGCTGCTCTCCGGGGCATTTATGGTCACATGTTGGAGAGTGACATTATTGCAGTTCAAAATGTTCATGTGAAAAAACTTGCTGTTTAGTGAAGTTATGTTCAGAATTTGAGAATCTTTAACCTGATTGAATCTGATGTTCTGTTTGAGAATCAAAAGAGAAGAGAAAAACAATTAATTTCTCACTCAACACAAAGTTAGTTTAAATGAAACAAAACTATTTAATATGGAGAATGCTTAGGTCCGTCCGTGAAGGATGAAATTCGTCCTCACCAATGAAGTAGTCCAATACAATTTAGACACGTGAATAATTTTATTTTTTTAAAAAAATAGCATATAAATCATGAAAAGATGAATTGACCTCAGTCCTTTTTCTAAAATTTTAGTTACGTGTCAAAATTTTATTAGACCACATTAGCGTGAGGATGAACTTGATCCTTTTTCAAGAGAAACAAGTGTTGTTCATTTATTATTGAACAATACTTGAGTCCAACCCTTAGACGATGAAGTCCGCCGTTCGTTAATGTGGTCCAATACCATTTGGACACGAGGCCAAATTTTTTTTACTAAATCGAAGTCATGTGGTCAAATGGTATTGAACCACATCAGCGAGAGAACAAACTTCATCCTCCCGGAATTGTTCATTAATGTTAGGACTTACAATAGGCAATGAATTGCATTTCCCAGTTTTTGCACAATCGTTTTGCTTCCAAGCTAAATCACCTTGACCGTCAAAGGCTACACCACCTGTGACAGTCAAATAATCAATATTTTGGAAAAGAATCCAACCATCTTGTGCCTTGAGCTTGTTGAGGTCCGCCGGAGCCTTCCATGTCCCTTGAGCGTTAAGCGTGATCGGTGCCTTGCACGGACCCTGGAACTTCACTGAACCAACCATGTAAATCCCTTCTGGGACCACAACTGTGCTTGGAGCTCCTGATTCACATGCCTGTTTCCACGCACTTACGATGGCCTAATTTAAAACACACGAGAAATTATTTTACATTACGATAATAAGAGTAAAATATATAGAAAGATTAACTTATGGTGTTCATCAAACATTAACAAGGAAAATGCATTTAGTATATATATATATATGCACATATAAAGCTTGAAATTTAACTAAAAAATGGACACTAATGATTAGTTACCTGGCTATCATCTGTTCGACCATCGCACTTTGCCCCCAATTTTTTCGCATCGAAAATATTGGTAGCTTTGGTCTGTGTGACTAATGACATCAAAAACAGTGATAATACAGCTTTGAGAATATATTTCGAACCCATCTTGGCTTTCTTTTCTATCTTTTTTTTTTTCTGATTACTTCTCTTTTTTCTTTGTATTTTTTTTGGCTTTTGTTTTTGTTTTTTTTTTTTAGGTTTTTTGTTTTTTTTTTTGACGATCAATATGTGAACTTAGATGGATTGCGACGTTAATTTATAAGAACCAAATGAAGCTAAACACCACAAAAATCTACAGCCTAATATTAGGTGATATTATCTCTGAGGTCTGTATGTTTTTACTATTTTATTGATTTGAAGTTCATAATTTTTCCGGCTCTATAGTTAAGGGTTGCATAGATTACTTAAGATGTCTGCCACATATTCACGTCCCTCAATGAAGAGGTCTATGATTATTACAACACCCAAACAAGAAGGATGGTCAATCATTTCATCACTTTCTCTTTTTTTCCTTTTTGGTATTTTTGTTTATTAATTTTTTTTTGGGCCGTGGATTCTAATTTCGTTTATTAGTTTGGTTATAACTATATAACTATATATAGGGTGTAGGTACTAGTACTACAATTTCTTAACACGCCTCCATTTTTATTTTTTATTTTTTTGATAATCGTGATGTCCGAACCAATTTACACACATTGACTAATTCACGGGACCCGTGCAAGGCAATCCCATACGAATCTGGTAGGGTTCGGACCATGTCCGCGATTGTTTAAGGGACCAAATCCCAAGTCTTTTCCAACTAGTTCAACCCGCTAGAATTACGTCTCCATTTATTTATATAAAAGTAAATTATATAAACTTTATAAAATTACTTGTGTATCTATACATCAAAAATTTGTGATGGGTTAATCAGTTATAAGTGTTAGGATTTGACGAATGTTGATCGGAGTAAAAGAAAAGTCCACTTTTTGGACATGCACGAGAGCTTAGCCATTAACTAAACTTGTTACTCAAGTGCAAGTAACCTTTAATCAACTATTTTGATTGATGAAGAGGAGGTGTTTCAGCTCGCTAAAGGCGTTGTACAGTGCCTATGAAACATATATATATATATATATAGAGCCATGAATAAAATTTATAATCATGGCTAAATGGCTAAAAGAATTAGATGCAATTATAGTTATTCTGAATCTGATGGTGAAAACATTTCTAGAAGATTACCCATCAAACACATACCCACACCTAAAGTGGGTATAATAAATTTCTAAGTCAAAATGTCAATCTCCACTAGCTCCAACCTGAATATACCTCCCATCAAACACCCCCACAGAAAAAACAAAGAATAAAATAAAATAAAATAAAATAAAAAACATACACATACCCACACCTAAAGTGGGAATCATGGTTCGCTGAATCGGTCGATTCGTAATGTTCATGGGCTGAACCAAAACTGGTTCAGCCCGATATATCTTTGGGCATGCCGGTTCACATCCAAACCGGCTGATATATCGGTGAACCGACCGATATATTTAAGAACCGGTTTTGGGAGAACCGGTTTTAAAAAAAAAATATTTTGTTTAAAAATTTATTAAAAATAAGAATATTATAAATAAAATGGTAAATAACAGTTTCACCCCCTTTTGATAGTGTAAATTATACCCGCACCCCCTCGGTTTTCGCTAATTACAGTTTCATCCCCTCTAGTTTAGGCATTTGTTTCACTTTCACCCCCTCAACTCATTCTCCGGCGAGGTCAAACCGGGTCAACCAAAATTTGAGATGCGAAATGACCAAATTACCCATATATGTGTGTAAAGACTTGTTTGCCCATCTAAAATGATGTGAAATGCCTAAACTACCCTCATCACTTATATATACATATATATATGTGTGCATAAATATATGTATATACCCATATACATATATGTATATGTATGAATTGAGTATTGGGCAAATTCAATCTATATCATAGAAACATAAATTGGGTCCAAGATCAACAAATACGTCCTATAAGAAGCATGATTTAGACCAAAAATATCAAAAAATCAACACACCCATTTCATATGTATGTAGATATATATGTGCGTATATATATAGATAAATATATAGTTATATTTGTATATATATGTGCGTGTATATATATAGATTGGTGTATATTTATCTATATAGTTATATATGTATATATAAGTGCGTGTATATATATAGATAGTTATATATATATATAGATATATATAGATATATATGTCATTTTGTTTTGATTTTTCTGTAATTGAAAATGGATAATTAATTGAGTATGGGTAGGAATTGAGGTTTGATAATTGGTAGTTCATTTTAGGGTTAGGGTTTGATTTGAGGGGTTTAGGAGAGAGTAGGGGTGAGATGAAGAAGATGATGGAAGGGTAAATATGTAATTTAACATAAAATAATATTTGATTATTTAAAATAAATATAAAAAGGGGTATAAGAGTAATTGCACATATCCGGTCGCCGGATATGGGATTCAAGGGGTGAAACTGTAATTAGCGAAAATCGAGGGGGTGCGGGTGTAATTTACACTATCAACAGAGGATGAAATTGTTATTTACCCTAAATAAAAATTTATAATTTCCTTACTTAATATGGGTAAAAAAATTATTAAAAATAAGAATATTATAAATGAAAATTTGCTATAAGAATGTTGAAGTAGTGTAAAATAACTCTATAGATAATAATAGAATATAATGGACAAACATGGTAGAATTAATTAGTAAGTCATCATTTACAATTGGTTTTTTTTTTTTTTTTTCCTTTTTTGGGTTATCAATTTATTAAAAATATCCACATGATCAAGTAGTAGAAGTGGAGAAGTGTAGAAGAAGGGAAACACATTGTTTAGAAGGAGGGATTGCTTATATTGCATTAATAAATTATTTTGGGTACTAAATATTTTTTAAAAATAAATAAAATTTACTCAAAATTATCAACAAATCATCAAAGTTTAGTTATGTTGTCAAAAGTACCATATCAGTATATTTTTACCACCATGTGCGAGTTTTTAAAAAATTCACGCTTGCGATAACCGAAACCGTTACGTAACCCCGATACTAACCCAGTTCCGCTACACCGATACCGAAACTATTACATCAACCGAAACCGTTTTTGCGAACCATGGTGGGAATACTAATTGATCAGTTAATTAGTTATCTTTGTAATAAAAAGCTAGAATGTATATATGACTATTCTGTTAATAAAATATTAGATGGGAAGTCATTGTCTCAATATTTTCCAAAATTGTAAAGTTATAGAAAGTAGTAATACATGTTAATAATGAAATAACTAAACAATGACCAGAATATAACATTAAGGTCATGTTTGGTAGGTTATCTTATTTGGTCTGATCTGATATGGTCTTTGTTTTCAGGGAACAAACCATATTTGTTTTGACTTGGTCTCAAAATTTGGAACCAGACCAAATTGAACCAAATGGGGTATTTTTGGAACCAGATTTTTTTATGGTTCAACCTGATCCGGTCTGGTCTTATTAATAAAATATATTTATAAATAATTAAAAATGAATAATTAATAATAATAAATTAAATAAAACATATTTAAAAAATAAAATATATATAATAAATAATAAACAAAATGAATTAAATAATACCTAATAATAATAAAAATAAATATAATAATAAATAAATAAATAATAAAATATATTTATAAATAATTAAAAATGAATAATTAATAAATTAAATAAAACATATTTAAAAATAAATAATAAATAATAAACAAATAGAATTAAATAATAAATAATAATAAAAAATGAATACAATAATAATAAATAAATATAATAATAAAAAATGGACTAAATAATAAATTAATAAAATATAATCGTAAATAATTAAAAATGAATAAATAATAATAATAAATTAATAAAATAAATAATAAATTACACAAAACATATTTAAAAATATAATAAAAATAAAAAATAATAAAAACTTAAATAAATAATAATAAATATAATAATAAATATAAATACTTCATAATAATAACAAAAAATGAGTATAATAATAATAATAAATAAGTATTAAAATAATAAAATAATATAATATATTTTTAAATAATTAAAAATGAATAAATAATTTATAAATTAAATAATGAAATAATAATAATAAATAAATAGAATATATTTAGAAATTAAAATATAAATGAATAAATAATAATATAAATAATAAATTAATAAAATATATTATAAAGTGAAGAAATAATAAATAAAAGAAATGAATAATACATTAATAAATATTATAATAAATAAAAAATAAATAGTAAGAACAAACCACTTACCAAATAGACTTTTAAGTTCAGGATCTAGACAAGTCAAACCAGACCAGACCATACCAGACTACACTATACCAGACCAAATAAGACCGTCTACCAAACATGGCCTAAAAAATATAAACTCACCTCCGATATTCTCTCGAAAAATAACTGTAACAATTACAACAAAAACAAAGCTTAAATAACAGTATCTTGATTTCCTACAACACTTATAATTAAAACTTACTAAAATCAGATGTGTCATTTTTTAAAAGGACATATAAAAAATATCTTTACAATAGTGAATTAGTTTGAGTCAGAGAAATGAACAAATGAATTGTTTTATTCACCTACAATCCCATAATTTACAATGTAAACCCACAGTCACACATTAGAAAAACAAAAGAATCACAAAACATAAATTACATTGAAGCTAAAAGGAAACTCTTAGGCTCCATTCATACAACACCAACAACCAAACAATGAAGTCTTCGATTAGTTTGTTTCTTGACTGGACAAGACATTAATTAAAACACACAAATTTTACTTGGCATTTAATTTCAATTGAATCCCACTTGTGATATCACTTGACCAACTGTAAAAAGTCCCAAATTTGTTCAATGAAAAGTGAAGACATCCTAAATATTTTCAGTGGCAAAATAATTTCAATTAATCAGTGCTACGCCATCAAAGATCAATTTATCTACTTCATACAGAATAGAATATTGGTGTTTTAGTCTGATTTGTATTTTCTACTGTGTTTTAGTCTGATTTGTATTTTCTACCCGTACTGTAAATATAAATATGGGTGTTGTAGATCATAGAAGATCAATATCAGATCAGATACAATGTACTCAATTGAGTTATCCGACTCTATCTTTTCTCTTTTATAGTTTAGCATATACATTAGTAATTATTCCGCAATTACTACCCTCAGATCCTAGCTTAGTTTAGGGCTGTGGTTACTCACCTAAAAAATCATCCATCACCATACACTACCACCGTGAATTTGTTAGCACAAACAGATTCCAAAAAAAACCACACAACTCTTTCATCTTGTCAAAAACAAATCCTCATCACCGCACCACCACCAAGAATACACAAATCGATCCAACCAAAGATTCGAAAATCACCACACCAAGAGTGATTTTAGGAAAATCAGAATTCTTGACAAGTGTTCAAGAACCATCCTTTCGAATCCAGATCCATCATCCACCTCCTCGTTGCTGCAACTACCATCTATGCCACCGCTTCTCCATGATCTACTCAGAGCTAACCATCGGTTCAAACGACCACGCAGCCGACTCCTCCATCAGACGCTCTCGGTCCTCAACGTTCGTCCATGTCGTTGCTCCGTTGTTCGATATCTTGTCACCAACAAAATGTTGGTCCGTTGATGCCATTAAAGTAATATCCGTTCTCTAAATTTCTGTTTGTGGAAACAATCTCTGTATATATAGTCTATATATATGTGTGTGCTATAGCTTTATATATATATATATATATATATAGTCATACACAGATTGTCAAGTGAGGTAGGAGAACATATTGAGAGAAAAAAAAAGGGCAGTCAGATAAAGGAATAGATAAGAGAGGGAGGCGAGAGTTCTAGAGGAATTATTGAATAGATATAGTCTTGTTGAGAGAAAGGTGTTGAGGAGGTTGGTGAGTGGCAGACCAAGAAAAAACATTAAAGCAAGAGAGGGTGAGTTGAGAAAGAAAAAAAAAAAAAAGGAAAAGACAAAAGGTGTCTTGGGTGAGAATTGAAGTGAAGACGTTGGAGGTTTGTGGCGAAAGGGAATTAAAAATAGAGTAGTGGGGTACAAGTGATTTTTTTAGTAAAGACAAAATATTAAAAATAAAAAATTGTTTGAAAATTTTGGAGAGTTGGTGAGATAGTGGTGTCGGGTGAGTTGAGAAAAAGAGAAGAAAAAAAAAAGAGAGAAAAAGAAAAAGGAAAATTTTGAGTGGTGTCTTGTGAGGAGAGAAAAAAGAAAGTTTTGAGTGGAAGATTAAAATAATAGGGAAAACAAAAAAAACAAATAGAGTGATGTGTGGTCATGTGGTGTTGTATGGATAAATAGGAATGAGTTAGAGAAAAGAAAAAAAAAAAAGAGAAAGGCACAAGTTCCAGCACAATTTCTATACAAACATAGCCTCCTCCAGTTTCAACTATCAGATTTCAGTATTTAACGGAGAGAATTATGATTTTTGGAGCATAAAAATCAAAACCATTCTCCGGGCATTTCATTTGTGGGAAGTAGTTGATAGAGGAGTTCCTACAACTGCTGATTCAACAAAATCATTAGAAGAATCCGCAGAAAAGACTCCTACTGCAACATCTATATCAGAAAGCTCTTCAAAATTAATGAAAGAATGACACAAAAAGGATGCTGATGCACTAGCAAAAATTCGTCAAGTTGTATCAGACTCCATCTTTCCAAGAATCATGAATTCCTCTTCAGCAAAGCAATCGTGGAACACCCTGAAAGACGAATTTCAGGGCACCATCAAAGTTCGAACCATTAAACTTCAGACTCTAAGAAGAGATTTTGAAAATCTCCGAATGAAAGAATGAGAAAGCATAAAAAATTTCTCTTCAAGAGTGATAGAAGTGGAAAATCAAATCAAGGCATATGGTGGCAACATAATTGACGAGAGAGTGATAGAAAAACTCTTAATATCACTTACAGAAAATTTTGATTATGTGGTTAGTGTCATCGAAGAATCCAAAGACCTTGCTGAACTTTCGGTCCGCGAACTTGTGAGTTCTCTACAAGCCCATGAACAAAGACTATCGAGAAGAATAGAAGTTATTGAAGGTTTTTTCCAATCAAGGCACAAAATTAGATTCTCAAACTTCAAAGGTGGGAAATCTCAAAAAGGAAAAGGCAGTTACAAGCAATTCCAACCAAACAGTTTCAAGGAAGGAGAAAACAAAGGAAAAATCCATCCTTGTGGCATTTGCAGAAAGACCAGTCATCAAGAAAAAGATTGTTGGCACAAAGGCAAACATCAATGCAAAATCTGTAAGAAGTTTGGTCACAAAGATCGAAACTGCAGATTTAAGCTGAATCTGTAAGAAGTTTGATCATATATATTGAACCTACATATTTAAGCAAGCAGAATACGTAAGAAGTTCAATCACACAAATTAAACCTACAGATTTAAGAAAACTCAACAAAACATGCGGTGACCACACGACTAGTTCCAAATGAGAACCTAGAAAAGAAAAATAGGCTTGTCCCAAGCAAATGAGAGGTTTATTCAAAATCCAATCCAAATTTATTTTACCGCAACAAAAGACTACTCAGTGGACCAGATTGTAGACACTTTTACCAAAGCACTATCAAAGGCTAAATTTGAATTTCTAAGGAACAAGCTTGGAGCGAACACAAGTGCATCAATGAGGAGTGTTGAAATGTGATGCACATGTCCAAACTGTTGATATGGAAACCACCATCCATACTATGCCTATGGCGTCCATACTGTGCATATGGCAACTACCGGCCATCAATGATCAATTTGTCTACTTCATACAGAATAAAATATTGGTGTTTTAGTTTGATTTGAATTTTCTACCCATACTATAAATTAGGGTGTTGTAGATCATAGAAGATCAATATCAGATCAGATACAATGTAGTCGATTGAGTTATCCGACTCTATCTTTTCTCTTTTATAGTTTAGCCTATACATTAGTAATTATTCCACAATTACTATGCTTTATTACAATTACCAACATGGTATTAGAGCATTTCCAATAGTAAAATAGAAACAAAAGAACTGATAACAAAGGGAAGAACCATAAAACCCTAGAAATCCAATGTAAATGAATGATTGGCTTTTGGTTCGGTCGTAAATGAGATCGCAAGGCCACTTCTTCCTCTACCTCTCCATCTTCCCAAAATTGTTCATCCTCCAACTGTACAAAAGAGCCACTACGAATGTACAAATCCGCTCAAAAAATAGATCTATACATATTATACAAATCTATACATATAAGTATACACAATTTTAAAACCAAAATCTATGTATGGAAGCATTAAAATGTCTATGGAAACCCTAAGAGAGAGAGAATGAGCATTAAATCTCTGTATGGTTTCTAGAACCGAAACCCTAGGAGAAAGAGAACGGACCTTGAATCTGTACAAAATCGAAACCCTAGAAGAGAGAATGAACCTTGGCCGATGGAGAATGGAGGCAAGGAGAAAGGTAGAGAGGGTATGTATAAGAGATCGAAAGAGGGCTTTTGCATAAGAGAGTGAAAGAGGGTTGTATAAATATTATACATTAGTGCCTTGTCAAAATAATACAAAATTTAATAATATTCGTAATTTAATGCCATTTATTATATGATAATAATTCAAATCACAAAGATCATTGGTGTCATATCAAATAAAATTATAAAATTAATAATATCCAAAATTTAATATCATTTATGATATCATTTATAAATGAGGAGTAGAAAATTCATATTATCATATAATTAAAATTGTGAAAATGTACAAAAAAGTATTTAAAATATATTTACACTTTTATAATAGTATGTACCTATAGATATATGGAGTTGGTGTGATCGATATATATACTTTGATAGGTATTGTGGTTTGATAGGTACATATAGATACATGAATTGTCAGCCCTATGTGCAACGCACTTGCTTTTTACTAGTAAAAATATAAATATAAGTATGTAAATAAATGATGAAATATTAGAAATATTTTACATTTTTATTATAGTACTAGCCAATAGCATGTGCTAATGTACTATACTCAGACCAAATTATTCTTTGGCTATGTGAGAAATTAATTAGAAAAAGAGGTGAAAATGGGGTCTTTTAGTGACGGTTTGATTGGACCGTCCCTAATAGACAGCATTTGTGACAGTTTATTTGGACCGTCACTAATAGATCGCCTTTCGTGACGGTTTTTTTGGACCGTCACTAATAGACCACCCCTTTAGTGACGGTTTATTTGGACTGTCACTAATAGATCCCCTTTAGAGATGGTTTATTTTGACCGTCACTAATAAGCAACCTTTAGTGACGGTTAGTTTGGACTGTCACTAATAGACCACCTTTAGTGATGGGTTTTTAGCCCGTCACTAATAGACCGTCCCCAAAAGCCTTATTTCTTGTAGTCGTCTAACCTGTCATTTGGCCCTACTGTCATGCTATGCCATCTACCAGATAAGTTCAAGATGCCCACTATTAGGATTTTTTATGGAACTCGAGATCCTTTGAACATTTAGAGATCTTCCAAACATTTATGCATCTACATGTTGTACCAGATCTTCCAACAATGCTTAAAGGCTCAGCACGGGTATGGTTTAACAAACTTAAACCAGGATCCATTGTGACCTTTAAGGAGTTGAGCAAACAATTTGTTGGACATTTCATAGCTGAACAGAGGCAAATGAGGCCAGCCACCTACCTGCTTACAGTGAAGCAGCAAAAGGGAGAATCCCTTAGGGATTACATCAGCCGATTCAATACTGAGATGTTACAAGTGGAGGAAGCGGATGATAAGGTGGCATTGACAACCTTTATGGGAGGCTTGCAGACTTCCAGGTTCTTGTTCTCATTGGCTAAGGAACCTCCTTCCACTATGGCGCAGTTGTTGGTCCGAGCCCAGAAGCACATGAATGTTGAGGATGCCATGAATGCTAAGAAAGGAAAATAGGTCGAAGATAAGAAGACCGATAACAAGAAAATACCCACTAAAAGCACCAAGGAAGAGAATGATGTCAAATACAAAAAAACACCTCTGTTTTTCATAAACTGAGGACCCCCCATTATAGAAGCGCTGATAGATATGCCAACTATAGCCCTTTGAACATGCCTATAGATCAAGTCTTTTTGGAAATTCAGGATGATCCGTCCCTGAAATGGCCATCAAAGTTGAAGTCAGACCCCGCAAGCAGGCCTCGTGATAACTATTTCAAATTTCATCGCGACTATGGGCATACTATAGAAGAATGCATTGATCTCAAGGATCAGATTGAAATTCTGATTCGAAGAGGCTACCTGAAGAGATTTACAACCAAGAACAACAGGGATGTCACCAACCCCTCAAGAGGAGGTCAAGACAACCGTCCAGTAGAGCAACCACCTGTGGGAGAAATTAAAATTATCGTTATGAAGAAGAGGAGGATTCCTTAGAGTTGGTTTTTGGGAGACGTTCATTCAAAGAGGTTTATTCATTCAGACTTACTGCTGTTGAGAGCCATATTCAAACCTAAAGATCCGAAGAAGAAGACCACGAAGAGCGTTTCTACATCAACGATGCAGTCACCTTCCACCATGGCTAACTAACTCAATATCTAGGGTTTTCTAGCAAAACCCTAGCCAAGTAATGTAGTTCTTTCATTATTTTCAATTGTAACGAGGGGAAACTGTTGACCATATTGTGATGATTATAGTAGTTAAGAGACCGTATTGATTTGTAATATAGAATTATATGTTTGTTCTAAATTCTTGTCTTAGATGAAATGAATATATTGTTATGCACAACTATGATTATTTAATATGAGCAGGAACTCGGATGCTTAATTATGATTTTCTACACTATGGTGGTAATGAAATTTGAAACCCTAGGTTGACATAAGTCGTGCCTTGGCGATTTAATATAGACATGTTTTAGTTTATTTTCATGCAGTAGGAGTAGATTAGAGTAATATAATTGGCATGTACTAGTTAGGTCATTCATGAGACGGGTTGTCATTATCCGGTTGATGGTACTCCTTTTTGGGGTCATATTTAGCTATTTGCGATACGACTTGATTCACAGTTATAGATCGCCCTCGTACAATTGATACAGTGATGAACTATATTATGCGGTTAGTGGTAGAGTGATGAAAAATCTAGTTTTCTCTCTCATTTGAATCATAACCAATTTAATTTGCTTTTGAGATAATCATTAGTTAAAATAGATAATTTGGTCTTTGACGACCCAAAAAAATAATTTTTAGAAAATATAATTCAGTATTTTTCAATAATTTTGAACTACTAAAGTGAACAATCTCAGTCTCTGTGGGATCGATATCCCTTACTTAAGCCATTTGCTATTCTACAATTGATACGTACGCTTGAGTAGGGTAAAACCTAGAGTCGTTAGGGTATTATTTTTAACCACATATTCTTACACACCTGACATTGCATTAAGTTTTTGGCGTCATTGCTAGGAACTAAGCAGTATTCAATAGCTTTAGTAGTTTATTTGCATTGCGTTATTCTAGTTGTAGCTAAAATTAGGTTTTTGTGTGATTGACACTCTAAAAAGTAGAAAAGGAAAAAGCTGAGCTTTTAAAAAGTTGCGTCTGGAAATTTTGTGAGTTTTAGTTACCTAGATTTTCGCATATTAATTCTTACTTTATTTTCTATAATTTAGAAGTAGTTAATTTAGATTAGATTTTAATTTCAAAAAAATATATATATAGTTGTTTGAGTAGCATATGACCGATAGATTGACTCGTTCTAATCTAAATACTGCGTTAATAATTTACAATCCTGAGATCGAAAAGACTCTCTATCGTTTACGTCGATCTATTAGAGATCATCATCGTCAACAAGAAGAAGCAATGGCTGACCAAAGAGACCAACAAAGGGCTCTAGAGACATCACTGAAAGGATATTACGCGCTAGATGCGTATGAACTGGATGATATCATAGCATATTTTTCAACTCAAATTCTAAAGAGAGATAAGCTAGAGTCATTTATGACTAGACAATAGCCAGATGAGGAAGTTGCTGATTGGGAGACATACTGGAAGTTGCAAAATGAAGAGCCGGATGCGATGCAGGCTGCTTTATATACTCAATATCGGTTGAACCATTCCCAATAGTTTTAAATATTCCACCAATTCCCTCCTTAACTACTCCTCCTACCTTGGAACTCAAGGAACTGCCTGAAAAATTGAAATATGTTTTCTTAGGACCCGGTGAGACTCTTCCTGTGATTGTATCTTTAAAATTGACAGAAAAAAATAGGAATCGAGTCTAGTCGCAGTTATAAGTGAGAACAAAGAGGCAATAGGATGGAGTGTTGCTGATTTGAAAGGCATAGATCCCTCGATTTGCATGCATCGCATACATCTTGAGGATGATGTAAAGCCATCAAGGGAAATGCAACGAAAGTTGAATCAAAATATGAAAGAGGTGGTGATGAAAGAAGTAATGAGAAATTGCTAGACGTGGGTATCATTTACCCCATTTCTGATAGCACATGGGTAAGTCCAACTCAGGTGGTGCCAAAGAAGTCGGGCATCACAGTAGTGCCAAACTCAAAAGATGAGCTAATTCTATAACGCATGACCATAGGGTGTCGTATGTGTATTGATTATAGAAAGCTCAACCTGAACACCAGGAAGGATCATTTTTTGTTACCATTTATTGATAAAATCCTAGAAAGGTTAGCCAGGCAGAGCTACTATTGCTTTCTGAATGGATACTACGGCTACAATCAGGTGGCGATTGATCATGTTGATAGGGATAAAACCACTTTTACTTGTCCATATGGCACATTTACTTATAAACGGATGTCGTTTGGTTTGTGTAATGCGCTAGCAACTTTCCAACGATGTATGATGTCTATCTTCTCTGACATGGTAGAGAAATTTCTTGAAGTATTCATGGATGACTTCTCAAATTTTGGGGAAACGTTTGAAGACTGCTTAAAACATCTACAACTGGTACTTAAGAGATGCAAAGAGATGAATTTGATCCTAAGTTGGGAAAAGAACCATTTTATGGTTCAAGAGGGGATAGTACTGGGCCATATTGTATCTAAGCGAGGGATAGAGGTAGATAAAGCAAAAGTTCAATTAATTTCAAAACTGCCTCCTCCCATATCTGTTAAGCAGATACGTTTTTTTCTAGGCCACACCAGGTTTTACTAAAGGTTTATGAAAGATTTCAGCAAAATTGTCCGGCCGTTATACAACTTATTGGCTAAGGATGCAAATTTTGTCTTTGATGAAGAGTGCCTTCATGCTTTTAAATAATTGCGTACTCAACTTTCATTAGCCTCAATTATTTGTCCGCTATATTGGTCTCTACCATTTGAGCTCATGTGTGATGCTTCTAAGTATGCCATAGGAGTTGTGTTGCGTCAGATAAAAGGTAAGTCGTCGTATGTTATTTACTATGCCAGTAGGACTCTGAATAAATCTCAAATGAACTACACAACTACCGAAAAATAGTTGATGGCAGTTGTCTTCGCCATGGATAAATTCCGATCATACCTATTGGGCACCAAGGTCATTGTTTACTCAGATCATGCTCCTCTGAGGTATTTGTTCACAAAGAAAGACTCTAAGCCCCGACTGATTTGATGGATTTTGTTGCTATAAGAATTCAACTTGGATATCAAAGATAAGAAGGGTTCAGAGAATGTTGTTGCGGATAATTTGTCAAGGATTATTGTTTAATCTACAAAGGAAATTATCCCTCTTAAGGATTATTTCCCAGATGAACATTTGTTCAATGTGGCTATGGTGGAACAAGTATCGTGGTTTGTTGACATTTTCAATTATAAAGCCACATGTCGAATCCCAAAAGGATGGCCTAAGAATGAGAAAGATCGATTCTTCAGTCAAGTCAAATTCTATATCTAGGATAATCCCCGTTTATACAAGTATTGCTCTGATTAAATTATCAAAAAATGCGTTCCCGAGAGTGAGGTGTAAAACATATTGACATTTTGTCACACGATGGAGTGTGAAGGGCATTTCGGAGCTCAAAAGACAACCCACAAGGTGTTGCAAAGTGGATTTTATTAGCCTTCCATATTCAATGATGTTTTCAAGTTCTGCAAGGCATATCTGTGATGTCAAAAGCTTGGATCCATATCTCGATGAGACATGATGCTTTTAACCCCAATTCTGATCATAGAGTTATTTGATGTGTGGGGTATTGATTTCATGGGACCATTTCCAAAACCAGACAAGACGGAGTTTATGTGAGGGTTGATTATGTTTCGAAATGGGTAGAAGCAATAGCCATAAAACGTGCTGACCATGATGTGGTGGAAGAGTTTGTAAAATCGAATATTTTCTCACGATTTGGTATGCCAAGAGTTTTGATCAGTGATGGTGGAAGCCATTTTTACAACTAGTTTTTTCCTGCTTTGTGTGAGAAGTACGGTGTCACTTATAGAATTTGTACGCCATATAACCCCCAATCACAAGGTCAAATGGAGTTTCTAATAGGGAGATTAAAAATATTTTGGAGAAAATGGTGCGTCCGGATTTGAAGGATTGGCCTCAAAGGCTAAATGATGCACTTTGGACATACATCATTGCGTTTAAGACACCAATTGGTATGTTGTCATATCTCCTTGTGTATGGTAAAGTGTGTCATCTCCCTGTAGAGCTGGAACACCGAGCATATTGGGCTATTCGAAGACTGAATTTTGATATAAAGAAAGTCAGTGCACAGCGAAAACTCCAACTTCAAGAGCTTCAGGAGTTGAGAAATAATGCATATGAAAACTCGCGGATTTATAAGGCTCGAACAAAAGCGTTTCATGATAAACATATTAGAAAAAACAAATTTGAGTCCGGCCAAAAAGTCTGGCTGTTTAATTCAAGACTAAAGTTGTTTCCTGGTAAGCTCCAATCAAGATGGGATTGACAATACAAGATTATGAAGGTTTTCCGCCATGGAGCAGTGGAGCTCGATGATCCTGACATTGGAAAGAAATTTGTCGTGAATGGACAAAGATTGAAACATTATATAGAGGTTCAACTAGCCAAGTATGTGGTAGAAACGATCGATCTAACTGAACTACCACCCGAGCTGGATAAGCTTGATCCGGAGTATTGAAAGGTAGCAACGTCACACCAACGACATTAAATATTGGTACTAGGTGAAGAAAAGTATCTTGTGAGCCTAGTTTGTATTTGTAGACAATAATTTAGTTATTTCGGTATTTAAGATCGAGTCTGTAAAAACGAGTCGCAATGCCATCATCATTTGAGTAGGAAGTGTAAATTGAGCCTAGGAAGGGTTGAGAATGCATAGAGTTGAAGACGAGATGCGAAGAAAGAAAAATAAAAAAATTAATTGTAGGCCATGGGGACCTACGCTTGAAGCGTAGCTGCGGGCCTGTTATAAACATGACCCGTCATCGATTTCCCCCCATTCCATTCAAACTTCTCTTTCTTTCTCAATTCTCCACCAATCTTTACGAGGTTTGATTCTACTGTTTGTTCATCCGATTCCTCATCATTCTTTTCTAGTGGATTGTCAAATTAGTTGGTGATTCGTCCGGATTCACGTGAAGAACACGAGAAGTCTCCAAAACTCAATTTTTTGAAAATCATCGTTTCTCTCGATTCGGTGAGTTTAGTTCCATTATTTTGATTTCATATGACTTATTTTACTATTCTAAACTAGTATTGATGAACGAGTCTGATCAAAATCGTGTGTCGATCCATTTTCCAAAACGTTGAGTTTTTCGACTTTGGAAACGGATTGAATATCGAGTTTTTAGAACGACGGCTTGTTTAATCGTCATATTGGATATATATAGATATAGATTGAGTTTGATTCGGTGTTCGGTTCGTTATCACCTACTTTTCAAAAATTCCCTATTGTACGCATGGCACGAACGAAGTTGTCAGCGAGACGAGTGGGTCAGGTTGCAGTTGTGGCTGATCCACCAGTACAACAGAGGTCGAGATCGTCATCTCCTTCACTGTCCCCTATTCATCGCCGAAGTACACACGCCAAGAGACCACAATTTGTCGACTCGACATCCTCATCTTCCTCATCTATTGAGGAAGAGATGCCAGAAAATTTCACACAGGGACGCGACATACTTTTGCCACATGGTCGCCTCGTTGTTGATCCAGTTGCTCCACGAGCACCATCACTGCCACTTGTGCCTGAGTCGCGGGCGAAGGAGATAGATGAGAATACTGAGAGTGATGGTATGAGGAAGGGGGATGATGCCGAGTAGGAGGATGACGCCGCTCAGGGTAATGATCGAGCAGATAATGGGTGTCAGGTGTGTGCAAAATATGTGGTTAAAAATAACACCTTAACGACACTTTAGGTTTTACCCTTCTGCAAGCACGGAGATTAATTGTGTATAGTTTGGCTTGAGTAGGGGAATATTGATCCCACAGAGACGACGATTGTTCACTTTAATAATTTAAAAGCACTTAATTATAGTTTTTCCAAAAAGAGTTGATATTTGTAAATTATCTAATATTACTTAAATTAATCTAAATAGCAAAGTAAATTGGTTTGTGATTCAGAGGGAGAGAAAACTAAGGTTTCCTCACTCCACCACTAATCGCATAACATAGTTCAAATTCTAATTTCAATTGCATGAGGGCGATCCATTGACTGTGAATCAGGTCACACCGTGCTAGCAGCTTGACCCCAAAAAGGATTACTCTCAACCGGATCGCGACAACCCATCGCAAGACTAAACTGATTAGTGCATGCCGACTACTAACAGAAAAGTAAATTAAAATAGTAAATTTGAAAATTTGAAAATGAAAATCCATGGGACTGTTTTATACAGTCCTTGTGACCTACACTTGGGCGTAAGTACCAAGGTTGCTTTTTTGCTTCGGCCACTTTGTTCTTTGTTCTCAATTCTTGAACACTTAAACCTCCCCTATACACACCTATTGACATGAGTGACCTCAATTTGTCAAAATTCGGCGCTTCGTGGATGAAAATACCCCTCCAACTGATGACGACTATTTCGGACTCGATCTTAAAAACTTCAAACGAAAAAATAAATTAAACAATTATTTTACAACTACAAACTAAGATCAAAAGCTAATCTTTCTCACTTAGTACCAATGTTTAACATTGTAGGCTCGACGTTGCCGCCTCTCAGTATTCAGGATTAAAATCATCCAGCTCTGGTCGGCAAACTTTTATATAATGCTTTAAACGCTGACCATTCACCACAAATCGCTTTCTATTGTTAGGGTCATCAAGTTCCACTGCTCCATGGGGGTAAACCTTAGTTATTTTGTACGACCCGTCCCATCTTGACTGGAGCTTACCAGGAAACAATTTGAGTCTTGAACTGAACAACTGTACTTTCTGGCCGACCTCAAAGATTTTCCTTCTGATATGTCTATCATGGAATGCTTTGGTTCGGGCTTTATATATTCTAGAATTCTCATATGCATTGTTCCTCAACTCCTCAAGCTCGGAAGTTGGAGTTTCCTTTGAGCACCCGATCTTTTGATATCAAAATTCAATCTTCTGATCGCCCAACATGCTCTATGCTCGAGTTCCACAGGGAGATGACACGCTTTACCATAGATCAATCTGTATGGTGACATACCAATCAGTGTCTTATAAGCTGTCCTGTATGCCCACAATGCATCATTTAGTCTTCTTGGCCAATTTCAAATCAGGATCCACTGTTTTTTCAATAATGTTCTTGATCTCCCTGTTCGAAACCTCCACTTGACCACTCGTCTATGGGTGATATGGCATTCCAATTCTATGAGTGACACCATACTTCTTGCACAAGGCCGGAAGAAACTGGTTGTCGAAGTGGCTACTGCCATCGCTGATCAACACTCGTGGCATACCAAATCTAGAAAAGAAATTGGATTTAACAAATTCCTCAACCATAATGTGATTCGCATGCGACAGGGCAACAACCTCTACCCATTTAGAAACGTAATCAACTCCCACTAATATGTACTGCTTATCGCTGGCTTTTGGAAACGGTCCCATAAAGTCAATGCCCCAAATGTCAAACAACTCAACCTCCAAAATAGGATTTAGTGGCATCATGTCCCATTGAGATATGGATCCTAACTCTTGACATCTTAGACAAGATTTGAAAAACTCAAACGCATCCTTGAATATGGTGGGCCAATAAAAACCGCTCTGAAGAAATTTGTGAGCTGTTTTCTGAGCACCAGAATGCTTTCCACATTCTAGCATATGACAGAATGTCAGTATGCCTTGGACTTCACTTTCTGGAACACATTTACGAATTATCTGATCTGGGCAATATTTGTATAGTCGTGGATTATCCCAGATTTAAAATTTTATTTGGCTAAAGAAACGATCCTTCTCATGCTTAGACCATCCATTAGGAATTCTACCTGTGGCTTTATAGTTGACAATATCTATATACCATGGTATCTGTTCCATACCAGCTATATTGAATAAAATGTTCATTCGGGAACTCATCCTTAAGAGGAGTGTCATCCTTTATGGACTCAACGATAATTCTTGACAAATGATCAGTTACAACATTCTTCGTACCCTTCTTATCTTTGATATCCAAATCGAATTCTTGTAACAACAGAATCCATTGAATCAGTCTGGGCTTGGAGTCCTTCTTGGTTAGTAAATGTCTCAGCGTGGCATGATCTGAGTATACGACCACCTTGGTTCCTAACAAATATGACCTGAATTTGTCCAAAGCGAACACCACTGCAAGCAACTCCTTCTCGGTAATTATGTAATTCATCTGAGCTTCGTTCAGAGTTCTACTGGCATAGTAAATAACATATGGTAACTTGTCCTTTCTTTGCCCTAGCACAACTCCGATTGCATAATCTGAAGCGTCACACATCAGCTCGAACGGTAAAGACCAGTTCGATGGACAAATAATTGGGGCAGAAGAGAGTTTAGTACACAATTCCTCAAAGGCATGAAGACATTATTTGTCAAAGACAAAAACTACATCTTTAGCTAGTAAATTACATAATGGCCAGGGTATTTTACTAAAATCTTTGATAAACCTTCTATAAAACCCAGCATGGCCTAGAAAAGAGCATATATACTTCACAGATGTGGGAGGATGTAATTTTGAAATCAGCTTAACTTTTGCTTTATCGACCTCAATACCCTACTTAGATATAATGTGGCCAAGTGCTATTCCATCTTGAACCATAAAATGGCTCTTCTCCCAACTAAGAATTAAGTTGGCCTCTTTACACCTTTCAAGTACTAGTGTTAAATGCCTTAAATAGTGTTCAAAGGTTGCTCCAAAGACTAAGAAGTCATCCATGAACACTTCCAGAAACGTTTCTACCATATTAGATAAGATAGATATCATACACCTCTGGAATGTTGCTAGCGCATTACATAACCCAAAAGGCATCCGTCTATACGCGAATGTGCCATATGGACAAGTGAAAATGGTTTTCTCCTGATCCGCAGGATCAATTGCCACTTGATTATTGCTAGAATAACCATCCAAAAACTAGTAGTAGCTTTATCTAGCTAGTATTTCCAGGATTTTATCGATGAATGGTAATGGAAAATGATATTTCCTAGTATTAGAGTTGAGCTTTCTGTAGTCGATACACATACGCCACCCCGTGGTCGTGCGTTGAGGAGTTAGCTCACCTTTTTCATTGGGTACCACTGTGATTCTCAACTTCTTCGAGATCCGTTGAGTTGGGCTTACCCACTTACTATCAGAGATCGAGTAAATGATTCCCGCATCTAACAACTTCACTACTTCCTTTCTTACTACCTCCATCATGTTCGAATTCCATCTTCACTGCATATCACTTGATGGTTTCGCCTCATCTTCTAAATAAATCCGATGCATGGATATTGATGGATTAATCCCTTTTAAATCAGCCACACTCCACCCAATTGCTTCTTTATTCTTGGTCAAAACCTTAATCAGACTCGATTCCTGCTCTATTGTCAACTTTGATGAAGTAATTACAGGAATAGTTTCATCGGGTCCAAAGAAAACATACTTCAATTTTTCTGGCAACTTCTTAAGTTGTAAAATAGGTAGAGTTGTAAGTGATGGAACTGGGGGAATACTTAAAACTATTGGGAGTGGTTCCACTAGTTCTTGCTTCCAAGGTTGTGTGTATAACGTAGTCTCAATTTTATCCAATTCCTTGTTCTGCCTTTCCACATATGCATCCCAATCATCGATTTCTTCATTCGGCACTTCATTTTCCAGAAATTCTTCAATATCATCTTTCTCCAGAATTTGAGTCGCAAAATCACATATAATATCATCTAACTCATTGCACTCATCTATCTGGAAATAATCCATTGACTCAGGTAATTGATGGTTTCCCTTAAACACATTCATCCTGACTTTCATGTTCCCAAAGGTCAAATCCATGTCTTCGGTTTGGCAATTTATGCACGCATTTGTCATGGCCAGAAATGGTCTGCCTAAGATCAATAGGATGTGTTTATTTGATTCCGGAACAAGTTCAGTTTCCAGGATTACAAAATCAATTGGAAAGTAAAACTTACCCACTTGAATCGTGACGTCTTCCAAAATACCTTTCGCCTGCTTGACAGATCGATCGGCAAACTGCAGTACAACCTATGTGGGACTGAGCTCTCCCAACCCTAGCTATTTATAGACTGAATAAGGAAGCAAGTTAATACTCACACCTAGATCAAGAAGGGCTCTACCAATTTCTTGGTCACCAATAATACAAGAAATAGTGGGAGCACCATGATCTTTCCTATTTGGTGGAGTATTGTTTAACAGTAGTGAACTCACTTGCTCAATCAAGAGTATTTTCTTTGGATTCTTTGTTATGTTTTTCCTCTTCTATGTACAGAGATCCTTGAAAAATTTAGCATAAGGTGGGATTTGGGCAATTATGTCTAAGAGTGGCAGATTAATCTTGACTTGTCGGAATGTATCCAACATATCAGATTCTTTCATCTTCCCATACTTAGCTAGTTCTCTAAGACGTTGAGGAAATGGCGGTGCCTCCTCATAGTTTATCTTATTTGGATCTTCAAGCAATGTCTCATCCACACTCTTATTTACTGGCAATTTATCTTTCTGAACTTCAGCCTCTCCGCTCTCAACCTCTTTCTGTTGTGTTTCTTCTACTTCCTTCCTTTGAGCTTGCTCAACTTCTTTTCTTCTATGCATTTTCTCCTCATGTTCTTCCTCTAATCTACTTTCCACTACCCTTCCACTTCTCAGAGTCGTTATTGCTTGAACAAACTCGTGATTAGTATTGGTAAAATATCCAAGATCTTGCACTTGCTGGATCTTTGGGTTAGCGATAGGCTGACTGGACAACTGACCTGGGTCTTTAGTGTTCCTTTGATTTTCCATTTGTCCTAATTACATGGTGATTTGGGCCAGTGCTTGAGTATGTACCCCCATCTAATTTTGGAGGCCCACCAAGGTCTACTCTATCTTGTTATTTTGAAAACCGGGTGGTGGTGCTTGGTTTCTTTGAGGCTGGAGTTGATATTGGAATGGTTGGATAACCTGGTTGTTATTGAATAGCTGAAGAGCCAGATAATTATTAGATGGTTGTCTGGGTTGGTAATTTGATTGGAATTTCGAGTCATTATTCTCAGTTGAGATTTGAATGATTGTTGACTCTGTTGGAACCTTGGTTGCGAGGTAAATTGTTGCCTTCGTTGAAAATTGGATTGAGAATTGGACCACTATCCTTGTTGAACTTTTTTCTGGAGGATTCTCCACATTTGTGGACTTGTAGGACATGAATGGATGATTTCTATTATTTGGAGAATATGAGTTGGAGAACGGGGCATTATTGGAGTAATTCCAAACTGCATTGAAATCAGCGACTATTACATCCTCACACTCGTTTTGAGAATAATTTGGTTCAACCTCAAAAACTTCTCTTTTAGGGGAATGACTTATTTGGGTAAGAAGTTTTTCAAATCGCTCTAACCTCTCCTCTATTAGTGCCACTGGATTTTTCATATCATGATTGACGTCAAAATAATTTTTCTGATCGCATATGCAGTTCACCTTTAGAGCTCAGATCAGATTCATACTGAAGGGTATTTTATCTGATGTTATCAAACATCTTTAACAGCTCTCTTGTGGGTTTCAAGGTAAACTGACCTTGGATAGAGGCATCTATCAGATTTTTGCGCTTTTCACCTAGACCCATGTAAAAATTTCTAGCAACTTCTTGATCAGAAAACCTATGGTGGGGACATTTATACAAAATCTCATTGTACCTCTCCCACGCATCATGAAATTGTTCTCCTGGTAATTGCCTGAATCGCTTAATCGCATCTTGGGCTTCTGAAGTCTTTCCTATGGGGAAATGTTTCTCTAAGAATTCTTACTTAAGTGTTTCCCAGTCAAGTTTAGTTGCTTAAGTTAATTTAATGTACCATATTTTTGCTTTGTCTTTTAAAGACCATGGGAATAGACGCACCTTTAGATCATTTTTAGTTAAACCGTTATACCTAACGGTTGATGCAACCTCTAAGAATTCATTGACATGCTGGTACGGATCTTCTATCTGAGACGAGAGAACTATGGGAGCATGTTGATCACACTCTTCTTGATCTTAAAATCTTTGAACCTTCCTCTTCTGGAAATTCAACATTCGATTCATACGCGTCCGGTGCCTAGAATCCCTTCAATAAGGTATCTGGTCTTCTCCGTGGATTGACTCTCTCGTCACCCATCTCGACCTCTTTTGTCTGACGACGCTCTTCAATAAATTTTCATAAACGCCTTAGAATTCTTTCGATCTCCGGATCGTATACTACTAACGTAGAATTTGAATTTGAACACGTTGGTCTATCGGACATATACTAAAAAGAAATTATTTATTGATTTTTTTTCAAAATTTCCTTTATCTTTTTTTAATGATTAAAGTAAATTAACTAAACTAATATAAACTATGAACAAAAAACAAAGCTGAACATTAAATGCAAAAACCAAGCAAAATTTAAACTCACAAAGGGTCCAGACACAACTTCAGCATCTTTGTCTTTTCCTTTCACACTATTCAATTGTACCTGAAAATCACATAAAAATTTCAACTTTACCTTCAATCTACAATAACGCAATGTAAATAAACTACTAAAGCAATTGAACAATGCCGCGTCCCCGAGAGCGGCGCCAAAAACTTGATGGGCGTCAGGTGTGTTTAAAATATGTCATTAAAAAGAGCATCTTAACAACACTTTAGGTTTTACCCTTTTGTAAGCGCAGAGATTAATTATGTATAGTTTTGCTTGAGTAGGGGAATATCGATCCCACAGAGACGAGGATTGTTCACTTTAATAATTTAAAAACACTAATTATAGTTTTTCGAAAAAGAGTGATTTTTGTAAAGTATCTCATATTACTTAAATTAAACTAAATAGCGAAGTAAATTGGTTTGTGATTCAGAGGGAGAGAAAACTAGGGTTTCCTCACTCTACCACTAACCGCATAACATAGTTCAAATTCTAATTTCAGTTGCATAAGGGCGATCCCTTGACTGTGAATCAGGTTGCACCGCGCCAGCAGCTTAACCCCAAAAATGATTACTTTCAACCTAATCGTGACAACCAATCTCAAGACTAAACTGATTAGTGTATGCCAACTACTAACGGAAAAGTAAATTAAAGCATAAAAATAAACTAAGGCATATCTATATCAGTTTGTCAGGGCATGGCCTGTGTCAACCTAGGATTTCGAGTTTTGTGACCATTGTGTAAAAAATCACAAATTAAGCATCCGAGTTCCAGCCCATTGTGAATAATTGTGATTGTGTAAGATAAATATATTCGAAAAGTATAAGATAAGAATCAATTCAAATATATAAACTTGTATCACGAATAAAAACGGTCTCTCATCTAACATAATCATCACAGTATAGCCACAGTTTCCCCTCTCTACAATTGAAAACAAAATCAGAACTACATTACTTGGCTAGGGTTTTACGAGAAAACCCTAGATCCGAATTAGTTGATCATGGTTGAGGGAGTCTGCATTGTTGGTGTATAAACGCTCTCCGTGGCCTTCTTCTCCGGATCTCTAGGTCTTTAATGGTCGTTCTCTTCAATGGAAGAAAACTCTATGAATGAATGTGTATCTCCAAAACAGAACTAAAAATAACCTTCCAAAAGCTCTATTTCTAAACCCTAATCCTCTCATATTTATAGACAAGTAAGGGAAACCCTAGTGGTTGCCCTTTTCTGTAATTTCATAATACATTAATATTCTCACAAAATCATATGTAAATATGTGTATAAGCTTGTACGTATAGGTCTGGAATTATCGATCAATTGAAATATCAAAGTACGGACAAAATTGGAAAATTTTGAAATAACTCCGAAACAACTTCAGTACGTCGAGGGATCACATGACCATCATATGGGACCTACGCTCTTGACCTACACTTGGGGGTAGGTCTAGAGCGTAGGGTCTAAAACCACAGCATAGCTTAGGAGCGTATGTTGGGTCCAATTTGCCCATTTTTCTCTCTGGTGACGTAGGTATTATACACTTTTGATGTAAAAACCCATCTTTTTGTATTTGAGCTAAAATGGTCGCCTTTAACTCCCGATGCTTTTTGGTGAAGTAATAATGTTTAAAAATGACATTTTTGCCCTTGCGGTGAGATAATGATGTCATGATATGACCATTTTGCCCTCCGGTAGCTATCATTTGCTCTGGCGCACCTCTTGATTCCTTTCTCGAGATAGAAATGAACACGAACTCAGTTAATTCGCCGAGATTAGCTCTGTTTCTTCATTAAGCTCCTGAAACATGCTTACACACACAAACGAGATAAAAGTACCAAGTAATGGAATGTAAAGACATAACAAACACAAGATAGGGGAAAAAAATGACCAATATTGAGCACCTATCATCAGATGAGAGGGTACCGGAGCCGCCTGTGGAGGGTGACCCCAGAATTTTGACTACATTTTTATATGTGCCCCTGATAGCATCGGTAGAGGATTTACTAGACCGGATGATCAAGAAGGGGTATCAGCAGGGGCGTACATACTTATTACAGATATTTGAGGGATTACAGCTTGTCCCCATCGAATGATCGGCTAGTTGCGGGCCCGACGTTTATTACCTATTCTTGCCCCGGTTACTCTGTATATTTACGAGGATATGATCTAGGAGTTCTGGCTACACATGCGCCATTTCTGTAGGGGGTTGAGACTACGGACAGTGGTCTGAGGTATTGAGATTGAGATTACTCTCCAGACATTACTGAGGCGTAGGGTATTCTGGACAAGTGTCCGTACGAGCTAGATGTTGAGTTCCCACCTATGCCTAAGATACTCCCATCTATTTCTGAGATTGTTACACTTTATACTACGGGGTAGTGGGCTGATACACATCGGAACTGCATGAAGAAAGTGAACTATCAACCGATGCTTTGGTTTTGGGATGTGATAGTCCGATCCCAGATTTTGCCGCACAACCATACCACCATGTGTTATGCGCCATTTCTGGCCCTCCACTATGCTTTTGAGTTTGGACAGTGGATTTATATCCCACGGATGTTATGGCAGGTCCTATATACACATTATATTCATTTGCGCAAGGAGACCAAGGTTGGTCAACATCTATTTATCATTCGATTCTCGTGCTTGGTGATGAAGATTATGCTAGATGCCATGATTGAGATGGATACGGGTGAGCGAAACTGATTCAGAGAGGGTACCCCATATGCCAGAGGGATATGGACTGGTGTCTGGACCCGATTGTATGGAGATGCTATTATGAGGCAGAGACCATGGTTCGACATATTACCAGCCCTAGATGCACAGGCTGATGACGCTGGTCAGGTTGATACGGGTATGGCTCAAGATGTTGATGCTGCTAACAAGGCTAAGATGCCACAGATACCGGCTGTTGAGGATGAGGTTTTATTGCCAAAGGCACCTGCGGATGGTACTATTACTCTATCCCAAGCACAGTTTGATGCTCTTATTGCATGGATGCAGGGGCTAGAACAGTCATTGACAGAGGAGAGATAGGCTTGGCAGCGTGAGATAGTGCGCCGTCGGAGAGATCTGAGGTGGTTATTTCATCGATTTTAATATATGAGTCAGCATATAGGTGTGCATATTCCACCTACACCACCGACCTGTAATGAGGAGGCTTAGTTTAGTTTTAGTTAGGTATTTGTTTTATTTTTAGTTCATTTTTTTTTATATTGGAGATAAATTGTCGAGCGGATAGTTTTGTATAGGGCTTCATGTAACCGCTTGGACGATTATTTTCTAAATGTTTTTGTTATTTTCTTAGTTTAAAAAAATCAAGTTTTACTGATCAATCTTATTGGGTTGGATATATCCCTAGATTTTTTCGCATATTTTACATGTGCTGATAGTTTGAATTCCTTCAAAATTTTATATCTCACTATGTGGACATTTGTGCATTTAAGTTTGGGGTGTATATGTGTTGGATTGATCAGAAGAGTGTATTTAAAAAAAAAAAATCAGGTGAAGCCTACGCTTGAAGTATAGGCAATTACGTGGTATTATTTTTAATTTTAAAAATTTGACCCGTTTGCGGGGTGTTTTAGCCTGGTTTTGTACTTGTACTTGTATTAGGATTTTTTAAAGTTATTTTTAGGATTTTTTGTAGATGTTTTGTAAATTTTAAGGGTAATCTTAGTTCGATAAGGAAGTGGAATGAAAATACAAGTTGGAGTTGGATTGTTCATTGCTTCTACTTTCCTAGTCAGCCAAGGGTTTTAAATCCTTTTCCTCTTTGATTCTACATCATCCATCTATAAATACATCCATAGAGTAGACACAATTCACAATTCACAATTCTCAATGGTTGAGCATTAGAGTTAGATATTCTTCTTCTATTCTGTCTATCTCGAGGGGGTTAGCATGGATAATGCTAATGAAGATTATTCTGACCTGGAGGAATTCGTAGAAGGTACAACACCATATCTGGATATGAAGAGCTCGAATGAAGGAGCCACGAGTCGAAATGGAAGCCAAACCACACCGAAATCATTTATGTAGTACAAATTGCAATTTGAAGAAATATTTTGTCCGGAGAGGATGAACCGAATATTAATTGTACCCGGTAGGAAAATCTTTAAAGAACGAAGATTGAAAATTTTAGAGAAACCGGCGGGAGAAAAGGTGTATCCTGGCTTGGTCCGAAAATTTTATGAAAATATGACGATTTCGGGACCAATGGGATTTAAGGTGATGAAAGCTAAAGTGACTCAGTGGAGTGCTCCTATTATGATTGGAAGAAGAAGTATTGCTGATGCGTGGAATATACCGATCGGAACTCCAGCACACTTAAAAGGACTATTGAAGGAATTGTGTGCAGTATCAGATCAAAGAGATATGACGTGTGATAATTGGTGGTTGAAGTCGGATCTTCTCTATTTAGATTGTGTAGTTTCGGCTCAAATTCGGCCCAATAATAGGACTAGTGCTAGGGATCACACTATGCTTAGAACTTTGTATGCCCTAACTAATGGGTATAAAGTGTGTGTTCTAAAATTGATCATGGCTGAGATGTCGATTGCTCGAGCTATTGTGAGTAGACAGTGGGCGGGTGCCGATAAATTTGAACATTATCTTCCATACCCGTTTCTGTTATCGAAGATTATTGTAGAACAATTGGGAGATAGGATGAAGGAGCTGGATGAGATGCAGTGGACAATTATGAAATTTTATTCGGAGGAAGATTTGGAAAAGTTGAAAGAAACTGCAGACTGCTTGATATGGTTGAAAAACGCCGTGTCAAGTGATGAATAAAATGAGAAAGATTAGGGTTTAGGTTTAGGATTCTTGTTTTTAGGGACGGTAGACCCTTAATGCCACATCTTTGTTTATTTTATTTTATTTCATAGGATTGTAGGCCCTTAAGGCCAAATCATTTTATTATTATTATTATTTTTGAAAAAAATAACAAATAAAAGAATTTTTTATTTTTTGCAAACATGTGTTGATTTCAGGATATTTATGATGAAATTTCTTTTCCTTTGTTATGATTGGGTATTTGTGCTTTGTTGATTATTTCTACAGGTGATCTAAATCTAGTTTGGGGGAGGGGATTCAGGCTTTGCTTTGGAATCCAGAATTGAGCTTCAAGGTTAATTGTATTTGTTCTCCTATATTATTTTTGGCCATCGGGACATGGCCTGATTTAAGTTCGGGGGGGGGGGGGGGATATAGATTTACAAGGAATAAAATTTGTGGAAAATTTTATAATTTTGGACCAGTTCTTTGTTTTCACGCATGATTGATTTGCATTATAATTTGATTAAGTGTGTGTATATGATGCATGAGTAGTATGTGATGTGATATTCCCATTCACGAGAGCAATTATTAGATCGAGTTAGTGAAGTGATGTGGTTTTACATGGGGAGTGAATGGATAAAATTGAAATTAGGAAAGATGACCTTGGCCTATAAGCATAAGCATACATTCACTATGAGAAATAGGTTGATTTTTTACTATGTAGTTGAAAAATAATTTTGCCACAATAAAAGGGGAGATGGGGAGTTGTTATGGTTGAAATGGAGAAAATTGAAAAAAAAATGTATACATTGAAAAACAAATGCAAAAAGCAGTTCTTTGATATGAGTAACCGGGCCTTGGTATCACCAATATCAGTGTTCACGTTTAAAGGGGAGAAGACTGATGAGGATAAATCCAATGGAAGAAGTTCGGGCCCAGTTGTAAAAATTCTCGCTGGAAAGTCCGGAGACTTAGAAAGATATAAAGGGATGAAAAGTGGAAAGATGGGAAAAGTGTTTTTATTAAAATGGCAGAGTTTGATCAATGAAGTAGGCGGAAAAAAAACTGAAATATCGTAGTCGAGTGTTCACAAAAACACGGAAGGTTGTCTTGATTGAGAGTAGAAAGTAGTAAAATCATTCACTTTAGTGGGAACCATTCATAACACAAAGCTCGATATAATTGTTGTTCGGTAGTGAGTGGGAGTATTTGCATCCATGCTATCTTTTGCATTATATCATGATTTAATTGAATTTGTGTGTGAACTCATGCCTGCGTGATAACAGAGAACTGAGATGTTGTAGATACCATCACTGGAAACCTTCACGAGACTTCACTCATCCACTAGGGGTAACCTAGGGGTTTAAAAGGCTTGTTACACGTTCCAAGTGTAATCGTCGACCCTAACGAAAGCAAAGGATTAGGTTAGATTTGTTAGATTAGTTAGAATAGTTAGATTAAAAAGATCATCACAAGAAAAGTTTCCTGAGTTTATTGTTAAGGGACCAGCAATGTGTAAGTTTGGGGGTGTGATAGGTGTCAAATATTAGTCATTTTGACCCCTTAACTCATGATTGTTACATTCTTTCATTCCATTATTTGGTATTTTTATTGTGTTTGTGTGTTAAAGCATGTTTCAGGAGCTTAATGAATAAAGAGAGCTAATTTCGGTGAATTAACTGAAGATTGTATTCTTTCTACCCAAGAGGAGAGTCAAAGAGGCAGTCCGAGTTAAAAATGACTCCCGGAGGGCAAAAGCGGCATTTTCAGAAGCCATCATCTTCAGTAAAAAGTATCGTGGATTCAAGACAGTCGTTTTGGTACATTCACGAAGAAAAGTAATTTCCAAAAAATACCTACGCTTCAAGTTTCAAAAAGTGGTTGGAAAACATAATTCTACGCTTGGACTTACGCCTAGAGGGTATGCTTGAAGCGCAGGCCTGATACACTTGAAGCGTATGTGCGATAACTTTTGGTGGTTTTTCATGGATTTTTCCTATTTCACCCCCGGCTCAATTGGAAGACGTTTCTGCGACTCCAAACCTCTATATACATGTATATACACATATATATATGAGAAGTTAGGGTTTGCATGAGTTTTAGACTAAAAAGACTGAAAAGGGCCTCTCTATACCATTGCCTATATATACACGATTGTATATGAAGAAGAGGAAGATTCATTAGAGTTGGGTTTTAGGAAATGTTCATTCAAAGAGGTTCATTCATTTAGACTTGCTGATGTTGAGAGCCATATTCAAACCTAGAGATCTGAATAAAAAGACCATGGAGAGCGTTTCTACATCAACGATGCAATCACCTTCCACCATGGATAACTAACTTGGTATCTAGGGTTTTCAAGCAAAACCTTATCCAAGTAATGTAGTTCTTTCATTATTTTCAATTATAACGAGGGGAAACTGTTGACCATACTGTGATGATTGTAGTAATTAAGAGATCGTACTGATTTGTAAAATAGAATTATATGTTTGTTCTAAATTTTTGTCTTAGATGAAATGAATATATTATTTTGCACAACTATGATTATTCAATATGAGCTGGAACTCGGATTCTTAATTATGGTTTTCTACACAATGGTGGTAACAAAACTTGAAACCCTAGGTTGACACAGGTCATGCCTTGGTGATTTAATATAGACATGTTTTAGTTTATTTTCATGCAGTAGGAGTAGATTAGCGTAATATAATTGGCATGTACTAATTAGGTCAGTCATGAGACGGGTTGTTACGATCTGGTTGATAATACTCCTTTTTGGGGTCATATTTAGCTATTTATGGTACGACTTGATTCACAATTATAGATCGCCCTTGTATAATTGATACAATGATGAACTATATTATGTAGTTAGTGGTGGAGTGATGAAAACCCTAGTTTTCTCATTTGAATCACAACCAATTTAATTTGCTTTTTAGATAATCATTAGTTAAAATAGATAATTTGGTCTTTGACCACCCAAACAAAAAAATTTAGAAAATATAATTCAATGTTTTTGAGCTATTAAAGTGAAAAATCTCAGTCTCTGTGGGATCGATATCCCTTACTCAAGCCATTTCCTATTCTACAATTGATACGTGCACTTGCGTAGGGTAAAACCTAGAGTCGTTAGGGTGTTCTTTTTAACCACATATTTTTACACACCTCACGTTGCATCATTACCCTTCTAGTGACAACTGGAACCAGCCCAAGAAGGATTACTGTGCTGGTAGAGTTCTTGGTTTATAATTGTCCATCTGTGTACAATGTGATCTTGGAAAGAACAACTTTAAATGCGATGAAGGCGGAGACCTCTACCTACCATCTCTTGGTGCGCTTTCCAATGGATCACGATGTAGGCGAACTGAGAGGGGACTAGATCAATACCAAGGAATGTTATACTGCATATCTTAGTTCAGGAAAACAACAAGAGACCTTGGTTGTCCGAGATGTGGAGAAGAATGAGCAAGAACGAGTTAAGCCAACTGAATACCTGGAAGAAATCAGTTTGAATGGGGATGATCCTGTAAAAAAGGAGAGCATAAAGTCTCTCATTCCTTCCTACCTCAGAAATAAGCTTATAGAATTTCTCAAACAAAATCAAGACATCT
Source organism: Cornus suecica (assembly GCA_963922005.1). Taxonomy (NCBI): domain Eukaryota; kingdom Viridiplantae; phylum Streptophyta; class Magnoliopsida; order Cornales; family Cornaceae; genus Cornus; species Cornus suecica. The sequence continues at coordinate 32,570,954 of OY998239.1, read as the reverse complement.
TTTCCTGGACACATGAAGACATGCCAAGTATTGATCCAACCACAATGGAGCATCGGTTGAATGTGGACCCTTCCTACAAACCTATCATACAAAAGTGAAGAACCTTTGCTGCAAAAAGAAACTAGGCAATCTCTGAAGAAGTAGACAAACTTTTTAAGGTTGGCTTCATCTAGGAGGTCCACTATCCAGAATGGCTGGCCAATGTGGTGTTGGTGAGGAAATCCAATGGCAAGTGGAGATTATGCATAGACTTTACAGATCTAAATAAGGCGTGCCCCAAGGACAACTTCCCATTACCTAGGATTGACATGCTGGTGGAAGGAACGGTGGGCCATAAGCTACTAAGCTTTATGGATGCGTATTTAGGATACAACCAGATTCCCATGCATGTTCCCGATAGAGAAAAGACGTTATTCGTAATCGATAGAGGTTTATACTACTACAAAGTAATGCCCTTTGGGCTCAAGAACGCTGGTGCAACATACTAGAGGCTTGTCAACTTAATGTTCAAAGATCAAATTGGAGAAATATGGAGGTATATGTGGACGACTTGCTGGTAAAGAGCCTGAAAGCTGAACAACACTTGAGTGGTTTACAGGAAACTTTTCAAGTTCTCAGAATTCACAACATGAAATTTAACCCAAGTAAATGCGCCTTTGGAATATCTTCAGGAAAGTTTCTCAGCTACATGGTGAGCATAAGGGGTATTGAAGCTAACCCAAAAAAAATCCAAGCGATTCTTGATATGAAGTCTCTATCATCGACCAAGGAGTTGCAAAGGTTGACCAAAAGGATTGCAGCCTTAAACAGGCTAATCTTTCAGGTAATTGATAGGTGTTTGCCTTTCTTTCATGTTCTCAAAAAGTATTTCCAGTGGACGCCATAATGCGAGCAAGCTTTCTTATATCTCAAAGACTATCTCGCATCACCCCCGCTCTTATCACGCGCAATTCCAAGATAAGTGCTATATCTCTATATGGCGGTCTCTTTATGGACGGTGAGCTCAGCGTTGGTTCGAGAAGAAGATGGATCCCATAAACCAGTATATTACATCAATCGGGCACTTAGAGGATCAGAGGTAAGGTACCCAAAGATTGAGAAGTTTGCTTTCGCCTTGATTATCACAGCTAGAAAACTCAGACCATACTTCCAGGCGCGCACCATCATTGTGTTAATAGACCAGCTGCTCAGACAAGTCCTTCACAACCCAGATACTTCGGGGTGACTCATGAAGTGGTCTGTAGAACTTGGAGAGTTTGATATTCAATACAAACCACGAACTGCTATCAAAGCCTAAGTGATCACAGATGTTCTTGCAGAATTCACTCCTTTTCCAGAAGACTGTTGCGACTCCGCCAAGCAGACAGAGATAGAGCCTTCTTGGACATTGTATGTAGATGGGTCAGCCAACACACAAGTTAGTGGAACGAGGTTGGTGATTATCTCCCCCGAGGGAGAGATTATCAAGTATGATCTTAGGTTTGACTTCAAAGCAACTAATAACGAAGCGGAGTATAAAGCTTTATTGGCTGGGCTAAGGATGGCAAAGGCACTTAGGGCTAAACAACTGAAAGCTCACACTGACTCTCAACTCATTTCTGGGCAGGATTAGGGGGAATATGAAACCAAAGATGAAAAGATGAAAACCTACCTCCGGAAGATAGGTGAGATAAAATGTCAGTTTCAAGACTTTCTATCCAGCATATCCCTCGAGAAAGTAATTAGCAAGCAGATGCCCTTGCCAAACTAGCTACAACTGAAGAAGAAAGAGCCATATTGGTAGAACACTTGAGCGGCCCAATCACTACAAGAGACGAATCACATGAAGTTCAGTAAGTTGTTCAAGGGATGGAATGGGCGTAACCCATTATCGAATACATAAAAGATGGAGAGCTGCCAACAGACCAAACAGAGGCATGAAAGGTGAGAATGAGGGCATCCAGATACACACTTATTAATGGAGTACTCTACAAAAAATCATTTTCCCTTCCATATATGCGGTGCGTTTCTACAGAAGAGGCAAACTACATCCTCAAAGACATACATGAAGGTCTTTGTGGAAATTATATTGGTGGAAGGGCGTTGGCTTATAAAGCAGTGCGACATGGATATTTTTGGCCTACTATGCAGAGGGATGCAATTGATTTTGTGATAAAATGCGACAAATGTCAAAGGTTTTCTAACATCCCAAGACAACCTTCGGAATAGCTCACCCCTATGTCAAGACCTTGGCCATTTTCTCAGTGGGGAATGGATTTCATTGGGCCTTTTCCAAAGGGTAGACCAAGTTTGTCAATGAGCAATGGACTACTTTACAAAGTAGGTTGAGGCAGAACTGCTAGCCAAAATAAAGAAAGTGAACGTCAAAAAATTCGTCTGGAAGTCCATTGTTTGTAGATTTGGAGTTCCCAGGGTGATAGTCACTGACAATGCCAAGCAATTTAAAGAAAGTATGAATACCAACTTTTGTGTTGAACTGGGAATAAAACTCCATTATTCCTCTCTTGATCATCCTCAAGCCATTGGAAAAGCAGAAGTGACCAACCGAATAATATTGACAATGCTCAAGACTCGCCTTGATAAGGCCAAGGGTTTATGGCCAGAACAGTTACCGGGAGTTTTATGGGCTTACCGAACTACAATGAAGACTCCTATAGGGGAAACTCCCTTCATGTTAGCCTTTGGACGTGAGGTTGTCCTACCAGTGGAGACCAAGATCGCTAGCTTCAGAACGGAACATTATGACCCAGCCCATAATACTTTACAACAACAAGTAAGCCTAGACCTGATTGAATAAAAAAAGGAGCAAGCTCAAATGAGGACTGCAGCGTATCAATAGGTGATGGCAAGATACTACAATGCCCGAGTTAAGTCACGGAGCTTCTGGGTGGGTGATTTGGTACTACGCAAAGTTACTTTGGCTTCAAAAAAAAAGGTACCGGCAAGCTGGGGCAAAATGGGAAGGACCTTATCGAGTCATACAGACAAACATGCCAGGGCCATATTGGTTGGAGACAGTGGGAGGAAGACAACTTGAGCATCCATAGAATATTGAAAATCTACGAAAGTATTACCAATAGTTAATTATATTGACTGGCAATCTTCATCTTAAATGGAGAATTTTAGTGAATAAAGTCAAGTCACTTGTTTGATTCAACTTTCTTTTTATAAGAGGACTACTTTCTTTGAATAAAAGAAATATTATTTCTCCAATTTACTCTTGTGTATCACACTCAACTGAGTTTCCATGGTCAATCGATAAACATTATTATGAAACAAATAATAAATTTACTCCTTAAATAAAAGGGGCGAGTTGAGTGAAGCTCGTAAAAAAAATAGTCTTTTATTAAAAAGATTGGCTGAATGAAGCCTATATGATAAATGAAATAAATAACAAACTTTTCAATGAAATAATTATTCAACTATCTGGAGCATTTTCTTCATCAGAGGCCTCTACTTCATACTTTGAAAAGTCCAAGTGTGGGTGGTCAGAAATTGTGCAAGCTTTGCATGCTTCAAATCCCTCACAATATGCTTGCAGTTTGAGAATTTGGAGTTCAGTTGATTTCTTGAAGTCTTCAACAACAACTGACTATGCATGAGTAAGATCATCAGATCTCTTTGTTGTAAGCACTTCTTTCTCCTCATTGAATGTTGCTTGAGCTGTTGGAAGATTATCTTGTGATTTTTTAGTTCCCCATCCTTCTTAGTAAGATTCTCCTTTACTGTTACTAAATATCTCCCATATCTCTCCTTAAGAGAGATAATTTATGAATTAAGCCTCTGAATTTCCTGCATGTGGGTTTCTCCCATGGTAACCCTAGAAATTAGATCCATTATAAGTGTAGCACCCTGAGAAATTTAACTAAAGTGTAAACATAAGTAAAATAATAAAATAAAATAAATAAATAATAATAGAAAGAAGTATTCTATTTGTCCTTACTATGCCCATTAGATGAAAGTATCTATTTGAGAGTTCCTCAGTAGCTATGGACCTTAGTATAACAAGTTCATCTTTCGGTAGATCTTGGTATATGTTATCATAAGTACCCTTAAATTTCTGGTAAGTCCTTCTTCCAAAATTTTGATAAGAAATTTGGGTATAAGAAGTATCGGCCCCACCAAAACCTTTAGGCGATTCTGCAAAACTACTAAAGCCCAAGTTTGGAGGAGCAAGCCGGACAGGCAAACCCAGGGTAGAAGTATTACCCAGAGTAACTTCCCCCACTTTTTGCTTTTTCGAAGCCGATTCAGAAATGGAGATATTATTTCTAGCTTGAGCAAGGATCCCTTTGTCGATTGTTTTACCCAGACTCCCTGATGGTAGACTATTGCTCTTTGCCTAAGCAAGAATTCTTTTGTCGATTAACTTGCTTAAACTTCCAAAAAGGAGGTTGTTTCCTTCCTTCTTCATGCATGCAAAGAACTGGAGTAATGGTAAAAGGTGCAAAATTGTATGCCCTGATTTATTAGAAATAATTACTCCTGATTAATTAGGGAAATTCATTGGTGGCATCCGGGTAGGTATAATAGAAAGAATGGGGTTAAAAAAGTGTTCAGTACTTTAATACTATTGATATAGTGCAATAAATGCTCACATGTACCTTTTACGTTGAAAAAATTAAACAACAATTGAAGACTTACAACTTTTGGGTATATAACTGTATCTATATATAGATAACGTCCCTTATCAACTTTTGGGCATCACCTTGCTGATTTGTTTTTCTCATGAAGTCACGTGGTATATCAAAAAATAATATATATATAAAAATATATATAATTTTTTTTTTAAAATTAAAAATAATAATAATAATATAATAGTAATGGTTTAAATATATATATATATATATTATTATTTATTTACAAAATAAGTAAAATCAAATAATTTTTAACAAAGTAATAACTTAGAATTATGTATGCCCATCCTTTTCGGACGAACTAGGATTGGGTCGGGGTTTCAATCTTGAACCGTATGAATTCACATTTTGATCTATTAGGAGTATCTCGGATTTCTTTTTCGATTCCGGATAGAGGAAAGCATTCGTAACACACAACTTTTCTGCCTCAGAAAGAGTTGGTATCTGCTTCAAATCTATGTACATGCCAAATCCAAAGTAAGTAATAAATATACATACAAAAGATTATTGTTAAAGAATAAAAATGGAACTCACCGGAAGGATCCGAGGTGGTCTGAACATCGGGAACCAAAGGGCTTGGGGGAGGATTACTCTCAAGAGAAAATTCCCAACCGTTACCATAAACAAAAAAGAACCTATTTTTCCAGTGCTTATTGTTATCTGGTTTTCCAATTATAAGATCTCAGTATCTCTCCCTACACGTAAACGACCAGAAATTTCCTTGCAATAGAAGAGAGTAACAAGACATAAAATACCGACAATTATACTATTGTTTCCACAAGTTCCCCAAAGAACTATACATCCAATAACGACCCTCCAAGCATTAGCAGTGAGTTGACAAGGGGCAATACCAAGATAAGAAAGTAAGTCCCTTACAAAGGGATGTAAAGGAAAGTGCAAGCCACATACAAAAGCGGACTCAAAAAAGCAAACCTCTCCAGGGCAAGAAGAAGAAAAAATTTCATCTTGGGAGGGAACACGGAGACAAATAGTGGCAGGGAATGAGTATATCACACGGATATATCCCAAGTCACCTTGGTCGATGGTCTGTCCCGATTGATCAAGCCTCTTTATCAAAGGAATCATACTATCTAATTCAGATTCATTGAAATCCATGTTTTCTGGACCCAAATTCTGTGAGCTTACTGACATGGTGACGAAAAATAATCTTGAGGTATTGTCCTGCCCTACTATTTCTTTATATGAAATAAAGTTTGTGCAATGTCTTATATATAGGATAAGTATATTAAGATGAAATTGTTCAAAATAAAAATTAAAAAATTTTAACAGGAATACGTAAGTGTATAAATTTGATATTAATAAAAAGATATTTAATAGACGGCTCTGGGAAAATCCCATAGCAATTGATGGTGGTTGTTTGTCAAGAAGATTCCCAAACCAATTGGGATTCTTGTTTTAAAAAAAATAAAAAAAATTGTTATTAATAGGTTGCCTCGGGAAATTCCCGAGGCAGATGATGAGAAACAAACTGTCAAAAGGAGTCCATGATCCAAATCAATTGGGATTCTTTCTATTAAAATAATAAAAAAAAAGACAAAAGAGAGTTGAGACTTTTGGTGAAGTATAAGTCATTTTCATTACTATTCCCATAGACCACTAGCCAATGTAGACACACCACTTCATTGAATTTTATCACTAATCATCAATAAATATGGCAAAACGATAGTGATAAAAATAAATAAATATGCATCATTTATTATATCTAAAAATGTCAGTACATATATTAGCAACCCATGAACTTATATATATATATATATGTATGTACACATACACTATATATATGAGTGTATATCAAATACTAAATAAACAGTATATGTGTAAAAGAGGATCTATAAATATTTTGTTGCATTTTATTATTTGTTACAAATAGGAAAATAGGGGGTAACTGATGGGATGTGATAAGTTAGGGTTTATCTGTAACTCTAAATGACCTGAAGACCCTTGACAAATTAATTTTTACTGGCAGACCTTGTAAGGTAGCGGTTAGAATTTAAATTGCAGGTGAGATTTATACGGAGAAACTCATTTGAGATATCTACGGACCAGCAATCGCAACAATTTGGCTCAACGACCAGTATATATAGATAGTTTGTCAAAAGAAAAGGTATAAGAAAAATTATTCCACTTCCATAATCACTCACTTCAAGTATCAAAGTCAAGTTCTAACTTGATCTTCGGAGGGTCTTTAGCCAGCACTACACCGGTGCCTCCAATTGACTTAAACTTGTCTTGCAGGATATGATGTCGTTTCAAATCACCACAGATTTCTCCTTCATCAAGACTTTTACTAGTTTGGTGGGAAGAGAGTATGATTCACCAGTCTCCCCACAAAAAATTCCTTTAAATGAAATAGGGAAAATTCCTATTAGGTTCTACTTTTTATACCAAAAGACAAAGAAGTCCTAAAACATTTATCTTTGGACCAAATGGTTTTTCTTTTGAGATTCTTTTCCAAAGTCCTAAATTCATAATAATTTAATGAATTTTAAGCAAATGAGTGCTCTCTAGGGTTTGGCAATTGAAGGTTAGGGGTGATGGGGTAGCAGGTGTTGTAGGCTTATCATTCACGGATTAACCCTAGCATTAATTGCTAGGGTTTCTTTTGATTCACCTTTTCTTCACATCATTCATTTCTTTTCTTTCACGAACCTTAGATTCTTTGAACCCTAGTTTTTTCTTCCTTTTCTTAATTGATCCTTTCTTCCATTAGGGTTATTCATTATTTTCAGTCGTCTTATCATGGTGGCGAACACTGATTTCTCTAAGTTATTGCATGAGCTTCGAGGAGTGGTGCAAGCCCTTGTTACCAAGAATCAGAAGTAGGGTAAAAGTGTTAGTTGCCAACCTACTCAGCCACAAGTTATCTCTCAGGCAACAAGGGTTGTTGCTCCTACACATGAAGCTTTCCCTGTGCTACCAGGATCACAACCTAATGAAGCTTTGAAAGTTGTTGAGGCAACGCAAGGAAATACTTGGGCATCACTACTGAATTCAATGGTTGCTCCATGCCAAAAGCTAAGTTATTTCCCTCCAGCACAAGTAGGTGGTCGTGTCGTGGTTAGTCCACCACCATAAGTCTCAGATGAGGGTAGCCTTCGTTGGAAAACGAGTCTAGTAGGGTATTTTTTGGATAACAAACTTCCCAATAATGTGGTTAATAATATTGCCTAAAAGTTATGGAGTTCAGCAGGGTTAAAAAATATTTTTGGAATAGATAAGGCATTTTCCCAATCAATTTTTGGTGCTTCAAAAGTGGTCTGAGGATGTTTTAATGTATAAGGAGGAGATAAAAACCTTACCTCTATGGGCCAAGCTTACTCATTCCTTTGCAGTTTTGGAACCCACTAGGGTTAGGTCATATTTCCAGTGCCTTGGGAAAACCAATTTGCATAGATTTACCTACTGAAAAGGGAGAAATAATTAGTTATTCAAGGGTTTGTGTGGAGGTCGCTGCTGAAGATGACCTTATCCATGAATTTGATGTTAGTTTGAAGTCTGAAGAAATTAAGATAGTTAAAGTTGAATATCAGTGGTCTCCTGCTAAGTGTAGTAGATGCAAGGTTTTTGGTCATTGGGATCGAGCATGCCCCTTGAATGTGGTGGCCAAAGTAGCTATTCAGGAGCAGAAGAAGAGAACTCAAGAATGGAGAGTTGTGGACAAGTTTGGGAAGCATGTTCCTGTTATTGAGGATGATAGAGATGCCTCCACTGATCCTCAGCTTGAGATTGGTACTAGAGGTGAAGAGATTCCTTATGAGGAGGTGCATGTGCCTGACATTTCAGCTTCTAATATGTTTCAAGTACTTCAAGAAGAGGGGGATGATGACTTAGATGGTGACGAGGACGTTGTGCCTGAAACTCAAGATGTTATTATAGTTCTTGAGGTTGTTATGGATGTTATTGTAGTTTCTGAGGTCTCAATAACTAAAAATTTAAAACAAAGTATCCCAAAAGAGGCAGTTTCAACTTCTCAAGATGTGGCCACTAGCTCAAGTTCTCCTTCTCATGGCACTGGCAAAGGTTCTAAGGGTTCTGACAAGCATACTAAACCAGTTGAGAAACATAGAGGTACAAAGATTCCTCCCTCTAGTATGAAAACTAGTAGAGGGAATGTTAATGCCTAATTTCCTATCTACTTTTTTCTACATCTCTATTGGTATTTGGAACGTAAGGGGTCTTAATTCACCTGATAAGCAATATGAGGTTAGTTGTTTGATCAAGAGATATAAGTTTTCTCTTATTTGATTGGTTGAAACTAAAATAAATGAGCAAAAAGCTAGTAGAGTGATTAACTCAATGATTAGAGGTTGGAGTTGTATTACAAATTATGATGATGCTCATAATGGAAGAATTTGGGTGTGTTGGGACCCTTCAAGATATTCTGTTACTAAAATTTAGGATTCTTCTCAGCTTATATTGTGCTTGATAAAGGATAAACTCTCTTCCCATAGTTGTTATGGAGGTTTTGTGTATGGTTTGAATGATAGTATTGGTAGAAGAAGTTTATGGAGAGATGTTTTGCAATTTTCTCAGAATTACTCTAGTTTCCCTCTCTTCTTCTCTGGTGACTTCCATGCTATTAGATATCCTTTTGAAAGGTTTGGTGGCTTAAATGTTTGGGATTCTAGTATGAAAGAGTTTGGTGATTGTTTGGATGCAGCTTCCATGATGGATTTAAAGCATTCAGGAATGAAATATACATGGTCTAATGGCAATGTGTTTAGGAAGATTGATAGGGTTATTATTAATGAGTGCTGGAATGAGACTTTCCCCAGCTCTGAAGCTATTTTTGAACCAAAAAGTATCCCAGACTATGCTATGATTCATATTAAGATCCAGTGTTTGGTTAAGAAGAAGGAGCTCCCTTTAGATTTAATAATCATATTGTTCATCATGTTGATTTTATGGATATTGTTTGAAGACTGTGGTCTACTAAGCTGCCTGGTTCTTACATGTTCCGGGTGTCTTAAAAGCTCAAATTTCTCAAGTATGAGTTGAAAAGGCTCAATTATGCTTGATATAACAGTCTTGTTTCACAAGTTTTTTATTGGAGAGATAAGCTCTTTGTTATTCAACAGTCTATTGATTTGAATCCTGGGGATAAGGGGTTGCATTTGCAAGAAAAGGATTGCCTTACTAATTACCTGCATCAAACCAGAGTTGAGGAATCTCAAAATAGGCAAAGGTCCAGAATCCAATGGCTGCAATTGGGTGATAAAAACTCCTCATATGTCCATAAGATTGCAAACTACATAAATAAGTTCAACATTATTCTCTCTATTACTTCTAGGTTTAGAGTTAGATTGGAAGATCCCTCCTCTATTCAAGATGAGTTTATTGATTTTTTTCAAGATTTATTGCGAGCTAAGAATTCAGTTGTCATTCCAGATCTTAGTGACTTCATTTCGCAGCCTCTTTCTCTTGATCATGCTCATGATTTAAGTAGACTAGTTTCTGATGATAAAGTGAGGAAAGCTATTTTTTCCATGAAGGATGGGAAGGCCCCAGGTAGTGATGGTTACAATACTTTCTTCTACAAGCAAACATGGAGTATTATTGGGCAAGATGTTACCAAGGCAGTCCAAGCTTTCTTTCACACAGGTCATATGTTAAGGGAGATTAACTCTATGGTGATTACTCCAGTGCCAAAGACTGATTCTCCTACTCAAGTCTCAGATTACAGGCCTATATCTTTTTTTCCCCCTCTCTATAAGTGCATTACCAAAATCATAGCCAACAGATTAAAGGGAAGTTTAAAGGAGTGTGTTAGCTTGAACCAATGAGCTTTTATTCCAGTTAGAAGCATTGCAGATAATATCTTATTGGCTCAGAGCTTCTAAAAGGTTACCACAAAGATGATGGAGATCCAAGGATAGCAATGAAGGTTGATCTGACTAAAGATTTTGATACTCTTTCTTGGGATTTTTTAGAAGCCACTTTGATTGCTTTCAAGGTGCCCTCTCATTTAATCAAGCTTATTATGACTTGTATCACTACTTATATGTTTTCTATTAACATTAATGGTTCATATGAGGGGTACTTTAGGAGTGGAAGAGGTATTAGATAAGAAGATCCTTTATGTCCATATTTATTTGTCTTGGCTATGGAGGTTCTAACAGGGATGATAGTTATGAGAGTGGATTCTTGTAGTGGCTTCAACTATCATTAGAAGTGCCAGGAGAAGCGGATTACTAATCTATTGTTTGTAGATGACTTATTGTTTTTCTCTGTTGGCGATACGGTGTATATTGGTTGCTTTATGTCTACTATGGAGCAATTTGGTGAGCTTTCAGGATTGCAACCAAATTTGCAGAAGAACAATATCTTTCATGCTGGCATTGAAGCTTCAACTCTTCATCTGATTCAAAGCAATCTAGGGTTTCAAGTGGGTTGTCTTCCTGTTAAATACTTGGGTGTCCCTCTCTTGTCTACTAAGTTAACTAGAGATGATTGTCCTATTCTAGTAGAGAATATTTCAAGAAGGATTCCCAGCTGGTCTTCCAAGTATTTATCCTTTGGAGGAAGACTTCAATTGGTGAATTTAGTGTTGTTCTCTATTCAAGTTTATTGGGCTTCAACCTTTATTCTCCTAAAGTTAATTCTTCATGATATACAGCTCTGCTGAGGAAATTCCTTTGGACAGGTTCTAAGATGTATAAAAAAGGTTGCAAAGTGGCTTGGAGAGTGGTGTGTGCTCCATTAGAAGAAGGAGGATTGGACATTGAAGACCTTGAAGAATGGAACAATGCAGCAATGACTAAGCATATTTGGCATATTCTTAAGCCATATCATGCTTCTCTCTGGGTTTCTTGGGCTAAGACTGGTCTTATAAAGCATAAAATGTTTTGGGAGTTAGGTGTTCCTCCAAACAGTTCATGAACTTGGAAGAAGCTTCTTAAGCTCAAGCCACTTATCAAAAATTCCTTTAAGATGGAAATAAGGGATGGTAGAGATACTTCTTTATGATTTGATAATTGGCATCCTTAAGGTCCACTTTATGCTACTTGTCCTATTAGTATAATCAAATCATTTGACATTAGTGTTAATGCTTCAGTTAGTAGGTTAATCAGTACCACTAGTTGGCACTTTCCAGCTCTTAATAATCAGTTTTGTCTTGATTTTACAACTAGCTTCCCTCCTGGGTTTCTTCCAAATATGTCAAGAAATGATAAGTCAATTTGGGTCCCTTCTAGTGGCAAGTTCTCTATACATTCAGCTTGAAATTTTTTGAGGATGCATTTTGATAAGGTGTCATGGAAAAAGGTGATTTGGTTCAAACATTGCATTCTAAAGCATTCCTTCTTGCTTTGGGTTGTAAACCTTGAAAGGATTCCCACTCTTTATTTCTTTCTCTCTATTGGCCTTGTTCAACAAGCTACATGTTTGTTTTGTGGTGTTAAGCAAGAGGATAGAGATTACCTTTATTTTCAGTGTAGTTTTACCTTTAGGTTGTGGAAGTCAGTTATCCAAAGGGGGCTTCTGGAATGGCCTGATAGGGACCATACAATCGATGTAGATCTTGACCAAGTCCTCTTCTTTTACTACCTCATAACATTCCAAGGTACACTCTCTGAAATATTTGACATACACCATTACGTCCTCACTATTCTTCTTAGTAAGCTTGGTAAGAGACAACAAGGTCATCTTCTCGTTGACCTGGTAGTACCTGTTGTAGAACCTCTGAGTCATTTCCTCTCAATTCATCACAGAACCTGGCTCCAAGTTTTGATACCATGTGTAAGCATGACTAGTGAGAGACTTCAGGAACTCCCTCAGCTTTAATGCCTCGTTGGTAGCGTGATCGCCCAAATGACTGATGAACCATCCAATATGCTCATTGTCATTGCCCTTCCGGCTATCGAACTGTTTGAACTTCGGAGTGACATACTCCGCTGGATAAGGCTGTTGCAACACGAAGGTGGGAAAATGAGGTGAAGGATCGCCAAACGAATCCGACCCAGTCGATACATGACTTGGCCCAATCAAGGCTCGTAGCTGATCGATTGTGACGTAAGGAGAGACACTTTGCTGAGCCGACCCAAAGGGGGTAAGAGATGTTGCGGTGGTATTACCGAGTGGCAATGTAGGAGTCACACAGGGTGGTGTGGCAAGGGTGTTATGATGAAGGATTGATATAGGCACATGCATCGTGATGATAGGAGATGCTTCAGGCTTGAAGAAGGCATACCTTGCCTTCTGATCTTCCTATATCTTTGGTTGAGCGACTTACATAGAAACTAGTGTATCCATTAAGAGAGCATCTTAACCGTGCCTTCCAGCAGACTCTGAGGAGACAGTATATTAAGATCTGCTCCGGCCTGGCCTGTGATGTCTTGTTCTGGTGACTGTACGACTTGACGAACTGGCACTCATCGCCTTCTGGTCGTGAGCTACAGGGGGATGATACACTGGTAATGGCTCTCCAGGCTGGGGTTCCACCATTGTAATGCCTCGTGGCTGTAAATTGCTCGTTATCGGACGTGGCGGGGGTCGGTTCATCACTAAACGTCCTTGAGGTGGTTGACTTGATTCTCCTAGTGTTGGTCATTCGTCTCCGACATGTATAACTACTTCGGGCCTTGGTGGAGCGGAAGGAATCCCATGAAGAGTAGAGGAGGAAGGAACTTAAGATGACATGGCTATGCGAGATGGCCTTCTGGGCATGCTACTGGCCTGCCTTTATCTCCTCCCATGGTCACCAATAATTCTTGGTGAAAAAGTGCAGAAATAGCTAGAATAAATAAGGGGAAAATGGAGAAATGGCTCCACTAACACACCAAGATAAACATGTCACAATCCATGGTCAGAAAGTCAAGTAAAAAGGGTAAAGAAAAAGGAAAGAGAAGATGGATAGAGCAAAAAGTATATCCTCATCTCAAACTAGAGAGCGGGTAGAGAGCACTAGTATAGCTAAAATCCCCAAATGAAACCCCCATAGCTAAAGACCAAGATAAAGGAGAAAAGAGAAGCAAGTAGAAAAGAAGGGTGTGAGGTGAAGAAGATGAATCAAGCTTCCATGGCTGAAAGCCTTGTGGAAGGAGGAGTTGCCACCTTTAAGGAGTAACTTCTAAGAAATCAAAATAAATGAGAGAATGTTGGGATCCCTAGACAAGCATTCTTGCCTTCTATTTATAGGTCACTTGCCCAAAATTGTGCCCAAAAAATGAATTAATCCCCAGCCCCTACTAATGTTCCACATGTCTCCAACCAATGATGAGGGCCATAATATAAGCCAATAAGGAATGTTCCTTCCCCATTAGGAATTGGTCGAATTTACCTTATAAGCCCTTATTATAATTAAACTATACCCTTAATCTCCATGCCACATGTTATTTCCAATCCCTTCAAGATGTGAGGATGGTGTCGCGTTGTCCACGTGTCACGGTTACGCATTATCTATGACCACAGCCAGATCAGTCGTGTAATGGGTCACTCCCCAATAGCCTTCACAATACATGTATATACTGTTCGAGCTGTGCAAAGTGGTGGTAAACGCCCCTAGGATACTGCCACAACATCAGGACCCGTTGACCTAGGAGGTACTACTCTCGTGTCTGTTGCTCAGTCCCACAAGCTACGCTACCATAAAAGGACAACATTAGAAGACCACATTAGAAGGCCACGAGTAATCCGTCTCGATGCCGCACACATTGGGTCAACCATGTGAACCAACTTTAGTGGGACGGGTCCAATGCTCTACCCAGTAGCCCCGTACCCTAGAGGAGACCCCTTTACGAGTCTAGAACATCCTAAAAATAATACCTACGTCTACAGGTGATTGGGGTAGTGGGTGAAGTGTAATGTTTAGGTATGGTGTAACTTAGATTTTTGCATGAAAATCAAAATAATTAAGTGTATAAAAGTCGTTTTATGCCTTCAAGGGGGTGACATTGTCTGAAATCGGTTGATCGACATTTAGGTGGAATTAACTGAAACCTCACGGGGTGTCATTGCAATTTACCCAAAAAATTAAAAGCCTAGTATGGTTAATATATATATATATATATATATATATATATATATATATATTATATTATATTATATATACACATAATTAAATCATGTAATGTCATTTCTGTATGCAATTCCATCGCACTTGCAAGGCGCGTGGGGGGGAAAAGACAATTCCGATAGTTTAGGCAGTTCATTGAGCATTCCAAATTGTCCATTGCAGAAACGAACAAAAGACAACCAACGCCATTTTCAATGCCATTCGGAGAAAACTGTGTATACCCGATTCCATTTTTTCTCTCTAAAACCCTCAATAATGGGTCATCACCACCACAACCACTCTGTTCCTCCTCCACCGCACCACATTGACACATTAAAGATTATCTGAATAAGACCCAAATTCAAACACACCCATATATTTACACATATACACAGACACAGACATATATATAAGATATTTATATAGATTTATTGATATTAAATTATTCGCTGCCACCAACGGCGCCTTCTATACGTCTATGCTTTGCGTTACCAATGAAGGGGCTTTGCAAGTCCAAGCCCCGGACACCGGCGGAGCTGGTGCACCGCGTCCGCGAACTCCTCCTCTACGCCCTCAACAACTCTGATTCCCGCCAGAAAAAGCGCCAAGAAAAGGTCCCATTTTTATTTTATTTTTTCGCTTACCCATTTTAATTATCAATTACCCATAAATGTACATTGTCAATTTGTTTTTGTCTTCTGATAACCCATTTGCTCAGGCCTTAGACAATAGTAAAAAATTGGATTTATGTCTTCCTGTGTATGTAACTACACATATTTACTTGTATTCAGGACATTCAAACAGAGTCATTTTTAATCCAAAAAAAATAAAAAGGATATATATCCGTATGTATTTTATTAAAAATATAACATATAAATATGTCTGTATCTTTAAGTTACTTAATAAAGGAGCCATTTTTAATCCTAGAGAAATTGCCCAGGAAAATAAATGGAAAATTGTAACTGCCCAAGATGTGATATCTGAAAGTTAGAAAAATATATCCCAGATAATATCAATCCCAGATAAAGGCCATAAAACAAGCTTACCCTGAAATGCTATAAAGGATATTCCACTCTCTGTATAAGCATTTGTTTAATATATATTCCTGAAAATCACAGCAATGATTACTTTCTAAAGAGTACTAGGAAAATCTTTCTATACTGCAGTTTCTTTCCCTCCAAAGTTTATAACAATGTGGCTTCAATTATATTCTCATTGAATTCAGTATGATAATGGGGCCATTTAATAGCACCTTTGAAGGAAATTTGCATTTGACACCTAAGTGATTCATGGCTTCAATTTTTATCTGCGGTCCAATTCACCTAGTTAAGTCTTTTAAGCACCAAAATCCGTTCAAACTCGCTCCACTTATCGATTTAAGTACAAAATATAGTTGGTAGAGTGTTTTCAACTACATCCCTGGACCCTTCGAAGTGCTCGAATCCTCCTTGGAAACTAACCTATATGTACTCATTGCAACAGAACACTTGTAATTGTCATAATAAAAGCAGTGTATCAAAAATTTATTGCTTCTCTGAAATGCTTTCTGGAAATTTATTGCATGGAATTTTAGAATTACACGGGGGAATGGGAAGTGTGGAGGCAATGAACAGTTTTGGGGTTTTGGTTCCGCTACCATCAAACTGAACAGTTATACCGTATAATCTCTGAACTTTGTAGGATCCACTTGAAAAAATTAAAATATAAAGAAACTGGATTAGCGGGCTTTTGCTTTCTCCAATTTATATTTTGAGGTGTAAACAATTCAGCGTTTTGCTCATCAGATTGAACATTTGGGATATATGTATTAATGTTAAGTAACTATATCTCCTAATTGAACTAAGAAAGGAACTATATGACTATGTGATCATGCTTGCATATAATTTGTGATGTCTGAGAGCAAGCAGCTGCAGAGACACTTTTTTTCTTTGTATTTCTCAGTTCAAAAACTTAATTGTGCATCTGCAAATTTGATCAATTAGTCCTTCTAGGCAAAATCATTTGGTCACCCGGGTATCTTTTGGTCCGGGGATTGCAACAGTCTTGTATTGACATCTCAAAACTATGCAGATGTGTGAACTAAGTAAAGTTCTTTTGGAGATGAGGACAATTCTCTACGGTGATGGCCAGGCAGAACCAAATTCAGAATCTTGTGCTCAACTGACATTGGAGTTCTTTAAGAATGATACGTTGCGTCTTCTAATTACTTGTCTTCCTAGATTGGATTTGGGAGTAAGTAACTTTTTGCATTGAGGCCTTGAATTTAATGTCGCGGAGTTGTGCTTTTAACAGTTTGAAGTACCACCTCCACACATGACACCCACCCCACTCCTACTCCATATTTGGATCAGGTGCTGCTACATATATAGCAGTTTCTTGTATTTACTTTGGGATTTTAGAACTAGCTATATTGTTATTACTCATCTATATTTTTTCATGTTGGATGTCATGATGAGGTTGATACCTTGCAGGCCCGCCAAGATGCCACACGTGTCGTTGCAAATTTGCAAAGACAGAGGGTTAATTCACAGTTGGTTGCTTGTGCTTACATGGAACAGAATATCAAACTCATTGATATGTTGGTACTAGGGTAAGCTTTTTATGTAGAGATCTGAAAATTGGGAATGTCACCGTTATTGGCGATATTTTGTCAACTCTATGTTGTCCTTATTCTATTTTTCCTACTGTTGAGAAATTTCAGAAATTACTTTGTAGGAAAACAGTATCGTAGCCATCAAGCTTGATCTAATTGGAAAGCATAGTAAAGAAACCAGTATTAAAAGAAAGAAGGAAATTTAATCAGCCCACAACCAAAAAACATTACTGGATAAGATTCCTAATCTTGAAGTGCTTTCGGAAATTGCTTTTAGTATATGGAAGAGTTAGTATGACTCTGTCTTTAATGAAGGTCCCATGTCTGCAGTTTATGAGGTGTTAGTTAGAACAGAAGAAATGCCTTCACTAATGAACCTACTATCTCGTGATGAATCTTTACAGTTAATTCCCTCGTTTTAATCCTTTTTTGTGTTGGAGATCTAACTATCGATTATAGTTGGGAGGTTTAGCTGTTATCTATTCCACATTAATTACTTGACTGGGGTGGAAGGAGTTCTATACTTGTTTTTCAATTTTGATGGAGGTATAATTGCTTAAATGTTTAGATATGAAGACCCCGACATCGCTCTACACTATGGTGCAATCTTAAGAGATAGTATTCGTCATCAGGCTGTTGCAAGGTAAGCAATATTGATATTGTTCATGTCGATATGCTGATCTGCCATAGTCAATTGATGATGCCTAGGATTCAGTTTCTTGTCTGACTTGGCACTGTCTTGTACAAGATGGACTAATAATTGTTTCCTGGTTGAATCCTTAATTTTGTGTATAGTAAAATGGAAAACATTAAAAAAACGTAGTGGAACCAAATCTAAGATAAAAAAGAACCGCTAACAAGAAAGAAATCAAAGCAGCAAGCAAGCAAATACTTTCAGACTTTTTGTATATATTTATTATACCTCTCTAGCACAACTTCTTTAACATTTTTCTCCCCATCAAGCAATTGACTAATACTTTCAGCCTTTTTTTATTACCTTTTATTTCTCTCTAGCACAACCTCGTTAACATTATTCTCCCCGTAAGAAAAGAATCAAGTCTTATACTTGTCCTACACACAAAAGCCTAACAATTTATCCTGATTTGCATGAAACAAACTATTGCATGGTGGCTTATGAAAGTAATAACTACTGCTGTGAATCAGTTTCTGTGGATAGTTATACTTCATACTGTTCGCATGATGACCATATTCAGACATATGTTATAGCGATTTGTGTACAGTTGAAGCTAAATTCTGGAAAGGTTTGTACGTTGAGTCTTTAAAAACATATTTAAGAAATCACAGAGTAACGTAACCATCTTTAAGTATTTTATTTTCTAGCCTCTCTCATCTCTTTTTTCGAAATAAGGCTTGAAGGATTTCAACTTTTACAAACCATATTCAATATCAAAGTTGATCAAGTAGCAACCTATATGCCAAATAAAGCAGAACTTCCCTAGCATTATTAACTTCTTGGAATTAAGATCTATGTTATTTATATCAGCTCGAGCCTACTTTAAGTGAAATAGCCCTTGAACTATTTCTTTTCAAGTCCCCTCAGTCCTTTAAGCTAGTCAGAAACTAATATGAGCTGTTGTGCCAAAAATGCTTTGTTAAAGCTAATTTGTCTGGTTGTTCTTACAGGTATATTTTGGAGTCGGAGAACATGAAGAAGTTTTTCGATTACATACAATATGCCAACTTCAACATAGCATCAGATGCTGTGGCAACTTTCAAAGTAAGTATAACTAAGAAAGAAAAAAATTGTTTCTCTTGATGAACTTCTTGATGGATGAGTTTTTGCCAGTTATGTTTCTTCTATATGTTCTATTTATTTTCCCTCTGGGAAGAAAAGACCAGCAGTATCAAAAGTAGCATACCATTTTCCCACGCTGTATTAATTACTGATACACCATTCAAATTCAAGCTTATGGCATTATATTTTAGCAATCTTTTTTCAGGGGAACTATTTTAAATAACCAAAGGCCTAATGGCTAAGCGGTACCTGCCCTTATTCCTAAATGGGAGGTCAGGGGTTCGAGCAGTATGTGTGAATATTCTTAACTTTTTTAAAAAAAGAAAACTACTATTTTAAATAACATAGAGAAGGACCAGAAGGTTATGTAGATAGCAACAGACTTTAATGTTACCAAATTCAGACCTCTTTGAAGGTTGTGCCCTTAGGTAGAAGAGAATGTCCTAAGGTCCTGCCTGCCAATATAGTTCTATAAATATGACGGGAAAATTGGATGAGGCCATATAATATTCATTGGCATATGAATGTCCCAAATCTTTTAGTTTTCGTTAGATAAATTGTGATTGCAGGTTCATAAACAGTCTACTCTTTTTTTATTTCATTGCGCATAAGACTCCATCACAACATACTTTCCCTCATAAAAGTTGGTAACAAGATCTCTTTGTCTTGTACGTGTAGCACAGTAAGCTGTCTTTTAGCAACTAATTTCTAGAATTTTACAAGAATATTCTCTTTGACGTTACACCTACATAATGTTTCCAAGAATGGCATTCTAAATGTGTCATTTAAAATTTATCTTCTTAACTTCTTTAGGTTTTTGAGTGGCTTAATGGTCTGGAGTTGGCAACGGAATGAATTTTATAGATTATATAACAACCTTGATCATATTCCATTCTGGATTCATAATCCTTGTCTGGCATCAACCAGTGTTTTTATTGCAGAATGTTACTTTTTGCATCTTTTATGTCCTTAAGGCTTATGCTTCCTGTTTCTTTTGGTAAGTCTAAAATTTTCTGTCAAGCGAGCGTTTCTGTTTCATAACACTATTTTTATGTATAGAAAATAACCAAAAAAAATCATCTTGCCATCTCTTGGAAATTTCTTGAAGAGTTATTTATGCTACTTGTTATAATTATGCTCTGTTCTTATCCTAGTGCTTGTCATCCAGTCAACTTGAATGCTGATGTTACTGATAAATATGTAACAGGAGCTCCTAACAAGGCATAAATCTACTGTGGCTGAGTTTCTTTCTAGAAATTATGACTGGGTAAGTGTTAGTTTTATTATTGTATCTTCGTATCATGTCTTAATATTATGGTACTGAAAATGATAAATTAATGTTAAACCGTGGCTAGTTAGTGATGTTATTCCTACCTTTTTGGGTATCTAGTGTCATGGGCTTGAGGGCAACTCAACTTTTTTAGAGAAAGGAATGTTATAGTTGTCAAGGTCAATTGCAAAAAAAACCCACTAAACCACTATAGTTTAGTGCCTTCTTAATTGTGCCATGTCTCATCTCACAATTTGAAATTATGTGCCTTCTTAATTGTTCACTGTTGACTGTTTCTTGGTTGTAGTTTTTCCCGGAGTACAAATCAAAGTTGCTTGAATCTCCTAATTACATCACCCGGAGGCATGCTGTCAAGGTACAATTTTTATTTTCCATGTTTTCTACATTAATCACTCGTCGTGATATATTTTGTAATGGATTTATCATTGGCCCATTCTCATACTTTGCATTTTCTCTCCAATTTTAAAAATTAAATAATAGAAACAGAAAATCGCTGAAATTCGTTATTCCTACTTTTTCTACTTTTACATAATGGAACTGCAGAATCAGGTTATGGGTATTCCCTCCTGGCTCAAAGTTCTCAAAATATCTATATGTACGAGTTTGTGAATGCATGCATTTTTTTTTGTTGTTTTTGGGTCCTGGAGAAGATTTTATGACAGTGGATTTGATCTAAATTCAAGTAGTGTGGTCCAAGGAGCTTGTCCTTCATTGAAATATTTGTGAACTTCAAGAACAGTGTGTCTGTATGCAGGCATTTCTGTTTTCGGTTCGTGGCGATTGATACTATGATAGTGGAGTTAATCTAAATGCAAGAAGTGGGCCAAGGAAACTTGCCTTGGTGAAAGTCTTAGGGACTCTTAGAGAGAGAAATTCCTTGAATTTTCAGGTAGGATGGATAGTTTTGTTGAGAAAGATGATTACCTTAATGAGAACGGAGGTTTTGGGTTGATTCCCACTCGAAAGTTGAGAGTAGTAGTTTTCTCCAAGTGTCAAGATGATATAGGGAGATCATCATACAGAAAAAAGTTTAAGAGATCAAAAGGCTGCTTTGACATTTGACCAGCGAAACACGTGTTGGTCACCTTGGTTTAGTACTAGGTTCGGCATGATGGCATATCACCGGAAAGGCAGGTAACTTGAGCTATCATGTGGTTCGGGTGTGTTAAGTAGGATACTAAAGGTGAGTTTCATGAGGGGTGTGGTTGTGTCAAGGTATCTTTCTCCTTTTGAGTTTGATTGATGAGCTCACCTGCAGGGAGAGACTTTCTCGGTAGACTAGAGGTTTCAAGCTCCAGTCCCAGTTCTGTAAGAATTTATGAAGACATCATGTTAGCTAGTTACACTGAGTTTCATCGTTATATCAGTGCGACTCTTTGAAAGAAAATCAGTCGACACAGATTTGGATTGGAATGCAGCACCTGTAGTATGAAACCCTTTTTTTGCCTTTTTTTTCCCACTATGTTCTGTATGCCAGCCGACACACATTGCCTTCAAACACAATCTAGTAATAACATCTACCCTCTAAAACTCATTAGTCAGATGATTCAAGCCTAACCTTGAATTTTTGAATTCCAATACTCAATGATCACTTCTCCAATTTCTGAATTATTTTATGCATTTTCAGATTCAACATCAAAATCTCGAAGATTTGTGACATTGATATGCTAGAACTATTTTCTTGTGTTGAACTTTTTGCGTGTTTCATTTTTAGTGCCGTCGCGTCTGTAAATTAAATGAAATGTACAAAATAGCAAGCAATCATTGCAGTCAGAACTTTAAAGTGAATCGCCTAGATGATAGACCATAGACTCGTATGAAATCACCTTTAACTTTTTAAAATACTCCAAAAATCATCTGTAATTGATATTTAATTGGAGTGTGGAGTTGAAAATTAACTACTCGTGTATTTTGAACAAATGTTTGCTAAATTGGAAGTTGTAACAATTGTTGTAACTTAACCCCTATTTTCTTCTCCGTGACTTGTATTACCACATTCATGTTAGTCTCCCCTCTAAGCCGTGCCCCCAACTTGGATAACTGCATTGACTTCTGTACAAAGAGTTCTTATCAGATTTCCATCAATCCGTCAAAGTTGTCCATAGGAGGGGAGCTTCTCGAGCTCTGAAATATTTCTTGGAAGTAACTTAGATGGAATTATACTTGGGAGTAGTACTTGTTGCGTTTAAAGAAGGCTGGGGTATATCTATTCTGATAATTATTGTGGAGGGGAGCTTCTTCGATTGTTAATTAAAACTTCGAGATGTTGTGCATAAGAGAAGACTCCCAAATCTTGACAATATTTTGAGGTCTATGCATACTAAAGGTGATCCTCGAGCTCTTCATCAAATTGTTTTTTACTGTACAATTAGTGGACCAATGATTCAGGACAAACAGGGCAGTTTAAATGCTAATTTGATGCGGAATGGGAGAGAGGAGGATTAAGGGAAAAGGAGAGAGAAGAAGAAGAAGGGAGGAGAAGAAATAGAGGGACAAGTTTTAAAAATCACTCTCAATAAACATTAAAAAAAATTGTTTATTCAATGTCGCAAGACAAATATCAATAAAAGCATGAAGGTAGAAGTTTACAAAATATTCAACAAAAAATAAGACCCTAAATACTGACATCCCTGAAATTTAAACATTACCAAAATAATTTTAATTACATGAAGCACAACATGATTCAGTCTAATAATCTGTAATGTGTTGCAGCTGTTAGGACATTTGTTACTAGATCGTTCAAATGCTTCAGTGATGGTCCGGTATGTAAGCTCAATGGAGAACATGAGGATAACAATGAATCTGCTCAGAGTACTCTCTCTCTCTCTCTCTCTAACACACACATTTTCTTAAGTCTATAGATAAATAATAGTTCATTTCTCTTCTTCTTTCAGGATTCAAACAAGACAATCCAGTTAGAAGCATTTCATGTGTTCAAGGTATTATACAGAACACTGAGTTTATTTTTTAAT
Organism: Cornus suecica; assembly: GCA_963922005.1. Taxonomy (NCBI): domain Eukaryota; kingdom Viridiplantae; phylum Streptophyta; class Magnoliopsida; order Cornales; family Cornaceae; genus Cornus; species Cornus suecica. The sequence goes on along the minus strand of OY998239.1, from coordinate 32,547,693 downwards.
ATAATCTATATTACACGGACTCGGGTACGAGTATTTATCCGTGCACTGCAAGTGTCAAATAAATCAGAATTGGACACACAGACAATGCTAAATATTAAGTTAAATTAGTCACTTTTAGTTTGTTTTGTACTGTAATGTTATGTTGTTATTCTTAGTATTCAAAACTGGCTCTCAACTTGTCAGAAAGTGACAATATAATATTACTAAATTATTAGATATGTTTTTTTAATAGGTGTACAACCTGAAGTGTCTGGACACATATTGCATATCCATGTCCAACCGATATGTGTCCGACATGAGTACTTCACTATTATTGAAGAGTCCACGTAGAATAGCATAGAATCATGGTTTCTATGTGACTTGTTCCTTTGTCTGAATACCTCCTTTTTCCTTTATTGCCCTTTCCTGTTGATAGCTATTTGCTGCTAATCAGAATAAGCCTCCTGAGATAGTCAGTGTACTTGCTACAAATCGAAACAAGCTCCTTCGCTTCTTTGGCGACTTCAATTTTGATAAAGGTAGACACCAGAAATTCCACAAGTTTTGTACTGATACTTTTGCACTACGATATAAATTTTCTGTTTGATTTGTGGCAGTGGATGAACACTTTGAGGAAGACAAAGCTCAAGTTCTTGAAGAAATTGCAGCCCTCGAAACTAGATATCTTTTGAGGACAGAGCCATCCTCCGTTAAACAGTAAAATTCAACGGTAAATGCATCTGAGTACCCTTGAGCATTTGCTTTGTTCCCTTTTTTTTTTTCTGTTGTAGCCATTAGAGAAGTGTAGATTCATACAGAAGTGTAATTGTTATAGGGAAATCAGAAATGTATATTTGGAATTATTTCTTGTGTCTGCTGTGAAATTTTAGAACGGCAATTTTCGGACGTGTCTGATTCCTGAATTTTTCTTCTTTTTTTTTTTATCACATTGTCACCAATAGTTGCAGCTTTCACTCTCTCACAACTGTAATATATTCTATTGAATAGTTTCTTATACCAAATGTCAAAAGCACTTTTCTTCTCTCGAATAATTGCACCTTAGAAGCGGAAATCTGCAATTTTTTCCATTTATGTCTTGATAATTGTACATAATTTTGCTAAAATTAGATTTTGTATGTTCAGTTAATCTTAAACTTCTTTCTAATCCTCTAAGCTGGTATTTGTGTACGAAAACATTGCTTATGGAACTTCAGAATCCACAAGCTTGTTAATTAATTGGCACGTACTGTTGGACCTAAACTCTAATCAAACACACACAAACACATAGACATAATGATTTATACGTGGTTTCCTAAAAAACGGGTATGTTCACGGAGGGGTAGCTCAATATATTTTCCGGAGGAATAACCTCTGCCCTCATAATGCTCTCTCTTCTCTCAGATATTGAACTTATGTTTACAGCATGTGTATGCCTCTATATATAGGCTGAGAATGAGGAGAAACTCAAAATGACAATTACAACAAGTTGGCAGAGATTGTGGCAAAGATGTTCATGCATGTTTGAAGCTTCAGTTTGTTCATGCATCTTGAGAGCTCGCATGTTGCTGGAAGGTTGTGGAAGCTTCTATAATGGTCATCCCATGCATCATCAATGAGTCTTGCATCATTGCATGCATCACATTTGCTTTACTTGAGTCATAAGTCTCACAAATCTCCATCATGATGAAAGAGTACTGATTGAGTCTTCTAATTGAGCTACCCCTCAATGCGCTTTTAAGCACTCTAAGTCCGAGAGATATTGATCAAGTCCAAATAGTGTTGAAACTTAATCCTTGTAACCACTTTGGTCAGTATGTCTGCAGGATTATCTGCAATACCGATCTTCTGTAGTAGAATGTTCCCTTCATCTACTATGTCTCGAACAAAGTGAAACCGAACATTAATATGCTTGGTACGACTATGATGGACCTAGTTCTTTTCCAAACAAATGACACTCTGACTGTCACAAAAAACCTTCACGGTTTCTTGAAAATTGCTCACGTCTTTAGTCAGTCCTTGAAGCCAAATTGCTTCCTTGAAAGCTTCGGTTATAGCTATATACTCTGCCTCTGTAGTAGACAAAGCCACTGTTGACTGTAATGTTGACCTCTAGCATATTGGTTCGTCTGCCATAGTGAAGACATCACCGGTAGTAGATCTTCTTTTATCAAGATCTCCAGCATAGTTGGAATCAACATATCCAACTAGATGCTTACCCACTGTCTTCTCTCTCTCGAACTTTAAACCGATATTTACAGTACCATGAATGTACCGTAGAATCCACTTCATTGCTTGCCAATGGCCTTTACCAGGATTGTGCATGTATCGACTCACCATACTTACAGCATGTGAAATGTCGGGTCTGGTACATACCATTGCATACATAAGGGCACCAACCGCATTTGCATATGGAACATGCTCCATTTTCCTTTTTTAATCGTCTGTGGTTGGTGACATCCATGCACTCAGCTTAAAGTGTGAGGCCAGCGGTGTGCTTACTGATTTTGTGTTGCCATCAATAGCAAACGTCTGAAGTACTTTCTTCAAATACTTTCTTTGAGTTAAACACACGGTGTCTTTCTATCTGTCCCGCTTGATCTCCATCCCGAGAATCTTCTTAGCTTCGCCAAGATCCTTCATCTCGAACTCTGAGCTCAATTGAGCCTTCAGTCTGTTGATCTCCACCTTGCTTTTAGATGTTATCAGCATATCATCTACATATAAGAGCAAATATACAAAAATATCATCTGGGAGTTTTCGAAGGTATACACAATGATAAAAGTGGTTTCTGGTATACTTTTGTTTATTCATAAAGTAGTCAAACCTCTTATACCATTGTCCCGGGGACTGTTTCAAGTCATACAGTGACTTGCTCAATTTTCATGCCCAGTTCTCACATCCTGGAAATTTGAACCCATCTGGCTGAGACATGTAGATCTCTTCGTTGAAAGTGCCATGGAGAAATGCAGTTTTGACATCAATTTGAGTTAACTCAAGATCAAACTGTGCAACTAAAGCCAAAAGTATCCGAATAGAGGAATGTTCAACAACTAGCAAGAATACCTCGTTGTAGTCGATTCCTTCCCTTTGAGCGAAGCCTTTTGCTACAAGTCTGGCTTTATATCTAATCTGGTTTATGCCGGGAGCACCTTCTTTCTGAGCATAAACCCATTTGCAGCCAATCACCTTCTTGCCCTTTAGAAGTTGAACTAGCTTCCAAGTCTGATTTTGATGTAGAGACTTCATCTCTTCATCCATTACTGCTTCTCTGTAAGTGTTAGGGACATCATCTTCTGTTGCCGGAAGGGCAAATGACACCATATCAATGAATCGGGTTGGCTTCTGAATGACCCTTCTGGGTCTGCTGGTGGCGATAGAGTCTGGCTGCTGACTAATCACATGTACTGGAGATGGAGCCTCCACCTCAACTGAGTCCTCGTTCTGACTATCATAATCATCTTCAAAACTATCAACTGGTGGCTCAGTATCTTCGTGACTCTCAAACTCCACCTGTTGCTGAAGATTTGGATTCATATCTTCTTTAACTAGAGCTATCTGCCTCAGCATGACAGACTCATCAAAGGAAACATCTCGGCTATAGATGATCTTTTTTGTTTCAGTGCACCACAAGCGGAATCCTTTAACCCCTTCACTATGACCCATGAAGATAGTTTTATTTGCTCTAGGATCCAGTTTAGATTCCACAACATGAAAGTATGTTGGACACTTAAAAATATGTAAAGAATCATAATTAGAAACTGGATATCCGGACCATACCTCCTTGGGAATTTTCCCATCAAGTGCAGTTGCAGGAAGTCGGTTGACAATATGAGTGGCGTATGACAACGCCTCAGCCCAAAATGCCTTGCTCAGCTCGGATTGAGATAACATACATCATACTTTCTCCACCAAAGTGCGAATCATCCGTTCTGCTACTCCATTTTGTTGTGGCGTTTTAGGCACTGTGAAGGATCTAATTATCCCTTCTTTCTAACAGATTTTTTGGAAAGGATCTAATTTGTATTCGCCACCGTTGTTGGATATAAGCCTCTCGAGCTTTCTACCTATCTGAGTCTCTATCATTTTCTTCCATTTCAGTACCACTTCATCTTTATGCTTCATAGTATATATCCATACATATCTAGAAAAATCATCAATAAACATTACAAACCAACGTTTATCTCCCCATGAAGTGATTCTGGATGGCCCCCAGACATCTGTGTGGACATAGTCTAGTGTTGCCTTCGTTCGATGAATCATCGTGCCGAACTTGACCCTTGTTTGTTTGCTTAGTACACAATGCTCACAAAAGTCAAGTTTACCAGTTTTGGCAGCTTTTAGTATGCCTCGCCTCACCAAGCCTTGCAACACCTTCTCACCCGCATGCCTTAAACGCATGTGCCAGAGTTGGGTAAGATCGGCTGACTTGTCTTCAGAACTGCTCGCCACATCTACTCTTCCTGTTACTGTATGCCTTTCTAGGAAATACAGGTTTTTCTGCAGAGTACCTCTCATTGCCACGAATGCACCTCATACAACTTTCAGAACTCTACCTTCCATGGTCACCTTGTAACCGATGGAATCTAAAACCCCTAGTGAAATGAGGTTTTTCTTCAGGTCTGGAATATACCTGACATCGGTGAGTTTTCAGATTGTACCGTCGTGCATCTTCAAACGTATTATTTTGATCCCTTTGGTCTGATAGGTGTTGTTGTTGCCCATTAGCACAACTCTTCCATTCAGCTCCTCAAAGCTAGAGAATCAGTTCCTGTTTGGACACATATGATAAGAACAACCTGAATCAAGAATCCATCTATCAGACTGATTAGTGTCTGATGATGAAACAGTAAAGGCTGATTCATCTTCGTCTTCCCTCTTCTGGGCAATATTAGCTTGTGACTTGTCCTTGTTTAAACAATCTTTCCTCCAGAGCCCTTTTTGGTGACACTTAAAACATTCATCCTTCTCTTGTCGTCTTTTGGATGATTCAGATCTGTTTGGTTGTGATCTAGATTTGGACCACCATCTCCCCTTTCCCTTTGATCTGTTGTTCAACCTGCCTCTGTCTACAGTCAACGCCTCTGATGTCCCGATGATCATGTTGATCCTTCTTTTGGTACTCATTATTTACCAAAGCGTTAACAACATCTATGTATTTAACCTCATCTTTTCCGTACATAAGAGTTGTGGATAAATGATCATAGCTCTCAGGCAAGGAATTTAGTAAAATCAAAGCTTTATCCTCATCAAGAATTTCAATATCTAAATTATGCAAATCTGTAATAAATTTATTGAAATTGTTTGAGTCTTCAATCATAGGGGTACATTTCTTGTACTGGAATCTGAAAAGCTTTGACTTCAGATAAAGACAATTTTATCGACTTTTCGTCATGAATTTGTCCTCCAGTTTCTTCCACAAATCTGCCTCCATATTCTCCTTTATCACAAAATATTTATGATCTTTTGCTAAGCACAATCGAATTGTGTCGCAAGCTTGACGATTGACTAATGTCGAGTCTTCATATGAGATATTCTTGGGCTTAACATCCAAGGCAATCTGGGAACCATCTGGAAATAAAAGATCTTGGACTTCGCATTACCACATGTCAAAGTTATTGGTGTCGTCGAATTTTTCCACCTCAAACTTCGCATTTGACAGCATGGTTCTCCTTATAGAATTGCTCATCCCAACAATATTTCTGGCCTATGATTGCTCTGTATCCTGTACTTCAGTTATGACTTGAAATAACAGATATCAAAAATTGAAGAATTTAACTCACCAACTAGAAGCAATAAAACATCAAACTGGGGTTTCCCAAAATTAGAGTACTAATTTCAAAAAATGGATCCCACCGTTTAATCCGAAACGGTCAATTTAGCTAGGATCGACCTTTCGTTTACTCAAAACGGACTTAAAACGAGCTCGGAATGGCCAAAATAGTGTAGAAGGACAAAACTGTAATTTTTCAAAAAGTCGATGATGTGGCAGTCTGAGATAGTGACACATGGCAGCGACTGATTGGTGACACATGGCAGTCATTGGTTAGTGATATATGGCAGCCGCTGGTTGGTGACACGTGACAGCCTCAGATAGGGCCACGTGTCAGTGACGTCACTAATGACTTTATCGCCGGAAAAACTAGTCGGCGCCGGAATAACTCGTCGAAAAAACCAGTTCTTGTCGGAGAAGGCACATGAAGCGCGTGGCTGCGCATGAAGGTCACGCACGCTGAAGAAAGAGAACGCGTGACGCCGAGAAGCTTGATGCGCCGAACGTCTGGTGGCGCGTGAGGGCGCGTGGAGGGAGATCTCAACCTGATTTCAACGGGACTTGCTTCGTATTGTGATGGGAAAGCTTTCAGTAGGTTTGGTGTGTGGTTTTGATGCCTGGTTTTGATCGAAATATAATCGAAGAAAACGACTCTGTTTTGAACAAAAATGGCTCTGATACCAATTGTTGGACCTAAACTCTAATCAAACACCCACAAACACATAGACACAATGATTTATACGTGGTTCCCGAAAAAATGGGTACGTCCACGGAGGGGTAGCTCAATATATGTTCAGGAGGAATAATAACCTCTGCCCTCACAATGCTTTATCTTCTCTCAGATATTGAACTTATGTTTACAGCATGTGTATGCCTCTATATATAGGCTGAGAATGAGGAGAAACTCAAAATGACAATTACAACAAGTTGGCAGAGATTGTGGCAAAGATGTTCACACATGTTTGAAGCTTCAGTCTGGTTCATGCATCTTGAGAGCTTGCATGTTGCTGGAAGGTTGTGGAAGCTTCTGTAATGGTCATCCCATGCATCATCAATGAGTCTTGCATCATTGCATGCACCACATTTGATTTACTTGAGTCATAAGTCTCACACGTACATGGAGCCCCTTGTCATACATTTTTCGTAACGTTCAAAAATAAACTATTCAACAACGAAGTAACAAGTATATTATCAGCAATGTTTTGTGAGTTTATCTAATAAACGAGTCGACCTCAAACAACCCACAACCCTATGCTCGTAAAATAGTTCAAGAACATGTATGTTCATGAATGATAAATAAAATGTGGATGTGGTCTCTTGTAATCATCATCAAGTAGAAGAAATAACCTTATAGCTTCATACTACAAATGGGAAGTACTAGAAAATAGTACATTTCGAATATAAATTACAGTCTAATTAAACAAAACATAAAAAATTATAGAGGGGCCAATGTGAAACCATCTTGAGCTTCAATTACCGCAGCTCCTCACACATTGGCTTTGTTACTGGTAACTCCAATGTCACCTGGCAAACATATGATAATAAGTATTGTCACTATTATATGACAGTTGATACAAATTATGTAAAATTTATTAGCTACCAATATTCCTTTTTCGAATAAATATTTACTATTACTATTAATATCCTTTCGTTTGATGGAGTGAAGGTCCACCTCTTATAATTGAAAAAATAGGAATTAAAGTTGACAGTTATAAAAAGAACAACACTTGCATATTAATATACTTCTCCTATTTCACTTTTTTGCACTTCAGCATGAATAGTTTGTGAGATTCCTCGAAGCCTCATTGTTACCCGGTGAAGTCCTGAGGTGTGATGTGGTATGCCAGTGTGACATGGGAGGATGACACAATGACAGTTTTGGTAAATAAGTCCAACTTTGGAAGTAGGGCTTAGGAGTGTTGAAAATATGTAGGAATTTAATTATAACATCATTGTAATATAAGAAGATGATATGTAAAAGAAGATTTGGATTTGGAGGTCAGAAAGATAATATATAGCCATTATGATTCCTCGAGTAGGGTTGATATTTATTCTGGTCACAACTGTAATAATGTTTTCTGCATATATAGGGAGGGGTGTGTTCCTGACCCTAGTGGGCAATCAACCACTTAGCAAGGCCATGGTAAGCCTTGGCTAAGGCACTTATGGGGAAGCTTGTTGGCATGTTTAGACATGGTTCGGTGGCACAGTTAGAGGGATGGCTTGGTGATGACACGGTGGGCTGTGTTGTAGCACGCATGGCTTGGTAAGTTATGTGTGCATACCCACAAGTGTGCCAACTTGCCTTCGGCAAGGTGATTTCTTAGCTTGGCATGCAATGCACTTGGCTCGACAAGCCATGTGCACACCAAGCTTTGGGTAGGACAACTTGCCCATGGGTCAAGGCTGGGACACTAGACAAGCAAAGGTTGGTGCTGACAAGTTCAAGGCATAGGCATGGCGCGGCATGACCTATGTGCCAAGGCATTGAGGAACCGAGAAATGGGCGTGGCTAGGTGTATGCTCACTGGTGAAGCCATTGGTTCAAACTTGGCATTGCTCTCAAGTGCGTGTAGGCTTGAGAGAAGCTGGGACAAGGCATTTGGCTCAGCAAAGGCAAACATTGGTCATTTTTGGATCATGTTTGGCATAGATGGCTCATGATGGTGCATCATGACTCAAACTTGTGCAACACTGGTCAAGGCATGGTGTGGCTCAGACAAGGCAGTTGGGCAGTTTGGAGACACACAACCACCAAGAGGCATATGGCATTGCAGGAGAGTGCCATGACAAATCTGCAGTTGAGAGTGCAATTGTGCAATTGGTGTTGGCGGCCTCTGATTGGTGCCAACACAACCTAAGTGGATGGGGCTGTCATCCATATCAGATAGGCAGTTTTGTGTTTATGCCTATATAGTCACTTGTATAACATTGTATAGGCAGATTCGAAATTCAGAGACTTAGTGCTTGTAAATGTTCTAGTGTGGCCTGTGAGAGAAATCCTTGTACTATTTTGTGATAATAGTGAAAGGTTGGGGAACCATTGATTATGGTTGCCTGTAAATTGTTGGTGTTTTGTTTATATTGCATTCATATATACTATGTGTGAGTGCAAACACTTAGTGTATTTCAGGGGCACATGTATGGGAATTGGCTGAACCAAGTCAGAGTGTTGTGACATTGAGTCTGATTTGGTGCCATCATAGGGCCAAAAATTTGTGGTGAATATTGACCCTTGTGACACTCATCATGATGGACAACGTGGCATATTATTGGGTGTATCCCATTAAAGCCCCGTTTGGCAGAACTTTTGCTTCTGGCTTTACAAAGAAGAAAAAAAATATATATATATAGAGGAGTTATACAGAGGAATAGTTTGGGTATGGTTTTATAAACGAGTTATATATATATTCTTTTTGTTTATTCGTCAAATATATATATATATATTCATACATATAATTTCCCTCTCTAAAATGAAGACCCATTTTGGTGGTTGTGCTGGCGGCGGTAGTGGTGGCATAGGTAGTTGTGGTGGTGGTGGTAGAGGTGGTTTTGGTGGTGGCGGCGTTGGTCCATTACAATTTGTCAGTGATTCTGAAAGTGCTGGAAAAAATAATTCTTACTGGCAGTTATTAAAAAACACAGGAATAAGAAAAAACAACAACTTTTTACCGGCACTTTGGGGTGAAACGCTGAAAAAAAAAAAATTACTGGCAATTAGTCAAAAAACCGTAAAAAGAAAAAAAAATAACTTTCTCCGACACTTTTCAAAAAGTGTCGTTAATGATGGCAAAAAGTAAAATAAAATGTGGCTTAGATTTGATTTCGAGACTAGAGTGTGAGAAATTATAATCTTGAGCAATTAAACTACAATGTATATTATTATTTAAACAATGTTTATTATATATATAGAAGTGCTGGAAACTTATTTAAATTATACATAATTCGAGTAAAGAATGGTAAGGATTTTTTAAAAAAATATATATTTTACCTGGAATTGAACTAGTGACAGAGGATTAGAGTAACCAACTAATCTACAACATATTATTTGTAATTTTATGTCTTTAAATATAATATATATATATAAAAAAAAAAAATTCCTTCGGTGGCAGTTTTACAAAAGTGTCGGCATATGATTCTTGAATATTCAAAAAATTAAATATATTTTGTTATTTTTTATAACTAACTAAATAAATTATACTTTATTTATAGATATATTCATAACCTATATTTATCAATCTCCCAAACACATCTTTCGATCCAACAATGGTCGCCTCATCACCAGCAACGACACCGTAGGTACCCTCAACTCCGCCATCGCTGTTACCACCACCACCACTGCCAATCTTGAGGCGGATCAACTGGGAAACAATTACTGGAATTGATTGGAGCTCCAGCCATGGCATCGCCAGAATTGAGTTTGTAGGTAACAGTTGCTCTTATCACTTAAAAATATGTGTACTTTGAGTATATATTGTGGAGAGAATGAAAGGAAATATGAACTATGGATGGGTTGAGTTCTGAGGGAGTTTGGATATATGGTGTGTGGACCTTCACATATGGTGTGATGGTGAAATTGGTGATGGATGAAGGATGGTGTGATGGTGAAACTTGTGATGGTGGGTTGAAATGCGTGGGTTCGCAGACTAATCATGGTGAGTGAGTTTTATAGTTTTATTATTGTTTCATCGGCGGTCCGGGTTGAACTGCCGGAATTAGCGGCACTATTAGAAAAGCACCGATGAAGAACAATTAATCGTCAGCATTCCAAGGCAACTACCGGAAATACCTTATCAATGGTGTCTTCTCAGAATTTTTTTTTTACCGTTGGTAAAGGTTTTTCGGTAGTTTTTAATTCTTTACTGGCACTCCAGCAGTTTTTAATTCTTTACCGAAACTAAAAAGTACGAGTAATTCTTCTAATTTTATAGTGCATTATAGCAACAGAAATGCACGCGAAACTAAAGAATAAAACAATCATCTCAAAAATAATAACACAATCTCCCAAAATTGTCAAATTAGCTTCAAAAAAACCCTCAAAAGCAATATCATGAACTTTGGGTTTGGCTTCCATGGAAACACACAACAAGTAGAAGAATATTTCAACATTTAAAAGTAACAAAGGTAAAAAAATCTAACTAATCAAAGTTAATAAGTATTGGGTATTATATAAAAACAAACCCAAGTAGTTTTACCACTACCTGTTTACCAACCAAGATTAAGGTTTGGATGGCTCTCAAAACTTGGAAAAACTCTTCTTTTTGGTGCCAACCAAGCAAAGTTTTCCTTTTGTTCGAAATCTCATAATACCTCAAGGAGTAGACCCTCCCATTCCACCTGTTCATTTTGGCGGCAGCCGAGCTATCATACACAATATCGAATAAACTCACATTTCTCTATCTCTTCCTCTCACCCATTCCAAATTCCAAACCCTAATCTTCAATCGAACCACACAAAAATCCCAAACCAACAAATCCCTTTGATCTCGATCTCGAACTCAAAATCGAAACTCTAGGATTTTACCGGGAAGAGAAACCCAAAGCCCTAATAATAGGAGAAATAATTGAAATTACCTAGACGATAGTGAAAACATCCTAAATGAGGGGTGAATAGGTTTTTTGTCGATTTTATGAACAATTAAAATTATTTAACGGAAATTCAATTTTAATTAGTCATAAACCCTAATTCTCAAATCAATTCTCAAATCAGATCAATCAAACAAATATGAATATAAGTGCAGAAAATAAATCATGAGAAGACACAGAGATTTTTTACGTGGAAAACCTTGGAAATAGTCAAAGTAAAAACCATGGACACACTCGGGTATCGATACACTATGAATCAGAGAATTTGTACAGACTCTATGAAAACAGAACTTACAACCGCTGTAATTTGATGTTCTTCACTCGACGTCTGAAAGTCTAGATTCACTTACACTCCACGAAGCTCTCTCTCCGATCTCCATACTCTAACGGCTCTGCTTCTCAATATATCAAAATCACCACGAAGCCTCCGCTCCGATCTCCGCACACAGACAGCTCCATTCTTCAACGGATTAAAGCAACCACGTTGCTATAAACGGTGTGTGAATTTTTGAGCAACTATAACATTCAATCGTGCATTGAAATCGTCGATGCAGAAGCTCAATTGAAGACGTCCAATAACAAGAGAGAATTTGTATATCTCTAATCACTCAATAATATTCTCTCACCATATGTATATCTCCGTAGAATAAGAACATGAAGCTATAGAAAACTTGCAGAGAATTCTTCAAAACGTGTCTCCTTTTGTTGTAGACTTGGGTATTTATAGACAATGATAATCCAAACCCGAAGTTTGCCCTTTCTCGTAATTTCACATCCAAACCCTATATTCTGGTGAATATATTGTATATAGAATGCACTTTGATGTATATAAATTGGGGTTATATCATAAAACCAACCCCCGAATAATTTGGAAATCGCAGGAAAAATCATCCAAATATTTGCTACAACTACACTTCAAACGTAGCTAAGCTTATGCTTCAAGCGTAGGTCCAAGCGTACCTCCAAGCGTAAAAATGTATTTTCCAGCCACTTTTTGAAACTGAAAGTGTAGGCTTAAGCGTAGGTATTTTTGTCAAAACTAATTTTCTTCACAATTGAGCCAAAATGACCCTCTTGAACCCACGATGCTTTTTGCTTGAAGTGACGGCTTCGAAAAATATCATTTTCGCCATTCAGGAGACATTTTTCCTTAATATACTCACTTTTGTGCTTCACTTGTATTTTTCATTACTTCAATGCTTGATTCTGCCTTTGATAAAGATTATCAACGTCATTAAAACTAAACCGACCTATCTAACACTCAACATGTATATTGTCTAAAACATGCCATAAATAAACAATACACAAAAATGTTCTTACAATCTCTCCCTTGGCATTTCTGAGACAAAACCATGTTTTACAATATAGCCTCACAAATAATAACATAACATCTATACCTATGAACACACACCAACAAACATAGATATAAACTATCACATTGCTTCCATGATGACCAATCCTGTAATCACAACACTGAACAAACCTTTAAATGCAAGTGTGGAAAATAGATATAAACCAACATAATAATCATCAGAAAATCATAACAACAATGCACACATAATGATCATCATTATCTCCCTAAGAATAAAGTCCCCCTTCCTAAATACTTCGCCCTTTTAATCAAGCAATCAATCTATCCCCCTTACTTAATACTTCTCCCCCTTTTTGTCACTAAAATGTCAAGCAAATAGAGTATATGCCATAACAACAATGTAGAGAGATACAAGCAAGTACTCAAGGAAAAAACATCAAGATACAAAACTCTTATCTGATCATATCCAAATTCTCAGAGTAACAGAAATCTCTACTATGCATAACCCTAATACTAATGCAAAATGTCATGAATAAAAATAAAATAAAATAATTTTTATTTTTAGAAATCTGTGAGCAAGACAGTAGAGACAACAAGCAAACCATTTATACATCATATTCTCAGATCTATCTCAGCCATTATACACACGGTATAGAATAAAATCAACACACATACCTTATAGACTCAAGAATGCACAAGTCAAGTTTTGCAAATATATATATATGAAAATTCTCATGTGCAAGCACTAAGGTAAGATGAAAATAATACATACTAAACCTGATAATCTCCGTATCAACCGTGATGATAATTCGATCCAAGATCCAAACTAGAAAGCAAAAAATAAAAGATACTTTCTCTTTGTCATACAATTTCCTCTTTTTCATCTTTTCAACTTTTTCACCATATCCCTTTTTGTCTTTCTAAGCTCCGGACTTTCCAGCGAGGATTTTTAGTCCTAACCAACTGGGCCCGAGCTTCTTTCATGGGATTTATGCTCATTAGTCTTCTCTCATTTTTACGCGAACACTCAATACTTACTGCGGCAAGAGGCCCGGTTACTCAGATTTAATAACTACTTTTAGCATTTTTATATTTTAAACATCTCATTCTTTTTTTTTCAACATCACCACAACATCCATACACATGCAAAAATAAATTTCATGCATAGACCAATCTAGCATAGCTCATGAAGCTTCATATCACTTGGGGTTAAATAAAAAAATTAACAGATTTAGCAGACATTATACTCATCACCGAAGCTATTAGCACCTAAGATTAAAGTTTTGTAACATAAAATAATCATGTCAAGTGATCATCCAAAAATCTTAGGTCAGACTAATATCTCTACTTCACATATGTATAATGAGACAAGAAAATGTGAAAATATAGTAAAATATGATAACTTTTGTACTCTAACCAAGTTCAACAATCTCAAAAATTTTATTATCGTTTATTTCAAAAACAAAATGCATTCATGAATAAATATAACACAAAATGCATGATTACCTATCAATTCTAGGAAAATAATGCAATGTGTTCCTAGAATGATAAATAAGAAGATATCTATTCTAAAGAAAGCATACCAATAGATTTCCTAAGATTGACATGGTTTTAAAAATCTAATGGTTTTGTAAAGATATCTGCCAACTGAGAATCTGTGGATATAAACTCTAGAGATATTATACCATCTTCAACAAGATCACGGATGAAATGATGTCGAATATCTATATACTTTGTCAAAGAATGTTGAATAGGATTTTTAGAAATATTTACCGCACTCGTGTTATCACAAAACACAGTCATCGTGTCTTGAGAAAAATCATAATCCTGCAACATTTGACGCATCCACTAAACCTGAGTACAACAACTACCAACTTCTATATACTCAACCTCGGCAGTGGAAAGAGAAACACAATTTTGTTTCTTGCTATACCAAGCAACTAAGCAATTTTCGACATAAAAACACCCTCCATTGGTACTTTTCTTTATCATCAACATTACCGTCCTAATCAGCATCAGAAAAAGATACAATATCAGTATTAGTACCTGATGGATACCACCGTCCATAATTCACAGTCCCTTTAACATACTTGATAATCCTCTTCAGAACAGTAATATAAGTCTCCTTAGGACTTGTCTGGTAACGTGCACACAAACCAACACTAAACGTTATGTCAGGTCGACTGGCAGTCAAGTACAACAAACTCCCAATCATACTCTTATAAAGTGTAGGATCGACATCTTTGCATTTAGTATTCAAGCTAAGCTTAACACTTGTACTCATAGGGGTGCAAACATCCTTAGCTTTTTCCAAACCAAACTTATTCACCAATTCTAATGCATAACGAGTTTGGGAAACAAAAATCCCATCACTCAATTGTCTAACCTGAAGCCCTATAAAGAATTTCAATTCACCAATAATGCTCATCTCAAATTCATGTTTCATTTGATCTTCAAAATAATGAGCAAGCTGTTCAGAAATGGAACCAAACACAATATCATCAATATAGATTTGAGCAACAACTGTATCACTCTCAATTTTCTGAATAAATAGTGTTTTGTCCACTCCCCCTCGAGCAAAACCTCTTCCCAACAGGTAATCAACCAACCTTTCATGCCAAGCTCTAGGAACTTGCTTTAGCCCATACAAAGCCTTTTTCTACCTGTAAACATGACTCGGACAATGAGGATCTTCAAATCCTTTTGGCTACTCCACATATACTTCCTCATGTAGAATGTCATTCAAGAATGCACTCTTTACATCCATCTGATACAACTTAAATCCAAGATGGCAAGCAATAGCAAACAAAACCGAATAGATTCAAGTCTCGCTACTAGAGCAAACGTCTCATTAAATTCTATACCTTCCAACTGAGTATAACCTTGAGCAACAAGTCTAGCTTTATTCCTAACAACTATACCATTTTTATCCTTTTTATTCTTGAAAATCCACTTGGTACCAATCACGTTTATCTCTTTCGGTCTAGGCACAAGATACCACATATCATTCTTAACAAACTGCTGAAGTTCTTCTTGCATAACATTTATCCACTCACTATCTTAAAGAGCTTCTTTGACATTTTTAGGTTCCAAAGAAGATGTATAGCATGCATACGAAACCTCATTCCTAGCCTTTCTCCGTGTCACCATCATCTGATCAACATATCCTATAACATTATCCAAAGGATGGTATAATTTTACCCTTGCAGATGGTTTCTTAGAAAGAGTAGGTTGAACATCACAAATTTGATCTTGTGATTCTGCAGGACTTGAAGTATCATCATTAACCACATTATCCTCTTTCTCAACCTCAGAAGAATCATTATCCAATATAAAGAATGACTCACCATCTTCCTCCTCAACAGACATTGGAGACTCATCAACACATGAGTCATCAACCACTTCATTCGTAGATTTCATCATAGTTTGAGTACTAAGGTTAAACACCCTATATGCTCGACTAGTCATTAAATAACCCAAAAATATTCCTTCATCACTCTTAGACTCAAACTTCCCAATAGATTCACGATCTCTAAGAATATAACATTTTGCTCTAAAAACCTTGAAATATTTCACATTTGGTTTCTTACCATTCCACAGTTCATAAGGAGTTTTTAAGGTGCCAGGCCTAAGATAAACTCTGTTTGAGGTGTAACACGCTGTGTTCACCGCCTCGGCCCAAACATACCTAGGAACATTCCTACCATGTAGCATAACATTGGTCATTTCCTGAATAACCCTATTCTTCCTCTCAACTACTCCATTTTGTTGAGGAGTTTTAGGTGCTGAAAATTCATGTTTTATTCCTCTCTCATCAGAAAACACTTCAATTTTTGAATTTTCAAACTCCCTTCCATGATCACTCCTCACTCTAGAAAGGGAACAATTCTTCTCAGTCTAAAGTTTTAAACAAATCCTCTTAAAAGTTTTAGAAGCTTCAGACTTTTCACTTAGAAATCCAACCTATGCAAACCTTGAGTAATCATCCACCATAACAAAAATATATTTCTTTCCTCCTTTGTTCATGGTCCTAGTGGGACCCATTAAATCAATATGCAACAACTTTAAAGGTCTAGAAGTACCAATGACATTTGTCTTTTTGTGCTGACATCTGACTTGTTTACCCTTCTGACATGATCCACACACAACTCTTTTTGCATAACCAAGCTTAGGGACTCCCTTAATAATTTCACTCTTAGTAATTTTTGTTAATTCTCAAAAATTGACATGTCCCATCCACTGATGGCAAATTTCAAATTCATCAAGCTTAACTCTATTGCATAACAATTCAGAACTAGGAACAATGCAATAGCAATTATCAGTTGAACGTATACCTTCCATCACGCAATTCCCAGAAGAGTCAATGATCGAACACTTATTAGGAGAAAAAGTGACTTTATAATTGTTATCACATATATGACTTATGCTCAACAAATTTTCTTTAAGACTCTCTACATAAAACACATCTTCTAGTTTAGGTAAACCAGAAACCATAATGGTACCTTTTCCTCAAACCTTCGACTTCTCTCCCTCACCAAAAGTGACTATCCCACCATGACACTCCAAGAGAAATCCAAACAATAACTTATCTCCAGTCATATGCCTCGAACATCCACTATCCATATACCAAGAACTAGAATTTCTTGCTCTAAGTGTAGTATGAACTACAAGACTGTGTAGCTCACTTTTTCTCACCCAAGCCTTCTTCATATTCGGAGCTCCTTTTGCCAACCTTGACAAATTCTTCATTTCTTCATTCAAATTTGATCTTGAACATAATCTCCATGTTGAACACTTTGTTCCTTCACCGATTGCAGAGTCTTCCCTCTCAACTTCGAACTCCTTGGTTGAATATGACCACTGACACGACAGTGGTGACAAATAGGAACAAACCTCCGAGCTCCATCAGTTGACCTCCTAGGATATCTAGGGGTAAGGAAGGGCTTGTTTTCAACAGGTCTTTTGATATAGGATTGAGCCCTAGGGTTCCAATTTGAATTTCCATGAGAAGAACTAGATGCTACATGAGTGGCTTTCACAAAGGTGATTTTTGCAACAACATTCGAATTTTGTAATACTCCAACAAAACCTAGTCCCTTTGTATTTCCTGCGGACTTTCCTACACTCAACATATGATTAAGCTTAAAATTTCCACTAGGCCACTTCTGAATAGTTGAGTTAGCATCTTTCAACTCTTTTTCCAAATTTTCAATCTTAGTAGACTTCTCCACTAAATCCTTATTAAGACCATCTACTAACTTCAAAGCCTCAGTTTTTTCAAGTTCAGAATTATTTAAATCCTCAATCAACTTGACCTTTTGGGTCTGTAGAAGATTTAGAGTTTGAGAACTATTGGTTAATTCGTCTTTTAAATAATCCAATTCTTTAATTATGAATTACGAATGCACGAAATAGCCATGTTCATTGTTTCTCAGTCGGCATCAGAGGCCATATTGTCGAGAGCAGATTCTACGGAATCAAGCAGGTTTATGACATGGATGATTTTAAGGAGGGGATATGTGATGAGCCGTAGCAAAGATTAGATAAATATTTAACAAAGTAATATGTGAGCACCAATACTCTTGTCGCTACTTTGACATAGGTGTTGCTCTTAAACCTCTATGTTATGGGTTCGAGTATGGGTACTTGGGGATTCAGTTGTTTAACGACGTCTCCAGATTGCCTCTGAAATGCTCCCAATAAGGGCCCCGGAGTTAAAAAAGGAAAAAAATAACAGGGGTAGTTTGGGTATGATTTTATAGAGTTATATATATATATATTGTTATTTCGTCAAAATATATATATATATGTATGTATTCTTACATACACTTTCTCTCTATAAAATGAACCCATTTTGGTGGTTGTGCTAGCGGTGGTGGCAATAGTGATGGTGGTGGTGGTGGTGGTGGTGGTAGTGGGGAAGTCCATTACAAATTACCGGCTATTTTTTGACGGTGTTTTCCAAAGTGCTAGAAAAATGACATTTTTATTAGCATTTATTTAAAAATGCTGGAAAAAATATAATTTTTACTGGCAGTTATTCAAAATGCCGGAAAAAGAAAAAAAAAATTTACCATCTCTTTTGGGTGAAATGCCGGAAAAGATAAATTGTTTACCAACAGTTAGTAAAAAATGCCGGAAAAAGGAAAAAATATAACTTTCTTTGGCACTTCCGAGATTAAAAATAGAGAAATGGTAATCTTGACCAACTAAACTAAAGTCTTTTGTCTGGAGTTGAACCCAGGGCTCTGAAGTGATAGATGATCAAACCAACTAATCTACAACACATTTTGTTGTAACTTTATGTCTTTGAATTCATAATCTTTGTCTCACATTAATTAGTGATAATCAATTTATTATAGAATGTTACTTTTTGCATTTTTTATGTCCTTATGCTTCCTGCTCTTTTAGTAAGTCTAAATTTTTCTATCAAACAAGCGTTTCTGTTTCAAAACATTATTTTTATGTATACGAAATAACCAACAAATTCATTTTGCCATCTCTTTAAAAAAAATTGAAGAGTTATTTATGATGTTTGTTATAATTATGTTATGTTCTTATCCTAGTGGTTACCTTCCAGTCGACTTGAATGCTGATGCTATTGATAAATATGTAACATGAGCTCCTAACAAGGCATAAATCTACTGTGGCTGAATTTCTTTCTAGAAATTATGACTGGGTAAGTGTTAGTTTTACTATTGTATCATGACTTAATATTAGGGTACTGAAAATAATATATGTCTAAATACCTGCTATGAGAGTTTTTACACCTGCCGAAGACCGAACGGAAAAACACACACAAACAATTGTAATAAAAATCACACACACCGACATAGAGATTTATAAAACCTGCTACCTCTATTGCGTTTGGCCAATCTGTCTTGTAACCACTATCGCCTCTGACTTCGTCTTGCAAACTTTGTTGTGTCTGTCTTCTTTTTCTCTTTCACTGAGAAACTTTTTGGTTGCTGCATATAAAACTGCTCCTTTAGGTCACCCTAGAGAAAAAGCAATTTTGCCATCTAACAGCTCTAAATGCAAACCCTCTACTGCAACAATGCTTGAATGAATAGTATTTAGTTTCACAACCAAAGAATGGAGAGTTTTCTTCCCTACCGGAAGCTCGGTTAGCTTCCATGTCTTGTTGGAGATGAGGGACTTCATCTCATCATCCATCGCAAGCTCCCACTTGATCGCATCTGCTGCACTGCATGCTTCATCATAGTATTCTGGTTCACCTCTATCTGTGAGCAATAAATAATTAAGGTATCTCCGATTCGGCACATGCGGTCGTGAAGTCTTCCTAAACACAAAATTAGAAGTCAGAGTCTGCGGTGCATCATCCTGTTGATTATTGTTGTCTACAATATGTTCTTATGACTGAGGACTCTCACTGTCTAGAACATCTTCTATCTCAACATACACAGGATCACTCTGTGTTTTTCCCCTCCATACCTCTTCTGGTATTTTATGCTCCAATGGTACTAATGGACCACGATTTATAAGATATGTTGTTGTACTGATTGCTTCTGCCCAGAACTGTTCCAGCAAACCTGCATGAATGCGCATACTTCTGGCTATCTCAGTCACTTTCTAGTTCATACATTTTGATACGTCATTCTGCTGTAGGTACTTGGAACAATATTCTCTAATCTAATATTGTTTTCATAGCAAAAGTTCTTGAACCCGGAGTCTTCGTTTTCTCCACCAAAGTCGAATCTCAGTTTCTGTACCTTCAACCCTGTCTCGTTCTCTACCATGGCTTTCCATTTCTTGAACATATCGTACACCTTAAATTTATGTTTCAAGAAGTAAACCTGTATCCTCCTGGAATGGTCATCAATGAAAGTCACAAAGTAGGACTTTCTGCCAAGAGATGAGACAGTTGCTGACCCCCAGACACCCATGTGAACTAGCTCAATCTTTTCCACTGTGAGACTTCTGTTATTGCTCTGGAAACTAACCCTCTTCTGCTTAGACTCACAGAAGTCGATGTCAATCAATTTCACTAGTAGTTTTCCCTTCGAGAGCATAACCGAAGCTCTTTTACACTCATGTGACCAAGCCTCTGGTGCCACAAGTTGTGATCCTCCTTGCCTTCTGCAACTGCAATCACTGTGCTAAAATTGATGGTTGTGTAGAGCGTACCTTCATTCTTTCCTCGTGCTATACTCATAGCCCCCTGAAAACTTTCCACTTATCTTCACTGAAAGTGGTCATATAACCTTCACTCGCTAACTGGACTATTGAGGTCAGGTTCTTCCTTAAATTTGGAATGTGTCTCCCATCCCTTAGCTTCCATATCGATCCACTAAATCTGATATGTACTTCACCTTTGCCTACGACACTGCAGGGCTTATCGTCACCTAGATGAACCTCGCCAAGGTTACCAAGTGCATAGCTCTCAAAGAGCTCTCGACTTGAGGTGGCATGAAATGATTCTCCAGAGTCTAAGACCCAAAACTCTATCTTGCTCTCCAAAGAACATATCAACGCACCATCTTCTTCTTTAGAGACAATATTTGCCTTAGTCTTGTTCTTCGCTACCTTCTGCGGGGATCTGCACTGGTTCTTGTAATGACCAATTTTACTGCAATTCCAACACTCTTTGGAATTTCTAGGACATCGAGACTGTGATCTTCCTTATCCCGACTTGGAATGGCCACGTCCATAACTTCCGCCTTTCTTTCTAATCGAACCTCTGTCTCCGCTCTCGACATTCAATACTCAACGATTGTTAGAAGAGTCTGGTGTTTTCCTTCTAATTTCTTCCGTTAGTACCATACTAATCACGGAATCATACTGTAACTTTTTGTTCCCTTAAGAGCTACTGATCGCAGCCCAACTCTCTGGCAATTGGCTTGGAACCAAAACCATTTCATCACGCTAGTGATTGGCATATCAACAGATTTCAACTGCCCAATAATATCATTGAGAATATTAAGATGTTCACTAACCTTTCCATTCTCGGACATCTTCAGATTGACCAATCTTTTGATGAGATATACTATGTTTGCTGCAAATGATTGTTCGTACATGTTAGAAAGAGTGTCAATGAGAGACATTGATGTCTTCTCATTTCTTATGTTGAAAGCAACGGACTTTGATAATGTCAGTCTAATCGTACATAGAGCCTTTCAATCCAGGATTTTTCAATCCTCTTCTTTCATCGATTATGGCTTCTGCTCTTCCAATGGTAAATACAATTTTTTTTAGTATAACAAGACCTCAACTTGCATCTTTCAAAAACCAAAGTTTGTACCGTCAAACTTGTCGATCACTGCTATATTTTCTTCTCTCATAACTCCCACTGGGCATTTTTGAGGTGTTCGGAGTCGAATAACGCAAAACCGATCACACGGTTATGTCTGGAATAGTCTAAGACCTAAAGAACGGTTCCGACCGCGTCAAAAATGGGTCAAAAATGACTCCAAACGGATAAAAAAATAAATCAGCACTAAAAGACAAAAGAGGGCTGATGATGTGGCACTGTAGTGCTGACATGGTAGTAGGGTTGACGTGGCAACCTTCTTCCCCAATTTTTCGATTGCTGGACTGGTTTTTCTAGTGAATTTTTCGGCGATCGTTGCTGACTTTTTGGGTGAACTTTTCGACGAACTTTTCCCGACGATTTTTTCCAGTCGTCTTCTCTGGTCACCGGACTGGTTTTTCCGGCGACGCCGATCAACTTTTCTGGCAAAACCTCTAACTGTGATTTCGGGCGCGTCCGAACTCCGATTTCTACGTGGTTTGCGGCCCATTGAGACGAATCTGACCGTGTCTTCAAATTTTGATTTGAGCAATTTAAAATTTTGAATCTGGACCAGATTTGAAGTTTTCGGTTTTGCTTCACCCCCGAACGCTCTGATGCCGATTAATTTCAGCCGAAGACTCTGATACGGATCTGGTTTAACCTGAATTGCTCTGATACCACTTGTTAGGATTTTTATACCCACCCAAGACTGAACCGAAAAACACTAACAAACAATTGCAATCAAAATCACACACACACCAACACAGAGATTTATACGTGGTTCGTCCAAATCAGCCTACCACAGAGAGCACCAATAATCACTATCAATGAGAGGATTATAATATGAAGATCAGCAGATCAACAACTCACACGTGTATCGCTCACCCTCACCCTGTGTTTGACTCATACCAAGAAAAATACTAATCTGTATTTCTCTCTTCTCTCTTTTTTGTACACTCAATACAATATGTTAGGTATTTATAGGAAAAGTTAATTGGTATCCCAAACCAAATAGAATCAGTAGTCTTCAAGTCAATCTCGCTTGGTGGCTATGTTTAACTTTGTCCGTAGGAAATGGAGTCACACTCCAACACCTTCTTTTTCCTTTTCTGCCCTTTCCTGTTGATAGTTATTTGCAGCTAATCAGAATAAGCATCCTGAGATAGTCACTGTACTTGCTAGTTGCTACAAATCGAAACAAGCTCCTTTGCTTCTTTGACGGCTTCAATTTTGATAAAGGTAGACACCAGAAATGCCACAGTTTTGTACTGATACTTTTGCACTACTATATAAATTTTCTGTTTGATTTGTGGCAGTGGATGAACACTTAAGAAGACAAAGCTCAAGTTCTTGAAGAAATTGCAGCCCTCGAAACTAGATATCGTTCGAGGGCAGAGCCATCCTCCTTTAAACAGTAAAATTCAACGGTTAATGCATGTTAGTACCCTCGAGCATTTGCTTTGTTCCCTTTTTTTTTGCTGTTGTAGCCACTAGAAAAGTGTAGATTTATACAGATGTGTAATTGTTATAGGGAAATCAGAAAACTATATTTGGAATTATTTCTTGTGTCTGCTACGAAATTTTATAACAGGAATTTTCGTACGTGTATATATGATTCCAGATTTTTTTGTATCACTATATCACCAATAGTAATATATTCTATTGAACCTTCTTATACCATATGTCAAAAGCACGTTTCCTTCTCTTGAATAATTGCACCCTAGCGATGAAAATCTGCATTTTTTCCATCAATGCTAAATAAAATGTGGAAGTGGTCTCTTCATCTCTTGTAATCACCATCAAGCAGGGGCCAAGTTCAGAATTTAAAAATCCTTCAAGTGGTGCCTCCATATGGGACATTTAAAAACAGCTTGTTCAATAAATAGAGACTGGCTATGACGAATGAATACCGAAGAAAATTAAATATATTATAGGGCATTCAAATAGTATAATAAAACTATCAAACGTTAACATTCTTACGGTACAAAAGAAATAACCTTATAGCTTCACACTGTAAATGGGAAAAACTAGAAAATAGTACATTTTGAATATAAATTACAGTGCAATTAAACTAAACATAAAAAAGGGGGGCTAATGTGAAACCATATTGAGCTTCAATTGCCGCAGCTCCTCACACATTGGCTTTGTTATCGGCAACTCCAATGTCACCTGGCAAACATATCATAATAAGTAATGTCACCATTGTATTTACTATTAATATCAGCTACCAATATTCCTTTATCGAATAAAATTTACTATTAGGGTCCGTTTGGTTGCACGGATTTGAAATTGAATTGGAATTGCATTGGAATTGGAATGTCACGGTATTTCAATTCCACAAATGTAATTCCAAATACATTATTTGGATGTGTCTTGGAATTAAAATGTAATTGGAATTGAATATCAAACTCAACCCAATTTGAATGTAAAATATCATAACTTTAAATCAAATTAGACAATATGGATAAATATATATATATATATATATATAGGTATAAGTATACAAGTAGATGTATGAATATATATGTATGTGTATGTGTGTGTGTGTGTGTGTGTATACATGTGTGTATGTATGTATGTGGATGTGAGTTTAGATGTATGTGTTTATGTGTGTATATATGAGTGTGTGTATTTATATATATATATATATATATATATATACCCTCTATGAGTACATATATATGCATAAGGTATGTATATGTGCGCATATATAATTTTATATATAAGCTTGTGTGTATATATATATTTGTGTATATATAAGTGTGTGTGTATAGGCGTATGTATATATATAGGTATTTATATATATATATATATATATATTGTTGTGGTGGTGAAAAAATTTGTTCTTAGAGAGAGTATTTAGTAGGATAAGGTTTGGAGAAAATGTGAAATTAAAAATCACAAATTCTCCTTGTGGAATTCAAGTTGTGGAATTGATGTCTTTGGAATTACATTTCAATTCATATTCCAAAGTATTTTCTTACATCCAAACACTGGATTTGGAATTGGAGCCCCCAATTCCAATTCCAAGGCTCCAATTTCATGCTATCAAACGGACCCTTAATATCATTTCGTTCGATGAAGACGCGGTCCACTGTCTAATATTTGAAAAAATAGGAATTAAAGTTGACAGTAATAAAAAGGACATTGCATATTAATATACTTATCCAATTTCATTTTTGTTAAATTCCTCAAAGCCAAAACATGGTGACGGACAACATGGTGAACCATTGGATGCATCTCTTCAGTGATTAGAAATAAAAGCCAGCGCAGTCAAATTAAGCTTAATTTTACAACATTTGATTTGATTAATAGGGCTTTGTTCATCAGCATAGATTGAAGAATCAACAAGGCAAAAGTTTATGTCAAGTCCTGCAGAAAGTGCCCTTCAGAAGATGTTCCACACCAAATGTATCCGTCGTATGGCGCCTTTTAACAAAGTTCTCATGGGAAAGTGGTTGTGGCGATTTGGGACTGAGAGGAACCGCATGTGGAGGAGGGTGATTGTTTGCCGTTATGGGGAGGCTAGAGGTGGTTGGTGTTCTGAGGAGGTCAGGGGTCGCTGGGGTATCGGAGATTGGAAGGACATCCGGCAGTGATGGGATTCTTTTGCTCCTTTTATCAGTTTCAAGGCTGGTGATGACCGTTGTATTGGTTTCTGGACGGATTGGTGTTGTGGGGAGGGCCCCCTCACGTTTTTGTTCCCTCAGTTATTTAGGATCGCTCGAGACCGTCTTTCTTCAGTAGCCGACTGTTATTATCTTGATACCAGGAAGCTAGTGTGGGATGTCAAATTTGTGCAACCTTTCAGGATTGAGAGCTAGAGGAGGTCTCTATTTTGTTGGAGTTATTGTACTCTCAGACTGTCGGATGTGAATCTAACTCATTGTGTTGGAGGCCGACACCTTCACGGTGCTTTTTAGTCTCTTCTTTTTTCGGGTGTATTTCGCCTAGGGCAGAAGCGTCTTTCTCCTGGAAGGTGGTCTGGCGCACAAGGGTCCCCCTCAAGGTAGCTTTCTTCACATGGTCGGCGGTTTGGGGTCGCACCCTCGCATTGGATATCTTGGGACGGCAGGGCATGTGTTTGGTCAATCAGTGTTTTTTATGCAAAAAAGATGGAGAATCTATCAACCACCTTCTTTTGCATTGTTCGATTGCGTATGATATTTGGAGCCTTGTTTTCTGTCTCTTTGGCATTCAATGGGTGATGTTGGCGAAAGTTCGCAATGTTTTGGCGTCTTGGAGATGTGCGCCGATTGGTTGTCACGCCCGGCTTTTTTGGGGAGCGGCCCCTCTATGCCTTTGGTGAAGCATTTGGTTGGAGCGCAATAGGCGTTGTTTTGAGGGCGTGGAGTCTTCCTTGGGGGTGATCAAAGACACTTTCATTTCTAGTTTGTTTTGTTGGAAGGAGGATCGGAATTGTAAATCTATAGAGGAGAAAATAGAGTTTTTGGCTTTGCCCCTAGGGGCTTGTTTGTACATGGGACGCACTCCCCGTTTGGGTGCTCTTTCCTTTTATAATATTCTTACTTATCAAAAAAAAAAAAGAATTTGTCGGTCTAATCGAATTAATTGGGACCTAACAAGTCATGCCTCCTCAAGGATTCTACACATTCTGCTTTGCGGTGCAGATTTGGTAGTTCTAGAACAGTACAATATAAGTGAGCTTACCTCCTTGAAGATTTCACTGTAAGAAGAATCTTTAAAGCCCTACACCAAGCATGTAAAGCAGTTAGTCAACCTAATAGGACAAAGCTAACGCAAAACCACATGCAAATGAAGCAAAGACAGGTCTAGAACCATAAGCAAGAGTGGATCCGTAGATATGATTCTTGAGTGTGTGCGTGTCTGTGTGTGTGTGTGTGAGAGAGAGAGAGAGACCAATTTCCGGAACATATTAAGCGAAGCTTCATTCGAGTCTCCAATTTTCGCCCGGAAGATGTGGATGCCAAGATTCTCAACTGCAAATGCCATCATCATCAGAACTGATTCCTTCCCAAGTCCTTTGCCACGACTATGCCAGCAAGAGTGACAAAATAAGAAAATATATCTGGAAGTACCATTAAACATAAAATACTCAACTTGGATGGAAATGGAAAAGATGCTCTTTAATTGCTGACATGTGGAAACGACATTGGAATAAGAGCCTAATGTATAGGTTTAACTGCAGATAAATCGAACCATACGACAAATACCATGATCTGCCTTTCATGTGGTTGATTAGACCAAGAAAAGTTCCGTCGGAATCTAAAGGGTTTACAAAAACAATCTTGACCACAATAGGATGGAAGAAAAGAGTAATTGGTTAAGTTTTTTCTCACGCCCACAATTAACCTACAGGCACTTCCACTGTCGACATTCTACTTTGGAAGGCAAGGAAGTACCACTAGGCTACAGCCTTTGGTGAATAACTGATTAAGATTACAAATGAAGGTCACAATTTCGTGTTGATGACAAAACACGCACACTACCACAATTCTTTCTAGGATACATCCATAGGATGGAGACTCCAGAAATTATTCTAAACACAAAGCCATGATCAGTGGTAGTGGACATAAGCAACGCATTTTAACAAAAAAATGCGATGTTGGACATGGAATTTCTTAAAATCAAAACATATGGGAACACTGATATATTCAACTTTTTGTAAAATAACGACAGTCAACACATTTTATCCTTGTCTAAAATCTTATATTGCTCCAGGAAGAGCATAGAATAAATCAGCAGAGTAAACAATGACTTTGTGGTGGGGCTAGTTTTTAAAGATTTGTTGCTATGGTCATTTGGAGAACCTAAGATGAACTCTATCATCAGAGGGAAAAAGTGGCAGGAATAGGCAACTAAGGAAAATTAGGAAAGACATTAACGAGTTAAACAAACAAATCATAATGAGATAAACTGGATGAAGCTAGAGGCAGGGGAAGAATACATGTACTTCAAAGATGTTACATGACAAAAAAACCTATCTAACCAGGTGATGTACGACAAATACTTAAATGCTCACCACGAAGCAATAATTCATTTCCTACACGTAAAGTGTAGAGGAGATGCCTTGCGATTTGTAAAAAGCATAACAAGGAGCAAAAATTGGGATTCAAATAATGCAAGTAAAGGCATAGTTCTGGGACTATACAGAACTTTGAACAGTGCACGGCAATGATCAATGTGGACTGGTGATGTTATGTTAGGAGCTAAGTTGAGTAATTCAAGAATCTGGGATGATGAACTTGGATCTCAAAAAGGCATTGCCAATGATGGCTATAACTTACAGACACTTAAAAGGGACAGAAACATAAGGCAAAAGGACCAAAGGTAAGAAAAGAAAGTAGAAATCACACCTAGAAGCCCTTAGAAACCACACATACTTCATGTTAAAACTGCATCGAAGAACTTTGGAAGCCTCAGAAAATTATCCAAACTTGGTTTCCATTGAAGTGTCAGTGTTGTATCTCTCTATCAAAATATTGTTTAAACAATCATCCTGACACTAATAAGACCTCAAGTTCATATTTAGAAATCAAGGGACTTTTCGTAAAAAGACATATAACAACCTATTACAACTCATATACTTCTACTACAGCTGATTTCCAGAAATTTTGTAAAATAATTTAGACTCCTAAAAAGGCTAAAAATATAACACAATATAAAAAGCACCACCAGCATTATAGACTAATAATTAAAAAGTATCGAGCTCTTTTTAAAATAAAGTATTGGCCATGCAGGGTCTCGAGTGGTTCCGCATTGAACTCAACCCATTTTCATTGATATGTGTGTCTGTATACCATCGACTCACCTTAATGATTATTTGGTGACAATTTGATATGTAATTTATATTTATTTGTTGAGATATGGGTGTAGTTAAAAGTTATTCAAGACACATTTTATATTATTTATGGATTCTTTGGAATTTGATTAGTGCTCACTCTCAATAGATTTTAGGTTAAACAAATTATATAACACTAAGAGTAACAAAATTATATATATTGCGTTAATATAAGTTTTAACAAAATTAAAATATAAGTTTTACTCAATGAAACAAAAGTTTTACAGGACTTTCTGAAAACATGTATTTTCTGGAAATCCATAAGTCCTAACTGATAAATTTTAGGTGAAACAAAATATTTTACATATAGAGTAAAAAAAAAATCATATATTGCGTCAAAAGTTTTACCAAATAAAATATAAATTTTACAGCAAGAATTAGAAGTTGTACTCAATGAAACAAAAAGTTTACATGAAATTCTGAAAGTGTGTATACTCTGTAAATTGAGAAGTGCTCATACTTTGTACCTATTAACTAGAACAAAATATTTTACCTATTGTGTCAAAAAAATTAAAAACTGCGTTAACAGTTTTACCTTATGAAATAAAAGTTTTACAATAACATTTTTGAATTATTTTTTACCTAATGATATACTTGATGGAGATGACGATTGAGAGAAGGAGTGTTGTTTGGGATGAAAGGGTAGTTATGTCGATTCAGAAAATTTGATGTAGTAGCATTTTTTTAGTAAAATATAAGATAAGGATATTAAGGGAAATAACTGCAAGTGGATTAGGGGCATTATAGACAAAAAAATGTGATTTTCCTTTTTTCTAATTATTTTTGAAAATTGACCTTTCCTTCAATTATTTTTTGAATGTTGTCGTTCTTTTAATATAGGCTCCAAAATTTGTCATTTTTTAAATTTTCCGTATTGATAACTAAGGCCAATTCAAGTTTTATACAAGTCTATTATTGAAAAAACAAATGCCAAATAGATTAGGGAAAAAGAAATTTAAATAATCCTCAGTAGGTGCCAATGATCTAAGTGTGATGCACATTTAACAGCACAAACTATCAATGTGGTTGCCTCAATTTTTGAAAAATGCACATGTTTTTTAAACCCTCCTGACACTAGTACGACCTCAAGGTCACATTGAGAAATATAGGGAGTTATTGCAACACACATATTAAAAAAAAAAAAAAAATCATAATTTGACTCATAGACCACTGTACAGCCGATTCCCAGCAAGTTTTGGAATTAAATAAATTTTATTTAGAATCCTAAGAAGACTAATATATATATATATATATAAACATAAAAACAAACACCACCAGCATTATAGACTAACATTAAACAATATCGGGCACTATGGTACGTAAAGCATCAACAATGCAGAGTCTCAATTGGTTCCGCATTAAAGTCAATACCTTTTCATCGATATTCTTATCATTAATCTTTTTCCTTTCCCAACACACACACAAAAACAAATAATAAAAAATAAAAAATAAAAAAAACAAAAATCCTCATTGACTGCAAATCCAGGAAAATTGAGTGAAATAATTGGTCAATTTATAATATGAGGCAACAATATTGATAGCTAGATAATTTCAAGTTTTATGCATGTCTATTGTTGGAAAAAATAAAATTGAAATAGATTAGTGATATAGAAATTTAAAATAATCCTTGATAGGTGCCAATGATGTAATTGTGATGCAAATTTAACCACTTTGCTACAGAAGTTTATATCGACAAGTTGCCATATAACAAAAAGACTGGGCAATGTCTTCAGAAAACAAAGATTGAGGATAGTATGCTTCACGTTATAATCAGTCATAGGAAAATCTAGTCATAACTTTTTTCTTAACGGGCAAGAAAATATTTAATTTGCACATGTTGTGGAGTTTGTTCTTGACCCTGAAACAGTAAGGGTCTTACTGAGGCTACTTCTTCCACCTTACCCCAAGCAGCATCTAGTTCCTCACAGTTTCAATAGAAACTTCTTTTTAAGAAAAATAATAATAACAAAGAGGAGCTGAAATATAAATAGAGTCCTGACAAACCAAAATCTAGTAAATTGAACACTACATATACAATTGAGGTTGTGATGAAAGACAGCGTGACAACTTAAACAGTTATCGAAGTCCCAGAAACTTTTTGACAATGGCTAAAGGAAACTAATGATGGTTCTAAAACATTCGAATCCTAAATCATATAATGTACCTAAAGTGCGGATTTTTTAATATCGTATATACAAAAGAAATCCCTATCCTCAATAAGTCTACAGCAAAGCAAAGAAAAAAAAACAGATAACAGAAATAAACAAAGCCAGACATTGGGAGAGAAGAATCAAACTTTTGATGCATACAAAATTGGACATCGAAACGAATAAATATTCAAAAATAAGAAAATGAATCCATGACAATGTACGGATTTTCCGCTCTTAAGAAAAAATTGGCATCGTTAAAGGACAAGTAAAAGCAGCTACCTTTTGGGTTCAGCAATCATTATTTCAATCTCTGCCATTTGGGAATCATCCAAGTCATTCATGTAGATATTCACATCACCAACCATGGCTGGAAAAGGTATACAAGTTATTTCCTTCGAAATAAATTACATGTACGAAATAGGTAAGCACAGCTACACCCTACAAACAAATATACATAAACTATAACGTAATCTACTAATTTTGTGTATGGGAAGTGGAACTGAAATACCATAGTCAATAAAGAAAGTTCATTTATCTTACATATGATTTGTGTTCTAGTTCTTGCCTCTCATCTTAAGGTGAACGCATTCGAATACCATTAACAACTCATAACAAATAAGGCATTTTGTTATGAGCTGGAAATTAGACACTGAACTATTAATGACCCTCAAATTACACTTGATAATTATAAATATATACAAATTAACATCAGCTGACAAACTTAAGAGTTTGTTACATCAATGTTTTTTCTTTCATCATTTTAAGTCTTTGTCTCAAATTCTTTAAAATGCTTTTAACCCTATATACAAGTAAAATGCAGTTATGTGACTTTATGATCAAAATTATTTGGCCGTCCCCACAAACAAAACATTGCACATGTTGCTAGAGGTATGTACTTGGATTCTCAACATTCCGAAATGCCACTGACTTAGATTCTACATGCAGGAGGCTCCAATCATTAACACCAACACTAACTTACTAAGTTTTCTTTAAGGTCAGGTTTACTTATATCGTTCAGTCAACCATGACTACTTCCAATAAAAAACACCATTATCATTCCCCATTACCCAGTATTGGTCCTGTTGATCAGCATCATGGCTTCCCAAGAAATAAAGAGAAAATATATTCTTTCCTCTTAGATTTAACCCGTTGTATATGAATTAACGGAAATACTTATATCAACCACCAATTCCTTTACATAGATGAGTCGGTAACTTTTAACTTCAACAGTTTCAAGGGAGAACTGAAACCTAAAACCACCTTCTATAAATCGAACATTCACAATTGGGAACACACATGGATACCAATATCATTCACAACCCACAATTATTAAAACCATAACCCAGAATTACAATAATTGTGAAGCAATATTCATCAAATAACATAAAACTAGTGACAGAAAATCGATATAATTCAGCAAGCAAGAACAGAAAAAAATAAAATAAACATTTTAAATTTCAAGTGACCTTCTACATGGGGTTGTCCATGGATGAAGTCTCCAACAATAAATTCCTTATCCAAAACTATAAAAGTCTGCTCTGCAAAATAAACCCATTTTACATTAATAAAAAAAGGAAGAAAACCAATTTGCAAATTAATCAAAATTAATAAAACCCAATTGAAAAAAATTGATGTGTGATTGTGTGTGAGAAAGAGAGAAATATACTGTATGGGTCTTGGGTCCAGGAGACTTGCATCTGATACTCCTGGTCTACAGTTAGGGGCTCCGAGCCGGTGGCTTGGAGCAGGGCAGGGTCTTGCATCCATTGATGATACTTGGGGACGTGTTCTTTCATATAGGGTACCAATATAACTTTCTCTCCTTCCAAACACACCCTCATTTCCCCTCTTTTTGCTTACACTGAGCCAGATAACCCAGTCGACGAGTGAATTATGACTTAATTGATCGCAATACAACACGGCGTCGTTTAGTCCAGTAACCAATTTTTCACACGTTAAAGAGATCACAAGATTCACAACTAGGGTATTTTCGAAAAAAAAAAAATTCACAACTAGGCAAAAAGATAGTAAAATAAAAATAAGAAATGACAAACAAACCTCCACTTGTACTGGGCTAAAAACAATAGGTTTTAAATTAATGCATTCACACCTAAAACCCAAATCATGTATGAAGCATGGACAAGATATAAACACTATACACGTGGAGAAGATAACACATCAAAATTTTAAAATAAATAAATAAAAAATAAGAAAAAAGAAAAAATATATAACAAGATATTGATAACATAACACATATTAAATTTAAGGTTAATTTGCAGGGAGACCTCCTGAACTTTAGGTCAATTGCACGTAGAAACTTGTCAATGCAATTTCGGTCCAACAGTTCCTTGAACTTTCAATTTTCTTGCAGTGATATCCCCTAGAAGATTTTTAGGACTTGAAATTACTCTTCTACCCTTTATTTATTGTCAAATGTTGTTGGTTAAATTAAAGGATCAAACTGCCCTATCTTACCCAAATAATTTTAATTAATTATTAAAACTAAACTAAACTAAAGACTTAATTAAAGTAGAAAACTTAAAATCTATACTAATATTAAAGTGCTACAAGTTTTATATAATTATTTTTCATTTTTAAATTCTATTTTAATTTCAAAGATAATTATACTTAAATTCTACCTCATAATTAATGTAGTTAACCTAAATGGTTCGTAAAATTTTATTCAACTAAACTCATGTGTCAATTAAACTATTCTATATTATTTTATCAATGTAGCTTGAGTTAAAGATAAAATAAAGTCATAGTGAGGAGTATAAAATTCTTATGGTTTCCTAATCATTTAGACTTCTAATCAATTCCAATATCACATATATTATATTGAAGAAGATGGATCTGAAAAAATTTTGTTGCGACTCGAAGTGTTTTTATTTAACTTTCAATGGTTGTTTTATATGATTTAATAAATTATTATTTGAATAAATTTTACATCCGTTTTTGTCTATAAAATAATTTATTTAATACATGTATTTTGAGTTTATCCTCTCTTTTTGGTATGTATGTTATGGTTAAATTTTATTTTTGAATATTTTTTAGTATATTTTTGTTTTTTATTTTTATATTCTAGTGTAGAGTGTTTTAATATTTAGATTTCAATTTGTTAATAATTTTTTATGTAGTGCTTAAATATGTAATTTATTTAACAAGACTTTTGAATTAGAGTGTTTTAGCCCTCATTTTTTTTTTTTTTATAAGAAACTTAATTTCACTAATTCTCTATGAATCCTATATTAACAGTATATCATCTAATTTGATAAGATTTATATATTACCAATGAAAAGTAATTTACTACTTTATATTCTTTTCGTCTATTTTTATTAATTTAACTCGTTATTTAGCATTAAAAAAAAATATTTCTTTTTTCTTACCAAAAATATAAATTATTAAAATATTTTTAATTAATAATGTCAATCGAAATTATACATTAAAATTTTATCACATGCATCGCACGTACATTTTACTAGTATATATATAATAAGGTTTTCATCTTTAGGCATGAAGGTAATTTCAACACCTAAATATTTGTTTTATGTAATAAGTGAGATAAGTTAAGGGTTTCTGGACTTTTCACCCCTCCAAGGGGTGTCACTGCAAGAAAACTGAAAGTTCAGTTGGCTATTGGACCAAAATTGCGTTGATCAATTTTTACGTGCAATTGATTTAAAGTTCAGGGAATCTCATTGCAAATTACCATATATTTAAAGAATAAGACAAAACATATATAAAAATATAGATTTATAAAGTACGGTAGGAACTTCGATACATAAGCATGAGAACTCTCTCTTTCAAAATTACAAATCAGTCCGGGCCTCGATTCTGAAAGATGAAGGGCCCAAAAGTATAAATTAGGGGTTACAAATTTCTCATCTCATCAGAAGTCAATTTTTATTTAAATTTATTAATTATTTTAACTAAATGATTTTACATAAATGAGTGTGCGGGTAAAAAGCATATGGTTAGTTGCTTGGTTGGTTAAGTGATATTAACGAGAATAAAAATTTGTTATTCCTAACAACAGGGTCCGGATGCTTTGCCAATGAATGACTTCTTTTAAGCTAGCATTCCTTCTTCACCAATGATTTACTTAATATAGAGAAGTGGAGCTAGCTAGCATCTTTATCTATTGTCTCTAACATCGTGAAAAACTCTATTCTATCTCTCCCTCATTACGAACAAAAAAGTGAGGTTACACCCCAGTTGTACACTTCATTCGTTCGTAGAACCTTTGTTGATTTTGATCTTAAAATTTTCAATTAGCTAAAAAATAACTAGACTTAGTTTGTTAAGGCATAAAAAATAAATAAATAAAATTGTATTTCACTATTATTTACTTGAGTTAATGTGTGTAATACATTGTGGAAATATTTTGGCACAACACCCAACTCCTAGATCATCACTTTTGTAGCCAAGCATGAGGTGTTTAACGAAATTGGCGATTCGGAGTTCTGATGAATCTCTTAAATTCATTTAAAGATATACATATATATGGCAAAATTTTGGTTGTTAATTGGATTATTTATTGGAAGAAATTTTTAATCACAATTGTAGAACTGTCCAGGTACAATAATGGAGAGGGATGGATGGTTGCACTTTACTTATTGGAGAAAGCTAGAGTACACTATGCTCAACGTGTTGGATGGAGAGAATTAAGAGACGATCTGTCCATTTTATTGGTTTTCATAGATGTTATCTGTAAATTTAAATTTATTTTATAAATGTAAACTATTAAGTTCATTTGGTTTTCATAGATGTTATCTGTAAGCTAGAGTACACCTATGTTGCATTGTAGCACCACCTCATTAATATTAATACTAATATATTAATATATTTTAATATTATAAATTTTAATATTAATATTAATACTAATATATTAATACTAATATATTAATATATTAATACTAATATATTAATATATTAATATTATAATATTAAAATATTAATATTAATAATTATCATGTAAATAATGAAAAAAAAAAGGTTGAGCAATTTTTTTTTATTTTTCTTTTTTCATTTCCAATAAAATCATTTGTCAGATTAATTTTTGTTATGTGTGCATGATTCTTAATCACTTTTTTTTTTATTTCGAATTGTTAATTTTGGATCGATCATTTTCACCATTTTCACCACAGTTATAATATTAAAATATATTAATATATTTTAAAATTATAAATTTTAATATTAATATATTTTAATATTATAAATTTTAATATTAATATATTAGTATATTAATATTAATTTTTTTTAATATTTATAAATAAAATGTGAAACCATCCCAAGTTACCAAACATGGTTTGGTTTCAGAATTTCAACACATATCAACTTTACCAAACATGATTTGGTTTTTCAGCATCACTTTTTCTCACACCAAAACCATATGCACCAAACATGGTTTGGAACCAAAATAAAACCACACCAAACCAAATCCAACCTAACCAAAACCAAAAACTAACACCGCACCGCACCGTTACCAAACGCATCCTTAGTGTTATCATCTTGTGAGCACTTGGATCAAACCCAGTTTCTCCCATCTTTAATCTCAACCCTTAAAAGCTAAGGTATTTTTTTTTTGAATGGTAAAAAAATTGTATTAATAGAACAAATGTCCAAAGGCTACAAAGTACCTAGATGCTAAGACCTTATTTGACATTTGAGTGAGCTTTATGTGTTTTGGGTTTTAGTCTTTCTTTGCAAGACTTCATTTGGACCCTTGGATTATTTTCTCTCTTTTTCTAACTCAATCTCAACCATTGGATTATGGGAGGTTGTGAGTGGAGAATCTCTATAATTTTGGTCTTCATTTGCATGATCACTTTGTAGCACTTGGATCAAATTCTTCCTTTTGCTAGCTTTAATCATCACCATTAGATCAATCTTAAATGGGTTCTATTACATATACATTTGTGTAATAGTTTTGTCTTCCAAACTCAAGACTAAATTGCAACCCTTGGATCTCTTTCCTTTTCCCCCACATTAATTGTGGACCATTGAATGAGTTGTGAGAGATAGTGGGAAATCTTTACATTTCCTTAAGTTTTCCACATGAAGACTTCTCTCATAACCATTCACATTCTATCTCTCACATATCTCTCTTTTCTCTTCTCCTTCTCCACTTTTTGTTTTGATTTCATCTTCCATTGCTTGGAATTTGAAGGAGCTTTGAACATGAAAGTTAGAGATGGTGTTCTTATCTTTCATTTGATCTAAAGTCTTGGTAAGTTCATCTCCTCTAGTAGCTTTGTCTTCAAAACCCTAGTTTTATGTGTTCTTAGGGTTTTGATTCCCATTTTGATCCCTGGTTCATTTTCTTCACAAATTCTTGTTATTATTACTAATTGGGATATATATATATACCAATTGGTTTATGTGTTGGAAGCTTGGAGGGACTTGTATTCTTGGTTCCACCCCCTTGAAGACTTATCTTGGAAATTCTTGGTGACCCATGTTGCTTGCTTCATTATCTTCTTGAAATCACCTTGTGAGTGAATTGGTGGTAAGGTTTCTTCTTTTGATCCATTTCATTTTCATAACCCCAGTTCACTTTAATTTTAAGGTTTTGTCTCTAAGTTATTGTTCCTAGTAGGGTTTAAAGTTATTGAAAAACCCTATATTGATGTTCTTGTTGTATTCTTGAACTTATAAAGGCTTGGAGAACCTTTTTAAAAATTGTTGGAAAAACCCTCTTTGAAGCCATTATAGAAATTATTGCCGGTTGGTTGGTTGGCGTCGTTGAGACTTTTTCTTGCACTCATTGAACTCAACATGGAATTGAGGTAGGAGAAAAATGAGTTATTTTGATTTTTGTACGAGGATGTGTTCGTCTATGTATATATACTATATATATACTTGTTGAGCCTTGACAACATAGACGAGAATTTAGGCCCTTGAAAAGCATGATATTGTGATGATAGTGCTTGTTATGTAATTTTACTTATATGTGTATGAATATGAGCATGTTGGTATTTTGAGCATAATATGTAACAATATGATGTATACCATATATTATGATGATACATTGTTCAATTAAGGCCCTTTTTCATATTGAGTACACTCTGTTGTGTTATGTACATCGGTGTCGGTTTATGTTAGGTATGTAACCATGTGTGAGTAGACTTGTGTCGGATCGTCGCAACAACTAGCCATGAGGTGTTTTCACAACCTACGGAACTAGTAAGTCCGAGAATTGGGATATAGGGATGGATCGTTCCACCCTCTCAAGTCGCGAGTCGTCTCGTGCATTCGATCTTCAGATCGTTTTACCCTCTCAAGTCGCAGGTCGTTTCGTGCATTCGATCTTTCTTGTTAAGAGTATACATCCTTTTCAAGTGAATGATTTAGGCGACACTTATATCCATGACCCTAATGGGTAGTGTGTGTACCATGGGTGATGTTGAGTCACATTGTACTTAATTTACTATATATGTCATTGAGATATTTATGTTGAAGCATGTTATATCTTTTAATTATGTTGATATGAATATGTTAGAGAAATTACTTGTTGGGTTCGATGGAGTTCCGAATTCGCATGAGAGCCAGGTGGAACAAGAGACCGACTTTGGATTGGTAGCATGTACCTAATGTGGGTTGTACCACTCGGACTACCAAGATTGAGGCGATGAGGCTTCCTATATTGGGCTATTGAGCTCACCTTACGACTTTAAAGAATTTTCAAGTGATGACCCCTCTATGGGAGGCTTGTAGTCCTTCGGTGGACTTATGGTGTTTGTTCCGTCTTTATTGCACTTGTGGAGACGGATAACATTATTTTGTAGAGCATAAATGAAATATATATACACATATGTTTTCTCTTTTGTGAACATGTAATCGAGTGATTAAATAAATTTTTTTTTTCGGTTAGCATGTTAGCCGAGTAGTTTATGTTTGATGTACGTTTCTTGGAGGGGTACGCGCGGGGACTTTATTCCTTTAGTGCACTTCGGTGCCAGAAATGTTAAAACACGCCTCGTTTTGTAGAATTATGATTTGTATCGCCATGAGGCATTTTAATATTAAAGTGTATGAATCTGCTTCCTTTTTGTGTTATTATTATGGTTTCAAATAGTATCATGATATTAGGTTGCTCTTCAAAAATGGCATTTTTCACGATTCATAAACGAAACTTTTCGATTTTTAAAGAAAACCCCGTTTTCGCTCACCCCTGTAGCCCCGACAAATTTTCTTGTTTTAGAAATAATTTTTAAACTCATTTTTATAAAGATTTTGACTTTTAGAAGCCGACGGTAGTTCAAACGAAGACCGAGGGTAAGACGGATGATTTTATGAAATTTTAGAGAAACACTTTTATTCAACGTTTGCGTTTTTTGCGTTTTTTGCATTTCCCAACGTTTCAGTGACTATTTTTGGAATTCGAATATGAAAAAATCACTTTTCAAATAATTGTAATTTTTTGGTCACAAGTCTTAGATTCGACAGTATTGGTGGCACGAGAGTCACTATATGGTAGGCAGTGTCGTTCTCCTATTAGTTGGACAGAGGTGGGCGAGACTACACTTTTAGGTCCCGAGATGGTTCACGTGACTACTGAGCGGATTTGGATTGCAAGGCATCAATTGGCGATAGCTCAGAGTCGACAAAAGAGTTACGCTGATAAGAGTAGGCATCCATTAGCATTTGAGGCCGGCGATCATGTATTCATAAAAGTCTCTCCTCGAAAAGGTTTGATGCGATTTAGTCGAAGTGGATAGTTATCGCCTCATTTCATAGGTCATTTTCAGATTCTGGACCACTTTGGTAAGGTTGCGTACCGACTTGCATTATCTCCAGAGTTAGCAAATGTACATATTATATTCCATGTTTTTATGCTACGCAAGTATGAGCTGGATCCGACCCACGTACTGAGCTGGGTGGATATTGATATAGCGAATGATGACACCTACGAGGAGCGGCCTGTGAGTATCTTGGACTCGCGATAGTAGGTTTTGCGAGGCAAAACCATCCCGTTAGTCAAGGTATTGTGGCATCATCACAGTGTTGGGGAAGCGATATTGGAGCGTGAGAATGAAGTGCAAGAAAAGTACCGTGACTTGTTTTCTAACTAAGTAATTTTCCTAAATTTACGAGTAAATTTTTCGCGATTATTTTTTATTATTTTATTTAAATGCCAAACTATTATTAGATGCTTTTATATATGTCATATAATTAAGATTTAGAGTTTGGAATTTTTTTGAGATCGACTTCCACGTTATTTTACCATTTTCGTTATTTGACAACCCGGAAATCTAGGAAAAGTGTATGGTGGAAGTAGGTTCCCGGAGTGTTCGATTTCGAAACCGAAAGTTGCGTTCATTTATTTATGCTTATTAAAGAATTTAGAAAATAATTTCGTAATTTTTAAGCCTACGGTTATTTTTGAGGGTTAAATTAAAGTTTTGGTATTATGTAAGCACTTGTAAATTTCTTTTAAGTGTCATTCCTACTAAATCTCTACACAATGGCATATTAGTAAATAAAGTGAACAAATAAGGGTAAATTAGACCAAATGAAAGAGTGGAAAGTCCATATTATCCTCCTCACCTCTTCTTTGCTTAAGAAAGTCAATGGGCAAAGGAGATCATTTTGCTAGATCTTTTGAAGGAGAATTCTAGAGTTGGACAAGTGTCATTTTGTCCTTCCATCATACACTCTTATCTTCTCCATATTCATTTCTATCCGTTGGATTATTGGGGTATTGGGTGGAAAAGTATATAGATATATATCTGTAAATCCAAGACTTCATTTTAAGTCATTTTCTTCTCATTTCTTTCACCAAACTAAGCCTAAACACTCCTCTGATCTCCTCCATTTCGGCAGCCCTATAGGACTCTTCTCCTCCATCTTCAATCCTTCATTTTCATCACATTTTGCTGTGATTTTGGTGATACCCTCAACTACCAACTTGTTCCTTATGATCTAATTGTCCCATTGACACCATGGATGGTAAGTGATCTCCCCTTTTGTGATATTTCTTCCTAAATTCTCATTTATTTTATTTTTGGTAAATCTTATGATAAATCTTGAAATCTTGTTTTCTTTTCTTAAATATCTTAACAAATGAGCTTAGTTGGAATCATCTTGCACCATTTCATTCTTGGAAAGCTTATTTGGTAAGTTGGTTTCATTTTGAGTTTCTCCCTTTATAAACCTTAACTTGTGAATTCTTGAAAGCCTTATGCCATTTTGAGTTAAATTTGTTTCAAACCTCAACCTGGAGCCTATAAATCTTTGAGAATGAACTTGGTTCCTAACTTTGATAATTATTGGCAAAACATTGTTCTTAAGCTCATTCTTTCTCCTTTGTTGATATTTGATATCATGGACTATTCTTGAGGATTGGTGCATTCGTTTGGAGACTTTTTGGGTTAGCTTTTAGGAACTCTTTTGCCTTCTCTTGCGGACTTAATCGACATTGAACTTGAGGTAGGGAATGATGATCCACTCTCTTTTTCGGTTACATGGGTGCGTGCATCTTGTATGTTTACCTTTACATACTAGTATATGGTCAAAACGTAGAAACA
This sequence comes from Cornus suecica, assembly GCA_963922005.1. Classification (NCBI taxonomy): domain Eukaryota; kingdom Viridiplantae; phylum Streptophyta; class Magnoliopsida; order Cornales; family Cornaceae; genus Cornus; species Cornus suecica. The sequence goes on along the minus strand of OY998239.1, from coordinate 32,506,292 downwards.
TGAGACTATGCTCCCCTTATATATTTATTTATTTTAAATTTTTTTGGTTTTTTTTTCCAAACACACACCAATATTGTCTCCGAGGAGACTCGAACCCCTCACCTTCCCTATTGGAATGAGAGGTATATTGCTTATTTTTTGTTGCTGAATTTATACTCAAATTGACATATATTGTGGCTTATGTTATATGAGATGTTGGGAACATGTTTTATATTAATTATTGCTAAAATTGATCATTTTGATAATTATGGATTATTTGAGGCATGTTGATTTTATTGAGCACCATTGGTCACAGGTCTTAGATTCGACATAGGAAAGGCTATAGGAATAAACATAACTCAATTCGGAGTAACGAGGAAAGAGATACGAATTTTCAAAGTTGGAAGAAAAGTTGTCAAAACCTGGAAATTTGTGAATAGTGCATAAGGCTATTGACTTCACAACCAAAAATTTAATCCCAAAAAACTTAATTTTGCAAAAGAGCCCAATTTTTGACACCTTCGGTCCCTAAAATTCACAAATATTAGAAAAATGAGTTGTATCTCTTCGGTTTTCAAAACTAACATGTGGGGCCCCGAGGTGAGCGAAAAACATCATTTTCTTAAAACTTTTGCAAGGGTATGTTTGGAAAGTTTGTAAAAATCACGTTTTCTAATCCAAACTCACCTAATACATGCTTTTACATCAAAACATAATCAAATTCTTGGAAAACCTCAATTATAAGCTCAAGAACTTATATAACATCAATATCTCCAAAATATACATCCTTTGATAAAATAAACATAAAGTGTTCTAAAGCTTCAAAATATACATGTTTTCATGTTTAATGCTAACACCCTAGCCCGTAAAAAGAATAGATACATGCCCAAGTTCACTTTAAGTATCAAAATATACAAAATATATCATGCTTTGAGATAGAACGTACATTAAGTGGCTCAAAATACACAAAAAGACCTTAATACTTCAACCGCAAACCCGGACCTCCTAAAGTCCATCCTTTGCGGGGTCTTTACCTAAAGTTTTTTAAAATAAAGGGGTGAGCTCCAACTAGCTCAGTAGGAGACACTTCACCATTTCGATCTCGGTCGTCCGAGTGGTACAAACCCAACCTCGTGTGCATGCTACTATCCTAGGTCGATCCAAATGTCCCACATGACACGTATGCCAATCCGGGACCCCATCATACCCACAAGCAACCCCAAGCATGATATACATAAATAAGTCTAAAATATCATCAACATAAATAAAGCATGGAAGATAATATGTAATGCCATGCTAATGCAACCCTAGACTCAAATGGGTGACCGGGTATATATTGTCGCTATAGTACAAATAACCACGAGGAATCTATCGCCTCGTGGATAAAACTGTGATCGGAACAAGTCCTCCCACGCCTCCCTGATTTTCGGAATACTAGTTCGCCGATAACGAGAGACACCGCTTGACCAGTTGTTGCGATAACCCAGGGCTATGAAGAAAGTACCATGAGACACATTTTAGGAACCAAAATGAATGAAATATGTGATAGGTGTCAAATATTAGACATTTTGACCCGTTAACTCACTATTGTTACGTTATTTCATTCCATTATTTGATATTTTTATTATGTTTACGTGTTAAGGCATGTTTCAGGAGCTTAATGAAGAAATGGAGCTAACTTTGGTAAATTAACTGAAGAACATGTTCTTTCTATCCAAGATGAGAGTCAAAGAGGCAGTCCGAGACAAAATGGCTCCCGGAGGGCAAAAACGGCATTTCCAGAAGCCGTCATCTTTAGCAAAAAGTATCATGGGTTTAAGACGGTCATTTTGATGCATTCACGGAGAAAAGTGATTTTCCACAAAATACCTATGCTTTTGCCTATGCTTTCAATTTCAAAAACTGGTTGGAAATCACATTTCTATGCTTGGACCTACGTTTGGAGGTACGCTTGGGACCTACGCTTGAAGCGTAAGTTCGAAAACTTTTGGTGGTTTTTTCGTGGATTTTTCCTGTTTCATCCCCAACTTATTTGGAAGACGTGTCTGTGACTCCAGACCTCTATATACATGTATATACACTTATATATATGAGAAGTTAGAGTTTGCATGAGTTTTAGAGTGAAAAGACTGAAAATGGCTTCTCTATACCACTGTCTATATATACACGATAATATATCAAAGAGAAGGGAGTTCTAATTCTGAGTTCTGATTTTGAGATTCATAAGGTTGGTTTTGGTGAGACGTTCATTAAAAAAGGTTCATTCATTCAGACTTACTGCTGTTGAGAGTCATATTCAAACCTAGAGATCTGGAGAAGAAGACTATGGAAAGCGTTTCTACATCAACGATCCAGTCACCATCTTCCATGGCTAACTAACTCAGTATCTAGGATTTTCTAGCAAAACCCTAGTCAAGTAATGTAGTTCTTTCATTGTTTTAAATTGTAAAGAGGGGAAACTGTTAACCATACTGTAATGATTATAGTAGTTAAGAGACCGTACTGATTTGCAATATAAAATTATATGTTTGTTTTAAATTCTTGTCTTAGATGGAATGAATATATTATTTTGCACAACTATGATTATTCAATATGAACAGGAACTCGAATGCTTAATTATGGTTTTCTACACAATGGTGGTAATGAAACTTGAAACCTTAGGTTGACACAGGTCATGCCTTGGCGATTTAATATAGACATGCTTTAGTTTATTTTCATGTAGAATAGCAAATGGCTTGAGTAAGGGATATCAATCTCACAGAGACTATGATTGTTCACTTTAATAGTTCAAAAACACTAAATTATATTTTCTAAAAATTGTTTGTTTGGGTGGTCAAAGAACAAATTATCTATTTTAACTAATGATTATCTAAAAATAAAATTAAATTGGTTGTGATTCAGATGAGAGAGAAAACTAGGGTTTTCATCATTCCACCACTAACCACATAATATAGTTCCTCACTATATCAATTGTACAAAGGCGATCAATAACTGTGAATCAGATCGTACCGCACCAAAAAAGGAGTATCATTAACCGGATTGCAATAACCCATCTCATGACTGACCTAACTAGTACATGCCAATTATATTACTCTAATCTAATCATACTTCATGAAAATAAACTAAAGCATGTCTATATTAAATCGCCAAGGCACGACCTATGTCAACCTAGGGTTTCAAGTTTCATTACCACCATTGTGTAGAAAACCATAATTAAGCATCCTAGTTCCTGCTCGTATTGAATAATCATAGTTGTGCAAAATAATATATTCATTCCATATAAGACAAGAATTTAGAACAAATATATAATTTTATATTGCAAATCAGAACGGTCTCTTAACTACTACAATCATCATAGTATGGTCAACAATTTCCCCTCGTTACAATTGAAAACAATGAAAGAACTACATTACTTGGCTAAGGTTTTGCTAGAAAACCCTAGATACCGACAAAAATGGAAAGCTGAAGTACCCTACTTTCACCAAGGGTAAAATATTCATTTCAAGTACAAATAAATGATTTCAAGTTTCAAATACAAATTTTGTACCTAGAACAATCCATAGGAACAAACGAGACTTAAATCAAAGCCACGAGGCGAGAGATATGAATTTTGGAAAACAGTATCGAACAACGCCGATAAAAATGGAAAACTGAAGTACCCCACTTTCACCAAGGGTAAAACAGTCATTTCAAGGGTAAAAATGACATTTCGATGTCCGAATACAACGTTTGGACCTAGCAAATGCCATAGAAACAAACGGGGGTCCATTCCGACGTGCGAAGAGGAAAATACAGATTTTTGAAAATCGACCGTCGCATGCCACTGCAGCAAAACACCTTGCACTGAAATTTCAAAAATCTTGAAATTTTTATAAGTGTTGGGAAGCTGATGCCACTGGTTTTTCAACTTTCTTTAAAAAAATCAAATATGCAAAAATGCGAGATTTTGCAATACGGATCCGTTTTTCGAGCCGCCGGTCCCGAAAAATCATAAAATATTGGAAAAGTGAGTTTTTCATTGGCAGAACTCAAAAATAGTCATCAAGGCCTCGGAAAACACGTAAAACATAAACTTTGTATAAAAGTGAAATTTGTAAGTTTCGTAAAATCTTCCGTCTTGCTCCCAGTCTCCGTTTTAGTATACCCCCGACTTTTAAAATTTCAAGACCTTTTCAAAACAACTCAAAACCATTTCAAAAATCAAATTTTTAGTCGGGGTCACGGGGGTGAGCGAAAACGGTTTTTTCACTTAAAGACCGAATGGACTTAAATATATGTCTTATGAAAAATCCATTTTCAGAAAAACAAACCGAAAAACCAATGTAAAGACCAAAGAAAAATTTTAGATGCTCAAATGGAGGAAAGGAATGAAGAACCGAAGTTAAAAAACAACTCGAACGGAAGGGCAAATGACTATACGCAAATGCATTAACTCTAACCCAACCATACCTAGTTCGACATCCAAATTCATAAACTCCATAACGACTTATTCAAGAATGTCCACAACTCCAATGACATTCATATCCTTAAGATCGCTAAAGAAACCTAGTGGCCGTTGCCATGGAACCAACTAGTCCCAAATCAAAACCTCTTCCAATTCTTTCAAACCTAAATTTTACATTTGAAACCACATCACTTAGGTTTCTAAAAAGATCTAATAGTCATCATACACAATTAACCAAGATCAGCAACTATCACCCGCCTAAGGTATATAAGCACATTTCAACAAGTACAAGCATTAATCTCACATTATGCTTTTAAATAAGACATGCAAATCATCTTATCATATTATCCAATTCCACTTGAACATTTTAATAACATGTGAATTATATATTTCGAAATCCACATTCAACATGCTCCTCAACCACATAGGATAATATCATGATCCACATGTCAACATAAATCACATAATAGAAACTCAAATGCAATGTGACTCACACACCTCATGGTACACACGCGACCACACACACCCTACTCTAAGGGTTAATAGGATCATTCTCTAACCATTCACTTTTAAGGATACAGGCTCATGAAGGAAGGTCGATTTATCGTACCGTTCTTCCCAAGTGCTTTTGATACTTACACTTTTAACAATGAAGACGTCAAACACGATGCGGTCGTTCAATAGGATTTGGACAAGTCCTCCCCCTATCGTCTCATTTTCTTGGAAGATTAGTTCCGTAGGAGCGATAAGCACCCCCTGGCCAGTTGTTACGACGATTCAAAACAAGTCTACTCATGCACAATACATAAACGGATGTAGACCACACCAATTGAATTCTCTATACAAAAGGTGAACCCATATGCAATATGTCTCAATGGGCCATACAACAACATAAATATGTATCTCATCATATTTATAAACAACATTTCCAAAATGTCAACATGAATGCTTTTCACCATTCAACATGCTTTCAAATCTCATTTAAAGCCATAACCAATAGGAATGCCTTCTCATGCAACATTTATGCTCCAAATCATCAAGTTGTCCTTTTATTTCATAAGGATAACATTTTCATTCAACATGCTTAATTCTCAATTTAAGCATTTAAATCACAATGATACATTATCATGCACAATTAATGTTCCATTACATCAAGTTATCATTTAATTCAAAATGATAACAATTCCATTCTTTTAAACATGCTCTTAGTTCAATTCAAGCAAGTTTATCACAAATCACATCTCAAACATGACATGAATTCCCAACATACCTCAAAGGTGTTAACCAAAGGAGCTAGTCTAATCTCACTACCAAGGCTACATCCCTAACACCTACATACACATATGTATAATTATACTTACCCATATACACAACTATACCCACATACATATACACGTATATAGGCATACAAACATACTTTAATATGGGAAATCTCAAGAACAACCACATAACTAACATGCTTCATAGTCTTATCAATATCATCACCAAATACTTCATATAAACATGTTCAAACCCTAACATCATATTTTCAAGGATACACTTAGCAATTACAATTAAGGTTAAGAATCCTATAATCAAATTTACACAACTACACAATCACAAGATTAGATAATTAAGAAGTTTTTCCCTACCTCAATTGAAGAGCAAAACAAAACTACTAAGTAAGGCCAAACCCTAGCTCTCTTCCAACACCGAAATCAAATGAGCAAATCGGTGGAAAGCTTCACCATAGCCTCTTACCATGGAATCAAACTCCAGCACAATAGTAGAATAAGAACTATAAAGTGGTTCAACAAGAAACCCAAAACTAGGGTTTGAAAGGAAACACACAAGGATGGAAGAACACTTACCCACCTTTAACTCAAACCGAAGACAAGAACACAATGAACATCTTCCGTGTTGATGGCCACATCAAACTACCAACTTAGGGTGATCAAATCAACCCATAAGTGGTGAAGAAACAAGAGGGAGAAAAGAGAGAGCAAGAGATGACAATGGAGAAGTCTTGCCAAATGTGTGCTAACCCTAAGAGTTGTAGATATTCTCCACTCACAACTCTCACCATCCAATGGCCAATAATAAAGCTATCAAATAAAGACTGAATCCAAGGGCCACAAATTAGTCTTGCCACTGGAAGACTTAAACAAATAATAACCCTTCTTATACACTTGTCAAACAAGGCCTTAATATCTAAGGGTTTAGAATAAGGCAATGGAAATGAATAAACCATCCAAGGGTTGATAAAAAGTCTTGCCAAGTGAAAGACCAACAATAATGAATTATTGCATTTAAATGTCATCCAAACAAGGCCCTATGATCTAAGAGTTTAGAACAAAGATGGGAGAATGAGATCAATTGCTATAAATGAGACACCACTTGAAAATGGGAAATGACCAATTTATTCCCAACTTAGGGTTAATTACAAGAGTGTCATCATGTCTCTTAATTACTTTTCTACCCCTTGTCCTCCTCTATATTTACCACTATGCACTCATACCCTAATACTTAGCCAAATATCTACACTTTCCACTAAGTGCTCAACATATGAAAATACTCATTTACCTTTCGGTCATTTCTTTCCCGAAATCGTTCCAACAATTTTCATTAATTGTAAAATAAAAATATAACAAACAATTCACGTAATTACACCTATTGAAACGCACCAGTTAAATATGCTACACCAGAATGTCTAAAATAAACTAAAGTAACACGTTCATAGAACAATAAGATTGCCGAAGCTCCAACGAGAAAATGTTGCACGAACCCACGTAGTCGCCAACGAACAATAAATCACGAAGCCAGAAACGAAAGTTCACAAAGTCGTCCCGCTAAGTCTGAAACTCAAACGCGAAAAATTTACACGTACTTAGAATAACGTCATGAATAAGTGATGTCACAAAACGTTAACACTTGGAAAAGAATTCCAGAAAGGAGAAAGGAAATGCGGGGCATTACACGGCGTGCCAGAACCGGTGACGGAGTTCAACCGATTTAAAAGGAATGAGTTATCATCTCTTTTGAACATGTGGAATAGAATCATGCGATTTACGAGAGAGAGAACTCAATTCTTGTGAAGGGTTCTTATTGCCTCAACAAAGAGGACTTTTGGGTAACCCAAAGAAAAATAGCAAAATGGATAGAAAAGAATTGAAAGTACGAAATAAGGAATTTAAAAAAACTGGGAATTGAAAGGAATTGAAATGATTGTTGTTGTAAGAACACTTTTAAGTATTGTTTATTTATGACATATTCTAGACAATAACCATGTTGAGTGTTAGATAGGTCATTTTGGTTTTAACGACATCTACAAGCTTTGACAAAAGCAAAATCAAGCATTGAAGTAGTGAAGAATACAAGAGAAGTGCAAAAGTGAGCGTAATGAGTAAAAATGTCTCCCGGAGGGCAAAAATGGTATTTTCCAAAGTCGTCACTTTAAGCAAAAATTCTCATGGAATCAAGATGGTCATTTTGGCATAGTTGCGGAGAAAAGTGGTTTTCATGAAGAAGCCTACGCCTACAGGAGCAAAAAGTGACCAGAAAGTGGAATTTTACGCTTAAGCTACGCTCAACACCTACGCTTAGGACCTACGCCTAAGGCGTAGCTGCTGCAGGAAAAAATAATTCCTGTTGCAATGTTGATTCTGCCCTATTTTTTATTCTATGATGTGTCTACGACTCCCACACATTGAAGTACGTGCAAAACACCTATTGTTCATCAGAGAATAGGGTTTTGATTGATTGATGGTGAAATTACCAAAAAGGGAGAACTTAGGGTTTGCTTCATCATTATCAATAAATACCAAGGTCTATAAGAGAGGAGGCTAGGGTTTTTTAGGGAGATCTCTACAGTATTATATCATTCATATTCTTCTACAGAGATAGAGATAGTGAGAGAAAATATCATTGTGTGATTCTTCTAGTTCTCTATTGTTTTGGAGTTAATTATATCGTGCTTCTACATCGACGATCTTATGCACGATTGAATGACGTAGATTCTGAAAAATCTACACACCGTTGGTTGTAACTTGGTTGCTTTGATCCATTTGGGAAGTGGAGCCATCTGAGTGCGAAGATCGAAACAGGAGGCTAAGTGATGATTTAATCCATTGAGAAGCGGAGCCATCTGAGTAAGAAACGAGAGCTTCATGGAGCGTGAGTGGATCTAGACTTTAAGATGTCGAGCGAAGAACAGTAAATTACAGCGGTTGTAAGTTCTGTTTTCATAGAGTCTGTACAAATTCTCTGATTCATAGTGCATCAATACCCGAGTGTATCCATGGTTTTTACTTGGAGTCTTTCCAAGGTTTTCCACGTAAAAATCTCTGTTTTTTCTTATGATTTATTTTTTGCACTTATATTCATAATTGCTTGATTTATCTGATTAGAAAATTAGGGTTTGTTATTGATTAAAATTGAATTTCCGCTAAATAATTTTAATTGATCGTAAAATTAATTGAAAGCCTATTCATCCCCCTCTAGGCTAGTTTCATTAATCGTCTAGGTAATTTTAATTGGTATCAGAGCGTGGTTGACCCATTTAAGGTTAACGACGTAGGGTTAGATTTTAAACTTAGTCGATGGAGACACCTCGTGAAAGAGGTTTCGTATCTAGGTCCCCCTGGTTTGGTAGCTCAAATTACACGTATTGGAAAGCAAGGATGAGAGCGTTTTTTAAGTTATTAGATGAGAGAGCTTGGCTAGCCGTTGATGTAGGATATTCACCTCCTACTGTGGTAGATGCAACGACAAATCAATCAAAACCAAAACCATCGAGTGAGTGGACTGTTGCTGAGACAAATAGTGAGAATTAGAACTCCAAAGCATTGAATGCTTTATACAATGATGTGAGTGGACTGAATTTAAGAGAATTGCTACATGCGAAATTGCTAAAGAAGCATGGGATATTCTCCAAATGACTCATGAAGGAACTTCAAAGGTCAAACAATCAAAACTTTAAATTTTGAATTCCCAATTTGAATAGCTGAAGATGGAGGAGGATGAAGTCTATGCCGACTTTGAGGCTAGACTTACTGATATTGTCACAGTTTGTCACAATCTAGGTGAATCCATTTCTGATACAACCATAGTGAAGAAAATTCTTAGATATTTACCTGAATGTTTTCGATCTAAGGTTAGTGTCATCTCAGATGTCACAAGTCTTTAAGAAATTAAGGTTGAAGAATTGGCTAGGAACTTAAAATCCTATGAAATGAAGATATTCAGAAATCCCTCTAAGAAGGCTAGTGGCACAAAAGAGAAGAACATAGCTTTCAAAACCACTAGGGAGGATCGAGTTGAATATGATGGAGAAAGTGAGTTGAGTCTGAATCATATTGATATGTTTGCTAAGAAGGTGAACAAATTTGTTAAGGCCAAACAGAATGGCCAAGGACAAAAATTTGGAGATAGGTTGGGTGAATCTAGAAATAGAAATAAGACTCAAACTTGAAAAGACAAGTCTGATCTAAAAACTAAATAACCTCAATGTTTTGAGTGTCAGGGATATGGTCACATAGTTGCTGAGTGTGAAAACTGTTGGCCACATATTAACACCTAGAGGGGGGGGGGGTGAATATGGTCAATTTCAAACTTTGAGTCTTTTTCGGTTTGACTTTATTTTAATAAAAGTAATATTTGTAGGGCTCTAGTCAAACACTTAGTTAGATAGATGATCCTTAAGTGACTACCTCATTTCATACTTTGAATGATGAACAATGAATTCCATTACCAAATATATACGTAATGGATTCAAGAATGAGTACTAGTTCAAGCATTCAAGTATTCATTTCAACTAAATATGTATAAACACTTTTCTCACATATGTAAAGAAATAATGCAAAGTGCTATTTGACATAAAGAATACTTTGAAGAGTTTATGAAAATTAATTAAACATTTTGTGCATATAAACTCTTAAGAAGTATGACATCTTCAATATGTATTGTGTCAAACACTTGGGGTGCATATGAACATTTTATGCTAAGGTGTATTGAATATGAATTTTATCAAACACTTGGTGTGCACATGGATTATATCTAAATGAGATGGTAGTCTAAGCTATAATCCAATCATGTTCATAATTCAATTCATTTCAACTATGCCTTTTCCTAATCTCTTCATTGATACACAAACACAAGCAATTCTATAGCATTTATATATAAAACTCAAGATTATAAATGACAATTGCTTTTAAAGTAAAGAGATAAGGGTTAGAGAAAATGCACACTATAGACACCGAGATTTTTACATGGTTCAACCAAATCTTTGGTCTACTCCATGCCTTGAGATAACCTCCCAAGGATTCCACTATCGTGGTTTTCTTACGGGGATAAAAAACAATCCCTCACATCTCATTCTTTTCGGGTGAATGACCAAACCCATACATGCTCCTTCTTGCGGGTGAATAGCCAACCTTGTTTACTCTTGTGGGTGGAGAGCCAACCTAATCCTCTCTTTTTAAGGTATAGAAAAACCTTTACAAAGCTTCAAGAAGCCCATCCCATGCCAAGACAACTTCTTGGACTTTCACTCACAAAGAATAATAATGGAATTTGAGTGTACAACATTTTCTCTCAATAGATAGATATGGAAATTCAGAGCTCACTTCCTCTCATACTTAGAGTCATAAATGAAATACTCAATTGAAAAGCTCTACTCAAGTATGAAGAATGAATCCCAAGAAGAAAATATGAATGATGCTCATGTGGTGATTCATATAGGAGTTTTCTACCAAAAATGATTTCAAAATTGAAGCACAAATGATAGATTTTTCATACTTCTATTTCCCTCTCTTCTCTTAACCATTTTTGGCCCATATAAGACACATATATAGTATAGGAACACAATATAGCCGTTTGGGGGTGTTTTGGGAAGTTTTGGATCACTTCGGATCCAAAACTAGCCGTTAGAATTCAAATTCTGGATGAGGCAGTCGACTAGGTGTTTTTAGGCAGTCGGTTGGGTCTTCAAAAATTCATTCCGAAATTTATTTTTAGCTGTCTGACTCAGCCAGTCGACTGGCCTTCTTGGCCCAGTCGACTGGGTCAACATGCAATCGACATAGTTCAACCCAGTTTCGACATAGTTCACTCTTTTGGTTATAACTAGAGTTCTGTAACTCAAATGAAGGCGTTCTTTAGCGTTTTGGAAATAAGACTTCAAGCTCTTGATTTTAGGTTTTTGAATCACTTCATTTAACCCATTTTTGAGTGCGATATGGTCGTTTGAATGTGACAATTCATTTCGAGCTTCTAACCCACTTGATGGTTTTTCGTGAAATCTTTTAAGATTTTCCGAAATGACTTAGACACACTCCTAGGATGTCTTAGAAACTTACTAAGGTCCTTGACATGCCTAAAGTCAATATTGAGTTCATAAAATATTTTTCCAATTTAAAGAAATTCTCAATATTAGACAAAAGATTTTCATGGTTTAACAATTTTGTTTAAAGCTTTAATATGCATCTAGAATCCATTTCAAGTGATATGAGTTAAGTTAATGGTTCTAGGACAACATCTTTGTTGAGTTCTTCCATAGCTTATGAAAGCTTGAACTAACTCAACTTTAGCAAAGACTAAATGATGTTCATAGTCTAATGCTAATGATGCAAGGACTCATGAATGATATACATGATCATATATGCTATATGGTCAAAAGTTGAGCATTCAAATAAGTTATTTCAAAAATAAATTTACATTTAATCTAGCATTCACCCAAGACTATTTTACCCATTTATTTGATCTTCAATTTCTTTAAGCTTTGGGTTGATGTCTCCATCCTTGTCTCTAATGTCTTTTGAGCTCTAAGCACCTTTGCTTGATCTTCTCATGGATCCACTAGCTCTCTTGATTTTATCTTGAATCAATAACCTATTAAGCATAAATCAAGTAGACATTAAATTCACCACATTCAATGGTTTATTATCATCAAAATGTCATATTTACCCATGGTGGAAAATCTTGGCTCAACACAAACACTTTGAAAAAATCCAAAGGTTTTGCTGTCAGTTGGGATGATGAATTTGATAATGGATTAGCTAGTGATGCGACAGACTCGGAGGTTGTTGATGATTCTGAGAATTTCACCATGTTTGCTGCACAAAGTAAGGAGGTCAGAGAAGTTGCTACAAGTTGGGTGATGTCTGAAGAGGACGATTTTGAGTGTGATGAAGATTGTGATGACACGCTTCAAGATTCTTATGAAAAATTACTTGGTAAGACTACATAACTTCACAAAAATCACATGAAACTGTTAAGTAAAAGTCTTAATATGGATAAAGAATTGAATTCTTTAAAAGACGAATTAGTAAATAGTTCTCAAACTCTAAACCTCTTACAGACTTAAAGGCCAAATTGTCTGAGGAATTGAATAAGTCTAAACAAGAAAGGACTCAGGCTTTGAAGGTAATAGATGGTCTCAAGAAGGAATTAGTTGAGAAATCTTCCAAGATTGGAAATTTGGAAAAGGAATTGAAAGATGCTAACTTAACTATTAATAAATAGTTTAGTGAAACTCTTAAGCTTAATCACACGTTGAGTATGGGGAAATCTGCAGGAAATACAAAGGGACTGGGTTTTGATAGAGTATAGCATAATTCGAGCGTTGTTTCGAAAACTACTTTTGGAAAAGCTTCCCATGTACCATCTAGTTCATCTCAAGGAAATTCAAGTTGGACTCCTAATTCTCAATCCAATGTCAGAAGAATTGTTCAAAGCAAGCCTTTCTTTACCTCTAGATATACTAGGAGGTCGACTAATGAAGTACAAAGTTTTGTTCCTGTATGTCACCACTGTGATGTCAGAGGTCACATTCGACTGAGGTGTTCCAAGCTAAGATGGATGACTTTATGATTGATGAAGGAACCAAGTACTCAACAGGGATATTGCATTTAAGATCAAATTAAAGTGCTGAGTGAAGAGATGAAGAATTTGTTAAAATTGGTAAATAGAGCTCCAATGATGAATAAGGCATGGGTAAGAAAAGGTGAGCTACAGTTCATACTGCAATTAGAGCACGCAATTCTAGCTCTTTGTATCTGGATAGTGGATGTTCGAGGCATATGACTAGAGATAATTCATTGTTTGGATTTCTTAAGGAGTGTCATGGTGGGATAGTCACTTTTGGTGATGGAGAGAAGTCGAAGGTTTTAGGAAAATGTACGGTTGTGACTCTTGATCTACCTAAACTAGAAGATGTGCTTTATGTTGAGGGTCTTAATGCAAATTTGCTGAGTATAAGCCAGATATGTGATAATAATCATAATATAAATTTATCTCCTGATAAGTGTTCTATCATTGACTCTTCTGGAAATTGCGTGATGAAAGGTATGCGTTCGTCTGATAACTGCTATTGCATTATTCCTGATCCTCAAATATCTTGCAATAGAGTTAAACTTGATGAAGTTGAAATTTGGCATCAGCGAATGAGACATGTTAATTTTCAAGATTTAACGAAGATCACCAAGAGTGAAATTATCAGAGGTGTCCCTAAGCTTGGTTTTGGAAAAGGTATTGTGTGTGGACCATGTCAGAAGGGTAAACAAGTTCGATGTCAGCATATGAAGATAAATACCATTCATACTTCCATACTTTTAGAGTTGTTGCATATTGACTTAATGGGTCTCACTTGGACTATGAGCAAAGGTGGTAAGAAATATATCTTTGTCATGGTAGATGATTAGTCTAGATTTACATGGGTTGGATTTTTGAGTGAAAAGTCTGAAGCTGCTGAAAATTTTAGAAAAAATTGTTTGAAAATTCAGACTGAGAAGAATTATCCCATTAGTAGAGTGAGGAGTGATCATGGAGAGGAATTTGAAAATTCAGGAATTGATATTTTTTGTGATGAAAGAGGAATAAAACATGAATTTTCAGCACCACATACTCCATAACAAAATGGAGTGGTTGAGAGGAAAAATAGAGTTCTTCAAGAGATGGCTAATGCTATACTGCATGGTAGGAAAGTTCCTAGATATTTTTGGGCCGAGGCGGTGAACATAACTTGTTACACCTTAAACAGAGTCTACCTTAGGCCTAGCACCTTAAAGACTTCCTATGAACTGTGGAATGGTAAGAAACCAAATGTGAAGTATTTCAAGGTTTTTGGATCAAAATGCTATATTCATAGAGATCGTGAGTCCATTAGGAAATTCGAGTCTAAGAGTGATGAAGGAATATTTCTTGGGTATTCATTGACGAGTCGGGCATATAGGGTTTTTAATCTTAGAATTCAAACGATGATGGAATCTGCTAATGTAGTGGTTGATGATTTATGTGTTCATGAGCCATCAATGTTTGTTAAGGAGGAAGATAGTGAGCCATTCTTTCTATTAGGAAATGGTTCATTAGATGTTGATAAAGAGGACAATGTGGTTCATGATGATAATTCTAGTCCTATAGAATTGCATGATCGAACTGGTGATGTTCAGGTTACTCCTTCTAAAGAACCATCTGCAAGGGTAAATTTGTACCATCCTTTGGATAATGTTATAGGATATGTTGATCAGATGATGGTGACCCGGAGAAAGGCTAGGAATAAAGTCTCGTATGTATATTATACATCTTCTTTGGAACCTAAAAATCTCGTATGTATATTATACATCTTCTTTGGAACCTAAAAATGTCGAAGAAGCTCATCAAGATAGTGAATGGATAAATGATATGCAAGAAGAACTTCAGCAGTTTGTTAAGAATAATGTATGGTATCTTGTGCCTAAACCTAAGGAGATGAATGTGATTGGTACCAAATGGATATTCAAGAATAAAAAGGATGACATGGTACAGTTGTTAGGAATAAGGCTAGGCTTGTTGCTCAAGGTTATACTCAGTTGGAGGGTATAGATTTTGATGAGACTTTTGCACCAGTAGCTAGACTTGAATCTATTCGGATTTTATTTTCTATTGCATTTCATCTTGGAATCAAGTTGTATCAGATGGATGTAAATAGAGCATTCTTGAATGAAATTCTTCATGAGGAGGTGTATATGGAGCAGCCAAAAGGATTTGAAGATCCTCATTGTCCTGGTCATGTGTATAAGTGTTAGTCACTAATTAGCCCTAGAGGGGGTGAAATAGGGTGTTAAAACAATTGTTAAATTTTTTTTACCAAAAACTAGCAATATCCACAAATCTCTAAATTTGTTATACAAATGAGTTTTGAATGAATGACTTAATTTAATTTATCAAGCTAATTATCACAAGATTAATAAGCATGCAAGATAACAAAATAAGGAGATAGAGATAGAGAGATTGACACCGTGATTTTTATGAGGTTCGGTAGCTCCTACTCCTCGGCTCAAAGAATCCCCTTCCTTAAGACTTTCCCAATCCTCACACTATGGCTCTTCTTCAATAGATGGAATAGAAAAACCTTTACATACAAGCTAACTAGCTCATCACACAATCAAGAGAACAATCCTCCCTTGAAATAATGGGCTTCACTTACCCAAGATTACAAATTTGTGTATGCAATCAATATATCACTCAAGAAAAAAAAACACTCAAAAATTCTAAGGTTTTTATGGAAGATAGATCAATATAAGCTCAAGTGTTTTTAAGTGATATTTCAAGAACTATAGATGTATACTCTCAAAGGATGAATTCAATGAGAGAATAAGAAAAGAGCTAAAGTTTAAATCTTCAAATGATTTGAGTAAAAAATGAGATTTCTTGTCTCTTGCTTTCAAAGACTTTTTCAAAGAGTGCTAGAAAGAAAATAAGAGATGAAGACTTTGTAGGAATTTATCACACTAAAACCACTCTTTCAATCCTACATCTCATTCTATATATAGTGAAACATTAGGGTTTGGAGAGTGAATCTCAGTCTGGGAGAGTAGGAGAGTGAGTTCTGAAAAGTAACAAGAATAAACACCAAGTGATGGGCAAAAATATTTCTCAGATTTACTATTTCTTAAAAAACTGAACCACCTAGTCGACTGCGTATAGACACCTAGTTGATTGACTCCAAGCTGTATTTTAAAATATTTTTCCCAACGGCTATGGCTAGTCGACTGTCTCAAGAGAGCCAATCGACTGCCTCAGGCAATCAAATAAGTTCAAAAACTCTATGTTTCATCCAGTTGGCTGGGCCTTTGGCCAGTCGACTGGGTCACAGCCAGTCGGCTGCCATTGCTTGGCCAGTCGACTAGGTGACTCAAGGATTTTGATTCTGAGTTCATTTTTGTTCCGTTTTGAGTTCGGTTCTTTAATCACTTTAGATTATAGGATCAATCAACGCATAGATACCTTGTTACAATATTCACACAATGACCTATCTACCCCGGGTCTTAAGTCTTCAACTTTTGCCTTTCGTTGACCATTTTGTCCTTTTCCATTTTTGTGCTTGAATTTCTTTATCGCTTATCGTTTTAGGTGTTGGCATTCTTTCCGAATAATTTTCCTGTTCTTGCTGAAACACTTAGCTCAAAATTATATTAGTATCAAACACGCTTAAATGTTTTGTTAATATCAAAAAAGGAATTATTGTCCGAAATAGAATTTCAAGGAGAACAATCTCCCCCTTTTTTATGTTGACAAAACATTTCGTGTTTGCACAAATTTGGTGAAATATCAAGTGATACTCCCCCTCAATATGTGCAACTTTCATTTTCTTTCGATGCTCCTTCTTAGAGAATAAATTGTGCAATTTAATAATCATTGTGATAATGCATTGAAAGATAATAGAAACAACATTTTTCATTTAAGTTCTGCAAATTTTGGTACATGTTGTTCTTCAACTACAACGGCACATAAGAACAAAAGTAACACAACATACACAACACAAAATAGGCTAAGCATGGCATTTATTAAGCTATCCAAACAGAGCTACCAAAAGCTACAGCTATAGCCAAACACATAAGCCCCAAAATTCTCCCCCTTTGGCGACATAAAAAAGGTGGAGGATCGCGGTGAAGGGCTTCCATGGCAGTGGTGTTGCGGTCAACTTTCTCCTCAAGACTCTTCATGTCCTCGACAGTTTTCTTGTGGGCCTCCTCATTGCGTTTAACGACTTCCAGGATTTGATTGAGGGTGTCGGGATTTGCACCAAATCCAAAGTCGGGAATGTCGAAAGAGCTACCCAGAGAAAGAAATGAAGAAGCGGGGGCTTCGGGACTAGGATTGGAGGGATCGGCTTGATCCGCTGGAGGAGCTTCTTTTAGAGAGACCAACACCCCATCGACATTTTTTCCAATATGTATATGTTTGAGATGGGTGCAATCAAGAAAAATAGGGTTATGCTCAGAGGGTTCTTCATCAAATGGAACATTGCACCATGCAAGAAGATTATAAATATGTGCGGGAAATATGAGAACACCACTCTTCTTCTGGCACTCAAGAATGGAAAAAATAAAAATGAAGGCTAAGTTAACCTTTTTACCGGTCATTATGCACGAGACAAGGAAGGCTTCCATTATCGACACAAGACTGCGGCTTCCGAATTTCGGCAAGATGGAGTAGGTGACAATGTTGTGCACTAAACGAGCCTCGGGAGTGAGCGGAGATGATGGAAATTCGGCAATTGTAGTAGTCTCTTTATTGACTGAAATGGCCTGAACCGCTTCGAGAGGATCAAAATCAGTTGAAGAGTACCAAATAGAGGGATAGTAGTAGGAAATGCCTCCTGGTAGGAGCCAAAAGATATCAATGATGACGGATTCAGTGAGGTTAAAGGATTTTCCAGCAACATCGGAGCGGAGAGAGTTGGCAGGGGGACTCGGTGAGGCAGATGCCTCAGATTTGTGTAGAATGCTTTGACGGTATGGGGGTAATGAAGAACATTTAGAGAAATGAAGAAATCCCAACCCATAGTTTGAAAGAGATTGAAAGTATTGACACAAATCTCTTTGCATAGAGTTTGAGTGACAATGCAACACCGAGCAATTTTCCGATGGATGAAGTTTGTCTCGAAAAGATGAATGTTATCTTTGTCATTGCAGAGAAGAGCAGAGATGGACATGGGAGCAGGGTCTTCATCAGATTCGGTTTCTTCGGGGATGACAGGAGGCGGTGGAAGAGGAGTTGTAGTCGAGCTTCCACCCCAATGGGTTCGCTTACGAGTGGGAGCTTTGGGCATGGGCTTGGGTGCCATGAGAGAGACAAGAATAAAAAGAAATGGAAACATTTTGAGAGAGAGAAAGGGTGAATCTGTTGAGAGAAGAGGAGAATGGGTGAAAATATGTGTGTCTATAGGTGTATATATATATAGGTGAGTGATGAGTGATTTGATCAAGGTGATAAATGTGATTAAGTGGGGAATGAGTTAAAGGTAGAGTGATGGCATGAAAAAGGGAAGGAAAGAGAGGAATCGTGGAGAGAAGACGAAGAGAAAAGAGGTTATAAAACAAAAACCGCGTAGAGGCAGTCGACTAGCCAAATGGAAGTAGTCGATTAGCTCATGACCCAGTCGACTGGACAAAAGGAGGCAGTCGGCTGGCTGAAGTAACTTTCAAGACACCAAAACTCTCTGGGCATTATGAGGCAGTCGACTGGCCTTTAGAAATTTTGAAAAAATTTTAAAAGCCGAGATTGTAGACGAGGTTTTGAGAAAATTAATCTATTACTTCAAAATCCATGGCCATTCCAATTTCTCTATAAATTTTTGAAAAAGGTTCGTCCGAGAGGGGTTTTGTGAAAATATCTGCTAATTGATTTTTAGTGTCAATAAAAACCAATTCAACGCCGCCTTTAACTACATGATCACGTAAGAAGTGATGCCTAATCTCGATGTGCTTGGTGCGTGAGTGTTGAATAGGATTCTTAGATATGTAAATAGCACTAGTATTATCACATTTAATAGGTACATGATTGAAAACAAGACCGAAATCAAGTAATCGTTGCTTAATATAAAGAGTTTGAGCGCAACTACTACCGGCTGCAACGTATTCAGCTTCGGCCGTAGACAATGCAACCGAATTTTGCTTTTTACTTGACTAAGAGACTAGGGAGTGTCCTAGAAAGGGACAAGTGCCGCTTGTGCTTTTTCTATCCACTTTACATCCCGCAAAATCGGCATCTGAATAACTAATAAGATCAACTGTAGTGCCACGTGGATACTAAATTCCTAAGTAAATCGTTCCACTAAGATAGCGAAAAATATATTTTACAGCTAGTAAGTGAGATTCTTTAGGACAAGATTGAAAACGAGCACATAAGCATACGCTAAACATTATATCCAGTCTACTAGCGGTTAAGTAAATCAAACTTCCAATCATGCCTCTATATTTAGTGATGTCAACACATTTTCCATTTTCGTCTTTGTCTAGCTTAATAGAGGTACTCATTGGAGCTATTACATGTTTGGCTTCCTCCATACCAAATCGCTTTAACAAATCTTTACTGTACATGGATTGGCTAACAAATAAGCCATCAAAGCTTTGCTTGATTTGCAACCCTAAGAAGAAGGTCAACTCACCTATCATACTCATTTCAAATTCATTTTGCATACTTGTAGCGAATTCTTTGCAAAGAGAAACATTTGTTGATCTGAATATAATGTCATCAACATATATTTGGACAGATAACAAATTATTTTTAATGTTTTTTATAAAGAGTATATTATCATCTTTATCTTTTGTAAAACCATTTTGAGTCAAGAAATCACTAAGCCTTTCATACCAAGCTCTAAGGGCTTACTTTAAGTCGTACAAAGCTTTAGATAATTTGTAAACGTGATTTGGAAAAAGTTCATTTTCAAAACCGGGTGGTTGCTTTACAAACACTTCTTCATCTATAGTTCCATTTAGAAAAACACTTTTGACATCCATTTGATAAAGAGTAAAATTTATAGATGATGCAAATGCAAGAAGCATTCTAATTGCTTCTAATCTAGCTACGGGTGTAAAGGTCTCATCGTAGTCAATGCATTCCTCTTAATTGTATCCTTGAGCTGCCAATCTTGCTTTATTTCGAATGATCACTCAATTTTCATTCTTTTTATTTCAAAAAACCTATTTTGTGCCTATTATAGTTTGATGTGCGGGTTGAGGAACTAAATGTCAAACTTGATTGCGTTCAAATTAACTTAGTTCATCTTGCATAGCCATGATCCAAGAATCATCACATTGAGCTTCGTAGAAGTTCTTGGGCTCGATTTTAAACACAGAAGCCATGTGATTGCATAAGTCTCTAAGTTGAGATCTTGTGCTAACACCTTGTGAAAGATTACCTATGACTTGGTCAAGAGGATGGTTGTGTACAATCCTCCAAGATTTAGGAATTGAGTTTGTCAAGTCATCATTAGATTGATTCCAAACTTCACTCTTTTCCTTGCCTACTTGATGAGTTGGAAATATTAAGGTTATTTAAGCTATCCTCAATCCCTAACACTTCATCATCATCTAGGTCAACCCTAAGTAATGGTAGTGGTGGTGATTAATAAAAAACAACATGAATAAACTCGACCATGGTTAAAGTCCTTTCGTTAAAGACTTTAAAGGCTCTACTTCTTGAAGAATAACCTAAGAAAATTACTTCATCCAATTTTGAGGAAAATTTTCCCAAGTTATCTTTGTCATTTAGCACAAAGCATTTACAACCGAACACCTTGAAATACCCAATATTGGGTTTTCGATCGTTCCATAACTCATAAGGTGTTTTTCCCAATTTCATTGGAATGATAACTCTATTTATGACATGACAAGCGGTGTTTACCGCTTCCGCCTAAAGGCTTCATGGAAGGTTGTGTTCATTTATCATGGTTTTAGCCATTTCTTGCAAAGACCTATTCTTTCTTTCAACCACACCATTTTGTTGAGGGATTCTTGGAGCCGAGAGATCATGAGATATACCAAGTTCATCACATAATTTCTCTAAATCTTGATTTTCAAATTCCATACCCCTATCACTTCTAATCTTCTTGATTTTCAAATCTTTTTCATTTTGAATGACTCTATAAACTTTATCAAGAATAGAGTGAGTTTCATTTTTATGGGCAAGAAAGTGAACCCAATTAAATCTAGAGTAGTTATCGACTATAACGAGTACATAGAGTTTTCCGGCTAAGCTAGCCGTTCTCTCCGATCCAAAAAGATCCATGTGAAGTAGTTCTAGTGGTCTAGAAGTGGTAATGTCCTTCTTTCTTTTGAAAGAGGACTTTTCTTGCTTGCCTATTTGACACACACTACATACTTTATCTTTTGAAAAATTAGTCTGCGGGAGGCCTTTGACTAACTCATTTTTAGATAAACGATGAATGAGATCCATACTAGCATGTCCTAAGCGTCTATGCCATAACCATCTATTTTTGCTAGATGTGACAAAACACTTAACATCTTGGTCATGCAATTAATAAAGCAACATAGTATACAAATTTCCGTTTCTTTTAGCATTGAATAATTTCTTTCCATCTTTCTCAACTATGCATGCATTTGACCTAAAAATAACATCATAACCTTTGTCACATAATTGACTAATGCTAAACAAGTTATGCATCAATCCATCAACTAAAAACACATTATCTATAGATAGAGAAGAAGATATACCGATGGAGCTAATTCAAATAATTTTTCCTTTAGAGTTGTCTCCAAAAGTAACATTCCCTCCTTCATAGGAATTTAAAGACATGAATTTTGATTTGTCTCCCGTCATATGCCTTAAGCATCCGCTATCAAGAAACCATTTTTATTTTGAGGCGGACTTCAAGTATACCTACAAAACAAATTTAAATAACGTTCATTGGTACCCAATCTATTTTGGGTCCACTAAGGTTAGAGAGAGACGCAATTGTTCCTTTTAGAACCCAAAATATTTTTGTTATAACATTTTCCTTTCTACGTAAGCATGCAATGGTTCGTTTTGGAATCCAAAATATTTTTGAGGCAACTTTCTTCTTTCTTTGAAAGCAAACATTTGCCTTATGACCATTTTTCTTGCAATAATAAAATGTAACATGTTTATGATTATTTGAGGGTGTGTTAGATAGTTGTTTTGAAAATGTATACCTTAAGGATTTTCTCTTTTTCAATATGGGTGCAACTTTTCTAAAAGCATCATACCCCAAACCACTTTTATTAAATGAACTTTTTTGTCTTCCTAGTATAATACTCAAACTTTCTTTTCCTTTTGTGAATTTTGCTAAGATGTTTTTTTGATCATCTATAGTCTTTTTCAAGAAAATATTTTCCTTTTCTATCTCAATACTTTTGTTGTCCGTTATATTCGAATCAACTAAGATGGAACAAGTAAGAATACATGAAGAATTTGCTTTCTTAAGTAAAATGTGTTTACTAATTAATCTTTCAAATTCATCATGCAATTATTCAAATGCATCTTGAAATTCATTATAAGAGGAGATGCGTTCATCATATGACATTTTTGATTTATCTAATACTTGTGAATTTAAATGTACCTCATCTTCATTTGCCAAGAGGCAAATGATTTCCATTTCCTCGCCATTCTCTTCCTCATCCGAATCACGAGTCATAATCATCCATTGTAGCATTCATGGCCATCTTGTTTGGCCTTTTCTCATTCTCCTTTTGAGTTTGAAACATTTATTTCTATAGTTCCCCGGTTTTCCACAATTGAAGCAAGTTGGAGGTTCCCTCTTGCTAGGCTCGCCTCTTGGCTCATTTCTCCTTATGAATCTCCCACCGTTGACTTTCTTTCTTTGAATAAATCTCTTAAATATTTGGGTGATCAAGGTAATCTCTTCATCTCCATCCTCTTTAATTTGCTCATTGGCTTCATTTTGGGTAGAGGCTTGTAAAGCTATACCTTTTTTAGGCTTGGTATCTTCTTCACGAGATTTTAGGGTGATTTCCCAAGTAAGAAGAGACCCAAAGATCTCATCAAGGCTCATTGTGCTAAGATCATGTGCTTCTTTAATTGCCGTCACTTTTGCATCCCATTTGACCGGAAGGCTTCTAAGAACTTTGCGTGCCGCATCGGATCTAGGAATAATTCTACTAAGATGTTTTAGTCCATTCAAAATGTAAGTAAAACGAGACATCATAGAGTTGATATTTTCATCCTCTTTCCTAGCAAATAATTCATATTCATGCATGAGTATATCAATTTTAGATTCTCGAACTTGAGTGGTACCTTCATAAGTTACTTCTAATTTATTCCACATTTCTTTAGTCGTGGAGAAAGTAGAAACACGATTAAATTCATTTGAACTTAAGGCATGATTTAGATTTACCTTAGCTTTGGCATTAAAAGACATAAGTCTACGTTCATCATTATCCCATTCGTTTGGCAATTTAGGGATTGTTTTGCCATCCATAACTTTGGTTATAGAAAAAGGTCCATCAACAATAACTTGGCAAATTTGGTAGTCAATAGCTTGAAGAAAATCTACCATTCTAATCTTCCAATAGCTATAGTTTGAACCATCAAACCATGGGGGCCTATTGTTAGATTGTTCTTCTACGTGAGTGACTACATTTGAGGCCGTGATCGTTCTCTAAAACAAGTAGAGATTAGCCTCTGATACCAATTTTTAGTAACTAATTAGCCCTAGAGGGGGGTGAATAGAGTGTTAAAACAATTGTTAAATTCTTTTTAACAAAAACTAACAATATCCACAAATCTCTAAATTTGTTATATAAATGAGTTTTCAATGAAGGACTTAATTAAATTTATCAAGCTAATTATCACAAGAGTAATAAGCATGCAAGATAACAAAATAAGGAGATAGAGATTGAGAGATTAATACCATGATTTTTATAAGGATCGGTAGCTCCTAGTCCTCGGCTCAAAGAATCCCCTTCCTTGAGACTTTCCCAATCCTCACACTATGGCTCTTCCTTCAATCGGTGGAATAAAAAAACCTTTACACACGAGCTAACTAGCTTATCACACAATTAAAAGAACAATCCTCCCTTGAAACAATGGGCTTCAGTTACCCAAGCTTACAAATTTGTGTATGCAATTAATATATCACTCAAGAAAAAAAAACACTCAAAAACCCTAAGGTTTTTATGGAAGGTAGATCAATATAAGCTCAAGTATTTTTAAGTGATATTTCAAGAATTGTAGATGCATATTCTCAAATGATGAATTCAATGAGAGAATAAGAAAAAAAGCTAGAGTTTAAATCTTCAAATGATTTGAGTGAAAAACGAGATTTCTTGCTTCTTGCTTTCAAAGACTTTTCAAAGAGTGCTAGAGAGAAAATAAGAGATGAAGACTTTGTAGGAATTTCTCACACTAGAACCACTCTTTCAATCCTACATCTCATTCTATATATAGTGAAACATTAGGGTTTGGAGAGTGAATCTCACTCTAGGAGAGTAGGAGAGTGAGTTCTAAAAAGTAGCAAGAATAAACACCAAGTGATGGGCTAAAATATATCTCAGATTTACTATTTCTTAAAAAACTGAATCATCCAGTCGACTGCCTATAGGCACCCAGTTAACTGCCTCCAAGCTGTATTCTAAAATATTTTTCCCAATGGCTATGGCCAGTCGACTGCCTCAGGCAATCAAATAAGTTCAAAAACTCTCTGTTTCATCCAGTCGGCTGGGCTCTTGGCCAGTCGACTGGGTCACAGCCAGTCGACTGCCATTGCTTGGCCAGTCGACTGAGTGACTCAAGGATTTTGATTCTGAGTTCGTATTTGTTCCATTTTGAGTTCGATTATTTAATCACTTGAGCTTATATGACCAATAAATATATAGAATACCTTGTTACAATATTCACCCCGGGTCTTGAATCTTCAACTTTCGCCTTTCGTTGACCATTTTGTCCTTTTCCATTTTTGTGCTTGAATTTCTTTGTCGTTTATCGCTTTTTGTATTGACATTCTTTCCGAATCATTTTCCTGTTCTTGCTGAAACACTTAGCTCAAAATTATATTAGTATCAAACACGCTTAAATGTTTTGTTAATATCAAAACATGAATTATTATCCGAAATAGAATTTCAAGGCCAACAATAAGCTTAAAAGGCTTTGTATAGGCTGAAGCAATCTCCTAGGGCTTGGCGTGAAAGGTTGACCAACTACCTATTGGGAACGGGTTTTATTCGAGGGGGAGTGGACAAAACACTATGTATTCAAAAAATTAAGAGTGATACAGTTGTGGCTCAAATATATGTTTATGACATTGTGTTTGGTTCCACTTTTTATAAACTTGCTCATTATTTTGAAGATCAAATGACACATGAATTTGAGATGAGCATGATTGGTGAATTGAAATTCTTTCTTGGGCTTCAAATTAGATAGTTGAGTGATGGGATTTTCATTTCCCAAACTCGTTAGGCTTTGGAATTGGTGAAGAAGTTTGGTTTGGAAAAGGCTAAGGATGCTCACACTCCCATGAGTACTAGTGTCAAGCTTAACATATATACTAAAGGCAAATATGTCAATCCTACACTATATAGGAGTATGATTGGGAGTTTGTTGTACTTGACTGCCAGTCGACCTGACATAGCTTTTAGTGTTGGTTTGTGTGCACGTTATCAGGCAAGTCTGAAGGAGTCTCATATTACTGTGGTAAAAAGGATTATAAAGTATACTAAAGGGACAATGAATTATGGACTATAGTATCCATTAGGGGCTAACACTGAAATTACATCGTTTTCTGATACTGATTGGGCTGGTAATGTTGATGATAGAAAGAGTATCAGTGGATAGTGTTTTGTATTGGTAATTGCTTAGTTTTTGGGCATAGCAAGAAGCAAAATTATGTTCCCATGTCCATTGCTGAGGCTGAGTATATAGCAGTTGGGAGTTGTTGTACTCAAGTTTTGTAGATGCGTCAGATGTTACAGGATTATGGTTTTACACAAGGCATGATGACTGTATTTTGTGATAACACGAGTGTGATAAATATTTCTAAAAATCCTGTTAAACACATTAGGATAAAGCATATAGATATTTGACATCATTTCATTCGGGATCTTGTTGAATATGGTATAATGTCTATAGAGTTTATATCCACAGATTCTCAGTTGGCAAATATCTTTACAAAACCATTAATTTTCAAAAGAATGTTAGTCTTAGGAAATCTATTGGTATGTTTTCTTTAGAATAGATATCTTTTTATCTATCATTCTAGGAGCACGTTGCATTATTTTCCTAGAATCAATAGATAATCATGCATTTGAATTATATTCATGCATGCATTTTTATATATATATAAAAAATCATAAAATAATTTTTTTTTGGAATGATGAGCTTGGCTAGAGCATAAAAGTTGTCATATTTTACTTTATTCTCATATTTACTTGTCTAATTATGCATATGGGAAGTAGAGATATTAGTTTGATCTAAGATATTTAGATGTTCACTTGGCATGATTATTTTATGTTGAAAAACTATAATCTTAGGTGCTTGTTTTACTTCGGAGATGATCATAATGTCTGCTGAGACTGTTAGTCAATTTCATTTAACCCGAAGTGATATGTAGGTTCATCAGCTATACTAGATTGATCTTTATTTTTTAATACATTTTGCATGCTTATGAATGTTGTGGTGATGTTGAAGGAGGAAATAATGAGATAATTAAAATATAGAAATGCAAAAAGTAGTTCTTCGATCTGAGTAACTGGGCCTCTTGCCTCAGTAAGCATTAAGAGTTCGAGTAAAAATGGGAGAAGACTAATAAGTATAAATCCCAAGGAAGAAGCTCGTGCCTAGTTGGTCAGGACTAAAAATTCTCGCTGGAAAGTC
Source organism: Cornus suecica (assembly GCA_963922005.1). Lineage (NCBI taxonomy): Eukaryota > Viridiplantae > Streptophyta > Magnoliopsida > Cornales > Cornaceae > Cornus > Cornus suecica. The sequence goes on along the minus strand of OY998239.1, from coordinate 32,479,261 downwards.
CGGAGTTTAGATAGACAAAAAGGGATAAGGTGACAAAGTTAAAAAGAATAAATTGTGAGTCAAAGAGAAAGTAGAATGTTGTATTCTTTTTATCAAGCAATAAGGTTCAAGTTAATAATTTACTTCTAGTTTGGATCTTGGACTGAATTATCATCACGGTTGGTGAGGCGATTATCAGGATTAGTGTGTATAGTTTTCATCTTACCTTAGTGCTTACACATGAGAATTTTTATATATATATTTGCAAAACTTGACTTGTGTATTCATGAGTCTACAAGATATGTGTGCTAATTTCCTTCACTACTATGTGTATAATGGCTGAGTTAGATCTGAGAATATGATGTGTTAATGATTAACTTGTTGTCTATACTGCCTTGCTCACATATTTAAAATACAAAAATATTTTTGTTTTGTTTTTGTCTTATTTTTTTATGACATTTTGCATTCATGCATTTAGTATTAGAGTCATCCATTGTAGAGATATTTGTTACTCGAGAATCTGGATATAATCTTATATAGTACTTTATTGTCATATTTAGTGTTTGGTCTTAGATTCTCTAGTGTCTCCTTTGTTATCTTTTCCCTATGTTTTGATTGATATATTTTTCCTTGTTATTTCAGTGACAAAAAGGGGGAGATGTATTTAGTAAGAGAGATTATTTGGTTCAGAGAGGGAGAATTGTTTAGTAAGGGGGAGAGGGAAAGAGTGTCTATGATGATCATTATGCTTGCATAGTTGTTATGTTATTATTATGATCACTATATTGGATTAAATCTGTTTTTCACACTTGCGTTTAATGGTTCATTCAATGTTGTGGTTAGAGGATTGGTAGACCATCATGAAAGCAAGCTGACAGTTTATATCTATGTTTATCAGCGTGTGTTCATAGGTATAAATGTTATGTTGTTATTTGTGAGGCTATATTATAAAACATGGTTTTATCTCATAAATGTCAAGGGGAAGATTGTAAGAACACTTTTGAGTATTATTAATTTATGGCATATTCTAGACAATAACCATGTTGAGTGTTAGATAGGTCATTTTGGTTTCAACGTCATCTACAAGCTTCGACAAAAGCAAAATCAAGCATTGAAGTAGTGAAGTGCAAAAGTGAGCGTAATGAGTAAAAATGTCTCCCGGATGGGGAAAACGGTATTTTCCAAAGTCGTCACTTCAAGCAAAAAGTCTCATGGAATTAAGGTGGTCATTTTGGCACAGTTGCGGAGAAAAGTGGTTTTCATGAAGAAACTTATGCTTAAGCCTACGCCTACAGGAGCAAAAAGTGGCCAGAAAGTGGAATTTTACGCTCAAGCTACGCTCAGGACCTACGCCTAAGGCGTGGCTGCGGTAGGAAAAAATATTCCTATTGCAATGTCGATTATTCCCTATTTTTTATTCTATGATGCGTCTACGACTCCCACACCTTGAAGTACGTGCAAAACACCTATTATTCATCATAGAATAGGGTTTCGATTGATTGATGGTGAAATTACCAAAAAGGACGAACTTAGGGTTTGGTTATTCATTGTATAAATACCAAGATCTTCAAGAGAGGAGGCTAGGGTTTTTGAGGGAGATCAATGCAGTATTCTATCATTCATATTCTTCTACAGAGATAGAATAGTGAGAGAAAATATCATTGAGTGATTCTTCTAGTTTTCTCTTGTTTTGGAGTTGATTCTATCGTGATTCTACATTGACGATCTTATGCACGATTGAATGACCTAGATTCTGAAAAATCTACACACCGCTTATTGCAACTTGGTTGCTTTGATCTGTTTTGAGAAGCGGAGCCATCGGAGTGTGGAGATCGAATCAGGAGGCTTCGTGGTGATTTGATCTGTTGAGAAGCGAAGTCATCTGAGTACGGAGATCAGAGCGAGAGCTTGATATCCTTTAGGGTGTGCTAAAAATATGTGTTAAAAATTGCCCCTTATGACGGCTTAGGTTTTACCCTATACAAGCGCATGTATCAATTGTAGAATAGCAAATGGCTTGAGTAAGGGATATCGATCCCACAGAGACTAAGACTGTTCACTTTAATAGTTCAAATACACTGAATTATATTTTCTGAAAATTGTTTGTTTGAGTTGTCAAAGACTAAATTATCTATTTTAACTAATGATTATCTAGAAAGCAAAGTAAATTGGTTGTGATTCAGATGAGAGAAAAAAACTAGGGTTTTCATCTCTCCACTACTCATCGCATAATATAGTTCCTCACTGTATCAATTGTACGAGGGTGATCCATAACTGTAAATCAGGTCGTACGGTAAATAGCTAAATATGACCCCAAACAAGGAGTACCATCATCCGGATTGTGACAACCCATCTCATGACTGACCTAAGTAGTATATGCCAACTATATTACTCTAATATCCTCCTACTGCATGAAAATAAACTAAAACATGTCTATATTAGGTCACCAAGGCACGACCTGTGTCAACCTAGGGTTTCAAGTTTCATTACCACCATTGTATAGAAAACCATGATTAAGCATCCGAGTTCCAGCCCATAATGAATAATCATAATTGTGCAAAATAATATATTCATTCCATCTAAGACAAGAATTTAGAATAAACATGTAATTTTATATTGTAAATTAGTACGGTCTCTTAACTACTATAATCATAATTGTATGGTCAACATTTTCCCCTCGTTACAATTAAAAACAATGAAAGAACTACATTACTTGGCTAAGGTTTTGCTAGAAACCCCTAGATACCGAGTTTGTTAGCTATGGTAGAAGGTGACTGCATCATTGATGTAGAAACGCTCTCCATGCTCTTCTTCTCTGGATCTCTAGGTTTGAATAAGGCTCTCAACAGAAGCAAGTCTGAATGAAAGAATTTCTAAAACTCAATCAGATTCTATGAACGTCTCACAAAACCAACAGACTTTTTTTCTGATATACAATCGTGTATATATAGGCAATGGTATAAAGAGGCATTTTTCAGTCTTTTCACTCTCAACTTCATGCAAACCCTAACTTCTCATATATATATGAGTGAATATACATGTATATACAGGTCTGGAGTCGCATACATGTCTTCCAATCGAACCAAGGGTGAAACAGGCAAAAGCCATCAAAATACCTCAAATTCTTGCCGCACTTACGCTTGAAGCGTACCTGGCCTACGCTTCAAGCGTAGGCTGCCTACGTTTCAAGCGTTTGTCCCAAACATACCTCCAACCGTAGGTCCAAGTGTAGAAATGTGATTTCCAACCCCTTTTTGAAACTGAAAGCGCAGGCAAAAGCGTAGGTATTTTATGGAAATTCACTTTTCTTCGTGAATACACCAAAACGACCGTCTTGAACCTACGATACTTTTTTATGAAGATGACGGCTTCTAGAAATGTTGTTTTTGCCTTTTGGGAGCCATTTTTGTCTCAGACTGCCCCTTTGACTATCCTCTTGGATAGAAAGAACACACTCTTCAATTAATTCGCCGAAGTTAGCTCCATTTATTCATTAAGCTCCTGAAACTTTCTTTAACATGCAAACAACATAAAAATACCAAATAATGAAATGAAAGAACGTAACAATAGTGAGTTAAGGGGTCAAAATGACTAATATTTGACACCTATCACACCCCCAAACTTACACATTGATAGTCCCTTAGCAATAAACTCAAGGAACTTTTCTTGAGATGATCTTTTTAATCTAACTACTCTAACTAATCTAACTAAGCTAACCTAATCCTTTACTTTCGTAAGGGTCAACGATTACACTTAGCACGTGTAACAAACCTTTTAAACCCCTTGGCAACACCGAGTGGACGAGTGAATTCTTGTGAGGGTTTCCAGTGATGGTACCCACAAACATCTCCATTCTTTAAAATCACGCATTCATGAATTCACACACAAGTTAATTAAGCCATGATACAATACACAGGATAACAAGGATGTAAATACTCCCACTCACTACCGAACAATAACTATCTCGAGCTTTGTGTCATGAATGGTTCTCACTAAAGTGAATTATTTCGCTATTTTTTACTCTCAATCAAGACAACCTTCCGTATTTTTGTGAACATTCTACCATTGTATTTCAATTTCTCATTTCCTACTTCATTGATCAAAATTTGCCATTTTCAATAAAAAAAACTTATGTTTCCATCTTTCCACGTTTATCCCTTTTTGTCTTTCTAAGTCTCCGGACTTTCCAGGGAGGATTTTTAGTCCTGACCAACTGGGCCCGAGCTTCTTCCATGGGATTTTTTGTCATTAGTTTTCTCCCCTTTAAATGTGAACAATGATATTGGTGATATCAAGACCCGAATACTCAAATCAAATAACTATTTTTTGTATTTTATTTTCTCAAAATAATTGTTTTTCAATTTTGTCCATTTCAACCATAACATCTCCCCATCTCCCCTTTTATTGTGGCAAAATTATTCTTTCAACTATATAGTCAAATATTAACTATTTTTCTCATAATGAATGTGTGTTTGTGCTTATAGGTCAAAGTCGTTCTTCTTGATTTCAATTTCATTCATTCACTCACCTATATAAAACCATATTATCCACTAACTTGATTTAATCATCACTCTCGTGAATGGGAATATCACATCACATACTACTTATACATCATAAACATGAACTTAATCAAATTGTAATGCAACTCAATCATGCGTTAAAACAAAGAACTGCTCCAAAATTTTTAAAATATCAATTTTTTCTGAAAACTTTCATCCTTGTAATCATATACCCTTACCCCCAAACTTAAATGAGACCATGTCCTCATGGTCAAAAATAATGTATGAGAACGGATATAGTTACCCTTAAAGATCAATTCTGGAATCAATATCGAAGCACTTAATCTCTTCCCTAAACATGATTTGGATCACCTGTAGATATACGCAACAAAGCACAAATACCCACAATCACAGCAAAGGAAAAAGAAATTTCAAAAATATCCAAAAATTCACACAAAATTTTCAAGGAATTAAACATTCTCTTAAAATAAAAATAAAAACAAAGACAAAGACGTGGCCTTAAGGGTCTACCGTCTCTAAGAATTGAAATTGCTACGACTTGTCCTTAAAGAACTACAGTCTCAAAGAATTAAAATTACATAAATTAAATGATATCCTATTCTATAAACCTAGGCTAGAAACTAACTTTCACAACCTATGACCAATGTTTAACGTCATTGGTACGACAGCTCCTCAAAGGGTTATCCAATACCCTTCCTCTCTTCAACATTTCTCCTACTAATAGGACAAAATATAAAAAGTAACTCCCTCAGTGCTCTCACTTGTGAACAATTAGTATTATCCATGACATCAAATATTGAACAATAATCACCATATAAAGTACCTCCTCTATCACGTTCTAACTTCACCCCATGCACGGTCAATGTGTCCAACATATCCTCCTTCAATACCTTATGTAATGTTCCCTTCACCAATTCACCACTTTCCATTAAACTGACAAATGTCATAAATTCCGATCCCAGATCAATCTCCTCATAATATCTTAATCTCTGCCCATGTATCTCGAACATTTTATCAAATCATACTTCTTCGCGGTGGTAAGTTGATCTAACTCTGTGTGGTTCGTCCCATCTTTGTCAAAATTTACCTAGAAACACTTTCAGCTTTAGATTACATTGCTGTTTTCGGCTAAGCTCAAAGACCTTAAGACAAACATGCTTAGCATGATGTACTCTTGTTCGAGCTATGTATCTTGGAGCATCCTTATACACACAACTCCGTATCCCCTCACACTTATCTCTCAATCACGGATCTTCCAAGGCATATAGCTTTTCTACCATGTGTATACCTAACATTGGGGTTCGTCTAGAAATGTGTCCTTAAGAGGGGGGTCATCTTTAGTAGGTTCTTTAAAAGTTCATGAAAATTGATCATCTCTAACAGCCTCCACATCTTGCTTATTCGTCATTAAGCTCTTCTCTCGACCTTCAGTGCCGTCATACAACCCAATCTTATACAGTGAGTTGCCGGGCACCAATGTCGCTGGTGACACAAATGGATATTCAGGTGAATCTCTTGGCTCATCCCACATGTCAAACTTTGCATTCGATCATTCAATCATAGCATCCAAGTCATTCCTTAGTCGACTCCTCTGAGGTACCGCTTCCTCAACCATCTTATCAATATTAAAACACTTGGCTGGTTCCGGTAATTGATGGTTGATATCAAATACATTCATCCTCATCTCTAGATTCCCAAAAGATATATCCATAACCCATGTTCTGTAATCAACGCATACATTTGTCGTAGCCAAAAACGGTATTCCTAAGATAGCAGGGATATGTCTCCTTGATATGTGGCCAGGTTCCATGTTTAACACCATAAAGTCAATAGGATAGTAAAACTTACCCACTTGAACAATGACATCCTCCAGAATTCCTCTCGGTTGTTTAGTTGATCTGTCTGTGAATTGAAGCACCACCAATGTAGGATTGAGCGTTCCCAACCCTAGTTGTTGATAGATTAAGTAAGGTAATTGTCACGCCCCGTTATTCCTGAGACTCCAATCAGGAAAATCAGCGAATCCCAAGGTATGACGTCACAGAAAACGTCCAATAGAATCAACGATAACGAGAAAATACATGGAATAAGAATGAAAACAAGGTATCCCATACCACCTGAGTGATAGAAACTCAGTAATAAATTCTAACAAAAATCTAGTAGAGTTTCGTTTGTAAATGGAACATCCGGACAACCCAAAATCAACACAATAGAACAACCTGCCTATAAGACCAAAATAAAATCTATGGCACGCAGCCAAACATTCCAGAAACCTACTAGGGTTGAGGTAGTGGAAAAGAACATCAATACCTCTACAAAACCCCTCTAAAATCAATAGAGCCCCAAATGCTCAAATGAAATTATAAAGAAAGCCACATGGCGATGCCGAAAAGGTATAAAGGCACCCCAAATCAACAAATACCAAAATGAAATATACAACAAAAGGGAATATGCCAACAGACTGGCTCCCAAGAGAAATAAGAATACACAAGAATAACTACGGATAAAAGAAATAAAACTAATTACAAAACATCCCAATTCACCCGTATCATCGCCGCTGAACGCGTCGTATTGCATCCACCTGCAAACCTGCAATCTGTGTGGGGGTGAGCACAACCTCGGGGGCTCACCAAAAATATCTATATAACACACTCTTAGCCGTCTAGGAATTGCTAACCATCCTGGGTGCATGCATCTATCCTAGGTCGGTCAGTTGTCTCATGTGGCACCCACGCCAAACAGAGACCCCAAAATAATCTCAAACCTACTCAAGAATCACTATAAAGAACCGAGCAACCAAAATATCACCAACACATATACTAGGTCGAATCAACATATATGTAAATGTATATATAAGACCCCGTAAATAACTAAACATATCCAGAAAAGCACACACACAAACGGAGTCTAATACGCGCCCACATCTAGAATACTACAAGAACTCACTTCTTATCTCTCTGTCCGCTAAGCACGCCACTCCGAGTTTTACGAAGATATATAGGTCACCTGATATGGATACACTGATACCATCTATTCCACAAGGGTAACATAAGGAGAAAAACCCTAGTACTAGATCAGACTAGACCATCGTTAGACAATCTCCAATTCACAATGTCTACTGAGGCACAGGAAAGGGTTACCAAAGTCCTTCAGTCCCAAACAGATGCCAAGATCCTCATATTTTTAAAGAAAAACATTGAAACCCGAAGGATTCAACCGGTTTTTAAGAAAAAGTTAGGACTTGGTCAAATATGTTTGGTTCCAACGCCTCCGAATCCAACCAGAGTACTAGAAGTCATACTATGTGTGCATACATCAACACCATGTCTCTTACCCGAAATATGATAGGAAGAGCATCAAAGAAATAAATATAAGGACCGCACTAACAACTGAGGCCCTGAAATACCCAAGCCTGCTATACAATCAGGGAAACGCCAACGATACAGGAGAATGATCACAAGTTTCAAGCTGGAAACCATTTTAAAATCTTATTTAATTTTCCTTCAAAACCGGTCCTAAGACCTTTAATAATATTTTTAAAATTTATGGAAAATTCTGAGAATACCTAAACAAAACCAACAAGAAGAAATCCCAAAAATAAACTAGGAGAAGCTTGGAGTGCTCGAACCCTAACAATGCCGAGATCTCGGAAACAACCTCGAAATCTCAAAATCAGGGAAAACCAATGCCCTATACTCACTGACTTCACAAAACATTTTCAAATGGGATTTTATGTCGTTCCCAAAGCGAGGTGTTCGTTCAATACTCCCGATCCCAAGGATTTAAAACATTTTTCATAAAACAAGTTTTTAACTTGGGGTTTTCAAAAACAGTTAGCGGGACCCGGGTAAATGAAAAAAATTACAGCTTTATAAAAACCCAAAACCTTTAAGTTTTCAAAACATTTGCATATCCATGGTTTGGTCCCAAAGATCCAAACCATAACCGTGACATCAAGATTCATGGGCTAAAGATCGTTTACTTCTCAAAACGTCACCTAAGTGAATGAAAGAGCGATAAACTCAAAATACAGGAGTTATGAGAAGGAATGCCAGACTAACGAGCCTTAAACGACCCCTAAATTCAAAAACTCCCCATACCAACAGAGTGGTCCACGAATCCACCTACAGTAACGCTAGTCACCAACCGCGAAGGCCTATATGGCCAAACACCATGACCTCATATAAGTCCTGGTATGAGGCCTTAATCAACTCAACTAGATACCCAATTCACAGGAAACAGATACACATCAAGGTCTCTTATTCTACCAAGCTCCACTTAACTACTCAGAACACCCACCAATCATGGCTCCAATAACCCTAATTTTTAATTATTATTAAATCTTTTTACTTTTCAACTTAGGATTTTTAAGCTCTCATTCACATTGAGAAAAATCCGTTAATCAATTTTCTAATATTAACAAGGGATCTCTATATCCAGGAGCATAATCATAATCTTAACTATTGCGCCCTAGCGCTCAAGGGGACAATATATATATATTTAAGATTTATCCACATATAACCTGCTCCATATCAGTAATCAATAATAGCAAAAAATCTCAACAGATAAACACATATCAAATAAATGCTCAATGTGAATGTCAATACAATTTCAATGCAATTCCAGTGCAACCCTATCTACATGAGGGTTAAACAAATATCCAGGAATCCCAAACCGTTCACTGATTAAAATAATAAATCACAACTACTCCATCTCGAGTTCATCCAGGTTCTCAATTGCCAAACTCTTCTAAATTTTCAACGTATTCGCATGCTTTAATTTAAATTTCAATAACCGAATTATAATAAGACCACTCCAGGGACAATCTAGTTCATAAATTAAATTATTTATAATTTACGAGAAAATTAAAGGGAACTAGAACCACGTCTAAGTTTTAACATCCCTCCTTCCACGTATCCCCTAATATATTTTTAATTTCACTAAACCACCAAAATCAGGGGAAACTTATCGTTATTTTCTAAGTCCAAATCTAATTCCACAATTCCACTAACCTACTTTAAATTTAAAGGGCATCAGGCCGCCTCTTCAATTTAATTTAAGTAGGTTTTAATTATTCATAATTTTCAGAGAAATAATTTAAATTAACTTATCAAGGGAATTCTATTTCCGATCCCATTTACTCCACTTATGGATATTTCATCAATTTTATAAAAATTCATAGATCTTGTTTATAGCTAGGAATGCTAACACCGGCTATCACACACACATAATTATACGCCGGAAGTGCTAGAAATTCCTACGTACTAATAGTGAGAAATAGATATGTATATAAAAATCCCACCTAAATAAATGCTTACAAAACAGCACCGAAAACGACTCGCCGTGAACAGTGTCGGTGCCCGAATATAGAGCCCGCCGACCAAAATTGTCCGAAAATTTTCCCGCTCAGACCGAAACGACCGCCTTACCGTCCTATTCAATATAGTTGAAACCTGTTAGCAATCGATAAATAAATTTAAACAAATCTAACGAAAACCAAACTGAAAAATCGTACCTACAATCTGAAATTCCCGGCGAGTCGCTCAACGGTTTCGCACCAAATTCGGATAAATCGTATACGACATCGGGAGCAATCTATCCTTAAAATTTCAAGCCAAACAAATCTCGAATCGGTACCGTGTCGACTCAACTTGATTTGACCGAACTCGCCACAGTTCGTCACGCGTCATCACGGCGCGAACCAGTGTCGCCACAACCAGCGACCTCCACGTCGCCGCTGTCGCCAGCCACGGCTGAACCCTAGGTCGCGAACCACCAGACCCCATGACTGAAACCGTAGGTCACTACTGAAACCCTCGCCCAATCGCGTCTGAACTGCAATTGCGGCCACCTCGCACCACCACTAATGTCATCAACACCACTAGCGACCGGAGCCGCCGTCGTTGCTCCTCTCCTTTTCGACGAACAATCCAGTCACGAAACTACCCTTCAGTCGTGCGGCCCTAAAACCACCACCACGCCATGTCCGACGACCACCACTCCCTATTAGGTCGCCGCTACTTGAAGGAGAAGAAGGAAGAAATCAGTAGCCTGTGGTCGTGAGTATAAAGAAGGAGAAGTCATGTGGAAGAGGAGAAGAAGTTGTGTCTTTCAATACCAGCCACACACCATTTATCGAATATACATATATATATATAATTTCCATTTATATATATAAATACCAATAATTATTATTACACATTTTAGTTATTATGTAATAATAATAACCCAAAATTTATCATCCACATTAAAATAATTAATTATAAAATACTGCGAGAAAATTCCTGGCCCGATGACCCGTTACGCCGTCAACTGAATAACCATCGCGAAGAAACGGCCTAAAATCATCCACGTCGAGTACGAAACGAAAAAGATAACCATTTAATCTCAATTTATTAATAAATAATAATATATGAAATATTATCAAAAAATTCCTAAACGATGACACGCGTACCCGGAAAATCTACGGGACGCCTGATAATTATTACAATCCGAAATAAGTACTCTGAGGTGTAAAACCCGAACACTAAATCAACTCCCATTATTAATCAGCTCAAGCCCATGAACCAAACACGTCCTTAACAACTCCGATTTAAATCGCAACGCCAAATAAATAAAATAAACTGAAATAAATAGTTCGGGATGTGAAACCCAACCACTGGAACACCGGATACGTACAAAATCCATCAAATAACTAGAAGCAATAAGGCACGAAAAGAATCCGATATAAACAAACAAGTACAACCACATCAACCTATAGGAGCATGCAATAATTTAAATACGAACTAAAATAATTACACCGGACGTCAAAGGGTACATCCTAAGCGTGACAAAATGCTAAGTGATAACGTCCCAACTATATTGAGTAAATACAAACATAAAGAAAATGAGAAAGGAGAATACAAATACTCCTAAGTACGCCAGCTAAACAAGGCACGTACTAAGTCACTTACAAGGGAACATAAAGTGTCGAACCCCTAAAGCAATAAATGTCGAACTCGAACAACAACGTCGTTGCCTTAAATGTTGGACATACTAAGCATGTCGCCACCCAGTCGAAGCACCAAACGTCGAGCATCAAAACGAAATTACGTAATCGACACTAGAACCCACGTAAACCTCTAGCCACGTGACGCCGGACAGAATAGAGATTATTCTGTAGGCTAGCGCAACGGGTAATTTGCAAGAAAGAAAAGGGAGAAATTCGACCCAAAATTCAGAGAACACTCTGGAATTTTATATAATTATGTATAATCAAGAATGAATAAAAACAACCCACAAGCCGGGTATAAATAGCTGAAAATCGACCCCTAATGGGATTTTTGCCAAAAATAACAAAACCCTAAAAGTCCTACCAAAACAAAACATGGAAAAAAATAAAAAGATTGCCAAAAATCTGGCCCAAATCGGGTTCAGAATCATCTCCTAATTGACAAATAAAAAATTACCATAAGTAGCAAAAAATAACTAAAAATAAAGAATCGAAAAGGAAAACAGCGGATTTGGGGCTCGAAACGATGTGCACCGACGTCCGCGCCGAGATTAGCTTTCCGAATTGGGGTCACGGGCGCGAATCCGACACTCGTAGCTCCAGTTATGGCCAAAAAACCGACACGTGCACGGAAACTGCCCCAATTAGGCTGGATTACGATTTCTTGCCATTCTTGCGCTGATCCTCCCGCTCCAGGTAATCCAGCGCCATCAATGAGCAATCTGACAGCTCGGCATCGTCTGACTCGGATCCCCCTGCATCACCACGTCCGAAACATAAAACATAACTTCAAGTAGTGGAATCACTAAAGAAACTCCACGAAGTCATCAAAGAGACAATTGCAAAGTCGTGTTGTCAAATCCAGAACTCACGTCAACATTTCACCAAGTCATAAACAATACCGTCACGTCAAGTCATATAATCACTAAGGAAAGTCCACGAAGCCATCGAGGAAAAATCGCAACGTCGTCCAGTTGAGTGCAGACGTGAACGCGAAAATTTTATACGTGAAATACTAAGAATAACCATGACTTCATGAACAAGTGACGTCACAACCGAAAATAAATCAAAAATAATTCCAGGAAATTGGGAAAATAACACGGGGTGTTACAGTAATAAATTAACACTCGCACCAAGGTCAAGAAAGCCCTACCAATCTTTTGGTCACCAATGACACAAGAAATAATTGGAGCACCGGGATCTTTCCTCTTAGGTGGAGTATCACTCAGTAAGATCGAATTTACTTGTTCAGTCAACAAAATCTTCTTCGGGACTTTAGTTCTACTTTTACGCTTTTGGGTATAGAGGTCCTTCAAAAACTTAACATAGGGTGGTATTTGGTCTATAATGTCTAAGAGAGACAAATTAATCTTGACTTATCGGAAGGTCTCCAACATGTCTAACTCTTTACTCTTACCACCTTTGGTCTGCTCTCTAAGACGTTGAGGAACCGACGCTTCCTCCTCATATGGTGCCCTTTCTGGCTCTTCATCTTCCTTCACTTGAGATTGACTTTTCTAGACTCTGACAGCCTCCTTTTTTCATTCTTCTTCAGCTTCATTTATTTGCGCCCGTTCCGCTTCCTTTCTTTTCTGTAAGCTCTCTTCATGTTTTTCCTCAACTCTACTATCCACTTCCATTACACTTCTCAGAGTCGTAATGGCTTGGACTATTTCATAATTATGCTCAAAAAATGAACCACGATCCATTACTTGTTGACTCTTTGGATTAACCACTGGTTGCCTAACCAATCTTTCCTCTTCAAGCCTATTCACCACATTAGCTAGTTGGCCCATTTGGGTTTCTATTTGAGCAATGGATTGGGATTTAGAGTTTATCGATTGGATAGCTACCTAAAAATGATTAGATTGATTTTTTAACTCCTTTAAGGCGCTCATCACCTCTTCTTCAAAGCCTTGAGTTGGATTTTGATGTTGGAGATGATTTTGAGGATATAGAGGGTACACTTGATTTGGATTGAATCCCTGGGTTTGGTTTCCTCGAGGCTGAGTTTTATAATTATATAGTTGGACAACCTGATTATTATTGAATGGTTAGAGAGCCTGAGAATTAGTGGATGACTGTTTGGGTTGGTAATTTGACTGAGAGTTTCAAGCTATGATTGTTGGTGGGGATTGATATGATTGTTGAATCTATTGAAACATTGGTTGTGGATTATATAATTATTGTTCCTGAGGGAACATTGATTCCACATTCGAAGATTGAGATGAAAGAGAGGGATAATTTTGAACATTTGATGTGCATGAATTGGTGAAATGAACATTATTTTGGTAGTTCCATGTTACATTAGCATTAGCAACAACGAATTCAACACCTTAACACTCATTGTGGGAATAATCGACTTCTACCTCTGACATTTCTCTTATAGGGGAATGATTTATCTAGAGAAGCTTTTTAAATCTTTCTAATTTCTCTCCTATCAAAGCTACTAAATCTCTCACATCATCATGATTCACAACATAAGTTTTCTCAGATCTTTTATCTAGTGCATCTTTAGACCTCAACTCAGATTCATATTGAATTGTATTCTCCCTAATACTGTCAAACAAATCTAAGAGTTCTTTTTGTTGGCCTCAGGATAAATTTCCTTTGTGTTGCCGCATCTATCGAATTCTTATGTTTATCTCCCAATCCCATGTAAACATTCTTAGCTATCATGTTCAGCGAACCTATGGTGGGGACACTTATGCAATATTTCACTATATCTCTCTCAAGCATCATTGAACTTCTCACGAGGAAATTTTCTAAAACTTTTGATCGCATCTTATGCCTCTAAGGTCTTTCCTATGGGATAATGCATCTCTATGAATTCAGATTTAAGGGCTTCCCAATCAATTTTAATTGCCTTATCTAATTTGACGTACAATCTTTTAGTTTTTTCTCTCAATGACAAAGGAAATAGACGTACTCTCAAATCATTCTTAGAAACATTATCATGCTTAATAGTCAAGGAAACCTCTAAGAAATAATTAATATGTTGGTATAGGTCCTCTATCCTAAGGCCAGAAAAGTTTGGAAGCATATTGATAACGCTCGTTTTGATCTCGAAGTGCTTCGCGCCTTCTTCTTCTGAAAAATTAGCATAGGAATCATACGCATCTAGTGGGTAGTATCCTTTCAAAGATGTGGTTGGTGTCCATGGTAGATTTGCTCTTTGGTCACCCATCTTCTCGAAATCCAAATAATTTGTTTTTTTTTTCTGATAATCACAAAGTCGCAGTTTTGAAATGTTAAACGACGTATTTTGACCTAAAATCAACTGGACTCACTAATTTGTAGTGAGTTTTGTTCAATGGCCCTTTTCCACTCAAAAACCTTACCTCATTTGCGAAAATCGGAGTTTTTGACAGTTTATACAAAAACTGCCAAAATTTTTATTTTTATTTTTTTCAAGAAAATAAAACTAACTATTTCTAAACTCTTTTAACTATTAAAAAAAATAAAGCTAAAATTATATGAAAAATTAAGATAAACTAAAACTCACAAGACGTCCAACTATGCAATTTATGTTCCGCCAAATCCCTTTATGCTTTTCAGAGTACATATCAATCACACAAAAATTCCAAATTTCAGTACACTACAATAACACAATGTAAATAAATAACTAAAGCTAATGAACAATGATTAATCCCCGGCAACAGCGCCAAAAACTTGATATCCGTCAGGGTGTGCTAAAAATATGTGTTAAAAATGGCCCCTTATGACGGCTTAGGTTTTACCCTACGCAAGCATACGTATGAATTGTACAATAGTAAATGGCTTAAGTAAGGGATATCGATCCCACAGAGACTGAGATTGTTCACTTTAATAGTTCAACAACACTGAATTATATTTTCTGAAATTTTTTTGTTTGGGTGGTCAAAGACCAAATTATCTATTTTAACTAATGATTATGTAGAAAATAAAGTATATTGGTTGTGATTCAGATGAGAGAAAAAACTAGGATTTTCATCACTCCACCACTCATCGCATAATATACTTCCTCACTGTATCAATTGTGTGAGGGCGATCTATAACTGTGAATCAGGTTGTACTGCAAATAGTTAAATACGACCCCAAAAAGGAGTACCATCAACCGGATTGCGATAATCCATCTCATGACTGACCTAACTAGTACATGCCAACTATATTACTCTAATCTACTCCTATTGCATGAAAATAAACTAAAGCATGTCTATATTAAGTCGCCAAGGCACGTCATGTGTCAACCTAGGGTTTCAAGTTTCATTACCCCCATTGTGTAGAAAACCATGATTAAGTATCCGAGTTCCAGCCCATAGTGAATAATCATAATTGTGCAAAATAATATATTCATTCCATCTAAGACAAAAATTTAGAACAAAGATACAATTTTATATTGAAAATAGTACGGTCTCTTAACTACTACAATCATCATATTATGGTTAATAGTTTCCCCTCGTTACAATTAAAAATAATGAAAGAACTACATTACTTGGCTAGGGTTTTGCTAGAAAATCCTAGATACCGAGTTAGTTAGCCATGGTAGAAGGTAACTACATCGTTGATGTAGAAATGTTCTCCATGATCTTCTTCTCCAGACCTCTAGGTTTGAATAAGGCTCTCAATAGCAGCAAGTCTGAATGAATGAACCTCTAAAACTCAACCAGCCTCTATGAACATCTCACAAAATCAACAGACTTTTCTTCTGATATATAATCGTGTATATATAGACAATGGTATAAATAGGCCTTTTTCAGTGTTTTCACTGATATACAATCGTGTATATATAGGCAATTGTATATACATGTATATAGAGGTCTGGAGTCGCATGCACGTCTTCCAATCGATGCAAGGGTGAAATAGGCAAAAACCATCGAAAAACCTCAAATTCTTGCCGCACTTATGCTTGAAGCGTACCTGGCCTACGCTTTAAGCGTAGGTCCCAAGCATACCTCCAAGCGTAGGTCCAAGTGTAGAAATGTGATTTCCAACCACTTTTTGAAACTGAAAGCGTAGGTATTTTATGGAAAAACACTTTTCTCCGTGAATGCACCAAAACGATCATCTTAAATCCACGATACTTTTTGCTGAAGAAGTCGGCTTTTGGAAATGCCGTATTTGCCCTCCGGGAGCCATTTTTGTCTCGGAGTGCCCCTTTGACTCTCCTCTTGGATAGAAAGAACACACTCTTCAATTAATTCACCGAAGTTAGCTTCATTTCTTCATGAAGCTCCTGAAACATGCTTTAACACGTAAACAACATAAAAATACCAAATAATGGAATGAAAGAACGTAACAATAGTGAGTTAAGGGGTCAAAATGACTAATATTTGACACCTATCAGAGCTTCGTGGAGCGCGAGTGGATCTATACATTCAGACGTCGAGTGAAGAAAAACAAATTACAGTGGTTGTAACTTCTGTTTTCATAGAGTTTATACAAATTATCTGATTCATAGTGCATCGATACCCGAGTGTATCCGTGGTTTTTACTTGGAGTGTTTCCAAGATTTTCCACGTAAAAATCTTTGTGTCTTGTCATGATTTATTTTCAGCACTTATATTCATAATTGCTTGATTTTTATGATTAGAAAATTAGGGTTTGTGATTGATTAAAATTGAATTTCCGCTAGATAATTTTAATTCATCGTAAAATCTACTGAAAGCTTTTTCACCCCCCCTCTAGGCTAGTTTCATTAATCGTGTAGGTAATTTCAGTTGCAAAAAATTAAATGGACTAGAATTTAAAGGAATTGAAATAAACAGTGTTGATAAAGTAAATTGCATAATGAAGATAAAAGGGCTGCTAAACGCAGAGAAAGGACATTGTTTTTGTGTTTGGACCTCTAATTTTAATTGATCGTAAAATCGACTAAAAGCCTATTCACCCCCTTCTAGGCTAGTTTTATTAATCGTCTAGGTACTTTCAGTTGCAAAAAATTAAATGGACTAGAATTTAAAGGAATTAAAATAAATAGTGCTGATAAAGTAAATTGCATAATGAAGATAAAAGGACTACTAAATGCAGAGAAATAACATTATTTTTGTGTTTGGACCTCTAAAATAGAGGTATGTGTACATTATTTATAGCCTAAAATTGACTAAAAGACAACAACTAAATAAAAAATAGATAAATAACCTAAATTAAAATGATAAAACCTAATTAGTTATTTTTATCTAAAAGAGTAACTAAAAGAGATCAAAACTCTAATTTAACTTCATCTCCAAGAAGTTCTTTATTCCTTGAGTCTTCAACCATTTGTTTTGTTTGGGCTTCTTATTGCGTGGCTTCTTCCACTTGATTTGAGCCTGGTTCTAGTGGCGGCTCATTTTGGATGTAAACACACCGAAATAAGAAATAAGAATTAAGAGCGGCAGGAACTGAAATTCTTTTTTCATACACATGAAGCATGTAATGATTTTGTTTTTTTTTTCTCTCTTAGGTGTATTAATTGGAGATTTATTTTTTCAATATTGTTTAACTAATAAGGTTAATGTTGAATAGATTGTTCAGAGTATCAGTTAATTCGTCTTCTTTAAGACTGAAATTCATTTTAACTCTAAGTACTAGTGTTTTTATCCTTTCCTTATTTTATTCGAAATTTTTTAAAAACAACTATATTTGGAGCCTATATTAGAAAAACGACAACGTTCAGAGAACAATCTGTGTATACATGGGCAACTGTTATTCGAAGTATTATATAATTTTCAGTTTGTCTTTAGGCCACTCTTTTTAGGAGAAGAGGCAAGTCTGAGCTAGACACCAAGGCCAATTTTTAGTGAAAATTCTAATCTTCGTTTGAGAGTGACCAATACCGAATGTTTTGGCTACTCGTCTTTAGTCCAAGAACTTTGGTTTCTACTTTCTACCTTGTTATTTATAATGTCTTCTTCCTCAATCTCTTACTTTTTCGTGTTTTGGGTCCCTAAAGTTTTTGCTGGAGTGGCCTTTTACTTTGAGCAATTAATTTACAATGGAGAATGTTATAGGTAGTTCTCAAATTTTGGTTATTCTATATTTGAATTCTCTCCTTACTATTTACTTATGACTGTTAAATTTTGGGGGCCTGATATTTTAGTCCGTACCATTCATGAAGGTCGTTTGTAGCTTGGCATTCTCCACTATTGTAACCCTGCTCTTGATTTAAAGTAATACAACATATCATGATGACCATTAGCTTGAGACTTGAGTTATTCTTGATGAACTTGAAGTTGAATTTAATGTAGAAATGTGTTAAACTCTTTCCTGTACATATTCTGAACTTTGCAACTCCGGTTAAAATATTACGGGTTTAATTACCTAATAGATTGTGGCAACGGTGTTAATTAAATTGTATGTGCGGGGTAATTTTGTCTACTAATAAAATAATTTAATAAAATGACATTTTGGTAATCTATGGTCACTTGTTGCCAATTACGTTTATAATTTGGACACCTATCATCTTTTGCAAAAAATTATGGCCTCTTTACATCAATTAAATTTAGGTTGGATCACTAATATATAATTTTTCCTAATTTTTTTTCTATTCTTCATTATTTATGTGTTCCTCTTTGGTCCTATATAGGCCGATATAGACCTAAATAAACATATTTTTGGTGGGCTCAAGAGTAATGAATTGAGGCCATGTTTGGGATGAACTTTTTTACTTCTTCATTACCGTTCACAATTTTGAGACCAAAATGTGTTTCGTGATATGTGGTTTGCTTTCAACAGTATCGAAGTAAAACTTTCAAAATAGCCAAATTTGAAAGTCCTGCTTTGTTCCTGTAACAATGGGCAATGGGTTAGTTAAAACCAATATTTTGAGCCAAAACAAACATGAATAAATTTAAATAATATTTTTAAATAATAAATAATAAATTAAACAAAATATATTTATAAATTAATAAAAATAAATGAATAAATAATAAGTATAAATAATAAATTAAATTAAATAAATAATAAATACATTAACACATTAACACATAATAAACAAAACATAAAATAATGAATAAATAAAAATTATAATAAAAAATAACAAATAACAAATAATAAATTAATTAATTAATTAAAAATAATAATTTTCTTACAATAAAAACATCAGTACCAAATATATTTTCAATTTAGACTCAAACCATAGCAAAGCAAAAATATGGGGTTTAGCTTTTCTTTTTTTCACAGCACGAAAGCGGCAACACTTCTCAAACATGCCCTAAAGAACTTCTTACTTAACAATCGGTTTACAAACATGCAAGACTAATTTATCTATCAAGTATATCCGTATATCATATATATAAACATCATTAAGATCAACAGGGATTTTTAAATCTTCCGGGTAATTCTGGAGGATCAATTAAATTTTGATTTTAATTTTTAATGAGATATTAAACTTTAACTTCAAAACTTTGTTGTTTAACTTTAGACGAAATTATAAAAATCTTGTTTATTGGGTATAAGGACTATGCTATATATCCCGAAAAAATGCATCAATACTCATTTAATAAATTAAGCCCAATTATAATTAATTTCACCCCAAATTTTCCTTTATTAACATTTTTTGTTTTGTGAAAATCAGCAATAGGATGTATGAAAATTAGTCCATATAAACTGTAATGCTTAAAATTATTATTATATTATTAATTTTCATACAAGTTCTATTTAATTTGGACTACTTTGTGAAGTTATTGTTAATCAATCAGAACTTTTGTTTATTAAATGAGTATTGATGCAAAGTATCCCAAACACTATCTAATTTATTAAATGAGTATTGATTCATTAATATTTATTAAGTATCCCTAAAAATGCATTGATCCCAAACACCATCTAATTTATGAGATAAGTATCCCTAATTTTGGTCAAGTTTGTAAGCTATAAATTAGGAATTTTTATTAAGTTAGGATTAGTTCAGCTTAATTTGATAAAGATTAGTAAAAGTTTATTGAGCTACTTATTAGGTAGTGTTTGGGAGAGCTTCCTCACAATTAAAAGTCCTTCACTCAAAAGCATATTAAAGATTCACATTCTATGAAAGTAATTTTATTTAGAAAAAACGTTTGGTACATTCATATTCTAAATGACTTCTTAAATAAATAAAAAATATTTTAACTCATATTAATTAATATTTTTAAAATTATAATTGTACATGTGAGTTTTCCTGGCCCATATAAAAGCCTCGTCCCGACCGGACCGATCCAAAAAAGGTCCGAGATGATGATCCGGTCATTGAACCAACATTATAACACGACCAGCACGTCAGCCTTGTGGTTCGTCCCGAGATTCAACTATCAGGCCTATCTTATGGCCCGACCCGAAGAGCCTTCCAGAAGAAACTTGAAGATTCTAGAAGAGACTTGCAGCTCAAGATATTGGCATAGTATAGGGACAAAATAGCTGACGTGTAAAGTAAGGGCAAAATTCCAAAGTAGGAAAAGTTGCACTAATGGGCCAAGGGCCCATAGGGAAAATGTATATAATCCAATGAAGAGTAATGAGAAAAGGATCTTTTTGTGTTGTGTGCAAATATTGTATCTATACAATGGCGCCGTCTGTGGGAAATTAGGTCATTTCGCCGACCATCTTCCTACCTCAAAAAGCTGAGCAAAACCCAAATACCACCACCAGACTTTAAAAATCATCTTCTCCATTCAAACCCGACCATGCCGATAACGAGATCCCAGTCAGAGGTACAGATCCCCGGTGATAGACAACCCAGTGCCCCACCAACGATCGAGCACCTCCTGCAGCAGCTCGTTGAAGCGGAGAAGCGAAGCCAGGCCGCCGAAGCAAGAAGCCTGGCAGCGGAGAGAAGAAGCGAGGAGCTCTTGATAAGATTGAATCAGGCGACTACCCCTCTGGTAGTTCCCGATCAGTCACAGATCCAAGAACAAGCCGAACCACAAGAGGAGCACGATGAAACCTCTCACCAACAAGGCGAAACCCCGACAGCAGGCGAAGTTCCCGTCACCAACGAGCCTTTGACAGCACAAAAACTTCAGCAGATGATGGCAGAGTTCCAAAAGAAGGTCATGAAGGATCTGAGGACCCGATCTACCGATGGCCAGGCCCTCCAGGCCTCTGCTGACTCGGTTCAGTCGCCATTCCCTTTAGAAATCACCCGGGAACCCTTCCCTAAGAAGTTCGTCATGCCCAGATTCACTCCCTACGACGGAACGAAGGATCCCGAGGAACATATTTACCAGATCCACCAAAAAATGACCATGTATGCCGAGAACGAGGCCTTGATGTGCAAAGTATTCTCGACCAGTCTCGTAGACGTGCCACTCCTCTGGTTCCGGAAGCAGCCGCCAAGATCCATTGGCAGCTGGCAGCAGCTGGCCGACCTCTTCGCGGCCCAGTATTTCGGGAACAAGAAGCAAAAGAAGACCATCTCGAGCCTCTTTACCATGACTCAGGAAAAAGGAGAGTCCCTCAAGAGTTTCCTGTCCAGATTCAACGTCGAGTCATCTTCCATCAACAACTGCGACCAGCACTCGGCCGTGGAAGCCTTCAGGATGGCACTGATTCCGGGGACCAAGTTCTACCAGTCACTTGTGAAATGATCACCCTCGGGAATCGGAGAACTTAATTCTAGAGCTCAGGGTCACCTAAGGATCGAAGAGGATGAGGTAACTCGACAGAAGAGAGCGGCATTGGTCAATGTGGAAATCAGGTCGAAGGATAAGGTTTCACATACATCCCGATAGCCGATTAATCGCAAGCGCTCAAATCCCCCGATCCCCACTTCATCTCAGTTTCCTCCACAGCCCGAGAGACGTGTCAGGTTCAAGGAGAAGATCACCCCATTGAAAGTGACCCTTGCCAAGCTTTTCCAGGGAAACAAAGCCAAAGGGATCATCCAGACTCCTCCCCAAATCAGACAACCCCTCAACCAGAGGGATAGATCAAAGCACTGCGCCCTCCATAGTGATTTCGGCCATACAACGAATGATTCCTGGAATCTGAGGCGCCAGGTCGAGACAATGATAGCCCGGGGATAACTAAAGGACTATGTTCAGAGGGATGGTCCAAGAGCCCATCAACCCGCACAGAACAACCAACGGAATCAAGCCCCGGCTCACCCAGTCAGAATCATAAATATGATCCATGGAGGTCCCGACCTACGAGGCGACGAAGGGTCGAGACGATCACATATGAGAAGGGCACATCATATCAGCATGATAGCCGGGATAAACGAAGTCCACCATCGAACGAGGCAGTCTTAGATACTTTTCTCCCAGGATGATCTCCGAGATATCCAGGTCCCACACGACGATCCATTAGTCATCACTCTGATGGTCTCGGGATGTCTTGTCTGGAGGGTCATGGTTGATCCAGGAAGCAGTGCCAATATCATGACCAAGTGGGCTTTCGATAAATTGGAGATCGACCCGAGGGACATTTTGACTTTCCGGAATCCAATTATCGGGTTTGACGGAAAGCAAGTCGAACCCCTCGGGGAGATCAGCCTGCCCGTGTCAGCAGCCCAGAGAACTCTATCCGAGACCTTTGTAGTGGTGGACGTTAAGCCCTCTTACAATCTACTTATGGGAAGAGGATGGATTCACAGGATGCAAGGCGTACCATCAACTCTCCATCAAATGATGAGGTGTGTTGGGCCAAATGGTTACGACATAATTGATATCAAAGGGGATCAGGTAGCGGCCAAATAATGTTACGCCGTCACTATTAAAGGAATGAAGGATAAGCCTGATCGAAAGAGGTCCCGAGAAGAGAATCAGGATCTTGACCCACATCCCAAATAACAACTACAGGATGGGGAGTCGGGTCCCCCGATCATCGCGGAACCTCTGCAGCCGGTATCCGTAAGGCCCGACCAACCCGACAAGGTCACCTACGCAGGTACAAGCCTCACCACAAGTGAATTAAATGAACTGACAATATTCTTACAGGATAATCATGATGTCTTCGCGTGGGAACATACTGATATTCCCGGCATCGACCCCTCCATAGCTTGACACACATTACATGTCGATTTAAACGTAAGACATGTCCGACAAAAACAGAGGCGAATGGGAGGCCAAAGGAACCATATCATAGCTGACGAGGTGTCAAAATTACTGGAAGCCAGGTTCATCAGGGAAGTTCAGTATCCCGAGTGGTTAGCCAACGTGGTGGTTGAGCAGAAAAATAACGGGAAGTGGTGAGTCTGCGTCGACTTCACCGACCTAAACAAAGCCTGCCCGAAAGACAGCTTCCCCCTGCCCAAAATAGACCAAATGGTCGATGCTACTGCGGGCTACGAGAGACTAACTTTCCTGGATGCTTACTCGGGATACAACCAAATCCCAATGGACCCGACCGATGAGGAAAAGACCTCCTTCATTACCGAGACAGGTACTTATTGCTTTAAAGTTATGCCTTTCGGACTAAAAAATGCAGGAGCCACATTTCAGAGACTGGTGAACGGGATCCTTAAAGGGATGATGGGCACAGTGGTCGAGGCCTACATTGATGATACAGTAGTCAAAAGCAGAAAGAGAACTGACCACTTGGAGCATCTCCGAAAGTGTTCGACACCCTGAGGAAACATGGAATGAAACTTAATCCGGCCAAATTCTCCTTCGGAGTGTCTTCAGGTCAGTTCCTCGGGCACATTATCAATCGATCAGGCATACAGGCCAGCCCGACCCAAGTGAAGGCTCTACTCGAAACAAAAGAGCTAACCACTCACAAAGAAGTCCAGATTCTAACCAGAAGAGTTGTAGCTTTAAGCAGATTCATCGCAAGACTGATCGACATATGCCGACCCATTTTTCAGGCGATCAAAGCAAAGAAAGGAGAGGTATGGGGGCCCGAACAAACCAAAGCCCTATCCCGATTGAAAGAATACATGCTCAAGCCTTCCATTCTTGCGACGCCTGAGCCCGATGACGTCTTACTCTTGTATCTGGCAGTATAATCAATGTCAACGAGTGTTGTACTCATCAGAGAGGACGGGAACCTCCAGATGCCCATTTTCTCTACAAGTAAGGCGTTAGCCGATCTCGAGACTCGGTACAGCAAACAAGAAAAATTAGTTCTATCCCTGATAATTGCCAAACGATGTCTCAGGCATTACTTTGAAGCTCCCTAGATCATTGTCCCCACTACCACTCCTATTCGTCTGCTTATGGCGAAGCCCGATCTCTCCGGAAAGATCTCCAAATGGGCCATTGAGCTAAGCATTTATGATATAACCTACATTCCCAGAATCTCGATCAAGGGGCAGGCCGTGTCCGATTTCCTATTAGAAGGAGAAACCGAGGAAGCCGATCAACCCGTCGAGTTAGAAACTTGGAAATTATTCGTAGACGGATCGGTTAGCGCCAATGGAGCAGGCGTCGGGCTGGAAATCCATATTCCCGACGGAACTAAGTTACAGGCCTCGATGCAATTACAATTCTCAGCCACTAATAACGAGGCAGAGTACGAAGCAATCATATCGGGCCAGAGATTGGCCAGGAGCCTGTAAATACAATCCCTATCCGTATACAGTGACTCCCAGCTGATAGTCAGACAAATAATCGGAGAGTACGCAACCAGGGACCCCAAAATGGAATCTTACAAAGCATTAGTAGTCAAGGAGTCCGAAGGTTTTCAAAATTTAACATTCAGCCAAATCCCTCGGGAAGAAAACACATATGCTGATCACTTAGCTAATCAGGCATCTGCAGCCGGTGAGGATATGACCCGAGTAGTACTGACCGACTTCATCACTACACCAAGCATTCGAGAGCCCGATGAACTGATATGTCTAGTTCCCCGAGAGCCGAGCTGGATGGATCCCATAATCGACTACCTCAGTGTCGGGACGTTACCCACTGATAAGGCAGAGGCAAGGAAAATCGTAATGAAGTCAGCCAGGTACTCGATCATCCAGGGACAGCTCTACAGAAGATCTTTCTTGGGTCCATATCTGAGGTGCGTAACTCCTTCCGAGGCAGAGACAGTAATGCAAGAGATACATGCTGGAGCATGTGGAAACCACTCGGGAGCCCGGTCTCTTGCCCACAAAATCCTATCCCAGGGTTACTTTTGGCCCTACCTGTCCCGGGATGCAGAGGAATATGTGCGTAAATGCAAAGCATGTCAGATGCACGATGACGCTATACTTCAACCACCGGAATTATTGAACTCGACAATCGTTCCGCATCCTTTTGCCCGATGGGGGATGGACATAGTCGGACCACTCCCAAAAACCATCAGGTCAAATACCCATGTATTCCTGGCCACCGACTACTTCACCAAATGGGTCGAAGCCGAGGCCTATCCTTCTATAAAGGGCAGCCACGTACTCAAGTTCATATGGAATCACATCATCTGCAGGTTCGGGGTGCCTCGGACCATCATGATGGACAATGGCACAAATTTAGACTGTGAACTGGTCAGGTCGTTTCTGGCTGAGCATGGAATCAATCAGAATACCTCCTCGGTAGGATACCCACAAGCTAATGGACAAGAGGAAAGGACCAATCGTTCCATCTTCAACACTCTGGCAAAGAAACTTGAGAATGCCAAAGGGGCATGGTTGGACAAATTACTAGAGGTACTGTAGTCATATAGAACCACTCCCCGACAACCAACCGGTGAGACACCCTTCGCCATGGCATATGGGACAGAGGCCGTAATCCCGACAGAGTATGTCGTCCCGACATTGAGATCAGTGGCCTGGGACGAGAGAATAAATAGCCAGCGCTTGGCTCACGAGCTCGACTTGCTGGAAGAGAGGAGAGAAACTGCTGGGATAAGACTGGCAGCTTACCAACAGCGGGTCAGAAATCACTTCAATAAAAGGGTGAAAAGAAGAGGATTCCAAGTCGGGGACATGGTCCTTGGATGAAAGATCGGATACGTTGGCAAGCTCCAAGAGCCATGGGAAGGACCCTACACCGTCACTGAATTGATAGGGCGCGGGGCCTACAGACTACTCAGGAACTCTGATAACAGAAGGGAGCCCAACACACAGAATGCATCCCGACTTAAGAGGTATTATCCCTAGAAATACTTTGATTTAACCACTATAAAGAAAGGCCACTAGAGCCCAAAAGATTGCAATAGAAGTTCCATTTCTCATCTCGACGAGTATCGAAATCACCATGATAATATCAGTTTGAAAACCTAAGTGTTGCATCCTCTCCATGGGCCCAAAGTGCCCGAGAGATCTTCACAGACCCACCAGTGGTCGAGTTTTATAAAATATCAGTTTGAAAACCTAAGTGTCGAATCCTCTCCATGGGCCCAAAGTGCCCGAGAGATCTTCACAGACCCACCAGTGGTCGGGTTTTACAAAATATCAGTTTGAAAACCTAAGGGCCCGTTTGATTTATGGTCTGGTCTAGTTTTGTCTGGCTATTTTGGTTTTGTTTGGTCTTGTGTGGTTTTGTTTGGTTTTGTGTGGTTTTGTAAAGAGTAGTGGCCAGCGGGGCCCACCATGAATTATATATATATATATAGAAAGAGAGAGTAAAGAATAGTGGTCAGCGGGACCCAACATGAATTATATATATATATAGAAGGGTAATTTGCACTAACACCCCCTAAGGTTTGGTTTTGCTTGCCATGACACCCTAAATGACCAAAATACCCTTCATAAAATTCGAAAATATTAAAGATAATGTGAAATGACCTTTATGCCCCAACCCCAAATATATAAAATTTTGAAAAACATATATATAAATTCGAAAAAATATATAAAATTCAAAAAAATGTATAAAATTCGAAAACAAATATTTAAAATTTGAAAAAATATATAAAATTAGAATAAAATATATAAATTGAAAAAATATATATATAAATTGAAAAAATTATATATAAAATCAAAAAAATATATAAAATTCAAAAATATATATATAAATTGAAAAATATTTAAATTTGAATATATATATTTAAAAAAATATATAAAATTTGAAATATATATATAATTCGAATATATATATATATAATTTGAAAAATATATAAATTCGAATATATATATATTTCAAAAAAAATTCAAAAAATATATATTTTCAAAAACAAAATTCAAAAAATTATATAATTTCGAAAAACATATATAAATTTCAAAAAATATATAAAATTTGAAAAATATATATATAATTCGAAAATATATATATATAATTTGAAAAATATATATATTCGAAAATATACATATTTTTTGAAATGATTATATGTTTTTCGAAATTATATAATTTTTTGAATTTTGTTTTTGAAAATATATATATTTTGAATTTTTTTTTTTGAAATATATATATATTCGAATTTATATATTTTTCAAATTTTATATGTATATTTTCGAAATATATATATATTTCGAATTTATATGTTTTTGAAAATATATATAGATGCAAACCTCAGGGGGTGTTAGTGCAAATTATCCTTTATAGAAAGAGAGAGTAAAGAATAGTGGTCAGCGGGGTCCACCCTTCATTATATATATATATATATATATATATATATATATATAAAAAGAGAAAGAGAGAAAAGATGATGTGTAGTGGAATGCGGGGCCCACCTAGGAAAAACATTTTGTCTTAAATTGTAAAAACCAAAGTCCATTTGGTCTTTAAAAGAAAGCAAAAACAAGACAAGACAAAACCAACCTAAAAATCAAACAAGCCCTGGGTCCGTTTGGCAACCCGGTCTTGGTCTTGGTTTTGGTCTTGGTCTTTGATTTCAAGACCAAGACCATGTTTGGTTGGCCGGTTTTGCACTTGGTTTTGGACACCCTAAAACCTGGTTTTGGCCCACCATTTTTGACTTTTTTCTCTCTCTCTATATACATATATATATATGACCGAAAATATGAATTATTTTAAAAAAATTTTTATATTTTTCGGGAAAAAATTAATTTCCGGAAAAAAATTATTTTTTCGAAAATAATTATCTTTTTCGGAAAAAAAAAATTTTCGGAAAAAATCATATTTTCGGACAAAAATTAATTTTCTCCAAAAATTAATTTTTTCGAAAATAATTTTTTTTTCGGAAAAAAATTAATTTTTGGGAAAAAATTCTTTTCCGGAAAAAAATTATTAATTCGGGAAAAAAATTAATTTCCGGAAAAAAATTAATTTCCGGAAAAAAATTATTTTTCGAAAATAATTATTTTCCGGAAAATATTTATTTTTTTGGAAAATTTATTTTTTCGTCAAAAAATAAATTTTTGGAAAAAAATCATATTTTTGGGAAAAAATTAATTTTCGGAAAAAAATTATTTTCCGGAAAATATTTATTTTTTCGGGAAAAAATAAATTTTTGGAAAAAAATCATATTTTTGGGAAAAAATTAATTTTCGGAAAAAAATTAATTTTTCGAAAATAATTATTTTCCGGAAAATATTTATTTTTTCGTCAAAAAATAAATTTTTGGAAAAAAATCATATTTTTGGGCAAAAAATTATTTTTTCGAAAATAATTATTTTCCGGAAAATATTTATTTTTTCTTCAAAAAAATCATATTTTTGGGAAAAAATTAATTTTCAGAAAAAAATATTTTTTCGAAAAAAAATAATTTTTCGACAAAAATTATTTTTTTGAAAAAATTAATTATTTTTTTTTCCGAAAATTAATTATTTTTGAAAAAATTATTTTTTATATTTTTGGGAAAAATATTTTTTTCCCGAAAATTACTTTTTTTCCAATTTTATATATATATATTTTTCATATTTATATATTTTTAATACATATTAGTATATATATATATAATTATACCAAGACCAAGACCAAGACCGAAAGCAAAACCAACTCCTTACCAAACACTATATATTGGTTTTAGATTTACCTAAAACCACCCAAGACCAAAACCAAGACCAAAACCAAGTTCCCAAACGGACCCTAAGTGTCGAATCCTCTCCATGGGCCCAAAGTGCCCGAGAGGTCTTCACAGAGCCACCAGTGGTCGGGTTTTACAAAATATCAGTTTGAAAACCTAAGTGTTGCATCCTCTCCATGGGCCCAAAGTGCCCGGGAGATCTTCACAGACCCACCAGTGGTCGGGTTTTACAAAATATCAGTTTGAAAACCTAAGTGTTGCATCCTCTCCATGGGCCCAAAGTGCCCGAGAGATCCCACCAGTGGTCAGGTTTAAAAAAATATTAGTTTGAAAATCCAAGTGTTGCATCCTCTCCATGGGCCCAAAGTGCCCAAGAGATCTTCACAGACCCACCAGTGATTGAGTTTTACAAAATATCAGTTTCAAAAAACTAAGTGGTGAATCCTCTCCATGGGCCCAAAAGTGCCCGAGAGATGACCACAGGCCCGACTGCCGTCGTTCTTGTTAGCCCCAATTCAAAATCCCGACTGTTATTGTCTGATGTTATTGTTATTCTTACCAAGTCACAATTCAAAGTCCCGATTTTTATTATCGTATCAAAAAGAAACAAGTATGGATCACACAGATCCCAAACAAAATTTGAATAAATAGATTTATTTATATTAAGGGCCCCGATGGCCAAGGCTGATACAATGAAGCGGCGTTAGGTTGTTACAAACACAAGATAAAAGAAAAAAGAGGGGAAAGGGCAAAAAGCTAAAGGAAAAGCCCTATTCCACCACGGGAGGATCTCCATTACCACCTGAGCATTTGGTCCCGAGGGACTGTCCTTATGTGGCTTCAGGCTCATCCATACTAGAATGAGAAGGCGGAGCGGGCAAGTCGTCCTGAAGGAATTCGCCAAAGGCCAGGTCCTCGGGTTCGGGCTCAGGATCATCATACGGAGGCCCAACTCCTATGATGCGGTTAAGATCTTCAATAGTCGGGATCTCCCTGTCCTCTTTAGGCCTTTGAAGCTCCAATATGCAATCCCTCCAACCCTGCTCATAACGGTATTTGCAGGTCAGCTCGAAGCGAGATATCATCTGGTTACCACCTTTGTGGCACATCTCTACCCGAGATCTCTCCACGCCTAAGGCGTTCTCGACCTCGACCTTCTCCTCAAGCAACTGCCACCCCGAAGTCTTTAACTTCTCTACTTCTTCGGTGCGGCCTGCACTTGGAGAGTTAAAGCTTCCCGAGTCTGAGCCTCCCAATTATCCATTTGTTCAGCCTCCCGAGCCTTGCCCTCAAGTCCTGAGATCGTTGCCTTGGCAGCTGCGAGCTCTTCCTCAGCTGAAACAACCCTATATGTCAGGGACTGAATCTTGTCATTGGCCTTCTTGACCTGCTCCAGAGCCTTGGCACATCCAGCTTTATTGACTTGAGCCTCCCGAGTCAGGGCATTTATGACCCGAGCATCATCCCCAAGCTTGCAATTGTACGCTTGAGTAGTGTGAAACATCTGAAAAAAGAATGTTAGCACAGAAATGAAAGTTAAGCTAATATATATATATATATATATATATATATATATATATATATATTACCTTCATTGCAAGCTCGGGCCCATTCAAGGCTAAGCTCATCCTGTCATACCGCCCCATCGCCAACCTATCAGTCGGGGTCCATACCCCCAGGGCTATCTCCCGCAGGGCTTCGGAGTTCACGATCGTCTCATCCC
This sequence comes from Cornus suecica, assembly GCA_963922005.1. NCBI lineage: Eukaryota > Viridiplantae > Streptophyta > Magnoliopsida > Cornales > Cornaceae > Cornus > Cornus suecica. The sequence continues at coordinate 32,448,324 of OY998239.1, read as the reverse complement.
CCACAGACAGATATGGATGGCCCTTCCTAGTATCCAGCTTGAACCGGGGACCATGGGGAATATCTTTCCCACTTTCAGCAGCTCTCTCAATCTCCCTATGGTCTTGTTTCCTGACATAATGCGAGATAGCGGTGCGTAGTTTGGTAGGTCGGGATTGACCCTCTTCGTCAGAGTCTAACTCCCGAGCATCAGTGGGAGACCCCAGTGCCATACTCAGGTTTGAACCGGGCCTGACTAAAGGATCAGTCTGAGACGGATTCTGACCCAAACCTGTAGACCTCGGGACCAAGGCATGATCATTCTCGACCTCGACCGCCCCCGATGCAGCCGTTTGAGGGTTATAAGAAGGTGGAGGTGGGGGCGTGACCGGAGGGTGCTCTGCCGGAGGATGAGGGGGGGCGTGGCGGCTCGGCTTCTAGTGGGCCCCACTGATATACTGACTGAAGGGTTCTCAGGAACTGGAAGGACATCAACCCCACAAACAAAGGATGTGGAGCCGATGTCAGCTCGTTTAGCCTTCTTTATTGAAAGGTTGGGCATGGTAACCGCTTTCCTTTTCTGCTGGCCTCCCGACATATTTTTCTTGAGCTTTTTGGTTGCTGATGACTTGGAATTGAATTTCCTCTTCGATCCTGACGTAGTCGCGGCAGAACCCGAGGTGATCACTGGCACAGACATTCCCGATGTGAGCTCCTGCAATACAGATCCGGTCAGGCAATTCTGGCTATCCCTCAAATCCTGACTCCATACTCTGGTCTGCAACAGTTCAAATCGGGATCTTATATACCCGGCCTCCCTTTGCACCTCAGGAGCCTGAAGAAAACCCATCACTAGCATACCCAACTTATCATTACATAGATCGCAATGGCATGAGGCTCGGGTATGAAAACTCTTAAACTCGGGAAGTCGGGTCGGTTGGAAAACATGGCTGACAGGTATGTTTATGGCATCGGGATGCCTCCACCGACCACTCACTACTATCATCCTCTCTTTCCATCCCTTATTGGAGGTCGGGACGTTGTCACACATTTTTCTCTTAACATACGAGGTCAGGTTGTACCGACCCCTATTATCCTTCTGTTCCTGGAGTTTTTACGAGAACAAAAGCTCGGCCAAACCTAAGTCTAGGTTCAATTTTTTGTTGATCAGTAGGATCATGGCCAAGATCCTATAGAAATTGGGACCAACTTGAAGGGGGGCCAGACCCAAAGTCGCCAATGCCAAGAGGAAGAAAGGATGAATTGGAAACTTTAGTATGGCAAGGTGGAATGAGGAGATCAATATCTCCCCGCCCTTCATCCCCTCACCAATCCTAAAGTCTTTATCCCGAGGATAATGTCTAACCTTCACCCCTTCGGGAACCCCGAGGGTCTTAAGTTGAGCGTCTTTCCTGTATTTGGCTGAGAGAGGGTCAGTACAAAAATTCTCCTCCTCCTCAGCATCCTGATCCTGATCAATCCTAGCATCACCCTCTACAACTCGACCCCCAGCGTCCTGAGTAACTTCTGGTGGACTAGACCTAGTGACTCGGGTAACCTCTACGGACGGGGTGCTTACTGAGGCTTCAGGATCAGTAATGGTCAAATCGGCGTCTGTCAGTTGCAGGTCACTAACCGACCTAGTGTCATCACTCCCCGACATATTTGATGAAAGGTAGAAAATTGAGAAGAATAACTTACAAAAAGGTAAAGAAGATACCAGCAGTTCCCCCTTTGTGTTTTTTCTTCGGCGAATGATTTGCAGAAACCGGCAGCTGTACCAACAGACAAAGATGGGTGCGTCCGGTCAAACACTTTGCAGCAGGGCTCAAAACACTCCACACAGTGAAGTACTCAACCACGATCACTGGGACTCGCAGAAATTGGTGAGACAAACTGGAGATTATGTGGATTTGAGAATGGATTTGAATTTGCAGAGAATGCTTGAGGATATGGCTGAGAGAAAGGATGAAGGAGGAACAGTCCTAAAATAATGCAAGTGTGGCGTATATGAAAGATATACAGGTTATATAGGCATGACGTTTCAGCTGCCCGGGTCGGGGCACCGGACCGACATGACCCGGCACATCTCACGCATACCTATGCCATCTCAGCCATAAGTTCAAAATTGCAATGATGGCGACAGCTGTAGCATTTAAAGTGTCTCCGCATCATCAGGCACGCGTCTCGCGCACCAAACTTCAAAGGCTTTTTTTTTTATGGGCCTTATGATTCTTTCATCTAATGGGTCTGTTCAAAGAAGGCCCATGAGCTAAAAGAGGGTCTGTGTACATAAGAGTTTTCCCGGCCCATATAAAAGCCTCGTCCCGACCGGATCGATCCAAAAAAGGTCCGAGATGATGATCCGGTCATTGAACCAACATCATAACCCGACCAACACGTCAGCCTTGTGGTTCGTCCCGAGATTCAACTACCAGACCTATCTTATGGCCCGACCCGAAGAGCCTTCCAGAAGAAACTCAAAGATTCTATAAGAGACTTGTAGCTCAAGATATTGGTATAGTATAGGGACAAAATAGATGACGTGTAAAGTATGGGCAAAATTCCAAAGTAGGAAAAGTTGCCCTAATGGACCAAGGGCCCATAGGGAAAATATATATAATCCAATGAAGAGTAATGAGAAAAGGATATTTTTGTGTTGTGCAAATATTGTATCTACAATAATATTATCCCCCAGATTTGTTGAACTCTCCTTTCATACGGTTATAAAAAATATATCTATATACACATACATATTCTTACACATAGGTATAAATACAAACATAAGGATATCACTACATTAGTACCTTCATTGTTAGGAATTAATTCTCATATCACACTTGGGAATTAATCTCGCTCAAGATCATCGACATCTGTCTTTACTCACAATCACACAAATAACACACAATATTTAACGTGGTTCAACCCCTACGTTGGCCTACGTCCACGGAGAGAAAGAATATTTATTATGAAGATATTACATATGTGAACAATATAGTACCCTCACTCGGTGCTCACATCACCCTCACACCATCTTCCTCTCCTATTTTCCTCACATCTCTTCTTTAAGTCTCAACACAAATCCTATGTACATATTTATAGAGTTAAACCCATTTCCTTATTGAATAAGAAAAACTCAATTTTTTGTTGGACGGAGAATAAAACTCTCTAACAAAAAAATTATTTTACAATATAACTCTAAATAGGAAACCTAATTACAATAAATTTTGAAACACTATCCTGACATTCATTTCAACTTTCCAACAATCAATCAGTTTTCACCACTTCAATAAATATCTATACATATTGCGTATTTCCTAAAATCAAGCACATTCTTAAGTATCATGACAATAGAAGATTCTACAGTCCTACCCAATATAAAATCCTACAGTCCTACCCGCACCTTTTCTTATTAGCAGATTGATTAGATAAGGAAATAATCAAACATATTAGAACCGAGGAAAAATATATATATTAATACCATGTATGAGTCTCATTTTTCAGTTAAAGATAACACATACGTATAATTGCTACAACAACACATGAAGGCAGTGTATTTGCGAATGATTTTATTAACAGCGATTGTGGCCGTTATTCACCATTAATCTCACCACAGCCGGCAAGCAATGATCTAAAACTAAGATAGAGAAAAGGACATGAACTAGCGTGGTTGTAATAAACTAATGGGTAAAGTGCATTATACACCCTGAACTTTACTCTCCCTCTCAAGAAACCCCCTAAATTATAATTTATGCAATTAACTCCCTAAACTATCACATTTTGTTACAAAATGCCCCATGTTTTTTCATAAATGACAAAAATACACTTTCTTATTTAATTTTACTTAATGCATTTTCTCTTTAATATAGATTTTAAAATATTTATTAAAAATTAGTTAATTAATGCTTTTAAGTTGTTTAAAAAAATTAAGTAAAATTTTTAAAATTAATTAAGTAATTACTCTATCCTATTTATATATATAACATGATAAAAAGTATTTATAATTTATGTTATTAGTAAATTTATTTTCAATACATCTTATGAAAAGAAAATTTTGAGCATAAAAAAAATTAGAACTTAGAATAACAATTTTTATTGTTTAAATTAAAGTAATTATAATAACATATTAAATACTTCAAGTATAAAAAAGCTACAAAAAATAATTCTATTTTTTTTCATTTAAGAAAATATTAACTCTAATACAATGAAGTGAATGATTAATTTATACTATAGATAATAATAAAGATTATTAATATAATTTAAAGAATGACAAATTGAGCATAGAGGGTAAAAATATCTTTTAGAATGAAATTGTTGTTAATTGCAACAAATTGATAGTTCAAATGGGTTACTATTACAAGGGGATTTGTTGCAAAAAGGGCAATAATTCAAGGTTTTTTTTCTTGTACTTTACCCTAAACTAATAAATAAAGGTTAATAAAGACCATGTAATCAATTTATAGAGATGAAATTGTAATCTTACTAGATTTCAATTACAAATAAGCACACATTTAGGAACGTTAAATTTAGAAGGAAGTATTTGTTACTTGGACTTTTCAAGACTCCCACTTCTTTACGCAATCCATTTGATATATGCCATCAAACACTGATTTTTATTTTAAAATGCCTTTTTGGGCTTGGAAGCCCATTTGGAAGGTCCAAAAGCTCCCTCAAACAGACCCATAATTTAGTCACCTATAGGATAAACAAGTTTAGGTGAACAAAATTTGAGGTCTCATTAGCTAGAATCAAAATTACTTCTGACTAAAATATGGTCACCTCCATGTCACACGTGTCACTGAAATTAATTTACCCTACTCATATTGGTTTCCAATTTTTCAGGGGAAATATAAAAGGTTATTAATTATGTAAAACTGTGCTCACCTACTATAAAGACCAAAAATATAGGCCCGCAAATAGGCAGACCCATTGAAGAATGCCGAAGTCATCAACGCCCAAGCCCACTTCTTAAAGCCCAGCCTACCAAAATGATCATTCTAGAATTCCTTTGTGAACAAGTTGATATCCCAATTTATTAGGGATATATAAAGGTAAATATGTGATGTAAATTAGATCCCTACAATCAAGGGATCTGATCGTAATCTAGATGGGCCAAAAAACCCATCTAAACTTTGTATAAATATGGATATGGGAGCCTCAATAAAGGCATTCTGAGCGTAGCCAAAAAGGTGCACTTACAGTTTGGCGCCTTCTGTGGGAATCGGCGATTCTCTCTATACACTTTTTTTCTTTATACATACTTTTATTGAGAAATGCACTTTGGAAGAGTTAAGAATAGCGGTAACCAGGTCTTCCAGAGCCGCTGAAGGTAGCACTATCCCAAAAGCCCAGATTCAGCAGATCATACAGCGACTGGAAGCGGTAGAGAAGAAGAACGAGGCCCTCGAATAACAAAATGCTAACCTACGCCAACAAATAGCCCAGATGCCAGTACCATTCGATGCAGCCAATGGTGCCAACAACGAAGGCGGTGAGGTAGATCCCCCGGGACATCAAGATGATGATCTGAACAGGTGAGAAGGAACCGGAAGCAAAATGTTTGATGATTATGAGGAAATCCCCGTGCCAACAACGAAGGGATTGTCGAACCATCGGCCTCCAACCATGAAAGATATAGAGGAAATGGCTGCGAGGATCTAGAAACAAGTGCTCGAAGGCTTGAAAACACAAACTACCATGAAGGATCTGGCAGCCCATACCGCAACAGACATGATCCGATCGCCTTTCACTGATGAAATTGATCAAGCTGATTTTTTGAAGAAGTTCATCCTCCCAGCCTTCACGCTATATGATAGGAATAATGGATCTGCTCGATCACATCTACCAATTCCGGCAAAAGATGACCGCTTACGAGAAGGATGAAGCCCTTCTCTGTAACATATTCCCTACCAACCTGACCGAGGCAACATTACTATGGTTCAGAAAGTAGCCGTCAGGGTCGATCAACAGCTGGAATAGGCTGTGTAAAATCTTCATAGCTCAGTACTACGGCAATCAGAGGCATAAGAAAACCATTTCCAATCTATTTACAATGACGCGTGAGAAATAAGAGACTCTTCAGAGCTTCTTGTCCAGGTTCAATAGGGAGATATCTGTCGTCGACAAGTGTGACCCGTTGTTAGCAGTGGAAGCATATTTAATTTATTTCTTTATTTTATCAATTAACATATTTATTTATTTTCAATTAATCATTTAATTATAGTGTTTTCATCCCCTTTCAATTTAAATACATTAAAATAAATTTCCAAGCCATCGAAATTTCCAAATAAACACAACTATAATTTCACACGCCCCACAGAAGCGTGTACAAAATAGCAATCAACCAACACCGGTTCCCGAACCACAACCCCAAAAAATAGCCTTTTTGCACTGTTAATCCAATCGGACCCCACGATGCACCAAAATAATTGTCATGACACCTAGAACAACATACTAAAATACGATTAAAATCTTTACACGTTAAGGCACGTAAATCGACACAAAATAAAAAAATCAACTCACATTTTGAAAACGTGATCTATGCCAAACCGTTCAATGAAATTGTCCCAATTTCGAATTTGTTGTACATGCCACTGAAGCCCATCTACCTTCCAAATCAAATGCGAAACGGAGCAACGATCGCCGCTGAAACGACATCGCAAAACCCTAGCCGAACTGGCCCTGCCTCTGTCGCACGCGGCTGCAGCTAGGCCTCCACCATGCGACCCCTCCTCATGTGCGCCGCCACCCCCTGCATACACCATCGCCGCCCATGGAAATCGCGGTCAAGCCCTCAGTCACCAGTGACATCCTTCTCTCTAACGCGATTCTCTTCCTCCTATTCTTATCACTCTCACGACCTTTCTATCTCTGCCTAGCAATCTCCCTCCCTCTCTCTCTAATGTGGTGATGATACGAAGAAGAAGAGGTGCAGATCGGGGCTTTGGTGCGTGAGGAAGTGTGTTCGTGTATGTGTGTGTATATTATATATATATATATATATATATATATATATATATATATATATCTTTTAACTATATATCAGGCACATATATATACACATCTATAATACACAATAATAATACTAATAATCTCTAATAATAATTAATTAAATAAAATAAAATAAAAAATTACACCGGGCTTTACAACAACCATGAGTGGCTAAACGGGTATATAGGGTTTTTAACAAAACCCTAGCCAAGTAATGTAACTTTAATTTATTTCAATTATATTAGGGAAAACTGAAGGACACATTTGATTCAATATGAGATTCTTTATTTATTTTATGTCTTGTCTTAGCTTGAATGAATATTTAATCTTACTCAATCATAATTATTCAATATGGGCTAGAACTCGGATGCTTAATTCATGATTTTCTACACAATGGTGGTTATTACCATGCAATCTAGATTTAGACAGTCCATGCTAAGAGAAGATGATATAGGCATGCTTTTATTTAATATTTTAGGAGTAGTTGTAGAATAAATGCATGCACTGGTCATACTTTATTCGAAGATGGGTTATAGTCAAGTCGGATGAATTATTCTTTTTTTGGGATTAGGGTTTGCTAATGTTGCAACCCTATATCTAATTCACATATGATGGATCTCCCTTTACAATTGAATGAATATAAGTCTATATTATGCGGTTAGTGGTAACGTTAGAAATTCCCTAGAATCTATCTATATTATTTCTATCTCAAATATACCTTTATTTACTTTAAGTGTTTATTAGTTAATAATTAAAATCCAAATAAAATTATATTAGCAATTCAGAGTATTACTTTATTAGAATTTAGAGTACAACTTAGTCCTTGTGGATACGATATACCCTATAAAAAGTATACTATACTACAGTAAGATTCGTGCACTTGCGATAGGTAAAACTAGGTCACATCTAAAAATATTTACGTGCACTATTATTATCATTATTTCTTATCCTAGCCTAGTATCCTAAACCTATCGAGGTTTGGGAACCGATCAAGTTTTTGGCACCGTTGTCAGGGACTAACGGATATTCTGAATTTTAGTAATTTAGTTTTTTTGAATTGTTTTTACTTCATTTATTTTTATTTTCTTTTTTTTAAAGTTGAATTGTGTGTTTTGACGAGGTACACCGGAATAAGCGAAAGGAGAACCGGAGAAGCATGTGGCCACCATTTTACTGGACCGTTTGTGAGTTTTAAGTGTAATTAGCATTATTGCATAATTCTACTTTAATTTTTTTGCTTAATTTCTATTTCTTTTTCTTTTTATTGAAAAAAAAGAATTTTAAAAAAATAACCAATTTTCGTATATACTGTCAGAAAGTCGGATTTTAGCAAAAGAGGAGAGGTTTGTTAGTGGAAAAGGGCCACTGAACAAAACTCATTGTAAAACAGTGAGCCCAGGTGAATTTAGGCCGATACACATTGTTTCAAGCCTCAAAACAACAATTTTAGAACTCAAATTTCTCTTTTATTTTACTTATTTTTCTCTTTATTAGTAGCTTAGTCTAATGTATTATAATTTTATTTTTGAATATTTTATTGGTTGTATCATTGGTCGTGATGAACCGTCAAAAGAAATGCTCTCTTTGAATTATGAAATTGAAAGTGTTGTGCTTAATTCCTTAAAAAAAGAGAAAAATAATTCAATAGGAGAGAACCTAGTAATAGAAGACATGACTGACCATAAAATACAACCAATAATATGAAAATAATACTACGTTCCTTCAAGTGACACTTTCCCATCTGATATTGAGTTGCCAGGTGTTACGACAGCTTTTGAGATCGACTTGAACATAATTCGCGAGATATCTAAATTTCAAGTATATATAATGAAAATTCATATCTACATATTGATTTATTTCTACAAATTTGTTCAATCTCTAAAACAAATAGATTAACAGATGAATGACTTCGTTTACACCTTTTTCCTTTCTCTTTAGAAGGTAAGGCACGAAAGTGGTTTAGGAATTTAAATTCAGAGGTGAGAACAAGTTGAAAAACACTTCAACTAGAGTTCATAAGTAAATTATTTCCATTAAGTAAAACTTATGAGATACGTGATGCTATATTCAATTTTTCACAAAAAGAGGGAGAACAATTCCATTAGATGTGAGAACGGTATAATGAACTTTTGAAGGAGTGTCCGCACCATAAAATCCCAAAAACTGAATTGGTGCACATATTTTATAAAGGGCTTAATGAGTCTTCTAGACAAATTATAGATTGGGCATGTGGAGAACTATTTTTTCTTAAACCGGTTGATGAACTTTGGAAGTTGTTTAAGGATTTAAGTGAGAATTCCTATCAAAATTCGTCGTTGACTCGAGTTCCTACGATAATTCTTAGTAAGCATAAGGGATCTGAGGACGTGTACAAAAACATACCTACAAAAATTGACAAGATGGGCCAAAAGCCTAACCAATCCATGAATCTCACTAATTCTTCATCGATGAATATTTGTCCCATATATTCCAAATTCTTATACGCTACCAACAACTGTCCAATGGTGTACCAAAATAGTGAGGTAATACCAACGGGATTTAACACTACCTTTACCAATACAACCCATACTTCCTATTCTAATATATACAACTCAGGGTGGAACGATCATCCCATTAGCAATCATCAAGTAAATGTTCAATTTTACCCTTAACCATCTAATAAATTCCAATTTGAGGAATAAAATCAATGTTTTTCCCAAGAACCATTGAGTTTTGAAGATAAGATTTTAGCAGCCCTAGGGAATATTGAAGCAAACACTCGTGAGTGTGAGGAGATTACACACAAGGTAGACAATTCATATATATAATTGGACAATCAAGAATTTTATTCGTATGATATAAATTAACCTCAACATGAAGATTTTGTTCCGGATCTAATTTCAAGTTCACCTCCCTAGTCAAACAATTTTGAAGATAGAGTTTTGACTGTCCTTAGTACGTTAGAAGTTGAATCACAATTACTCTACTCTCATTCACAATCCCTTTGTAAGTTAGAAACCCAAGTAGGGCAACTAGCTAGTGCTTTAAATAGAAAAGAAGAGGAATGGTCACGTCAAGCGGTAGTTGATCCAATAAAGAGGAAACTAGTCCAATCAATATAACTTATGACGATGACGAGGATTATTACAATCAAATAGAAGAACAATTTGAGGTAAAGAATGCAATCTCACAAGAAGAGTGGACACAAATTACTCCCTTACCATAAAAGTCAATTGAGACATCATATGAATTTAGATAACCATTTCCCCGGCGTCTCGAGGACCAACTCCACAATAATAAATAAGGAAGGGAGGAATACTATGTAATTGAGGGGATATATGAGGTGATGGAGGACATATCACCTCGTACAGTTATATGACAATTATTATTTGCTTGATGTCATGTTCATTACTAAATATCCACAATGTGCATCGTTTAGGGACTCATTTCCCACACTTGAACCGACATTTAGTGGATGTGTAACGGAGAGAAAAGGTGTTGGATAGTACAATTAAATGCGGTCTTGCTAAAGACAGTAAAGATTGGTGTCGGTAATCGAGAATTGTATATTAATTAGATTTTTTGTTCTTTTTGCATGTTTTATGATTTATTTTATTTTGAGGAATGTTTTTAGGATTTGTTTGATAATTTTTGAGGTTGTAGAAGTTTAGATAGATTTTTCAATTTTTAAATTCTAACTTAAGATTCGTTTATTATAAAATTTTACACCCCTACGTTGAACTCCTATGCAGACATAATAATATAAGTTTGGGTGGTACATTTTCAAAAATAGTTTTCAAAAATATTTTATTATCTGTATATACTAATTATATATATACATACCTATGTATAATTTTTATATATCTATTTTATTTAATTTAAATTATCTAAATAAATATAAAACCAATTATTAATTTTTACACTTCTATACATATATTTATCTATACTAACTTCTTAAATATATACATATATAATATATAAGTATATATATGTATATCTATACTAACTTCTATACATATATTAATTATTTTTTCCATATATATATTTATGTATACTAACTTTTATATAATATATATGTATAATTTTACTATATATATATTTTTTACTTTATTTAAATTTAAATATAAAAAATATATAATAAATATAATAATATAAAAAAATATATAGTAATCATTTTTATTAATTTTATTAACTTATATAAATATATATGTATACTGAATTCTTATATATATTTTTTTGTATAATTTTACTATTTATACTAGTTAGGAATTTACAAAAATAGAAAAATAACGAAATTTGAAAAAAATTGGTACAGGAACTACCGAGTACTCTGTAGAATTCCCACTGAGTACTCGGTGGAAACTTGGAAAAATTTAAATTTTTATTTTCGGAAAAAATATATATATATAATTAATTATTTTATATTTTCTTTTCAAAATAGGATTTTGATTATATTAATTTAGTAACTATATATTTTTAGTAATTTTTATTTTAGGAAAAGAGAGTCTCGACAAGTTTCCATAAATACGAATTCATTTTCAACCTTGGAAACATTATGCATTAAAGCTTGTTTCCTTTTAAGAAATTTCCAATTTTACATCTTCTATTCCAGATATTTTTCCATAACTGAACCATTCCTCTCCTATAAGTGACATGGCTTTAGGTCTATAAATATAGGGTGTTCTCTATTCATTCCTTCACAACTCATTCAATATTTTTAGAGAAAGAGAGTGGTAGAAAGTTTTACTTCACACGCGAGTCTTAAGAGTTAGCAAGACACTATGGTTATTGAAAACGATATCGCGCCATAGTTCATGCTCTTTATTACTCAAAAATGGATTTTGGGTCTCTAGACCAGAATTGATTTATGATAGTATGGTGGAATATTGGCATAAAATTGAGTACAATACGGAGCCCATTGAGAAAAAAGAAGAAGAAAAAGACTCACACTTGTTATTTCCATACCTCATCATTGCTTTAATTGAGAACCAATTATTTGAGAAAGTTACTTTAAATGGGGGGGGGGGGGGGGGGGCGCGCTAAGGGAATGCCCGTTTCGAGCCCGAAAGTCTATAGATGTGGCTAAAGAGGAATAAACAAAATCCGTAGAAAAGGATTAGAAATTTTCTAGATTTCTCTCTTTACCTTTAACTATTTTTATTTTATTTTCACCAAATCCGTTTATGATTGGTTCTATCCATATTTTGCATTTATTTTATTTTATTTTTGTACAATTTTACTTTATAGGATTGTAGGCCCTTAAGGCCAAATCATGAGTACAATTATTAATAAAATTTCATTCCCTTGAAAATTTGTTGTCTATCTTTAATATTTCGGTTTATTAAATTATTATCTTTCCACTTGATATGATCTTGGGTATTGCATAGTGTTTGCTATGTTTTAATAGATCATTCACAACAAGTTTGGGGGAGAGATGTGCATTACCATGCAAGCAATCGGAATTACGCTTCAAGGGCGGTAACAATTTCTTCTTTATTTTATTTATATTCTTAGACCATGAGGACATGGTCTGCTTTAAGTTTTGGAGGGGAGAATTAGTTATTAGCTATGTTTTAAGGGTATGAGACAAATAAAAATATATATAATACTAAGAAAAATAAAAATATTGAAAAAAAATGAAAATATTATTAAGTTCTTCATTTTAAATATGTGATTAAGGTCAAGTATGAGTTGATTTTTGTACATGTTATGACTAGAAAGGTATTATGTATGCGATTACCCTACTCATGAGTACGTGATAGTTTGAGTAAGTTGATTCTTTAGATGTGGTCCACATGGGTGAATAGATCAGTGAAATTAAAACCGAGAAAGATAGTCTTAGCCTCTAAAGCACACACACACATTATTTATGGAAAACTAATTGATCTTTGACTATGTAGTTGAAAAAATAGCTTTGTAATCATGACAAGGGGAAAAGGGGAGTGTTATGAAGAAGTAGTATGGAGAAAAGAGAAACATTATTTCTATGAAAAATATAAAAAAATAAAAATGCAAAAAGCGGTTCTTCGATCTGAGTAACCGGGCCTCCTACCACAAAGTAGTAGAGTGTTCGCGTCAAAAGGAGAGAAAATTGATGAGCATAAACCACATGGAAGAAGCTCGGGTCCAGTTGGTTGGGACTAAAAATCCTCGCTGGAAAGTCTGGAGCTTAGAAAGACAAAAAGGGATAAAAATAAAAATAAAGATGTCTATATATTTATTATTATGACAAAGTTTAATAAATGAAGTAGGAGAAGGGAGATTCGTCTACCATAGAGAATGTCACAAAAATACGGAGAGCTATGTGGATCGGCTGTAGAGATTAATGAGTTTATTTCACCATTACGGGGACCATTGTTTTGAATCTAATTTTTTAAGGCGGTTATTTATGAGTGTGTGGGGGATAACTTGTATGCATTTTATTCTGAGGACATTATAACATTACATGATTTGTTGATTATTTGATTTTATGAGCGTACGAGAATGAATAATGAAAGAATTTATGGGTAGTATACTTAACCCTCACGAGACTTCACTCGTCCACTTGGTATTGTCGAGGGGTTTAAAAGGCTCGGTACATGTGCTAAGTGTAATCGTACACCTTCATGAAAGAAAAGGTTAGTTAGTTAGTTTAGATAGCTTAGGTAGTTAGATAGTTTAATTACTTGTACTAAAAACACGATTATCACTGATTTTCAAAAAAATTCTATTAAATTGATTACTAAGGGACTAGCAATGTTGAAGTTTGGGGGCTTGATAGGAGTCAAATATCGTACATTTAAGGCACCTAATTATACATTGTTATGTCTATGTTTATCATTATATTGATGCTTTTATACGGTTTGCGTGTTTTAAGACGTTTCAGGACTATGTCATGCAAAACGAGTTTAATTCGGTGAAATAACTGTATTTGTGACTCAAAATTATTCGAGAGCCGAAACCATGGATAAAAGACCTATGAAAGACCAAAAATAATTCAAGGATACAAAAAGAGTGAAGTGGAATGAAGCCGAGAAGAGAAACGGAGTAAAGAAAATAAAACATGAAAATACAAGGTGAAGAACTACCGAGTACTCGGTAGTGCCTTTACTAAGTACTCGGTGAGTGCGCTAGTGTGCGAACTTGTGCACTTAACCAAAAACGGCCAGAAAATTGTGCGAACTTGGCATGATTGCGCAGCCACCGAGTACTCGGTGGAACCTTCATCTAGCACTCAGTGAGCTAAATTCCAGAATTTAAAGCTACAACTTCAGTCTCATTCAAACCACCATAACCTGATGAAAGAATCATTAAATTGAGTAATTCAAAAGCCTAAACTTATCTCCATGAAGTCAGCTTTCCAACGCACTTTGAATCACTCAAACATTCCTCCCGTAACTCCAGATATGATTAAAATAGTGCAGCATGGTCGAAGCTGAAAATCAACTGCGGGTCGGTGCGATTTGGCCGACTTAAACTCTATGGGTGGACCCTGTTTGACTTGGTTTGCACTCCAATACACCTTGGGACATATTTTAGGCATATTATGATCAGATTTCACTTCATTCTCATCAATTCACAAAAGGAAAGGATTTACTTAAAGGAAAAACAATCCACATTTAGACAAGACTTGATCAACCTCTATAAATTAAATGGTTGGGTTCATAGTTTTGTATCTATCTATCTACCCTCTATATACTTCATCTTCCATCTTTTTAAGGGGAGATTTTAGATCAGAGATCAGACAATAAAGACACGGAATTGCGTGCCTCGACAAAGGAGAGTCAACGATCATGGAGGTGGTGTCCACATCAACAATGGAGATCACCACAACCATGAGCGACTAAACGGGTATCTAGGGGTTAAACCCTAGCCAAGTAATGTAACTTTTATTTATTTCAATTATATTAAGGGAAACTATAGGACACATATGTGATGATTGTATAGATGAGTGAACACGTTTGATTCAATATGAGATTATTTATTTATTCTATGTCTTGTCTTAGCTTGAATGAATATTTAATCTTACTCAATCATGATTATTCAATATGAGCTAGAACTCGGATGCTTAATTCATGATTTTCTACACAATAGTGGTTATTAACATGCAATCTAGATTTAGACAATCCACGCTAAGAGAAGATGATCTAGGCGTGTTTTTTATTTAATGTTTTAGGAGTAGTTGTAGAATAGATGCATGCACTAGTCATACTTTATTCGAAGATGGGTTGTAGCCAAGTCGGATGAATTGTTCTTTTTTTAGGATTACGATTTGTCAATGTTGCAATCATATATCTGATTCACATATGATGGATCGCCATATACAATTGAATGAATATAAGTCTATATTATGCGGTTAGTGGTAGCGTTAGAATTTCCCTAAAATCTATCCCTATTATTTCTATCTCAAATATATCTTTAATTGATTTATTTACTTTAATTATTTATTAGTTAATAATCAAAACCCAAATCAAATTATATTAGCAATTCAAGAGTATTACTTTATTAGAATTTAGAGTACAACTTAGTCCTTGTGGATACGATATACCCTATAAAAAGTATACTATACTACAATACGATTCGTGCACTTGCGATAGGTAAAACTAGGTCACATCTAAAATGGCTTACTTGCACTATTATCATTATTTATTATCCTAGCCTAGTATCCCAAACCTATCGAGGTTCAGGAACCGATCAACAAATTTAATAAAAAGTAAGAAGAAGGGAATTCCAAGTCGAAGACATGGTCCTCAGAAAGAAGATCGGGGTTGTCAAAAAGCTCCAAGAGAATTGGGAAGGACCTTACACGGTTACTGAAGTTATCGGGAGAGGAGCGTACCGCCTGAGAAACTATAAAGGCTACATGGAGCCTAACTCATAAAATATCTCCCGACTAAAGAGGTACTACCCATAGTTAAAATGCCTCTACTAGCTCTGTTTTCACGATTTCTCGATAAGATATACTATCTGAAGGCATGATATGCCAAGATCAATAAAATGAGTTGAAGCCTATTTATCATTTATTTTGAATTAAAATCTAAAAAATAAAATAGTTTCACAAATATCGTATTTCGAGAGGCATTCATGCCCGAAGCACATAAGTGAAATTCAAAATTTTCCTAAGTGTAAAATTGCTAGAGGCATTCATGCCTAAAGCACTTAAGTGAAATTCAATAATTACCTAAGTGTAAAATTACCAGAGGCACTCATGTTTGAAGCAATTTAGTGAAATTCAATCATTTCCTAATTGTAAACTTGCCAGAGGCATTCATGCCTGAAGCACTTAAGTGAAATTCAATAATTTCCTAAGTGTACAATTGCCGGAGGCACTCATGTCTGAAGCAATTAAGTGAAATTCAATAATTTCCTAAGTGTAAAATGGCCAGAGGCATTCATACCTGAAACACTTAAGTGAAATTCAATAATTTGCTAAGTGTAATATTGCCAAAGGCATTCATGCCTGAAGTACTTAAGCGAAAACTCAATAATTTCCTAAGTGCAAAATTATATGCAAAATTTAAACAAAAAACAAGGACAAAAACTTCCTTTCTCATTAAGGATCATAACATTTACATTCAAAGGAAAAATAGCCACTGACAATAGAATGAGCTAAGTCTAAAAGGGAGCACTGAACTCTGCCCCAATGGAGTCAACAATCTCACTAGGGGCAAAGTGATGTCTCCCAGCCATATGATTGGCAAGGTCAGCCAGGAGAGAGCCCTAGAGGAATTCCAGGAAGAGGGTCTCAGGAACACCGGGCTCAGGATCACTGTAAGGAGGTTTAACCCTGAGATAAGCATCCATGGCATCAGGGTCCCTGTAAGCTATTTTCTTTGGATCCTTACGAGAATTTTTGAAGCATTGGTGCCAGAATTGACCACAAAAATTATGGTTAATTTGCTCATAGCGGTTGTGTATAGCCAGCCCCCCAGCCTTACACATCTCCTAGAGGGAATTAGCAAGGGTTAGTTGATACTTGAGAATCTCACTCTCAACCTCAACTTTTTCCCTCTTATCCTTCTCAGTAGCTAACTCCTTCTCCAGCTCAATCACTCGAGAAGGGATCTCTCCTAACTGATTGGTCTGGATCCTCTCCTTCCCATTAGCTAGGACCAGAGCAGCCTTAAGGCGAGAAACCTCCTTAGCATATGACTCATGTGTCAGATACAGAGCATTAACACTGAAAAGTGCCTGAAGAAAACACAAGACAAATTCATCAGACCAATATAAATAGAAGGAATAAGAAGTTTAAAAGAAAAAGCAAAAAGCATACCTTCATCATCAGACCTGAAGTTTTGTCTGCCAAGTCTAGCCCATCTATTGACCTCTACATAACTAGGTCCTCGGAGGTCCAGATGGACTCAGCCCTAGCAGTTATCACTTATGTGGAAATGGGGCTGACTCCATCCAAGTCAGTAGTTGTTTTTCCCTTCTACTTTTTTTAGGCTCTCCCTTTAGCAGCAGGGTGAGTACGCCCCGAAGAAACCTGGATCATGGAGGGATGGGTGGTCTGAACCAAACCAGACCCGGTGCCCGGGAATTCAATAGTAACAGAGAGAGGAAGATTTATCTAAGGTGTAGGATGCACTGACCCGCCCGTATAAAGCTTAGGTATTTCTTCCACATCGTCATTCTGAATCTGAAGGCGAGCAAGACGAAACATGTTTACCGAGGCTCCCAGTTTAGATATATCCTGCAAGTTGGCATGAGTGAGAAGGTTAGTACAACTCCTACGGTCAGACCAAATTTTCTCATCCAACAACTTAATTCGTTGCCGAACATTTTTGGCATGAACTGTACTACTTTCAGTTCCAAAAAATCTATAAATATACTCTGCCCTATGGAGGTCACAACTAGAACATAGGAAAATCTCCTCATGCAAAAAGGTGAAAGGAGGAAGCTTGATCCGGTTGAAGGCAGAGGGAATAGGAAAAGGAGAGGAATGTTGATATGCTCAGTTTCCCTTTATACGGACCATCTTTTCCTTCTAGAATTTTTCAGTCTTCTCAATATCAGTTCAAGCATTTCTACCCTTAAAAGGGTAGAAGATATACCTCCCCTCACAATCGATCAAATCCTAGATCTTGTAGCAGAATAGGATATCATCCAGACCAAGGTGTAGTCCATGATCTCGATTAGCCAGAATCAACATAGAAATAATACGAAAGAATTTTGGGTTAACCTGAAGAGGGGCCAAACCCAGAGTAAAGAAAACAAAAGCAGAAGTACCGGCTACATTAGTTTAAGCAGGAAGATTGGAAGAGGTAGAACTGATCTCATTCTCAGGAACATCAATAGAGGGGGGCTCTCCACACATTCTTCCTCACCATACTCTCGAGGAATAAGATCGTTACCAGATCCAATGGCCCTCGAATTAGACATAGCGTTACAGGGGGAAAGAAGACTGAAAAATACTTACACAAAAAGAAATATTTGTATAAATTGATCACCGGAGAAATGACAGTTGAATTGCAACGAGATGAAGAGCAAACCCGTTGAAGAAAATACAAGGGGAAAGAAAATACTTATAAAGGGGTTTTTATAGAAGCATGGAGACACAATCAACCGACGCCATTAATGTTACTGGAGGCGTTGCAACTCCCACAGAGGGACAGGTACAGAGGATGAGGGAGGCAAGCCGTCATTTTGAAAATCAAAATCCACATACAACCCTAATCATCATTACCCTGATGTCAACCCACCAAGTTGTATATAGTTGTCAGCATAATCAATAATATTCGGGTTAGGCCCATAAGAAAAATGGGTCAAACCTGAAGGGGCTAGTGTAAAGACAAAAAATATAGGCCCGCAAATAGGTAAGCCCATTGAAGAATGCCGAAGTCATCAACACCTAAGCCCACTTCTTAAAGCCCAGCCCACTAAAATGATCATTTTAGAATTCCTTTATGAAAAAACTAGTATCCCAATTTATTAGGGATATATAGAGCTAAATATGTTATGTAAATCAAATCCCTACAATCAAGGGATCTGATCGTAATCTAGATGGATCAAAAAGCCCATCTAAACTTTGTATAAATATGGCCATGGGAGCCTCAATAAAGGCATTCTGAGTGTTGGCAAAAAAGTGTACTTACACCTACGAAGAAGAATTTTAGGAGGGACGGGATCATGATAAAGATCTAACTGAATTTTAGTATAAGAATAGCACATCACACTACAACAAATTAAGCAATTTACTACAAATTGTTTTGTAGCAAAATAACAATTTTTTGTGGCAAAAGACTTTTAGAGACAAAAAAAGAATTTGTCACCAATTTGTAGCAAGAAGTGGCGTAGCAAAAAGTCATTCGCTACAAATTTTGAATTTTGTAGCAAATGTAATTCTATTACTACCACTCAATTTTGTAGCAAATGGTAATATTTTTGCTACAAATTTTAAGTTATTTGCTACAAGATTAGCTTGTAGCAATTCACCTAAGAATGGTCTACAAAAATGCTGAATTATACTACAATACAATTTTGTAGTAAATATCTTGAATTCACAATAATAATAGTAATAGCATTAAATATATAAATAAATAAATTTGTTAACAATAAAAATCAGCTATAATAAAAAATAAAAGCAAATAAAACATATGGATCAACAATACAAAAGCAAAATATGGCACTCCAAACTTCAACTTTCATGTAAATTGCTAGTCAACACAACAATACTTAGCAAACATGTCAACTATTCATTATTCATCTCCCAGACTACTTGTCTATGCCCATACATAGTGAAGTATCTAATTTGTAAGTGTCAACAGTAGTACACAACAATATGATTTCAGAAAATTGCAAAGAATATTAAAAAATAAGAGTAGTGTACCACAATATTCAGATTAAACTCTCCTCAATATTTTGTTCAACCCTCTCCTCAATTCCATGTTCCGCCATGTCATCGAGCATTTAAATCCTCACCTCTAATTGTTTGACTCTTTCCATTGCCTCAGCATTAGTCCTTTCTACGTCCTCGGCCCTCTTATGAGCTGCATCCAGCTCTGCTCTCATGCATCGGCCTGCTGAAGTAGGTTTCATGCCATACCCGAGTCCACGACTGTAGTACAAATTGTCACCAAGAATTGCTTGGAATATATGGAAATCGTCACTCATGGTACCATCATTTGCTTCTGACTGCGTGACCATCTTTTCTTGTAATTCAAACCAACACTTCTATTAATGTGGCAGAATTTTATGGTTAAATTAATACCAAACATCCATTATCATCTCACAGACCTAAAACTACCAAGAAATTATCATATTTACATAAACAAGACTGATTTAAATGCCCTCACTCCATTTTAGTATCATTAAGGAAAAGTAAAAACATAAAAGCGACTAATGAGCTTTCAACATCGATACCAAAGCCAGAGTAGTAATGAAAATAAATGAGGAAGAAAGAGAACATAACATATACTGCACAATTAGAACAGTAGGGCTCCCTTGGGCTTATGTCTTTCTCCATCTTATACCCAAAATAAACACAAAGGAGTGGGATGCATGCAAACAACCTGTAGCTAGGTTTTAATTAACTAGGCCTCAACCCAATGAGATACTGCATTGAAGTTGGAGTCACATTGTTGACAATTGACTTATTGTGTGGATATTTTATCTTCAAAGTACTGTTGCTTTTGGGCATATTTCTCATTGTCTGGTATAAATAATTTATCTTATCCACAAGAACAGAAGGGGAAAAAAAGTAGCTTGAAAAATAGGAATTTCTTGTAAACTCAACTCATGTTTATGGTCCCAAACAGGAACTTCTTGTAAACTCATCTCATGGTTAAGTAAAAAAATTTCCTTAAATAGAAATAGTTGACCATATTTATAGCTATAAATTTCATCAGAGAATTCTTACATATAGCTTCTCAGCATCTGGATGTGTCCAACCCTTTCCTTCCCTATAGTGAGTTTCCTTGTACATACGAACGAAACTGACTCCACCAGTTCTCCCTTCATCGTGCTTAATCATTCAAGAAAATTTATTAGAAATAGATTTCACAGTTGAGTATTATGCTTATATTTTTAAGAATACAAACATCTATTTTTGCATATGCATATGAAAAAGCTTACTAATAAAAAAGTTACAGTAATTGAGATATATAAATGAGTTGTACATGAGACTACAGGATTTATAAGGAAGCCACATTCATATCAGTAAACCAGTCAAGTACAAGAACATGATAAAACCTTGAAAACAACACCTAAGCTACTGAAAACAGTAGTGGAAGTGGTTGCGCCTACTGTAGTGGAAGTGAATATGTCTACTGTAGTGGAAGTGACTGAGCCTTCCACAAGAACTGATTCAAATAATGTTTGTTGTAGTTGCAGCAAGAGATCGAGCACTGATTATTTAATAAAACAAGTGTGTGTTGTGTGTACATGTGTTGGTGTGTGCGCGTGCTATGGAATCAGTCATTTGATTTGATTTGGGAAGTAATATAACAATACATGTGCATATAAAAAAGCTCACTAACAACAAATTTAATCTCACCATCTCCTCGAGGTACCGAACAAAAGATTTTGAGCCCCCACAATGTGATATTTTATAATATTTTCGGTTTTTGCTATTTATTGCACTTCGTTTCTACATGGCAATATGAGAAAATTAATAAATAAATAGCATTCTGCTTATTTAAAAAAGATATTAAGAAAGTATGTTAGCAAGTATTTAGGAAATCATTGAATTAACAAACATACTATCTTTGAAAAAGTATATTTACCTTGAACTTTTTCGAGTTGAACCTATCACATAATATCTGCCAAACATCATGTGGAACACCATCATACGGATTCTGTATTCCCACCTCATGTGGTAGGAACTTAGCATAATGCAATTTAAGTCTATGCCTATAATCCCTCAATCAGCTCTTGATATGCATTTCCACAGCCTCCCTCACATGTTTGTCATTGATATCAACTTCAAATATGTCCTGAAACAAAAATTAGATTATGATGATTATCACTGTGTAGTATTTCAGACGAAACTGAGGATATCAGATTGATAACATCACTTAGTTTCATATGCATAACAATACAACTTTCAAGTTACTTTAATGCGCACCCCTATGGGTGTGGATTTTACTAACAAGGTTGCTTAGTCCACACATAACACTTTGACATTCACAAATGGGTAGTCATTGCAACATATGTAACATATATATATATATATATATATATATATATCCCACTTACATTCTGATTTACACAGTTCAGTTTCACATAAAAGACTTCTCTGTTTTCAAATTGCAAGGATTTAATAATGAAATAAACTATATATATATACAGCATACAGTATTCTCACCTCGAACAACCGGACCAGTCTCAGAAGCAATAGGAAAGACAATGAAGGTCCTATATGCTAGATTTCACATCAATAAATGTAAAAAACTAGACTATCTCTGAGAAGTCATAAACTACTTCATATGTAGTATTCTAACCTCCGTGAGATGGAACTGTGTTATAAGCAATAGGGTTAGATAGTGAAGAACCTGCATAAAAAATATCCTTATTTTTATCATTATTTGTAAGCATCCTTTTAATTTAACTACAATATTCTATGATTGATCTTTGTTCTTAGGCATCACATTATTGGAAATCATAAACTCTTTGAATGACAACAAAAACTCTCTCATGAACTCTAGAGAGATTCTGATGAATCTCCATGCCAGTGGACATGTGTCTCTTGCCATCCCAATTACCAAAGAGTATAGTGCAATCACCGCAATGAGTAAAATAATTATAAACTCAAATATGAAAAACAAATCTCTATTCATGAGTCCTCTAGAGCAAAACACATACTCGTGTATCATGTAGGAAAATCTTGGACAGTCCCCAAAACCACTTGAAAAAATCTGATATTTAAGTTTTCATTCACCATCCCCTAAGCTGTATTCTATAAAATCACAATATGGAACTCAAAACCTTAACAACTCATTAGCTAAACAAACCATCAACACTAGCTTGAGTACTGATCTCCGAAAAATATTATAAAGAGTGGATGAACTTATAGGTTGACAACTAATGAAAATAAAGACTGATGTTTGCCTTAAACATTGTATTGCCTCTTTAATAGGTAGAAGATATTGCTTTTCCAGAAGATTGCTTCTTGGAGTTTGGAGATTGCATAAAAAGAACCAGATAAAGAAGTTTTATAGGGTGAATGTAAAGTTTCCTTTTTAAATGTCAAAAATTCCTGTTAGAAGCGCAATAACTAATGTATAACCAAATAAGATTATAAACTGCCAAACTAAATATGAAGTAAGTAAGTCTTGTGCTACACCAACTAAGAAATTATTTCTACCTGATTTTTGACATTCTAAATCAGACTCATATGCTTCCTGACAAGAACAAGAACTACATACCCTGTAGTTAAAAAAAATTATTACAAAAAAAAAAAAGTAATCTCATCTCGAACAGCCGGACCAGTCTCAGAAGCAATAGGAATAGACAGTGAAGGTCCTATATGTCAGATTTCAAATAAATCAATGTGAAAAAATAGACTATCTAAGAAGTATTTAACTACTTCATATGTAGTACTCTAACCTCCACGAGATGGAACTGTGTTCGAAGCAATAAGGCTAGATAATGAAGACGAACTAGTCTCAAAAGTACCATAAACAAACCGTGAATCACTCTGCAATGCATCATGAGTGCTCAACCTATGTGTAAAGTGCGAAGATCCCAGAACTGTAGGTGGCATAGTAGGCCTGCCAAACCTACTAGTACTCCGTACACGACCCTAGACTGAAATTTGCATACATTCAAAAACCAATATTAAAAACAAAATAACATAATATAGATGAACGTGATTTGTTATCTAATTAAATTCAACTTCATAATTGAGAATTGAATAAAGGTAGAATTATTATCCTTTACCAAATTCTTATGAAAGTAGAAGAATCAAAATATTAATGCATATTTTGTTTAATTGAAAAGAAATATTTAAAATTCATGTAAAATTAGAACATATAATCGGGATATAATCTCATTTAGTAATGGCATAAAGCATTCCACTAATGCAGAGACGCATACCATATTGGTTCTTACTGTATTGCAACATTCAGCAGACATACTTTCTTACAAATATCAATAAGGATATATGAACATACAATTCTAACCTATATCGATGAAAAAAATTCAGAAGTAAATAAATCTAAACTCTTCAGAAGTTTACAATAGAGTTTGATGTTTCATTTTTGTCATAAAATCTGAAGCTACTTTCGATGTGTTGTTCACATTAACAGGTATGTTCTTCAGAAGTTTAATTTAATTCTAAAGTTTTAGCAGATGTATTTCAAAGGCCCATGTGGCGCAATGGTATTTTTTGACTCCTAAGAATTGTCAAAGTTCTAGTGTTTGAGTCATGAGGTGGCTTAGTGTCGTAGTGTCACTGAATCACAATTAAAACCAAAGGTGGCTTAGTGTCGTGATTGTTTCTTTAAGATGAATTAACTAAGGCACGAATTATGTCCATTATAGGTCAATGGTGATAATATATATATATATATACATATAGGAGGTAGATGATTACCTCGGTGTGTACATGACTAAAATTCATGGAGATGTGATTACAAATTTCATGAAATAATATTAATAGTGATAAACTAAAAACACAAATAAATAACGTTAGTGGCTCCCTCTTGTAGAAACACTTGGTACGTTTTTCTTTACTGCTTACTATATTTCTTTACTCCTTACTTTGAAGTTAAGGATATCCAAAACTTCCTATTCTTGACTTCAATAACACATCACATTTCATTAAAATCAATATATAAATTGAAGTTGAGTTACAACTACTCTACCACGTACATACATAAAGGAGGTAAAACACCAACTCCATACTACTATTATGCACTGGACTGCTCAAACTTCCATACTACTATTATGCGCACTGGACTACTCAAACTCCATAAAAAAGCAATGCTTTAATTATTTCAACACTTCCACCAAACCAATTAACTATGTATAAAATTAACTTGACTTCAAAGTTAAGCACACACACATCACTACTCATAATTGATGTAATGACCATCATGACTTGCATGACTTCAGTATTCCCTACCTCATAAACACACATATATGCTAACACAACTTTCCCTCTCTTTCTAGGCATCTTTAGTTTGTGTCCTCATTCTTCAACCACCATGCTTCTCTTCTTTCTCTTCCTTTCCCTTTCCTTTCACCCACAGACAGCGGTTTCCGGTCACTGCACCACCACCGCCGCCACAAAAACCTACGAAAAATGCATGACACTGCCTAGCCAACAAGCCTCTATTGCTTGGACTTTCCATCCCCATAATGCCACCCTTGACATGGTCTTCTTTGGAAATTTCATCTCCCCTTCTGGCTGGGTGGCATGGGGCATTAACCCTAACTCCCCAGAAATGACCGGAACGCGTGCCCTAATCGCCTTCCCGGACCCCAACTCCGGCCAACTAGTCCTACTACCCTACATTCTAGACCCCACTGTGAAGCTCCAAAAAACCCCACTCCTCTCCCAGCCCCTCGACATCCACCTCATCTCTTCCTCCGCCACCCTATACGGCGGTCGGATGGCCACGGTCCACAATGGCGCCAATATCCAAATCTACGCCACCCTAAAACTCGTCCCCAACAAAACCAAAATCCACCACATTTGGAACCGTGGCCTATACGTCCAAGGCTACTCCCCCACCATCCATCCAACAACGATCAACGACCTCTCCTCCATCGCCACCATCAATGTTCTTTCCGGCACAGCGTCTGCCGGACCAAACAACATCAAAACCCTAAAATCTGTGCATGGTATCATGAACGCCCTCTCATGGGGACTCCTCCTCCCCATTGGAGCTGCCATGGCGCGGTATCTCCGGCACATACAGTCACTAGGGCCTGCATGGTTTTACGCTCACGCAGCGATACAACTCTTCGCCTTCTGCTTAGGAACTGTAGGGTTTGCTATTGGTATCCGACTTGGGGAACTGTCGCCGGGAAGGGTTTACGGAATGCACCGGAAGCTAGGGTTTGCTGCATTTTGTTTGGGGAGTCTGCAGACATTGGCTTTGTTGTTTAGGCCGAAAACTACGAACAAGTTCAGGAAGTATTGGAAGTCATACCACCATTTTGTGGGGTATGCTTGTGTGGTGTTAGGGGTTGTGAATTGTTTCCAGGGTTTTGAGGTGATGGGAGAGAGTAGGTCTTATGCTAAGTTGGGGTACTGTTTGGGACTGTCCACATTGATTGGTGTTTGTTTAGCTTTGGAAGTGAATGCTTGGGTGATTTTCTGTAGGAAAGCCAAGGAAGAGAAGTTGAGAAGAGAGGGACTGATTGGTGGGGTTGATAAAGGAAGTGTGTCAAGTCATAGTTGAATCGCTTAATAGAGACAAATTATCTGAGTTGAAATGGATCTTTATGCTTCCATTTAATTAAATTTTGTGAGTCAATGCAATTTGTACACATTCAATGTGTCTGTGAGATATATATATAGGTATGTTTTATATACTCAAGGCCAGTTCAGGCTGTAGGTGGTGTTGGGTTCCTTTTCTTATGTTACCGGATTTTAAATTGAAATATGGTTTGCTACTTCATTATTGAGACATTGATACATATCAGAAGAATGTTTGTCAGCATCACATTTGGATTCTTTTGGTACAAATATTGTTTCACTTTCCTATGTGGGTAATTTGTCAAAAATGAATATGTTTTAAAATTATTTTTATATTGAGTGTAAATTGTCTAAGATTGTGAAAATTAAATAACTCAACTGATTTAACGCACCCATCACTCGTGACCATCTTTTCTGTCCAACGCGTAATCCAGTTTTAATTATTGGTAGTTTGAACTAGCTGGACACTGTTGATTTTAATATAGTGTTGGCCACTTTAAAGACTTCAAAGATTTAAATAACAAAATTTCACAAACTGCTTAAACTTTTAAATTACATGGGTTTATAATTTGTTTTCGTCACATGTAAAGGCCAGAAATTCAGACCCAATTTAGAGATAGGCCCAATAACAAATGGCAAGACTCTCAGTACTAAAACTCAACCCATCAAAAAGAATATTCTAGAGTTCCTTTGAGGGCAAGTTAGAATCTCAATTTGTATGGAATAATTGGGAAAATATGGATTGTAAATCAGATCCCTATAATTCGGGGATATGATCATAATCAAGATGGACCAAAAAGTCCATTTTCTCTTGTATAAATAAAGGTCATTAAGCCTCAATAATATTCATTCAAGTGTTAAGCAAAAAAGAACACTTACACTTTGGCACCGTCTGTGGGAAACGAGAGTTTCTTGATTTTCTTTCATAGTTTAACATTTTTCTTTGCTTAAAAACCTTGCGAAAGTAACCATGGTGGTAAAAACTAGGTTTTCCGCAGTAGCTGCCGGGGGCAACACTGCCCAAAACGCTCAGATCGAACAAATCATGCAGCGGCTGGAGGCGGTAGAGAAGAGGAATGAGGTTCTTGAATAACAGAATGCTGATCTACGTCAGCAGATAGCCCATATGCCAATACCAGGTTGTGCACCCAGTGGTGTTAACAACGAAGGTGGTGTGGCAGATCCCCTAGGGTAGTACAACGCCGATCTGAATGGATGATAAGGATCTGGAAGCAAGACGCTTAATGACCAGGAGGAGATCTCCGTTCCAGTTGTAAGGGATCACCCATTTAAGCAACCTCCAACCATGAAGGATTTGGAGGAGATGGTCATAAAAATCCAGAGGCAAGTGCTCGAAAGCATGAAGGCTCAGAACCCCACCATGAAGGACCTAGCAGCCCATGTCGCCACTGACATGATCAGTTCACCCTTCACAGACGTGATGGATCAGGCGAAGTATCCAAATAATTTTAGGGTTCCAACCTTTACCTTATATGACGGAATAAAAGATCCACTTGACCACATCAACCAATTCCAACATAAGATGATTGCTTGTTGTGGTTTAGGAAACAACCACCTGGATCAATCGATAGCTAGAACAAGTTGTGCGAAATTTTCATAGTCCAGTACTATGGCAACTAAAGGCACAAAAATATCATCTCCAGTCTGTTCACAATGACACGGGAAAAGGAAGAGACCCTCCAGAGCTTCTTGTCCAGATTCACAAGGGAGATGTCCTCCATTAACCAGTGCAACCAATTATCGGTGGTTGCAGTGTGTAGAATGGCATTGATACCCGATACCAAGTTTCACACATCCTTGGTGAAGCGGCCCCCCAGTAACATTGGGGAACTCAATTCTAGAACCAAGAGCTACCTCAGGATAGAGGAGAAAGAAGCAATTCGTCGGAAGAGGGCAACTATGGTTATTGTAGAAGCTCGTACAAACGACGGCCTCAAGGATTAGAAGTCAGCCCGTTCAGCACTTCACTCCTCTTCAAGCAAACCAGTGGAAAAGAAGCAAAGGGTGGAAGAGATGGTGATCCCACTCAGAACCAGCCTGGGTAAGCTATACCATGAGAAGAAAAGTAAATGAATTTTCAGACCCCCTCTGCCAATAAGGCAGCCTATGGAGCAGAGGGATATAACCAAAAATTATGTCTTCCAAATTGAGTATGGACACCATACCAACGACTGCAGAAACCTTCGCAGACAGGTGGAGGCAATGATAGCAAAAGGTGAAATGAATGACTACGTAGCAAAAGACCAAACTCGGATAGAGCAATAGGGGCAAACATCCTACACGAATGATTTGGCAGGACAACCGGTTCGAGTGATCCACATGGTCTAGGGAGGACACGTCACCGAGGAGACAGAAGGAAGCAAAAGGTCACAGATGCACGAGGCGCAAAAACTCAGAAGAATTGGCGAGGTGTTCCATACATCCAACATAAAGGAAGAGCCTCAGATAAGTTTTACTATGTATGACCTGAGGAACGTACAAGTTCCCTACGAAGACCCTCTGGTCATTTCACTTCTGGTGGCTAACTGCCTCGTCAAGAGGGTTATGGTAGACCCTAGCAACATCATAAATATCATGACTAAGTGGGCCTTCGACAAGGTCGGTGTAGATACAGATTAGATACACCCTACCAGAGTCCCCTTCGTCGGATTTGATGGGCGTCGGGTAGAACCAATTGGGGTCATCTAGTTGTCCATCTCAGCAACCCAAAGGACCCTAAAGGAAATCTTTATGGTGGTGGACGTCAAGTCATCTTACAATTTACTAATGGGAAGAGGATGGATACATCGGATGCAGGGAGTCCCCTCAACCCTGCATCAGGTTATGAGGTGTCTGGACCCAAATGGGATAGACGTGACAGACATACCATGGGATCAGGTAGCCACTAAAGAGTGCTATGCAGTCACTATGAAGAACCTGAGCAAGTGGACAAAGCCAGCAGAAGAAAGACAAGAGGGCCCCAAGTACAATGAGAAATAGCAATTACAGACTAACCCATTTGAAGAGGGTCAAGAGAGTTAGGTCACAACAGAGCCACTTCAGAAAGTGAACATTAGCCCATCTGGTGATGGAAAAACCACATTCATTGGCTCTACCCTCTCAACTGAAGAAAAGGTGCATCTGATCATATTATTACAAGACAATATGAATATATTTGTTTGGTCACACCTGGATATGCTAGGCATAAACCCATCGGTCACACAGCACAACCTCAACATTGATCCTGAAGCCCGACTAATAAAATAGAGGCAGTGGCACTTTGGAGTGGATAGAAACCAAATCATAGCTGATGAGGTGAGGAAATTACTAGAAGCAGGATTCATCAGGGAAGTCAGGCACCCTACCTGGCTCTCCAACGTAGTGGTTATCAAGAAGAAAAATGGAAAGTGGAGGGTGTGCATTGACTTCACCAATCTGAATAAAGCATGCTCAAATGATTGTTTTCCTCTGCCAAAAATAGACTAGATGATAGATACAAAAACAGGGTATGAGCAACTTTCATTCCTAGACGTCTACTCTGGATATAACCAGATCCCCATGAATCCTGTCGACGAGGAAAAGACATCCTTCATCACTAAGGAAGGTACGTTTTGTTACAAAGTAATGCCTTTTAGACTAAAAAATGCAGGTGCCACTTACCAGAGGCTGGTGAAAAGGGTCTTTGAGAGCTAGATGGGCCATACAGTAAAAGCCTACATCTACGACACTGTAGTCAAAAGTAAGATAAATGAGGACCACGTTAGCACCTGAAGGAATATTCCAAACAGCCAGGAGTTATGGGATGAGGCTCAAACCCTCAAAATGTTCATTCGGGGTTTCATTCGGGTAGTTTCTTGGACACATAGTGAACATAATAGGAATTAAATCAAGCCCGGCTCAGATCAATACATTAACGCACAGTGAAGAGCCCCAGAACCAGAAGGAAGTTCAGACCCTAACAGGAAGGGTAGCTGCACTAAGCAGGTTCGGTTCCAAAATCATGGACAAGTGCAGACCATTCTTCCAAGCAATCAGAGCGGGAAGAGGCCATATTTGGGGACCAGAGCAGGCCCAAGCTCTACAGAAGCTGAATGAGTGCTTATGAGTCCTCCAATACTAGTATCTCCAGAGCCAGTAGAAACGTTACATCTTTACCTTGTCGTATCAGCTACGTCAACAAGTGTCGTGCTAGTCAAAGAACAGAAGATACACCAGACCTTAGTATTCTACACTAATAATCTTTAATCGACCCTGAAACTCGGTACTCGGTTGCTGAGCGAGTCATCCTGTCACTAGTCAACACCAAAAGACAGCTCAGGCACTACCTTAAAACGCATTCAATCATTGTTCTAACAATATTCCCCATTAGAGCAATCATGTCCAAACAAGACTTGGCAAGGCGAATTACTAAATAGGCAATCGAGTCAGGTACTTTTGACATCACGTACGTGACAAGGACAACCATTAAGGGACAGGCACTTGCAGACATTCTCTTGGAAGCAGAACCAGAGGCGGTGCATCTAGAGTCAGATGAACCAGAGTAGAGTCTGTTCATTGATGGATCGGTTGAGGCGTCAGGGGCTGGCATCGGGCTAAAGGTTATAATTCCCAATGGCACTAAAATTCAACAATCAGTCCGTCTGGAGTTCTCAGCTTCAAATAGAAAACTGAAATATGAAACACTTTTAGCAGGCATCAGGTTGTGTCGGAGTCTCCAGATAAGATGTTTGAAAATATACAGCGACTCTCAGCTTGTTGTCAAACAAATCAATGGGGAATATGAAGCAGGAAAAAAAATGGAGCCATACAGAGCATTAACTCCGGAACACCTGAGCCACTTTGACCAATTCAGCCTCGAGCAGGTGCCCAGAGAAGAGAATGAAAATACAGATCGATTGGCCAACATGGCCTCATCCAATACCCAGGATCTGACAAGGGTAGCTCCAATAGATTACCTTGATACTCCAAGCATTCAGCATCCAAAGAACGTCTATATAATACCGTGGGAGCCTAGTTGGATGGACCCAATTATATCTTACCTGAGGGATAGGATCTTGCCCGAACTTAAGTTTAAAGCTCAAAATATTCGCATGAAGTCTGCCAGTTATTCCCTTATCAATGGACAGCTGTATCGAAAGTCCTTCGGGGGACCTTACCTTAAATGCCTCACCCCTTCAGAAGTTGGGGTGATTATGAAAGAGATCCATGAAGGAACATGTGGAAACCATTTAGGAGGTAGGTCCCTTGCTCACAAGGTACTGAATCAGGGTTATTTCTAGACCTATCTCTCTCTGGATAGTGAGGTTTTTGTTAAAAAATGCCACAAGTGCCAGATCCATGGGGATAACATCAATCCTCCACCCGAACTACTGAATCCCACATTCAATCCACACCTTTTTGCCTAGTGGGGGATTGATATTGTAGGACCACTGCCAATGGTGCTAAGAGAAGTTAATCAGGCACTCATTGTAATTGACTATTTCACCAAATGGGTAGAGGTAGAGGTAGAGTCCTACTCGATAATCACGCACAAGCATGTGATCAAATTCATCTAGATAAACATCATCTGCTGTTTCGGAGCACCTAGGGTAATTGTGATCGATAACAGAACAAATTTGGATAACAAGTGGACTAGGGCCCTCTGCGATCAGCATGACATACAGCTTAAAACATCCTTAGTCGGATACCTATAGGGCAATGGTTAGGCCAAAAGGTCTAATAGGACGATTCTGAACACTGAAGAAAAAGTTAGAAGCTGCGAAAAGACTCTGGCCTGACAAGTCTCATGAGGTCCTTTGGTCGTACAGAACCACTTCAAGAGTCCCAACTGGTGAGACC
The DNA here is from genome assembly GCA_963922005.1 of Cornus suecica. Taxonomy (NCBI): domain Eukaryota; kingdom Viridiplantae; phylum Streptophyta; class Magnoliopsida; order Cornales; family Cornaceae; genus Cornus; species Cornus suecica. The sequence continues at coordinate 32,416,194 of OY998239.1, read as the reverse complement.
CTTTTCTCCATGACATATGGAGCAGAAGCAATAATTCCAACAGAGCAGGTGGTTCCAACCATGAGGACGGAGGCTTACCAAGAGGATCAAAATAATCAGAATCTAGTACATGCTCTTAACACTCTGGAAGAAAAATGTGATAAGGTAGCCACTAGATTAGCTGAGTATTACCAAAGGGTTGGAAGGAGCTACAACCAGAAGGTAAAAAGATGGGAGTTCCAGGTCAGAGACATAGTCCTCAAGAAGAAGATCAAACTCGTTAGCAAGCTTAGAGAAAACTGGGAAGAGCCCCTATAAGAAACTCTGTGAAGAGATTTTCAGCTAGAATAGCTTCAAGACTCCTATTGGGGGGTTCACCCCTAGATGAGCATCCATAGCCTCAGGGTTTTTATACTTCCTCTTCTTAGGCTCTTTTAAGGTAGTGAGGAAGCCACTACGCCAAAACTCACCCCCAACATTGTTGTTAATGATCTCATAGCGCGCATGCATGTCCAGTCCCCCTGCCTTACAGATCTCCAATTGAGAGTGGGAAAGGGTCAGCCGATATCTGAGGTCCTCATTCTCAGCATCTGTCTTGGCCTTGCCCTCCTTCATAGATGTCAATTCCTCCTTCATGGCAGCGACCTGATTGGTCAGGATCTCTTCTCTGCCATCTACCAGAGTCATAACAACTTTGAGACGAGCCACTTCATCACCGTGAGACTCTTGTGTTAAGCACAGAGCACTCACATTGTAAAATGCCTGAATAAAACACAAGGTGGAAAATGTTAGAGGCAACATAGACAATATGTAAATAAAAAACATGTAAGTATGGGAAAATACATACCCTAATAATCGTGCCCATGAAATGTTTGGGCAGAGCTGGACTGATGCAAGTCAATCGCGGTTAAAAATAATGGTTAAGAATGGCCCCTTATGAAGACAAAGTTTTACCTATCGCAAGTACAGGAGTTGTATTGTAGTACAGTTCGGTTTGAGAAAGGTTATCAAACCCAAGGGACTAAGTCGTATTCTGAACTCTCGTAAAGTAATACTCTTGAATTGCTATAAAAGTATGGTTTATTGTTTGTGATTTCTAAACTAGTTAACTAATAAAGCAAATAGAGATAGATTAAAACAAGAACAATAGAAATAAAAACTATGGTTTCCTTACTCCACCACTAACCGTATAATCTAGCTATCTACTTGCTCAATTGCAAGAGGGCGATCCAGCATCGTGAATCAGATCCTACCACAAATAGTAGAATACGTCCCAAAAATGATACTATCCACCGGATTCGCTACAATCTATCTCCAGACAGAGTATGACTAGTACATGTCATCTACTTTACTCTAATCTATTCCTACAACATAAAATTAAACTAAAGCATGTCTATATCACCTCGCTGAGGCATGGCCTATGTAAACCTCGAGTTTCAAGTGTTAAGCACCAATGTGTAGAAAATCATGATATGTTTATGATAACATGATTGGGTGAGATAATGCATTCATTCAATCTAAGACAAAAATTAGAATAAATATAAAATCTCATATCACGAATAACTATGACCTCTATTCTATACAATCATCATAGTGTGGTCACAAATTCCCCTCGTTACAATTGAAACAAATAAATAAACTACATTACTTGGCTAAGGTTTTGCTAGAAAACCCTAGATATCGGCTTAGTTACTCATGATGGAAGGAGACTACATCGTTGATGTAGAAATTTCATCCATGATCTTCCTCTCTGGATCTCTAGGTCTTGAATGACTCTTGATAGGTGTCAAATATTAGTCATTTTAACCCCTTAACTCACTATTGTTACGTTATTTCATTCCATTATTTGGTATTTTCCTGTTGTCTGCGTGTTAAAGCATGTTTCAGGAGCTTCATGAAGAAATGGAGCTAACTTCGGTGAATTAACTGAAGAGTGTGTTCTTTCTATCCAAGAGGAGAGTTAAAGAGATAGTCCGAGACAAAAATGGCTTCCGGAGGGCAAAAATGGCATTTTCAAAAGCCGTCATCTTCAGCAAAAAGTATCGTGGGTTTGAGACAGACATTTTGGCACATTCACGGAGAAAAGTGGTTTTCCATAAAAACCCTACGCTTGTGCCTACCCTTCCAGTGCCAAAAAATGGCTAGAACAACAAAATCTACGCGTGGACCTACGCTTGAAGCGTAGGCCAACTACGCTTGAAGCGTAGCCTCCAAGTGTAAGTGCGGCAACTTTGAGGATTTTTGCGTGGTTTTTCCTATTTCACTACAGGCTTAATTGAAACACATGTCCACTACTCCAGACCTCTGTATATATGTATCTACACTTATATTTAGGGTTTTGATGAGTTTTGAAAGTGAAAAGACTAAAAATGGCATCTATATTTTATTACCTATATATACAAGACCATACATCAAAGTTAGGTCTGTTGAGTTGGAGAATTCAAACGTGAGTTTTTGGAGGATGTTCATTCATTCAGATTTGTTGTTATTGAAAGCCAAATTCAAACCTAGAGATCCGAAGAAGAAGACTATGGAGAACGGTTCTACATCAACGATGCAATCACCTTCTACCATGGCCAACTAACTTGGTATCTAGGATTTTCTAGCAAAACCATAGCCAAGTAATGTAGTTCTTTTAATTTTTTTTTAACTGTAAACGAGGGGAAACTGTGACTATAATGTGATGATTGTAGTAGTTAAGAGACCGTACTGATTTGCAATATAAAATTATATGTTTGTTCTAAATTCTTGTCTTAGATGGAATGAATATATTATTTTGAACAACTATGATTATTCACTATGGGCTGGAACTCAGATGCTTAATTATGGTTTTCTAAACAATGGTGGTAATGAAACTTGAAACCCTCGGTTGACACAGGTCGTACCTTGGCGATATAATATAGACATGCTTTAGTTTATTTTCATGCAGTAGGAGTAGATTAGAGTAATATAATTGGCATGTACTAGTTAGGTCAATCATGAGATGGGTTGTCGCGATCCGGTTGATGGTACTCCTTTTTGGGGTCGTATTTAGCTATTTGTGATACGACCTGATTCACAGTTATGGATCGCCCTCTTACAGTTGAAACAATAATGAACTATATTATGCGGTTAGTGGTGGAGTGATGAAAATCCTAGTTTTCTCTCTCATCTGAATCACCACCAATTTACTTGCTTTTTAGATAATTATTAGTTAAAATAGATAATTTGGTCTTTGACCACCCAAAGCAAACAACTTTCAGAAATATAATTCCGTGTTTTTGAATTGCTAAAGTGAACAATCTCAGTCTCTGTGGGATCGATATCCTTTACTCAAGCCATTTTCTATTCTATAATTGATATGTGCACTTGTGTAGGGTAAAACCTAGAGTCGTTAAGATGTTACTTTTAACCACATATTTTCGCACACCTGACGGTCACATCAAGTTTTTGGCGCCGTTGCCGGAAACTAAGCATTGTTCAATAGCTTTAGTAGTTTATTTACATTGCGTTATTGTATTGTATTTAAAGTTGGATTTTTTATGTTTTTGCGAGGTACTCTGAGAAGCACAAAGGGATTTGGCGGAGCAGTGAAAGTTGCATTGTTGGACCTCTTGTGAGTTTTAGTTTATCTTAATTTTGAAAATAATTTTAGCTTTATTTATGTTAATAGTTAGAAGAGTTTAGAAGTAGTTAGTTTTATTTTCTGAAAATAAAAAAAGAAGAAAAAAGAAAACTGTGACTTTGTGATTATCAGAAGAAATAAAATTGGATTTAGAGTGAGCAAAGTGCCAATCTACCAAGGACACCAGCCACATCTTTGAAAGGATATTGCGCACCGGATGCGTATGATTCCTATGCTGATTTCCTAGAAGAAGAAGGCGTGAAACACTTCGAGATCAAGTCAAGCGTTATCAATATGCTTCCAAAAATTTCTAACCTTAGGATAGAGGACCCATGCCAGCATTTTAATGATTTCTTAAAGGTTGCCTCGACTGTTAGGTATGATAATCTATCTAAGAATGATTTGCGAGTGCGTCTATTTCCTTGGTCATTGAGATAAAAAGCTAAAAGATGGTACGTCAAATTGGATAAGGCAATTAAAACTGATTGGGAAGCCCTTAAAAAAGAATTCATAGAAAAACATTATCCCATAGGAAAGACCTCAGAAGCCCAGGATGCGATCAAAAGTTTTAGAGAGTTACCTGGTGAGAAGTTTCATGGTGCTTGGGAGAGATATAGTGAAATCTTGTATAAGTGTCCCCACCATAGGTTATTTGAGCAGGATATAGCTACGAATTTTTACATGGGACTTGGAGATGCACATAAAACTTTGATAGATGAATCAACACAAGGTTAATTTATCCTGAAGTCGGCAAAGAACTCTTAGATTTGTTTGATAATATTAGTGAGAATACAATTCAATTTGAATCTGAGTTGCGGGCTAGAGAGGGACATGAGAGAGGATCCAGCAAAGCATTTGTCATAGAAGGAAGGTCGGATGAGGATGTTAGAAAATCAGTGGTGTTGATAGGAGAGAAATTATAGAGAATTGACAAGTTTCTTCAACAAAGTCATTCTCCTACGAGAGAGTGGTTAGAAGTAGAAGCTGAGTATTCCCAAAATGAGTGTCAGGAGATAATGGTTGATGATACCAATGCATCGTGGAACTATTCCAATAATGCTCTTTTCACCAATTCATACACCTCCAATGCTAGAAATCATCCACTCTTGTCCTACAAATCTAACAATGTTGAAAATCCACCATCAAATTTCCAACAAGGACAATCATTCAATCAAAAACCATGGTTCACTGAGAGACAACAATCATACAGCCCACAACCAAGGTTCCAACAAAGTTAACAATCATTTGACTCACAACCAACAATCATGGCTCAAATTCCTCAGTCAAATTACCAATCCAGATAGCCATCCAATAATTCTTAAGCTCTCCAACCATTCAATAATAATCAGGTTGTCCAACCATATAAGTACCAAACTCAGCCTCAAGGGAACCAAATACAAGGATTCAATCCAAATCAAGTGTACCCTTCATATCCTCAAAATCATCTCCAACATCAAAATCCAACTCAAAATCCACCACCAAGATTACCTAGCTTTAAAGAAGAGGTGATGAATGCCCTGAGGGAGTTAAAACATCAATCTAATAATTTTTAGGCAACTATCCAATCGATGAACTCTCATTCCCAATCCATTGATGAGATATAAACCCACATAGGGCAACTAGCTAATGCGGTGAATAGGCTTAAAGAGGAAAGGTTGCTTAGGCAACCAGTGGTTAATCCAAAGAGTCAACCAGTAGTGGAGCGTGGTTCATGTGCTAAGCATAATTACCGGACAGTTCAAGCCATTACGACAATAAGAAGTGGAAAGGAGGTAGAGGATAGGGCTGAGGAGCAACATGAGGAGAGGTTGAAGAAGTAAAAGACCAAAGAAGTTCAAAGAAAGGTAGAAGAAGAAACTTAGAAGAAAGAGGCTGAGAAAGTTCAAAAAAATCAACCTCAAGTGGAGGAAGATGAAGAGCCAGAAAGGGCATCATTTGAGGAGGAAACACCATTCCCTCAATGTCTTAGAGAGCTAACCAAAAATGGTAAGAATAAAGAGTCAGACATGTTGGAAACATTCCGACAAGTCAGGATTAATCTGCCTCTCTTAGACATTATAGACCAAATACCACTCTATGCTAAGTTCTTCAAGGACCTTTGTACGCAAAAGCGGAAAAATATAACAAAGACTCCAAAGAAGATCATGATGACTGAACAATTGAGTTGATTGTTTCTAAGTAACATACCACCTAAGAGGAAAGATACTGGTGCTCCCACAATTCCATGTGTCATTGGTGACAAAAAAATTGGTAGAGCTCTTCTTGATTTGGGTGTGAGTGTTAACTTACTACCATATTCAGTCTACCAACAACTAGGGTTGGGAGAGCTCAGTCCTACCTCGGTGGAGCTCCAATTTGTAGATATGTCGATTAAGCAAGAGAGGGGAGTTTTGGAAGATGTTATCATTCAAGTGAAGAAGTTCTACTTTCCAGTGGATTTCATAATTCTCGATACTAAACATGTTCAAGACTTAAAGAAAGATATCCCAGTGATATTAGGGAGACCGTTCTTGGCTACAACCAATGCACATATCGATTGCAAGACTGGAGAGATGGATCTATCATTCGGGAATATAAAAGTGAGGATGAATGTTTTTGATACAGGTCATCGAATCATTACACCGGTTGAGTGCTTTAATATAGAAGAAGTCAATAAGGCTTGTGAAGAACCGATACCTCATAGTCGAGCAAGAAATGATCTGGATGTTGTGATGGGAAGATCAAATGCATTTGAAAGAGCTTTAGGTTTGCAACCAGGGGAAGAGCTAAGAGATTCGTCTGAATCTCCATTTGTGTCACCAGCGGTATTAGTTCCTGACAACTCACTTTATAAGATTAGGTTGTATGATGGCACTGAAGGTTGAGAGGAAAGCTTAGTGACAAATAAACAAGATGTGGAGGCGAAATTAGAAAACTGGGAGGATCAACCACAATCAAATTTAGAAGTTATTGAGGCATTGGAAGTTGTTTGGTACTCGCAAACAGAGTGAGCACCAAGAGAGTCAACTGGACCTCAATTTATTCCTCTACAAGAGTTGATGCCTGAGAGTACACTTCAAGAAATGGTGATGTGTGGGTTAAATGAGGATCAAGAGGATGGATTTTTGAAAGATAAAAAGGGTGCGAAGATTGTGAGAGCTGATCATTTACCACGAACTGTCATAGAGCCTACCAAGGATGACATCCCTGTTAAGGATCTCTTTCCAGATGAGAGAGTGTTGGGTATAAATATGGTAGATAAGTTGTATGCCTGGGAAGATCCACGATTAAAAAATGAGTGTGAGGGGATACAGAATTATGCGTATGAGGATGTTCGAATTTACATAGCTAGGATAAAAGTACATCATGTTAAACATGTTTGTCTTAAGTTCCTTGAGCTCGGCCAGAAGGGACGACAGTATAATTCGAAACTAAAATTGTTTCCAGGTAAGATCCGGTTAAGAAGGGATGGACCATTTGGAGTGAAATTGGTTTACCCCATCGGAGAGGTAGGTTTTGGAAATGAGAGGTTAAAGAGGCATGGTCAGCGGCTAAAGATTTATGAGGAGATTGATCCGGGACCGAAATTTATGACATCTGTTGGTTTAATAGAGAGTAATGAAGTGATGGAAGGAAACTTACATAAGATGTTGAAGGAGCATCTATTGGACACATTGCATGTACATGGGGTGAAGATAGAACGACAGAGAAGGTACTTTATATAGTGATTATTGTTCTATATTTTATGTCATGGATAGTACTAATTGTTCACAAGTGAGAGCACTAAGGGAGTTATTTCCTACATTTTATCCTATGAGTAGGAGAAATGTTACAAAGAGGAAGGGTGTTGATAACCATTTGAGTGGTCCTGTCGTGCCAGCGACGTTAAACATTGGTCATAGGCTGTGAAAATTAGTTTTTAGCCTCGGTTTATAAAATAGAATATCATTTAATTTCTGTAATTTAAATTCTTAGAGACGGTAGACCCTTAAGGCCACGTCTTTATCTTTGTTTTTATTTTTATTATTTTCTTTTATTTTTATTTTATTCGTAGGTTTGTAGGCCCTTAAGGCCAGATCATTTGGAAAAAAAAAAGAGAGAAATTTTAAATTCCTTGAAAATTTTGTGTGAATTTCTGAATATTTTTTAATTTTCATTTTCTCTTGCTATGATTAGGTATTTGTGTTTTGTTGATAATATTTACAGGTGATACAAATCAAGTTTTGGGGAGGGGATTTATGCTTTGCTTTGGAATCCAGAATTGAGCTTGAAGGGTAACTGTATCTGTTCTCCTATTTTATTTTTGACCATGAGGACATTGTCTGATTTAAGTTTGGGGGTGAGGGTATAGTATTACAAGGAATAAAAAAATTTTGAGAAAAAAAATTTTGGAACAATTTTTTTGCTTTCACGCATAAATGTTTTGCATTACAGTTTGATTGAGTTTTGTATATAATGCATGAGTAGTATGTAATGTGATATTCCCATTTATGAGAGTAATGATTAGATCGAGTTAGTGAAGTGATATGGTTTCACATGGGTGAGCAAATGAGTGAAATTGAAATTAAGAAAAACAATTTTGACCTATAAGCACAAGCACACATTCACTATGAGAAATAAGTTGATTTTTTACTATGTAGTTGAAAAATAATTTTGCCACAATAAAAGGGGAGAAGGGGAGATGTTTTGGTTGAAATGAAGAAAATTGAAAAAACAAATTGAGAAAATAAAATGCAAAAAGTAGTTCTTTGATCTGAGTAACGGGCATTGGTATCACCAATATTTTTCTCAAATTTAGAAGCTCTTTAGGTTTGGTCCAGACCTTGGTATTTATAGAAGTGATTGAGAAGATTCATGTTTGGATTAGACTTGTCCCGCTTGGAATAAGATTCCTCTTTGATGTGTTTCTCCTCAATTATGAGTCAAACCCTTCAATCTGATGTAAAATACACCTTATACACATCCTTAAAGATGTTGGAGTTGAACACAAAGTCATCCCAAGTCAAAATGATCAATTCGGGTCACACTAGGATTTTTGGCCAAATCTGCAGTTTTTAATTTCTTCCTGCAGACACGCCTTACTCTTTTAATCATAACTAGAGCTACACAACTTGGATTGAGATGTACTTTAGCTTGTTGGAAATATGACTTCACGATTTTATGTTTAGGCACAGGAATCACTCCATTTAGACCGGTTTTTATCAAGATATAGTCGTCCAAAGTTGGCTGAAATTCTGGACCTACGATTAACCCCTACGCTTAAGCTATGCTTAGTCATAGGCCAAAAGTCACGTGCATAGCTTCAGCGTAGTTTTTGATATTTCTAGCCACTTTTAACTACTGTAAGTGTAGCAAAATACTTCGAAACCACTTTTCTTTTTTATTGCTCCGTTAGAACCCCCTCGACTCCGTAGATTTTGTAAGAACACCTTTGAGTAATGTTTATTTATGAAATGTTCTAGACAATAACCATGTTGAGTGTTAGATAGGTCGTTTTGATTTCAACATCTACAAGCTTCAACAAAGGCGAAATCAAGCATTGAAGTAGTGAAGAATACAAATAAAGTGCAAAAGTGAGCGTATTGAGTAAAAATGTCTTTTGAATGGCGAAAACGGTATTTTCCAAAGCCATCACTTCAAACAAAAAGTCTCGTGGAATCAAGATGGTCATTTTGGCACAGTTGCGGAGAAAAGTGGTTTTCATGAAGGAGCTTACACTAAAGCCTACGCCTACAGGAGCAAAAAGTGGTTAGAAAGTGGAATTTTACGCTCAGGCCTATGCCTAAAGCGTAGGCTACGCCTAAGGTGTAGTTGCAGCAGGAAAAATAAATCCATGTTGTAATGTCGATTCTGCCCTATTTTTTATTATATAATGCATCTACGACTCTCATACCTCAAAGTATGTGCAAAACAACTATTATTCATCAAAGAGTTGGATTGATTGATGGTGAAATTACTAAAAAAGTGCGAACTTAGGATTTTCTTCATCATTGTCTATAAATATCAAGGTCTACAAGAGAGGAGGCTAGGGTTTTTGAGGGAGATCTCTACAGTATTTTATCATTCATATTCTTCTACAGAGATAGAGATAGTGAGAGAAAATATCATTGAGTGATTCTTCTAGTTCTCTCTTGTTTTGGGGTTGATTCTATTGTGTTTCTACATCGACGATCTTATGCACGATTGAATGACCTAGATTCTGAAAAATATACACACCGCTCATTGCAACGTGGTTACTTAGATTTGTTTGAGAAACAGAGCCGTCTGAGTGCGGAGATCGGAGTAGGAGGCTTCGTGGTGATTTGATCCATTGAGAAACAGAGTCGTTAGAGTATGGAACGGAGCGAGAAGCTTCATGGAGCGCGAGTGATTCAAGTTCGTCAAACGTCGAGTGGAGAAAGACATTTCTGGAAGGATTTGTAAGTCTAAAGCTTCATAGAGTTTGTGTAATCCTTGATTCATAGTGCATCGATACCTGAGTGTATTCTTGGTTTTTACTTGGGGCTTTCCCAATGTTTTCCACATAAAAATATCGCGTGTCTTTATTACTTTACTTTATGCACTTAGATAAATCTTTGCATGATTTATCTTGTTAGAGAATTGGATTAAAATTGATTTTTCCGCAATTATTATTAATTTATCAATAAATCCATAAAAGTCTATTCACCCCCCCCCCCCCTCTAGGCTATTTTCATTGATCGTCTAGGTAATTTCAGGTTTGTTTCCCGAAGTTTCGGCTCAAACAATGTCGTTTTTGCCCTCCGGGAGACATTTTTTGCTTGAAAACTCCTTTTTTGCTCTCTTTGTGGATAGACACAAGCATGTCTTTGGTTAATTAACCAAAGTTAACTCGTTTCTTCGTTAAGCTCCTGAAACACGCTTTAACATATAAACCGCATCAAAATACCAAATAATAAAATGATAAGACATAACAATAGTGAGTTAGGGGCCTAAAATGGACAACATTCGGTACCTATCATGGACCATCAAGAGACCTGAAGGAGGCCAAGTCCTCAGGGGGTCAGAGGGACTTGGCCCTGGATGTCATCACCTCTATGGAAGTGGGGTTGCCCCCGCTAGTTGAAGGTGTAACCTTCCCCTTCAGCTTCTGTTTCTTCGCAGGTCTTTCCTCAACAGGTGGATGGGTGCGAGCAGATAAGGCCTGAAGCATGGAGGGAAGAGTTGTCTGAACCATGGCAGACCCAGTTCCTTAGGTTGCCGAAGGAGCAATAAGGGAAGTTGCCTGTGTGGTAAGGTCTGGGATTGTTTCCATATCATCATCCAAGATTTGAGGATGGCTTAGGCGAAGCATATCGATAGAGGCTCCTAGCTTGGATATGTCCTGCAAATTGGCATGAATCAGAAGGTCAGTACATGACAGACACTTAGACCAAACCTTACTATTTAGTAACTTAATCCGTCATTGAACACCTCTGGAGAAAACTTCTTTGTTGCCTATGCTGCAAAACTCACAAACGTATTTAGCCCTGTAAAGGTCACAATTGCGGCACAGGCATGACGCCGTGTGGTCGTGGAGATAATTGTATTGTGGGAGTCTAATGGGGCCAAAGGTACTGGGGATGGGGAAAAAGGAGGAGTGAAGATAAGACCAGGGTTCCTTAATTAGGACCATTTGTTCCTTCCAGTTTTTGTTATATTTTTAAGTAGCCGAACAGATGCCCCTGCCCTTTAAGGGATAGAAAATGTACCTCCCCACACAACCAGGCAGGTCCAAAATCTGGTAGTAGAGGAGGAGGTCATCAAAACCCAGGTACAACCCATGGTCATGATTGGCTAAGAGCAGCATTGAAAAGATACGAAAGAAATTTGGTTTAACCTGTAGGGGGCTAGACCCAAAGTGAAAAAGATAAAATGGAAGAAGGGGTGAAGGGGGAACCTAACAAGCTTGGTCTGCTTGTAGGAAAGAAGTAGATTATTGGGGTCAACCCCTTCCCCCTGGGTAATGTCCAACTCAGGGTCAAAACACCTCAAACTCCGCCCTCATGGGAGGCGTAACCAACTTTTTCAGGGACCTAATGTTGGGGGGTTTTCTTTGATCAGCTGGGATACGGTTAGGGTAGTAAAGAGGGGGCTCTTTAATATCAACACTGCCCTTATCGGCATGAAGTAAAACAAGAAGATCCTCAGGAACATGGCCCTCAACAGTCTCCCCATGATTTTGGGGAACCAATTCCTCACTAGATATGGTAACATTTGATTCAGACATGATGGATGAAGCCAAGAAGAAGTTTGAGCACTTATAGAAAGAAAGGGAGGTTGCCAAAGTTGGTCACCAGAGAAAAAAACAATCACAAAGAAAAAAGATAGCCAAAACTACAAGAGCAAATATGAGAGAAATTTCAAACATTAAAGAAGTTCAAGGTACCACATATAAGGTGTTTTTATAGAGTTATGGGAGCATGCTCAACCGACACAATTAATGAAATGGGAGGCGTTGCAACTCTCAAAGGGGGACAGGTGCGATGGACGAGGGAATCCAGCTGTCATTTGAAATTTAAATCCCACATGTAAACCAGTTCATCATTATCATGACGTCGCCCCACTAACTTGTGTACACCTGTCATGTACGAGTCATGTCAAAACCTAAAAAATTCGGGTCAGGCATATAAGACATTAGGTTAGACCCAAAGGGGCTACTATAAATGCCAGAAATTTAGGCCCAATTAAGAGATAGGCACAATAACAAATGTCAAGACTCTCAGTACTAAAACCTAGCCTATCAAAAGGAATATTCTAGAGTTCCTTTGAGGGAAAGTTAAAATCCCAATTTGTATGGGATAATTGAGAAAATATGGATTGTAAATCAGATCCTTTATAGGGATCTGATCATAATCAAGATGGGCCAAAAAATCCATTTTCTCTTGTAAAAATAAAGGTCATTAAGTCTCAATAATACTCATTCGAGTGTTAAGCAAAAAAGAGCACTTACATCACTTCTCTTGAAATTTTCATAATCGTTGGATCAAAAGAAAGTCTCATGTGACCAATGGCCTTATGGTCTGATGATATTTTCATTCCTCTCCAAATTGGGCGAGGTCTATAGGGCTCATGTGGGGGTGTGTGAGTGTGTGGGTGTGTGAGCTCCTTAACATTGAAAAAAAAAAAAAAAAGTCTCATGTTATCACGGGGTCATTCTAAACTTTTACAGTAGATTAATTATTTATATATTAAAGAAAACAAATTTAAATACATTTGATAACTTAAAATATTAGGTTATTTATATAGAGGCAATTTCATTATTTTTATTAAAAAGTCCAATTATCTATATAAAAAAATAAAAATAAAACGGCGTTAATTTGACATTTGACTTTGTGAATCGTCTATATTATAGAGGGTAAATTACAGTTTTACTCCCTGTTGTTAGTGTAAATTACACCCGCATCCTCTCTTGTTTTGCTAATTACAGTTTCCCCGCCTAATAATTGATTCCGTCCACCGAAGAGGAGAAATTACCTTTATACCCATATTTATTAAATAATTTTTATTTAAAAATATATATGAATTATGCTATTACCTATTTACCTTTTTCAATTATCTTCTTCTTCATTCCCTCTCTTTCCTAAAATTCCTAAACCAAACCCTAACCCTAGAAATCCTTCAATTTACCTATATTAGAAATCAATTGATTTGTTGCTTGAAATTGAACAAATATGTATAATTTGAAATGATAAAGATCAAATATTCTTATATAATCCAGATTTATTTTAGATTTTTAATTGAATATAGATTGAATTTTGTATCTGTAGTTTTTCGAGAGCACAACAGTGCAATTAATTTTTTAACAGTGATGAAGACAGCTAGAGTACGGCTACGAGCATACCTCCTATTCGAATGCATCCTCGAAACCTTTCGTGTCGGCTACGACATCCAAGATCACTCCGCCGACTTTCTCCAGGCCATATCCCTCATAGCCCTTTGCGTCAGCCCACTATCTTTAGTCCAGATCCAAAATCACCCCACTTTCACAGCCTCTTCTTGCGCTCAATTCATTTCCCCAGCCTTTTTTTGTATTTTTTCTGTTCTTTTAGTAATAAGTATATATATATATATATATATGTATGTATATGATTTATACAATTCAATTCCCCAGCCTTTGCTTTTGTATTTTTTTTGTTTTATTTTTAGTAATATGTATATACATATATATATATATGAAGAATAATGTTTATAGCTCTCTCTCCGCCTGTGTGTGCATACATATATATATATATATATATATATATAATGTTTTTGTATAAATATGGGTACTTGGAGTTTTTGTTTTAATATCAAACCACCTCCCATTTAATTTTAATCCACTCATTTTTTTTCTTCGAGCCACAAAGTTACTATTTTTGCAATTTCAATTTTGCTTTGATTATTTAGTTGCAATTCTATCAATTTGCTTCAGTTATGTGAATATATGGGTATATATAAGTGATGACGGTAGTTTAGGTATTTCACATTATTTTGAATGGATAAATAAATCTTTACACACATATAAGGGTAATTTGGTCATTTCGCATTTCAGATTTTGGTTGACCCGGTTTTACCTCACCGGAGAATGAGTTAAGGGGTAAAAATGAAACAAATAAGGGATGAAACTGTTATTAGCGAAACAAGAGAGAATGCGGATATAATTTACACTAACAACAAGATGAAAATATAATTTATCTTATTATAGAAGACCTATGATTAAACAAAATACTCTTTAGGCAGGTGAATGGGATTAAGTTTTTTAAACAAATACGTTTTTTAAGTAAAAAACTGTCAAGAATGGGATTCGAACCCATGCCCTTTCGGACCAGTACCTGAAACTGGCGCCTTAGACCAACTCGGCCATCTTGACATTCAGATATATCACCGAATAGAATGCCTTTAACCAATTCTTAATCTTTGATTGCTGCATAAGCTAAATGACTTTTAGTGGAAAATATTTTATTATATACATAATATTATAATAGTGAATTTTCTAATGGTACACTCGTTGAAGTTGATATCTGCTCATGTATATTTACCATGTTTCACATGTTTTCATTCATTTTAAAATTTGATTACTTCATCTAAGTCTAAGTTTTCTAAACATGTTAATTAGTAAGGGTTAAAAGGAGCCATAATTTCTTTTTCATTGGGGACAATCTATGACATTAGGGACAATTAGTGGAAATAAACATACATTTTTCAAATTTTAATGAGGACAAATCTTATATTTTGCTTATATTTTTTTCAAAATACTTAAATTAGCATTAAAAAAAATCCAAAAAAAAAAAATTCATTGGAGGTCGTTGCCCCCATTGGGCTGGTTGTCCCTCCGTCCCTGGTTAAAACCCTTCATATTCATCGACAAAAATAAAAGTAAGACAAAAGAGAGAAAAAAAGTTTATTATCAAACAACAGAGTTATTTAATATCAATTAGCAAACGTTGAATCTTTAAACTAATCAAGTAATCAAAGTTCTACAAGGCTATAAGGCCTTTTTCGAGAGACCATCTCGTCAAAAGATGAGTTTTGAGTTTTTGAAAAAGACGAGAGGCGTAGAAAAATAGATGTCAGCTTTAGAGATCTGTTTTTGTAGCGAAGAAGAGGGGCATATAAGAAAAGAGGGGATGGGAACTAGGATCTCTTTTGGCATGCATTCTCCTGAGCGAAGAAGATTCACAAAAGAGAGGTAGCAGGTGAAACTAGGGTTTATGTTTAAAGAATATGGTACGATGTTGTTTTACTCTTCTTCTTTTTTGTGTTTTGAAAGTTAAGATATATTTCAGAAAAAGAAGGCAGAAGCCTTACAAATAATTAGGGCATACCCTAATAGCATGAGAGCTAAGAAAACCCCAAAAATCAAGGATTATATGAAAACCCCATACCCTTCAAGTGGAAAGACAACAATTCCCCAAACTGTTATGGGAATGAGACCCAAGCAACCAGATACAAGACAAAATAAGAAGCCCTATTACATCTTTTACAAAGGGAGCATAGCCCATCAAAGAGGGGAAACCAAAATAAAACAAGTAGTAGAAATCCCAACCATTACAATACAGGAAAAGAAAGCCTTACTGATCCTAGGACACCATGTAGTGTTCCAACCATGCCCAAGATCAAGTATCATAAATAAATATATTATCAGGGAGACTCCACTCATGTTTGATCCACATATTTGCATTTGAAGGTTTGAACTTCTGCTAAGAGAACATCTTCAACCTGACTATATAAAAAATTCTCTCCTTCATTTCCTCAAAAGGCTTGAACTTATTCTCCTTCATTACCAAATAGGAATGTTATCACTTCTTTTCTTTTACTTCATAATTTATCCAAACATAAATACTAATTTTAACTATCATGTGTTTTGTTTTGTTTTTTTATCATAATTAATGTTATCATTTCTTTTCTTCTCTCTCATGCCCATCCAAACGAAGCCTAAAAGAGTAAATATATTAAACAACATTGTACCATATTCTTTAAACATAAACTCTAGTTTCACTTGCTGCCTCTGTTATATTACTGTGACTCCTTTGTGAAAAGGATTGAAGGTTATCCCACATCAGCTAAAAGGCAAAACCACCTCTATATCATTCCCTATAAATATAGAGACTCTCCTATTGTATTCTTTGTACCAAAAAGTGAGAGCTAGAACAGGCTGGCGCCAGAGAGCCAGTATAGGCCAGAGCATCCAGAATAGGCTGGTACCGGTGTGAGTGACACACATAGTGCAAGTGAAGCACAAGCGAAACACAAATAGAGAGAGAGAGGTAGGAATAATATAATCGTATATTATTCCGGTGATACAGATGTGAGTATACACTGTGTGTGTGCGTGCGTATGATCTGCGGATTAACCCCTTGTAATTCTCTTATTGATTATAGTGAAACGGTGTTCTCCGTGGACGTTGGTTGATTTGGCTGAACCATGTATAAATCTCTGTGTCAATTGTTTTCAGATTGGAGCAAATCCTGAAGCCGTACGTTCTGGTCCAGATTCGTAGGATCAAAATGCCCGAAATCCGAAACTGACCACACTAGGAGATTCGCCTCGACAAGACGAAGCGAACCGTGTAGGCCGCGCAGCCACCAGAGCCTCCACGCGTCCCCACGCACCAACGCAAGTTCCGGCCAGATTTTTTGGGCTCCACGCGCAGTAGTTTTGTTTCGGGGCTATTTCGCGGAGCATCGTTGATCAAAACAAATAGTATAATATATAAATGGAAAGATCATTCGAGGAAGAATGTTTTGGCACAAAAATCAGCCTCATCAGTGCAGGTATGCACCCGCACGCTCCCCGACGTCATCAGAATTTTTTTGTCTTTTGTGCTGAATTATTGTTTTGCCCATTTGGAGTCATTTTTTACCCGTTTTTGATGCGGTCAGAGGCATTCTTAAGGTTTTGGAATGTTCTGGACGGAACCGTGTGATCGGTTTTATGTGATTCGACTCTAAAGACCGCGAATATGCTCAGTGGGAGCTACGACTGAAGAAAAAACAGTAATGATCGACAAGTTTGATGGTACAAACTTTGCCTATTGGAATATGCAAATTGAGAACGTGTTATTCCAGAAGAATTTATATTTACCATTGGAAGGGAAGAAGCCAGAATCAATGAAAGAAGAGGATTGGACAATCCTAGATCGAAAGGCTCTCGGTACGATCAGACTGATGTTATCAAAGTCCGTTGCTTTCAACATCAAGAGTGAGAAGACTACGAAGTCTCTCATGGATGCTCTTTCGAGCATGTACGAACAACCGTCTGGAGCAAACATGGTACATCTCATCACTAGATTGGTGAATTTGAAGATGTTCGAGAATGAGAAGGTCAATGAATACCTTAGTTCTCTTAATGAAATTATTGAGCAGTTGGAATCAGTTGATATGCCAATCACTGGCAAAATGAAAACGACTTTAGTGTTAAGCCAATTGCCAGTGAGTTGGAGCACCACAGCGACCGCAATCAGTAGCTCTTCAGGGACAAAACCGCTATAGTATGATTATGTAGTGAGTATGGTATTCACGGAAGAGATCAGAAGACAGACATCAGACTCTTCTAATAGTGGCTCAACATTTAATGCCGACACCAAAGGCAGATGTTCGAACAGAAGGAAAGGCAGAAGTAATGGACATGGTCATTCCAAGTCGAGACAAGAGTCTCGAAATTCCATTGAGTGTTGTAATTGTGGCAAAATTGGTCATTACAGAGGCCAGTGAAGAAGGTAACGGATGACAAGACTGAAGTGAATTTTATCTCAGATGATGATGCATTGATATGCTCTTCGGAAAGCAAGACAGAGTTTTGGGTCTTGGACTCTGGAGCATCATTTCATGCCACCACAAGTCGAGAGCTCTTTGAGAGCTATGCACCCATAAACCTTGGCGAGGTTTATCTAGGTGACAATCAACCCTGCAGTATTGTTGGCAAGGGTGAAGTGCATATCAGACTCAACAGATTGATATGGAAGCTGAGGGATATGAGGCATATTCCTGACTTGAGGAAGAACCTGATCTCAATAGGCCAGTTGATGAGTGAAGGTTATGTGACCACTTTCAGTGAAGATAAGTGGAAAGTTTCCAGGGGGCTATGACTATAGCACGAGGAAAGAAAGAAGGTACGCTCTACACAACCACCAATTTTAACACAGTGATTGCAGTTGCAAAAGGTAAGGAGGATCACAACTTGTGGCACCAGAGGCTAGGTCACATGAGTTAAAATGAGCTCGCAATTATGCTCTCGAATGGAAAACTACTAGTGAAATCGATTGACATCGACTTTTGTAAGTGTAAGTAGAAGAGGGTTAGTTTCAAAAGAAACAACAGAAGTCTCACAGTGGAAAAGCTTGAGCTAGTTCACATGGGTGTCTGGGAGCCAGCAACTATCTCATCTCTTGACGAAAATTCTTACTTTATGACTTTCATTGATGACCATTTCAGGAGGATATGGATTTATTTCTAGAAGCATAAAAATGAGGTGTACGATGTGTTCAAGAAATGGAAAGTCAGAGTAGAGAGGGAGACAAGGTTGAAGGTAAAGAAACTGGGTTCCAACTTTGGTGGAGAAAACAAAGACTTTGGGTTCAAGAACTTTTGCTATGAGAACAATATCAAATTAGAAAAGACTATTCCAAGTACACTAAAACAGAATGGTGTAGCAGAAAGTATGAACCGGAAAGTGACTGAGATAGCTAGAAGCATGCGTATTCAGGCAGTGTTGCCAAAATAGTTCTGGGCAGAAGTAGTCAGTACAACAACGTATCTTATGAAGCATGCTCCATCAGTACCATTGGAGCAAAGAATACCAGAAGAGGTATGGAGCGGTAAGGCACATAGTGATCCTGTGTATGTTGCGATAGAAGATGTTCTAGATAGTGAAAGTCCTCAGTCAGAAGAACATGTTGCAGATAGCAAGACTCAACAGATTCTTACAGATGGAGATGAACTAGATGATGATGAAGCATACAGTGCAGCAGATGCGAGCCAGTGGGAACTTGCGATGGAAGATAAGAAGAAGTGGAAGCTAACCGAGCTGCCGGTAAGGAATAAAGCTCTCCATTCTTCGGTTGTGAAACTGAATACCATTCGTTCAAGCATTGTTAAAGCATAAGTTATGCATCTAGAGCTGTTTGATGGCAAATCTGCTTTCCTCAAAGGTGACCTAAATGAGGAGTTTTTGCAGCAACCGGAGAGTCTCTCAGTGAAAGGGAGAAAGAAGACAGACACGACAAAGTTTGCAAGGCGAAGTTAGAAGTGATAGTGGTTGCAAGACAGAGTGACCAGGCGCAATATAAGTCGCAGGTTTTGTAAAAGGCTAGATATTGCTCATGTAGTGGGAACTATCAGCATGGTCATATTGACCAAAGTAGTGACAACAGAAAAACTGAAGTTGTGCGCAACTTCAGTGTGTCTTCAAGTTTGAAGACCGGAATGAGGGCACCGTGCACTGATCATTGATGGAGGCAAAGTCGTTAAGTGGGAGATTGTTATATTACGGTGACTCCTTTGTTAAAAGGATTGAAAGTTGTCCCACATCGACTAAAAGACAAAACCACCTCTATATCATTCCCTATAAATATAGGGACTATCCTATTGTATTCTTTGTACAAAAAAGTGAGAGTTAGAACAGGCCGACGCTAGAGAGCCAGTATAGGTTGGCGCATCCAAAATAGGCCGGTACCGGCATGAGTGAAACACCTAGTGCAAGTGAAGCACAAACGGTACACAAATAGAGAGAGAGTTAGGAATAATATAAGCGTATATTATTTCGGTGATACATGCATGAGTATACACTTGTGTGTGTGTGTGTGTATAATCTGCGGATCATCCCCTTGTAATCCTCTCATTGATTATAGTGAAACGGTGCTCTCCGTGGACATAGGATGATTTGGTTAAACCACATATAAATCTTTGTGTCAATTGTTTTGGTGTGTGTTTTCTGATTTGCAGGTGTGCACGGCTTCGAACAGAGGGTGTGGAAACCCTAACAAGTGATCTTGGGCGGGTATAAAAACCCTAACAACCTCTCTTCTATGACTCTTCTTCACCCAAGAGAATGTGTTCCAAAAGAAACCCAAGTTCTCATACCCTTTCCTCTTTTGTGCTTCTTTTCTTCGCCACAAAAACAGGTATGTAAAGCTGGCATCTCTTATTTTGTGCCTCTCGTCTTTCCCGCCCCTCTTCATCACCCTTTTTCTTTGTCGCCGCAAAACGTAGATTTGTAAAGTTGTCAGGTCCAATCTTAAAACCTAAAGGTCCAACGCGCATTTCGCGCCTGAGTTCGCGTTGTGTCGCCTCAATGTTGGTATTGGCCAAAAGATTATAATCTAAAGGCAATTTCGTAATTTTGATGATAAGAAACAATTAATGATGAAATTGTACTAATGGTTACATTGAATATTTGTCCTAGTTTGCAAAATAGAAAAATCATACAAGGATGATAAAGACAAAAGATCATGACGTTACCGGTTAAAGAGGACGAACAAAAGATCAAATGAAAAGACATTGAAGGTCAAAGATAATCAAATCAAACAAGATCAACCACTACTCCAAGATTGGAGTAGATAGGTTGGTGAGTGTTTAGATTTCAATTATCAAAGTAATCTTTTGAATTATTTTTGAAGCTCTATAACTTTGATTAAACATGCATTCAATCACTTGACAAAAACTAATTTTAAAGCCTAAACTAAACTATTTTTGGATAGTAGGATAGCCTGACTTTATAAGTCAGATATTCGAATTTAAACAGAGACAAATTTCTTCTTTTGGAAAAGTCGGATAGCCCGAGTTAAATAGCATATATCCTAACTCTAAAGATCTGGAAAGCCCGGACTTATCCTAAAACTGCAAAAATTTATCTCCAACGTCTCTGTTGACTTTGTTGCCTGCTCCCCATGACTATATGAGACTTCATATGGCATCTGAAGCTTAAGGAACAAATTGACTTGCTATAAAAAGGGCTTGAACTCTCTTTACAAAAATTACCTATTGCACCATTACAAATACACATTTATATACACTATTGTGCATTCGCATTTCAAATCTAGAGCTTCAATTTGATTCAAAATTTTACTCATTGTGAGAAAGAGAGTTATATATTGTACCAATCAGTCTTTGAAAAATATATTCATTATACAATTATTTTGATTCATTGTAATCAAGGTTTTGTTTGACCAAAATCAAACCTAAGAAAAAGGTGTTATGTTAGAAAGGAGAAGTGACGTGCTTCGTGTAAATGTTTGTTCTTCACTCGTAAGGAGGAGCGGTAGGAGAAGTGGTATGCTTCTTGTTAAGGTTTTCTCTCCACCCGTAAGGAGGAGACATAGTGGATTCGGAAGTCTCAAAAGGGATCTTGAGCTGAGGAGTAGGAATTACATGAATTTTGCACCTCACTAAAATCTCGTGTTCAAGTATTTGCATTTCTCTCCCTACTCTTATTTGATTTATATATATTGCTTTGTGTTTTTATATTTTATCATCATCTAGCATTATAATAATAATTATTAAATCACAAATCGAATTAAATTTTATTATTTAAGTTAAGACTTTACTACTGGGCACCAAGCAATATTATCGCCAGAGATAGGGTTGTAAATGAGCCTAGCCGAACTTTGCAATGTTCAAATTTTTTTATTTATTAAGCGAGCATAAAAATTGTGTTCAAGCATGGTTCATTTGTTAAATGAATGAGCTTGATCCGAGCGCTAGTTTCAGCGAGTCGAGCTCGAGCTTGTTCACGAACAACTCGGTTGAGTTGTAACATATATTACTCTTACCAATAGTTACCTAGATTGGGTTATTTGTTAGAGATTAGAGTCTTTGATAATTTTTACTATAATAATAATATTGAGCTTAATATGTTTATTGGATGAGGACTTTGTCCTATATTAGATTAAATTTGTGTAAACTAAATTAAACTTTAGATATGTTAAAATTTTATTTATATATTACATAGTATAATAATTTATAATACATACATACATATATATATATATATATATATATATATATATATAAGTGAACTTTTAATAAGCCTTGTTCACGAATTTTGCTCTCGAACATTTTCGAGCCTCATACTTGTTTGAGCTTGGTTCATTTATGAAGCGATCTTGATTCACTTATTAAATAAACAAAAGCGAGCCAAATTTTTATCGAGCCAAGCTCGAGTTAGTTGTCGAGCGGTTGGTTTGTTTACAGCCCTAGCCAGAGATGCCAAGTTCAAGTAACACATGTTAGGGTTGCAAATAATATGTATTAATTATGGAACGAATTAGGAGTAGATTACTTTGGAGGACAAGATTATTGTGTCCAAAGGACCTTTGTACCACTAAGTGGTCGGTGTTCCTATTTGATTGGTTATAGAGATTACACATCACGCCAAAACAATTTAAGTACCTATTAGGGTTAGGGATGACAATGGGGCGGGGCGGGGCTCGCATCCCCCACCCCCATCCTTGTTTAAATTTGTTATCCCCAAACTCGCTCCATACCCAATTATTAAATGGGGCGGGGCGGGACTGTTTGTCACCATAAAAATAAAATTCTTATACAAATGAAGATAATGTTTAGTTTCTTAATTGAAACTTTTAATTTACTATTATTGTATGAGCATCAAAGTAAAACATGTAATTTTTAACATAATTGATGAAATTAAAGCGAGAAGAGTGAAATAATAAGAAAACTAGAATTTGGTATTGAGTGAAATATAAAAAAAATGAAGAAGTTATTTTATATACAGGGTATATATTAATAATATATGATAATATTGAAGGGTATATTAGTACATAAGTTGTATAATCGGGGCGGGGCGAGGCGACTCCTCTCCATACCCACCCCAATAACCAACCAGAGTTTTTTCCCCACCCCCATACTCGCCTCCATTTATTTAATTAAGTCTCCAAACTTACTTTAATCGGGGCGGGGCGGGGTGAGGCGGTTCCTCGCCGGGACGAGGTTTTTTGCCATCCGGTATCATTTTTTCAGGGTTAACGTTGTTTATTTCTATTTCTAGTTAATTCACTTTATGTAAATGAATACAACGTTGACATTAATACAATTAACTCAGTTGGAAAAGTGTTTCTACAGTAAAAACAACTTTAAATAAAGATCAAGAGCCTGATTGGTTTGTATCTATGAAAACTGTTTTTAAGAATTCTAAGAATAAATAACAGTTTTCTGAGAACAATAAAAATGAGTTTTCAGAAAACTAAACCAAAGAAATTTTTTTACAATTTTTTGATTTTCAGTTTTCAGAAAAACAAACCAAGAAGAACATTTTTCTTAAATTTATACTCAAGGGAATTTTTCTTCATAATACCTAGTTCGTATTATTTTAAATTAAAAAAAATAAGTAAAAGAAACTGAAGATACAATCTTTCTTAATTATATTAAGAAACATTTTTTTCATGACAAATTAGGAAGTTTTAAGTAATTCTTTTTTTTTTTTATAATTTTTGCAGGAAAGTTTTTGTTTAATTTTTTAAAACGAGTATTTTACGCGATTCTTTCACAGATTAAATTTAAGAAGTCCACTTTATTAGTAAAAGCAGAGTCTGACTTACTAGAAACAGGGTTCAAAATCTATGCTTAATAAATGAACTGTGTACTCATAAATTTTCTATAGATTTTCTAACACACAAGTTTGACATTCGCTATCTGTACGTAGAGTTGTCAATGGATTGAATTTTGATTCGAATCCGATCCAATTAACCGGATATGGATTAAAAATAAAATTCGACAATTCGATTAGGATCCGAATCCGATAATTTGATTTCTTAATAAATTGGATTTGGATTTATGGTAATCCGATCCGATTAATTTTATATACACACACATATATTATGTTATTAATATGTAAATATTAAATAGTATACTTAATTATGTTTCATCTTTTTTTTTTTCGCTTTTTTATTTTTATGTTTTTATAGTCATGTATTATAAGCATTGATTGTAAAATACATAATTTAGTGTTTAATATTCTTAAAAAATAACATAAAAATAAAAAAAAAATTAATAATTTTTTCTAATTTTTTTTACCTAATCGGATCAGATTATCGGATCGGATATTCGAAAATGAAAAAATTCGGATTTGGATCAATTAAGTGAAAATCCATCGGGTTATCGGGTCGGATCAGATTATCGGATCGGATATCCAAAAATAAAAAATTCGGATTTGGATCAATTAAGTGAAAATTCATCGAATTATCAGGTCGGATCAAATATGAACTTATTATATTCGGATCGGGTCAGGACAGATGCAATCCGAATCCGACCCATTTACTGATCTATTTGTATGTCCATTTGCCTTCTACCCAGTTCTTAATTTCTAAAGCCATGACCATAAAGGTCACCAAGGACTTCACGGAACTCTAACTTTGACTTACCTCTCCAAAACTCCAAAGTCCAAACCCATAATTCAAGTAAGCGCTTCTCAGATTTTCCTCCTACTGTCTCTTTCTCTCTCTCTCCCTCCCTCCTCCCCAACCCCCATTATCTTGGGTTTTGAAAAGAGTTTCAATTATTGAATAAAAGTAGTTCCTTTATTATATTTATGTGTGTGTTTTTTAATCAACACTAGATGGGTTTTGTTTGGTTTCAACTTTTAGTAAGTTCTAAAATCTGGGTTTTGGCTCAATTTCATTATAAAGGTTTAGGCAGTTTGGAAAGTGGTTTTGCCTGTCTGGTTTAGTTTTGTTTTATCTGGCCTGATCTGGTCTGGTCTAGTTTGATCTTGTTTTGAATTTAAAACTCTGTTTGGTAAGCGGTTTGGTTTTCTAATCTGGTCTGAGAAAACAAAAACTTTATATATATTAGTTTATATATTATTTTATGTATATAACTTTATATATTATTAAATATATATTTATAATATATAATATATTTAAAAATATTATATATATATATATATATTTAATAAAATTATTTTATATATTATTTTATAAAATAATAATACATATTATTCTATATATTATTAATATATATTATTTTTGAATTTATATATTATATATATATATATATATTTAATAATATTATTTTTTAATTTTAGTACATGAATTATATATATATATAGGAGAGAGAGAAAAAAAATCAAAAATTGTGGGCTAAAATTAAGAAAGATTAACTTTTTTTTGGCCTTAATTTTACTTCATTTTGAAACAAATTTAAGACCAAAATTTTAAATAATTTTGATTTTAAATTTAAAAACAAAGCCCACCAAACAAGTTTGCTGTCTCAAAATAAAAATAAACCAATACAAAACTAGAAAAAACCGGTTATTGGGTTTGGGGGTTTTGAAATCTTCTCTCTGTCTCTGCTTTGGTTCAGCTTGGGATTTGGTGTGCTTTGGTTTCAGTATCGAGATATAATTTGGGGGCTCAAGTTGCAAAAGTCTACAATTTCGTCTTTGGGTAATTAGGTCTTAGGTAAGTATGCTAATTTATTAGGTTTTTTATTCAATCAATATATAGTTCAGTATTCACTTGGATTCCAATTTGTACTGTAGTTTACATAAGCCTAGCTTAGGATTTTGGTTTGCACTATTTTAAGTTTCAGTTTTGAGTTTTGGCTTCAAAATACAACTACTCCAATTTGATTCTTAGTCTTACTGCTAATTTGTGGGTGTAATTGGTAAAGGGCTAATTAGGGTTTTGATTTGCACTATTTGATTTCAAAAACCATATTGCCCTGTTTTTACTGTGTGAAGTAATAGTTTGTTTCCATCATGGAATCTGATCAAGCAGTTATGTTTTCAAACTCCTTTGTTGTTGCCGAGTCCGCAAAGCCAAAACCTGATTTGGTACTTTGCGACCCGGGACATGTAGTAAGGGAATCCGGAGTGGGTAGAAAGGAAACTATGGCGGGAAACTCAGAGGGGTTGATTGGGGTTCTTGAGGTTTACATACACGAAGCAAGGGACATCCACAATATATGTATATACCACAAACAAGATGTGTATGCCAAGCTTTGCTTGACTAGTGATCCCGACACCGTGGTGTCGACTCAGATAGTCAATGGTGGGGGGAAGAATCCGGTTTTTGATGAGGTTCTACGGCTAAATGTCCGTACAATTGATTCTTCGTTGAAATGTGAAGTATGGATGCTAAGTAGGGTATGGAATTACCTTCAAGATCAGTTGTTGGGATTTGCATTGTTGCCTCTCTCGGATGTCGTTATTGGCGATGGAAAGTTAGAGCAAGAGTTTCCACTCTCGGCGAATGATCTATTCCATTCTCCAGCTGGTTTCGTCCAGTTGACTCTTAATTACACTGGTGCTTTGCCTGAAGTCCTAGAAATTCCTACGCCTCGATCCTCTTTGACTGCAACTGGCATTGGACAAGATTTAAATATGCCGCTTTCAATTCCTAGTGAATTTGACAAGATTGAGTTCCTAGATCGGAAGATCATAAACGAAAATGAAATGATGGTGTCTGAGTATTTGGGGATCCCATGTGCTGATCCAGAACCCCTAGTCTCTGAGAATTTGGGAAATGCAGAAAATGAACATCACCTTAGCTCGGAAGATCTAGTTGTTCATATCGTAGGAAGCCAATCTACGAGTGTTCTTGAAACCATTGAAGTTTCGAACGTTGAAAATTTTCCAAGTAGTGATCTTACAAATGGTTCTCCCTCAATTTCAGTTCCTGCAAGCTCTCACTCTGAATGTGATACCCCAGGAGCTTCAAAATCTACTAATCAGGACGCTGTTTTACCCCCGAAGGAGAAAATGGGAAGTACTGAAGAGGCTGAGAATGATTCCTCTGTGGTGCCGATTAGCACATTTGCACCTGTTATGACTGTCAATGTTGAGGCAGAACAAAAGCTGGTGCAACAAGAAATAGTGGACATGTACATGAAAAGCATGCAGCAATTCACCGAGTCGTTGGCAAAGATGAAGCTTCCTATGGATCTCGAAAATGGATCTGCCACTTCGCAAAATACAGGCTCCGATGAGAAAGGACAAGCATCTAAAGGCAACAGCCCCAGCCCAAGAGTGTTTTACGGGAGTAGCGCGTTCTTCTGAACTATTGTTTGATCGATTCAGCAGACAAACAGGTGAGTTACGGTGTAGATCTCAACTCTAGTTTTAGTATTGAGTGAAACTAAGTGTTAGGTTTACGCTGCCATAGTATAGATGACAAGGTGACTTGTTTTATCGGTGTTTTCAAGAACTATTTTATTGCAACTGCTGTTTGTTTAATATGATTTCGTGTATTTGTTTCACTCTCCCTTTTAGCATCAAACTTTGAGGAACTATGTATATGGTATTTTTTTTACTCATTAAGGAGTATGTATTGACTTATTTCTGCATCATGAAGTTCAACATTCATGTAGTTGAACTTTCATCTGTTATATCTCAACATACGTGTTACGTTCATCCAAACAACCCAGTAGTCCTTTCTTGCCATTTTAACCTAGGCCAGCTCTGCAAGGTATAGCCTATTACTAAGGAGTGTCCCTTAGTGGAAGCAGAAGAAATCTACATGTAGAATAAACCCTGATTTTATATGCTACTCAAATGATGACAGCTTTATATATCTCGGCATGTTTGGATGATATAACTTCAGTTTTGAGGAAATTCCTTTGGTCTGGGCCAGATTTGATTAAGGGAGGGGCAAAAGTTGCTTGGCATGATATTGCTATGATGAAACAATTATGGAACAATTATGGAAGGTGTGTGATCCTAATTGTACTTCTGTTTGGGCTAAATGGATTAAAATTCATATGCTTAAAGATCATAATATTTGGGAAGTGTCAGTGCCTCATGTCTGCTCTTGGACTTGGAGGAAGGTGTTATCCCTTAGAGATAAATTCAAAGATCATATTAGCTATAAGGTTGACAAAGGTGATAGTATTTCATTCTGGTTTGATAAATGGTTGCCTGATGGTCCCCTCAAATTAGGCCTAAATGATGATTTCATGGAGAATTCTCAAATTGGGAGGAATGCCAAAGTTAGTTGTGTTATTCAAGGGAATACTTGGAACTTCCCATCTACTCTTAGTTGGGTACAAGATAGGATTCCTCAGAACTTATATCCTTGTTGTGCGAATATGGATAGCATTGTGTGGAATCCTTCTAAGAAGAATTTCACTATTAAATCTGCTTGGGAGGTTATTAGGAGAAGAAAAGGCCTGGTCCCTTGGTTTGAGGTTGTTTGGTTCAAATACCATATTCCTAAACATAGTTTCTTGCTTTGGATAGTGGCTTTGAAGAGACTTAGAACTAAATATTTTCTAATGTTTATTGGTTTGTTACAACATGCTACTTGTTCTCTTTGTAACTATATGATGGAAGATAGTGAACACCTATTTTTTAATTGCTGTTTTTCAAAAAGGGTTTGGCTATCTGTAAACAAGAAGGGGAACTTATGTTGGCCTATGAGGGATTGGGAGGAGTTATGGCAATGGGTGTGCTCTAATTTGCAAAGAAAGGACTTAGCCTCTCTTGTGAATAAATTGTTATTGGCAGCTGCTGTATATTACATTTGGATTGAGAGAAATGCAAGAGTATTTAAGAGTGAATATCAATCTGAGGAGGAAGTTTCTGCTATCATTCTTTCAACAGTTAGATATGCTCTCTTCTCAGTTCATGGCTTTGCAAACACTGCAGAAAATAGAGCTTTGGTGTTGAGTCTTGAACTGCGAGCTACTGTTTTACAATGAGGAATAAGTTTGCTGTTTATTATGGGCTGGTTTGTGCTGCTGCTTTCAATGGAGGGATAGGGTGTGTTCGGCATCTGCAGAATTTGCACTGGAGACTGATGCATGCTGTGAATCTGCAGAATTTGCGAGTGCAATGGAGGCTGCTACAGGCTGTGTGCTGCTGGCTGTTGCTTGGTGTTGTTGTTGCTGTCGAAGATTGGTTCCCAGCTGTGTGGATGATTGGGGCAGCAAGGTCTTGGCTACATAGCAGTGGTTGTTTACATGCTGGTAGGATTTCTGAGGAGTTTAGACACATGTTTTCCTTTGTTGATGGTCTTTATTATAAGTCTAAACTTTACTATAGTTTTGTTAACCTTTTTATTTGGTGGGTTTTTGGTTTTCACATAAGCACATGTAATACCTAGGGTATGCCCTAGTGATTGTTGTATGGCCTTTGTGCCTCTTTTTTTATTATTAATATATTAATACTGACCTTTCAAAAAAAAAAAAAAGGTTTCGAGCTCAAATTATTGCTTATTAAATATGAAATTGTTGCTAACAACTGTGGATCGAATGTTTAAGATGAGAAGCTGTTCTCCCTTGCCCTTGCATTATTTGCTGGTTTAGTGAATAAACAAGTAGTGTCTAGAGAGAAATCACCACCTGCCCAATTGCCTATTTATCCATTAAAATTGCTTTTAGGTTTTGTTGTTTTGAATTTTGAATCTCTATGTTTTCTGCAGATAGATCTTTCTTATATATCCCCATTGAAAACTTATACCTCATCCTCCACAATCCCTATTCTCCTTCTGCACCTTTCTTTCCTAAGTCCAAATTCATAATGGTTGCTTCTACTTTATTGTGTCTAGTGGTTGCAGGCCACACAGGCCAAGCAAATTACTCTCATACTGTTCCACAAACTGAAAGCTCCATTGCTCATTGGACAGGGTAAAAGAAGAGTTATTCAGAATCTGATCTGTTCTTTTGTAATTGAAGATGTACTCCTTTTCACTACATTCTTCCAACATCATCAATATGAATTATCAGCCATAGTTTTGGACCTATCTTGGAATGGAAAACCCTGACTACTGTAGGGATATGTATAAATACAAATTAGAGGAAGATGTATACATATATAAATGTTTGCTGTTCAGTAGTCCAGAAAGGTAAGGCCTACAAGATTCCGGATTGGGCTCTGAAAAAACTAAGAAATGTAACATACAAATATAAGATTAAGGAGAAGAAGAGAGTTGAAAGAACGAAATCTGACTCAACATAAAGTGGTATCTGATTAAAGAAAAGAAAAGGATAATGAATTTTGTGTTTGAGTTATCAATTATGAGAGAAAAGAAATGATTTGGAGATATTTGGAAGGATAATTTATAGCTTCAAATCTCTCACTTGCTATCCTTTCAAAAGTGATAAGATTTGGAGAGAAATAATAACAAGTGAAGTATAACTTTTAAAATACTAAAAATGTCCTCAACATTTAAAAACATTCTGTTTAAAGATATTTGAATTAAAAGGGTAAAACAGTAAATTAGTTAAAATACTATCTTTTCTTTTCTCTCTTCTAGCCTTACCAACACGAATGCTATCATTTCATTTCTTTTCCTTTCTAATTTATCTAAACATAAATACAAATTTTAGCTATCATTTCATTTCATTTCTTTTCTCTCATAACCAATGCTATCATTTCTTTTATTTTCTCTCATAACCAATGCTATCATTTCTTTTATTTTCCCTCTTGTCCATTCAAACGAAGGCTAAAAGACGAACACTTGGGCAAAAAGTTAAGGCCACCAAAGAATTGTCACTTGCCAATTTTGACTTGTGTTACAGTCTTCTTTTGGATATTTTCAGCACTTCTTAAAATTTTGGTTGCAAATGAACCAAGTCAAGACCAACTGCAAAATATTCAAGCTCGGTTTATTTTTTAAACGAGCTAAAAAATGTGACGGGGTTGGGCTCATTTGCTATATCAATGAGTCTGAGTTGACCTCTAGTCATAACAATTCGAGCCCGAGTTTGTTCACGAACGACTCCGTTCATTTGAAATATATTGAGTTGTTGGAGGTTTAATTTTTAACATATTTTTATTTTTTTAATATACCTTGTTCCTTGGGTCTTGTTTGTATAATGATTTTTCTGTAGTGATCTTTACAAATTGACGTATCAGTCCAATCTCAATAGCTATCTTTGTGATTTCTTTTATTCGTCACCCTCTCTTGTCGATTTTGAGATAATCTTATTATCTTAGCTAAGCGAGGTTGTTCTCTCCCAAATTTATGAGCTCAACTCATTTATTAAAAGGTAAATTACACTTTCACCCCTGCTATTAATGTAAATTATACCCGCACCCCTTGTGATTTTGTTAATTACACTTTTACCCCCTAGATTTCATCGGCGTTCAAGTAAGATCACCGGAATATGGGAAATGACCTTTATACCCATACATATGTGAAATTACCCTTATAACCATTTCCCTCTCTCTCTCTCTCTATATATATACATATATACTCTCTCTCTAAAACCCCATTTCCATATCTCTTTGTATATATAAACTCTCTCTCTATAAAACCCCATTTCTCTCTCGCTCTCTCTCTCTCTCTATATATATATGTATAACTATATCTAGTCATATGCACATATAAATATATATAAGAGAATAAAAAAGAGGTATTTAGGTCTATGGAGCTTTTTGTGAGGGTATATTTTTCTTTTCCCATCATTATGAGTGGGTAAATATTTAGAGGTAATTTAGTCATCTCACCTGACAAAATTGAGTAACATCATCATTGATGTGTTTGACTTGCCGAAGCTTGAATGGAGGGGGTAATTGAAATATATAAGGGAGGAAACTATAATTAGCAAAACTACAAAGGGTGTGTGTGTAATTTATATTAACAACAGGGAATGAAAATGTAATTTACCCTTTATTAAATGAGTCCACAAGATGGCTCAAGCTTGATTCAGTTGATAAACGAACGAAATCGAATCTGAGTCTACTCATGAACGACTCGATTCATTTGCATCCCAATTAATAATGCATAAACAAATTAACAAAATGCTACTTTTCGTGTATGCCATATATTCCATATATGAATAATATATATATATATATATATATATATATATATATATATATTCCATATCAGAATGTCAAATGAGAGAGAATCATAAAACATTTAAAGGGAATGCAAAGAAGAACTTAATTAAGAAAAAAAAAATGCAAAGAAGAACTGGAGAAGTCATAACCTGCAGTTGGGGAAATGTCTGGACCAAACATATAGCTTGAATCATCTATAGAATCACAAATCATGACACACTTTTGCATGTCAAGATACCGTATTGTATTTCTCTTACCTTAAATTGAAGCCATCAATGGAATTGAATTAGACGCTAAATTTTTCACATTGCTCAAACTTGCTGGGATCTATAATTGAAATTTAACTTCACCTTTTCTCAACTGCCTCCTGCTAGGATGTCAATTTATTACAGGAAACAAGGTTTTTGGTGACGGTGAGAATCGCTTCTTATTATTGTTTCCACGTTCGGACATGAGATTTGTTTAGCGCCACATACTGGGTTTTTGTGTGTCTCTTTTACTTCGATCTCCGAGCGCGGATGTTTTATGTTGGCGTGTGTGTGTTTTATTAGTTACGCTAGGTACTCGGTTGGCTGTGGCATCAACAACAGGGTTTCAATTTTGAAACCGGTTGTTCGATTTTTTTTTTCTTTCTATTTTTAGTTTTTCCTATGATCACACTTAGAACTAACAAAATGAGAGACAACACGGTAACACGACACGAACACGATATGAAATAAAAGGGTTAGGGTTGAATCTGTATAAGGGTTTGTAATATATAAAGGGTGACTACTTTGTATTGAAAGTTATCTCACATCGACTAAAAAACAAAACCACCTCTATATCCTTTCCTATAAATATAGGGTCTCTCCTATTATATTGTGTGCACAAATAGAGAGAGAGAATATAAGAGATACATACTAGTATTCTTCTTGGTGAGAGTTAGGAATAATACAAGCTGATACAGGCGTGAGTATACACTATGCGTGTATTTGTGTGTGTTCTCTGATTTGCAGGTACACACGGCTTCTAATAGTATTCTTGTGCGGGTGTAAAAACCCTAACAAGCGGTATCAGAGCTTCAGGTTGAAACAGAGAAGAAGCCCGTTCGTTCTGGTCCAGAATCGAATATCAAAAGTGCCCGAAATTAGAACCCAACCATACTAGAAGCTTTGTATCGACGATACGAAGTCAAAAGTGTCAAGCGTGTGGCCGAATGTTCCGCACGTGCCCGCACTCGCCAACTGAAGTTTCGGCCATATTTTTGGCTCCGACGCGCAGCAGTTTTGATTCGAGGCTCTTTCGTAGAGCATAGTTGATCCATATAAGGAGTATTTTTGGGTATTTCAAAGACGAACGTTTTGACACAAAACTCATCCCCATAGATGCGGGAACACACTTGCATGCGCCCCGAGAAGGTACTGACGTCGTGAGCAATTTTCTTTCTTTTGCGCAGATTTATTTTTTCGCCTATTTGGAGTCGGTTTGACCCATTTTTGACGCGGTTAGAGACATTCTTAAGATTTTGAACGTTCCGGACATAACCATGCGATTGGTTTTATGTAATTTGATTCCGAACACCTTGAATAGGCTCAGTGGGAGCTATGGGAGAAGAAAATGAAGCAATGATCGACAAGTTTGATGGTACAAACTTTGCATATTGGAAGATGCAAGTTGAGGATGTGTTATTCGAAAAATATTTGTTCTTGCCATTAGAAGTGAAGAAACCAAAATCGATGAAAGACGAGGATTGGACATTCCTAGATCGAAAGGCTCTTGGTAGGATCAGACTGACGTTGTCAAAGTTCGTCGCCTTCAACATCAAGAATGAGAAGACAACAAAGTCTCTCATGGATGCTTTTTCGAGCATGTATGAATAGCCATCTAGAGCGAATGTGGTACATCTCATCACTAGATTGGTAAATCTGAAGATGTCCGAGAATGGGAAGGTCAGTGAACACATTAGTGTTCTTAATGAAATTGTTGAGTAGTTGGAATCAGTTGAGATACCAATCACTAGAAAAATGAAAACGGCTTTTCTTATAAGCCAAATTGCCAGAGAGTTGGAGCACCACAAATGCTGCAATCAGTAATTGTTCAGGGGTGGAACCATTACAGTATGATTCCGTAGTAAGTATGATACTCATAGAAGAGATCGGAAGACAGAGTGAGTCAGGCTTTTCTAACAGTGGCTCAACATTGAATGTCGACACCAAAGACAGAGGTTCGAGCAGGAAGAAAGGCGGAAACCAAAGGCGTGGCCGTTCCAAGTCAAGACAGGGAAAACCATATGGAAGATCACAGTCTTAAGGTCCCATAAATTCCAAAGAGATTGAATGTTTGAATTGTGGTAAAACTGGTCACCTCAAGAACCAGTGCAGATCCCCGCAGAAGGTAGCAAAGAACAAGATTGAGGCAAACATTGTCTTAGAAGAAGCTGATGATGTGTTGATATGCTCTTTGGAGAGCAAAGCAGAGTTTTGGGTCTTGGACTTTGGAGCATCATTCCATGCCACCTCAAGTCAAGAGCTCTTCGAAAGCTATACACATGGAAACCTTAACAAGGTTTATCTAGGTGATGATCATCCCTGCAGTGTAGTTGGCAAGGGTGAAGTACATATCAAACTCAACGGATTGATATGGAAGTTGAAGGATGTCAGACACATTCCAGACTTGAGGAAGAACCTAATCTCACTAGGCCAGTTGGTGAGTGAAGGTTATGTGACCACTTTTAATGTAGGAGAGTGGAAAGTTTCCAGAGGGGCTATGACTATAGCACGAGGAAAGAAAAGCGATACACTGTACACTACCACCAAAGCTAGCACGTTAATAGTAGTTGAAGAAAGCAATGAGGATCACAATTTGTGACACCAGAGGCTAGGCCGCATGAGTGAAAAGGGGATCAAAGTTATGCTCGCAAAGGGAAAGCTATTAGGCCTAAATTCGATTGATATCGATGTCTGTGAGGATTACGTATTCGGTAAGTATAAGAGAGTTAGTTTTCTTAAAAGTGGCAGAGATCTCAGAAATGAGAAACTTGAGCTAGTTCACACTGATGTCTAGGGGCCAGAAAATGTCTCATCTATTGACAGAAAGTCCTATTTCATCACCTTCATCGACGACCATTCCAGGAAGGTATGAGTTTACTTCTTGAAACATAAATCTGAGGTGTACGATGTGTTCAAGAAATGGAAGGCTTTGATAGAGAATGAGACGGGTTTGAAGATAAAGAGGTTAAGATCTGACAATGGTGGAGAATATTAGGACACCGGGTTAAATTTTTTTTTTGCTATGAGAACGGTATCAGATTAGAGAAGACTGTTCCACGTGCACCACAACAGAATGGTGTAGTAGAACGTATGAACCAGACATTGACTAAGAAAGCCAGAAGCATGCGTATTCAGGCAGGGTTTCTGAAACAGTTCTGGGCAGAAGCAGTCAGTATAACAGGGTATCTAATCAACCGAGGTTCATTAGTACCATTGAAGCACATAATACCAGAAGAGGTATGGAGCGCTAAAGAGGTAACACTTTCAGATTTAAATTTTTTTGGTTGTGTTGCATATGTACATGTTAGTGATAATGTGAGGGATAAGCTTGATCCCAAGTCACAGAAATGTACTTTCATTGGCTACAATGGTGATGAGTATGGCTACCGCATGTGGGATGATCAAAATCGAAAGCTGATCCAAAGCAGAGATGTAGTGTTCAATGAAAAAGTGATGTACAATGATAGACACACAACTGCCTCAGAGCCTACAACACAGAGTGATCCTATGTGTGTTGAGTTAGACGATGTTCAAGACAGTGAGAGTACTAAGTGAGAAGAACAGATTGAAGATGGCACTACTCAACAGGATGATACACCGCAATCTCCGACTCCTATTCCTGTACATAGGAGGACTTCACGGTAGCATGTGCCGAACATGAGATACATGAATTACATGTTGCTCACAGATGGAGGTGAACCAGAATACTATGATGAAACATGCAGTGCAGCAGATGTGAGCTAGTAGGAGCTTGCGATAGAAGATGAGATGAAATGTCTTATCTCATCAAGACATGGAAGTTAACCGAGATGCCGGTAGAGAAGAAAGCTCTCCATTCTTCAATTGTGAAACTGAATACCATTCATTCAAGCATTGTTGAAGTAGTGAATTAGATATTGCGATATCTACGAGGTACCACAGACAGATGCCCTTGTTTTGGAAAAGGTGAAGTGAATTTACATGGCTATGTAGATTCAGATTTTGCAGGTGAAATAGACCGCAGAAGAAGCACTACTGGTTATGTCTTTACAGTAGGTACTACAACAGTCAGTTGGATTTCGCAGTTACAGAAGTTTGTAGCGTTATCTACTATAGAGGATGAGTATGTAGCCGTGATAGAGGCTAGAAAAGAAATGATTTGATTATAGGGATTGTTGGCAGAGTTGGGATTTGAGCAAGAGAGAGTGTTTTGCACAGTGACAACCAGAGTACCATACATCTGGCGAAGAATTCAACATTTCGTTCGAGGATGAAACATATAGATCTTTGTTATCACTTCATCAGATCTCTATTAGATGATGAAGTTTTGACTCTTGAGAAGATTCAAGGAAGCAAGAATCCGACCAACATGTTGACCAAAGTGGTGACAACAGAGAAACTGAAGTTGTGCACAACTTTAGTGGGCTTTCAATATTGAAGACAGAAATGAGGACACTGTACTGCACTAATCATTGATGAAGTTGATTGATGATGGCAAAGTCGTCAAGTGAGAGATTGTTATATATAAAGGGTGACTACATTGTATTGAAAGTTGTCCCACATCGACTAAAAGGAAAAACCACCTCTATATCCTTCCCTATAAATATAGGGTATCTCCTATTATATTGTGTGCACAAATAGAGAGAGATAATATAAGAGATACATGCTAATATTCTTCTTGGTGAGAGTTATAAATAATATAAGATTATATTATTCCGGTGATACAGACATGAGTATACACTGTGTGTGTGCATGTCTTTGATCTGCTAATCAACCCCTTGTAATCCTCTCTTTGATCGATAGTGAAATGGTGCTATCAGTGGATGTAGGCTTATATTGGCCGAACCACTATAAATCTTTGTGTCCGTTGTTTAGTGTGTGTTTGTGTGCATTTTCTAATTTGCAGGTACACACAACTTCTAACAATGTTCTTGGGCGGGTGTAAAAACCCTAACAGGGTCGACCAGAACACGACACGAGAATATAAGAGTCGACCCAAACACGACACGAGTAACTTGAACACGACACGTTTGACACGATTATATTTATGTTTATTTTTTTCTCTTTTCTAATTGGTCATAGGTTGAAATATATCAATAAACTATTACTGTATCGTGTCAAATTCAATTTAATGATGCTGATAATAAGTTAAATAGCTCATTTCGTGTTGGATTGTGTCAAATTTAATATAATATATTATAATAAATAGGCTAAATGGACTTTATGGGTCGACACGAATAACTTGTGAGTTGGGTTAGGGTTGAGCATATTTGACACACATATTAACCATATTTTTTTCGACATGACACGATCTCAACCCGACACGAACACGACCTACCGACACGAATTGCTAGATTCACACTCTAGGTATTTGGACTTTCGGGCATGACATGACATGTGTGCGTGTAGATGATGACTACATGGTAAGTTGCATTACTATGTAGTTTTTAGGATATATTAGTGTAAAATGTAGTGGAACATGAAAGATTCTAGACTTGTGTAGAAGCTTCTCTACTTTATAAAATAAAATTGTATAGAGTAGTCTGGAGAGTTCTAGATGATGAATCTCCACTTTTATGGATGAGGTGCCTAAAATAGGGATGAGTCCCTCATTCGTAACCCCAAGTCTTAGAGTGTGAGCTTGAGAGCTAAGGAGGCTGCTTGAGAACATTGAGAGCTAGGGCTCGTTTACGAATTGATTTTGCCTCATACTTCCTGCTTTTACTTTCTAAAATTGAAAATAAAAATAAAAATATGTTTTTTAATTTGATTCTCCTTTCTGAATTGAGAAAACATTTCCTCTCATTACAAAGAAAATAGGAAGTAAAAAAAAAGGTGCTTTAACTAAAATAAATAATAAATAAAAATGAATAATTATATAAAATATTATTTAAATAAAATAAAATCAATGATAAATTAAATAAATAATAAATATAATAAGAAATAAAATAAACATGAATATATAATTAATAAAAATGAATAAATTAATAAAAATAAATAAAATAAAAAATTGATAAAAAATACAATTCATAAATAAAATAAAATAGAATAAAATAGAATAGAATAAATAAATAAATATATATAATTAAATAAATAAATGATAAATAAAAAAATAGGAAAAAACTAGCTTAAATTTTTTTTTTTCAAAATAGTTTTAATGTTTTTGAAAAAGAAAAATTGTAATTCTTTTGTTGATGATTTTCTTGAACATATTTTTAATAAATATACTTTCTGTTTTTTGTTTTTGTTTCTGAAAATAATCAATAATTAGTAAACATGATATTAATTTTTATTTCTTTTACTGGAATCAAAATCATAATTATATTTTTTAGAAAGTAGAAACATGAAACAAAAACGGTTCGTAAACGACCCCTAGTCTTATACACACATTCTTTGTATAAATGGGTCTTACCTTATTCCCAACCAAGGGTGCTAGCGTGTGAGTGAGTGAATAACCAAATGTCAATGATAGTCAAGTCTGCACACGAGAAGTGTGTTGCGAGGAACAAACGTGCTAGTAAGGTTGACACAACCCTAGCATGAGGTTAAACAATTAATTAGTATTGCACTGGTGAGGCTTAAGTAGTACCAAAAGATTAAATCTGTGATAGTTGGTAGTCGAGCACGGTTAGTGTACGCATGACTAGCAATGTGGAATCAATTGTTGATGCGGTGAAAGCTAATAGGCATGAGGATGAACGCACTGACTAGCATTATCACCAAGATATAGAAAAAGGTTGATACATGTCAGGAGTGGCTAAAAATATGTGTTAAAAATATACCCTTACGACGGTTTAGGTTTTACCTATCCGCAAGCGCACGAGTCAATTGTAATATAAAACGGCTTATGATAAGGAATGTCAAACTCACAAGGACTTGGTTATTCATTTCAGTAGTTCAAAAATATTGAATTATGATTTGAAAAAGTGTATGATTTGATTTTCAGAATTTAAACTAAAATTAACTAAGAACATAATTTAAATGATAGTTGTGATTCAAGAGAGAGAGAAAACTAGGGTTTTCATCGCTCCACTACTAACCGCATAATATAACTTTCACTTTGCTCAATTGTAAGAAGGGCGATC
Source organism: Cornus suecica (assembly GCA_963922005.1). NCBI lineage: Eukaryota > Viridiplantae > Streptophyta > Magnoliopsida > Cornales > Cornaceae > Cornus > Cornus suecica. Next base: position 32,377,102 of record OY998239.1, on the reverse strand, counting down.
TATTCCCATGAATCAGAATGTACCGCAAATAGTCGAATACATTTCCAAAAAGGATACCGTCAACTGGGTTCGCTACAACCCATCTCTGGACATAGTGTGTCTAGTGCATGCTATTTACGTTACTTTAATCTACTCATAAAACATGAAAATAAACTAAAACATGTCTATGATACCTCACCGAGGCAATGTCTTGTGTAAATCTTGGGTCTCAAGTGTTGAGAACCATTATTGTAGAAAATCACAATTTGTTTAGAATAATCATGATTGTGTAATAAAGTATACTTATTCAATCTAAGACAATAATTTTTGAATAAATATACAAACTTGTGTCAAGAATAAAACAATTTAGTACTCATCGACAATAATCATCATGGTATAGTCTCAGTTTCCCCTTCATTACAATTGAAAACAAATATTAAAAGCTACATTACTTGGCTAGGATTTTGCTAGAAAACCCTAGATACCGGTTTAGCTGTTCATGGTTGGAACAGACTACACTATTGATCTAAAATCAGCCACCATGGTTGTCTTCTCCGGATCTCTCGGTCTTCTATGGCTTCTCTTCTTTAAATGATATATAATTCTAGAGGCTGTTTTGAAATTTCAACGTGTGAAAAAACTCTTTTCATCTGATGTGACACGTGGTATTTATAGACAAAGCCGAGGGAAACCCTAATGGTTGCCCTTTTTGGTAATTTTACATACAAACTGATCAACACCCTATATCCTGATGTATATATGTGTATATTCACATGTATTGAGGTATCAAGTCGTAGCCGCCACAAGGGAGAATAAGTCGGGGCAAAATCGGGATTTCACAGCTTTAAAATACGCAGACAAATACGCGTGGCCCGTAGATACTCGACGTGTGGCCCGTAGGCCTAGGCTACGGGTGGCGCGTATACCTATTTTCAAGGTCCGTAGGTAGTCCATCAAAACTGTCTTTTCTAGCCACTTTTAGCGACTAGGGTCGTAGGTGGTCCGTAGTATTTTTCATAAAAACCACTTTTCTTAGTAGTTGCACTGTTTGAACCCCCTCGACTCCATTAAAATAATTCTTGAAGTTGCGGCTTAAAAAAATGACGTTTCTACCCTCCGAGAGACACTTTTCTCTTAAAAATACCTCTTTAGCTCTCCTCTTGAATAGAAATGAGTATTTCTCTAGTTAATTCACCAAATTTAGCTCTTTTTCTTCATTAAACTTCTGAAACACGCTTAAATACACAAGCGGCATAAAAATACCAAATAACGGAATATAATGACATAACAAATGCAAGATAGGGGCTTGGAATGGTTAATATTGAGCACCTATTACACCCCAAAACTTATATATTGTTAGTCCCTTAGCAATGAACTCAGGAAAACTATCTTGTGATAATTTTTATTCTACCTATCCTATACTAATCTACACTACTCCTTTGCTTTCGTGAGAGTCGACGATTACACTTAGCACGTATTACAAGCCTTTTAAACCTCTCGGCAACACCGAGTAGACGAATGAAGTCTCGTGAGGATTGGCTATACTACGCACAACTTTTCCATTCTCTGCAGTCACATAATCATGAGTTCACACACACATTAACCAAGTCATGATACAATACATAAAATAATATGGATACAAGTACTCCCACTTACTACCGAACAACAACTATCTCGTTACTCACTAAAGTGAATGCCTTTGTTACTCTCTACTTCCAATCTAGACAACCCTCCGTGTTTCTGTGAACATTCTACCATGGTATTTCAATTCCTTTTCTCCTACTTCATTGATCAAATTTTGCCATTTTCTTTAAAAATCATTCTTTCCATCATTTCATTTTTCATCCTTTTTTGTTCTTTTAAGCTCCGGACTTTCCAGCAAGGATTTTTAGTCCCGACGAACTGGGATCTAACTTCTTTATTGGGATTCATGCTCATTAGTTTTCTCCTCTTTTTATACGAACAGTGATATTGGTGATACCAAGGCCCGGTTACTCAGATCGAATAACTAATTTTTTCATTTTAGTTTTTGAGAATAATTTTCAACTTTCTCCATTTTATCCAGAACATCTCTCCTTCTCTCCTTTTATTGTGGCAAAATTATTTTTTCAACTACATAGTTAAGGATTAACTTTTTTCCCATAGTAAATGTGTGCTTGTACTTATAAGTCAAAGTTGTTCTTTTCGGTTTCAATTTTACTAATTCACTTACTCATGTAAAATCATATCATTTCACTAACTCGATCTAATCATTACTCTCATGAGAGAGAATATAACATCACATACTATCCATGCATCATAAAGACAAACTCAATCAACTTATAATACAAATCAATCATGCGTGAAAACAACGAATTTCTTTTCAAAAACATTTTCAATTTTGTTTTATTTTTTTTTTCTTCAAAATTTTCATTCCTTAACTATACCCTCACCCAAAAACTTAAAATAAACCATGTCCCCATGGTTCACAATCATACACACGAGAGAATATAGTTATCCTTGAAGTACAATTCCAGAATAGCTACAATAGCACACTTGTTCCCCTTCCCCAAACTTGATTTGGGTTCACCAATAGATATACTCAACACAACACAGTTACCCAATATCATAGCAAGGGAAAATAAATTTCATCATAAAAATCCGGAAATCATCAAAATATTGCTCAAGGGATGAAATTTTTTATTAAAATAAAACAATCATGATTCGGCCTTAGGGGCCTACAATCCTACAAAATTAAAATAAAATAAGCAAATATTTAGCCTTAAGGGCCTATAATCTCTAAAAAAAATGAAATTTGCAAAAATTAAATGACCTACTATTCTATAAATCGAGGCTAGAAACTAACTTTCACAGCTTAGGACCAATGTCTAATGTCGTTAGCACGACATGGCCACTCAAAGGGCTATCCAACACCCTTCCTCTCTGCAACACTTCCCCTAATCATAGGACAAAATATAGGAGGCGACTCTCTCAGTGTTCTCACCTGTGGACAATTAGTAATATTCATGATATCAAATATAGAACAATAATTACCATATAAGTACCCCCTCTGTCATGTTCTAACTGCACCCCATGTACGGTCAATGTGTCCAGCAGATCCTCCATCAACACCTTATGTAATGTTCCCTCCACCAATTCATCACTCTCCATTAAACTGTCAGATGCCATAAATTTCGGTCCTCGATCAATCTCCTCATAAATCTTTAATCGCTAACCACGCCTTTTTTAACCTCTCATTACTAAAACCTACCTCTCCGTGGGGGTAAACCGATTTAACTCTAAATGGTCCATCCCATCTTAATCGGATTTTACCTGGAAACAATTTTAGTCTCGAACTACACCGCCGTCCCTTCCGGTTAAGCTCAAAGAACTTAAGTCAAACAAGCTTAGCATGACACACTCTTGTCCGAGCTATGTAAATTCGAACATCCTCATACGCACAATTCCATATCCCCTCACACTAATTTCTTAATCGCGGATCTTCCTAGACATACAGCTTGTCTACCATGTTTATACTCAACACTCGCTCATCTGGAAAGGGATCCTCAAGAGGGGTGTCATCCTTGGTAGGCTCTATGATTGTTCGTGGTAAATGATCAGCTCTAGTAGTCTTCACATCCTTTTTCTCTTTCAATACATTCTCCCATTGATCCTTCATTAAACTATACAATACAATCTCAAGAAGCATACTTTCAGGCACCAACTCTTGTGGAAGAATAAGTGGAGGTCCAGCCGAATTTATTTATTCTCTTTCTGGTTGTGAATATAATGCGGCTTCCAACACAACAATAACTTCCAAATTAGATCGCTATTGGTCCTCCCAGTTTTCAAAATTTGCCTCCGATCCTTTCATCACATCCTCTAAATTATCTCTTACAATCCCTTGAAGTATCACTTCTTCAACCATCTCATCAATATTAAAACACTCAGTTGGTTCAGGTAGTTGATGGTTAATATAAAAAACATTCATCCTCATCATTAGGTTCCTAAAAGATATATCCATCACCCCTATTGTGCAATTAATGCATGCATTTGCCGTAGCCAAAAAGGTTTTCCTAAAATAACAGGGATATGTCTCCTTGATCTGTGGTAAGGTTCCATGTCTAACACCATAAAGTATACGGGATAGTAGAACTTACCTACTTGAACAATGACATCCTTCAAAATTCCTTGCGGTTGTTTAGTTGATCTGTCTACCAATTTAAGCACCACCGAGGTTGGATTAAGCTCTCCCAACCCTAGTTGTTGATAGACTGAGTAAGGTGATAAATTAACACTCGTATCGAGGTTAAGAAGAGCTCTACCAATCTTTTGGTCACCAATGACACAAGAGATAATGGTAGCACCGGGATCCTTCCTCTTAGGTGGAATATCACTTAGTAGGATCAAACTCATTTGTTCAGTCAACAAAATCTTATTTGGGACCTTAATTATACTTTTCCTTTTCTATGTATAGAGGTCCTTCAAAAATTTAGCATATGGTGAAATTTGGTCAATAATTTCTAAAAGAGGTATATTGATCTTGACTTGTCAAAATGTATCCAATGTATCATGCTTTTTATGCTTGCCATACGAAGTTGACTCTCGAAGACATTGAGGGTAAGGTGTTGCCTCCTTATAATATGCCCTGTCCGGCTCTTCTGGTATTGTCTCATCCTGTTTTTCCTCCTCTTGGGGGTGATCTCTTTGATCCTCTCCAGTCGCCTTTCGCTTGTTCATCCTCTCCTCAAACCGCTGCTCAACTCTATTTTCTACCTCATTCCTAGTTATCAGAGTCATAATGACTTGGACCGTCTCATAATTATGTTCAGCAAATGATCCATGCTCCACTATTTGTTTACCCTTTTGATTAGCCACCGGTGGACTAGGTAATCTTCCTCTTGAAGCCTATTCATCGCATTAATAAGTTGCCCTATTTGGGTTTCTACCTTGGCAATGGACTGGGAATGCGAGTTCAACAATTTGACATGAGAGTTCAGTAATTGGATGGATGCCTGAAGACTATTAAAATGATTTTTTAACTCTTTGAAGGCGCTCATCATCTCATACTCAAAACCAGGTGGTCTAGATGGTGGATTTTGACTTTGAAACTAGGCTTGACTTTGGTTGAAGGGTCGGACTAATTGGATATTATTAGACTGAAAATTCTGAGTATTGAATGATGGTTGTTGGCTTTTACTGAAACTTGATTGAGGATTTTCAGTATTCTGAGATTGATAGGACATATGGGGGTGATTTGGCCTACCCAAATTGTATGAATTAGAAAGATGATTATTGTTCGGGTTGGTCTAGGCTGCATTCACATCAGTGGCAACTATCCCATTACCCTAATATCTATATTGGGGAGGGTCAAATCCTATTGCTAAAACTTCTATCTGGGCTGACTGTGTAAGATTGATGAACTTATCGAGCTTCTCTCTTAACACGGCCATCGATTCTTTGACATCATCATGGTTATCCCCTCCATCAATGGCTAGGGATGGCAACGGGTCGGGTTTGGGACGGATTTGGCTAATACCATTACCACCCCATTTAAAAATTACTAATACCAAATCCGCCCCAAACCCGCGACGAGTTGTAATCGGTAATACCATTACCACCCTGTCGGTATAAACGGGTTCCATCGGGTTACCATCGGTTGTACTAAATTATTTCTAATAAATTAGAAACACAGTTAATTTACTAAATTATTTGATGACAAATTAAGTTATAATGCGTTTGATGATAAATTAAGTTATAAACTAAGTATCTCTCTCTTATTCTAGGCATATATTCTGTTTTACGTTATAAACCAAATATCCCACATATTTAGACAAACAAATGTATATATACGCATATTGACTGAAATTCTTCCAAAAAATATATATATATAGATGTCAGCACCAAGAATCAGATTAATGAGTTATATATAGACAAAGATGCACACACACACACATATATATATATATATATATATATATATATATATATATATATATATATATAATTAAAATTAAAATTGTAAACGGGTCGGGGTCGGGTTACCAACGGGTTTTTCAGAAAACCCAATCCCAACCCGAACCCGTTTTGGGTTTTAATTTTGAATACCAAACCCATCCCAAACCCGTTTATAAGTTTACCAAACCTGCCCCAATCGGGTTTGGATGGGTCGGAACTCGGCCGGGTCGGACCATTTTTCCATCCCTATTAATGATAAATGCTTTGTCAAATCTTCTTTCACGTCCATTCCACGCACGCATCTCAGATTCATATTGAATCAAATTATCACTCACACTGTCAAATATATCCAAAAGTTCTTTCACCAGTGTAAGTGTGAACTTACCTCCTACTGCTGCATCAATCAAAATTTTATGCTCAGATCCCAATCCAAGATAGAAGTTCCGCATGATGTCTTGCTCCACGAACTTGTGATGGGGGCACTTTCATAGAATTTCATTTAATCTATCCCACACATCATGGAATTCCTCACCAGGCAACTCTCGGAAGTGGGTAATCGCTTCCTGTGCTTCATGGGTCCTACCGACGGGAACATATTTTTCTATAAATTTAGTTTGTAAGGTTTCCCAATCTCTTTTAATATCCTTATATAGAACGACATACCATTGTTTAGCTTTCTTTCTCAACGAAAAAGGAAATAAACGCACATATAAACCAGTCGCACTCAGATTCTCCATTCTGATTGTCGATGCCATTTCTAAGAAATCATTAATATGCTGATACGGATCCTCAGTCCTAAGTCAAAAATACTCCGGGAGCATATTAATGACACTAGATTTGATCTCGTAATGTTTGATTCCATCCTCTTCATGAAATTCAACATATGATTCATACGTGGATGGTACGTAATATCCCTTCAAAGATGTGACTGGTGCCTTTCGCGCTGCTGCATTATGGTCGGCCATCCTTTCTTGCCCCAACTGTTGACGACACTCTAATTCCCTAACTCGACAATTTCGATAAAAAACCGTTCGATTTTAGGATTAAAATGTTCTAATTCAATATTGGGATCTAAACGGGATTTTCGGTCGGTCATAAACTAAACAAAATTTTTTATTATTATTTTTTTTTACTTCTACACTATTCTAAATATTTACAAAAAGTAAAGCTAAAATTATGAGCGAAATTAAGAAAACCTAAAACTCACAAGAGGTCCAACGGCGCAAATTCACGTTGCTCCACTCTCTCCCTTTATGCTTTTTAGAATACCTGTCAATCAAACAAAAATTTTAACTTTAGGTACACTACAATAACGCAATATGATCAAGCTACTAAAGCAATGAATAATGCAAAGTCACCGGTAACATCGCCAAAAACATGATACACGTCGAGAATGGCTAAAATTATGTGTTAAAAACACACTCTTACGACGGTCTAGGTTTTACCTATCCTCAAGCGCACGAGTCAATTGTATTATAAAACAGATTGTGATCGGGAATGTCGAACTCACAAGGACTTGGTTATTCACTTCAGCAGTTCAAAAATATTGAATTATGGTTTGAAAAAGTGTTTGATTTGATTTTGAGAATTTAAACTAAAATTAACTAAGAATATAATTTAAATGATAGTTGTGATTCAAGAGAGAGAGAAAACTAGGGTTTTCATCGCTCCACTACTAACCGCATAATATAATTTTCACTTTGCTCAATTGTAAGAAAGGCAATCTATTCCCATGAATCAGAATGTACCATAAATAGTCGAATATATTCCCAAAAAGGATACCGTCAACCGGGTTCACTACAACCCATCTCCGGACATAGTGTGTCTAGTGCATGCTATTTACGTTACTTTAATCTACTCCAAAAATATGAAATTAAACTAAATCATGTCTATGATACCTCACCGAGGCATAGCCTGTGTAAACCTTGGGTCTCAAGTGTTGAGAACCATTATTGTAAAAAATCACAATTTGTTTAGAATAATCATGATTGTGTAAGAAAGTATACTCATTTAATCTAAGATAAGAATTTCTGAATAAATATACAAACTTGTGTCAAGAATAAAACCATTCACTCATCTACAATAATCATCATGGTATAGTCTCAGTTTCCCCTTCATTACAATTGAAAACAAATATTAAAAGCTACATTACTTGGTTAGGGTTTTGCTAGAAAACCCTAAATACCGGTTTAGCTGTTCATGGTTGGAAGAGACTGCACTGTTGATGTAAAATCACCCACTATGGTTGTCTTCTCCGGATCTCTCGGTCTTTTATGATTTCTCCTATTTAAATGATATATAATTCCTGAGGCTGCTCTGAAATTTCAACGTGTGAAAAAACTCTTTTCATCTGATGTGAAACTTGGTATTTATAGACAAAGCCGAGGGAAACCCTGATGGTCGCCCTTTTTGGTAATTTTACATACAAATTGATCAAAACCCTATATCCTGATGTATATATGTGTATATTCACGTGTATTGAGGTATCAAGTCGTAGCCGCCACAAGGGAGAATAAGTCGGGGCAAAATCGGGATGACGTAGACAAATACGCGTGGCCCAACGTGTGGTGCGTAGGCCTAGGCTATGGGTGGTGCGTATACCTATTCCAAGGTCTGTAGGTAGTCCGTCAAAATAGTATTTTCTAGCCACTTTTAGCTACTGGGGTTGTAGGTGGTCCGTAGTATTTTTCATGAAAACTACTTTTCTTGGTAGTTGCACTATTTGAACCCCATCGACTTCATTAGAATGATTTTTGAAGTTGCGGCTTGAAAAAATAACGTTTCTGCCATCCGGGAGACACTTTTCTCTTGAAAACACCACTTTAGCTCACTTCTTGAATAGAAATGATCATTTCTCTAGTCAATTCACCAAAGTTAGCTCTTTTTCTTTATTGAGCTCCTGAAACATGTTTAAACACACAAACGACATAAAAATACCAAATAACGGAATATAAGGACATAACATGTGTAAGATAGGGGCTTAGAATGGATAATATTGAGCACCTGTCAAAGGTCATAGAGATGGAGTACTTTCTTGAAATGATTTTCAACAAGGCAAAAGAGAAGGACAAAGTGTCTCATATGAGGTTGGATGACTTATGTGCGAATCTCTCAAGTTGCAAGATCTAGATCTCACAGGTGCACGGGGTGTCATCAAAGCGAATGAAGAAGAAGGCCTTAGAACTCAAGGAGTATGATATCGAAAGGGAGACGAAGATGATAGGAAATTTCTTTTGGCACGTAGATAGACACTCAATGGCATGAACATTGAAGATGAGGAAGAGAATTTTCAAATGACAGTGATGTACCTGGTGGAGATTGTAACCTTGTGCTGAAGGTGACACTTCATAGGAAGAGGGACACACTAACTTTATAGTTGAGAGGAGTTCAGAAACAATTTTGCCCCAAAAGCATTGAGGACTTTGCCATGATTAGCTTGAGGCAACTGAAGAATAGGGGAGTGTTAGAGAATACGAGAATTATTAATTTACACTCATGCTTTAGATACTCGAGATGTGGAAGTGGCATCATTTGTGTTTCTTCGTTGATGGCTTGCAGCCTTAGGTAAGGTCAATGAAAAGGGTGTTCATCACCATTTGAGTGCTACTTGTGCATATAGTGCACTTTTAATCAAGCAAAAGGTTTCGGGGAAGGGAGATGAGTCCTCATTCGCATCCAACAATAACGAGAATAAGTATTTAAAGAAAAAAAAAATAAGGATGAAATTACCTAGACGATTAATGAAAACAACCTAGAGGGGGGATTAAATAGGCTTTTTGTGGATTTATTGAAAAATTAAAAATAATTGTGGAAAACTCAATTTTAATCCAATTCTCTAACAAGATAAATCATGCAAAGATTAATCTACGTGCAAAAAATAAAACGATAGAGACATGATATTTTTATGTGGAAAACCTTGGAAAAACTCCAAGTAAAAACCACGGATATGCTCGAGTATGGATACACTATGAATCAAGTAGTACACAGACTCTATAAAGCTTTAGACTTACAAATCACTCCTGATCTACCTTTCTCCACTCGACGTCTGACGAACTTGAATCACTCGATTTCCCAAAGCTCTCGCTCTACTCTGTACTCTGATGGCTTTGCTTCTTAATGGATCAATGAACCACGAAGCCAGCTGTTTCGATCTTCGCACTCAGACGACTTCGTCTCTCAAACGGATCTAAGCAACCACGTTACATAAGGTGGTGTGTAGATTTTTTAGAATCTAGGTCATTCAATTGTGCATAAAATCATCAATGTAGAAACACAATTAAAAAAACTCTAAACAAAAGAGAACTAGAAGATATAGAATCACTCAATGATTTTATCTCTCTATCTTTATCTCTGTAGAAGACTTGCAAAGATCTCTCAAAGGCTCATGAAAACTGTCTCACATCTGTAGAAGACCTTGATATTTATAGACAATGTTGAGGGAAACCCTAATGTTTCCCTTTTTTGTAATTTGACACGAAACCAAGCAAAACCCTATTCTCTGATATATATTCTCTGTATAGCATGTATATCAAGGTGTAAAGTCGTAGGCGCCTCAAGGGAAAACAAATTGGAGGCAAAACGGGAATTTCCAGCATCATAACTCGCTAGACCCCTACGCCTGGGGCATAAGTAAAAAATACTTGCGTGTGCTTCAGGCGTAGAAAACTCACTTTCTTGTCATTTTTTGTTGTTGTAGGCGTAGGTCAGGTGTAGCAAAATACTCGGAACCAGCTTTTCTTAATAATGGTGCCATTTGAACCCCCTTGAATCGCCTATCTTGATTCTTGAAGTTGCGGCTTAAAAAAAATGAAGTTTTTACCCTTCGGGAGGCACTTTTTACTCAAACTTGTTTCCTCTTCAATTCTCTTGTATTCTTCATTTCTTTAGACTTGATTTGAATTATTGGAAGTTTTGTCAATGCCTATTAATCATTCCTGACTTCATAATTTACTCAACATAACAATTCACTCAACATGGTTATTGTCTACAACATGATAAACACAAATAATACTATAAATGCTATAAATGTTCTTACAATCTCCCCCTTGGCATTTCTGAGACAAAATCATGTTTTATAAAGATATCCTCATAAACAACAACATAATATCTATACCTATGAACACACACCAATAGACATAGACATAGAGATAGAATATGAGATTGCCCTCATGACGATCTTCTAATCCTGTAACCATAACACTGAACAACATACCATAAAACATAAGTATGGAAAACAGATATAAACCAATATAATGATCTTAATGGTATAAAAACACTCCTTCACCCCCTGAGAATATACTCACCCTCAATTAAAAACTCTCTCCCTCTTAACCAAACAATCTATCCCTTACTAAATACGTCTCCCTCTTTTTGTCACTGAAATGACAAGCAAATATATAACAATCAAAGCATATGAGAGATGTACAAGAACAACCTCAAAATGCAAACATTGGAAAAGATCACAGAGGAAACTCTAGAGAATCTAAGCCAAACACTAAATACTAAGATAAAGTACTTTATAAGATTATATCCAGATTTTCGAGTAACATAAATCTCTACAATGCATGAACTTAAGACTAATGCCTGAATGCAAAATGCTCAAATAAAAACAAAATATTTTTTTTTGAAACATGTGAGCTGGGCAGTAGAGACAATGAGCTAATCATTAACACATCATATCCACATATTTGACTTAGCTATTATACACATGATAGTGAAGAAAATCAACACACATACCTTGTAGTTATAAGCAGTCACAATGCAAACTTTACATAGCATTTACATATATGAAAAATATTCAGGTAAAAGCAAACAACTAAGATGAAAGCAATATGTACTAATTCTAATAATCTCCTCACTAACTGTGATTAAACTTCAGTCCAAAACCTAAGTTAGAAGTCAAATCTTTAACTCAAACCTGATTATTAATTAAGGGAAACATAATTTTTTCTTTTCCACCTTTCACCTTATCCCTTTTTATCTTTCTAAACTCCGGACTTTCTTGCAAGGATTTTCAGTCCCGACCAATTGGGCCCGGGCTTCTTCCTTGGGATTTATGCTCATTATTTTTCTCCCCTTTTTACTCGAACACTCTGCTACTTTGTGGTAGGAGGCCTAATTACTCAGATTGAAGAACTACTTTTTGCATTTCTATATTTTGATTATCTCATTCTTTCCTTTTACAACATTACCATAACATTCGTAAGCATGTGAAAGGAATTCTAAAGCATAGATCAATCTAGCATAGCTCATGAACCTACATATCACTTTGGATTAAATGAGAAAGACTAAAACATTTCAGTAAACATTACAATCATCTCCGAAGTAAACAAGCACCCAAAGTTAATGAGTTCTAAAAATAATACTTAAACATGTCAAGTGAATAACTCATAACCTCAGGTCAGACTAACAACTCCAATTCCCATAATCATAATAATAAAATTAAATATGATAATAGAATAAAATATGATAACCCTTTGTACGCTTATCCAAGCTTAACATGCTAAGAATTTTATCTTATGTTTTTTTTGTCATAGTGATGCATGCATGAATAATCCTAATAATAACAAAACATGATGCATGCATAATAAGAAAAAAATAAAACATGCAAATAAAATAAAATGTATCATAATGTATCAATTCTAGGATAAAAGATAATGCAAGATATTCCTAGAATGATACATATGAAGCCTTCTATCCTAATGATAACATGCCACTAGATTTTCTAAGATGCACATGCTTTTGAAAATCTAATGGTTTTGTAGAGATCTCTGTCGACTGAGAATCTGTGGATATATACTCAAGACCTTTATCAGAATTAGAGTCACGCGCTCTACATGCAGTATGATAATCCAAACAATATAGTTCATATTTCCTAACCCACACTTGTTTAATTTTTGGTGCTTTATCTGCCAGCCTAGACAACCTCTTCATCTCTTCACTCAACACCCAAATTTGATTTTCAACATTGGGTTCTTTTTGAGTTCTATGTTTCCACTATGATTTCAATGTTTCTTCTCTTAACTTTGAACACACAGGTTGAATGCGACATTTCACTCCACAGTGATGACATACTGGGAAAAACCTTTGAAAACCATTGCTCGAATCCTTATGGAATCTAGAGGTAAAAGGAAGCTTACTCTGAACTAATTTTATGACATAAGATTAAGCATTAAGATTCCTATCAAACTTACCTTGAAAAGAACTAGATGTTACTTGAGAAGTACTAACAAAGGTTGTTTTGGAAACGATGTTAGAATCACTCAATGTTCCTTTGAATCCCAACCCTTTTGTATTTCCTGCAGATTTTCTCATACTCAACATATGATTAAGCTTAAGAGTTCCATTACACCATTTATGGATAGTTCAGTTAGCATCCTTCAATTCCTTTTCCAAACCCTCAATCCTTGTATATTTCTCACTCAATTCCAATCTTATGGTCATTAATTCCTTATTAAGATCATCTACACTCTTCAAAGCTTGATTCATTTCTTTTTCAGACTTAATCAAATATTCTCTTAAGGATTGTCTTTCCTTGTCAACACCATTAAATTGAACTATATATTTTGAAAATACTTTGATAAGATGTGTGGAATTTCATAAAGTTTATTACATGCATCTTCATACGAGTCCCCGCGATTTTCATTATCCTCAGAATCTTCATCCTTAAACATTGCCCAACTTGCAGTAATTTTCTCAATCTCCTTACTATGTGCTGTAAATGCGGTAAAATCCTTATATTCATCAACAATGTCAGACTCAGCAGAGTCACTATTTGTTCCATCACTCCAAGTTAGAGCTAGACCTTTTGTCATTTTCGACTTATTAGCGCACTCAGCAGCTATGTGGCCAAACCCTTGACATTCAAAACATTTCATAGGGTCAACCTTGTCATTCCGATTTTGGACTTTTATATTTTTAGAATCATGTGATTTATCTCCAAATTTTTATCCTTTAATCAATTCTTGACTATAAGAAGATTTTAAAAACTTTTGAAACTGCTTCATGATCATATCAAATTAACTTGGTTTACCCTCACCCTCCTCATTAGACTCACTAGGATCCTCCTTAGTGGTTTTAAAAGCTATGTTTTTCTCTTTTGTGTCGCTAGACTACTTTGAGGATTGAGCACACATCTCTAACTCATTTTATTTTAGATTCCCTACCAATTCTTCAAGTTTAATCTCTTTGAAACTCATCATTTTAGATATAACAGTCACCTTAGACCGAAAATGCTCAGGTAGAGACCTAAGATTTTTTTTCACTATGGTAGTCTCAGAAATTGGCTCTCCTAGATTATGACAACTAGTTACTATGTCAGTTAATCTAACCTCAAAGTCACAAAAAACTTCATCCTCCTTCATCCTAAGCTGTTCAAATTGTGAATTTAGAATTTGGAGTTTCGACTATTTAACTTTTAAAGTCCCTTTATGAGTTACTTGGAGAATATCTCAACCTTATTTGACAATTTTGCATGTGGCAATTCTCTTAAAATCACTCGCGGTCACAGTGTTGTATAAAGCATTCAAAGCATTGGAATTCCAACTAGCACTGTTTGACACAACAGTAGTCCACTCACTTGATGGTTTTACTCTAGATTCATTAGTCGTAGCGTCTTTCACAGTGGGAGGTGAGTATCCTACCTCTATGGCCAACCAAGCTATCTCATCTAACGATTTCAAAAATGCTCTCATCCTCGCTTTCCAATACGTGTAGTTCGAGCCATCAAACAATGGGGACCTAGATACGAACCCACCTTCATGAGGTAAATCTTTCACCTAATTTCAGAATCTAACCCTATGTAGTTAACCTAAAACTGGACAACCACGCTATGATACCAATTGAAATTATCTAGATGATTAATGAAAACAGTATAAAGGGGTGGTGAATAGGGTTTTTATGGATTTATTGACAAATTAAAATTAATTGCAGAAAAGTCAATTTTAATCCAATTCTTTAACAAGATAAATCATGCAAAGATTAATCTAAGTGCATAAAATAAAGCGATAGAGACAAACGATATTTTTACGTGAAATACTTTGGAAAGACATCAAGTAAAAACCACGGATACGCTCGGGTATCGATACACTATGAATCAAGGAGTACATAGACTCTATGAAGCTTTAAACTTACAAATCACTCCCGATTTGCCTTTCTCCACTTGGTATCTGACAAACTTGTATCACTTGCGCTCCACGAAGCTCTCGTTCCGCTCCGTACTCTGACGGCTCCGGTTCTCAATGGATCGATGAACCACGAAGACTCCTGCTCCGATCTTTGCACTCAGACGACTCCGTATCTCAAACGAATCTAAGCAACCATGTTGCACAAGGTGGTGTGTAGATTTTTCAGAATCTAGGTCATTCAATTATACATAAGATCATCGATGTTGAATCATAATTAAACACACTCTAAACCAAAGAGAACTAGAACATATAGAATCACTAAATGATTTTCTCTCTCTATCTCTATCTCTATCTCTACAGAAGAATATGAACTTTAGAAGACTTGTAAAGATCTCTCAAAGGCTCACAAAAGATGCCTCACATCTATAGAAGACCTTAGTATTTATAGACAATGCTGAGGGAAACCCTAATGTTACCCCTTTTTGTAATTTCACACCATACCAAGCAAAACCTAATTATCTGATGTATATTTTTTGTATAACATGTATATCAAGGTGTAAAGTCATAGCCGCCTCAAGGGAAAACAAATTCGGGGTAAAACGGGAATTTCCAGCATCATAACTCTCCAGACCCCTACGCCTGGGGCGTAGGTAAAAAATGTGTGCGTGTGCTTCGGGCATAGAAAACTCACGTTCTAGCCATGTTTTTTGTTGTTGTAGGCATAAGTCAGGTATAACAAAATATTCAGAACCAACTGAAGGTGCTTAATATTAGTCATTTTTTGCCCCTATCTAGCGTTTGTTATGTATTTACATTATGTTACTTGGTATTTTTATCTCGTTTGTGTGTGCAAGCATGTTTCAGGAGCTTAATGAAGAAACATAGCTAATCTTGGTGAATTAACTGAGTTCGTGTTTGTTTCTATCATGATAAAGGAATCAAGAGGTGTGCCAGAGTGAATAAGAGCTACTGGAGGGCAAAATGGTCATTTCCCGACTTCGTTATTGCACCAAAGATCAAAAATATCATTTTCAGACATTATTACTTCACCGAAAAGCATCGAGAGTCAAATGTGACTAGTCTAGCTTAAATATGAAAAGACCAGTTTTTTACAGGAAAAATGCATCATACCCTACGTCGTTAGAGAGAAAAAGGGGCAGATTGGACCTAAGCGTAGGTCAAGAGCGTAGGTCCCACCTTGTGGTCACGTGATCCCTCTACGTGCTGAAGTTGTTTCGGAGTTGTTTCAGAATTTTTAAATTTTTTCCCTACTTCGATATTTCAAGTGATCGGTGATTCCAAACCTCTACATACAGGTTTATACACATATTTACATATGATTTTATGAGATTATTCATGTATTATGAAATTATAGAAAAGGGCAACCATTAGGGTTTCCCTCACTTGTCTATAAATATGAGAGGGTTAGGTTTAGGGTTTAAGAATTTCTGTTCTAAGTTCTAGTTTTAGTATTGTTTTTGGAGGTTGGTTTATTCATAGAGTTCTTCCATTGAAGAGAACCACCATTAAAGACCTAGAGATCCGGAGAAGAAGGCCATGAAGAGCGTTTCTACACCGATAATGCAGATTCTCTCAGCCATGATCAACTAATTTGGTATCTAGGGTTTTCTCGCAAAACCCTAGCCAAATAATGTAGTTCTGATTTCATAATCAATTGTAGAGAAGGGGAACTGTGACCATACTATGATGATTGTGTTAGATGAAAGACCGTTTTTATTCGTGATACAAGTTTATATATTTGAATTGATTCTTGTTTTAGACTTTTATAATATATTCATCTTACACAATCATAATTATTCATTATGGGCTGGAACTCGGATGCTTAATCTGTGATTTTCTACACAATGGTGGTCATAAAACTCAAAACCTTAGGTTGACACACGCCATACCCTAACAAACTGATATAGACATGTTTTAGTTTATTTTCATGCCTTAATTTACTGCTTTAATTTACTGCTTTAATTTACTTTTCTGTTAGTAGTTGGCATGCACTAATCAATTTAGTCTTGAGATGGATTGTTGCGATCCGGTTGAGAGTAATCCTTTTTGGGGTCAAACTACTGGTGTGGTGCGACCTGATTCACAGTCAATGGATCGCCCTCATACAATTGAAATAGAATTTGGACTATATTATGCAGTTAGTGGTGTAGTGAGGAAACCCTAGTTTTTTCTCTCTCTGAATCACGACCAGTATTTATTATTGCTTTTTGTTTCATTTTCTTTATTATTAGATAATTCACAAAATCAAACTCTTTTCGAAAAACTATAATTCAGTGTTTTTAGACTATTAAAGTGAACAATCATCGTCTTTGTGGGATCAATATTCCTCTACTCAAGCAAAACTATATACAATTGATCTGTGCACTTGCAAAAGGGTAAAACCTAAAGTGACATTAATGTGTCATTTTTAACCACATATTTTGCACACACCTGACGCCCATCACAAAATTTCTTGATAATGGTGCTACTTGAACCCTCTTGACTCGCTTATCATGATTTTTGAAGTTGCGGCTTGAAAAATGAATTTTATGCCCTTCGGGAGGCATTTTTTACTCAAACTTGCTTGCTCTTCAATTCTCTTGTATTCTTCACTTCTTTAGAATTGATTTGAATTTGAAAAAACTCTGTCAATGCCTATTAATCCTTCCCGACTTAAAAATTCACTCAACATGACAATTCACTTAATATGGCTATTGTCTAGAACATGCCAAACGCAAATAATACTATAAATGCTATAAATGTTTTTACAAAGGAGAATAAGCGCATTGACACTATGCACATGTTGGGCCCCGTGGAATAAAAGAAAGACATAGGTAATTGGGATACGTTGTGTAGACGTGCAAGTTGGTGGCAAGAATGTGCAACTAGTGAATAAACATGGGTGCTACCTAGAGGTGGCAATGTTTACTAAAATTTGGGATTATTGGGTGAGTGGTTTAAAAGACGGGTTGATAACGGGTTGGATTAAATGGGTAAGATAATAATATGGGTTGATAGTAGGTTCACCGCGGGTACCCATGTAACCCTCCACTGCTTATAGCCTTCACTCTCGTGCTATTGACCTGCTGCTATTTGGTCTGAATAAAAGTTGGGGGTGAGGTAAAACCCATATGTTCAAGCTTTTATATATACATAATGATATATATATATATATATATATATATATATATATACTCCGGTTTGTATATCTATTAGGCCCTGTTTGGTAATCGGATTGGTCCGGTCCAGTCTGGTCTCTGAACTGAAAGTCTGTTTGGTAAGCATTTTGGTCTAGTCTGAGAAAAATGGAACCAGACCATTTATAAATATATTTTATTTAATTTATTATTTATTTATTCATTTATTTTTATTTTATTTATAAATTTATTTTATTTTATTTATTATTTATTCTTTTATTTTTATTAATTTATAAATATATTTTATTAATTTATTATTTATCTTATTATTTATTATTTTTGTTATTATTTTTATGTATTATTTAATTCATTTTTTTACTATTCATTATTTTGTTTATTTTTTATTAATTTATAAATATACTTTATTTTAATTATTATTTATTTATTTATTTTTATTTTATTTGTAAATATAAAGGGGTTGCCAAAACAAAGGTCTAACCATATTTATTTTTAATTGATTTCATGACGTTTTAGGGAACTCGTGCCGAAAATACTTAGAGGCCCTAAAAGAGATCAAATTTAAGGCCCTTTATACTTAATGCTTCAGGTGCTTAACAATTATAGATGTAGAAAAAATGTTATTAAAAAATACATAAAAAATCTTAGTATTTACAAAATTAAAAGCAACCTCCATGCATCTTGGTGTTGTCGTAAAAAATTGTTGAATTGCGAGTGCGGCAATCACCAGACCCTAAGTGTAGTGACCTAAAAAAGTGTTGCCGCTGTGAGAGTGCATCAATCGTAAGATCCTAAGTGTTGTCTCTAAACGTTGTGCGAGTGCTAGAAGAATCTTCTGGCCGTAATCAGAATAATGGTTTGATTTGGATTAGACTTTAGTTTCATTGGGTTGATTTTTCTTAGTAATATTAAGTGAATATAAAATTTTGGGGTCCCAGATTATGAAATTGGATTAGGATTTAGTACGAATTGGGCTGTTAAACAACGTTTTTCAAAAATAATAATTTGAGCCCCTAAATTATATAATTTACATTCGACTTTGTCTGAATTGGGTTGATAAAATAATTCATTGTTTTAGGGCTAATAAAAATATTAAAAAAAATCAAAACAAATACAAAAGGAAAAAAATGCCCCCCATGGGACCGGTGGCCCTAGGCAGTGCCTAGGTCGCCTTGCCCCAAGGCTGGTCCTGAGTAGTTGTAACCTTCCAAAAGTGAACCTTCATACTAGAAGAGAAGAAGGCAAATCCCAAACCTGTATCAGCTCCCTATTAAGACAAGAATCCTTAAAACCAGAAAGAGGAAACAATGCATGTCTAACAGTTTGAACAACCTTAGTTTTGATTTCTCCCTCAGCTCTAACTCATCTTGGAAGACATTATTATTCCTTTCAATCCATATTGTAAAAATGCATGCTTAGGGATAACATGCTTAAACCACATAGTTTCGAACCATGGAACAAGGCCCTTTTTTCTTCTAATTACTTCCCAAGTGGCTTTAATAGTAAAAGGTCCTTAATAGGAGGCCAAATCACAGTGTCATCCATGTGGTTTTGAGGGCTCAAATCAGGTGGTATCCTAGCCCGCAACCAAGACAAGGAAAAAGTTAAACTCCATTAACCTTCCACCAGAACATCACACACCTTAGCCTCCTTACCCACTCCTTAAGCCTCAATAATAACATCTGAAACACTCAAACTCAATGGACCATCAGGTAACCAATTATCAAACCATAAAAAAGTAGACCTCCCATTTCATATAATATTCTTGACATGTCCCTAAGTTGCATCATTTTCCACCATGTCCAAGAACAAAGTTTAGGTTCCTCCACTTCCCAGAAACTACGACCTCTCAATTCATGAAGCCTAATCCAATCCCCCCCATATCCTTAATCCCTTTCCAACCTTCTTGCAAAGGGTAACAAACATCATGCCTTGCAACCTTAGTACCCCCACTCCTTAACTTTGAGCCAGTTCATAGAAACTTTCCAACTTTCGCGTTTCAACTCCAAATTCAATTCTGATTATTCCTATGGCCTACTTTAGGCCTAATTTGAATACCTTAACTCGGCAATTACATTTTTACCATTGGTTGTAATCATTCCATTACCTCCCTGCTCAGGTGGTTGTTTGCCTTTAGGGGTGTTAGTTGGAGTGTTGACTCCGGTATGGTGTCAAAGTTTTTCTCTTATTTTGTCCTTGGCCTGAGAAAGTTTAGAGATGAGAATGAGTCTCCTGTAACCGTAAGAAGTCAAGTTGGTCTTTCTCATCCGACTAGCGAGTGATAGTAGCATTAGTGTGATGGCTGGGAGTGGTCTTCTCATGTGGATGTTTGTGGTGGCTTAAACTTCTTCTAGTCCTTGATTTGTGATGTGAGAACTGCATTGAGTTCCTAGAAATTGAGTATCGTGTGTGTTTGGTGCACATTTTTATGTGTAGTGGATTACCGGGTTGGAGTATATGGCGATAATTCTACTTGTAAATTGAGGTTACATGTTGTCTACATATATATATACATATATACTCTTGTGTGCACAATTATATGTATATGAGGGGTGACATGTGATTTTGTGCTTGATACTTGCAACATGCTATGTGTTTGCTTGCTTGAGCATGGTAGGGGGTTAGTGGAACTTATTCAGGGATCTCAGATTGATGCGAGTACCATACGAGACAACAGACCGACATAGGATAGATGCATGCACAATGGTTGGTTTAACACTCTCTGGATGGCTAGATGATATGGTTAGGTTTTCCCTACTAGTCTTCATAGCTCACCCTAGTGTCCTATACCCTGGTGTTTTATACCGGCTTTCAGGAAAGGCATTGGCGACGGATGACATGCAGTGCAACGACAACTCGAGGGGAATTGGTGTCTGTTAGTGGTTTTCCTTTTAGATCTTTGTGTATTCCTCCACTTGTTATCCTAAGATTATTGATATAGTCTTGTGAGCCAACTTTTTGGCGTATCTTTCCCTATATATTTCTTTGTATTATGGTATCATCGTACAGTTGTATTTCTTTCGGCACTTCGATGTGCCTTGGTTTTCCATGTTTCTGCCTTTATTCAGTAATGTATTTATTTTATTATTCCATATACATTGGTGTTATTGTTGATTCTAGTGGTCGCTTGGACTGACATCACCCCTCGGTATTTGCTAATTCTTCGGGTTGGAGGCTTGGGAATTTCACGGCGTAACACAAAGGATGAGTTCAAATCACAACAAAATTTCCCCAAGCTACTAACACACAAATGAATGGAGAAGAATATCATAATGGTGTTACCAATGGCCATGTAGTCTAATGGTATTTCTATTCCTCCCCAAAATTGGGAGATGTCTGGGGTTCGAGTCCTATAAGCCTCATGTGGGGGTGTGTAAGTTCCTTAACATTAAAAAAGAGAGAGATTATAATGGTGTTTTCAACAAGATTTAACGACAATAAGGATCAAACCACAAGATTTGTGAAAGAAATTCCAAGAGATGAAAAACTAGTGTTTTAAAAAAGAAACCCAAGAGAGGAGTAGAGAGCTTACCTAACACTTAGCTCAAATCAATCGGTAGATAAACTTTAAATGGTGCCTTAAGCAAGAACTATATAAAAAACAACCCAATAATCAAAGATTCAGGACAAAATTCAAGAATATAAAGTTAGGGTTTGGAAAATGAAAACCAAACAAAGAGGGAGAAATCACTTACAATCCTTAGCTCGAAATGAAGCTTAGAAGACCCCCCAACAAAGTTCATGTTCAATGATTCTTCAAATTCTCATAAACAAGAGAGGTAGAGACTAAAATTTGAAAAAAATGAAAGAGGGAGAAGAGATAAAACGTATAAGAAAGAAAGTGTTGTGAGGTGTATGGAAAGTCTTGCAAATGGAAGATTAAAATCAATACATATGCATATATGTATATCAAACAAACAAGCCTTTAGATCCAATGGGTGAGAGAAATAATGGGAGAAAGAGCTTTTGAGATCAAGGGTGGTGAGCATGACAACACTTAAGTCAATAAAGGAGTCTTGGAGCCAACGGGGATGTCTTGGGATCACTGAACTCTAAAAGTAAATAAAGCACGAAATAAATCCGAAAGAAAATCAAGTAGGGAACAATAAACATGTAGGAGCATGTAGGAGCACATAATCAATCAATTCACATCAAAAGTTTAAATAAAATCTCAAAACAAATACCGGACGTTACAAAATTTCTTTCTCATCCAACACACATAAGAAAATAAATTACCTGTCTTGGAGGAAAATGATTCAAAACTCTAGTTGGATATTCTTCTCTATAAATATGAGATAACCTTCAGAGAAGAGGTGTGACATTTATGATTATTTGAGAGAGCTCTACAAGTCTAACATATATCAGATCCATTTGCTGAGAAAGAGAAAAAGATTGCTTGATAATCCTATATCAAGGTTCTCTCTATTTTTTTGGAGATTATTCACTTGTGCTTCAACACTTGAAATATTTATGCACAATTGAATGATTTATTTTCTGAAAAATCATCACACCACCTAGTGCAACTTGTTTGCATCGATCCATTGAGAAGCGGAGTCGTCGGAGTACAGAGATCGGAGCGAGAAGCTTCATGGAACATTGTTCATTGAGAAGCGGAGCCGTCAGAGTACGAAGATCGGAGCGGGAATTTTGTGGAGCGGGAATGAACATAGTTCAAGACTTTTGAACATCGAGTGAAGAAAGACAATTGGAGCTATTGTAAGTCCAGTCTTCATAGAGTTTGTACAAATTCTTTGATTCACAGTGTATCGGTACTCGTGGGTTTTTACTTGGAATTTTTCCAAATTTGTTCCACGTAAAAATTATCAAGTCGTCTATTGATTTATATTCCGCACTTGTATTAACCTTGCTTGGATTATTTTGATAGAGAATTAGATTGTCTTGACTGATTAAAATTTAAAAATTTCACAAATAATTTTAAATGGTCATTAAATGGATAAATAAACCTATTCACCCCCACTATATGCTTATTCCATTGTCTCCAATGTATTTTCAAACACAATATCTAGTTATTTATTTATATAGTTGCAAACTCCATTCCTTCAAGTAGCAAAAAGATGGAAGCCCAAAACACTTGAGTAACAAACAAAAGTGACTTAATCAGCTGCAACCTCCCACATTTTGTGAGAGAAACTTTGCAACCTAGCCTTGAACCCTAGCTGTTATTTTGTCCACTAACCCAGAGCAAGCCTGACTCTTTTATAAATTTATTATTAATATATAGTATGTGTGTCATTTTAATGAAAAATGTTCACTCTATCTTTTAAGCATAAAACAAATTATGCAAAAAGTGCCTTAGATTTATAATGCGCCTAGTTGCCTAGGGTCTCTCAATATTTTAAGGATCTCAAGGCCGAACTTACTTACAAGTGTCAACTCAATACCTATTTATCTAATTGTATAGTTGTGAATTACATTCCTTGATAGACAAAGTTTTCCTTGATAGACAAAGTTTATAACTCAGTGGAGAATAAAACTTCTTTCAAACCATTGAATTACTTATACAACACAAATTCAAAATAAAACCTTAACATGATTTCCAATCATTAGCTTAATTAACTTTGACTATACATAAAAGAAAAAATTTGAAAAGAAAAAGAAAAGGAAAGGAAAAAAAAATAAAATTGGTAAGTTCTTTTTTTCCTTTTGTTTTGTTTTTTTTTTTTTTTTTTTTTTTTTTTTTTTTGTGGTTCTTGTTGTTGTTATTGATGATGATATATTTGTTGTATTCATTTTGAAATTACCTATAAGATAGTAAACCAAGCCGGGGGGGGGGGGGGGGGGGGGGGGGGAATAGGTATTTTATGAATTAATTGATAAATTAAAATATTGATTGCATAATAGTCAATTTTAATTCAATTTGATAATAGTATGCAATAATGAATATTGTAATAACATTTGCTAGTATTGTTTATTATTGACATGTTCTAAACAATAATCATGTTGAGTGATTTATGATGTCGGGTAGGTTTAGAAAAATTGAAGTGATCTTGTAAAGGCATCAACAAGGTTCGTCAAATTTAAATCAAGTTTAAAGAAAGTGGAAAATACAAGAGAAATGAAGAAGGAGCAAGTTTGAGCTAAGAAACTTTCTATATTTTTTTTTTTATAGAAAATTCGTGTGCTTGGGAGTCCCTAATGATTAAATAAACCAAGATTTTACCATGACTGCAATTTTAGAGAGACGCGAAAGTGAAATCCTATGGGGTCGCTTCTGTAATTGGATTACCACATTTTGAAGGGTATGAATGATATTTTTAAGAGCTGAAACTTTAAAAATCATTGAGTGATCATATATCTTATAGTTTTCTTTTTGAGTTTATTCAATTGTGTTTCTACATCGACAATCTTTATGCACAATTTAATGAACTAGTTGCTGAAAAATCAACACACCACATATTGCAGCGTGGTTGTTTTGATACATTGAGAAGCAGAGCCGTCTAAGTGCGGAGATCGGAGCATAAGGCTTCGTGGTTATTCGATCTATTGAGAAACAGAGCCGTTATAGTACGAAGATTAGAGCAAGAGCTTCGCGCGAGCGCAAGTGAATCTAGACCTTCAAACATCAAGTGATTTGTAAGTCTAAAGCTTCGTAGAGTTTGTATATCTCTTGATTCATAGTGCATCGATACCCGAGCGTATCCGTGGTTTTTACTTGGTGTTTTTCCAAGGTTTTTCATGTAAAAATCTCTATGTCTTCTGATGATTTATTTTCTGCACATATATTCATGATTGCTTGATTTAATCTGATTATAAATTTAGGGTTTGTAATTGATTAAAATTGAATTTCCGCTAGATAATTTTAATTGATCTT
The DNA here is from genome assembly GCA_963922005.1 of Cornus suecica. Lineage (NCBI taxonomy): Eukaryota > Viridiplantae > Streptophyta > Magnoliopsida > Cornales > Cornaceae > Cornus > Cornus suecica. Next base: position 32,352,074 of record OY998239.1, on the reverse strand, counting down.
ATAATTGATAAAAAAGCCTATTCACCCCACCCCTCTAGGCTATTTTCATCGATCGTCTAGGTATTTTCAAATATAAGTGCAGAAAATAAAGTAGAGACGACACCAATATTTTTACATGGAAAGCCTTGGAAACACTCCATGTAAAAATCACGGATACCCTCTGGTATCAATGCACTATGAATCAAGAAGTACACAAACTCTATGAAGTTATGACTTAAAATCACTCCTGATTCATCGTTTATCACTAGACGTCTGAAAGTCTTGAATCACTCGTGCTCCACGAAGCTTTCGCTCAGCTCCGTACTCTGACGGTTGCGCTTCTCAACGGATCAATTTACCACAAAGCTTCTCACTCCGATCTCCACACTCTGATGGCTCCACTTCTCAACAGATCTATGTAACCGAGTTGCACAAGGTGGTGTGATGATCCTTCAACAACTAGATCATTCAATTGTGTATAAGGATCTTCAGTGTTGAAGCACAATTGAATAACCTTCTCAAAACAGAGGAAACCTTGATATAAGATGATCATTCAATCTCTTTTTCTCTCTCTCTGCAAACGGATCTGATCTAAGAAGAATCGCATAGATCTCACCAAAAGTCACACCCTTCTCTGTGGTTTAATTCATATAAATAAAGAATAGTCTTCAATTAATGATAAGAATCATTTTCCCTTCAGGATTCATATTTCCACCAGTAAGTCTTCTAAATATAGACTAATATACAAATGATAGTTCAATATACCAATAATAACTCATAACCATGTCCTAAAGGGTTCGTTTGGTTAGATAGAAATATGATGGAATGTGAAAGTGAAAGAAAGAGAAAAGAAAAAGAAAAGAAAATCAAGTTTCTAGTATCTATTTGGTTTGCAAGAAAGTTTTTCCAGAAAGTTGTAAGAAAATAGTGTTTTGTTAGTTTGGATAACAAGAAGGTGAAAAGAAAATGATTTACATACCAAAACTACCAACATAATTTTATGTACTTAAAAATAAATTTATTTGTATTAAATATAATTTTCTCAACGTTTTTTTTTATTCTATCACTTAATAACAGTAAAAAAATAAATAATAATATAATTTCTAAGTCCGTTCTAATTTGTTGTATAAGAGAAAAGTCTGATAATATTAATAACATTAAATTTAGAGGCTTGCTTTAATTTACATAATGAAATAAAAATTTAAATGTTAGGTGAGTAATTTGCTTTTAACCATACATCTTCAAAATTGTTGTTATATTCAATTTTGATAGAATTCTATAAACACTCAAATACCTTATAGATAAGGGCAGAAGGGGAAATTGAAATGCAGGTTTTCAACTTTCACGGAAACTGAAATTTTCCTCCTTTTTTTGGAAGAAACGTTTTGAGGAAAATAAGATGATGCGAGAAAATTATTTTCCTCAAAATTTTCCTTTTCCATCTAACCAAACTCCCAAAAAGTTTCAAAAATTTATGTTTCTTTTCCTTTCTAGCTAGTTATTGCTAACCAAACACATCCTAAGTGAATAGGAGTCTTTAAGGCATCAGAATAATCCTTAATTAAAAACTGAAGTCGGTAATTGCACTTCGAATATTCGAACATACAATCTCGAGTACTCGGTAGGGAATCTTCGAGTACTTGGTAAATGTCTGATAGCGCACTCACGGTGCCTCAAACCCACAGTTTTCACACTATCATCCGCGCCAGGGTGCAAATCTTCCAGTACTCGGTAATGAGAAGTTCGAGTACTCGGTACATCAAAATATCGAGTACTTGGTAACCAAATCTCAAGTACTCGGCAACTTAAAAAATCAAAATGTTTATTTCTTTGCAATGTCGCTTCCGATCAATTTTCCTTCACAACTCTTATGTTCTTTATCACTTTAAACTTGATTAACCCAACCACGACTCACAACACTCAACATGGTTTCTTTTATCATAAACATGCCATTACAAATAAATGTTCTTACACATTTACCCAACTTTCATAGAATTGTTTAAATGTAAATAAATTAAAAATATTCTAAAACAAATTGAATAAAATGAAATAAAAGGGCATAAGTTTGAAGGTTGCCATATTTCTGCACAGATAAGAATTTCTAATGTTGGGTAAGTTAATGATTTTCTGATTTGGGTAACTTTATGTTGGTAACCAGCTGCTACTTATATTAATTTTAGGATAACTTGTAAAAGAGTAACAATCTTATAATGCTGAGTAGATGTCATCTAAAAATAGTAGCGATCAAATAATTGACCACACCTCTTAATTAGGTGTTGCAAGAAATCACAGAGACGGGTCAATTAATTATATTTAGTAATTTACATGTCACTTCAATATAGAGGGCAAAAATATGACTTTGGAATCAACAAAATAGTAAACAACTAAATAAATGCTTAAGGTAGATAAAAAGGAACTAGGAAATACCATGATTAATGGAGATTACAACACATTACAACGAACTTGACGTTAAAGAAGAAAATAGTAATTAATACAACTAAAGAAATGCTTAAGGTAGCTCTTAATATTGACTAAGATTAGCATCCATTTTACATTATAAATATCTCCAAAGAAAATATTGATTTTCACCATATTCATTCGTACATAAACTCAACTAAGACGTAAAACAAAAAAGAAGAAGAAGATGGGTTCGAGATTGAGTATTAAGGGAATTTGCTTGCTGTTTATTCTAGCACATGTTGCAGATGCGGCCGTTTTTGATGTAATGAAATATGGTGCAAAGCCTAATTCAGATATCAAACATGTGAGTGTTATACATGCATGCATGCAATTATAGTTAGAATATGAAAACAAAATTATTTATTTGCATATATATATATATATATATATATACAATCATTAATCGTTATTGATATATATATATATGGTTCAATTTCAGGCTCTATTACAAGCTTGGAATGCGGCATGTGCATCTAAGGCTCCAAGCACAGTCACGATTCCAAGCGGGACATTTACGTTAGGTGAGGTTGTCCTTCAAGGTCCTTGCGGTGCTCCACTCACGCTTCAGGTCAAAGGCATTCTCAAAGCCCCTCCTCTCGCTCAAATCAAAACTGATGCCTGGGTGTTGTTCCGAAAAGTTGATAGATTCAGCCTATCAGGTACTGGAACTTTCGATGGCATGGGTGCTGAAGTTTGGGCTAACTGGCAAAGAACTAATTGTGGCACAAACAAGAAGTGCAAAGTCAAACCTACAGTAAGCAATGCAAATTCATATTCATATAAGTATTAATTCTTTTGTTACCTATATATATATACATATAGTCTTTACTCTATCTTAATAAATGAGTTCTATGTTTTGCTCTATATCAGAGTATAAAGTTCAGCAGCATGAACAACTCCATGATCAGTGAAATAACTTCCAAGGATTCCAAAATGTTTCACATGAATATTAACGGAGGCAGTAACGTGACTGTTCAAGATGTTACCATCCTTGCACCAGGAGATAGCCGAAACACTGATGGAATTCACGTTGGGCGTGCTACCGATGTAAAAATCATTAATTCAAAAATAGCAACCGGGGATGACTGTGTTTCCATTGGAGAAGGAAGCTCAAAGGTTCTGGTCGAAAATGTCATGTGTGGACCTGGTCATGGCATTAGCATTGGGAGTATCGGGAAGCACAAAAATGAACAACCTGTTACTGGAGTTACCGTTAAGAACTGCAACATCACCAAAAATACCAATGGAGTACGAATAAAATCATGGGCTGGATCATTTCCTAATTCCGTCTCTGATGTGATTTTTGAGAATATTGTCATAGACGATGTTAAAAATCCCATCATCATTGATCAATCATACTGCCCAACAAAGAATTGCCCAAAGAAGGTATTTCTTCAATTTTTTTTTTATTTTTATTTAATAACATTTCCTATCTTTTTACACAATCAAAGAAATTTGACCATTTCAATGGTTTGGTAATCATTTTCGGTGTTTTCAGGCTGTTCCATCTAAAGTTAAGATCAACAATGTGAGCTTCAAAAACATTAGAGGCAGCTCCGCAACCGAAGTTGCTATCAAGCTTGATTGTAGCAAAGAATTCCCATGCCAAGCTGTGGATTTATCTGACATAAAGCTGACATTTAATGGTGGCGCTGCCAAAGCCGAAACTGCAAATGTTAAGCCAACTACTAGTGGCATTATAAATCCTAAACTTGTTTGAGCTTTGTCTTGTTCATACTAATCAACTGTAAAGAATGGAACGATTAATCCTTCTGATTATTTAATTTTTTTTTTTTTTTTACAGTTCATGTTGAGTGCATGATTGTAAAAGCAGTGTACTGTTTATTAATTAATAAACTGTCATTGTCATAGAATTCTGTTGGCGCTCACACCTTGAAATTATAACATGTTAAACTTCATTTTTATTGGTATGTCACTTTCTTTTAGATGTTGGGATTAAGGTTGTTTCTCTTGAGGGCTAGAAATCATTGGGACTTTTGCTAGTTTGGTGTTGTATGTTCCACAATCCCACCATATAATGTTCTTTAACAGAATATGAGGCAAATCTATGGTGCACTAATTCATTTATAAATACGTTCTTGTTCATAAATATTTACTCGGTCAAGAAAATATACTGAGGCATTGGATGCCTTTCAACACTACAATAACATGCATGCCACAGAAATTAGTTTAATTAATTATTCTCCAAAGGTAGGCGACCGCCTCCAATTGTAAAATAACATCCGAAAAAACCATAACCTCTCCGAAACATTACCAATACATTGGAGTGTTATCCCTAGTAAATTAATAATAAATACATTACTCCATCCGTCTCATGCACTTTAGATGTGTATTTACTACAAATTCCGTAAGGCTGCAAATAAACCGAGCCGAGCTTGAGCCGAGCATGATTTTCAATGAGTCTAGCCCGGGCTTTCACGAAAAACTCAGCTCAATTGATGCATATATAACATAACAATAGTCGTCTAAATTGGGAAATGTGCGTGAAGATGTTGCAGATTTCTGACTTTGTGTGCAAGTATATTAGAGGGCAGATTGGTCCATTCACTGCTTTTACTTTACCCTCACACCAAATCTTCTTGGAGTGCAAGAAAATACATGCTATATTTACACCAACTTTTGTCTATAAATATATGAAGACTTCATGAAGAGAAGATATCCTGGATTCTTGGATCATATATCATCATTCATACAAAAAGTCTCTCTCAAGAGAGAGACTCGCCTCAAGAACTCAAGAACCGCTATCCAACCATGAAGATGGTGGCTAAATCAACGATGCAGTCTTCTCCCTCCATGAGCGGCTAGTCAGTATCTAGGGTTTCCAACAAAACCCCAGTTAAGTAATGTAGAACTTTAATTGGTTTTATTGCAAAGAGGGGAATCTGAAGAACACTTATATGATGATTATGTAGTGAGAGACCGAACGAATGACCTAAATAAGATTTCTTTATTAATTCTTTTCTTAAGTTGAGATTGAATTAATGATTTATCTTGAACAACCATGTTTTTACTAAGGACAAGATATCCAATGTTTAAATAATGGTTTCTACATAATGGTACTTAATGGCATGATAAGGTTTTAGGTGCGTACGGTTCATACTAGAAAAGATGACCATTAATGTGTTTTTAATTTCATGTTTTATGAGTAATTGTAGTATAGATGCATACCATGGTCATGCCAATCGAAGATGAACTGTAGTAAACTAAACTTGATTGCATATGTTTTGGGATTAGGCAACTGCTTGTAACATTACTAATCTGATTCATATCAGTTGTATCGCCCTCTTGCAACAATAAGATTTAAAAGACTATATTATGAGACTAGTGGTGTAGTTGGAGCAAAACCATAGATTTGTTTATCTTGATTTACAACACAAAAATTACTTGTTTATTTATTTTATGTTTAGTAGTTATAAAACCAACAAATCAAAACAATGTTTATAATATAATTCAATTTTCTACTTTACAATTATTTGAAATACGACTTTGATATCTGTGGTTCGATACTCTTTCTACCCAACTATACTATATTCTACTCGCGTACTTGCGATTGAGAGGTAAAACTAGATCGTGTTAATTCTTCATTTTAACACTTTTATATACATATGACTAGAACCGATCAATAGAGGATTTGGTAAATTTAGAGGTCGAACCAAGTGTAATTGACTAGCATTTCTATTCCGTTGGAGCATTGTCGTTTTCCAACCTCATTCTTTTTCCTCACTCCTTCAGTGGTTGTGTTCGTACTAAAACTATGTTTTATGAACTCATTGTATATATTACCATGTATATGTTAGGGCTTAGGTCCCTTGGAATCAAACTACAAGTTTTTCTCAAACTTTAAAATTTTTGGTTTTTACCAAGTGTTATGTTTTTTTCTCACCATCGGGGGCCGCTAACTATTTTTGAAATCCGAAACTTAAAAACTCATTTTTATACTATTTGTGATTGTTCGGGACCGGAGGTGTTGAAAATAGAGTTCACTTGGAAAATCACATTTTTTGGACTTCACAAATTTGTGACTAAAACCAGCAGCCACTGCAGTTTTGCAGCCCGGATGCTGTGCACTGTTTCGATCCTAACTTTGGCTCGTTAGAAATCTAACTTCATGGGCTTGAGTTTTGACTATTGAATCACTCAGTTTGGATTAGTTTTGACCGACTTAGGGTCTTTTGTTTAAGTGGTCCATTTTGATCATTTAGATCGTTCACTAGTTTTTTTTCGCCTCGCTACTCCGAATTTGATTATGATTATTTCTATGACCTACCCTAAGCCTAATTTGAGTACTTTGACTTGAAAATTACATTTTCACACTGGTTGGATATTTTTATTGTCTAAAATTCTAAGACTCCTGAACCGGGACATCCGAGGACTCCGGGGCTGTGATCCATACAATAAGCGACCAACTAAAAATATCAATCACAATAAAATGTATGGAATAGGGATAAAGATGATCTATTCCATACATATTGAATGATAGAAATATAACAGCGGAATCCAATAAAAATTCGGCAGAGTTCTGTTTGTAAATGGAACATCCTGGAAACGCAAACACAACAGAATAACCTGCCAATAATGAAGATATAACAACGGCACACTACCCAATATTTAGTAAATTTACTAGGGCCAAGGTAGTGGAAAGAAAACCATCGTTACCTTTACACAACCCTCAATAACCAACAGAGCAACAATACTCAAATAAAAATACAGGAAACCACATGGTGGTGTCGAAGAGATGCAATAACACCATGACATAATAAATACATGTAATAAAAGATACAACGATAAGGAATATGCTAACAAAGTGGCTCCCAAGAGAATTAGATAACAATCCCATACAACATGGGTAAAGAACTAAATGATGAGAAATACAATAGCCAACTATCATCCCCAATCTAACCGTGCTGCTACTGTAACCGCGTCACCCTGCACAAATTCAAAACCTGCAATGAGGAAAACAAAAGAAAGGTGCCGTTGCACCGCATGTTGTCCATAACCAAAACATTTCCTGCAAACTGGTGTGGGAATACTAGGGCATAAAATGCCTGCAAGCAAGGAAGCTTAGTGGAAAAAATGAAATCCTAACTACCATATTCTTTGACTGTTTAGGTAATGTTAAACCATCCAGCAAGATTCGTCTCACTTAACTAATCCTGCCCCCAAAATCACAAGGTACACACCCATATAGTACATAAGTATATAGTGGATATACATATATATATATATACACGATATAAGTCTCACAAGGTACAACTAAGACTCGCACTCCAAGTACCAACATCGATAGTTTACACTAATCTCACAAACGTATGCTAAGTACACAACACCTAAGTCCAAGCTAACAAATCACCAAGCATTCACAACGCCAACTAGAGGATCCAAAAAGGAAGAATCACAATCACCTCTAATATCCATAGGGGAAATAATGCAAAACTAATACCAAGGAAGGCTCATAACCCACTCCCCGAGAACACATAAGGGAAAACACTCACGTCCTTGCATACTAACATAATCATCATCAATACACACACATATATATATATATATATATATATGAGAACCACCATCCCATTACTAGCAAAAATCTACATCTCAAGGGCTGAATCACCTCAATCATATCTCCATATGAATCACATAATACTATATTTAATACGGTTAATAAATCACCAACGCTCTCACTATGGATAAGGAAAACTCAAATTGAAACACGGAGAGTACATGGACACTACTCTCATGAACGACCACATAAAGGTCAAGAAATAGAGCAAGGGAGAAGATGTTCCAATCCTAAACCAACGGATAACCGAGACAATAATGTCAAGGTTAAGAACACCCATCAGTGATTAGGAAGACACCCGAACAAAAGTAACCAAAAGTGAATGGATGAGAGTAAAAAGTCATAAAAAGATGAATCCCAAGGATTCAATAGTTTTAAGAAAAAGGTTTTTAATAATCGACCCAATCCATTCGGCATTCATGCCCCTAACATGTGTAAAAATCTAAATCACCTAGGTGGTGACATCAAAAAATCAAGAAGAAGGAAAATGCAACACTATATGTGTGCACTAAACAACAAGCCCCATACCAGAGACTTAGAAATGAATGGAAGCAAAAGTGAAACAAGTAGACACCTTTCAAAACACTGCAGGTCGAGATCTTGGGAAAGAAGCCTCGGAATCTCGAGAAATGTTAAAAAGTAGGTTTTCCTTAAGAATCCACACAGTCAAAATGACCGTCTTGCCCCCGGTCTCTGTCCTTCGCCATCATCAATTTTTAGAAGCTAAAATTCTTTTTAAAGAAGATCCTAAGATCACTTTTTAAAGTACAAAAACTTGTCGTGGCTACGAGGGTAGGCGAAAACGGGTTTTTCCTTTAAATAAGAAAAAGTTTGATTATAAATCTTGAAAAATGCCATTTTTGAATGACAGTCTGATAAGAGTGACTACAACTCCAAGGAAGAAAACAATCACTAAGGACGCTAAGGGTTATAAATGGTCGTTGCCATGAAACCAACTAAGTTCAATTACCACCTAGTATGACTCAACCAAAATCTCGAAAGTATGGTTGATAATACATTCCTCAAAATGTGAAAGGCATCTAAAGGCCTATACTAAACAATCAACTAACCTTAAGGCCTCAAATCATAGTTGACACTAAAAGCTATCACTAACCTCAACTATCTAAAGATGTCACTAACCCAACATACTTAACCCTCAAAGAGCATAAAAGTACATAACTACAAGTTTAAGAATTTACATTTCAACAATTACTGCATTTATATCATATTTTTACTTATCCACTTTCAGTTGAGCAATATATTAAAATATGAATTTATTTATCAACATTCATAATAAACATGCTCCAAAAATCACATTAAATGATTTCATAATCTACATGTAGAATGGAATCACATAATAACAATATGAATGCAATGTGACTCAACACACCTCATGGTACACACACGACCACACACCCTATCCACTGAGGGTCAATAAATCCAACATCTCTACCCATTCATTCCTGAGGATACAGGCTCACGAAGGAATGTAGAGTGCCGCACCGATTATTCCCAAGTAATATTCTCTTTTTCACTTTCAACAAGGAATATTGGTTGCACGAGACAAGCCCGCGACTTAGGATCCGAAGATCAATTGCACGAGACAAACTTGAGACTTTGAGAGTGGCGCATTCCAACCGATGGGGCGCAACCAACCTTATATCACCATTCTCGGACTTACTAGTTTCGTAGGTGGGAGACACCTCCTGGCCAGTTGTTGCGACGATCCGATACAAGTCTACTCACACATGGTTACATGACCCCGCATAAACCAACACCAATGTAATCAACACAACAAGGTGTACATAATATGCAACTATATCTCCAATGTACCATGCATCAACATAAATATGTAATACATCATATTTATAAACAACATTCTAAATAATGTCAACATGAATGTCATCAATCCTTTAACATGCTTTTAAATCATAATAAATCAACAATTCACAAGGATACGATCTCATGCACAATTCAAGTTCCAAATTTCTTAATTCTTTATAATTTACGAGAAGAATAAAAGAGAAGTAGAATAACGTCTAAGTTTTCACATCCCTTACTTTCACAGATCCCCTAACATGTTTTAAATTCCGTAAAACACAAGCAAAATGGGAAACTAATATCACGTTATAAGTTCAAGTCCAACCATTACAATTTTAACTAATGCACTTTAAATTTCAAGGTGTGTACTAGGCCACCTATTCTCATCCAGTTCAAATAAGTTTTAATTTCACAGGAAAAATATTTATTTCCTTTCTCAAATTAATTACTATCTCCTGCTTCGGTTATAACCCATCTATAGATATTTTATTTCATAAATATATATATAAAATAAAATAGTAACTTGGACGGGGTTCGCACACCCAAATCACAACAAACGATACGGAAGTGAGAATATTTTTCCCATCTCAAAATGCACGCCACACGCTAAGCCGTTATGTCCGCAACCGATCTGGATACACTGACACATAGCCTAAGACACACGTTAGAATCTTTCCCAAAATAATTTTGCCCGAAGTGGGGCCCACCGTGAACAATACCGACACCCAAAAATGGGGCCGGCAGACCAAAGTTGTCCGATTGAAATTCCAAATATACGGAAACATCCGCCTCGATGATCTATTCGATATATACGAAGTCCATTAGTAATAGATAAACGGAATTGAACAAATTAGAAAAAAACTTAAACAAAATTCGTACCTAAAATTTAAATTTCCAGATAAACCGCTGAATGAAAAATTCTAAAATTTTAGTATGTTGTACTTGGCACCGAGACGAAATTACCCTTCAAAAATCAGCCCAAACAGAATTCGAGAAGCCATCGAAACAATGGTGAAAAGTTTCTACCAAAACTGGCCCCTGCGCGCGCCACCACGCTACTACCCAGTTGCGACCTATCGGTGCGATGGCCTTACGTCTCCTGCGCTTCGTTGGTGACACCATCCTCCCTCACTGGCGGCCCATCAGTTGCGACCTGGTCATGCCTCCTCTGCACGAGCATCCCTCTCCCATTTGTTTTTCTCTCTCCCCCCTTTGCCAACGATTGCTTGATGAGGAGAAGATGACCAGCGTGGCCAGGCACAAAGCCACATATAGGGGATAGGGGGCAGTTGCCCCCTTTGAAATTTTAGTTTTTTTAATACTTTTAATAGTAATACAAATTATCTTAAGGGGTATATTAAATTTGCTAGAATTTCTATTATTGCCCCTTAATTTCAAATATTAGATAAAATTACTATACTAAAACTAAAAATATCTTAAAATTATATGTAATATATAAATTAATTTAATAAACTATTTAATGGAATCTTAATTTCCTTCTAATTGTCTATCTAACCCATAACTAAGAGCCCACAAGGTCACAACCAACATCCCAAAGCCTATTTAACCCAACCTATAATAACTTCTAATTTAATTAAAGCACAACCCACAAGGCCATACACCAACATCCCAAAACCCATTTAACCAAGCTCACTATAACTTTTAATTTAATTAAAGCACAACCCACAACTCACTTGCCTAATTAAACCCTAATTTGTTTGACACAAAAGAGAACTTTAGATCTCTCTCTCATTGTAAGCTCTCTCTTGGCGACAAGGGCGAAACCACTCTTTGGCTAGGGGGACCATGACCCCTCCCCAATTGTTTGAAATTTTGTTTTAGCCTAAAAAATTATATATATCATAGATATCTATATAAAAATTGTATATGCCCGTTTCAAGATTTTTTTTAAAATTCCTTTGGTAGCCAAAAAAAAAATATAAATTTATAAAAAATTGCTTTGCAACCTCCAAATTTTTAAAAAAAAATTCCTTTAGCAACCTATAAAATCTATAAATTTTACCAACAAACTTATAAAAATTATATTGTCCCACCTATATAATTTTCCTGGCTCCGTCCCTGCTCGGCGACAATTTTTTTTTTAAAAGTTAGCCCCCAATAAGAAAATTTCTTGCTTGGGCGTAGCTAATGGCGAAAAGGGAGAAGAAGAAACTGCAGGGCTACGTCGCAAAGGAGAGAAACATGGACTGTGTGTGTCACCTATACATATATATGTATAAATCTGATATATGTATAACATAAGATCTTCAATTGAATTTGGAAATTTGTACACTTAATTTCAATAGGTCCATGTGACCAAGTGTGGCCCAAAGGATTAAATAAAGTGTGTGCTACAATATATACACATGTATATATACCTAAACCATTTAAATAAAATCCCATCTTTATAGAATTATAGACAATAATCTATATAGACATAATTAATCCTGAAAAATAACGGATCAATCCCTAAAACAAATCACGCAAACTCAAAAAATAAATAGGATGTGAAATAAATAATATAATCCGAAATAAGTAATCCGGGGTATAAAACCCAACCACTAAAACACCGAATAAGTCTCTAGCTCACTGAAACTCTTGAAATAACTGGACATTATCATTTATCGAGTAGATCACTAAACAGCGTCACAAAAATGCACATGTACGTGAAACAAGTACTAATACCAAGAAACAATTAAACGGAGCAAGCAACTCAAAGCATTACGTCAAATCCGTAAAAACACTAAATACCGTAACTGAAACAATCGATTCAAAACCTTAAACGTCGGACAAATAAAACATGTCACCGCCCAGTTGAATCACTAAATGCTAAACGTCGAAACGAACAGTGTAGTCGATAATAAGAACTCGCATAAATGCCATCTCGCTAAGTCTGAGACGTAAATACGAAAAATTTACACGTGAAATACCAATAGTAAACAAGATGTTATGAACAAAACACGTCACAATCAAAATTAAATTAAAAATTATTTCAGGAAAAGAGAATATAACATGGGGTGTTACAACTTTCCCACCTTAGAAGATTTCGTCCTCGAAATCAGGGTGTACCTTAGTCCACGAGTCACATCCGCTTGATCAGACCGATTGTTCTGCTCATAATCCTCAGTAATTATCACCGTGATACAGGCACAAAAGAAAAAGAGTGACTGAGGTATTGTCTCACTCCGCTGGAGATAAATCACAACGAGATGTATCTAGTAAGACCAACAGTTGTAGGTTCCAGGTAGATGCGGGCCATGGTATGCGGCTCGACAACAACTCAGGTGTTTTAAGGTGTGTAGTAGTTGTTATTTTTTTATTTCTCTTTGTTTATCCCCTTGAATCTCGGGATCTCTATTGTATCTCTTGGGAGCCAACTTGTTGACGTATCCTTTTCATTGTATCTATATACCTTTTGAATCATTCCTTGTATCAACAGTTGTTATTTTATCCAGTGGAAATTGTAATGAGAGTTTTATTCAGTTATTACTTCCACATTGTTCATGATTATTATTTATTCTAGTTGCCGTTCGCACTAACGTCACACCTCGGGATTTGCTGATTCTCCGGGTTGGAGTCTTGGGAATTTTGGAGCATGACAATCCACATGAAATCAACTTTTCAACGCACGAAAGAACGTCAAATAAACTCTCCTTTAACAAAATTTATAGTCAAAACAACGTGTCTAGGTCAAAACATGTAACGTCCTGCGTTTCCTTTCTCATTTCTAGAATTCTTTTCCAAGTGTTAACATTTTGTAATGTCACTTATTCATGACGTCTTGTGTACTCTCGGTACATATAATTTTTTCGCGTTTGAGTTTCGGATTTAGCGGGACAACTTCGTGGACTTTAGTTTCTGACTTCATGATTTATTGTTCGTTGGCGACTACGTGGATTCGTTGCAACATTTTTTAGTTGGAGCTTCGGCAATAGTGTTGCGTTCCCGAACGTGTTACTTTAGTTTATTTTAGATATTCCGGTATAGCACTTATGTGGTTATATGCTTGTGAGCTTAACATATTTAACGGGTGCGTTTCGACAGGTGTAATTTCGTGAATTGTTTGTTGTGTTTTTTGTATGTAATGAAAATAATTAAAAACGATTTCGAGAAAATAATGGCCTAGGGGCATTATAGTATTTTCACTAATTATTGAGTTAGTGGAAAATCCTAGAATTTTGGCTAAGTGTTGGGGTATAAGTGACATAGTGGTAAATAAAGAGGATGATAAGAGGTGGAAGGGTAATTAAGAGTCATGATGACACTCTTGTAATTAACACTAAGTTTGGAAGAAATTGGTCATTTTCCACTTTTATGTGGTGTGTCACTTATAGCCATTGATCTTCTTCTCCTATCTTTAATCTCAACCTTTGGATCATATGGCCTTGTTTGGATGACACTTAAATGCAAGAATCCATTATTGTTGGTCTTTCAATTGGAAATACTTCTTGTCAACCATTGGATGATTTATTAATTTCTATTGCCTTATTCTAAATCCTTAGATGTTAAGGCCTTGTTTGGCAAGTGTATAAGAGGGGTGATTATTGGTTTAAGTCTTCCAATGGCATGACTATTTTGTGGCCCTTGGATTAAGCTTCATTTTCTAGCTCTATTATTGGCCATTGGATGGTGAGAGGTGGTAGTGGGAAATCTCTACACATTACAAGTCTTCCATATGGCAAAACTTTTTCATTTCCTGTCCATTTTTCTCTTCTCTTTTTCCCTCTTGTTTCTCCTCCACTTAGGGGTTGATTTGATCATTCTAAGTTGGGAGTTTGATATGGCCATCAACATGAAAGTTACTCATGGTGTTTTTTTCTTTGGTTTGAGCCAATGATTGGTAAGTGTTTTTCCTTCCTTGTGTGTTTTCCATTCAAACCCTCGTTTTGGGATTCTTGTTATACCATTTCATGACTCTTGCTCTCCTCTTGTATTGGAGTTTGATTCAATGTTACGAGGCTATGGTGAAGCTTTCCATCAATTTTCTCCTTTGATTTTGGTGTGCGGTAAGAGCTAGGGTTTTTTTGGCCTTGCTTAGTGATTGACTTTACTCTTAAAGAGGTAGGGAAAAACTTCTTAACTAGCTCATCTTATGATTGTGTGGGTATGATTTTGCTTATAGGATTCCTAAACTTAGATGGATTTGTTAAGTGTATCTTTGGAATTGTGAAGTTAGGGTTTGAACATGTTAGATGAATTAACCCTTGTGTATGGATTGATTGGTGATGATATTGCTATGGCTATGATGCATGCTAGTTATGTGGTTATTATTGAGATTTTCCATATTGAAGTATGCTTGTATGCCTATATATACGTGTATATGTATGTGGGTATAGTTGTATATATGTGTAAATATAATTATACATATGAGTACGTGGGTGTTAGGGATGTAACATTTTGTAGTGAGGTTAGGCTAGGTCCTTTGGTTAGTACCTTTGAGGTATATTTGGAATTCATATCTTGTTTGAGATGTGATTTGTGATAAACTTGCTTGAATTGAACTAAGAGCATGTTTAAAAGAATGAAATTGTTACCCTTGTGGATTAAAGGACAATTTGATGAATTGGAACATTACTTGTGCACGAGAATTTATCATTGGGATTTAAATGCTTTAATTGAGATATAAGCATGTTAAATGAATGAAAATGTTATCCTTGTGTTATAAAGGACAACTTGATGATTTGAATCATGAATGGTGCATGAGAAAACATCCTTACTAATTATTGCTTATAAATGTGAAATTGTAAGCATTGTGCTCATTGGAGTCCAATATATTGTAAATGAGAAAAAACATGTACTATTGTTTATAAATGTGAAATTATAAGCATGATGGTTTAATGAGTACAATATGTTGCAAAAGAGAAAAACATATATATTGTAATGGAACATGATTATTGTTGAGAACCTGGATGCATATTGAGTACATCGTGTAGTGTCAAATCATGGTGTTGGTATATACGGCTTGTGTAATCATGTGAGTAGTCTTGTGTCGAAGTTGCAACTGGGTTGTGCATTCGTCTTTGGCTTATAAGTCACAACTGGGCTATGCATCCATCTTCGAATTTCGAAGTCGCAACTAGGTTGTGCATCCGTCTTCAGCTTATAAGTCACAATTGGGTTGAGCATCTGTCTTCGGATTTCGAAGTCGCAACTGGGTTGTGCATTGAGTTTCATGGGTTGAGTGGGTGTACCATGAGGTGTGTTGAGTCATATTGCCATTATATGATTTATATCTACATGTGGATCATGATATTATCCTATGTGGTTACGGAGCATGTTTAATGTGAATTTCAAAATTTAATTCATTTGTTATTAAAATGCTCAAGTGAAATTGACGAATGTGAGAATATGATTTACATGCCTTGTTTAAAATATAATATGAGATAAATGCTTATATAGCTTAGGGGGGTGATATGAGTGTGTTTAAGGACTTTCTTATGATAAGTAAAGTCGGTTGTGACTATTGAGTTGAGATGAGTTGAAGCCTTGAGAAGGCGGGTGATAGTTTTATGGTCTAAGTTAGCATTGGTGTAGCAACATGGCATCAATAGTGACTTTGATGTTTTGGTTATGATAGACGAGGTTATGAGTAAACCGTGTCGATTGTATATTGATGATCATTTGATCTTGTTAAAAACCTAAGAGAGGTGGTTTCAAATGTGAAATTGAGGTTTGAAAGGATCGGAAGAGGTTTTGATTGAAACTAATTGATTGGTGGCAACGACTACTAGGTTCCCTTTATCAATCTTAAGGATAGGAATTTCATTGAAGTTCTGGATATTTTTTAATAAGTCATTGTGGAGTTTAGAGATTTGGATATCGAACTAGGTATGGTTGGGTTAGAATTAGTGCCTTTGCATATGGTCACTTACCTTCCATTCGAGTTGCCTTTTTACCTCGGTTCTTCATTTCCTTCCTCCATTTGAGTGTCTCTAAATTCGCTTTGGTCATTCCGTTGGTGTTTCGGTTTAATTCCCTGAAAACACATTTTTCATAAGACTTGTATTTGAGTTTAATTGGTCTTTAAGTGAAAAACCCATTTTCGCATACCCCCATGCCTGACTAAAACTTTGGGTTTTAGAAAATGATTTTGAGTTGTTTGAAAATATTTTGGCAATTAAAAAGTCAGTAGGATGCTAAAACGGAGAGCGGGGGCAAAACGGTCATTTTACTGCAAATCCTTATGAAATGAAATATTTCTAAGCTTATTAGTGTAATATTGAATCCACACCTATGCTGCCGGGTGCAGCCCAGCGCGCGTGGCATTTTTCAAAATACTGTAGTTCTTTCCTCGTAGTTCGGATGGAGCCTATTTTTATGGCGTTGGAAAACTGACATCTTGAAATTATTTTTAGGATTTTGAATCGCTCGAGTTAACATATTTTTGAGTGAGTTATGTTCGTTGAAAGATGGGTACTTTTGCTTTCCATTTTTATCAGTGCATATTGAGTACATCGTGTAGTGTCAAATCATGGTGTAGTCTTTTCACACTAAACCTCATGTAAACCATAAACTCTGATATATATATATATATATATATATATATGTGTGTGTGTGTGTGTATACAGAGTTCTGGAGTCGTAGGCATGTCTTGGATTTAAACCGGGGGTAAAACAGGCAAAAACCATCGAAAATCACAAAATCTTGCCACATATACGATCAAGCGTACCTGGCCTATGCTTCAAGCGTAGGTCCAAGCGTACCTCCAAGCATAGGAATGTGTTTTCTAACCACTTTTTGAAATTGAAAGCGTTGTCACAAGTGTAGGTATTTTATGGAAAACCACTTTTCTTCATAAATACACCAAAACGACCGTCTTGAACCCACAATACGTTTTGCTGTAGATAACGGCTTCTGGAAATGCCATTTTTGCCCTCCGAGAGCCATTTTTGTCTCGGACTACCTCTTTGACTCTTCTTTTTGAATGGAAATAACACACTTTTCAGTTAATTCACCGAAGTTAGCTCCATTTATTCCTTAAGCTCCTTAAACATACTTTAACACACAAATAATATAAAAATGCCAAATAATGAAATGTAATGACGAAACAATAGTGAGTTAAGGGGACACCTATCAAGTTCCGTTTCTAATGGAACATCAGGACACACGACCACAACATAAGAAGAAACCTACCAATAACAAGAGTACTAACAACACTGGCACGTAACCCAACATTCCAAAAACCTACTAGGGCCGAGGTCGTGCAAAGAAAACCACCACTATGATAGGTGCTCAAAATTATCCATTTTAAGCTCCTATCTTGTGTTTGTTATGTCTTTACATTCCGTTATTTGGTATTTTTATGCCGTTTGTGTGTTTAAGCGTGTTTCAGGAGCTTAATGAAGATTACGAGCTAACTTTGGTGAATTAACTAGAGAAGTGCTTGTGTCTATCCAAAAGAGAGAGCAAATGAGGTGTTTTCAAGAGAAAAGTGTCTCCCGGAGGGCAAAACGTCATTTTTAGGAGCTGTAACTTCAAGAATCATACTGAGGGAGTCGAGGGGGTTTAAACGGAGCAATTATCAAGAAAAGTAATTTTTGGGAGTTTTTCTACGCTTGACCTATGCTTTGAATTACAAAAAGTCGCCAGAAAGGGAGTTTCTACGCTTGTCCCTATGCTTTAAGGGTAGTGAACAGTGTTTTCAACACAAAATTTTAGCCAACTTCGAGAACTCTTATCTCTGTCAAAACCTGTCTAAATAGGGTGATTCTTGAGCCTATTATCAAGATATTGAAGTCATCTTTCCAAAGATATATTACATGACTCCATAAAATATGTCTAGACCCATATATGATAAAAAAACGTAAGAGGTGTCCTGCAGGAAAAACTGGAAATTTCTGATTCGGGCTGAAATCCTATTTTGAACCGGATTGATCCGTTTTGACCCAGATGACTTTAAGTTTGACCTCATAACCTCTATAAATGTAATATACACATATTATACATCAGATATTAGGGTTTTGCCTGGTTGGGTGTGAAATTACGGAAAAGGGTAAACCTATTTCGGAAGTTAGGGTTTCCCTTGGCTTTGTCTATAAATACCAAGCTTTGCTACAGATCTAGGGGACTCCTCTTCACATAATTTCATAGGTTCTATTCACATATCATTTAAAGTGAGGAGCCATTCAAGACGTAGAGATCTAGAGAAGAAGATCATGGAAGTCGTTTCTACATTAACGATGTAGTCACCTTCTACCATGAACGACTAATTCGGTACCTAGGGTTTTCTATCAAAACCCTAGCCAAGTAATGTAGCTCTTATTTGTTTTCAATTGTAACGAGGGGAAACTGTGACCATACTGTGATGATTGTAGTAGATGAGAGACCGTTTTTATTCTTAATACAAGTTTATATATTTATTCTGATTCTTGTCTTAGACTGAATGAATATATTTATCTTACATAATCATGGTTATTCACTATGGGTTGGAACTTGGATGCTTAACTTATAATTTTCTATACAATGGTGGTAATAAAACTTGAAATCCTAGGTTGACACAGGCCACGCGTTGGCGATTTAATATAGACATGCTTTAGTTTATTTTCATGCGTTTGGAGTAGATTAGAGAAGTTTAATTGATATGTACTAGTTAGGTCAGTCATGAGATGCGTTGTCGCAATCTAGTTGATGGTAATCCATTTTGGGGTCATATTTAGCTCTTTGCGGTACGACCTGATTCACAGTTATGGATCACCCTCTTGCAATTGAGCGAATTGGGAATTATATTATGTGGTTAGTGGTGGAGTATGAAAACCCTAGCTTTTATTTTGATTGTTCTTGTCTTAATTTATCTTTACTTGCTTACTTAGTTAATTAATTTCAAAACGATAAACTATATTTTTCTAGTAATTTAAGAGTATTATCTTATGAGAATTCAGAATACGACTTAGTCTCTATGTGATCGATAACCTTTCACAAGCTGAACTATACTACAAAATGGTTCATGCACTTGCGATAGGTAAAACCTAAGCCGTCATAAGGGGCTGTTTTTAACACATATTTTTATACACTTGATGACTACATCATATTTTTGGCGCCGTTACCGGGTGCTAACGGATATTTAGAATTTTAGTATTTTTGAATGTTTTTTACTTGCATTATTTTTATTTTGTTCCTATTAAAGTTGCATTGTGTGTTTTTGCGAGGTACACCGAAATAAGCGAAAGGAGAACTAGAGGAGCAGGTGGCCACTATTTTGCTGGGCCTTTTGTGAATTTTACGTGTAGTTAGCATTATTGCACAATTCTACTTTAATTTTCTTGCTTAATTTCTATTTCTTTTCCTTTTATTTATATTTATTAGTATAAAAACAATCTGCATTTTTCTGTCAGAAACTTTGATTTTTGCAAAAGAGGAGAGGTTTTTGAGTGGAAAGGACCAATAAATAAAACTCACTGTTTACAGTGAGCCTAGTTGATTTTCGGCCAAAACACGTCATTTAGGACCCCAAAAACCCGATTTTATGATTGTCAGAAAAAAAAGATGTATAATGGTTATGCCAATTCGGTGAGTGTTCCATATTACAATTCATACAACCCAAATTGGAGAGATCATCCCAATTTTCAATACCAACAATCAGGTATAGGAAATTCATATCAAAGTTTTAATGAGGATCCACAATATTCTGATCATGGATTAGGGTATCGGCCGTATAGTCGAGATTATTATCCTCAATATTCTAATCAATTCCAATTTGAATAGTCAAATGCATATTCATGTCTGGAGCCATTTTCTGTTGAAGATAAATTCTTAGCCCATTTGAGAGAAATTAGAGCCAACCCTTATCTAGAGTCATTGTCTTATA
Source organism: Cornus suecica (assembly GCA_963922005.1). NCBI lineage: Eukaryota > Viridiplantae > Streptophyta > Magnoliopsida > Cornales > Cornaceae > Cornus > Cornus suecica. The sequence continues at coordinate 32,331,432 of OY998239.1, read as the reverse complement.
ATGACCAATTCTTAGTATATATGGGCAGAATCGAAACCCCTCGAAATTGTGAGGAAATCACATACAATGGAGATAATTCATACTTTCATAACACTGAAAATCTACAATCAAGTTTCAATAGAAGTCAACAACCATTCAATACTCAGGATTTTCAGTCCAATAATGCCCAATCATTCCAACCCTCCAACCAAAATCCACTTCAGTTCCAAAATCAATCTGATGCCTATATCAACTGGTGATGAAGATAAACTGATAAGCACCTTGAGAGAGATTGAAAATCAATTAAACTCTAATTCTCAAGCTTTGATTAGGTTATGGAAACTAGTTGATTCTATGAGAATGGAAGATTTGCCAAATCAAGTGGTAGATAATTTTGAAGATGATGAAGACGTGGACAGTGAAATAGAGGAAAGTTTTGAAATTAAGAGTGACATTGAATATGACGAGAGTACACAAACCATTCCTTTACCACAAGAGCCAAAAGAGACACCATATGAACCTGAAGTAAAATTTACCCAATGTCTCGATGAGTTGTGTTTTGAAGATAAACAAGGATGGGATGAGTACTATGTGATTGATGTGATTGATAAGGTGATGGAGGACCCTTTACCTTATTCATTGACAGAAGAATCGTTGGACACAGGTATTAACCATGGGATGAAGGTAGAACATGACAGAGGAGAGAAGGTATGTGATGATATTTATATGCTTGATGTCTTGCTCGTTACTAAGTGTTCAAAATGGACACCGTGGAATGATTTACTTCGTACACTTGCTCCACCATGTGGTGGAAGTATTGAAGAGAGGAAGGGTGTTGGATAACCCTTTGCGGAGCTATCGTGCTAAAGACGTTAAACATTGGTCCTAAGTTGTGATAGTTAGTTTATAGCCTCGGTTTGTAGAATAGTAGGTCATTTCATTTTTGCAAATTTTAATTTTTAGAGATTGTAAGCCCTTAAGGCTAAATCTTTGCTAATTTTATTTTAATTTTGTAGGATTATAGGCCCTTAAGACCAAATCATTGTTTATTTTATTAAAAAAAAAACTCATTCCTTGTGCTAGATTGAGTAATGATTTCTGAAAAATGATGATTTTATTTCTTCTTCACTTACTATGATATTGGGTATGTGTGCTTTGTTGAATATTTCTATAGGTAGCTCGATTCAAGTTTTGGGGGAAAAACGTACATAAAGAGAAGAAATTCCGGATCTGTGCTTCAAGGGTAACTATATTCTCACTCATATGTATGATTGAGAACCATGAGGATATGGTGTAATTTAAGTTTGGGGCAAATGCATTGTTGGCTATAGGGAATGGTTTTGAAATTTTTTTTGAAAAGATTGAAAAAACAAATTGAAAATTTTTGAAGAATTTTTTTGTTTTCATGCATGAGTGTTTTTGCATTACGATGTGATGGAGTATGTTTATAATGTATGAGTAATATGTGATGTGATATTCCCACTCATGAGAGTCATGATTAGATCGAGTAAGTGGAGTGATGTGGTTTTACATGGGTAAGTGATTGGTTGAAATTGAAACTGAAAAAAGATGATCTTGACCTATAAGCACAAGCACACATTCACTATGGGAAATAGATTACTCTTGGACTATGTAGTTAAAAAAATAATTTTGTCATGATTAAAGGGGAGAACGGGAGATGTTATGGTTGAATGGAGAAAATTGAAATTTTTATGAAAAAAAGAAAATAAAATGCAAAAAGTAGTTATTTGATCTGAGTAATCGGGCCTTGGTATCACCAATATCACTGTTCGCGTTAAAAGGGGAGAAAACTAATGAGCATAAATCCCATGGAAGAAGCTCTGGTCCAGTTGGTCTGGACTAAAAATCCCTGCTGAAAAGTCCGGAGACTTAGAAAGACAAAAATGGATGAAAAGTGGAAAGATGGAAAAATGTGTTTTTGAAAATATGACAAAATTTGATCAATGAAGTAGGAAAAGAGAAATTGAAATACTATGGTAGAATGTTCAGTAAATACACGGAATGTTGTCTGGACTAGGGAGTAGAGAGTAACAAACTCATTTACTTTAGTGGAAACCATTCATGACATGAAGTTCGATATAATTATTGTTCGGTAGTGAGTGAGAGTATTTACACCCATATTATCTTTTGCACTATAACATGACTTAATTAATTTGTGTGTGAGCTTATGAATGCGTGATTATAAAGAATTGATATGTTTGTAGGTTTCATCATTCTAAACCTTTACAAGACTTCACTCGTCCACTAGGGGTAACCTAAGGGTTTAAAAGGCTTGTTACACGTGATAAGTATAATCGTCGACCCTCATGAAAACAAAGGATTACTATGGAGTATTGTAGATTAGTATAGGTTAGTTAGAATAAAAATCGTCACAAGGTAGTTTTCCTGAGTTCATTGCTAAGGGACTAGCAATATGTAAGTTCGGGGGTGTGATAGGTGCTCAAAAGTATCCATTTTAAGCCCCTATCATGCACTTGTTATGTCTTTAGATTTCGTTATTTGGTATTTTTATGTCATTTGTGTGTTTAAGCGTGGTTCAGGAGCTTAATGAAGATTATGAGCTAACTTTGGTAAATTAACTAGAGAAGTTCTTGTGTCTATCCAAAAGAGAGAGCAAATGAGATATTTTTAAGAGAAAAGTGTTTCCCAGAGGGCGAAAACGTCATTTTTCGGAGCCGCAACTTCAAGAATCATACCGAGGGAGTCGAGGGGGTTCAAATGGAGGAATTATCAAGAAAAGTGGTTTCTGGGGGTTTTGATACACTTGACCTATGCTTTCAGTTGCAAAAGATTGACAGAAAGGGAGTTTCTACGCTTGTCCCTACGCTTGCAGCGTAGTGAACAGTGTTTTAATCACAAAATTTCAGCAAACCTAGGGAGCTCATATCTCGGTCAAAAACTGTCCAAATGGGGTGATTCTTGAGCCTATCATGAAGATCATGAAGTCATATTTCTAACGATCTATTATAAGTCTCCATCCAATATGTGTTGCTCTAGATATGATCAAAAGAGTGAGAGGTGTCCTACAGGAAAAACTGGAAATTCCATATTCGGGCTGAATTCCTATTTGACCCGGATTGATCCATTTTGACACAGATGACTTTAAGTTTGACCTCAACACCTCTATAAATGTAATATATACATATTATACATCAGATATTAGGGTTTCACTTGATTGGGTGTGAAATTACGAAAAAGGGTAATCTTATTCCACAAGTTAGGGTGTCCCTTAGCTTTATCTATAAATACCAAACTTTGCTACAGATCTAGGGGACTCCTCTTCACCCAATTTTGGAACTCCTCTTCACATAATTTCATAGCTTCTATTCACATATCATTTAAAGGGAAGAGTCATTCAAGACCTAGAGATCCGGAGAAGAAGATCATGGAGGGCGTTTCTACATCAATGATACAGTCACCTTCTACCATGAGCAACTAATTTTGTATCTAGGGTTTTCTATCAAAACCCTAACCAAGTAATGTAGCTCTTATTTGTTTTTTAATTGTAACGAGGGGAAACTGTGACCATACTATGATGATTGTAATAGATGAAAGATAGTTTTAATTCTTGATACAAGTTTATATATTTATTCTGATTCTTATCTTAGACTGAATGAATATATTTATCTTACACAATCATGGTTATTCACTATGGGCTGGAACTTGGATGCTTAACTTATGATTTTCTATACAATGGTGGTAATAAAACTTGAAACCCTAGGTTGACACAGGCCATGCCTTGGCGATTTAATATAGACATGCTTTATTTTATTTTCATGCATTTGGTGTAAATTAGAGTAATTTAATTGGCATGTACTAGTTAGGTCAGTCATGAGATGGGTTGTCGCAATCTAGTTGATGGTAATCCTTTTTGGGGTCGTATTTAGCTATTTGCGGTACGACCTGGTTCACAGTTATGGATCACCCGCTTGCAATTGAATGAATTGAGAATTATATTATGCGGTTAGTGGTGGAGTATGAAAACACTAGCTTTTATTTCTATTGTTCTTGTCTTAATTTATCATTACTTGCTTACTTAGTTAATTAGTTTATTAATTTCAAAACGACAAATCATATTTTTCTAGAATACGACTTAGTCTCTATAGGATCGATAACCTTTCACAAGCTGAACTATACTACAGAATGATTCGTGCACTTGCGATTGGTAAAACCTAAGCCGTTATAAGGGGCCATTTTTAACACATATTTTTTGTCGCGCCCCAAATTTCCTAGGACTCCAAAACCCGAGCCTAAGAGCTAAATGAGTGAATGCGGAAGTAAAAAGAAACAAGAACAAATGACCTTTAGTCATCAAACAACAACAAAAGGGTAACAATGTCATTTAACGCCTAAAATATGTCGATAAGATCACTCGGGATCGAAATAGGAGCAAAACGAAAAAAACGGTATCTTAAACGGACCGTTTAAGCACCTGTGCCCACTCAAGGGTAAAATGGTCTTCACAGGGATAAATTAGTAATTTCAAAGTATAAATACAAGGTTAGGACCTAAAATAAGTTATAGGAACAAATGGAACCAAATTTGAAAGTGCAGAAAGGAAATTACGACATTTTGAAAAACTCGGCCGTCGTGATGTGTCGAGGTTCAAAACGTACCATCACTTTCAAATGACCATTACGCCCTCAAAAATGACTTAAATGAAGTGATTCAAAATCCTAAAATCAATATCTTTAAGTAATATTTCTAAAAATCACCTCAATCCGACATCTATAGCTCCAGATATGACCGACAAAGTGAAGGAGTGTCGAAACAGGACAACACTAGGACACCCTGGGGAAAATCAGTCCACTGACAAGGGCCATCAGTCGATTGATGTGGGCCATCAGTTGAATAACCAAAAACCATCAGTCGCCTGGCCTCACTAGAAATTTTACGGCTATTTTCCAGTCGACTGACGCAATTCCGTTAGTCGACTCCCAGACCCGAAAATGTTCCAATTGGCCCGAAAATCACCGTAACGACTACGTATACATGCCTATACATGTATATACCCTTAGTTAGGTCCATACTCCAAATTATATTCATCAAACGTAAATGTTTAAACCAAAAACCTTCCTATAAGGTTTATTAAAATTATCCGTCTTGCCCTCGGTCTCCATTTTTAGTAGAACACCGACTTTAAAATCTCCAATTCTTTTCAAACAAATTCAAGTCATTTCAAAACACAAAGTTTTTTTTCGGGTTTACGGGGGTAGGCGAAAACGGTTTTTTCCATCTAAAACGAAAAGGATTGGTTTGAAAACCTAGAAAAACACCGTTTTCTGCAAAACACCTAATAATCACATTTCAAGGAAAATAATCCATTTCACACTCACAAATCAAAATAAAATGATTTAACATTGTCATTATATCGCTCTAAGGCGAAACATGTTATAGTTTGTTCAAAATACATATTTCCACGATCCGGCACCGAAGTGCCCCAAAAGAATATAATCTCCGCGCATAGCGCTCCAAGGGATGGACATCGATAATAACACCTCGGCTAACATGCTAGCCAGATTAAAATAAAATAGTTTTTCACATTCGATTTACATGGAGAAAAGGAACATTTAGATACATGTTTATCAACTTAATGTCCAATAAAATATAAGTATGGTCCGTCTCCCATACACAAAAAGGAGGACATAATGCCACACGTCCACGGAGAGACTACGGAACTCTCCCAACAGAATCATCACCTGAAAAATATATATGGCATGGGGTGAACTCACTAGCCCAGTAGAGGAAGCGTCATTGCCTCTATCTCGATAGTCTGAGTGGTTCAACCCAACCTGGTTCATGCCACTAACCCTAGGTCGGTCTCTTGTTCCACATGGCTCTCGCGCTAATCCGGAACTCCATCGAACCCAACAAATAAGTTCCCCCAACACGCCCACAACAAAATTTCCCACAATTATAGCATGCTTCAATATCAATATCATAATCACATATATATGATAGTTCAAGTGCAATATGACTCAACACACCTCATATTACACGTTTGCCCAATATCATAATCACAGGTTAACGAATACGCACTCTACTCATTTATAACGAGAAAGAGTACCGCATCGATTCTTCCCAAATGATTTTGACACTTCTCACTTTCAACAAAGAAAGCGGTTTCACGAGACGACCCGTGCCTAAAGATTCGTATAACGAATATACGAGACAACCCGCGACTTTGAGAATGAGACGACTCACCCTATACCCCATTCTCGGACTCATTATTTCCGTAAGTTGGGAACACCCCCTGGCCAGTTGTTACGACGATTCGACACAAGACTACTCACACACGAGTACATAACCCGTATAAACCGACATCCATGTTTTTGACACTACATGTTGTACCCCAAAATGCATGAAGGTTCTCAATCACAACCATATGCCATCACAATACATGTTCTATCAAATAACATTATATTGGATTCAATTTCAACCTAATGATGATGTTCTTGAAGAAGAAACAAGGGAGAAGAAATGAATGTGAGAAGAAGAAGCAAGATCTCTTGGTGTTGTCTTGGATATTATGAGAATGGAAGAGAAGGAAATACACACAAGGGTATAAATACAAGACCCTTAAGAGACTTTTAAATCAAAGGGTGAAAATTAAAACTAGGAAAGGTGAGAGAGCAATCCAAAGGCCACAACTTAGTATTGCCAATGGAATACCAAAATTAATGCATTAATGCATTGGTGTATCATCCAAACAAGGCCTTATGATCCAAGGGTTGAGAACAAAGATGGGAGAAGAAGATCAAAGGCTAGAAATGAGACACCACTCCAAAAGTGTAAAATGACCAACATTTTCCTAACTTAGGGTTATTCATAAGAGTGTCATCAAGACTCATAAATACTATTTTATCGCTTGTCATCATCTCTAATTACCAACATGCCACTCATGCCCTAATAATTAGCCAAAATCTCTACACTTTCTACTAAGTGCTCAAAATATAAAATTACTCATTTACCCATCGGTCATTTCTTTGCCGAAATTGTTTTCAATAATTTTCATTATTCTCAAAATAAAAATACAACATGCAACTTACAATTTTTATATCACATACAACATGTAAGGCATGCTAAACACATAAACACATAAGCTCTTAATTATATAAATACTTTTTTTAATTAACACGAAAAAATACCGGACGTTACATTTTTAGTACACCCGACGGACATCACGCTACCTCTACACAACCCCTCTAAAACTACAGAGCTAAAATTGTCAAATAAAAATACCAAGAAAACTATATGGCAGTGCCAAAGAGAGACGATGGCACCCCAAAATAAAAGATACAAAAGATAAATGATACACTAAAAGGGAATATGCCAATAGATTGGCTCCCAAGAAAAATAAGAACATAAATGAACATCTACGGATAACAGGAACAACTCTAGTTAAAACGTCCCAAATCACCCGTATTGTCACCGCTGTACGTGCCATGCTACATCCACCTGCAATCTGTGTGGGGGTGATCAAAAACCACTTCTCACCAATAATATCCCTAACAAACACACCCCTAACCGCCAGGAACCTCTAGCCATCCTGTGTGTATGCAACTATCCTAGGTCAGTTAGCAGTCTCACCTGGCACCCATGCCAATCTGAGACCCCAAATTAGCCCCATAAATAATCCAAATCATATCTAACGACCACACAAGAAGGCATAAAGCATGAAATATAGAGCAACCCACAAGTCTCAATCCTATAAAAACATGTAAGCACAGTCGAATATATATCTATGTAAGTGACTAATCATGTCCGCGCGTATACATATATACTCCAATACACACCCTCACCTTGAGGTACTACAAGAACTAACTATCCATCGCACCCTGCACACCGTTGAAAGTTCCTAAGAGGTAAATAAGTCACTCCTATGGATTACCCGAAAGGAATGATCACTACCAGGCCCACAACTCAGTTTATTTGCACTTCTACATCGTACCGCTATCAAATCATCCCTGGAGAGTCCCACTCTCACAATTTCTAACTCAATCGGGTCCTTTTATCTATAATAACTAATGAACTAATCCGTTCACTCAAAGGAACATAAACGGAAAAATATACTATCACCAATTCGGATTCGATAACTAACAAAAATAATTTTCAACTCACACAGCCTACCGAGGCACGAGAAAGGGATACTTGAGTCATTTAGTCACAAGTGGATGCCAAGGTCCTCGGGTTTTAAAGAAAAATGCTGAACCTCGAAGGATTCAACCGATTTTTAAGAAAAAGTTTAAGACCTGGTCAAATCTATTTGGTTCAAATGTCTTCGAACCCAACTAAAGTAATAGGAATCACACTATGTGTGTGCAAATCAACATCACGTTTCTTACACAAAGATATAACAAGGACAGTAAGCGCATAAGTGAATATAAGTTCCGCCCCAAAGGCTGAAACCTTAATATCTCAAGTCCGGGCCAGAATCCAAGGAACAATGATGACGAAGAGGAAGATCAACCACAAGAGTTCAACTGAAAACCATTTCAAAATCCCTATTTAAACTGGTCTTTGACCTTCAATATTAGTTTAAGAATTTGAGAAGAACTCTAAAAGATACCCGAGATATAACTGGCTCAAAAGGAATTTTAGAAACAACTAGAAGAAACCTGGAGTTCTTGAACTCCAACAATGCAGAGATCTTGGAAATAACCTCGAGATATCAAGAACAAGGGCAGCCAATGCCCTGAACTCACTAACTTCATAAGAACGTTTTTAAAATGAAATTTCCTGACACTTTTCAAAATGGGGCTGCATCTGATACTTCCGGTCCCAAAACTTCAAATCCTTGTTCATAAAACTTGTTTTTAACTTAGGGTTTTCAAAACTAGTTGACGGGATCCGGTAAACGAAAAATACAGTTTTATTGAAATCCAAAAGCTTTAAGTTTTCAAAATATTGGGAGATCCTTAGTTTGGTCCCAACGATCCAAACCGTAATCGGGATTTCAAGATACCTGAGCTAAAGACCGTTCACTTTTCAAAACACTTTCAAAGTGAAAGAAAGAGCGACAAACTCATAATAGAAGAGTCGGGAGAGAGAAGGTCAGACTAACAAGCTTTAACCAACCCTTAAATGGAACAACTTCCCACACAACCGGAGTGGTACACCAATCACCCCGCGGTAACACTAGTCACCAACCACGAAGGCCTATATAGCCAAAAGATACAATCTCAAGTAAGTCCTAGTTAGGCATTAATCAAATCCACTTGAAGCCTAAATCAAGGAGAAAAATTACATAATTAAGCCAGTTTCTATTTCGTTCCACATAATTATCTAGAACCTAGCCAACCGTCGTGCCATCATCCCTTGTTCTTTAATTATTATTAAAAAATTTTACTTTCCAACTTTAAGTTCAAGTCTTCGTTCACATTGAGTGATTTCTATCATTTTCAAGGGAATTATATCAAATAATATAACTGCATTCACAACTATTGCACCATAACGCTGAAGGGGATAATATAAAATTTTAAAATAATCCATATCCAACATGCTCAATATCGACAAGTAATAATTGCATGTAATCTTAACAGTCAATCATATGAAAAATAGATACATAATATGAATGCAAATGCAGTGTAAATATTCATGACAGTGTCAATGCAACTCAAGTGTAACCCTATCTATATAAGGGTTAATCACATAATAAGGAATCCCAAACCGATCACTTATGGGGGTAACAAGCCCGCACAAGGAAGGATGGATGTTGCCTAATAAAGTACGGAGACCACAAGTTCGTCCGGAATGGAAAATGAGGCCTAAGCCCTCACCCCCAACGTCTCAGGATTCGAGAGATGCTAGCTCCCTGGGTGCGAGCACACCCCCTGGCTAGTTGTTGTGACTATCCAAAAGGTCCATATGTATAAATGGTACAAAGGAGACATGCAACTCACACCGAATCAATATATATGCTCACGGTGCTACATGAATGCAAAATGTCTCTACATGGACCCAATGCTCAATAATTCAGTATAAATTTTCATTTTTCATTTAAAGCATGCTTCTAATCAAATTACAATAACAATTTATAGTTTACGAGAAAATAAAAGGGAACTAGAATAACGTTTAAGTTTTCACGTCCATCAGTTTCAAGTCTCTCCTAACATGTTTTACTTTTAGTAAAACATAAACCAAAAGGGAACTAATAACACGTCTAAATTCAAATCCAATTTCCACAATTCCACTAACTTACTTTAAATTCGAAGAGCACTAAGCTGCCTATTTCAATTCAATTTAAGTAGGTTTTTAATTTTTCCAATTTCTCGAGGGAATTACTATATTCTGCCTCTTTTCTAGCCCATCTAGAGGCATTCCATTATCGAGTTCATAAAAAACTCCTAAGTAACATCTACAGCTTGAAACACGAAGCATGCTACCACACATACGTAAATAAACAACATCAGGAAAAATTATAATTTCCTAAATATTTAAAACATACTCGATAAACAAACAATAATAAAATATACGGCTCCCTACGCCACGAATGTGAGAGTTATCTATATTTTTAAAAAATATCCCACCTAATTTACGCTTACAAAATAGCCCCGAAACGGCCCACCGTGAACAGTATTGGCGCTCGAAAATGAGACCCATCAACCAAAGTTGTTCAAAAATTTTTAAGCTTCGACTAAAACGTTCGCCTCGATGACTTATTAAACATAGTCGAAACTCGTTAGCTAATTTCAAACGTAGGCGAACAAATCTAACAAAATTTAAACTGAAAATCGTACCTAAAATCTCAATTTTTTGACAAACCGCTTAATAGTTTTACGCCAAATTTTATTATCATGCACACAACACAAATACGCAACTTTCTTCCTAAAATTGCCACAAATGGAGCACCGGAAGCCACCGAACTGAGGTCACAAAATTTGGCTAAAATCATCATTAATCCACCACACGCGCGACTACTTGAACTGCGCAACCACTGGCACGACACCACTAGCTCGCCGTCGCCGATCGCCGTTCCTCTCTCTCCGGGAAAACGCAAGCCCTAGGTCGAGTCTCTCATACATGACCTCTCTCTTTCTGTTGCAACTCCCGTCACGAACAGCTTCATCACGGCGCCACCACCACGCCGCCGTGAACTACCACCTGGGTTGCCGCTCCTCGCCGTCGCTACTAGACCTCCGGAGAACTCCCTTCACGCACGACCTGCTCTCCCCCCGATCACTCTCCCTCTTGTCCAAATCGCCGAGATGAAGTGGAAGGAAAACCTGGTCGTCAATCCATGATAGTGGTGAGAGATATGGTGATCTGCCATGACATGAAGAAGGGGAAGACACGATCGGCTCTTTCTCTCTCTATAATATACATATATGTATATATCATATATATATATATATTTATATATATATTAAAATAAAATAAATAAATATACACAATAAATACCCACACATATTTATTCCCAATTATATATATATGCACAATAAATCCCAAAAATATAACGGGGACCTCAAAATAATATCACGCGAGCCCAAAATATAAATGGGACGGCTAATACATAATACAACCTAAAATAAATAACCCAGGGAATGAAACCCAACCTCCGGAACACATGCCGCGTCCCTAACCCATCGAATAACTACAACTAACTAGAGCATAAAAAGAAATCCCAAAACAATAATCAAGCACAACCACATCAACACATAGGGGCACGTAGGTACAAACACAGAGAACAAAGCACGCCAAGCAACAAGGAATATACTAATCCAAATATGAAAGAAAATAACAGCTCCGGACGTCACATAGCGCATCCTAAGCTTGACAAGATTCTAAGTGTTAACGTCGCAACTAAACCACGTAACAATCCAATTACAAGAGAAGTCAGAAACGTCGGACATACAAAGCGTGTCATCACCCAGTCGAAGCACCAAACGCCAAACATCAAAACGAATCCACTTAGTTGACAACAAAGAGATTGGTCGATGAATTTGTGGAACCTGATAGAACTCACGTCAACGTTTCGCCAAGTCCAGAACATTAAACATTACCGTCACACCACATTGATCGGTTTCAGACGTGTGAAAACAATAGTGTTAAAAATAAGAAATTAGTACGATCTAGTTTTAACCTTTCAGTCGCAAGTACGCAAGTAGTATATAGTATAGTTGGGTAGAGAGGGTATCGAACCACAGAGATCAAAGTCGTATTTCAAATAATTATAAAGTAGCAAATTGAATTATATTTATAAAAGTTATTTGATTGGTTTGTTTAATTAAACTACTAAACATAAAATAAAATAACGATAATTATTTTTGGTTTCACTAAAGATAAACAAGTCTAGGGTTGAATTCTATATCCACCACTAGCCTTATAATATATTCCTTTAATTATATTATTGCAAGAGGGCTGTACAACTTATATGAATCACACTAGTAACACTAAAAGCAGTTGCCTAGTCCTAAAAAGGATGTAATCAGTCTATATTCACTACAATCCATATGCGATTAGTATGACTGTTTTCTGTATCTATACTATAACTATTCCTAAAACCGGAAATTAAAAAGCACGCTAACAATCATCTTCTTTAAGCATGGACTGTGTAAACCTATGACTTTATCATGCCAAATAAGTACCATTATGTAGAAACCATTATTTAAACCGTGGATTTCTTACCCTTAGTAAAAATATGGTTGTTGAAGATAAATCATTAATTCAGTCTCAGCTTAGGTAAAGAATTAATAAATAAATCTTATTTAGGTGGTCTTGTTTGGTCTCTCACTACATAATCATCATGTAAGTGCCCTTTATCAGATTCCCCCATTTGCAATAAAAATAAATAAAAGACTACATTACTCGGTTAGGGTTTTATTGGAAACCCTAGATACCGACTAGCCGTTCATAGAAAGATGGGACTCCAATATTAATGTAGCAGCCATCTTCATGATTGGATGGTTAGTTCTTGAGTTCATGAGGAAGGAAGCCTCTCTCAAAGAGAGAGGCTTATTATGAACAATGATATACGAAAATATCAAAAGACGTTCTAGATATCACGATATATCTTCTCTTCATGAAATCCACATGTATTTATAAACAAAAGTTGGTCCAGATATGACATGTTTCTTGCTTGCACTCTAGGAGAACTTAGAGACTAAGAAATGACATTGAATGAACGATTCTACCCCTTGATATACTTGTACACAAAGTTAAAATTCTGCAATATAGTTTCACACAGATTCCAAGACAGCGATTTCTGAATGATCAAAGGATCCACTGATCTATCGGTGGCTCCTGAATTTTATTATTTATTTAATCCGCGAATTTCCTAGATTTAGCCACTTGTACTCTGCTTTACTGACTTATAACTTGCTGATTTGAGTGTGAATATCTTCTAAGTGTTACTCTGAATGAGGCATATTTGCTAAAAACCCAGAATTAACTCATATTTGCATTAAGGCCCTGAAAATATGCTTAACACGCAACTTGAATAAAAATACCAAATTAATAAAATAAAGAGACTAATAAAAGGTATATTAATGTCCAGAATATCAACTATTCTGGTCTCATCACACATAATCGTCAAAGAAGCTCCAAGAAGTCAATCACTACGTTGTTCAGTCAAATCCAAGCGTAAACGCGAAAAATTTACTCGTGAAATATCAAGAATAACCACGGCGGCATGAACAAGTGATGTCACCACCAAAAATAAATCTGGAATAATTCCAAGAAAAAGGAAAAATAACTTGGGGTGTTGAAATACATGGTCATCGTAGCCTTGGTTTTCGCAATAGTAGCTGAGAAGACGGCTCGATACTCCGTTAAGCGTGAGAGTAGGGAGGTTGGTATCCTTCAATAACTCTTATATATAGCCTTCATTTGTAGTTTTGAAAACTTATCATTTCATTGTCTTTCCTTCGCAGCAAAAGCTTTTCCCTGTAAATCATCTTCATCTGAAACTGCATTTGCTTCCCGGAGAACTCAGAGATTTTCATCAGACTAGCTGAAATCCTCTTTAAGTGTAAGTTATTTCCTCTGTTCTTTCGTTCTTCCAGAGATGTCTAGATCGGGTAGTGATCGTATTCCTTCCTCTGTTAACCTAGATGCCTCTCTCAGTTCCCCATCAGTTGAAGTGGTTAGGATAGTTAGGTCCGATCCTCCGGAGGTCACCCAACGTATCAGTGCCGGTAGAGTTCCCATTGCTATTGGTCCAGTTTGGGGTTGGTCTGTTAGTGGATCCAGAGTATAAATTATTTCTGACCCCCTAATAGCTGAGAAAAAGGTAGATGCAGTCTTGAAAAAGCTTAAGGTTCCTAATGGGATAGTTATCAGGCACTACCCCAAGGATAAGGATTTCAGGATCGGGGAGGGGGTTAGAGATGACTAGATCCTAATTTCCTCCTACCATCTACAGATCCTTCGATTTCCAATTCATCATTTCTTCCTGATCACCTCGTTTTCCTCATCTCCAAACTGGGCTGGGGAATCCCCAACATTATCCTCATTCCTTCAGATGATATTTCTTGATCAAGCCCCTCAGTTGGCCTAGCTAACCCTTGCTAATACACCCCTCAGGTCCTTAATGAATCGACACCACCTCCCCCTCTAGATGAAGCCCCATTTATTCCATTTATTCCTCCTTCCGGAGAGGAGAACGTTATCATCCCTCCTCCAACCCCTTCAAACACGACTTCTGTATCGACAAATGAGGGGGGGGGGGGGGTTTCTACCATCTTTGCCTCTGGTGGTTACATCTCATCCTCAATCTGAGGATGACCATTCGAAATGATCGGTCAGAGCTCGATTGCAGACTGCAGGTTCCTTGAGTATGCGAGAGGGGGCGGGAGAAGTTGTAGAGAAAGAACTGCTTCCTTGGCACCCAACTATAAATCTTCCCGGAGGTGACTTTTTAGTTAGGGGAAGTGAGACCATCAGCAACCCTTAGGCCCTTTAGGCTATGGCGCTTTAGGTATGGACTCCAGCTAATCGAAAGGCTATACAGTGGGTGTTGAGGAGTGAACTGAGCCTATCTAGCCCTGAGATAGCTGTGAAGGTGAGTTGTTTTTTGCCTATTATTTTTTAACTTGTATTTTTCTTCTCCCTTTTGATTTGGAGATTAATCTTGTGTTACATGCACTTTTATGGCAGATGTTGTATCTAACCGACGCTTATAACTCTAAGATAAAGAGTGATAGTAAAGCCTTAAAGAACATGGCAGATGCCCTGAAGGTTAAGGAGGAGGCTAGACAGAATGTGGCTGCTCTATTGGTGATTCCCAATGATAAGTTGGAGGCTCAAATGGTGTAGGCCATATCAGCTGAGCAACAACTCTGGGCAACTAAACAGAAGCTGAAGGAGATGGAGGAAGCCCGTCAAACTCTGACAGCCCAGAATCAAGAGCTTTTGGCCTAGACTGAGACCCTGAAGGCCTTAAATCAAACGTTTTTGAAGGAGAAGGTTGAAACTGAGAACATATTGGCAGTGGAACGGTCTACAGTTGAGATGTGCCATTAAGGTGGTAACCAGATATACAATCGTTTCACTAAAACTTCCAACTAACAGGTTGCATTTGGCTGGAGGTCATGCTTCATGGATTTTCAAAAGCCTACCGAGGAGAGGGATTACAATTTAGTGGAGGAATTGGATGAATCCTTTGGCATAGCACACCCATATGAGGATCTAGAAGCTGGTCCGGACGACCTTCTTTTCTGCGAGTTTTTGACCAAACCCCTTCCAGGGTCTAATCCTATCACTGACTCTACCTCTTCTGAATTGGTTCGGGATCCTGATCCCACTGATCAACCTGAACCTTCTCGAACAAATGTGAGTGCTTAGGAGGGGGTTGTTATAAGGGCTAGTGATAAGATTGAAGAGTTTGGACCTGAATTCAGGTACTAGGGGTAGAAAACATAGTTTCCTTATTTTTTGATACTGTACCCTTTGGGGATTTTTGTATTTTGCTATTGTAAGCCTTGGACACTGGGGCCCATATTTTGAATGAAAACATGATTTATGTCCGGTAGATTTATGTAATACCTAGATTACTGTTGCCAAAAAGTGATGTGTCTTTCGAGCACTTGAGGCCATGCGAGAGACGTCAGAACACTTGGTTTTTTTTTTCAAATGTTTTTTATCACTTATGGATCAGTGTTGTGTCTTACAGGCACTTAAGGCCATGCGAGAGACATGACAACACTTGGTTTATTTTTTTGCAAAATTTTGATCTCTTCTGGATTAGTGTTGTGTCTTTAGGGCACTTGAAACCATGTGAAAGACATGACAACACTTGGTTTATTTTTTTGCAAAATTTTGATCTTTTATGGATCAGTGTTGTGTCGTTCGGGCACTTCTGGCCATACGAAAGACGTGACAACACTTGGTTTAAGGTTTGAAAATTTTTGATCTCTTCTGGATCAGTGTTGTGTCTTTCGAGCACCTCAGGCCAAGCGAGAGACATGACAACACTTGGTTTATATTTTGCAAAATTTATCTCATCTGGATTTGTGTTATGTCTTTCGGGCACTTCAGGCCATGCGAGAGACATGACAACACGTAGTTTATTTTTTGCAAAATTTTGATCTCTTCTGGATCAGTGTTATGTCTTTCAGGCACTTGAGGCCATACGAGAGACATGATAACACTTGATTTATTCTTCCATCAGTAGTTATTTGTATGCTATTTTTGCCAAGAAAAAATATTTTTACTAATGCCTATTTTTAATTGATCCGGTGCTGGGGCCTTTTACAAAAGGTGAACAAAGTAAAAGTAAACATGGCCTGTTATGGGTAGTACCTCTTTAGGCGAGAGGCATTCTGGGAGTTCGGTTCCATTCTACGGTTTTTGTTCCTTCGGACGCGGTATGTTTCGCGCCCGATGACTTCGGTAATGGTGTACGGGCCCTCACAAGGTTCCCTAAGCTTACCCACGAGTCTTATTTTTTGCCTAAGGACCATGTCTCCGACCTGGAACTCTCTTCTTTTGACTTTTTGGTTGAAGTGGTTCTGGACACGTTGTTGGTAAACGACCAGGTTGATCCCGACAAACTTCTTTTTTTCATCTAGTAGATCAAGGTCGTGAGTTAAGTGCTAGTTATTTGGGCCTTTCACCCAGGCCTAGCTCCGAAAGGTTGGAACCGTAACCTCTGTGGGGATCACAGCCTCGGCACCATATGTCATGGAAAAGGGGGGGCCCTAGTGGGTTGTCTGGGGTTTATTTTGTATGACCAGAGCACTTCAGGTAGCTTCTCGAGCCAGGCCCCTTTGGCTTCCTCAAGTTTTTTAGCTAGGGTGTCGAATATGGTTCAATTTTTCCTCTCATCTTGTCCATTCCCTTGTGGGTACCCGATGGAGGATGTGTTCTAGTTGATACCATGCTCGGCAAAGAACGCTTTCATGTCCTTATTGTTAAGATTTGTCCCGTTATCCATTATAATTGTCCTTGGTAGCCCAAATCTGTATATTATGTGGGTCTAAATGAACTTGATGTTGTGGCTACTTTTGAAGGATGGGTAGGCTTCAACTTCCACCTATTTAGTAAAGTAATCAGTGGCAAGGAGGACATAGGAATGTGATCGAATTGCCTTTGGGAGAGGTCTTACAATATCCATTCCCCATCGGGCGAATGGATGTGGGACTATGGTTGGGTGTAGGAACTCGGGTAGTCAATGGATAGCGTCCCCATGCATCTGGCATGGCTTGCATCTTCGGACGTAATCCTCGGCATCTCGTGTTAGATAGGGCCAAAAGTATCCTTGGGAAAATATTTTATGGGCAAGGGATCTTCCCCCGGAGTGGTTCCCGCAAGATCCACTATGGATCTCCTGCATCACTGCTCTTGATTCTGAAGGCGTAATACACTTTAAATAAGGACCCAAGAAGGACTTATGATAGAGTTGACTGTTTATAACTGAATATCGGGTTGAATTCCTCCTAATCTTGTGAGCTTCAGCTTTGTTCTCCGGGAGTTTCCCATTCCTCAGGTAATTCATCAGGGGATCCATCCAGTTGGGCTCCCATGAAATAAGTGCTCTCCAGCTGAGGATGCCTGATCGGTAAGGTGGTCAGCTATAGAGTTTTCGTTTCTTAGGATCTGAGTGAAGGTTATTTTTTGAAAGCTCTCTATTTCTTCAACACAAGTGCCCGGTAAGACTCCATTTTGGGGTCTTTTGCCTTGTACTCTACTTTAATTTGTTGAATGACTAGCTGAGAGTCGCTATGCACTGCAAGGGCCTGAATTTGGAGGCTTTGGGCTAATCTTAAGCCAGATATGATCGCTTCATATTCTGCCTCTTTCCTAGTGGTTGGGAACTATACTTGCAATGACATATGCAGGTGTGTCCCATCCGGTGTCTGGATCTCCAATCCGATTCCCGATCCGGTAGAACTGGTTGATCCGTCCACGAAAAGCATCAAAGTGTCTAGTTGAGTCTGCTGGTCGGGTTCTTCATTTTTATCTTCAAGTAAGAAACCTGTCACCGCATGTCCCTTGATGGAAACCTGGGGTATGTAAGTTATATCATATATGTCTAACTCGATGGCCCATTTGGAGATTCTGCCCGAAAGGTCAGGTTTCGACATAATAACCCGAATAAGCGTGGAGGTTGGGACAATGATTGGATGAGCGTCAAAGTAATGCCACAGTTGTCTTTGGGCATTTACCAGTGATAAAACTAGTTTTTCTTGCCTGCTGTATCAACCAAGGATTTACTAGTGTAGAAAACTGGCATCTGCAGGTTCCCATCCTTTCTGATGAGGGTTGTACTAGTTGATACGGAGGATATTGCTAGATGCAAATGTAAGACTTCATCAGGACATGGTATGGATATGATCGGGTCTCTAGTCATACACTCATTTATCTTTACTAGGGCTTTAAACTGCTCAGGAGCCCAGACTTCTCCTTTTTTTACCTTAATCGCCTGAAAGAATGGTCTGCATCGATCGGTGAGTCTTAAAATGAACCTGCTAAGGACAACCACTCTTCCAGTTAGGACTTGAACATCTTTATGTGTTCGGGGATCCTTTATTTCCATCAGGGCCTTAACTTTTTTCGAGTTGGCTTGGATCCTGGTCCGATCTACGATATGTCCCAGGAATTGTCTGGATGACATGTCAAAGGAGTATTTCTCCGGGTTGAGCTTCATGCCATGCCTCTTGAGGGTGCTAAAAACTTGGCGTAGATGTGTAAAACGATCTTCATTTCCTCTGCTCTTGACCACAGTATCATCAATGTAAACTTCAATCACTGTACCCATCATTCCCTTAAAGTTCTTGTTGACGAATCTCTAGAAAGTGGCACCTGCATTTTTCATACCAAAGGGAATAACCTTAAAGTAGTAACTACTTGTTTTAGTAATGAAGGATGTGTTTTCCTCGTCCGTTGGGTTCATTCTGATTTGATTGTATCCCGAATAAGCATCCAGGAAGGTTAGACGTTCGTAGCTAGCTGTAGCATCCACCATTTGGTCAATATTTAGTAGTGTAAAGTTGTTCTTCGGGTATGCCCTGTTAAGTTCAGTAAAATCAACACAAACCCTCCACTTACCATTCTTTTTTTGGACAACTACTACGTTGGCGAGCCATTCAGGATATTTAACTTCCCTGATAAAACCAGCCTGGAGCAATCTGGACACTTCATCCGCTGTGATCTGGTTCCGATACGCTCCCATGCGCCTTTATTTTTGCTTAATTGGTCTCATGTTTGGGTTAATGTGTAATGAGTGATGGGCAATAGTAGGATCAATACCTGGCATATCTGTATGTTCCCATGCGAAAACATCGGAGTTATCCTACATTTACTGTGGTGAGATTTGTAACTATAAAAGTAACTTTTTTCAAGCTATGGGGTATTATAGAGATTGGCTGTAACGGCTCGACCATGATTGGGGCACCCGGATCCCCCTCTTTTGATTGTTATTTGGGACCTGGGCTTCGATCCTTGGTATGGAACACCTCTGGGCTTTTCCCTTCTTGATCTCCTTCAGAGTGACTGCATAGCATTCCTTGGCAGCCACCTGGTCCCCCTTGATATCAGTGATGTCCAAACCATTCGGGCTTATGCATCTCATCATTTGGTGAAGGGTTGAAGGCACTCCCTACATTCGGTGAATATATCCCCTTCCCATGAGTAAATTGTATGAAGGCTTCACATCCACCACAACAAATGTTTCGTCAGGGTCCTTTATGCAGCAGATACTGGCAATTGGACTTCCCCGATTGGTTTAATTTGCTTTCCATCGAATCCTGTAATAGCACACCGATAGGCCACTATTTCGTTCGGGTTGATATTAAGCTTTTCAAAAGCCCACATTGTAATGACATTTGCACTACTCCCAGGGTCGATCATGACTCTCTTAACAAGGCAGTTTGACACCATCAATGTCATAACTATATGGTCATCGTGTGGGGTCTGGATGTTCCGAAGGTTTTATGCAGAGAAAATAATTTGTGTTTCTCCGGTCTTGTGGTGAATTTCACTGACTTTGTTGAATTTTCTTATTTTTCGGGCTCTTCACAGATGGTTCCTGCTAGATCCTTCCGTCTTTTTGGAGGAGGAGCCACCAAGGATCATATTGATGATCCTGACTGGCTGTGCGGCAGCGGGGTTCTGAGGGGCGTTAGGAGCTTGTTGATCAACCCTCGGCATGTCCCGTTGGATGTTGTCCAGGAGTTCGTCACAAAGCAATAATGCCTCTACATGTTTTCTAAGATTATGGTACTCATTTGTGATGTGCCCGAAATCGCCGTGGAAAACACAATGTTTTGACTTGTCCCTTTGGTCTAATGGTTGTCTGATGGTTAGGGGTTGTTGGAAGATCCCTCTGGCCTTATTCTTTTGGTAGAGATTGGTAAGGTTGACCCTCAAGGGGGTTACTCTCTCTTTAGATCTGGAACGTTTAAAAGGATTCAGGGCTTGAGGTCCTAAAGGAACTAAAGGTCCCGATGATGTTAGATGCTTTCAATCGATGGCCTGATCCTTTGATCGGGCTTCAAAGCTGACCAAGGCTACTTTCTTTTTCCTGATGGTTTCCTCCTCTTCAATCCTCAAGTACCCTTGGGCTCTGGAGTTTAACTCCCCAATGCCCGATGTGGGGCATTTCACCAGAGACTGATGAAACTTGGTCCCTGGAATAAGGGCCATCCCGAAGGCCTCAACAGCAGACTGCTGGTCACAGTTATCAATAAAAGAAGACTCAATGTTGAATCGAGATAGGAAGCTCTTCAGGGATTCTCCTTTCTCCTGGATCATAGTGAAGAGACACGGTATGGTCTTCTTTTGTCTCTTGTTCCCATAGTATTGGGCAATGAAGAGCATGGTCAACTGTTGCCAACTACTGATGGATCGAGGTGGTTGCTTCCTTAACCATATTAGAAGGGCCATTGTACCAACTTGGTTGACACCTGGATGGCCAGATCATTGGTAGACTGGGTTATCAAGTCCTCGAAGACCTTTCTTTCTAACTAGACCATCATTGCTTGGAGCATTTGGGGGGTCAAGGCTTCGTCGGTGACGGGAGCCTTTCCTAAGGACTGGGAAGACTCGACGTGCTCTTCCAGTTGTTTGCACAAAAATTATGGTGTTGTTTTCAAAGCTGGAAGTGCGGGCGGGCCATACTCAAAACGTCGAGAACTTACAAAAAGAATGTGCAACCTTTCTTTTGGAAGTGATGGGTGTGGATCAAGAGATTGTGAAATAAAAGTTCAAGACTTCTACTTCAAGGATTCTTTTCGCCTTAGTTAAAAGGAGTTAAATATCAAAGTTTGAAGAAAATAATCTAGTGCAAGAAAATAAAGAAATTTGTAATTGACTGAGAATGAAACAAAATAAGTTACAAATGAATGAAATTGCATGGAATTGAATGACTTGAATTGAAGGACAAATAAAATACCACTTCTTGCAATATGAATTACAAGATAATAATTCAAGACAAAATAAAATAAATAATGATTTGAACTAACATTGCTGGAATGAAATTGCAAATTAATAGAATAAAGATTACAAATGTGAGAATTTGTAAAGTGTTGAGTTTTTGTGTGTGTTGCAGGAGAGCTTGCAAAATTACTTTAAGTGCTCTATTTATATGGCTGTTAAAATAGTCTTTCAACCGTTTCTAACTTCTAACCTCAGATTCTGCCACATGTCACCATCAATTATTGTTCCTTTGGCATTTGTCACTTGCAGTTTACTTGTGGAAACCTCATTTGGCACGTTTCTCTTCATGTCCCAGCTCATGGCCATTCTCTATAAAACTTCAAACTGAATATCATGAACCTAGCCTTTTTTCCAGCCACATTCGTCATCTCCTTATCCTAAATTGCTTCAAATTTATCTTTATACAATTCAAGATATTCATTAATCATATTGTCATGGCTTAAATGGTTGCCACTTATCCCTCCACTCTCCAATTTTGGAACTGCCCTTGTAATTGTTGAAATCGTGTCTCCTTATTTTTTTCCTTCTTTAGTCATGGCCAGCAACGATAACTTCTCTAATGAATCTGGTTCATTTTCTGGCCAGATTCAATCTCTTTAATAAACCACCAACTCGTTGATTTTCAGCCACGTTCCTTGATTTTCGGCTACTTTCTCTTTGTCACTCTCTTAATCTTTTGAGACTGCTCTAGCGTTGGCTAATGTTGATTCCCCATTCTCTTATTCCCTTTGGCCAAAAATCTCTGAAGAGTGGCCTGCTTGATGCATTCTTTAGCACTTGGTTTCTGGCCATTACCCAATAGAACTCAACTGGCCATTTCCACTTGAATTGATGGGCCATCTCGTGGCATGCAAATTTGGGTGCCAACATATGCCCTCCAAATTTTGGAGGTTTAAATATCAAAATTTCAGAATGTATATACTAACCAATATATATATACCAGGATATAAATACAGAAGATATATATATATCACAGAATACACAATCAATATGAACCTATATATATATATTCGAAAGGAGAAAAAAGATATATATATAGTAGAATGTATATATATATATAACAATATATACAACAATGACCGTAAACAGAATGTATCAGAATGATGTTATACGCAACAGTAGCCAATGTAATAAAACAGAATGCAGTGGTTTATAGACTTCTGTGGTTACTACAACTCTCTGGTGTATACAATTCTATGGAACATATACAAAATTATACATGTACGTAAATAGATATATCGTCAGAAAACAAATATATATATGTATGTAACGAAAATATATATATATATATATATGTACGAACTATATCTATATATACAAGTATAAATAATAACAGTAATATTTGTATAAATTATGTATGATATACGAACTGCAATATATACAACTATAACAGAACATAAAACATTAAAGTATTGCCTTAAGATTGTTATAAAAGTATGCTTCTGTTATATGTATATATTAAGATATCATGCATAGAAATATATATATATATATTACAATAATAAAAGGAAACTAACCCGAGAATACAACAAGAGCAGAAGAACAAGAAGTACAAAGATAATCCGAGCCCTGTGTGATACCACAGTGTCCTTAAGGAAATATTGTTCCCTCAACGATGCTAAAGGATTCTGAACAAATGCCTCCCAAGATATAACGGATTTCATCTTCACTGTTGCAGCACTGCAATGGTGAATACCGGCAAACTCAAATACAGTGTTTGTACCCGAACCAAACCAGACCTATCTGTCTAAATGTATATGCGTATGTATGCAGAGGGAAAAATGTATTCTGGCAGAGTGAATTTTATAAAATGTATATTTAATGAACTGCAATAGCCTATACATATAGAGAATGGAAAGGTATCTCAACTGTATAGGTATCCATTCCAATAGGTGTATAAACTGTGCAGGTGATGGTTGATACAACAAACTGTATACGCAACTCTTTAAAAGAATCATTACAGTTTTGTCCAAAAAATATAAAAAATGGGTAGAACCAATGACCCACCCACACCGCGCCACGACCACGACCACGACCACGGCCCGGACCGGGCGGGTGGCGCGCGCGCGTGTGTGGTTAGGCTAAGGCTTGCATGGTTCATGCATGGTCTAGCTCTCCTCCCATGCCTCTAGTTATTCAAGTCACCCATTCAATGAAACCATATATAAACACCTTTACACTTCACTTTATTTCCAATATGGGACAAACATTCTTACCCAAGTTCAAGTGGGTCATTTTGAGATATAATTTTTCATTCAATAATGAATAGTTTTGAACATGTAATTATACCAACTTGATCTCCTCACCAAGGAGAACACATTAGTGCTTGGTCCCGTTAAAATCGGAGTTCGGGTCCCATAATTATTTAAGCTCAAAGTTGGGTTTAATTACTGTTTTTCCAAACTATTTCCAACAGGTTTTACCAAAGAAAGCCTCTAAAATTAAAGTCTTTGTGGGCTAGGGTCTTTTCCGGAAAGGCCATAGGAACTTGATTTCCCGTCATGACTTGGAATAAACAAAACATTTTTCATAGATTCAAAATACGGACAAGTAATTCCACTAGAAGGTGAACAATGAAATAACTTAACTAACTATTTACATCCATCTATGAGATGGTTTATTTCTTCCAAGGCCAGCCAAGTAGCTAGCCTTGGTTTTGTTTTTCTTTAAGAACTTCAAATAAATTTGGCCGATACTTTTTGAGATATTGGCCATTGGTAGGATAAGTATGGACAGTTCCATCTAAATTCATTAGACGGTATGCTCCATTGCCAAAAACATGGTAAACTATGTAAGGGCCTTCCTAGCTTGGAGTCCACTTGCCATAATCTCCATCCTTCTTTCCAACTGAAAGATTAACTTTCCAGACCAAGTCTTTTTCTATAAAACTCTTTGGCCTGACTTTTTTGTTATTGGCCCTGATCACCTTATTTTTGTGGGCTACCATATGGTCTAAAGCATTTAGCCTAGTTTCATCCAAAGCCTCCAACTCCACCAACATGGAATATGTATACTTTGCGCAAGTTAAGTGATTTTGGTATGCTATCCTAGCAGACTTATCTGACATTTCCATTGGAAGGACAACTTCATAGCCATAGGTTAGCATATAAGGGGTAACTCTAGTGCTGGTCCTTTTAGAATTCCTGTATGCCCTTAAGGCCTCTGGTAGTAGATCATGCCAAGTTCTTGGATTGTCCTTAATCATTTTCTCTATAATACCAATAATTATCTTGTTCAGAGCTTCTACTTGGCCATTCGACTATGCATAGTAAGGAGTATAGCATAACATTTTAACTCCTTTGGACTCTGCATACTCCAACATTTCAGTACCCCTAAAGGCCCCTCCATTATCAGTAGTAATAGATTTCGAAATTACAAAACGATGGAATATTTTCTCTTTTACAAACCTAATGGCCATATTTTGACTTACAGCTTTAAATGTTTCCGCCTCTACCCATTTTGTGAAGTAGTTTGTGGCCACCACTATGAATTTGTGGCCATTTGAAGAAGGAGGTTTAATCATCCAAATCATGTATATGGCCCATCCTCTGAATGGCCATGGCTGATTATGAATTACATTTCCATTGCAGGTAGCTTCTGTGTGGGTCCATGGACCTGGCATGGCTTGCAACCTTTGGCATAAGTTATACAATCCTTAAAAATCCCTGGCCAATAATACCCATACCTACTAATTAGCCATATCATTTTTCTTGCAGCTTGGTGAGCTCCACATAAGCCTTTATGTACTTCTTCCATCACCTTCAAGGCTTAATATTTGGAAAATTGCAACATGAGGCCATATTCTTTACTTTTCTTGTACGACTCATCATCCAGCAAAATATAATTAATTACAATCAATCTTATTCTTCTAGTGGTTGGAAAGTTGGGGCTTGCCAAATAATTGATTGTGGGAATTCTCCAATCTTCCAGTTTTCCATCAGAAATGTCGATGGCAAATGACTCTGCCATCATATCATTTCTCATCTCTGTAGTTGGAAGTGGTCATCTCTTGATTGACATTAACACTTCTTCTAAGCTGTCTGGGACTCTTATTCTAGAAGCCATCTGTTCCAAGCTATTGGCTTCCTTGTTTATATTCCTTGGCCTATGTTCCATGCTTACTTTATCAAACTGTTGAACAAGTTGAGTGGCCAACGAGTGGAAAGGCCTTTACTTCCAGCTTAAACACTTAGTGCATGTTTGGTAGAGGGAATGGAGCCAAAATTTTGGGTTTGGTTTGAAAAAATAGCACCAAACTATGTTTGGTAAATGGTGTGGAAATTTGGTACCAACACTGTAGCAACTCCATGGTGCCAACTTTGTGAAGGAATTTGGAACCATCATTTTAGATGGTTTTGGTTTGGTGCGGCTACTATAGCAAGACTGTAGCAATCCGAAATATATATATATATCATTTTTAATATATAATATATTTTAATATATAAAATGTGAAACCCATATATTAATATATTTTAATATATATTCATAAATAAAATGAGAAACCCGTATATTAATTTATTTTAATATATATTCATAAATAAAATGTGAAACCCATATATTAATATATTTTAATATATTAATATTCAGAATTTCAACCCATACCAACTCTAACAAACATGGTTTGGTTTTTCAGCATCACTTTTTCTCACACCAAAACCATCTGCACCAAACATGGTTTGGACCCAAAATAAAACCACACCAACTCCAACCAACCCAACTCCAACCACACCAAAACCAAAAACCAACACCACACCGTCTACCAAACAAACACTTAAAGTCTTATGAGATCTGGCTAATTACTAAATTGGAATCTCCCATGATATGTACACTTTTTACACCCATTTCTAATAAAATTTCATGGCCTATGATCAGAGCTTCATATTCTGCTTAATTATTGGTGCATTCAAAATCCAAAAAGAAAGAAAAATATGTCTTTTTTTTGCATGGGGATACAATTACAATTCCAGCCCCTGAACCCTCGGCCGTACTTGATCCATCAAACATTAATTTCCAAGGAGTCAAGCTAATTAAGGTTGAGTCTAGTTCATCAAAAATTTGGGGTTCTACTTCAACTGAAAGATGAGCAGCCAAAAATTTGGTCAAAGCTCTTTTTTCATAGCTTTTTGTGGAATGTACGTGAGATTGAATTCCTAATCTACCAGTTAGTAGTGGCCTTGATAACATATAATTAATAACATCAGTTTGACAAATTACATAAACCTCAATCGGCAACATGTAAACTCTCAATTTCATGGCTGAATAATACAAAGTTAAGCATAATTTTTCTATGGCCGAATACCTACATTCCACTTAGGTTAAATCCTTGCTCAAATAATAAATGGCCTGCTCTTTACCAACTTTATTGTTTTGAGCTAACATGATTCGTGGGCGGCCGAGAGATACAACTTCAATGGAAATCTTTTCTTGGGTGGCATAATCACTGGTGGGCTTGATACAAATTCTTTAATCTTGTCGATGGCCATCTGGTCTTGCTCTTCCAAACAAATTCCTCTACCATATTTAGTTTTAAAAGAGGAGAAAACTTATGCAACTTACCTGCAAAATTTGTGATGAATCTCCTGAGGAAGCTGACCTGGCCAATGAACTGCCGTAATTCTTTCTTACTCCTAGGTGGTGTTGCTGCCATTATGGCCTTGGCTTTATTCTTGTCCACTTTAAATCCTTTTTGGTGTACAAGGAATCCCAAGAAATTTCCAGCCGAAACCCCAAAGGCACACTTAAGAGGATTCATTTTCAGCTTATGGCTCCTTATTCTGGCAACGACTTTTTCTAAATCCTTTAAATGCTTATTTCTGGTGGCTGACTTTGTCACCACATCATCTATGTATACTTCCAAGAACTTTCCAATCATATCATGAAAAATGGCATTCATGGCTCTTTGGTAAGTTGCTCAAGCATTCTTGAGGCCGAATGGCATTACCACCCATTAAAATATCCCAATCGAGCCTGGACATCTAAATG
Source organism: Cornus suecica (assembly GCA_963922005.1). Classification (NCBI taxonomy): domain Eukaryota; kingdom Viridiplantae; phylum Streptophyta; class Magnoliopsida; order Cornales; family Cornaceae; genus Cornus; species Cornus suecica. Next base: position 32,303,574 of record OY998239.1, on the reverse strand, counting down.
CAGTCGTTGGAATGTCTTCTTCTGCTATGTAGATTTGGTTGTACCCAGAGTGGCCATCCATAAAGGAAAGAATCTCATGTTTGGCCGTTGCATCTACCAGCTGGTCTGCCACAGGCATAGGATACTCATCCTTTGGGGTGGCCAAGTTCAGATTTCTAAAATCAATACATACTCTGAGTTTTCTATTTTTTCTCGACAATTGGCACAACATTGGAAATCCATTCAACGTATCTGGTCGTACGTATGAAGCTAGCTTTCATTAGCCTTTCAATCTCTTCCTTGACTTTCAACACCAGTTCCTGAGACATTCTCCTCGGAGCCTGCTTGTGTGGCCGGAATCCTTCCTTAATAGGTAACTTGTGTTCTACCAGCTCCCTGGCCAAACCTGGAATCTCTTCATAGTTCCAAGCAAAACAATCCTTGTATTCCTTTAGCAAGGCAGTCACCTCAGCCTAGAAGTTTGGCTCTAACAAACCACTCACATAAGTTGGCCGAGGATCATCTTCTGTACCCAGGTTTACTTCCAGCAAGGGGTCTTGCACTTCTGCCAAACCATCATCAATCCTTGGTAAAGCTTCTTCCAAATCTTCCAATTGTATGGCATCCAACTTCTCTCTAGCAAATTTCTGAGTTTTGTCCAAGTTATCTTGAACTTCGGCCAAATTGGCCAAAAGCACAATTTTTTCTTGACTTTCCACGAAAATTCTCTTTTCGGCCAAATATGCTTTTGACTGAATGTAGGCGGCTGCAAAGGCCTGTTCTCTAAGCCTCTACTTCTCATCTTCATAAATTTCTTCTACGATCATAATTAAACAATTTGGCAGAAAGGGCCTGAATCTCCATCTTCGGCCTAGCAACTTCATTGGATAGTTCTCCAATCTCTTCCTCAATTAGATTTCTTCGCATGGTGACAGCCACTGGTCTTCCATTTTGGTCTATCTCAGTGAATTTGATTGGAATGCATTCTTCTTCATATAATATTGCCTCAGTTGAACATTCTCTTGCCACGAAAGGTTTATTATCGGCCTCTACAATTCTAACTTCAACCCCATCCCAAAAGATTAACATTTGATGGAATAATGAGGGTATACACATATTTAGGTGGATCCAATCTTTCCCTAAGAGCAAGTTATACGTGGCAGAGGTCTCAATTATGAATAAGGCCAAATAGGTTGTTTTGCCCCCTATGGTAATTTCCAAAGGCAACATCCTTTTGGCATTAACTTTACCCCCACCTAGGCCACTAATGGCTACTTGACATGGAATTACATTGGTCATTGTCTTGCCTAAGGCCTTCAAAGTTTTAGTATGAATGACATTAAGGACTGACCCATTATCTACCAAAACTCTATTAACTGGGTGGCCTTCTATCATCATTTTGATATATTAAGGTCTCAACTGTTGGGTCATGGCCAAAGGTGGTTTTTCAAAGATGACCTTATCAGAACTACAACCAGTTTTGGAAGTAGCCATACCTTTTCCAACTGAGACTCCTCTCCCCCTAGGTATTTCCTTTGGAGGAGCAACGTCCACCACAACACCTTTAAAAGAGTCTGATATCTCCACTTCCTTATCACAATCTGGTTGCTTGAAAAATGGTAGGCAGTATGAAGGTCGTATTATATGGGGTCTCCATGGGAAGATAACCAAACTAGATTCTTAATTTAGGGGCATGCCTGGGGTTGATGTCTTCCATGTCTTCATCTAGACTTCTATTTTGTCTTCCAGCCTTTGGCAAAATCATAGCAAACTTTCCATTTCTTGGAATTTGTTGATGCTCTTCTTCCTTCTGCCATGACTGGATCACTACAGATTAGCCATTTTGTTGGGAAACCATTTTCCTGTATTCTGCCCTTCTTCTCTGCAATCTTTTTTTTTTACTTGGAGAAATTGGAGAAAGAAGGCCCTGCAGGACTTTCTTCTTCCTTGGGAAATTTTGGATGTTTGAGCCTTTGCGAAACATTTAGAGGGATTGGTGGAGGCTTAAACACTTGAACTTTACGAGACACTTCACCTTTTTGAATCCAAACCTCTGACTTCATGAGAGGTTTTATCTTGAACACAGGAACTTTCTGTGGATTTGGAAAGGTCATTTCCTATGGTCGTTCTTTAAATAAACAACAGTAACCCCTCTTGGCCTATAGTTGTTGTGCTCTGGCCGAGAATCTCTTTTCTTATAGTGATATGTCAAACGGTTATGCACACTTGTTCTGGCCGAATGGTAATGATTTATTTGTTCCACTTGCTCTCTTCTGCAACTAGATCCTTTGCATCTTGGACAACAACCATGTTTGATTAATGCAATTTGGGCCTCCCTCAGCTTCTTTTCCAAGTCTTCCAACTTCTTGTCTTTTCCTTTGGCCAAAGTGATCACATTGCTGCTGACTATGGATGGAAACGGGTTATTGTCCACACCCATAGCTTCTGGCTTCTTTTCTAGAAATTTGAGCTTTCCTTCATCAATGGCCTTCTGAAAGCATTTCTAAACACCACACAATTGTTGGTGGTGTGGCTCCAAGAATTATGGTATTTGCAGAATTCCTTAGTTTTCATCTCACTAGCTAGAGGAATCACATGGCCTTTTGGCATAATAATTAACTTATCTTCCATAAGGTGGTGAAAGATTTGTTCTATTTTGGACGCATCAAAAGTGTACACTTTTATAAAATCATTTATTCCTTTCTTGGTGGTACTTGAGGATGGCTGAGCATTGTTTATAGCAGACATAAGGTTTCTTGATACTAATCTCTGCCAAGTTTGTTTCCAGCACTTCCTCAGTCTCGCTTGTGAAAACTTTAAAGTTTGGATCTCTTTAATAGGTCCTCTTTGAAGCATTTTTCATGTCTCTTTCTTCCTTCAAAATAGTCTCATACCTTGTTACACGATCGACCAATTCAAAAAGATCTCTAAACTTTGTTCCTTCAAATCTCTTCCGCAGTTCAAAGTCCAAACCATTCAAAGCCAACCTTACACTTCAACCTGACCCTCCTGAATCTGGAAATGAACTCCTCCACAGATTCTCCTAACAATTCAGAAAGTCTGGACTAATTGGCCAAAGTGGCCTCTGACTTAGATCTGTAAAACTGGTTGTGAAACAATTCCTTCATCTGCTACCAGTTTTGAACTGAATTGGATGAAAGATGGATATACCAAGAAAAGGCCGCACTAGTCAAAGAGTTTGGAAAAAGTTTCATCTTCAACCAAGGGTTGGCCCTTGCCTCTCCACATTACACAGTAAACCTGCCAATATGCTCAACAGTGGATTGATTTCCTTCCCCTCCAAAGGTCACAAAATCAGGCACTTTGTATCCCCTTGGAAACTCAATTTCATCAATGACTTCAGGATAAGGTTTCCTATAAAAAGGCCTACTAACCCTTTTTCCAGTCAGGCCATATTCCTGATTTATTAACTCTACCAACTGAACCCTATCCAACATGATCAGTTGGGCTGACTGATTGGCTAAAAGAGGTGGATTAAATAGTTGTTGCCCTCGGGTGCCATTGGTTGTGGCAAACCAAAGACAAACACAAGATTCTGCCACCAACGCTGATTATTGACCCCAGGTCTGGAATGTCACGAGCTTAAATATTTGGAGGGAAAAATGGCTGCCTAGGTAGTGGAAATGGCTGATGCATTTGCTGAGGCGGTGGATATGATAATGTTGGAAATTCTTGTGGAAGAATTGGCTGTGGCCTTATCTCTAGCCATGGTAATGGCATAGTAACTAGGATGCTTAGGCATGGAGTGGATGATGGATATATGGCTTGAGAAAAGTTTTAGTTTGCAGCGGCCGCAACTGCAGCACAGCCAAAGGAGGTAATGTAACTGAAGTCGGCACTGTTTAACACAGTGTCGGCTGGGAGACTGATCCCATGATATTAGTCGACGTTCTGAGTTCAGCAATGAACTCTTCCATGGATTTAAATCTTGCATAAATTCCTCCAAACAGTGTTGCTAAAGAGGCCGTTTGTGCTCTTATAAATGCCTCATCCTGAGGTAATGGCCTTTCTTGATATGGGCTGAGCTTAGAACTACCAATGGAAACTGGTACTACTTCGGCTAACTCGCTTTCAAACATGAGATTCTTTCCTGACCATAACCGTGATGGCATGCACTTCAAACCTTGACACTTATCCCGCTGTAGGCATGCCAATCAGTGTTTGCATAAAAATTGTGGTGATGTTTTCCAAGCTGGAAGTGCGGGCGTGCCAGACTCAAAAAGAGTCAAGAACTCACCAAAAGAATGTGTCACTCTTCTTTTGGAAGTGATGGGTGTGGATCAAGCGATTGTGGAATAAAATTTCAAGACTTATACTTCAAGGATTCTTTTGGCCTTAATTAAAAGGACTTAAATATCAACGTTTGAAGAAAATAATCTAGTGCAAGAAAAGAAAGAAATTTGTAATTGACTGAGAATGAAACAAAAGAAGCTTCAAATGAATGAAATTGCATGGAATTGATTGACTTGAATTGAAGGACAAATAAAATACCACTTCTTGCAATATGAATTACAAGATAATGATTCAGGACAAAATAAAATAAATAATCATTTGAACTAACATTGTGGGAATGAAAGTGCAAATTAATAGAATAAAGATTACAAATGTAAGAATTTGTAATGTGTTGAGTTTTTGTGTGTGCTGCAGGTGAGCTTGAAAAATTACACTAAGTGCTCTATTTATATGGTTGTCAAACTAGTCTTTCAACCATTTTTAACTTCCAGCCTCAGATTCTGCCATGTGTCACCATCAATTCTTATTCCTTTGCCATTTGTCACTTGCAGTTTACTTGTGGAAACCTCATTTGGCACGTTTCTCTTCATGTCCCAGCTCATCGCCATTCTCTATAGAACTTCAAACTGAATATCATGAACCTAGCCCATTTTCCAGCCACATTCGTCATCTCCTTATCCTAAATTGCTTCAAATTTATCTTTATACAGTTTAAGATATTCACTAATTATACTGTCATGGCTTAAATGGTTATCACATGTCCTTCCACTCTCCAATTTTGGAACTGCCCTTGTAACTGTTGAAATCGTCTCCTTGTTTTTCTCTTTCTTTATTCATGGCCAGCAACGATAACTCCTCTAATGAATCTAGTTCATTTACAGGCCATATTCATTATCTTTAATAAAGCACCAACTCCTTGATTTCAGGCCACGTTCCTTGATTTTTGGCTGCTTTCTCTCTGTCACTTTCTTGATCTTTTGAAACTGCTTTAGCGCTGGCAAATGTTGATTCCCTATTGTCTTATTCATTTTGGCTAAAAATATCTGAAGAGTGGCCTCCTTAATGTATTCTTCAGCACTTGGTTTCTGGCCATTACCCAATAGAACTCAGCTGGCCATTTCCACATGAATTGATTGGCCATCTCGTGGCATGAAAATTTGAGTGCCAACACTAGCCTGTGTAAATATTGGGTTTCAGGTGTTAAGCACCACTGCGTAGAAAATCATGATATGTTGGAAAACATGAGATAAACATGATTGGTTAAGATAATTCATTCATTCAATCTAAGACAAGAATATAATAAATATAAAACTCCTTATCATAAATTACTATGGTCTCAAATCTACACAATTATCACAGGTGTGGTCTTCAGTTTCCCCTCGTTACAATCAAAACAAATAAATAACTACATTACTTAGCTAGGATTTTGTTAGAAAACCCTAGATACTGAATTAGTTGCTCTTGGTGGTGGGAGACTACATCGTTGATGTAGAAAAGCCCTCCATGATCTTCTGCTCCAGATCTCTAGGTCTTGAATGGCTTCCTTCTTCAAAAGATGCAAATATCCAGAGATAGTACTCTAAAAATTATGTAAATAGAGGCTTCTTAGGTCTGGTCAAGACCTTGGTATTTATAGAAGTTGAAAAGAGTCCTGCTTGTATTAGACTTGTCCCACTTGGAGTAGGATTCCTCTTTCATATGTTCCTCTTCAATTCTGAGCCAAACCCTTCAATATGATGTATAATACACCCTATATATGTGCTTAGATTTCTTGAATTCGAACACAAAGTCATCCGGGTCAAAACGGATATATTCGGATCAAACTTGGATTGCTCGCCGAAATTTCAATTTTTAGCTTTTTTTGCAGACACGTCTCACTCTTTTTATAATAACTGGAGCTACACAACTTGAATTGAGGTGTACATTTTTTGTTTTAGATAGATGACTTCAGGATCTTGCATTTAGACTCAAGAATCACATAATTTAGACCCGTTTGGACCGAGCTATGGCCATCTGAAGTTGGATGAAATTTTGAACCTATTATTGACCCCTACGCTTAAGCGTAGGGTTTCCAACATTTGAGCGTAGGCCCATTCATAGGGCCATTTTCCTTATGCATTGCTCATGCATAATCTTGATGATTTTAGTCACTTTTAGCTATTGTCTGCGTAGCTCATGCATATGGAAATTCATGGAAACCACTTTTTCGAATTCTTACTCCGTTTGAACTCCCTCGACTTCTTTAGTATGTTTCCTGAAGTTCCGGCTCCGAAAAATGTTGTTTCTGCCCTCTAGGAGACACTTTATCCTTGAACACTCCTCATTTTCTCTCTTTTCGGGTAGACACAAACATATCATTGGTTAATTCACCAAAATTAGCTCATTTCTTTGTTAAGCCCCTAAAACACGCTTAAACATGCAAACCGCATTAAAACACCAAGTAATGGAATGATAAGACTTCACAATACCAAGTTAGGGGCTTATAATGGACAACATTTGGCATCTATTACACCTCCAAACTTAAATATTGCTAGTCTCTTAACAAAGAACTCACAGGAGAACTTTGAAGAAATTTTATGATGATTATTTATTCTAACTACTCAACACTAAGCCCTTGCTTTCGTGAGGGTCAACGATTACACTTAGCATGTGTAACAAGTCTTTTAAACCTCTAGGCAACGCCTAGTGGATGAGTGAAGTATCGTGAGGGTTAGCTATACTACTCACAATTTCTCTATCCTTTATTCTCACGCATTCATATATAAATAGCACGGATACAAACATTCCCACTCACTACCAAATAACAACTATCTTGAGCTAATGTTGAGAATGGTCCCCACTAGAGTAGACAACTTCGTTGATCTTTCCTCTCAATCGAAACAAACTTCCGTGTGTAAGTGAACTCCCCCTACAATAAATTAATCTTCTTCTCATATTTCTTCATCGTTTACTTCTTTTGCTATGTTTTTCACTTCTTTTCTTCTTCTTTTTTTTTTCCTTTTTTTTTTCTCTTTGTTCCTCTAACCTAGTGGCTTTAGCAGACTTAATGTTTTTTTCTCTTTTTTATTTTCTTCTTCATTTTTTTTTTAATTTTGTTTTCATAGTATTCAAAAATTTTCCGACTCAATACTCAAATATCAACTAATTTAACAGTAGGGGTCATGTGCATGTGTTTATAGCTCAAGATTGTCCTCTTTAGTTTCAATTTTACTAATTCATTCACCTATGTAAAACCACATCACCTCACTAACTCAGTCTAATCATTACTCTCATGAGCAGGAATATCGTATCACTAACTACTGATAAATCATAAACGCATAGTCAATCAACTTGTAATGCAAAACACTCATCCATTAAAACAAAGATTTTTTCAAAAAAATTCAATGTTTTCAATTTTTGTTTTTCAATCATTCTTATAACCAACTATACATTCCCCCCAAACTTAAATTAAACCATGTCTGCATGGATCATAATCATACTTATGAGAAATAATATAGTTAACCTTGAAGCGTAATTCCGAAATTTCAACTATTTATGCTTGTCCTTCCCCCTAAACTTGAATTGAGCCACCTGTAGAGATATTCAACAAAGCTCACATCCTATGAATTGACATTGAAAAAATTAAATGACATCCTATTATACAAATAGAGACTAGAAACTAACTTTCACAGCCTAGGACCAATGTTTAATGTCGTTGACACGACAGCTCCGCAAAGGGCTATCCAACACCTATCTTCTCTTCCACATTTCCACCACATGGCAAAGCAAGTGTGGTGATGCATCTGTCAGGTGTGCAAAAATATGTGGTTAAAAATAACACCTTAACAACTCTAGGTTTTACCCTATGCAAGGGCACGTATCAATTGTAGAATAGCAAAGCGACTTAAGTAAGGGATATCGATCCCATAGAGACTGAGATTGTTCACTTTAATAATTTAGAAACACTAAATTATATTTTCTGAAAGCTTGTTTATTTGGGGTGGTCGAAAGACCAAATTATCTATTTTAACTAAAATTATCTAGAAAGCAAGTAAATTGGTTGTGATTCAGATGAGAGAGAAAACTAGGGTTTTCATCACTCCACCACTAATCGCATAATATAGTTCATTACTATTTCAACTGTAAGAGGGCAATCCATAACTGTGAATCAGGTCGTACCGCAAATAGCTAAATATAACCCTAAAAAGGAGTACAATCAACCGAATCGCGAAAATCCGTCTCATAACTGACTTAACTAGTACATGCCAATTATATTACTCTATTCTACTCCTAATGCATAAAAATAAACTAAAGCACGTCTATATTAAATCGCCAAGGCACAACCTGTGTCACCCTAAGGTTTCAAGTTTCATTACCACCATTATGTAGAAAACCATGATTAAGCATCCGAGTTTCAGCCCATATTGAATAATCTTAATTGTACAAAATAATATATTTATTCCATCTAAGATAAGAATTTAGAATAAACATATAATTTTATATTACAATCAGTACGATCTCTTAACTACTACAATCATCACCAGTATGGTCACAGTTTCCCCTCATTTACAGTTAAAAACAATAAAAGAACTACATTACTTGGCTAGGGTTTTGCTAGAAAACCCTAGAAACCGAGTTAGTTGGCAATGGTAGAAGGTGACTGCATCTTTGATGTAGAAACGCTCTCCATAGTCTTATTCTTCGGATCTCTAGGTTTGTATATGGATCTCAACGTAGTAGTAAATCTGAATGAATGAACAGCCTCCAAAAACTCACGTTTGAACTCTCCAACTCCACAGACCTAACTTTGATATATGGTCTTGTATATATAGGCAATGGCATATAGAGACCCTTTTCAGTCTTTTCACTATCAAAACTCATCAAAACCCTAAATATAAGTGTATATACATGTATACAGAGGTCTGGAGTCGTGGGCACATCTTCCAATTAAGCCCGGGGTGAAATAGGAAAAATCATGCAGAAATCCTCAAAGTTGTCGCACTTACACTTGGAGACTACGCTTCAAGCGTAGGTTCAAGTGTAGGTCCCAAGCGTAGGTCCAAGCGTAGATTTTGAAATTCTAACCACATTTTTCTCTGTGAATGCGCCAAAACGTCCTTCTCAAACCCACGATACTTTTTGCTCAAGATGACGACTTCTGAAAATGCCGTTTTTGCCCTCCGGGAGCCATTTTTGTCTTGGACAGCCTCTTTTACTCTCCTCTTGGATAGAAAGAACACACTCTTCAGTTAATTCACTGAAGTTAGCTCCATTTCTTCATTAAGCTCCTGAAACATGCTTTAACATGTAGACAACATAAAAATATTAAATAATGGAATGAAAGAACGTAACAATAGTGAGTTAAGATGTCAAAATGACTAATATTTAAGGCCTATCATGTGGGAAGTAAATTGTTCAACGGTGTCCACTTTGAACATTTAGTAACGAGAAAGACACCAAGCACATAATAATCGTCATATACTTTCTCTCTTTTGTCTTGCTCTCCATTCATCCCATGTTTAACATTTGTGTCCAATAATTCTTCTGTCATTTTGTCAACAAATAAGGTTATGAGTCCTTTATCACCTTATCAATCCAATCCATTACATAGTACTCGTCCCCTCGTTTATCTTCAAGACGTCGTTCAATGAGACATTGGGTAAATATTGATTTAGGTTCATATGGTGTCTCTTTTGGCTCTTGTGGTGAAGGAATGGTTTGCGCACACTCTTTTGGCTCTTGTGAAATGTCACTCTCAGTGCCAAAGCTTTCCTCTATTTCACTGTAACCGTCCTCCTCATCTTCAAAATTATTTCCCACTTGATTTGGAAATTCTTCCAATCTTAAAGAATCATTTAGTTGCCCTACTTGGGTTTCCAACTTAGATAAGGCTTGAGAATTCAATTGGGCAATTGCTTTAAAATCTCTCAAGACACTCATCAGTTCATCCTCCACACCAGTTGGTCTAGGCAGTGGATTTTGGTTAGAGGGTTGGAATAATTGGGTATTATTAGACTGAAAATCCTGAGTATTGAATGGTTATTGAATTCTATTGAAACTTGGTTGAGGATTTTCAGTGTTCGGAAAGTATGAATATTTCCCATTGTATGTGATCTCCTCACAATTTCGAGGGGTTGCTTCAATTTTGCTCAGAGATGCTAAGAATTTTTCTTCAACAGACAATGACTTCGTACGAATGGTTGCTCTAATTTCTCTCAAATATCTAAGCATTTATCTTCAAATGACAATGGCTACGGACATGAATATGCACATGACTCTTCAAATTGGGATTGATAGGATGGTTGAGGATAATAATCTTGACTATACGGTTGATAATCTAATCCATGATCGAAATGTCGTTGATCCTCATTAAAGCTTCGGTATACATGTCCTATCCCCGATTGTTGGTATTGAAAATTGGGATGATTTCTCCAATCCGGATTTTATGAATTATAATATGAAACATTCATCGAATTGTATGAATTATTATTATTAGTCATGTCTTCTATCGGTAGATTATCCTACTCAAATTATTAAATGATTCTTCCTGACAATCATAAAATCATGGTTTTGAGGTCCTAAACAACGTGTTTTGGTCTAAATTCATCTGGGCTCACTGGTATAAGTGAGTTTTATTTATTGGCCCTTTTCAACTAAAAAACCTATCATCTTTTGCTAAAATTGGACTTTCTGACAGTTTACCAGAAAACTGCAATTTGTTTTCCTTTTTATATAATAAAAACTAACTACTTCTAAACTAGTCTAACTATGAACAGAAAATAAATCTAAAATTATGTGTAAAATTAAGCAACACTAGAACTCACAAGTGGTCCAATGACGCAATCGTCACTACTCCACCGATTCCCTTCGTGCTTTTTTCAGTCTACCTCGCAAAAACACACAATCCAACTTTAGATATAAAATAATACAAAAGACAATTAAGTATACTAAATTACTAAAATTCAGAATATCCGTAAGTCCCTGGCAACAGTGCCAAAAACTTGATGTGCGTCAATCGGGGTTAAAAATAGTGCTTAAGAACAGATCTTTATGACGACAAGGTTTTACCTATCGCAAGTGTACGAAGCGTATTGTAGTACAGTTTGGCTTGAGAAAGGTTATCGAACCCAAGGGACTAAGTCGTATTCTGAACTCTCGTAAAGTAATACTCTTGAATTGCTATGAAAGTATGATTTATTGTTTATGACTAATTAACTAGTTAACTAATAAAACAAGTAAATATAGATTAAGACAAGAATAGTGGAGATAAAAGCTAGGGTTTTCATACTCGACCACTAACCACATAATATAGCTATCTGCTTACTCAATTTCAAGAGGGCGATCCATCACCGTGAATCAGACCGTACCACAAATAGTCGAATACATCCTAAAAGGATACCATCCATCGAATTCATTACAACTCATCTCCGGATAGAGTATGATTAGTGCATGTCATATACTTTACTCTAATATACTCATATAACATTAAATTAGACTAAAGCATGTCTATATCACCTCATCGAGGCATGGCCTGTGTAAATATTGGGTTTCAGGTGTTAAGCACCATTGCGTAGAAAATCCTGATATGTTGGAAAACACGAGATAAACATGATTGGTTAAGATAATTCATTCATTCAATCTAAGACAAGAATAAAATAAATATAAAACTCCTTATCATAAATTACTATGGTCTCAAATCTACAAAATAATCACAAGTGTGGTCTTCAGTTTCCTCTCGTTATAATTGAAACAAATAAATAAATACATTACTTGGCTAGAGTTTTGTTAGAAAATCCTAGATACCAAATTAGTTGATCATGGTGGTGGGAGACTGCATCGTTGATGTTGAAACGCCCTCCATGATCTTCTACTCCGGATGTCTAGGTCTTGAATTGCTTCCGTCTTCAAACGATGTAAATCTCCAGAGATAGTTCTTTAAAAATTATGTAAATAGAAGCTCCTTAGGTCTGGTCCAGGCCTTGGTATTTATAAAAGAAGTTGAGAAGAGTCCTGTTTGTATTAGACTTGTCTCTCTTGGAGTAGGATTCCTCTTTGATGTGTTTCTCTTCAATTCTGAGCCAATGTCACGCCCTTAAATTCCCGAAATTCCAACTTGGAGAATCAACGAATCCCAAGGTATGACGTTAGTGGAAGCGACCACTAGAATCAATAATAACAATGAAATACATAGAATAAGGAAAAAATGTTGTATTCCATGTACACCTGAGTGATAGAAACTCAACAGCGGAATCTAACGAAAATACGGTAGAGTTCCATTTGTAAATGGAACATCTGGACACACCAACACAACAGAACAGAACAACCTACCAATAACAAGTGCAATAATAGCAATGACACGTAGTTCAATATTCCAAAAACCTACTAGGGCCGAGGTAGTGGGAAGAAAACCACCGCTACCTCTACACAACCCTCTATAAACTACAAAGGCACAAAAATCGAATGAAAATACAATGAAAACCACAAGGTTGTGCTGAAGAGATACAATGACACCTTAAAATAATAAATACATGGAATAAAAGATACACCGAAAGAAAATATGCCAACAGGCTGGCTCCCAAACTTCAAAACTAGCCTCCAGATAACAAGAGGAGGAGAAATATAACATAAAGAATAACTAAGATAAAAGGAACAAGTCTAAATAAAAGTGTCCCAAGTCACCCGTACCATCACCGATGTACTTGTCGTGTTGCATCCGCCTGTAATCCTGCAATATGTGAGGGGGTAAGCAAAACCATGACTCACCAATAATATCTTTAACAAACACACCCCTAGCCATCTAGGAACTATTAACCATCCCATGTGCATGAATCTATCCTAGGTCGGTGTGTTGTCTCACATGGCACTCCCGCCAATTCGAGACCTTGAAATAGCCCCATAAATAACCCCAATCATGCTCAAGAATCATAAGAGAGCACAGAGCATCAGAAATGTCACCAACATATATACACAGTCCACATCAACATATATATAAACGTATGTATACATAAAACCCCGTAGATAACTAATCATACCCACATTGGCGTATATACAAATAGTCTAATACACACTCTCGTCTAGACGCACTATAAGGACTAACTATCTACCACACCGTGCACCAAGAACCTTAATCAAAACTCCTAGGAGGTAAATAAGTTACTCATTAGGACTACCGGAAAGGAATAATCATAACCACGCCCAAAATTGAACCACAATTTCTACACAGCACCACTATCAAATCATCCCTAGAGAGTCGCACAATACTATCACTAAATTAAATTCGATAACCGAAAGAAAACGTCCAACTCACACCGCCTATTAAGGCACAAGAAAGAGGTCCTGGAGTCATTTAGCCCCAAACGGATGCCGAGGCCCTCGAGTTTTGAAGAAAAATACTAAACCCCGAAGGATTCAACCAATTTTTAAGAAAAAATGTTTTTAAGACCCGGTCAAATCTGCTTGGTTGCAACGTCTCCGAACCCACCCAAAGTATTAGGAATAGCACTACGTGTGCATAAGTAAGCATCGAGTCTCCTACCTGAGAATAAGACAAGGAAACAATGAAAAAAGGCGTGCATTATGTATGCACTAAAGGTAAAAAATTCCATACTTTCCAGTATCACCATTAGATTCCAGTATCACCATAAGATTTCAATATCACCATAATATTTTAATATCACTAAACCGCAAACAAATGATCAACATAATCCTAAAATATTACCAGTCAGCCTTAAAACTACTAACAAATGTCCACTCGGGAGTATGACACCTTAAACCCCTATAGGTACCTTAATTTACATTTAGCGGATCCTTAAAGCCCATGATAGTTAAAAGTTTAACCATAACCTTCCATTCATAGATAGCACATGCACACAAACCCATGAATTTATCCTCACCTAAGTTCTTATAAGGCGATGACCAGCTCAACTAGAAACCCAACTCAAGGGGAAAATATTACGCAATTAGGCCACTTCCTAATTAACTTCACATAACCACCTAGAATACATGTCAATCGTGGCTCCATTAATCCTGGTTTTTATTATTATTACACTTTTCACTTCCAAACTATAAGTTCTTAAGTCTTCATTCACATCGAGAAATTTCTATCTTATATAAGAGATTTAACCATAAACATAATTACAATCACAACAATTGCGGCGTAGCACCCAAGGGAATAATATAAATTCTCAAAATAAATCCAAGTCCAACATGCTCAATATCGACAAGTAATAACAGCATATAATCTTAACAGTTAATCATATGATAAATAGATACTCAATGTGCATGCCAATGCAATGTCAATGTTCGTGACAATGCCAATGCAACGCAAGTGGAACCCTATATACATGAGGGTCAAACAGATAACAAGGATCCGAAACCATTCACTTATGGTGGTAACAAGCCCGCAAAGGAAAGTTGGGTGTCGCCATGGGTTATGGGGCCACAAGTTTGTCAGGAAACCCCGAGTTTGGAAAAATCCTCCCCCGTTGTCTCTGATTGAGGAGGTACTAGCTCCCTGGATCGCGAGAACACCCACTGGCCAGTTGTTGCGACTATCAGAAAGATCCATATGTATAAATGGTACAAAGAAGGCATGCAACTCACACCGAATCAATATATGCATACGGTGCTACATAAATGCGAATATGCCTCTACGTGGACCCAATGCTCAATGATATAGCATAATTTTCTAATTTTCACTTAAAACATGTTTTATTTTATTTTCATGCAATAACTCCTCAATTACGCAGTTCTTGCAACTTTAACATATCAGCATGCTTACAATGAAATTACAGTAGCAAATCACGAATAATCTAGTAAAAGGACATCCAGTTTACACTTTATTAGTTCTCTATAATTTATGAGAAAAATAAAAGTGAACTAGAGCCGCATCTAAGTTTTCACGTCCCTCATTTCCAAGCCTCCTCTAACCTGTTTTAATTTCAGTAAAACACCAGAACAAGGGACACTAACATCACGTTCTAAGTTCATGTCCAATTTGTCACAAGTTCTACTAACCTACTTTAAATCTCAAGGGGTGCTAAACCACCTATATTAATCCAATCAAGTAGATTTTTTAAATTATTCTTGTAAAAACATTTGTTTAAGTAATTTCAATTCTAATTTCTCGTGGGAATTACTATCTCCCGCCTCGTTTCCAGCCCATCTAGAAACATTTCATTATCGGGTTTATAAAAACCCCTAAGTCCCGTTCATAACTTGGAATACGAACACAGGCTATCACATATAAGTAAATACACAACATCGGGGAAATTATAATTTCCTAAGCAATCAAAGCATGCTCGACATCGTGAGAATCTAAATAAATCATATATGAATCTAGGATTCCTACACGCCACGAGTGTGAGAATTAGATACATTAAAAAAAATATCCCACCATGAAATGCGCTCCTAAAAATAACCTTGACAGGGGCCCATCGTGAATAATGTCGGTGCCCAAAAATGGGGTTGCCGACCAAATTGGTTTGAATAAATTTATGCTCAACCCGAAATGACCGCCCCGATGAGCTATTCAACAAAGTCGAAGCCCATTAGCAAATTACAGCCGAAGCCGAATAAATCTAATAGAAACAAAATTAAAAATCGTATATTTTGTCTCGATTTCCTGACAAACCGCTCAACGGTTTAGTAACAAATTTGAGTATGTCGTACACGACATCGAGAGCAAGCTTTCTTACGAAAATTGTGATGATCGGAGCACTAATCGCCATAGAACTAGCACCAACTAGTCCGACCAAAGTTGGCCCTGGCCGACACTGCCATGTGCGACCTGGAGCTGCGATTGCCACCATCGCGTTGCCTTAGCGCTACTGTCGCCAGCCATCGCCGTTGCTCCTCCCTCTGGTGAACACAAACCCTAGGTCGTGGATGAACCCTCTTCTTGTTGTAACTCCACTCGCGAACTGCTTCAGCACGACACCACTACCACACCGCTGCGAACGGCCACCTGGGTAACCACTCCTCACCATCATTGTTGGACCTCCGATGAATTCTTTCATGTGCCACCAGAGGCGCGACATGCTCTCTCTCTCTCTTCCTCACTTGTGATCTGAGGAAGAGAATAACTGATGTCATCCAGAATAAGAGGAGATGGAGCATAATCGGTTTGAAGAGGAAGGAGAAAATGGTGGTCGACTGGTCGCGTCGATGTCTCTCTCTAACAAAATCCACCGATTATTTATTAATATATGTATATATAATTTCATATATATATTTAATTAGTTACCCCAATAAAATTATATTTATATATATGTACAATAA
Source organism: Cornus suecica (assembly GCA_963922005.1). Classification (NCBI taxonomy): domain Eukaryota; kingdom Viridiplantae; phylum Streptophyta; class Magnoliopsida; order Cornales; family Cornaceae; genus Cornus; species Cornus suecica. The sequence continues at coordinate 32,287,084 of OY998239.1, read as the reverse complement.
ATCCAAAATATATACCGAGGGCCTCTAAATAAATTCACACGAGCCCAAAAAAATAAACGGAACATCCAATAAATAATGTAAACTGATATAACTAGGCTGGGGTAAGAACCCAATCACCAGAACACCGGGTACATACAGAACCCATCAAACTCTTAAAACAAGGAAACTCTAAAATTCTAATAATTAGGTCTAAGACTTCATGTCACATAAGTATAAACACGGAGTAACAAGTAAGGTAATGCAATTATCCCTAAGCACACCAACCAAACAACTAAGGCACGTAAAGAATCCAAAAATAAATACACAAGTAAGCCACATCAACACATAGGGGCACGTAGATACAAACACGGAGTAAACAAGAAAAGGAAATATAAATTATTCTAAGCACGCCATCCAAACAAAGCACGTACTAATCCCATTACAAGTGACAACAAAATGTTGAATCCCTAAAGCACTAAATGCCGCAACCGAACCAACTGAGTCAGAATCCTTAAATGTCGGACATACAAAGCATGTCGCAACCTAGTCGAAGCACCAAATGCTAAACATTAAAACAAAACCACGTAGTCGACAACAAGAAGTCATGTCAACGTTTTGCCAAGTCCGAAACATAAAACATCATGTCAAATCACGTAATCACCTAAGAAATTCTACGAAGTCATCAAGAAGAAATCGCAAAGTCGTCCAGTCGAATCCAAAAGTAAGGGTGAAAAATTTACACGTGCAATACCATGAATAACCAGGACGTCATGAACAAGTGACGTCATAACCGAAAATAAATTATAAAACATTTTAGGAAAAATGGAAAATAACATGGGATGTTACAGCCAAACCCTTCAATCTGATGTATAATAGAACCTATATATGTGCTTAGAGGTGTTCGAGTCGAACACAAAGTCATTCAGGTCAAACTGGAATTTCTGGTAGAATCTGTATTTTTAGTTTTTTCTGCAGATACGTCTCACTCGTTTAACCATAACTAGAGCTACGCAACTTGGATTGAGGCGTACTTTTTTTTATTAGAAATCTGACTTCAAGCTCTTGCGTTTAGACCGAACAATCACTCAATTTGGATCTGTTTTAACTGAGATATGGCCGTATGAAGTTGGCTGAGATTTTGAACCTAGGATTGACCCCTACACTTGAGCGTAGGGCCATTTTCCTTATGCGTAACTCGTGCGTAGTTTTGATGATTTTAGCTACTGTATGCATAGCTCATGCGTAAGAAAATTCATGGAAACCACTTTTTCCAATTCTTACTCAATTTGAACCCCTTCGACTCCTTTAGATATTTCCCGAAGTTTTGGCTCTGAAAAATGCCATTTTTGCCCTCCGGGAGACACTTTTTGCTTGAACACTTATCTTTTTATCTCTTTTCGGGTAGACACAAACACATCCTTGGTTAATTCACCAACATTAGCTCATTTTTTCGTTAAGCCCCCAAAACATGCTTAAACATGCAAACCGCATAAAAATACCAAGTAATGGAATGATAAGACTTAACAATACCAAGTTAGGGGCCTAGAATGGACAACATTCCGCACCTATCATCATGCACAGGTCTCGCTCTTCTGAAGATGGGTCGTAGCCTAGTCGGATGAATTGTTCCTTTCATGGGATTAGAGTTTGTTAATGTTGCAACCCTATATTTGATTCACATATGATGGACCACCATTTACAATTGAATAAATATAAATATATATTATGCGGCTAGTGGTAGTGTTAGAAATACCCTATAATCTATCTCTATTGTGTTTATCTTAAATCTATCTTTATTTACTTTATTTAATTTAGTTGTTTATTAGTTTATAATCAAAACCCAAATCAAAACTATTTTAGCAATTTAAAAGTATTATTTTGCTAGACTGTAGAATACGACTTAGTCCCCAAGGATTCGATAACCGACATGTGTCAAATATTAGATATTTTGACCCCTTAACTCACTATTTTTACCTTATTTCATTTCATTATTTGGTATTTTTATGGCGTTTGTGTGTTTAAGCATGTTTCAGGAGCTTAATGAAGAAATATAGCTAATTTTGGTAAATTAACCAAGTTCATGTTCGTTTCTATCCAAGAGGATAGTCAAAGAGGTGTTTTCGAGATAAAAAGGCCTCCTGGAGGGCAAAACCGACATTTCCCTAAGCCGTCACCTAAAGCAAAAAGTCTCATGGAATTAAGACGGTCATTTTGGAATAATTGTAGAGAACAGTGGATTTCATGAAGAATCTACACTTATGCCTACGCTTTCAGAAGCAAAAAGTGATCAGAAAACACATTTTTATGCTTGAACTACTTCAAGTGTAACTCCTTATGTTTCAAGCTTAATGAACAGTATTTTCAGCACAAATTTTCAGTCAAATTTGGGAACTCAGATCTTGGTCGAACAAGGGCCAAATGGGGTGATTCTTGAGCCTATCATTAATAGCCCGAAGTCATCTTTCCAAAGATATATTAGACGCCTCCATCCAATATGTGTGGCTCTAGATATGATCAAAAGAGTGAGAGGTGTCCTGCAGGAAAAAGCTGGAAATTTCATACTCGGGCCAAAATCCTATTTTAACCCGGATTGATCCGTTTTGACCCGGATGACTTTAAGTTTAACCCCAACACCTCTATACATGTAATATACACATATTATATATCAAATATTAGGGTTTTTCTTGGTTGGGTATGAAATTACGAAAAAAGTAATCTTATTATCCAAGTTAGGGTTTCCCTCACCTTTGCCTATATATACCAAGGTCTGTTACAGATCTAAGGGATTTCTCTCTACATAATTTTGGGGACTTCTCTCCACATAATTTTGAGACTTCTTTCTACCCAATTTTCAGATTCATATCATTCAAATGGAGGAGTCATTCAAGACCTAGAGATCCGAAGAAGAAGACTATGGAAGGTGTTTCTACATCAATGATGTAGTCACCTTCTACCATGAGCAACTAATTCAGTATCTAGGATTTTCTCGCAAAATCCTAGCTAAGTAATGTAGTTCTTTTATTTGTTTCAAATATAACGAGGGAAAACTCTAACCATACTGTGATGATTGTAGTAGATGAGAGACCGTTTTTATTCTTGATACAAGTTTATATATTTATTTTGATTCTTATCTTAGACTGAATGAATATATTTACCTTACACAATCATGGTTATTCATAATGGGTTGGAACTCGGATGCTTAACTTATGATTTTCTACACAATGGTGGTAATAAAACTTAAAACCTTAGGTTGACACAGGTCATGCCTTGGTGATTTAATATAGACATGTTTTAGTTTATTTTCATGCATTACGAGTAGATTAGAGTAATTTAATTGGCATGTACTAGTTAGGTCAGTCATGAGATGGGTTGTCGCAATCCGGTTGATGGTAATCCTTTTTGGGGTCGTATTTAGCTATTTGCGGTATGACCTGATTCAGAGTTATGGATCGCCCTCTTGCAATTGAGCGAATTGAGAATTATATTATATGGTTAGTGGTGGAGTATGGAAACCCTAGATTTATTTCTATTGTTCTTATCTTAATCTATCTTTATTGTTTTATTAGTTAATTAGTTCAGAAATCAAAACCAACAAATCATATTTTTATAGCAATTTAAGAGTATTATTTTATGAGAATTCATAATACGACTTAGTCTCTATGGGATCGATAACCTTTCACAAGCTGAACTGTATTACAATACGATTCGTGCACTTGTGATAGGTAAAACCTAAGCTGTCATAAGGGGGCATTTTTAACACATTTTTAGCACACCCCGACGGACATCAATAGCCCTATCTTAAGTATATTCTACTACAATACGATTTGTGCACTTGCGATAGGTAAAACTAGGTCAATATCTAGGTGTTATTCTTAATTATTATGTTTACCGACCCAGTTAGCTGATCACATTGCTCTGATACCAAATGTTGCCCAGTAAATGACTCTAGATGGGTGGGGGGCGAGTGAATAGAGTCTTAGCTTAAACAATAAAATTTAATTCGGATTTTTATTTTGTAATTATAATGGCAATGCTAAATAGTGATAAAATATAAAATCACAAGCAATATAAAATAAATAAGAGGAGGGAGAGAAATGCAAATACTTGAACACGCGATTTTAGCGATTTTTGGAATTCCCGTAATTCCTAGATCCTTGTCTCAAGATCTCTCTTGAATCTTCTCGAATCTACGATGGCTTCTCCTAACGAGTGGAGAACAATCATTCACAAAAAGTACACCACTTCTCCTATACAAAAAACACATTATTTCTCCTTGCTAAGAGGACACCCTTTTCTTAGTCTTGGTTTGGGTCTGTCACTCCCCGCCATTCATAAACCCAAACAGAGTCCACAAATAGCAACACGCGATGCCAAAAGTGAATAAAGTCCAAAAATATAACTTCTTAGACCACTTTTTTTGTAAAATACATTTCTAAACTCATATTAAGGGTAAAATAGTCATTTCAAACTTGAGAGAAGTCATAAAAGTATTTTGATATTGAAAAGAATAGAAATGGAACAAATCGGCTTCTTAAAGTATCATTTCAACCTCACATGTTCGCCCAAAGGTAAAACAGTCATTTTAGGGGCAAAATTGTAATTTTAAATTTCAAATGTCTAAACCCGACATAGGAGAAGTTATAGGAACCAACGGAACTCAATTTGAATCAACGAGGCAAGAGATATGGATTTTTTAAGTTGGAAGAAAAATTGGCAAATTCTGAAATTTTGTGAACTCCCTGAAGCTACTGTCTTCACAATTTAAAGTTTACTTAAAAAAAACTCAACTTTACAAATGGCATCCGTTTTCGACACCTCTGGTCCCTAAAATTCACAAATATTAAAAAACAATGAGTTATATGCCTTTGGATTTCAAAAATACTAAGCGGGACCCAGGGGTGAGCAAAAAACGTCATTTCCTTCAAAACTTTTGCAAGGGTACATTTGGAAAGTTTTTAAAAATCACGTTTTTCGACTCCAAACTCACCTAATACATAAATTCACATTTGAATATCATCTTTCACTTAGAAAATCCCAAACGTAAGCTCGAAAAATCATAAAACTCAAATATTTCCAAAATATACATTCTTTAGTAAAATAAATGTAAAGTGTTCCAAAGTCTCAAAATACACATATTTTTATGATTAAGGCTAACACCTTAGCCTGCCAAAAGAATAGATACACGCTCAACTTTAAGTATCAAAATATACAAAATATATCATATTTTTTAAGTGAAAGTACGCTAAATTGCTCAAAATATATACATAAGATTTAGTACTTCAATCGCCAACGCGGACCTTCCAAAGTCCATCCTTTGCGGGGTCTCCGCCTGAAATTGTTTAAAATAAAGGGGTAAGCTCCAACTAGCTCACTAGGAGAAGCTTCCCCACTTCAATCTCGATTATCTGAGTGGTACAACCCAACCCAGTGTGTATGCTTCAAACCTAGGTCGGTCCAAATGTCCCACATGGCACATGTGCCAATTCGGGACCCCAATCGCTCCAACAAGCAATCCCCAACATACTTAGCATGAAAATCATCATTAAGTACTCATAAATAACAACAAATATATCAACGACATAATTATATGAAATGGATGCCAATACAATGCACCATATCCACTAGGGGTAACGGATATAAAGTGTCGTTGTGACTAATCGAACAAACTGCACGGAATTAATTCCATGGAACCAGTGCAAGGAATAAAAGTCCTCACACACCCCCTGTTAAGCGGCTTACTAGTCTGCAGGTCACAGGAGACACCTCCTAGCCAGTTGTTGCGACTATCCAAAAGGTTAATATCATGGGGTCAACATGAGGCAGTGCAATCCAACTCAATATATATAACCATTGCAATTTGTGCCCTACCAAAGTCATATGCCTCAGTTAACCAATGCCAAACAATGTCATCAAAACCAACATCATATATCCAATGTCATATATAAATTGAACATGCTTCTCGTTTGTAAAGCATACAATAGCATCAAGTGTATATCAAGTAATATTGCATCACTAAGTATATAAAAGGGAACCTAAGCATGCTTCTACGTTATGACACCAACTAGTATGTAAAAGTATACATACAATGACGCACGTACCCACATAACCGAAAAAGAAAGTGGATCGTCAATCCCCTACCTCAAGTCCAAGGCCAACTAGTCCGCAAGAGCAAGCAAAAGAATTCCTAAAAGTTAATCCAAATTAAAGTCTCCAAAGGATTGCACCAATTCTCAAGAATAGTCCCAAAGCTATCAAATATCGACAAAGGAGAAAGAATGAGCTTAAGAACAAGGTTTCGCCAACAATTATCAAAGTTAGGAACCAAATTCATTCTCAAAGTTTCCTAAGCTCAAGGCTGAAGTTTGAAACAAATTTAACTCAAAACGGCACAAGGCTTTCAAGAACTTGTCATCAATCATCCAAATGGAGAATCGAGTCAAAAATGATTTCTTTAGCAAGAATTTGCAAGAATAGAATCATATTTTCAAAAGTGTGTAGAGACTTTCCATAAACCAACAAATTAAGGCTCCAAAGTGAATGAAAGACTAAAATAACTCAAAGTTGAAGAATAGGGTTCAAGTGAGATTTAATAAATGTAACTATCATAAACAAAGCATGCTTTCAAAGACTAAAAAAGAACTCCAAGAATTTTTAAGTTAGAGTTTATAAAGGGAGAAAGCTCAAATTTTCACAAGAGTTCTGCAACTACCAATAACCAATATAGTAGAGATTGGAGTCCAAACAAACCTCTTTAACAAGAAATATAAATAAGAGAAACCAAAACCATTTCCAAAGATTTAGAGATTTAAATTTCTAGGAATACAAGGATAGGTTTCATAATAATAAAAGTTCAAAATGGTTCAACAACTCTCAAAGCTATCAAAAACCCAACATAGTAGAGAATGGAGTCACAATATGTCTTTTAATAAAGATTATCAACAATGGAAACAATCTTTCAAAGGCTTATAGAGAAATTCCAAAAAGTTTATAAGTTAGGGTTTTTGGAAATAGAAAGCTCAAGATCATGATAACTTACCAAGTAGCTTCCAAAGGTGGGTTGGTGCAAAAGAAGCTTCAACTAAGTTCCTTTGTCAAGAGTTTCTACAAAAAGAGAACCAAAATCAAGTAAACCTCAATTTTTCCAAGAAAATGGTTTCCCAATATTTTTGAAGAGGACAACTTACATGAGAAATGATCACTAACCAACCCCTGAAGGAAATGTATATATAGGACACAAGAATCATTTTTGTTCTTGAAGGTTCCACCCAAATCTCCACCAAAAATGAAGAAAGTGAAAATTTTGGAGAAGAAGGGAAGAGGGGCTGCCGAAAATGGGAGGAGAAGTGGAGGGTGTGGTTGTGTCTTTACTGGGGGGAAAATGAATGAAAAGTGCTTAAAGAGAAGACCCACATTTCTATATATATGTATATATAAATTCCACCACTTAACCTTCATGATCCAAGGGCCCAAGTGAAAGATGGGGGAGATGAATTTGTACGAGTTAATAGGATGCTGATACCTCACAATTCTAGATGACTCTAACCAAAATATCAAGCAAAATAACTTGTTTTGCCCCTTGACTTTTATAATCAAAGAAGTGAGGAGAAGCGTAGGAATGACTTTACACTCTTTTCATTGGTTTAAGTTACCCATATAACTTCCATTAATTACTAAAATGTCATGCGTAGAGAGAAAAGTAGGAAGAAACACTTAGACAAATTTTACAAGTTATTCCACACTATCAATACTTTAATAAAATTCATAAAATTACCTGTACGCTCAAAAATCCCGAAACAAATTTCTAAATTTCTTATTTAGTGTAACGAAGTGAACGCAACTTTCAGTTTCGAAACCGGACACTATGGGGACCTACTTCCACCATACGTTTTTCCTAGGTTCTCGAGTTGTCAGATAACAAAAATGCTAAAATAAAATAAAATCCGAATTCAGAAAAATCCTAAATTTTAAATCTCGCACATACAACATATATGAATGCGTCTAATATTATTTTCTTAATTAAATAAAATAATAAAATAATCACAAAAAATTCACTCGTAAATTTAGAAAAATAATAGGACATTACAAGGTCACACAAACTTTTGAATACAATGAATCACAAATATAGTACAATGAAGATATCTCTGAAAGATTAACTTGGTCAATTGTATAGCTTTCTTGCTCACAAGACTATAGTAAATATTTGAATTCCAATAGAAGCTCTAGAATTGAAATATGTGAATGATGATGTACAATAGTGTATAAATAATGTATTATTGTGAAAGTGTAAGAGGTGATTGATGACGAGTTCAAATGGCCTTTTAATAGAAAAGATTTAGGGTTTGTTTAAAGCTTTAGAGTCACAAAAATTCATATAGCCATTAGAATTTGGACACAAAAGTCAAGAGACGTTGGGAACTCATTTTGTGTTGGGTGCGTTTGGAAAGCCTGTTTTTTGTATTTGTTTTCTGTCTTCAAATATAAAAACTGTTTTTGTATTTGTCTTTGTTTTTTCAGGAAAAAATTAAAAACAAAAAAGCGTTTGGATGAAGGTGTTTTCACCACTTTTATTTGGTGAAAATTGTATTTTATGAATTTGGTGTTTTCATTGTTTTTACCACTTAAATAGTGAAAAAACTCAAAAAACAACTAAAAGTTGTATTTGGTGTTTTCATCACTTTTACACACTATTCACAGAAAACAGTTTTCTTGGGGAAAAAACAGTGAACAGTAAACGCGTTTGCCAAACGTGTTTTTTTTTTAGTCTTGTGAACAGTAAAAAAACAAAAACAAAAAATAGGGTATCCAAACGGACCGTTGTTTTTAAGTAAGTCAGCTAAGTTTAGTTAAATAGTTGTGCAAACAAACTCTTAGAGTCGTGCAAGTTGACTTATTCACAATAAAAAAATGGTCTCTTTAATAACTCGGCAACACTATTTAGGCTAGCTCACTTTAAGTCAGTCAAGCTGACTTACAAACTTAGGTTACACCACTTTTTCAAAACAATTTTAGTTTGCCTTTTAAAAATAGTTTTGTGAATTGAATGCATAATTAATCAAATTGCTAGAATTTTAAAGATAATTCAAAAGATTACTTTAACAATTGAAACATAAACACTCACCAATCTATCTACCCTAATCTTTGAGTAGTGGTTGATCCTATTTGATTTGAATATCTTTGAACTTCTACCGCTGTGCATTTGATCTTTGTTTGTTCTCTTTAATTCGTAACGCCGTGATCTTTTATCCTTATGATCCTTGTATGATTTTTTCTATTTTGAGAGTTGGACAAATTCTTATTGTAACCATTAGTACAATTACATCATTAATGATTTGTTATCATCAAAATAACAGAATTGCCCTTTAATTAAAACCTTTAGTCCAATCCCATCAAAATTAAGTTTATGTGTTCAAAGTTATCCCTTAAACAATTAGGATTAAGATTATTAATTGCAATTGTAGATGTGATTTAATATTATAGTCAGGATTAGGATTGTCAAATACAATTGTAGATGAGATTAGTTATTATTTTTATGAGATTCAGTATTATAGTCCATTTAGGGTTAGGATTTTCAAATATCAATGGGATTCATTATTATTATTTTTATCCAATTAAGATTATGATTATTAATTACAATTAAATTATAGTGAGAGACTAGAATAAAATATAATAAATTATTTACACTTTTAGTGTTCTATCACAATCTGATTTTTAATTTATATATTGAATATAATTTAATACAATCAAAACTGAATTAGATTTTAGTGAGAGAATTTAAATAGATAATTCATACGTAACTGAGTTTTAGTGCTTAGATATAGGGTAACACTTGAATTGAAGTTATAGAATTCAATTAAATTTTATAACTATGATTCAAGTAGAAATTGGATTAATAAATTACGTATAAAATTTGACTATAAATAATGAAACACCAAAGTTCTTCACATTTTTAATAGTAAATAGGATAATAGCACGTGCGATCCACGTGAACCTTTAAAAAAAGGTATAAAATGAATTTTAAAATAAAGTGAATAAACAATTATTTAACATAATAGCAAAAAACATTAAATAAAAAAATAAATGTATAAAAGTAATTAAATATATGTCTTTTGAAATAACCATTAAAATTACACTTTCATTAATACAAATAAACTACTTTTATTTTTTGTAAGAAAATGCCTCCACTTCTGACTACAACAAACATTGGATTGAAAACCTATAGTAGAAACACTCTGGCAGTCTTGTAACAATTATTTGATCATTGCCAAAATTAGAAAATTGTTAGAAATTAAATCATAAAATTTATAATGTCACCTTCATTTAGTCATAAACATTTCTTTGGGGTGACCTAGAAATCACTACAGTAGATTTGGCCCAATAAGAAGTTGCAATGTTCATAGTTATTTTACTTTTCTATAGTTAAGATCTAAATAGTGATTGGAGATAACCGTACAACAAGTCTACTTTTCAGTTTTGACGGTTGCCAAGAGTTAAGTGATGAGAATAATCAATAATTTTGGCAAACCCCAGTTCTGCATTAAAGTTCTAATTTAGACAAACCAAAGGTAACTACTTCCTTTTATCAAACGCAAATTACAAAACATATCATTTTTCATATTTTGAAATCAACTTACAGAATAATATTGAATGTGAAGTGAGGGATTGCATATAATTAGTGATATATTTTGAAAGATTCCATACCACCATTATGAAGTGAATAGACATAATAATTGAGAGTTATTTACGTTACAAATGGATTTCAAATTCAAGAATCATCAAATTAGAGTTTATAGAAATTCAAGAATAAAAACAAATAAGTACTAACCTGCATAAAGTTGAAATTGAAAGAAACTTGAGAATGTCCTTTAAACCTTTGGTATGAAAATTGGAAGAAAGACATGCGTACTAGTCACTCTCTGTCTTTTCAAATCCCTTTGGAGTTACACCACTTTTCAATATTAATAGTGCATATTAATTATTTATTATTATTAATAATAGTGCATATTTGTTATTTCTTTATTATTATTTTTAAAAATATATATTTGGAAATATTTTACGACCCTTCACACTTTTAGAATAATTATAAATATAGATTATAGATATATAAATATATATATGTATAAAGTATAAATCTTACATATTAAATGAATTCATATTTATAAATTATAAACCAAAAGAAAGAGTTGGTTTCTTCTTTTTTATATTTATTTTAGAATGTAGGGCCCCTGATATTCATATTCGCATCATAGCTGTAATTATACAATTCAGTGATAAGAATACAAAAGAAAAATATTTAAATCCTGAAAAAACCAAAGCATTCTATCATAGTATCCTTTGAATCAAAGGAAAAATTACATATAACTAGAATTAGGGATGATAAATTACAAATCGGTCAATTTTAAAGTTTAATTTTCAATTTGATTGCATTAACCAAACTAGTTACAAATACATTATTTTTTTCATTTGAAGTCTAAAATACCCTCACGCATCCTCCCCTCAGCACATCGTATCCTCCATGCTCACCCTTGCTTCCCTCTTCCATCACGCCCGCTCCCTCCACCTCTTCCTCAGCACATCGTATCCTCCATGCTCACCCTTGCTTCCCTCTTCCATCACGCCTGCTCCCTCCACCTCTTCCTCCAGCCAACCACCCTTCCCCCCCCCCCCCCCCCCCCCCCCCCTAAACTGAGGTTCTTAGCAATTCAATAATTTGACAAAATACATAGTAGAAATTGTGACCATAATTACAACAATGTGATTTCAATACCTACATAATTAAAGCAACAAAGATATAGGTTTTTATATATGTGTGTGTATTGCGAGAGGGAGATAGTACCATTGTTGGAAGTTTGGCAGAACACCCTAACGTTCTTCTCGAAAGCCCTAGAAATGACGCATTGACGTCTACTATATAGTATCGAGTATCTAATATGACTCATATGAGCCATTTGGGTATTTTTTTTTTGAGCCGTTTTTGTCTAGGAAAATATGGATTTGATGTGGATGTGATGGTGGCGATCATTGGTGAAGGTGGTGGTGGGAGGAGTGTTAGGAATTAGAAAACATTCATACCACTTGTTAGGGTTTTTACACCCTTCCCAGACCGTACCAAAAACACACACAAACAATTGCAAACAAAATTACACACAGACACATAGAATTATATGTGGTTCGGCCAAATCAACCTACGTACATGGAGGGTACCAATAATCACTATCAATGAGAGGACTACAATATGATGATCAACAGATCAACAACTCACATAGTGTTTTACTCACACATGTATTGCTCACCCGGTATTTCACTCACACCAAGAAAAATACTCTCTCTCCTTCTTTCTATTTTCTGTGTACATAAAATACAATAAGCCAGACCTATATTTATAGGAGATGGTAGAGTGGTGACCAAGACAATTGGTATTCGAAACCAATTCCAATTAGGAGTCTTCAATGCAATTCCAAGTCAAATAAGGATACTTGTTGCCCAAGTTTTCTTTCCTTCCAAGGAAAGGAGTCACAATCATAACAATCTCCCACTTGATGACTTTTCATCAACAAAACAACTCCATCAATGATCAGTGTAATACAGTGCGCTCATTTCTATCTTCAAGCTTGAAGACCCACTAAAGTTAAGCATAACTTCAGTTTCTCTGTTGTCATTACTTTGGTCAACACGTCGTTTGGATTCTTGCTGCCTTGGATCTTCTTAAGTGTCAACACCCCATATTCTAATAGTGATCTGATGAAGTGATAACGAAGTCCTATAAACTTGCCTCGAATGAAATGTTGAATTCTTTATCAAATGTATCACACTCTTACTATCACTGTGTAAAACAATTTTCTCTTGCTTGAATCCCAATTCTGCTAACAAACCCTGTAACAAAATCAACTATTTACTAGCCTCTGTCACAGCAATATACTCAGCCTCTGTAGAAGATAATGCTACAATCCTCTGTATCTGCAAGACCCAACTAATTGTTGTAGTACCAACTGTAAAGATGTAGCCAATAGTACTTCTTTTGCGGTCTATCACACCAGCAAAATCTGAATCTACATAGCCATGTAGCTTCACTTTGCCTTTTTCAAAACAAAGGCATCTGTCTGTGTACCTCGTAGATATCTCAATATACACTTCACTGCTTACCAATGAGTCTTTCCTGGATTAGACATAAACCTGCTGACTATTTCCACTACATATGTAACGTCTGGTCTTGTACAAATCATTGTATATATCAAACTTCCAATACCTAAAGCATATGGAACAATGGCCATGTTGTTCCTCTCCTCTTTTATCTTGGAAGACTGCTCTTTGGATAATCGAAAGTGATTAGCCAAAGGTGTGCTAACCGGTTTAGCATCACTTATGTTGAACCACTTCAAAACCCATTCAACGTAATCAGCTTGTGACAATAACAAAATACCTTTCTCCTTGTCCCTATTGATTCTCATACCAAGAATTTGCTTCGCTGAACCTAAGTCCTCATATTAAAATCATTTTCAAACTACTTCTTCAACTTACTAATTTCAGCAAAATCAGATCCAACTACTAACATGTCATCAACATTGATCGGTTCTAAGGCAATGCTTGAATAAAGATTAAAAATAATAGTGGAAATAAGCCCTTAAAAGTTTACCTAGATTTACCCGTCGCAAGCGCACGAATCGTATTGTAGTATAGTATGTTCTTGGGACAGAGTTATCGAATCCACAGGACTAAGTATATCGCAACTCTATATATAATTAGTATAACTAAATTATGAAGCAATATTTTATGGGATTGTTTTTTATAACTACTTTGACAAGTAATTGAAATAACAGAGAGTAAAGATAGGTTTTTGGTTTTGAGAAGAATAGTAGAGATAAGGTCTAGGGTATTTCTAACGCCGCCACTAGGCGCATAATATAGTCTTACATTCATTCAATTTTAAAGGGCGGTCCATCATATCTGAATCAGATATAGGGTTGCAACATTAACAAATCCCAATCCCAAAAAAGAACAATTCATTCGACTCAGCTATAACCCATCTTTGGAAGAGCGTAACTTATGCATGTTATCTATATTATTCTAAACTACTCCTACAGTGCAATAAAATAAACTAAAGCATGTCCATTTCACCTCCCCTTAACATGGCCTGTCCAAACCTAGTTTGCATGTTAATGACCACCATTGTGTAGAAAATCATAAATTAAGCATCTGAGTTCTAGCCCATATTGAATAATCATGATTGAGTAAGATTAAATATTCATCAAGCTAAGACAAGACATAGAATAAATAGAGAATCTTATATTAAATCAAACGTGTTCACTCATCTACATAATCATTACATATGTGTCCTTCAGTTTCCCCTTTTATAATTGAAATAAATAAAAGGTCTACATTACTTAGCTAGGGTTTTGTTAAAAACTCTAGATACCGGTTTAGCCGCTTATGGTTGTGATTATTTGCATTGTTGATGTAGACACCACCTCTATGGTTGACGGTTCATCTATGGACTGATGCACAATTCTGCACCGGATTAGTCTTCAAGAGCTCCAAAAGCTCTCTTTAAAACTCCTCCAAAAGTCCTCCTTTCTGTAGAGAGACCCCTCTCATTTATAGAAGAAGAGGCATCTTTATTTGGTATATTAATTGTTTCACCACCAAGTAAGGGCTTTCCACGTGTGTATTCTTTGAAGAGGAATATCAAATCTAATCAATTATGGTCAATAATATGTCCCAAAGCGGGTCCCATGTCATAAGCTGAAGTCGGCTAACTTCGAGTACTTGAACCTGACTTCGAGTTCTCGAAGTTGCAATCTCGAGTACTCGAAGGTAAAAACCTTGAGTACTCGGTGAAAGTGTGATGGCACCCCATGGCGCGACAGTGGTGTGGAAAAGTTTCTGATTCTACATTATCATTAGTGCTAAGGCACGAATTACCGAGTACTCTAAGTATGGATTATCGAGTACTCGGTAGTTCATCATGCTGATTTTTTCTGCCTTGACTTCTTTGCTTTATTTCTCCGGTTGGCTTCATTCCACTTCACATGTATTGTTACTTTAACTTGATTTAGGTTTATTATGGGTCATTTATCCTCAATTTCGGCTCTTGAACGATCTTGAATCATTATTTCAGTTATTTCACCGAAATTAAGTCATTTTACATAGCATGGACCTAAAATATCTTAAAACACACAAACCGGATAAAAGCACCAAGATAATAATGTATGTATACTTAATAATGCATAATTAGGGGCCTAGAATGTACGACATTTGGCTCCTATTAAACATATAGTAGGAGGATGATGTAATTCATGTCAAACCTCTAAAAGTAGCAACAATGGTTAACATTGCACTTATTGTAACCATATCTCTGAATAAATCCATCAAATTTCTTGTGCCACTATCTCAGAGCTTGTTTTAAATCATACAAGCTATTTTCCAACTTGCACACAAGTTTCTCTTTTCCTCTGACTGAGAAACCTTCTGGTTGCTTCATGTAGATCTCCTCATTTAGGTCACCATGGAGGAAAGAAATTTTGACATCTAACAACTATAGGTGCAAACCTTCTTTCTGCTAAAATTCTTTGACTATAAGTCCTGCCTTGTATCTCTTGGAATCGTCATGTTCTTCTTTAATCCTGTACACTCATTTGTTATGGAGAGTTTTCTTCCCTACCGGCATCTTGGTTAGCTTCCATGTCTTGTTGAAGATGAGGTACTTCATCTCATCTTCTGTTGCAAGCTCTCACTTGGTCGTATTAGCTGCATGAGATGCCTCGTCATAGTGTACGTGTGAAATTTATAAGGCCCATCAACCTAGCAAAAATAATAAAAGCTCGAAGACAAAGGCCCAATTCTAGGCCCATTAGTCTGGATGTTCTAAATTATCTTGAGAATAAAGTCAAGTGGCGTGTCAAAAGTGATAACTACTGATGTCTAAGGGAATGTGATAGGCGCTCAATATTGGTCATTTTCGCCCCTATCTTGCATTTGTTATTCTTTACATTCCGTTACTTGGTATTTTTATCCCATTTGTGTGTGTAAGCATGTTTCAGAAGCTTAAAGAAGAAATAGAGCTAATCTCGGTGAATTAACTGAGTTCGTGTTCATTTCTATCTCGAGAGAGAAAATGAGGCAAATTGGACCTGAACTACACTTTGGTTTGGACACTACGCCCTAGACCTACGCCCTAGCGTAGGTCCCACCTTGTGGCCATGTGATCCCTTTACGTGTAAAAGTTGTTTCAGAATTTTCCAGTTTTATCCCTACTTCGATATTTTAAGTGAACGGTGATTCCAAACCTCTACATACAGGCTTATAGACATATTTACATCATATTTTAAATATATTATTCATGTATTATGAAATTACAGAAAAGGACAACTATTTTGGTTTCCCTCACTTGTCTATAAATATAGAGGGTTAGGTTTAGAGAGTTTTTCTATTTTTGAAATATAGTTAGGGTTCTGATTATCACATACGTTCATTCATAAAGTTCTCATGTTCAAAGTTCAGACTTGCTTTCATAGAAGAGAACCATCATTAAAGACCTAGAGATCCGGAGAAGAAGGTTATGAAGAGTGTTTTTACACCGACAATATAGATTCTCTCAGTCATGATCAACTAATTCGGTATCTAGGGTTTTCTCGCAAAACCCTAGCCAAGTAATGTAGTTTTAATTTTCTATTCAATTATAGAGAGGGGAAACTGTGACTATACTGTGATGATTGTGCTAGATGAGAAACCGTTTTTATTCTTAATACAAGTTTATATATTTGAATTGATTCTTGCCTTAGAGTTTTCTAATATATTTATCTTACACAATCACAATTATTCACTATGGGCTGGAACTCGGATGCTTAATCTGTGATTTTCTACACAATGGTGGTCATAAAAGTCGAAACCCTAGGACGACACAGGCTATGCCCTGACAAACTGATGTAGACATGCTTTAGTTTATTTTCATGCTTTAATTTACTGCTTTAATTTACTTTTCTGCATTTACTTTATGTTAGTAGTTTGCATGTACTAATCAGTTTAGTCTTGAGATGGGTTGTCGCGATCCGGTTGAAAGTAATCATTTTTGGGGTCAAACTGCTATTGTGGTGCAACCTGATTCACAGTCAATGGATCGCCCTCATGCAATTGAAATAAAATTTGGGCTTTATTTTCTGTCAATATTTAGAGTATAGAAAAATAAATTAAAATCCCGTTTCTATCCCAATATTGAATTCGAACCTTTTTTAGCTTGAGACCGAACAAAAAATTTATTAAAATCATCGAGATATTGAAGAGCGTTATCGTCGGACAGAAGAAAGTGTGATGGATGACCAAAGAGTGAATCAACAGGGGGCACCAGAGATGTCACTGAAAGGATACTACGCACCGGAGGCGTATAATTCCTATTCAGATTTTCGAGAAGAAGAAGGCGCGAAGAACTTCAGGATCAAGTCAAGCATGATTAATATGCTTCCAAACTTTTCTGCCCTTAGGATAGAGTACTCATACCAACATATAAATGATTTCTTAGAGGTTGCATCTACAGTAAGGTTTGAGGGTGTGATTAAAATGATTTGCGAGTGCGTATATTTCCTTGGTCGTTGAGAGACAAAGCTAAAAGATGGTACATCAAATTAGCTAAGGCGATTAAAATTGATTGGGAAGCCCTTTAGAGAGAATTTATAGAAAAGCACTATCCCATAGGAAAGACCTTAGAAGCACAAGATGCAATAAAAAGTTTTAGAGAATTGCCTGGTGAGCAGTTTCATGATATTTGGGAGAGATATAGTGAAATCTTGTATAAGTGTCCCCACCATAGGTTCACTGAACAGGATGTGGCTAAGAATTTTTACATGGGACTTAGAGAGGCACATAAGACTTTGATCGATGCGTCAACACAATGTCAATTTACCCTGAAGCCGGCAAAAGAACTTTTAGACTTGTTTGACAATATCAGTGAGAATGGAATCCAATATGAATCTGATTTAAGGTCTAGGGGTTGTCTTGACAAGAGATCTGAAAAAGTGTGTGGGGTGAATCATGATGATGTAAGAGATTCAGTGACGTTGTCAGGAGAGAAAGTAGACAAGTTTCTCAAGCAAAATAATTCACCTATGAGAGAAGTCTCAGAGGTAGAAGTGAAGTATTCCCAAAATGAATGTCATGACATAATGGACGCTAATGCCAATGCATAGTGGAACTATTCAAATAATGCTCCTTTCATAAATTCATACACTTCCAAGGCCAGAAATCACCCATTCTTATCCTATACATCTACAAATGTGGAAAACCAACTATAAAGGGTCCCACAAGGACAATCATCCAACAGTCAACCAAGGTTCATTCAGGAACAATAATCATATCCACAACCAAAGTTCCAATAGAGTCAATAATCATTTGAATCTCAGCCAAGAATAATGACTCAAAATTCTCAATCAAATTACCAACCCAGAGAGTCATCCAATAATTCTCAGGCTCTCCAACCATTCAATAATAATCAAGTTGTCCAGCCATAAAAATAGCAGACCCAGCCTCAAGGAAACCAAAACCAAGGATTCAATCTAAATCAAGCTTACCCTCCATATCCTCAAAACCATTTCCAATATCAACATCCAACTCAAAATTCACTATCAAAGCCCGAATGGTACAATTAGCAAATGTTATGCATAGGATAGTGAGAATATTTCCTAGTCAATCGATGGTGAACCCAAAACTATAACAAGTACTGGAGCTTGCATCCTTTGTTGAGACTCATCATAAGACAATCCAAGCAGTCATAATTTTGAGAAATATAAGATAAGGGGATAGTAAGGCTGAGGAGCTGCATAAGGAGAGGCTGAAGAAGCAAAAGGTTAAAGAAATTCAAAGAAAGGTAGAAGAAGAAGCTTAGAAGAATGAGGCTGAGAAAGCACAGAAAGATCAACCTCAAGTGAAGGAAGATGAAGAACCAGAAAGGGCACCATATGAGGAAGTAACACCTTACCCTCAACATCTTCGAGAGTCAATTTCGTATAAAGATCATAAGGAGAAGGACATGTTGGATCCATGTCGGCAAATCGAGATCAATAAACCTCTTCTAGACATTGTTGACCAAATTCTACCCTATGCCAAATTTTTGAAATATCTCTGTACTCAAAAGCATAAAAATAGAACTAAGGTCCCGAAAAAGATTTTGTTGACTAAACAAGTGAGTTTCATCTTACTGAATGATACTCCACCTATGAGGAAAGATCCCGGTGCTCCCATTATTTCTTGTGTCATTGGTGACCAGAAGATTGGTAGAGCTTTTCTTGATCTGGGTACGAGTGTTAATTTATTACCTTACTTGGTCTATCAGCAGCTAGGGTTGGGAGATCTCAATACTACCTCAGTGGTGCTTCGATTGGCAGACAGATCAACTAAACAACCAAGAGGAATTTTGGAGGATGTCATAGTGCAAGTGGGTAAGTTATATTATCCTATAGACTTTTTAGTATTATACATGGAACCTGACCATAGATCGATGAGACATATCCCTATTATCTTAGGAAGATCATTTTTGGCTACGACGAATGCATGCGTTGATTGCAGAACAGGGGTTATGGACATATCTTTTGGGATTTTAAACATGAGGATGAATGTCTTTGATACTAACCATCAACTACCTAAACCAATTGAGTGTTTCAACATAGAGGGTATTGTCGAAGAAGTTGTACCTCGGAGTAGTGTAAGAGATGATTTGGAGATTGTGATGAAAAGGTCGGAGATGAATTTTGAAAATGGAGAGGACCAACAATGATTTAGTTGGAAAGATATTGCTGCGTTGGAAGCTGTGTTGTATTCACCGTTAGAAAGAGCATCAAGAGAGTCACTTAGACCTCAACTTATTCCTTCACAGAAGTTGGTGCCAGAAAGTAAGCTTCCTGAGATGGTGTTGCATGTGGAGGATGATGAATTAAAAGATGAAACAGGTGTGAAGAATACTAAAGATGATCAATGGTCACGGACTTTTAGAGAACCTATTAAGGATGACCCCTCTCTTAAGGACACCTTTCTAGATGAACCAGCGTTAGGTATACACATGGTAAAAGACCTATAAGCCTTGGAAGATCCACGATTGAGAGACAAGTGTGAGGGGAATCGGAGTTGTGCGTATAAGGATGCTCGGAGTTACATAACTCGAACAAGAGTACATCATGTTAAACATGGTCGTCTTAAGTTCCTTAAGCTTGGCCGAAAATGATAATGTAATCCAAAGCTGAAAGTGTTTCTAGGTAAACTCTAACAAAAATGGGAAGGACCACACATGTGTAGATCGGCTTACCCTCGTGGAGAAGTAGTATTCGATAAAAGGTTTGAGGTACATGGGCAGAGACTGAGATGTTATGAGGAGATTGATTCGGAACCAGAATTTATGGCGTCTGTCAGTTTACTGGAGAGTGATGAGATGGCGGAAGGACTATTGTCTAAAGTGTTGAAAGAGGATTTGATAGAAGCACTAATCATATAGGGGCTGAAGTTAGAACAAGAAAAATGGGGTATTTACATGGTGATTATTGTTATGTACTCGATGTCATGAGTAGTACTAAATGTCCATGGGTAAGAGTGCTTAGAGTGTCACCTCCTATATTTTGTCATTTAATTAAGGGAAGTATGGTAGAGAGAAAAGGTGTTGGATAACCCTTTCGTGAAACATCGTGCCAAAGATGTTAAATATTGGTACTAGGCTGTCTAGCCTCGGTTTGTATAATAATAGGTAAGTTATTTCTGCAATTTTAATTATTAGAGATTGTGGGCCCTTAAGGCCAAATCATTTTTTTTATTTTATTTAAAAAACAAAATTCAATAAAATCCAAAAAGAGAATTTTCAAAAATTCCTTGAAAAATTATGTGTCAATTTATGGTAATTTTTTACAATTTCTTTTCCCTTGCTATGATATTTGGCTTTGTGTTTGTTGCATATTTACAGGTGATACAAATCAAATTTGGGGGAGGAGGTTGAGCTTTTCGAAGAATCCAGGACAGCGCTTCAAGGGTAACTGAATCTATTCTCACTCTTTATTTTTTACCATGAGGACACGGTCACATTTAAGTTTGGGGGTGAGGGTATGTAGTTACAAGAAAGGAAATTTTTTGAAAATTTTGAAAAACAAAATTGAAAGTTTTGAGGAGTTCTTTGTTTTCATGCATGTGTGTTTCGCATTATGAGTTGATTGAGTTTATATTTATAATGTATAAGTAGTATGTGATGTGATGTTCCCGCTCATAAGAGTAATGATTAGATCGAGTTAGTGAAGTGATGTGGTTTACATGGATGAGTGATTAGTGAAATTAAAATTAAGAAGGACGACTTTGACCTATAAACACAAACACACATTCACAATGAGAAATATGTTGATTTTTTACTATGTAGTTGAAAAATAATTTTTCCGCAATAAAAGGGGAGAAGGGGAGTTGTTATGGTTGAAATAGAGAAAATTGAAAAATATATTTTTGAGAAAATGAAATGCAAAAAGCAGTTCTTTGATCTGAGTAATCGGGCATTGGTATCACCAATATCACTGTTCGCGTTTAAAGGGGAGAAGACTGATGAGCATAAATTCCATGGAAGAAGCTCGGGCCCAGTTGGTTGGGACTAAAAATCCTCGCTGGAAAGTCCGGAGACTTAAAAAGACAAAAAGGGATGAAAAGTGGAAAATGGAAAGAGTACGTTTTTACTAAAAATGGCAAAGTTTGATCAATGAAGTAGGAGAAAAGAAACTGAAATATTGTAGTTGAATGTTCACAAAATCATGGAAGGTTGTCTCGATTTTAAGTAGAAAGTAGCAAAATCATTCACTTAAGTGGGGACCATTCATAACACGAAGCTTGATATAATTGTTGTTTGGTAGTGAGTGGGAATATTTTCATTCATATTATCTTATGTGTTGTATCGTAGCTTATTTGACTTGTGTGTGTGTACTCATGAATGCGTAATTATAAAAGAATTGAGATGTTTGTAGATACCATCACTAGAAACCTTCACAAGATTTCACTCATCCACGAGGGGTAACCTAAGGGTTTAAAAGGCCTGTTACACATGCTACGTGTAATCATTGACCCTAACGAAAACTAGGGATTAGGTTAGAGTAGATAGGTTAGATAGAATAAGAATCATCATAGTTAGTTCTCTCTGAATTTATTGCTAAGGGACTCGCAATATGTAAATTTGGGGGTGTGATAGGTGCTCAATATTGGTAATTTTTCGCCCCTATCTTGCGTTTGTTATGTCTTTACATTCTGTTACATGGTATTTTTATCCCGTTTGTGTGTGTAAGCATGTTTCAGGAGCTTAATGAAGAAACATAACTAATCTCGGTGAATTAACTCAGTTCGTGTTCGTTTCTATCTCGAGAGAGAAAAAGAGGCAGATTGGACCTAAGCTACGCTTTGGTTTAGACCCTACGCCCAATCATAGGTCAGGATCATAGCCTACACCCAAGACCTATGCCCAATCATAGGTCAGGATCATAGCCTACACCCAAGACCTATGCCCAATCATAGGTCAGGAAGGTAGGTCCCACCTTGTGGCCACGTGATCCCTTTACGTGCAGAAGTTGTTTTGGAATTTTCCAGTTTTTCCCCTACTTTGATATTTTAAGTGATCGGTGATTCCATACCTCTACATATAGGCTTATACACATATTTACATCAGATTATAGAGATATTATTCATGTATTATGAAATTATAGAAAATGACAACCATTAGGGTTTCCCTCACTTGTTTATAAATATAGAGGGTTAGGTTTAGAGAGCTATTCTATTTTTGAGACATAATTAGGGTTCTGATTTTCACATACGTTCATTCATAGAGTTCTCACATTCAAATTTCAAACTTGCATTCATAGAAGAGAACCATCATTTAAGACAGAGATCCGGAGAAGAAGGGCCATGGAAGGCGTTTCTACACCGACAATGCAGATTCTCTCAACCATGATCAACTGACTAGGTATCTAGGGTTTTCTCGCAAAACCCTAGCCAAGTAATCTAGTTTTAATTTTATATTCAATTGTAGAGAGGGGAAACTGTGACTATACTGTGATGATTGTGCTAGATGAGAAACCGTTTTTATTCGTAATACAAGTTTATATATTTGAATTGATTCTTGCCTTAGAGTTTTCTAATATATTTATCTTACACAATCACAATTATTCACTATGGGCTGGAACTCGGATGCTTAATCTGTGATTTTCTACACAATGGTGGTCATAAAAGTCGAAACCCTAAGTTGACACAGGACATGCCCTGATAAACTGATGTAGACATGCTTTAGTTTATTTTCATGCTTTAATTTACTACTTTAATTTACTTTTCTGCATTTACTTTCTGTTAGTAGTTGGCATGCACTAATCAATTTAGCATTGAGATGGGTTGTCGCGATCCGGTTGATTGTAATCCTTTTTGGGGTCAAACAGCTAGCACAGTGCGACCTGATTCACAGTCAAAGGATTGCCCTTATGTAATTGAAATAGAATTTGGACTATGTTATGCGGTTAGTGGTGGAGTGAGAAAACCCTAGTTTTCTCTATCTCTCAATCACAACCACTATTCATTATTGCTTTCTGTTTTATTTTCATTAGTATTAGATAATTCACAAAATCATACTCTTTTCGGAAAAATAATTCAGTGTTTTTAAACTATTGAAATGGACAAACCTCGTCTCTGTGGGATCGATATTCCCCTACTCAAGCGAAACTGTCTACAATTGATTTGTGCGCTCGCAGAAGGGTAAAACCTAAAGTGTCGTTAAGGTGTCATTTTTAACCACGTATTTTACACACACCTGACGCCCACCAGAATGTTGCCCTAATGGGCTCAAGGCCCAAAATAAATGTATATAAAGAAAGAGAAAAATCGTAATAAGGGCATTCATTCTTGTGTTCTGCATTTTTTGGTATATACACATTGGCGCCGTTTGTGGGAAATAGAGATCATAATTGATTATCTTTTCATGTCTCAAGTTGAGCTTACTTTTCCTCTTCTCCCTTTAGGCTTAATTTTCTTCTCCTTACCTAACCAAGCCGGTAACTCGCTCCCAAGTAGAGGTGCCGACCACCGGAAATAGCCATACAGGGGCTTCTCAAGCCACTGAGTAGATCCTACAACGGCTGGCGGCCACCGAGGAACTGAGTTAGGCCCTGGAAAAGCAGAATACCGAGCTCTTGGCAAGGATGGCTCACCCACATGCTCCTCCTACGGCGCTTGATCACTTTTATCTTCGGGAAAAAGGTGATGGGCTCGAAGAGCACCCAGAATCCTCGAACTATCTGGATAAGACCCCCGCCCCTAATAGGGTCTTAACCTCCCAGAAGCTGGAAGAGACGATGGCTAAATTCTAAAAGAATGTCATGAGAGACCTGAGGGATCAATCTACCAATGACTTGACCGTTTAGGCCTCCACCGATTCAATCCAATCGCCATTCACTTCAGAGATCACCCAGATGCCCTTCCCGAAGAAGTTCGTCATGCGTAGATTCACCCCCTATGATGGCACGAAGGACCCTAAGGAGCACATTTACCAGATTCACCAGAAGATGACCATGTATGTCAAAAATGAGGCCCTACTTTGTAAGGTGTTCTCCACAATTCTTGTCGATGCCGCTCTGTTGTGGTTTAGGAAACTACCACCCGAATCCATCGAGAGCTAGGAAATGACCAAACTCTTTATTGCCCAGTACTACGGGAATAAGAGGCAAAATAAAATCATATCATGTCTCTTTACGATGATTCAAGAGAAGGGTGAGTCCCTGAAAAGCTTCTTGTCCAGATTCAACATCGAGTCCTCCTCCATCGACAACTGTGACTAGCACTCTGCTATTGAGGCTTTCAGGATGGCTCTGGTACTTGGAACGTAGTTTCATTAATCTCTGGTAAAGCGCCCACCATCGAGAATCAGAGAATTGAATTCCAGGGCCCAAAGCCACCTACGGATAGAGAATGAAGAGGATATCCGGCAGAAGAGAGCAGCCTTGGTGGATGTTGAGGCCCAAACAAATGAATGAATAGCCGACCGCAAGTGACCCAGCTCTTCGGGTCCTTCCACCTGCTCAAGTCCTTCCACCCCATTTTCCCGTAATGCGCCCCAGATTCGAAGAGAAAGTGACCCCCTGAGGGTCAGTCTGGCTAAGCTATATCAAGAGAATAAGGCCAGGGGAATCTTCCAGATTCCATCACCTATCAGGCAACCCCTGGACCAAAGGGATAAGTCAAAACACTACGCCTTTCACAGTGACTTTGGTCACGTAACCAATGAGTGTCAAAGTCTCAGGCATCAGGTGCAGTCCATGCTAATCAATGGGGAACTCTGATATTTCGTCCAACGCGATGGATCGAGGGCCAAACAACAGACATCTAATGCCCAATGACATCCCACGGCTGCGCAGTCCGTCAGGATCATCAACATGATTCATGGTGGTCCCACCTCCAAGGAAGTGGAGGGAGTCATCAAATCTCAACTGTGCAAGGCCCAAAAATGAGGAGAGTTAGCGAAGTGAATGAGGTCCACCATCAGACAAGTGATGCGCAGATCATTTTCTAGATAGTCGACCTCTGCAACATCTTAACCCCCCATAATGACCCCTTTGGTTGTCACCCTTATGGTGGTAAATTGCCTCATTAAGCGAGTCATGATTGACCCGGGGAGCAGTGCCAACATCATAACTAAATGGGTTTTAGAGAAGCTCAACATCAACCCGAGGGAAGTAGTGACCTCCCAAAGCCCCATAGCGGGATTCGACGGGAAGCAGGTCGAGCCAATCGGGGAGGTTCAATTTATAGTATTTGCTGCCCAAAGAACTTTCTCAAAGACTTTCATTATAGTGGATGTGAAGCCATTTTATAAGTTTCTCATGGGAAGGGATTGGATCTACAGAATGAATGGAGTACCGTTAACCCTGTATCAGATGATAAGGTGCATGGGCCCAAACGGGTTTGACTACATTGACATTAAAGGGGATTAGGTAGCTGCTAAGGAGTGTTATGTTATTACCTTGAAGGGAATGAAAAAATACAGGACTAAGGGGAGATCCACGATAAGGATCGGGATCCCGAACCTAAATAAAAATTAAAGGAAGGGGCTTAGGTCCCCCGATTGTGGTAGAACCTTTATAACAAATATCCATCGTACCCGATCAACCCGAGAAAATTACCTATGTAGGTACAAATATTACTCCTTGTGAATTAAAGGAACTAACAAAATTCTTGCAAGACAACTCTGACGTCTTCGCATAGGGGCACATGGACATGCCCGGGATTGATCCCACTATTGCCCAACATTCCCTCCATGTGGACCCGAACGTGAAGCCCATCAAGAAGAAGTAAAGACGCATGGGGGCCCATAGAAACTAGATTATAGTTGAGGACGTGTCCCTCCTGCTCCAAGCAGGGTTCATCAAGGAGATAAGGTATCCTGAGTGGATTGCTAATGTTGTTGTAGTCCAGAAGAAGAATGGAAAATGAAGGGTTTGTGTTGACTTCCCTGAACTCAACAAAGTGTGCCCCAAGGATACACTTTGGACCCACGCATGGATACGAGTGGTTGATTGTTCTTGATGCATATTCGGACTATAACCAGATACGCATGAACTTGACCGATCAGGAAAGAACATCCTTCATCAATAAAACAGGTACTTATTGCTTTAAAGTTATACCTTTCGGATGAAAGAATGTTGTTGCCACTTTCGAAATATTAGTAAACAAGATCTTCAGGGGAATGATAGGCACAGTGATGAAGGCCTATATCAATGACACAATGGTAAAAATTAGGGAAAATAATAACCATCTGGGGCATTTACAACAAGTGTTTGACACCCTAAGAAAGCATGGCATGAAACTCAACCCAACCAAATGTTCTTTCGGTGTGTCATCTAGACAGTTCTTGGGGCACATTGTGGATCGGACAGGAATACAAGCCATCTCGACATAGGTCAAAACCCTATTAGAAATAAAATAACCCATAATGCATAAAGAGGTTCAAGTCCTGACGGGGAGAGTGGTTGCTCTTAGTAGGTTCATTTCAAGACTCACCGATCATTGTAGGCCCTTCTTCCAAGCAATCAAGGCAAAGAAATGTGAACTCTGGGGCCCTGAGCAGACCAAAGCCCTTTCCAGACTAAAGGAATATATGGCAAGGCACCCGATCCTATCCACTCCGGAACCCGACAAAGTCCTGTATTGTACTTGCAACTTCTATAGTTTCAACCAGCGCAACCCTCATTAGGGAAGACAAAAACCTCTAAATGCCCATCTTTTACACCAGCAAGTCCTTAGCTGAATCTAAGACCCGCTACAGCAAGCATGAGAAATTGGTATTGTCCCTGGTAAACGCAAAATGATGCCTCTAACACTACTTTGAAACACACCCAATCATTGTCCCAACCTCTACTCTCATCCGGGCATCTATGAAATAACCTATGTCCCCCCAGTCTCCATCAAAGGTCAGGCAGTGGCATAATTTTTTCTAGAAGAGGAGGCTGAGGATATTGATCCGTCAAACGCATCGAGTATGTGGAAGCTATTTGTGGATGGTTTAGCTAGTTCAAGTGGGTCAGGGGTCAGGATAGAGATTCAGACGCCTGATGGAACCCTTCTCCAGATGTCGATACAGCTACAGTTCCCAGCAACCAATAATGAAGCAAAATATGAAGCAATTATATCCGGTCTATAGTTGGCTAAAAATCTTCAGGTCCAGAGCCTTTCGGTGTATAGTGACTCCCAGCTGGTCATCCGGTAGATCACCGGGTAATATGAAACCAAAGACCCGAAAATGGAATCTTATCGGACACTTGTACTTAAGGAGACCAGAGGCTTCCAAAGACTAAACTTTAACCAAATTCCAAGGAGTGGGAACACTACAGCTGACCATTTGGCCAATCAGTCATCATTAGATGATGAGGATTTGACCCGGGTAGTGCTAGTGGATCTTTTAGTGAGACCCAGCATTCAGGAGTCAAAACAGGTAATGTTGATCCCATGGGAACCCAGTTAGATGGACCCCCTAATAGATTACCTAAGGAACGGAACCCTCCCTGAGTACAAATCAAAAGCTCGTAAGGTCTGCATAAAGTCAGCCAGATACTCTATTATCAAAGGCCAACTCTACCGCAGATCATTTTCTGGCCCATACCTGAAGTGCATTACCCCCGCGGAGGCACGAACAATCATGTGAAAATCACTTTAGAGGAAGATCTCTTTCCCGCAAGATACTCTCCTAGGGGTACTTTTGGCCATACTTGTCGCGGGACGCTTAAGCTTATGTCTGGAGGTGTAAGGCATGACAAATACATGGGGGTGCTAACTATCCACCACCAGAACTCTTGCACCCAACCATGGTCCCTCATCTCTTCGCTCGATGGGGGATGGATATAGTCGGCCCTCTCCCTACAGCGATACGATCAACCACCCACATGTCATCAAATTAATCTAGAGCCACATAATATGCAGGTTTGGGTCGCCCAAGACAATTATGATGAACAATGGAAGAAATTTAGACAACAAGAAAGTAAAGGCCTTTCTTGCTGAGCACGACATCAATCAAAACACTTCTTTAGTTGGGTACCCACAGGGAAACAGACATGCTGAAAGGATAAACCGAAGTATATTCGACACCCTCATGAAAAAGCTCGAATAAGCTAAGGGGGTGTGGTTGGAAAAACTACCTGAGGTACTGTGGTCTTACAGGACAACGCCCAAACAACCGATCGGGGAAACACCATTCACCACGGCGTACCACACTGAGGCCTTGATTCCTACCGAAGTCAGAGTGCCAACCCTAAGAAGCCAGGCTTGGGAAGAAGGCCCGAGCAACCAGTATCTGGATCATGACCTGGACCTGCTGGATGAAAGGAGAAAGACAGCGAGGATCAGGTTGGTAGATTACCAGCAACGTGTCAAAAGTCATTTCAACCAGAAGGTCAAAAGAAGGGAATTCCAGGTCGGGGACATGGTCCTCATATGAAAGATTAGGCTAGTAGGAAAACTTACAGAACCTTGGGAAGGTCTGTACATCGTCACCAAAGTTATTGGGCACGGGGCATTCTGCCTCCGTAAAAATGAAGACGGTCGGATGGAACCGAACTCGCAGAAAGCCTCTAGACTAAAGAGGTATTATCCTCTTTATTTACTTTTGTAAAGAAGGCATTAATGCTGAATAGTTCACGCACTTGCTTGATAATAAAAAGAGACGCATTTTTCATTAATGATCCTTTTTAGAACAAGTGCAATCCAAAGTGTTGTGACATCTTTCTCAAGGCTACAAGTGCCCGGAAGACATAACATTAATCCCCAAGTGATCAGTTATCAAATTTTAAAAAAGGAAAAAAGTTAACTGTTGTGACATCTTTCTCAAGGCCACAAGTGCCCGAAAGACATAACACTGATCCCCAAGTGATCAGGATATCAAATTTTACAAAAAGGAAAAAAGCTTAGTGTTGAGACATCTTTCTCAAGGCCACAAGTACCAGATAGGCATAACA
This sequence comes from Cornus suecica, assembly GCA_963922005.1. NCBI lineage: Eukaryota > Viridiplantae > Streptophyta > Magnoliopsida > Cornales > Cornaceae > Cornus > Cornus suecica. Next base: position 32,257,637 of record OY998239.1, on the reverse strand, counting down.
CTGATCCCCAAGTGATCAGGATATCGAATTATACAAAAGGAAAAATGCTAAGTGTTGTGACATCTTCTTCAAGGCCATAAGTACTCGAAGGACACAACAACGATCCACAAATGATCAAAATATCCAATATTACAAAAAATAGCCAAGCGTTGTGACACCTTTCCCAAGGCCACAAGTGCCCGAAAGAAATAACACTGATCCACAAGTGATAAAAGTATCAAACTTTTCAAAATAAAAGTAGTTAAGTGTTGTGACATCTTTCTCAAGGCCACAAAAACCCGAGAGACATCAAGCTTTTGCCAAGCGATCTAAATGTTGGCCCATCCAAAAACGTGAAGTTTCAGAAAACTTGATAAACAGACACAAGCTTTGTCAGTCAAAACAAAAAGTTTCATTTAATAAGGGGTCCCGGTGACCAAGGCTTACAAAGATAGCAAAAATATAACAAAAAATCTAAGTCATATGAGCCTGGTTGCTAAGCTCAGGCTTGAATATATCTATTATCCTATTACCAGTTTCTGTGCCCATTGGTTTTGTATTTACAAGATCAGAAGCGTGATCAGGAACTTGGTCTGTAGCAAGCAGTAGTGCAGGATCAGGAACAGAGCCAGGAAAGGGCTTTAAAAGAAACTCACTAAAGAGAAGGTCATTCGGGCCCTCAACCAGATAATGCCAAGGAAGGCGTCCAACTCCTCTACAGATTTGAACTCCCGTTCCTTAAGGGGAAACTGAGAATCTTCAAAGCATGTCATTCATCCGAACCCAAACCGGTATTGGGAGGTGGCGTAGAAATGCTTGAACATCTCATTACCACCCCGATGGCACATATCCACGGTCGATCTCTCCATAAACAGAAGGTTCTCTACCTCAATCTTCTCCTAAATGAGCTTGAGGTTAGAAGCCTTCAAGCCCTCATTTTGAGTCAATAGCTCCTGATTCTGAGTTGTCAGGGCTTGTTGACCCTCCTCCATTGCCTTAAGCTTCTCCTCAACCTCCCAAAGCTTCTGCTCAACAACTATATCCCGAGTAGTCTAAGTTAAACATTCTTCCTTGTAGGTGACCAACCTGGCCTGCACCTTCTTCCAGGCCTCCTCCTTCAGCTTGAGGAGCTCAGCCTAATTGCGGAAAGCCCTGTTGTCCTTCTCAAGCTTTCAAATGTAAGCCTGAGTATAATATAGAATATGGCAAAAAATCACAAGTGTCACACAGTAAGTTAAAGAAGGAAAGAAGGCAAGTATAAAATAAGATCGAGTTGCATATAACTGATCTTCATGGCTAACTCTAGTCAGTCATGGACAGCTCCTCCCGATCCATCTTAGCGATGGCCTTCCAGTCAGCCAGAGTCCAGATCTGGAGGCCCATCGTCCAAAGCGCATCAGGATTTAGGATGGTCTCCTCTCCCCTGACCATCATTTTGTTTCCGGGAAAGACTATGGTCGGATGCCAAGCAATGGCCTCAGCAGCCTAATTAGACTCCCCCAACACACTTGGTGAATCTCTTGGGAGCTACCTGTTAGAGGAGATGCTGGTGGAACAGCCCCATCACCAGTTGATGGAGTAGGATCGGCAAGGACCTCCCTAGAAATAGAGAGAGAAGGAGTAACAGTAGTGTCTCCCCCACAAGAAGGAAGAGGGGGGATGACCGGGGGCTCCCTCAAAGGAGGTGATGGTGGAACCTCCCTGACATAAGGGGGAGCGGTGTTGGAAGGATCAGGAAAGCTCGTATCATAGCCCAATCGGGGCGCCCAGTTCCTCCTCAGGTTGATTTGTGGAATCCTCAACATGATTGCTTCCCTAGATAATGAAATTTCCTACAAAGCATTACCAATTAGGAACTCAGGGCACATCCTCAAAGGCCTACCCCAGACTTTAGACTTGAGGAGGTTAAATTGGGACCGAATGTAAAAGGGGGATCTATGGCTATCAGGTGCCTTCAGGAATTCAAATATATATTTCCCTATCTTGTCATCACATAACTCACAGAAGCATGCCTCTTTATAGAAGGGCCTGAAGGGAGGAAGATAATGTTTTTTAAAATCTTTTTCGATCGGGGGACTAGACGAATGAGGGAGCCTCCAGTTTCCACTCACCAGGATCATCCTCCCTTCTAACCCTTGTTGGATCTTTCCATACCATCACATATCTTTCTCATTTGAAAAGGAAAAAGATTGTAATGCCCCTTACAATCCTTGAGATCCTGCAACTTGTAAGAGAAAAGGATCTCAGCCAAGCCCAGATCCAAACCTAGATCTCGATTGAGTAATAGGGTCATGGCTAAGATCCTAAAAAAATTTGGCCCGACTTGAAGTGGGGCCAGACCAAAGACAGATAGAGCTAAGAGGAAAACCGGGTGGATGGGAAAATGAAGAACCTGGAAATGGTAAGCAAAAAGTAGGATTTGGTCATCCCTCACCCGTCCTAAAATATGATTTCTTAGGATAATGCTCAATGGTCACATCATCAGGAACGTTGTATTTCTTAAGCACTACATCTACCCTAAATCGGGAAGGGAGGGGGTTACACCGGTATTGACAGTCTGGGTGACCTCAGGATGACTAGACCTAGGCACCCCAACAACCTCAATAGATGGGGGACTTAAAGAGGCATCAGGAACAACAGTGGAGGAACACGATCATTGACTGACCAGGTATCATGACTATCAGACATTGTGGTAGAAAGGTAGAAGAGTTAGAAGTAAGAACTTACACTAAAGTGGATTCTAGATAAGGATTAAGAGTTTTCTAACGAGTGATTACAGATTTTGGTGAAGGAGTTTTGGGATAAAGGAGTTTTGTAGAGAGAACTTTGTTGGAGAAAACGAGTTATAGAAATAAGAAGTGTTACAAGTGACATGTAGGAGGCTATTTATAGGAGTCACCGAAGAAGACCAATTGCCCCATTTTTCACGTGTAATGGAGCATCGAGTCGTCTTCTCAACCCCCTTCACAAAAATCAAGGCCACATGGGCCATGTATTTGAATTTAAAATAATTAGAACAGCTGCTCTAGTTTAATGTCGTGTCCACATCTCCCGACAAGGGGGATGTGCGCACCTGCCACCCATCGTCCTTGGTAATGGGCCTTAGAGCATCTAGAGACCCATAACCAAGGAGGGGCTTGTGTACGTGTAGAATTTATAAGGCCCATCAACCTAGTAGAAAAAATAAAAGCCCAAGAACGAAGGCCCAATTCTAGGCCCATCAGTCAGAATGTTCCAGAATATCTTAGGAATCAAGTCAAGTGACGTGGCAAAAGTGATAACTAATGATGTCTAAGGGAATGTTGCCCTAATGGGCTCAAGGCCCAAAAAATAAATGTATCTAAGGAAAGAAAAAAATCTTAATAAGGGTATTAATTCTTGTGTTGTGCATTTTTTGGCATCTACACATGACATTATGGTTCACCTCCATCTGTGAGCAACAAATAATTAATATATCTCTTGTTCGGCACATGCGACCGTGAAGACCTCTTAGGTACTGTCATAGGAGTCAGATACTGCGGTGTATCATCCTGGTGAATATTGCTCTTTACAATTGGTTCTTTTTACTGGGGACTCTCAACTGTCTGTTGTGACACTTCACTATCTTGAACATCATCTAACTTAACGTACACAGGATCACTCTGTGCTGGAGAATTTGAGGTTGTTGCGTGCCTCCTTGTACATCACCTTTTCATTGAACACAACATCTTTGCTCCGGATCACCTTCTTATTTTAGTCATCCCAGATGCGGTAACCAAACTTATCACCGCCGTATCCAATAAAAATGTCGTTTCTCTGATTTGGAATCAAGCTTTCCCCTGATATTATCATTAATATGCACATATGCAACACAACCGAAAACTCTCAAATATGAAAGTGTTACCTCTTTACCGCTCCATATCTCTTATGGTATTCTGTACTCCAATGATATTAATGGACCTCGATTGATTAGATACGCTACTAATTGACTGTTTTTGCCCAGAACTATTTTGGCAACCATGCCTGTATACGCATACTTTTGGCTTTCTCAGTCAATGTCCAGTTCATATGTTCTACTATGCCATTCTGTTGTGGTGTACGTAGAACAGTCTTCTCTAATCTGATACAGTTCTCATAACAAAATTTCTTGAAATCGGTGTCCTAATACTTTTCACCATTATCGGATCGTAATCTCTTTGTCTTCAAACTCGTCTCATTCTCCACCATGGCCTTCCATTTATTGAACACATCGTACACCTTAGATTTATGTTTCAAGAAATAAACCTATACCTTTCTAGAATGGTCGTCAATCAATGTGACAAAATAGGACTTTTCGCTAAGAGATGAGACATTTGCTAGCCCACAGACATCAGTGTGAACTAGCTCAAGTTTCTCCAATCTGAGATTTTTGTTGTTGCTCTGGAAACTCACCCTCTTCTTCTTACCAAATACGTAATTTTCATAGAATTCAATATCAATCAATTTCAAGCCTGGTAGTTTTCTCTTCGAGAACATTACCTTGATCCCCTTTTCAATCATGTGACCTAGCCTTTGGAGCCACAGGTTGTGAGCCTTTTTATTTTCTACAACTACTATCAATGTGCTATCATTGGTGGTTGTGTAGAGCGTACCCATTTTCTTTCCTCATGTTATAGTCATAGCCCCTCTAGAAACTTTCCACTCATCATCTTTGAAAGTGGTCACACAACCATCACTCGCCAACTGGCCTACTAAGATCAGGTTTTTCCTCAAGTCTGGAATATGTCTCACATCCCTCAGCTTCCATATCAATCCACTGAGTCAGATATGTACTTCACATTTTCCTACAACATTGCAGGGTTGATCATCACCTAGATAAATCTTTCCGAGATTACCAAGTACATAGCTCTCAAAGGCTCTTGACTTAAGGTGGCATGGAATGATTCTCCACAGTCCAAGACCCAAAACTCTGCCTTACTCTCCAAAGAGCATATCAGCGCATCATCTGTTTCTTTTGAGATAATGTTTGCTTCAGTCTTATTTTTCGCTTCCTTCTTCGGGGATCTGCACTGGTTCTTGTAATGACCAATTTTTTCGCAATTCCAACATTCAAATTCTTTGGAATTTTTGGGACTTCGAGACTACGATCTTCCCTGTCTCGACTTTGAATGGCCATATCCTTAACTTCAGCCTTTCTTCCTACTCGAACTTCTGTCTCTACTCTCGACATTCAATATTGAGCCACTATTAGAAGAGTCTGTTGTCTGCCTTCTGATTTCTTCTATGAGTATCATACTGACCACGGAATCATACTACAACTTTTTTTTCCTAAGATAACTACTAATTGCAGCAACTGTGCTGGTCCAACTCTCCATCAATTAGCTTAGAACCAAAGCCGTTTTCACCCTGTCAGAGATTGGAATATCAACAAATTCCAACTTCCCAACTAACTTTGAGATGCTCACTGAACTTTTTGATGTCCGCCCAAGGGTGATAAAAATAATGGTTAAGAACGACTCCTTAGGACGGCTTAGGTTTTACCTATCGCAAGCGCACGAATCGTATTGTAGTATTGCTCGGCTTGAGAAAGGTTATTGATCCCATAGAGACTAAGTCATATTCTGAATTATTGTAGAAATAATACTCTTAAATTGCGATAAAAGTATAATTTGTTGATTTTGATTTCTGAACTAGTTAACTTATAAAGCAGTAAAGTTAGATTAAGACAAGAACAATAGAAACAAAATCTAGGGTTTCCATACCACTAACCACATAATATAATTCTCTAATTGCTCAATTGAAAGAGGGTGATCCATAACTGTGAATCAAGTCATACCGTAAATAGTCGAATACGACCTCAAAAAGGATACCGTTAACTAGATTCGCTACAACCCATCTCCGAACAGAGTGTAACTAGTGCACGCTATTTACTTTACTATAATCTACTCCTACTGCATGAAATTAAACTAGACCATGTCTATGTTACCTCACTGAGGCATGGCCTATGTAAACCTAGGGTTTCAAGTGTTAAGCATCATTGTGTAGAAAATCATGAATTAAGCATTCGAGTTCCAGCCTATAGTGAATAATCATGGTTGAGTAAGATAATATATTTATTCAATCTAAGACAAGAATTTAGAACAAATATAAGATCTTATGTCAAGAATAAAAATGGTTACACATCTACAACAATCATCACAGTATGGTCACAGCTTCCCCTCGTTACAATTGAAAACAAATAAAAGAACTACATTACTTGACTAGGGTTTTGCTAGAAAACCCTAGATACCGAATTAGTTGTTCATGGTGGAAGGAGATTGCATCATTGATGTAGAATCGCCCTTCATAGTCATCTTCTCCGGATCTCTAGGCCTTGAATGGCTCCCTTGTTTGAAATATGTAAATCTCCAGAGAACTTATGGAATTGAAAGCTCTGAAATTATGTGAAGAGAAGTCCCCAAAATCTATTGCAGACCTTGGAATTTATAGACAAAGTTGAGGGAAACCCAAACTTGCGTTAGACTCCAATTGAGAATAGAATTCCTTATAAACTGAGCTAAACCCTTCAATCTGATATATAATAAGTCTAAAACATGTAAATAGAGGTGGTGAGGTAGATCTCAAAGTCATCCGGGTCAAAATGGATCAATTCGGGTCAAACTAGGATTTCTGCCCGAATCTGAAATTTCCAGTTCTTTCCTGCAGACACGTCTCACTCTTTTGATCATAACTGGAGCGCCACATATTTTATGGAGGTGTGTAATATCTTTTTGGAAATCAGACTTCAATATATTGAAGTTAGCCTCAAGAATCACTCGATTTGAACCTGTTTTGACTGAGATATGGCTATCTAAAGTTTACTGAAAATTTGGGTTGATGTATGCGCCCAACTTCGGCCCAAAATATTAAAATCCAAATTTTTTCAATTCCTCATATTTTTGGATGCCATTTGTTCCTATGGCATGTACATTGATATATAATACATGTTTAATGTCCTTTTTACCTTTTGAAATACGTCTCTTAGATCAAAACTTCGTTTCTCTTTATCTTTTTAAGTGGTAACAAACAACACCTTGGTTAAGTCACCAAAGTTAACTTGTTTTCTTCGTTAAGTTCCTGAAGCACACTTATGCATGCAAACCGGATAAAAATATCAAATAATGGAATGTAAAAACATAACAATAACAAGTTATGAGCCTAAAATGTACAACATTTGGCACCTATCACTTTTCATTCTCGAGCATCTTGAGATTAACCAATATTTTAGTGAGATGTACTATGTTTGTTGCAGTCGACTGATTGTACATGTTAGAAAAGGCGTCCAAGAGAGACCTTGTTATCTTCTCATTCCTTATGTTGAAAGCAACGTACATTGACAATGTCAGTCTGATCGTACCGAGAGCCTTTCGATCTAGGATTTTTCAATCCTCTTCTGTCATCGATTTTGGCTTCTTCTCTTCCAATGGTAAATAAAACTTCTTCGAGAATAACAAGTCCTCAATTTGCATCTTCCAAAACAAAAAGTTTGTACAGTTAAACTTGTCGATCATTGATGTCTTTTCTTTTGTCATTGCTCCCACTGAGCCTTTCCGAGGTGTTCGGAGTTGAATCACACAAAACTGAGTGTACGGTTGCTTCCGTAACGGTCCAAAACCTTAAGAACGGTTCCGACTGTGTCGTAAATGGGTAAACAATGACACCAAACGGGCCAAAAATAATTATGCACAAAAGGACATAATAGCTAACGCCACTAATGACATCACTGATGACTCAAGAATTGTTTTGTCGACTACTTGAGATCTTAATGTACCGAGTAATCGATAATATTTCACCGAGTACTCGAGAATTTTTGACACGGCTCTGTCAGCAGCGTCTTCCCCAAAATTCTGGTGACCGAACTGGTTCACCAGCGGTGGCGGCGTGTGGCTTTTCCGGCAAATCTTTTGACGGCGCGTGCGGGCGTGTCCTGACTCAGATTTCGACGTGATTTGCGGCGCCGACTTTATCTTGATGGGACAATTCTGATGATGTGATCGGATTTTGATTTCGAGCAACTTGAATTATCGAATCTAAAGCAGCTTGCATATTTTTTAGATTTGTTTTAACCTATCTCTAATACCACATGTTAAGAATCATAAAACGCTCTGATACCATTTGTTAGGTTTTTACACCCTTCCCAGATTATACCAAAAACACATACAAATAATTGCAAATAAAACCACACATAGACATAAAGATTTATATGTGGTTCGGCTAAATCAGTTTATGTCCATGAATAGCACCAATAATCACTATCAATGAGAAGATTACAATATGATGATCAGCGGATCAACAACTCACACAGTGTTTCACGCACACGTGTATCACTCACCCGGTGTTTCACTCACACCAAGAAAAATATTAATCTGTATTTTTCTATTCTCTCTTTATTTTCTGTGTACACAAAATACAATAGGCCAGGCCTATATTTATAAGAGAAGATGAACTGGTGAACAAGACAATTGGAATCCAAAACCAATTAAAAGTCTTCAATGCAATCTCCTATTCAAATAAGGATACTTGTTGTCCAAGTTTCTTTCCTTTCAATGAAAGGAGTCACAATCATAACAAAGAGGAGGAGGTGGAAGGAGCGGCCGGGATCGAGGAGGAATCGCATAGCTAGGTATGGAGGATGTGATATAGTGGGGGAGGGGGGTGACCTAACCATTAAAATTTGATATATGTGTCATTCACAGGTATTGGGTTGGCGTACTTCATGTACGGTTACATGGTCTCCTTTATTTGTGTTTCGTACTTAATGTAAGGGTGGGGTTGTTCTACGGTTGTGGCCATGCCACGGTTGGGTGGTTTTGCGTGCTTAGAGCACGGGTGTGGTTATACACGGTTGTTGTTCACATGTTTAGTGCATGGTTGTGGTTATTACACGAGTTCATATCTTGGATACCTAGCGCACGGTCTTGTTTTATTCTAGCCCTCTCCATATATATGTATATATATACATAGTATGCGTACTTAGAGTACGGTTCTTATTATTTATTACGTTATGTACGGTTTGGGATACATGGGTACCTGGGGTCTGGAATTGGCACACATGCCAAGGTAAGTCACGGACTTGATGTAGGGATAGAAGCATGCACCATGAGGTGGGTTACCACGACTTGTCCGATCGGGGGATGAGGCGAGTAGCACTTTCCTACTAAGCAATGTATGTTCACCTCGTTGTTATAATCATTTCAAGTATTGTTAGACAATAGATGATGTGTGGTGCGGCGGAGGTCATGGAGGATGGATCATCTTCCTTTTGATTATTTCATTTCTTTGTGTATGTGCGGATGATTATTGTATATTTTTTACATATTTTAGAGCTATCTTGTTACCTCTGTGACTCATGGGATTAGATATATTATTCTTCGAGCACCTTCAAGTGTGGTAATTGTATCTTAAAATATATGTATATATGTCCATTCGACTAACTTGTTGTGGAGTATGTACATGTCCATATTTCTATGTTATTGTGCCATTGGATATGGCTCGTAGTCAGTTTTTTTCTGGTTCCAAGAAGTGTATTCTTACCTCGAACCGGGTCCTTTCTTTACTTCGTCGCCCCGGGATCCTTTGATTTTTGGTTATAGAGTTCTTTGATTTTCGGGGCGTGACATGTTAGGAGAATATAAATTTCAAAGAGAGTTATAGAGAATTATGAGACTAGTTAGGTAACTTTGTAAGAATCACTTAAGAAAAACATTTACCAATAACAAAAAAATATAGAAAAAAGTAAATAAATAAGAACCAAAGGAACTTTTATTCAAAAAAAGGAAATCATATCAAAGGAAACTTATCACAACTCAATTTAGGCGTCTATTGTTAAGTTATATATGCATTAATTGAAATGAGTCTTTCGTGATCAAGCTTGGGCTAGCCTCATTAAAAATCATTCTCGACTCAAGCTCGCCTTGGTTTATTTGTAGCCTTATGGATAATATGTAGTAAATACACATCTAAAGTGCACGAGACGGATGGAGTAATGTATTTATTATTAATTTATTACTAGGGATAACATTCCAATGTATTAGTAATGTTTTGCTGAGGTTATGGTTTTTTCAGATGTTATTTTACAATGTGGATCGAGGCCATCACCTACCTTTGAAAAATAATTAATTAAACTAATTTCCATGGCATGCATGTTATTACATTGTTGAAAGGCATCCAATGCCTCAGTATATTTTCTTGACGGAGTAAATATTTATGAACAAGAACATATTTATAAATGAATTTACCAAGTCTTGGGCTCAAATTGAAGTTTAGATCCTCCCCAATACTTTTTATATTTAAACCATCTCCAACAAGCAAAAGTGGGAGATTCGGAGAAAAAGGAAGAAGAAGAAGAATGAGAGGGAAACGTATGGGAGAGAGAGAGGTTTTGAGGTGAGTCTGGAAAAGTGTTGAGAAAATGGAGAGATTTCAAGAGAAAACCATATATATATATATATATATATATATATATATATATATATATATGTAGAGATCCTACACTACCTAACCTCTCTAATCCAAGTGTGGGGAGAAAAAATGGGTTGACAGAGTGACAACACAAAAGTGATGGAAGATTAATGCCTTGCTTTGTTGTTATCTACACAAATTTTTAGTTGGGTTTCGTTGTTACTTGCAATTTCTTCCTAAATAACCATGCCACTTTCCTTTTAATTACATCAATGCCATCTATACATAGAAATATTAGTAGCGTGAACACTTACAGAAAATCTCTACATTCTCCACTAACACACACAAGTGAAATTACTAACATGCCCCATAAAACAATTTTACAAAAATAGTTTTAATGTATTTAATGATATCTAAAATAATATCTAAAATGCCAAGAATAAAGTTAAACATTTTCGAGTCTCAACCCGACAATTAAAACACAACTAAACCCAAAAATAAAATCAAGTAGTGCAACTTAAACACATAAGAGGACGTAAGAGTACATAAACAAGTAATTCACATTAATTTTTTTAATAAAAGTCAAATAAAAATATCGGACACTACAATATATGTCCATATTTTTATGCTATTGTGCCATTGGATATGGCTTGTAGTCAGTTTTTTCTTGTTCCGAGAGGTGTATTCTTGCCTCGGACCAGGTCCTTTCTCTACTTCGTCACCTTCGAGGTCCTTGGATTACTGATTCTGGAGTTCTTAGATTTTTGAGGCATGACATGTTAGGAGGAAATAAATTTTGAAGAGAGTTGTAGAGAATTATGAGACTGGTTAGGTGATCACTTCGTAAGAATCACTTAAGGAAAGTATTTACCAATTAATAACCAAAACAATTGAACTTTTATTCAAAACAACCTGTCACAACTTAATTTCGATGACTATTGTTAAGTTATATATGCATCAATTGAGCTGATTTTTTCATGACAACTCGGGCTAGACTCATTGAAAATCATGCTCGGCTCAAGCTCGGCTTAGTTTATTTGCAGCCTTACGGACAATTTGTAGTAAATACACATCTAAAGTGCATGAGACGGATGGAGTAATGTATTTATTATTAATTTATTACTAATTTACTAGGGATAACATTCCAATGTATTGGTAATGTTTCGGAGAGGTTATGGTTTTTTCGGATGTTATTTTACAATTGGAGGCATTCACCTACCTTTGGAGAATAATTAATTAAACTAATTTCCGTGGAAATTAATTCATATTAACTACATTATAGCATTTCTTTTCCATTACAATTATCACATTCCAATTTGAGAAATATCAAATTAGAAATGATTCATGAGTATATTAAATATTTCCACAATAAGCACACATCTCCACATGCTACCATGCAATGCATGTTAATGATCATGCCCATGCCAATGATAGCCCTAGCCGCTAAGCGGATATAATGTCGCCATAAGAATATCAACCACACGGAATATGCCATGGGAAAACCAGTGTTCGGAACCAAGTCCTCACACGCCCTATATTTGACAGATTGTTAATCCACAGGTTGCGAGGGACACCCACTGGACAGTTGTTGCAACTATCCTTAAGGTCCACTCACACAATGTCAAGAATGAGGCATGCGACAACACCGATTCAATATATGCACATGGTGTTACTAAAATATCTAATGAGCCTCGGTGTGGACCAAATAATCAATATATCATCAGGCATTTTATTTTCAAATTCACAAGTGAACTTTTTCATGCAACAAGTTCTCAACACCATTTTCATGCAACAAGTCTTTAGCATACACATTTATTCACATGAAACAAATTTGATTTACTTAGCATGCTCTTTGTCACATTAGTACAATAAATCATGTTTGCTCATTCTCTTAAGCTATTAAAAGTTCCAAACTATGCACTTTTCATAATCTCTACTTTAGTTCACAAACTTTATTAACATGCTTAACAATTTAAACAAGTACAAAGGGAAAAATAACTTTCACACCCACATAATTGTACACCCCTAAACACACCTAGTGTCTCGCTATCCAAGTCCTCTTAGGAACTAACCTATTATTTACTCTTCTAGGGACATAACCTCAATCCCTACATTTGTATATTTTTATATATTCACCTATATTTGTATGTATACATATTAATATACCCTCAATTTCAAGAACCACCAAATTAACTCTATGGACTATCCATGAAAGCAAGTCAATTATGGTTTAGCTATTTATACCAAATTATGTATATATACATATATTATCAAGTCAACTTACATTCTTAGTCACCATCCACATATCGGCAAAACATAATCACTTAACCAATTCTAACACACTTTAAAATCACAAAGTTCACATAAAACACCTATAAGTCTAAGGTTTAGGAAACCCTAGAACAAGTCGCACCCCTACGTAACCTAAAGATGAGAGAGTTAGAAAAGTCACCTACCTCAATGTCCAAACCGAAAAATCTAAAAGGGAGCAAGAGTGGTCCAATTTCAAGTGAGAGAAAGACTCCAAGAAGGTCTTCAAAAAGGGGAGCTCAATCTAAACAAAGTTCTCCAATAGCTAGAAAACAATTTCAACAATTAAAGGTACTTACAATAAGCTTTCAACAAGATTTAAGAAATAATAGAACTTAAATTCCAAGGCCTTGAGATAAAATTTCTAAAAATATCAACTTAGGGTTTTTTAAGGAAGAACAAAATTCCAAGAGAGAGGAGAACTCACCAATTCAAATCTCAAAATGAGAACTAGTACAAAAACAAGCTCCACTAAGCTTCCTTGTCAAGAATGTCTAGGAGAAAAGGGTAGGATCCCAATTATTCACATGTTTCACAAGCATTTAGAGAAATGGAGATTTTGAAATAAAGAAACCAACAAAAGAAGAAATTTCTTACCACATTTGGGAGCAAAAGAGCACTTAGAATGCAAGAGTCATTTTTGTAGTTGCAAGCTTCCTTCAATTCTCAACCAAAAAGTGTAAAAACAAATATATAGATAAATGAATTGAGGAAGAGAGGTGGGAGGGATTAGTCGGCCAAACCAAGAGATGGAGAGTTTGGTTGGGCTTTGTTTGGTGAAGAAAAGTCTAGAAACTTGGAGAATTTGGGTCAACATTTCCTTGTATATATGCATATATAATTCTCTCTCATAATCTATTCAATTCAAAGGCTGGGATGAGTTTGGAAGATGATGAAATTGTAGAGATTTATAAGATAGTGATAGCTCACTCAAAACTAGAGTCTTCCAAAGAAAAATCAAGCAAGCTCCACTCAATGCCCTTTGATCAAAAGTGTTGATGAAGAAGAATTGAGGCTAGGATAAACTTTTCACCTTTTCAACTCTTCCTAAGTTACTCACACAACTTCCACAAAGTCACCAAAATGCCACTTATAGTCTGAGAAAATAGTAGGAGAACACTTCGAAAATTTTCTAGGAAACTCCACTACCAAAACTTTGCATGCAATACAAAAAATATCCTTCAACTCAAAAATTCCGAAATCAATTTTTAAATTTCTTATTTTGATATATTTAAATGATAAAAATTATCGGAATCGAAATCGGACACTTCTAGGACCTACTTCCACCATACGTTTTTCAAGCTTGTCCTAGATCTTCAAATAGTTCAAAAATTAAAATTCATGCAAAACGATTTCGAAAAATTCTCAAACGACAAAACTTAAACATATAACACGTATAGAACAAATTTATATCATCTTGAGCATTTAATTCAATTAAAGAAAAACATCAATTCGCAAAAAATTTACTCGTAAAGTAAAACAAAACCACTGGACGTTACCAATCACAAGGCACCAAATGATAACTGTCGTAGCAACACCGCGTAGCCGTCAACGAAAATCCACGAATTCGTCCTGGTAAATTCGAAACGCGAAGTGCGAAACATTTACACATACAAAGTACCAAGAGTACACAAGACGTCACAAATAAAGAAAGTGATGTCACAACCCAAAAATAAATCAGAAAGAATTTTGGTAAAAGGGAAAGTAACACGGGGTGTTACATGGATGATGTTAGGCTTTTGAAACACTCAATTTGGAGTTGTTTTCACTGACTTATGACTATTGGTTTAAGTCGGACCTTTTCGGTCTTGCGGACTTTTTGCCGTCTACGGAGAATCTTTGGGGATCTTTCTGGATTGTTCTATAAACTCTTCTAAGATGACTTAGGGCCATTTTTAAATCCGATTGAGATTTATTTGAGGTCCATATCATTTTCTTACACTTTTTCTCGCTGGGTTTCAGTATGTATGGATTATAGACTTAAGGTTTAAACGTTGATTTTCATGGATATGTGAATTATGGATACTCGATGTATGATTTTAGTGTGGTTAGTTGGGTATGAATTGTGGTTATTCCTTGGTCAGTGGAATTTCAGCCTTAGGTATTGTTTTAGTTTATTTATCAAGGTATGTATTGTATCTGAGGTATGATTATAGTTGCTCATTCAAGTATGAACTACGGATTTCAGGTATAAATGTGGTCATTCGTGGAGGAGAGAATTCACAGAATTGAGGTATGTCCTTGGAAAGTTATCAAGGCTCGAATTTTGGACTTGAGGTTCAAAAGTGTGTGACTCGAGGATATAAGAATGACGTACTTAATGTACGATCATGTTTATTCACGGGTATTGGGTTGACGTACTTCATGTACAGTTGTGTGGTCTCCTTTATCTGTGTTTCATACTTATTGTAATGGTGGGATTGTTCCACGGTTATGGTCATGCCGCGGTTGGGTGGTTTTGCGTGCTTAGAGCACGGGTGTGGTTATCCATGGTTACCGTTTGCATGCTTAGTGCATGGTCAAGGTTATTACACGGGTTCATGTCTTGGGTGCCTAGCACACGGTCTTATTTTGTTCCACCTCTCTCCATATATATGTATATATACATAGTGTGCGTACTTAGAGTACGGTTCTTGTTGTTTATTACATCAAGTACGGTTTGGGATACATAGGTACCTGGGGTCTCGAATTGACACACATGCCAAGGTGAGTCACTGTGACATCCCACATCGCCGGGGTATAGGTCTGGTGATGTTCTTATATATGCAGTGTTGTCTCCATTTGGTATGAGGCCTTTTGGGTAGTTACCCAAGAGCAAACCGTGCGGGTTGAGACCAAAGCGGACAATATCATACCAAGTGTTAGAGCGGAGTGTTACAATTGGTATCAGAGTTAGAGCCCTGCCGAAATTAAATGTGGGAGCGTGCACAAGCCCGTGGGTATCTCCAGCGAGGATGCTGGGTCCCAATAGGGGGTGATTGTGACATTACATATCGCCCGAGTATAGGTTTAGTGATGTTCTTATATGTGCATTGTTGCCTCCAATTGGTATGATGCCTTTTAGGTAGAAGCCCAAGAGCAAAATCGTGCGGGTTGGGCCCAAAGCGGACAATATCATACCAAGTGTTGGAGCCGGACGTTACGATCACGGACTTGACATAGGGATAGAAACATGCACCATAAGGTGGGTTAGCACGACTCTTATGGTTGGGGGATGAGGAGAGTAACACTGACCTACTAAGCAATGTGTGCTCACTCCTTTGTTATAATCATTTCGTGTATTATCAGGCAACGGACGATGCATGGTGCGGCGAAAATCGTGCAGGACGGATCATCTCCCTTTTGATTATTTCATTTCTTTGTGTATGTGCACACAATTATTGTGTATTTTTTATATATTTTAGAGTTATCTTGTCACCTCAGTGGCTGATGGGATTATACGTATTATTCTTTGCGTACTTGCAAGTGCGGTAATATTATCATAAAATATACGTATATATGTCCATTCGATTAACTTGTTGTGGAGTATGTACATGTAAATATTTCTATGCTATTGTGCCATTGGAAATGGCTTGTAGTCAGTTTTTTTCTAGTTCCGAGAGGTGTATTCTTGCCTCGGACCGGGTCCTTTCTCTACTTCGTCACCTTCGGGGTCCTTGGATTACTAGTTCTGGAGTTCTTAGATTTTTGAGGCGTGACATGTTAGGAGGAAATAAATTTTGAAGAGAGTTGTAGAGAATTATGAGACTGGTTAGGTGATCACTTCGTAAGAATCACTTAAGAAAAGTATATACCAATTAATAACCAAAAAAATTGAACTTTTATTCAAAAAAACCTATCACAACTCAATTTAGACGACTATTGTTAAGTTATATATGCATCAATTGAGCTGAGTTTTTCGTGAAAGCCCGGGCTAGACTCATTGAAAATCATGCTCGGCTCAAGCTCGGCTCGGTTTATTTGCAGCCTTACGAACAATTTGTAGTAAATACACATCTAAAGTGCATGAGACGGATGGAGTAATGTATTTATTATTAATTTACTAGGGATAACATTCCAATGTATTGGTAATGTTTCGGAGAGGTTATGGTTTTTTCGGATGTTATTTTACAATTGGAGGCGGTCGCCTACCTTTGGAGAATAATTAATTAAACTAATTTTTGTGGCATGCATGTTATTGTAGTGTTGAAAGGCATCCAATGCCTCAGTATATTTTCTTGACCGAGTAAATATTTATGAACAAGAACGTATTTATAAATGAATTAGTGCACGATAGATTTGCCTCATATTCTGTTAAAGAACATTATATGGTGGGATTGTGGAACATACAACACCAAACTAGCAAAAGTCCCAATGATTTCTAGCCCTCAAGAGAAACAACCTTAATCCCAACATCTAAAAGAAAGTGACATACCAATAAAAATGAAGTTTAACATGTTATAATTTCAAGGTGTGAGCGCCAACAGAATTCTATGACAATGACAGTTTATTAATTAATAAACAGTACACTGCTTTTACAATCATGCACTCAACATGAACTGTAAAAAAAAAAAAAAAATTAAATAATCAGAAGGATTAATCGTTCCATTCTTTACAGTTGATTAGTATGAACAAGACAAAGCTCAAACAAGTTTAGGATTTATAATGCCACTAGTAGTTGGCTTAACATTTGCAGTTTCGGCTTTGGCAGCGCCACCATTAAATGTCAGCTTTATGTCAGATAAATCCACAGCTTGGCATGGGAATTCTTTGCTACAATCAAGCTTGATAGCAACTTCGGTTGCGGAGCTGCCTCTAATGTTTTTGAAGCTCACATTGTTGATCTTAACTTTAGATGGAACAGCCTGAAAACACCGAAAATGATTACCAAACCATTGAAATGGTCAAATTTCTTTGATTGTGTAAAAAGATAGGAAATGTTATTAAATAAAAATAAAAAAAAAATTGAAGAAATACCTTCTTTGGGCAATTCTTTGTTGGGCAGTATGATTGATCAATGATGATGGGATTTTTAACATCGTCTATGACAATATTCTCAAAAATCACATCAGAGACGGAATTAGGAAATGATCCAGCCCATGATTTTATTCGTACTCCATTGGTATTTTTGGTGATGTTGCAGTTCTTAACGGTAACTCCAGTAACAGGTTGTTCATTTTTGTGCTTCCCGATACTCCCAATGCTAATGCCATGACCAGGTCCACACATGACATTTTCGACCAGAACCTTTGAGCTTCCTTCTCCAATGGAAACACAGTCATCCCCGGTTGCTATTTTTGAATTAATGATTTTTACATCGGTAGCACGCCCAACGTGAATTCCATCAGTGTTTCGGCTATCTCCTGGTGCAAGGATGGTAACATCTTGAACAGTCACGTTACTGCCTCCGTTAATATTCATGTGAAACATTTTGGAATCCTTGGAAGTTATTTCACTGATCATGGAGTTGTTCATGCTGCTGAACTTTATACTCTGATATAGAGCAAAACATAGAACTCATTTATTAAGATAGAGTAAAGACTATATGTATATATATATAGGTAACAAAAGAATTAATACTTATATGAATATGAATTTGCATTGCTTACTGTAGGTTTGACTTTGCACTTCTTGTTTGTGCCACAATTAGTTCTTTGCCAGTTAGCCCAAACTTCAGCACCCATGCCATCGAAAGTTCCAGTACCTGATAGGCTGAATCTATCAACTTTTCGGAACAACACCCAGGCATCAGTTTTGATTTGAGCGAGAGGAGGGGCTTTGAGAATGCCTTTGACCTGAAGCGTGAGTGGAGCACCGCAAGGACCTTGAAGGACAACCTCACCTAACGTAAATGTCCCGCTTGGAATCGTGACTGTGCTTGGAGCCTTAGATGCACATGCCGCATTCCAAGCTTGTAATAGAGCCTGAAATTGAACCATATATATATATATCAATAACGATTAATGATTGTATATATATATATATATATATATATGCAAATAAATAATTTTGTTTTCATATTCTAACTATAATTGCATGCATGCATGTATAACACTCACATGTTTGATATCTGAATTAGGCTTTGCACCATATTTCATTACATCAAAAACGGCCGCATCTGCAACATGTGCTAGAATAAACAGCAAGCAAATTCCCTTAATACTCAATCTCGAACCCATCTTCTTCTTCTTTTTTGTTTTACGTCTTAGTTGAGTTTATGTACGAATGAATATGGTGAAAATCAATATTTTCTTTGGAGATATTTATAATGTAAAATGGATGCTAATCTTAGTCAATATTAAGAGCTACCTTAAGCATTTCTTTAGTTGTATTAATTACTATTTTCTTCTTTAACGTCAAGTTCGTTGTAATGTGTTGTAATCTCCATTAATCATGGTATTTCCTAGTTCCTTTTTATCTACCTTAAGCATTTATTTAGTTGTTTACTATTTTGTTGATTCCAAAGTCATATTTGATCGCTACTATTTTTAGATGATATCTACTCAGCATTATAAGATTGTTACTATCTTACAAGTTATCCTAAAATTTAAATATAAGTAGCAGCTGGTTATAGGCATAAAGTTACCCAAATCACAAAATCATTAACTTAATTACCCAACATCATAAATTTAAGACCTACGTAGAATAGCTTATCTGTGCACAAACATGGCAACCTTCAAATTTCAGTCTTTCTTTCCATTTTAATCAATTTGTTTTAGAATATTTTTAATTTATTTACAGTTATAAAATTCTATGAAATTTGGGTAAATGAATACAACAAATATATATATCATCATCAACAACAACCACCACAAAAAAAAATATATATATATATATATATATATATATATATATATATATATTGGTAAAATTTACCAATTTGTTTCTTTTTTGTCTAGTCAAAGTTAATTAAAATAATGATTGGAAATCATCTTTGAGGTTGTCATTCTAATTAATGTTATATTTTGGATCTGTGTTGTATAAGTAATTCTTGTTTTGAAATAAGTTTTATTCTCGAGTGACTTATAAACCTTGTCCAACAAGAACTAAGTTTGCAACTATACAAATAAATAATTATGTATTGTGTTGACACTTGTGAGATTGTGAGGGATGTAGTCTCGTGACCGGGATGATGGACAGAGGTATATTATGGGTTGACACCGAAGACACTGATAGCTCGCGAAGAATAAGCTGGTGGAAAAGTTAATATTGGTAAGCTAAAATTGTAATATATATCTCTGCAGTTAATATTAAAAAAATTTCCCATCTTGGATGTAATTATATCTGGACTGAACCGTTTAAATCTTACATGTGGATGACCCAACACTTACAATATAAAAGAGTAAAAAACTTTGGGCAAGTTTTTAAAGATCTACAAAGAGGGTCCAAAAAAAATGGGCAAATGGGGCTAAACATCCCTATGGTTTCAAAAGTGTGCAGAAACCATCCCTTAAGGTTTTTAAACACCCCTACATTTTGCAAAGAGTGCAAATAGCCCCCTCCAAGTCCTTTTTCGGTGACTGAGAGGGGGGGTTTTCTACATATTTCTGAAACCATATGGTTGTTTTGCGTCCGTCACGTGACTGAATTCCGGTCAAAAAAGTGAACGGAACAATGTTATATGGGGTCAAAGTGCACACTTTTGGAATAGTAGTGGGGGTTATCTGCACAAAATGAACTAGAGAGGGGTTTTTCGCACACTTTTAAAACTATAGAGGTATTTAGCACCATTTACCCAAAAAAAATAAGATTACTTATAAACTTATAAGATATTGAGATTTGTGTAAATTACAACCCGGCAGAAAGTTGCATTTTATGAACAATGAGGCCAAGGTTTTAAGAAGCTCATAAATAGTACCCTAATAATTTTTGAGTGCATGAATTGTCACTTTTGCCCTTGATAAGATAGTCAATTAAGTGACAAATTGTATAGTATTTAAAATAAAAGAATGCCCTTCTACTTAAATTTATTCAAATACATTCTATGGAAATAAGAATTAGATTTTTGTTCTAAATTAAGGACATTTTATAGACATAATTTTTTTTTTTATTGTAAACTACTTTTAAAAATATTACTATATTTTATGAAACTTAAAAAGTGTACTTTGACACTGTAAAGTCAATAAAATTAAGGGCTATTAACAAACAACCCCTATGGTTTTGAATTTTTGACAAACACCTTCTTGAGGTGTCAAATAATCCCCTGCACTTTTCTCACCTTACACAGATCCCCCACTCTGTTAGTATTCCGTTAACAAACACCCCCTGCCATTAGAAATTGATATTTTATGCCCAAAATACTCCTAAATTGATATTTTATGCTCAAAATACTCCTAAAATAAATTGGTAATTAAATTAAGATTTTTTAGTAAATTACAAATTATTATTTTTTAACTAAATTAAAATTTTTGAGTAAATTACAAATTATTTTTTTGTTTTTTGTTTAAGTTTAAGTTTACTTATTTATTTAAATTCAAATTTGAAAAAATATATTACTCCCTCCGTCTTAAATTATACGTTCTTTTTGGGGAATTCAACTTTTTAAGATGATGACTTTTATTGTAGTGTTAGTGAATAAAATACCAACTTTACTCGTGGTCCCACTATAATGATGTGATTATTTATAAAGTATATATTTTATAACTTTAATACTTGAAGGTTAAACTGGTAAATTGACCAAATTAAGTGATATGACTTTTCAAAATGGACACTTATTTTGGAACTACTAAAGAAGAAAAGTAAACACTTATTTTGGGACGGAGAAAGTACAAATTTTAAGGGCAAAACCCTTTTAAAATTTCTATGCATCTATTCTCTTAAAAAAAAATAAAAAAATAAAAACATTTTTTAAAGTGTATTACTATCAATAATATTTTTTATATATAATTTGTACTCCCTTCGTCTCAAAATAAGTGTCTACTTTGAAAAGTCAAAGCATTTTATTTGATCAATTTACCAGTTTAACCTTCAAGCATTAAAGTTATAAAACATATACTTTATAAACAATAGTATATCACTATAGTAAATCAGGGGTAAAGTTAATATTTTATTGACTAACATTACAATAAAAAATCATGCTCTTAAATAATTAAATTCCCAAAGTGGAACTTATAATTTGAGAGGGGGAGTAACTCATGTCATATGCTATTAACATTATCAAGTGTCCACACTGAAGTTGTCTAATCGTATTATGAAGTACTCTCCCTGCTAGACTAACTAATATTACTAATGCTTTTTTACGATGTAACCTGTAATTTTTGCTTTTCATTTACTTTCTATAAGTTGTTTAATATCCTATAATATAAAAAAGAAGAAGAATTTCTTAGTCTTTTCATTTGCAATTCTTCTTCTTTATTGAACCAATATTGAATGCAATTAGTCTCACTCTATCAGACTATTGTGAATGCAACTTGTCAGGTGAGACCGTGTACTACTAAATTAGGTTATATTATTCCTTACTTCGAATTAATTTTTAGTTTATTTTTTTTTATCATTTAATTCTTGTTTTATTTGTAATTTGCGATTGATCTTACTCATGAAAAAAGAAAAGTAAATAAATTAAATGAATCTCAAAAAGAAGTTATTGATAAATTTGTTACAAAATAATAATCAAAACATAACAAAAAAATTAAGTGAAAATTTAACAAATGAACAAGTCATATAAAAGAATTAGAAGATGTGATGGGGAAAAAATATTCTACAAAAGGCCTTAGTTATACTTTTTACCTAACGCCTCAAAATCCATTGAGCGCCCCTGGCCTGTGGTTTGGTGTCGTTTGGTGTGTGGTGGAGGCTAGGAATTGGGGTGAGAGGTTTGGGGGTTTCTGAGAGAAAAGTGGGTTTCGCGTTCTTGATGGATTGGAGAATCAATGGAGAGGAAATGAGGTTGTTGCAGAGACTTGTCATTTTTTTATCCAAAAAAAAATGGGGAATGAAGACTCAGAGATGGGTGGGGAATGGAGATTCATAGAAGGGTAATTTTGTCGACATACATTCAGAGATGGGTGGGCAATTTTTCATTTTACATGTTTTGGGATGTGCATGTCATCACAAAAATTGACGGGCAATATAATTATTTCATCAATAAAAATTAATTGATGCAAGCGTTAATAGAATTTGACTATGCCTACCTAAAGTTAGCCGGTGGGGGGTTTGTGAAACCAAAATATAAATTATAAGGAAAGTAATAGTAATTGTCTATACTAGAGGGAAGGCGACTGTAATTTGACCTAACAATAAGAGAAGAAACGGTAATTTATTCTACAATAATTTATGTATATGTTAGCGGGATTGTCCTACTAAATGTGATATTAGTGCTGCCTATTTGTACGCATGTAATCTACATGTTTTTAAAGTGGAATAAAATATTGCATGTAATATTCATCTTTTTAAAGTGAAATAAAATATTGTAAGTCTTCTTCATCCACTTCTCTTCCTAAAGATATACTGTTCTGTGTCTCTCCAAGCCATTACTTTCAAAGTGAAAATAATACTTCAGTTCCGTTTCAATTTCAAATGTCTCGGATCACCAAAGATAACTATTAGAAGACTGAAACAGTTTTGTATCAGGCCCAGAAAGATGCCTTATAAGCCACAAGAAAGAAGAACCCAAACATCGTCAATGTTGGAATGATGCAACAATGATGCAACGTACAAAAAATTGCTAATGTTATGAATCCAAAGGAGAAATCAAACAAGAGGCATGTGCCATGCAAATTTGAATAGTCATATCACCACTTCAAGTATCAAAAGTGATTGCAACTTGCTTATCAACAGTTGAGAGGAACAAATGTCCATTTTAGGCAACAACTACAACATACAAACTTGTATAACTACAAGGGTATGATTTTCTTTTTCTTTTTTTGGCAATTAACCCATTTAGAATTTGATGATCCTTGTTCCACTAACCAAAACAATCAAAACACTGCTGCCTGATCAGGGGACAGTGAAGAGCTGCTGAGGAATTTCAATAAAAATGAGTAGGAAAATAAATCATTAATTTCAAAGCAAAAGGAGAAGGAAAGCATTGCATCAGATATTGAATTTGTAAATCCATTTCACTGGGTGTAAAAAGTTCCCAAGAAGAAAGAATCCTAGCATGTAACAACTTATTCATGAGGACCCCTAAATGGATATCCCTCAAATGTTTCACACTACTAAATTAACAAGAAACTCTGGTACAATCTGATGAGAAACAAAACCCAACAAAGAACAAAACAAAAACAAGACATAACTCACAAGAACTGCAACTTTGCAGTCACATTACAGTAGAAAATCGAAACCTAGACATAAAAACTAAAAGAATCTGTCTTATCTTTTTTTTCGTATAGCCGCCCCACCAGAGATGCATGATACATTTCTGACTATATGCCGCAATATTATTTTACATCTCACCACAAAAACCAAAAAGGAAGACGTACACGGTAACTCAAAACTCAATCCTTAAAATCCATTATAACCTCTGTCCCTAAACTTACTTTCTTCAAAATAAGCACTCCAGTTAGCTCTAGATACCAATTATCTTCTCAAGATTTTGAGCTGAAAGATATTAACGAGAAGGGAGTGTGGAAAATTCACAGTTCAACTGCTATCCCCAGATTCGTTCACCTACTATAACATCCACTATCCAATATTCTCCTAGCGAGCAACACCTGTAGAAAGTGAAACCAGAACTCATAAATCACAGGATACATTTTTTGCAAGTGACTAGTCTTATGTTAATGAGGAAA
Source organism: Cornus suecica (assembly GCA_963922005.1). Classification (NCBI taxonomy): domain Eukaryota; kingdom Viridiplantae; phylum Streptophyta; class Magnoliopsida; order Cornales; family Cornaceae; genus Cornus; species Cornus suecica. The sequence goes on along the minus strand of OY998239.1, from coordinate 32,233,242 downwards.
CAATAGCAGAATATAGGATATATAATAATAAACTCACTAGGGAAATCATGACATCTTAATATAAACAGCTGCAATTCACATACATGTCAGGGGCATTTGTCCTACTAATTTGATCAAATCAAAACAATACTTTTCAGCAGGAAAAATTGCTTCAATGAATGTAAGACCCTAGTCTGTGAAAGCTTTAGATGGTGAAATGGTATACTAGTTAAGTGAAGCCTACAATTCATAAGTATCAGTAGGAAATTCACAATGAATGACAAACGTCTATTTTTTGTAAACATCCTTTCACAGAAATTACCTTAGCATATAACATGAAGTGAGAATGACAATTTTTACGCCATAAGAAAGCTCTCAAGGACACTATGATATTAAAGTAGGGAAGGATCAAGCAGAGGATTGAGTGTGTGTGTGGGTGGTGGTGGTTGGATGGACCACTTAAGGGATTGGTGGGGCCAAGAAATTTCAAAATCCTACCTTGCAGGCCTATTAATCAAGTTCATACCCCCTCATTATCATTGCAATACTCCTGTATACGCTATCAGGGCTTCGGTTTAAACAAATTTTCAGGAGTAACATAAATAATTAGTAGGTACTACCAACTCATTATCATTGCAATGGGGAAGTCACGATTCAGTGGGAAAACGAGCTCTTTTTTTCAAATAAAAGGACTTTATAATTATCTGTGTGATGGTGAAAATGATACAAAAATTTGCAATAATGGATTCAACAAACTTGAAATCTTGATATAATAATTCGTGCAATTTACTTATTTTAAGAAATTTGAGCTCAGTGGATGAGAGGAAGAGATCCATTTTCCAGTAATTCAAATGAAAACGCAAGAGTTCTTCAACTCAAAGTTTAGATCAAAGCATTATCTGTCAAAAACACTGGAGCACTTCTCAAAAGATTCCTACTACGGTTTATGCTAAAATGAGATATAGAATAGAATCCCAGGTCACCTTTTATCAATATTTATTATAGGCTGATGGAGCGGAAGCATGAAATTTTCATGAATGAACAAGGAACAACTTTGAATCCACAAATTTAAAGAAAAATTGCAGAGTAATTTCATATATAATTGATAATGGAATCATTCTATGAATATCACACACTCTACTTTACAAGTATTCATAAGAAATAAGTTCTAGAAACAAAATCCTACATATAATAGTATTCGGAACTATATATAAAAATCATGAGAGAGTAAGCACAAGATTAAAATCACCCAACTTAGTTAGATAACTACCAAATTTCAGATTTGAATGTGTTCAGACCTCCAACAAAATCCTGAAAAATCACCAGTATTGCTATTGAAGTGAATAATGTGATTTTGGGGTCCTTAATGACTGAATTCGGCCCGAAATCAGCAAGTGTGTTTTGTCTATTGGTTGTCTCCACTAAAAAAAGACATGTTCTTTTGGGTCAAAACCAGCTAGTAGAAACCTCTGTCCTACATCATGTAAACAGGTAACCATAACTTCCAAGCTTCTTTGAGTTGGCTAAATGAAAATGGCTACCCCAGTGTACAAGGCTCCTGCCACTGCATGGTCTAGGGAGGTCAAATGAAGGACATTTTCAATGTCGACCCCATGGCCTCCAGTTGACAATGGAGCAACAAAGCCTTGTCCTACCTAGCACCAGCTACACAACTCACTCTAGGCAATGAGAAGAATATAAGAAATATGGCTACAGTGCCAAAATGTTTAATGGCAAACTAAAATTGATCGGAGTCTTGCGGATCAAGTGAATGCAAAGTTGGGAGAAAATGATCCAGTTTTTGAATATAACTCCTGGGAGATAGGTCCTATAGTAAGAAGTAAGAAGTTTATATTTTGTTCCACTTTTGTCTCTTATAAACAAGGAAGTCCTCCATATATATGCGCGAATTTCTGGGCTTTAGGTTAAGACTGGATCCTATGCTTCCCAAAAATGGTGAAACTCTACCATCAAAACATGTGTCAGAGTCACAAGACTTCGACAATTCAAACAACTCTATCAACTGACTCTCCTCTCCAAGCAGAACCCCCTCTTAGGTTTCCCTTTGCATCATTTCCACAAAGACTTGTCCTATGGCCTCAAAGACTACACATGCATATCTATCAAAAAGGATTTCAAACACCCCCTATGGGTAAAAGACTGTATCAAGCTTCCCAACTTAATCTACGTAGGAAGACTCTAATCTATAATTGTTATATTAATGAGTGCATTTAGTTTCGTAATATTTTTTTAAACATTTACCAAACTTTATTTTTTTATGTACAAAACATGTGATTTCTTTTTGCTGTATCTTCACCTGTATCTTGTTTTTCTAAGATTTGTCGTATGCCCGTTTCTCTATAATATCGTATTTGCACCCCGTATCCGATCAGTACTACATAGCCCTCTTAGTAACATCTCCAGATATGTACAGGAAAATAGGATAAAACTCCCACACCTTCATCAAGGTTTTCAGGAAAGGGAATGTATGTGAATGAAGGGCTATCTTCCGCACCCACTATTTCAATTAGTGTAGATTTCGGACTGAGGAAAAAAAAAAGGGATAAGACATAAACATGGTTATCACGCCTATAAATGGGGGAGGACATAGAGATGAAAGATGGAGCTTTATCATATTAAGGCACAACTGTACAAAGGATGGGAGATAGATAGTGATATAACTACCAAGACTGGAACTGATGGAGACCAACTAGTGGAATGCTAAGTGATAATAACATAATATTCATGATAAAAAGAACATTCTATAGGACCATTACTAGACCAACTATGTTGTATGGGCCAGAGTGTTGGGTATCTGCAAAAAAACAAGAACAACACCTTCACGTAGCGGAAATGATAATTTTAAGAGGGGTGTGTGAAGTGTCTAGGATAGGATGACTAATGGAGGTGATAAAATTCGGTGTAGCACCCATTCGTGAGGAGATTAGATATAGTAGACTTGTGTGATTTGAGCATATATATACATCGAACCGACAGATGAGCTGGTCCAAGAAGAGGACTAGTTTTAATAGAAGGTAAGAGATGGAGAGGACAATAAAAAATAACATGGAGTGAGGTTATAAAAAGTGACTTAAGGAAGTTAAATATAGTAGGGGAAACGGCATGTGCTAGAAAAGATTGGAGAGAGGGAGTTCATGTGCCAAACCCATTTATGTGGGATTAAGGCATGGATGATGATGGCGACGACAATGAAAGGCGGAACAAGGTTTAAGGATTGCTAAATTCACAGTCATGCAAAAACGTGAAACACACAATCACACATCTATATATTTCACTTCTCTGACTTAATAGTTAATCCACATTTAATTATCCCTACAGAATGGATTAAAAGCCCGTGCGACTAATTATAATTCCCATATATAACAAGAAAATCACAGATAACACATTCCATGTCTTTTCGCTGAATTTGGATTCTTCAGGCCAAATGGAGGACATTTTATTTCCAATATTTTACATGATTCTCACTTGATTTAATATCCTTAATCTTTTTATGTCTTTTCAATTTCCAATTTTAAATCATAAGGAATCTCGCTGAACGGCTCATAGAAAAGACCAACAGGATTTCCCACAAGACTTCTAGGTAGCTTTGACAAAAAAGAAACACTGCAAGATTTATAACACCAAATTGAAGCTACACTTTTTCATGCAAAACAATAAATACACCTGAGCGGAGGTATTTGAGAGCATAATTCAACAATACAGCATAATCTTTGAAATAAGTACAAGCACACCACATAGATTGGCTTTACTTATCTAAACGCAGTTGTTTATATAAATCCAATGTTGCCATTCCCCTCTACCCAAAATTATGATCTCATCAAACCACATATTATCATGTAATTCCTTAAATTTCGACCCTTGCCAATTTTGATATTCCCTCTCACCCAACGTTACAATCAATGTGGATCACGACTCGCATCACAATTATTAATTGTTTTTTAATTCTAAACTACACTAGACCAAATCTTTTAATAAGTTTGACATTATTAGGAATTTTACACACTTTATACTTCTTGAAGTCAGTAAAAAAGTTTCAGATATTCTAAATTATCATAACTCTATCTATGATCCACCGAAGCTAAATTAACATGACTACAACCACAACCAAGCACACAAATTTCAGGATGAAAAAAGTATGTTCAATCAGATGCTTCACAGGTTGGTCTTGATCAAAACAAATTCTTTAAACAATAAAAAAGAGAATCACATAATCTCAATGTAAGATGTTAGATTTCGGAGAAAAAAAGAATCCTGAACCCAGCATGAGGATTAAGGTTTTTTTATCATGGATTCAGAGATCAAGTTTTCTAAGTTTAATGCATCTAAGGTCGAAACATGCCATTTCATGCCTCACTCGGTCAATTAAACTTTTTAAATCGTCTTCTCATCAAAATCACCCACTTTTGTATAAGAAACCTCACCTCAACCATTTAATTATACATAAATTATCAACTAACATTTCTGCCATTTAACATTTTTGGACCAGATAAATCGGGATGAAGACTTAAATTACCAAATGACTGTTAACCTACAGCCCTATATTGAAATTAGATATGGGGTAGGCTAGGCATACCACATCATCGGTAATGCCCGCCCAATAAAAATGCACCATATCAGTTTGTTGAGAGCAGTTTTGATAAATAGTCAGATCAATGATGGGCAAACCAGTGGAATGGAATGTCTGGCCATCCAATATCTATTTCTGAAAGGAGCATTGGAAAGCATGATATAGACATTATGCATGGATATATTGACGTGTCGCATAACATGAATCTTGGAATGTGACATAAAGTTCTGAACGAGATAGAATATCTAAAGAAATCAGATTGACCCAACATTCAAACTAAGATATTTAATTAGTGGCCCTTACCTCTATTTGTCTATCTCTTAGTATCGCTATAACCACCAATGAAACCGGGAGAACTTTTTTGTGGAAAATCAGAGGCAACATTGCCTAGCCCATAACCAAAGGAAGCAGATATGTCTTGTTCTGGATTTGCTGAACGCCAGGTGGACTCCCCATGGACTGAGCCACCACCATAAAAGTCGGCAAAGGCCCCATCATAACCACCGTTTGATGCAGCATATGATGATGTGGGGACGCCACTTGTTGCACTCTTTCTTTCAAACCCTCGTGCTCCCAACCCATAAAAGTTATCACCACTTCCGTATCCAAGATTCCCGCTATTGCTTGAAACATTGCCTTCACCTTGAGGTGAAATTGGGGAAGCACCCCAATTTACACCACTGTTTCTAAAGGTGCCTCCTCCAATGTTCCCACTTCCTGATCCAATATATGCATTTGAACTTGTGGAGTTTGTTCCATGATTAAGCCCCGCACCTCCCCACAGATTCCGAGTTGTTGAGCTGAAAAAAGAAGTATTACCTCCATTGCCTCCCTCATGCCCCATAGGACTAGTAAACCTATTTGAATTACCAATGTAGTAAGGATTCAATCCCCGTCCATAGCTGAGAGTATTATTAAAGTTTGCACTTCCCCCGTAATTTTGGCTCAACCCTGGTTCAAAGTTCAAACCCATTCCATAGCCAGAACCAAATGAAGCAAACCCACTTCGACCACCAGTGACTGGGCTGAATCTACCATCCATCCTAACTCCATAACCTCCAACAGTACTTGGAGAGTATTCTTGGGAGTAGCCATTGAGGAAGCTATTGATCCTACTCAATCCATAATTATATCCTCCAAGAGGGCTCCGACTAGGACCCGGTGATAGCTCCTTAGGGACAGCACGCTTGACTTCAACCATTTTCCCATTCAGCTCGTGAAAAGTCTTGAGCAACACTTGGTCAACTGCATCCTCCGAGTCATAAGTGATGAATCCAAACCCTCTTGGCCTCTGGGTGGCATGATCATACATCACCACAACATCTGTAATTGTCCCAAATTGCTCAAAGTACTTCTTAAACTCACTCTCGGTAATTGTTGATGCTAAACCTCCAACAAATATCTTCTTTGTACGACCTGGACTGGGAGAAATCTGAATGCTACTGCTGCTTCTACTCATTGTGTTCTGGTCATCTCGTGGCACAGCCTTCTTTGCCTCAACCTGAAAGTGAAAATTTGATAGTAAAAACTAAACTCAGAGTATACATTATTGTTACATTGTGGAGACACTATCCCAAAAGAGTAGTAAAAGCAAGAACTAATGACATTAAACTAGTTTGGGCCACTATGAGATTGAATTTTAAATATTTCCTGATAAAAGCAATACCTCGAAGTTACTGTTTTGGATTCACATAGAAACATGACTCCTTTCCCATTATTTCATTCAAATCTAAAGAGATCATGGTTAGAGGTACACGTACTGATATACATATCACTACAATATGGTTCAAACAACTCACCATTCTGCCATCAATATTGTGCTTCTCCTTAATGACTCTCTCAGCCACAACAGGGTCCGAGAAGACAACAAAACCAAAACCGCGAGCACGGCCCGTGGTGCGATCCTTCATAATTACTGCTTCCAACACTTCCCCATAGGTACTAAAATACTCCTTAAGACGCTCTTCATTTGTATCCCAAGAGATTCCACCAATGAATAGCTTGCCATGGTCAGATTGCATCTTTCTACATGGAAATTACTTACTTCATTAATTCTAAATATTTCGAAATCCATTACTGCGAATCAGTGGAACTCAATTCGCAATAAAAAGCAAACTTCATATTTCTAAATCAAAAACCATCCCAACATGTTCTGAAGTTGATCCAAGAACAAAGTTTGAAGAAAACAAAAACACCCACAAAATCAAATGAAACACTGTCATCATAACACAAGAAGCATGAAATAAAATGTGGATAAAAAACCAATCAAACACAAAGCACCATACCTTTTCTGGGAAATTGCTAGAAACACACAATATGGTATCTCTGAAGCCGATTGGATTCTTCCGGATTCAATCCCAAAACATTGGATCCTTCGAAGATCAATCCACCCAAAATTGAGGATCCCTGAAAAAACCCATCAATGAAATCAATAGCAAAACTGGTTAGAAGAATAAAATTGATGCCGAATTGGCGAAGTGTCAATACCAAAATCCAAATTTTTAACAACCACCCACCCGATTAAAGAAGACCCAGATGAGAAATCTTATATAAAATGAGCTAAGATCTAAGAGGAGGCAAAGTAAAAACCGAGGATATGCTCATCCTCCTCTATATCACCCCCTGTTTATCTCTCTGTGTTCTTTCAATTTTCTAATCACAAAATTGCAAATTTTTAGAAATCCCAGATGCAGAATCAGAACATATATGTGCAGGGATGGTGTATTTTATATATATAATTTTTATTTTTTTTTGGGATAATTTCTCTGTGAAGAAGAATATAGAAATATGTGTAGCAGTGAGAGAGGAAAATGAGAAAAATGAAAAAAATAGGTGTTTGATCTGATAAATGGGAGGAGTGCTAGTGGGGAAAATCTATATATACTTATGGGGAAAATCTAACCTACAGTTCATGGACTCATGTAGCTGCATCCATACACGATGTCTTACCCCACATTAATTGGGTCCCACTACCCTGATTGCAAAGAAATAGCCGTTGATTTGATCCATGCTTTTTTGTTTTTCTTATTTTTCTTGAGAATGGATGGTTGTTGATTGTATTGACCTCCATTACTTGGTCATGGATGTTCATGATCTTAGAATGGTTAACACTTAAAAAAGTTTTATATATATGTGTATGTGTGTGTGTGAGACACAGATGTTAGGGATGGCAACGGCTAAGGTTTGAGACGGGTTTAGCTAATAACATTATCATCCCATTTAAAAATTATTAATATTAAATTCGGTTCAAACATGTGACGGGTTGTAATCAGTAATACCGTTATCATCCCGTCGGTATAAACGGATTTCATCGGGTTACCATCGGTTGTACTAAATTATTTCTAATAAATTATAAACACAGTTGATTTACTAAATTATTTGATGACAAAGTAAGTTATAATGCATTTGATCACAAATTAAGTTATAAACCAAATATCTCTATCTTATTCTAGACATATATTCTGCTTTACATTATAAACCAAATATCTCACATATTTAGACAAACAAATATATATATACACATATTGACTGAAATTCTTCCAAAACAAATATTTATATAGATGTCAATACCAAGAATCAGATTAATGAGTTATATATGGACAAAGACGCACATATATATATAAAAAAAAAAAATCATAAATCGGTCGGGGTCGGGTTACCAAAGAGTTTTCCAGAAAACCCAAACCCGACTCGAACCCACTTCGGGTTTTAATTTTGGATATCAAACCCGACCCAAATCCGTTTATAAGTTTACCAAACCCGCCCCAATCGGGTTGGGACCGGTCAGAACCCGGCCGGATCGGACCATTTTGTCATCCCTAGGTATATAAACATATACAAATTTCTAGATATTTCAAGATTCTTATGGAGTATTGGACTTTAATTTTGTTTCTTTTTTCAAAAAAATAAATAAAAGACATAAAGTAATAGTTATTATGCCTTGTGTTTTAGTGTATATAAGAAATTAAAGATGTGAGAAGAGGAGATGATTTTGTGTTAATTTTTCAATTTTCAACGAAATTTGAGAAGATGTGTTTATAAATACAATGACATTTTAGAAATTCAAATTACGGGAGAATAGCTTGCAATTTAAATAATTACAGAATGGTAAGTTTTCTTCATGAATAACAAATAGAATTATATTTTGCATGTTACACAATATGTGAATATTTTTGTAAGTTTGACGGTAATTCTAGTTAATTCTCTAAAAATGTTTTGTTAAACTAAGTTCTTAAGAAATTCTTATAATCTTGTATTTCTTTTTTTTATAACTTTTAAGATACTAAAAAACCATGTTATTTTTTAACCAATATTACTTTGGATCTAATCTTAACACATTTTGGTTTGGTGCTCAAAAAATTTAAGTAAAACGGTTAATTACATAATTTGAGAAGTGAAAACATTGAGGTAAGAATGTTTTGAAAATATAGATATATATATATATGTATAAATAACAATTATGGGAAAGAGTATTCAAAGAAACATATATTTTGAGAAACATGTGATGATGATATGTTTCAAAAAGCTAGAATATGTTTAGGGCAAAAGTGCATAATACATTTGTGCTTTGGTCGAGTTCCAAAATACCTCATGTGTTATTTTTTGTGTCAAATTACTATCATATGCTTTTTAAAATTTGTAAAATACTCCATTGTGCTTTGTTTGGCTCCAAATCACTACCATGTGCATTTCAAAAGTTACAAAATATCCCCCTTGGTTATGTTTCACACAAAAATATTAATCATTTTGTCATCATTGTCTTGTAATAACCCATTTTTAGTATTTTTTTTCCCTCTTTTTCAATAATATAATTAATAATACAAAACTTCACACACATATATTTATCTATAGGGGTGTTCAAAACCGCTTCAGTTCCTTAAAAATAGAAATCGGAACCGAACGAAACAAAACCGGAACCAAAATTCCAGTTCCGATTCGTACTATCATTTTTTTAAAAAGAATTAAAAAAACACCACATATCAAAAGATAATTTAATTTTATATATGTTTCTATATTTAATTCGTGAAAAACTATTTAAAGCTACAAAAAATATAAGTAAAAGAGCTACCAAAACAATTTCGTGAATAGCTACCAAAAAAATATATATTTATATATATATATATATATATTTGTTAAATTATAAGTTATTTGTTAAATTATAAGTAACATTATTTTGAATTACGAATTTCACTAAATCTTAGTTCTCCTCCTCCTTTATTTCTCTCCCTTTTTCCTCATTACGTCTACAAACCAACATATTGACATATATAAAATAAATATTATCTTTTGATATTTGATATTTTTTTACTTTTTAAGAAAAAAAATGATAGTACTAACCGGAACCGAAATTTTGGTCCTGGTTCCGGTTAGGTTCGGTTCCGATTCCTATTTTGAAAGACCGAACTGATTTGGAACACCCCTATAAATAAATATATGCGTGTGAAGTTTTGAATTATTAATTATATTATTGAAAAGAGGAAAAAAAAGTAAATAAAATACTAAAATGAGTTATTACAAAATAAGGAGGCAAAATGGTTAATATTTTTGTGTAAAACATAACTATGGGGGATTTTGTAACTTTAGAAAAGTAAAGGGTAGTGATTTGGAGTTAAGCGAAGCATATGGGGGTATGTTGCAACTTTTGAAAAACATAAGGTAGTGATTTAGGGCAAAAAATAGCATAATGAGGTATTTTGCAACCAAACTAAAGCAGATGGGTATTATGCACTTTTGCCTATGTATAGACAAATATGTAGTTATTTTTTAAAGGGTTAATAGCAAAAAAAAACCCTCAACTATACCCTCTCTCTAACTAAATCCCCTGGTGTGCATTAAACCCCCCTGGACTATACTTTTCGTGCTCAAAACCCCCCCAAACTATAGTTTTTCCTGCACAGTTATAACACCGTTAAGTGAAATTACACTGGGATTCCCTGAAGTTCTTGTTAATTTTGCTCGCCCCCTGAGATTTCATTTTCCTTGAAATGACACCCCCTTAAAGGGGTGAAATGACCGGAATGACTTTGTTTTGTCTCCCCTATTTCATGAAATAAATATCTAGGTTGTGAAATTACCTCCATGCCCCAAGATTATAACCTTATAATATTTGGGGATATTTCCAAATATTTTTTTCAAAATAAAAGTTAAAGAAAAGAGGTTGGAAATATTTCAAAACTTTTAAATAATAATAATAACTAATTATTATGCATTACTTGAAATGTAACTCTAATGAATATTTCAAAAGATATAGAGTAAGGAGTTATAAATATTTTCATATTTTTTTAAAAAAAATTAATTAATTAATATATTAATTAAAATGTAACTCTAATGGATATTTCATACTATATGTAGTAAATATATAAGACAAATATATTTCGGCAAGCAACAAGTATTAACCCTTTAAAATAAGATTGTCAAGAACTTGTAACCCCTGAATTCATTTAAAATTGAATGGTCTAGTTTTTCGAATATTTATCAAGATGGAAATTGCAGGTTGATCATTTATTTCTTAGTTTTCATTCAAAATTTTATTTTTGAATGGGTTTTTTCTTGTAAGTATTATTATTATTAGTTACATAGTTGTCTTTCATCAAGCAACAAGCCACAATCATTATAGAGAATCTCATATGGCCAAAATTTGTTCAAAATATTTTTCTTAAATGAAGTTGGAGCCTTACTAGAAGCAGTGTGTGACATAGAAATTCAAGTGAGTGGCAAAATTGTTACCTTAAAGTTTCAATGTATATATGCGGTCGTAAAAAATTAGTTCTTAGAAAGTGAGTATTTATTAGGTTGAAGATTTGAAATAGTAAGTCACAAAATTTGTTCTTAACGATTAACACTTGTTGCTTGCCGAAATATATTTGCCTTATATCTTTACTCCATATTTTATGAAATATCCATTAGAGTTACATTTTAATTAATGTATATTAATTAATTAATATATTTTTAAAAAAATATTTATAACCCCTTACTCTATATCTTTTGAAATATTCATTAGAGTTACACTTCAAGTAATGCATATTAATTAGTTATTATTATTATTTAAAAGTTTTGAAATATTTCCAACATCTTTTCTTTAACTTTTATTTTGAAAAAAAATATTTGGAAATATCCCCAAATATTATAGGGTTCTAATCTTGGAGCATGGAGGTAATTTCACCACCTATATATTTATCTCATGAAATAGGGGAGACAAAAAAGGGCATTCCGGTCATTTCACCCCTTCAAGGGGGTGTCATTGGAAGGAAAATAAAATTTCAGGGTGCGAGCGAAATTAACAGGAACTTCAGGGGTCCCAATGCAATTTCACTTAACAGTGTTATAACTGTACAGGAAAAACTATAGTTTGGGGGGGGGGGTTTCAGCACAAAAAATAGTTCAGGGGGGTTTAGTTAGAGAGAGAGTATAGTTCAGGGTTTTTTTTTGCTATTAACCCTTTTTTAAAAGGAAAATATATATATTAGGAAACATTATTGTGCATGCTTCTAAAAACAAAAGGAGAACATGTCAAAAATAGACTTCTGCGAAATTATTTGAGGAAACCAAATTGGACTAAAACTTATTTACACAGACCTAAATTAATTAACAGCTATTTTATAACGTGATTGACTAGTTTATTAGTAGATGGTAACAATTTTTTGTAGCCAATTAATAATTAAATGGTTTTGTCTGAAGTTTATATAGAATACAAAATTACTGGTATTACTTAAATCTGGTTCGATTAGAATCGTTAAAATCGGTGTGATTTGCTGTTTAGATGTTACAGACTCACAAATGACAAAATGCAAATCGATCTGAACCCTATTATTCATGCATATGTAATTTCATTTTCATTTGTTTAGTTAATATTTTTTTGTAAACCATTTGCACGAATCACATTAAACTAAGATGCTACTCATTCCATTTTCTATTAGCTTTGACCCTCATTCACACATAATACTGATAAAATAGTATCCTTGTTCATCTTAGAATTTATATTGAGTGCTAATACTTAAATGCACCTAAATCTATAAATATTCTAAAAAGTGTGAGGGGTTAGGAATATTTTCAAATTAATATGCATTAATTAAAGTGTAAACCTAATGGTAAAGAAATAAGACAAATAAAGTATGCTTCTTCAAGGAAAAATAACATAATTTAGAAAACACAAATCTATATTAAAAACACAAATACTATACAAGAGTAACCACTAACATCTTTTTTAAGCCTAAGCCTAGACAAAAATATTTTATAATAAACATATGTAAAAAAATACACACAAAACAGATTTCACAATTTTTTTATTGGTTCACCCAAAACATATCCCATCCAAGATTAGAAAATGTTCTCCCTTTTTTTACCAATCTATGTATATACTACTTATAAATGTATGAAACATTTATATTACTTCTATACATTTATCACTTTTTAAAATTCTAAAAAAATAAAAACTAAAGTGTATTATTATTTAATATGTAATGGTTCCATATTAAGTTTATGTATTTATCAACATGTTAACTATAAAAAGAAATGTAACCAACATTGTCACTAGAATATTTGTGACTATTTCCGGCACTTTTTTACCGGCTTTTTTTTCAAGTACCAGAAAAAGTAATTTTTACTGGCGCTTTTATGAAAAATGCCACTGATTTCTGGCATTTTGTAAAACAATGCCAGTAAAGATGGCGGCACTTTACAATAAGTATCAGAAAATAATGATAAAATTTCAAAAATGAAACAATTATCAAGTTTCGAACCTAAGACGTGGGTGTGAGTCCCAACTACAATGACCAATTAAGCAACAACGCATCTACTTCTATTTTTATGGTCATTAACTTACTTGAACTATTTTTGTAAACAGCGGCACTTTGCAATAAGTGTTGGTAAATAATGATAAATTTTCAAAAAGCCAAGTTTCAAACTTAAGATGTTGGTGTAAGACCTAACCACAATGACCAATTAAGCAACAACGCATTTATTGTTAAATTTATGGTCATTAAGTTATTTGAACTGTTTTTGTAAATAGTGACACTTTTTTAAAAAGCGTCATACTGTTAAATTTATGGTCACTATTTTTGTAAGCAACGACACTTTTTAAAAAGCAACGGTAATTAGTACGCACAGTAGCACTTTTTAAAAAGCGTCGATGATTTGTACGCAAGCGGCACTTTTAAAATAATAAAAAAGAAGATAGCTAAGGGTGGGTGGTGTGAATCGAACTTGAGACTTGGCAAATGAAAATTTGCAAGGCTTCAAACCTAACCAACAGGATTATGGTAGACTTTAATTATTAGATTATGTAACTTTTGTATTCATATACTACTAACTTATATATCTATATATATATATATGTATATATCTATCTATAGAAATTAACCTAATACCAATCCCTCCCAAATCAAACCCACAACCTACTCTCCCTCTGCGCAATAGCAATCAAAGTTGGCATCTCCGACCTCACCCAAGTCAAATCCCTTTTCTACGCCAGTGGTAGAGGCGGTGGCGAGGGTTCTTAGAGGCGATGGTGATTGTTTTCGCGGGAAAGACTGAGGAGTAGATTAGGAGGTGGTGGAGGCAAATTAGGACTGGGTTGACTCGAGATGTGGCTCTGGTTGTTGGGTTCTTGGCAATACATTGAGGTTAGCTGTTTGGTGACGGTGGAGGCAGATTAGGATTAGGTTGGCTCGGGATGTGGCTCTGGTTGTTGGGTTCTTAGCAATACATTAAGGTTAGTTGTTTGGTTGTCCCATATCGCTAAACAATGATGTAGAGATTTGGTATATTACAGAGAGGAGTCGCAATAGCAAATTGAGTTGGTGATCATGGGTTGAGATGGGTTTGGGGTCCTAAACACGTTGTATTGATAGTGGGCTGATATGTGTGGGGGTGGTAGGCTGAGATGGGTTGGGGTCGTTTGACACATCCAGACATCCTTTCTCAAGAAAGGGACATGTAAGGGTGTTTTTTTATTTTTTATACTTTTTATCTGGTTTTCAACGGCGGTTTTATAATAAATGCCAAAAAATCTTAGTTACAGACTGTTAATGGAAACCACCGGAAAAAACTTATCGGCAGTGGCTTTGTCGGCGCACTTTTAAAGCGCTGGTAAACTGCCGATAATGCTTTTTCCGATGCTTTTTTGGACTTTTATCGGCACTTTAAAGCGCCGGTGATACCCTCAATTCTTGTATAGTGTTATTAGAGACCAAAACCATTTTTATACATAAATTGCTTTTTAAATCTATATCTATCTACATATATCCTATTTTAAAAAGGGTGAGAGTTTTTATTATTTCTATACTACTTTTATATTTTTACTTTTTCAAATCAAATAATGTTTGAAGTTTTTATTCTAATAGTTTTTTATCTTTTGACATTTGCAAGAGTTACATCCATTAATTATTTTTTAAAATAATTTAAATATCATAAACATTCTAATTATATTAATTTTTATTATGGGCTTTATTAAGGCTCTTATGACCTTTTCATACACATATTTGATTCAACAATTTCATTTTTTGATACTCTCAATATTTACATCGATTACAATTTATTTAAAGAATTAAAACCAATATAATAAATTTATTATGCATAATGGATCATCTCTTGACATTCTAAATAGAGAAAATATCACTAACCTCCCCTGAGATTTAGTGATATTGCACATGGTACCCCTATGGTTTCAAAGTGAGCAGATACCTCCCTCCAAGTTAACTCCAACATAACACTTTGCCCCTTTCGGTCATAGTCAATGCCCGTCAAGGAATTTTTACGATGACATCATTCATTTTTTACCCTGAAATATTATAAATACCCTTGTATATTTATATATATATATATATATACAAATATACACACCCCCTTATATATACTCAAATATACATACATATATATATAGGGTTGAATGGAACAAAACCCCCCTATACTATAAAAAAAAAATGTGCAGAAAATCCCCTATGGTTCACTTTGTACAGATAAGCCCCTATGGTTTGGCAAAAGTGTGCAAATTCACCCTTTGTGACACTGTTCAAACCACTTTTCGCCCAAAAAAGAGTCATGTGAGTTTCACATGACATATATTTTTCTAAAATCCCAAAATGCCCTTGCTCAACTACTTAACTACCCTTGCCCTTATATGGATATATGTATAGCTATATTGCAAGTTGGTTTGACTTTCTCTCTCTTCTTCCTCTCTCCAGATCTGCAACATTAACTTGGGCACCTAAAATTCAAAGTTTCTCACCCTCTGGTATAAAATCTCTCAGTTACTATTAAGCATACGAAAATGGTTCCATCTTTATCTCTCAATTACTATTAAGCATACGAAAATGGTTCCATCTCTATAGTTCGAAAATGGTTCCATTCAAAGTTTCTCTCCCTCAACTTAAATCTACAAGTATACTTGATCGTATGCCAAGTTGAATCTGAATTTAATTTGCAAAATATATACATGATTTTCATACATATAATACAACATAATTATTTAAATTGATTTTCACTTGTGAATTAAATAAATACAGTGCATATAGTGATATTTTGATTTGTTTTTCACTTGATTTTCACTTGTTGTCTCTTGCGGCATTACTCAAATTTCACTACAACAAACATGTCTTCCTCTTCAACTTTAGTGAATCGAAGCATAAAAATTGGTGATTCAAGGCCAAATAGAATATTGCACTACAAATGTAATATCCTAAGTCCCCTAACTACTTCACTCACTGAGATAAATCCTGGTAGAAGATTTTATGGATGTTCCAATTATAACTCAAGATAGAGTTGTAAGTTCTATGTGTGGGAGGATGAACCACTTTCTAAGTACTATAGAAGCTTTGTTTGGAAACTATTAACTAAAGTGAAAGAGTTGAAAAGATGTGACACTGTGGAAGGGAGAAATGAAGACATTGAACTGGTGCAGAAAGTGGCAGAATTGGAGAGGGATGTGATGACCTTTAGAGAGCAAAGTGTTAGCATCAATTATTGGTATTTGCTTTATTTGTTTTTGCTAGGGTTCTTCTTTTGTTTCCTTTTACTTGTAGTGATGTAATGGTGTTAGTTTTGCCAGCATTATGGTGTTGGTTTTGCCAGAATTTGAACATTTGTTGGGATCAAACTAGAAAATAAGTGTTGGTTTTAGCAAAATTTAATGTATTCCAGAATTTCAATGTTCAGCTTATTTGATGTATTGCAAAATTTGAAACCATGTGCTTTGAACATTTACTATATTTCCATTTTAAATACCTTTTCATGTACAATTGCATCTTTACTAACAATTTCAACAAATTTACAAACCTAAAGTCAACCATGTTTCTTTACAAACACCAAACTGAAAAGTTTCATTCAAGTTGCAATATATATTTCAACTCCAAAGTGGAACACAAATGAACTAAACATAGAAATTGGAACTGGAAAACATCATTCATTATAACAAAGTGCTTAAATCCATAGTGTCACAAAAAGTGCTTAAATCCACACCCCTCAACACTGCTTGTCATTTAAACACCATACATTAAACCCAACTATTTGCATACATCATTCAAAGCCACTTCTATCACATGTTCAAAAACCTGCTCACTTGAGTTAATGTTCAAAAAACCTCAGAATCATACATCATCAACAACAAACAAGGCCATTTTTTCCTAAAGTTCTCATGTAAATGCCTACTACAATACCTATGATTACTAACATCACCTATTTTCTCCAAAAAACAAAAATATGGACAAAGTATAAATTAAACAGATTTGAAATGTAGAGTTTAAAACAGAATTGCAAACATAAATTAAAACAGATTTAAAGTGCAGAATTGTACCTTTTGTCTGTTAGAAATGAATGTCAAGCCTTCAGGTTCTCCAATCAAGGGCAACAACTGGTCAAGAAACCACTGCCACGTCTCTTTGCTCTTTGATTCCACATAGGCAAAAGCTATGGGAAATATTTTCTTGTTTCCATCTCTACCAACAACACTCAATAGTTGACCATTTAGATAGTTTTTTACGAAACAACCATCTAAACCTATGAATGGTCTGCAACCTTCCTTCCACCCCATCCACATTGCAAAAAAACTAATGAATATTCTTTGAAATCTTATAACACCATCACCATCTGCTTCACTGTCACTATCACCTTTTAAAACAGAATTTAAAACAAATTTAAAACAAGTTAGAAAGGAAAACATATTTCAAATGAAAATGTTCCTTTGCCCCAGGATCTGACCTCCTAGGCAAATCACCATATTCTTCAATCTTGCTAAACTAGTCCTCATGGTTCCTTTCTATTTTCCTAAGTGCATACTTGTTTGCTCTAGTAATCTGATATCTTGACACTTGAAGATCAAAATCACTTCTAACTTGCCCTTGCACCCCAACATTTTCAATTCTGAACTACTCAATGTACTTATCTGCTAAGACATTACTAGTTAATTGCTTACAAGTTTCGACAGGATGACACTTATGTACTGAGTTGAATGTCCTAATCTCAAAACTAAGGTCAAGGGTGTTCAAAGAAGTATGAATTCTCCACCCACATATGTTCACACATCTTGCAGTCAATCTTACCCTCTCATTCTTCTGAAATTCAAAGTCAAACCTATTTTGGATTGCATGATTCCCTAATGTTATCCTAAAGTCATCAGCACATGTGAATTTCATTCCTACCTCCAACCCCTTCTTCCCCAAGTCTCTTTTCAGTATAAGCACATCATTTCTTTCACTTGTTACTTCACCCCCAGAATTAGATCCATGCAAACTCCTATGTTCATTACTAGGTGCATAGACAGACACATCATCCAATTCATCAAGTGAAAAATACTTAGTTGTATTCCCCTCACAATCCTCCTCATCCTGCCAGAATAATCCTCAACATCCTCTTCATTTTCCATACCTTTTCCAACATCCTCATCATCTTCAGCAAAATCATCATCTCCATCAGAATCAAACAAACCCATATCAACATCCCCCACATCAACTTCCTGTCCAACTTCAAATGGGACTATATATGTAACACCCCATGTTATTTTCCCAATTTTCTGGAATTATTTCTGATTTATTTTCAGTTGTGACGCCACTTGTTCATGACGTCATGGTTATTCTTGATGTTTCACGTATAAATTTTTCGCGTTTATGTCTTGATACGACGGGATGACGCGGCCATTATCTTATTGACTACTTTATGGAGCTTCTTTGACAATTATGAGAATTGACGGTGAATTTAATGTTTCGAACTGGTGAAACGTTGACGTGAGTTCTGGATTCGACAGCACAACTCTGCAATTGTCTCTTTGGTGACTTCGGGGGGTTTATTTGGTGATTACTCTATTTGACGTGATGTTTTGTGTTTCGGACGTGGCTAGAGGTTTACGTAGGCTTTAGTGCCGATTACATGGATTCATTTGAACATTGGCAATTAGTGCTTCGACATGGTGATGACACACTTAGTATGTCTGATGTTTTTGAGTTCTCTTATAATTCGATTATTACATGGTTGAGTTACGACGTTAGCCCTTAGCATCTTGTCAGGCTTAGGATGTGCTAGGTGACGTAAGAAGTTATAATTTTATTTCGTATTTAGTTTAGTACGTGCCTTGTATGACTAACATACTTTGTGTTTACATGTGGGTGCCCCTATGTATTGTTTGACTTGTGTGCTTAGAGGTATTTGCGTTAGCTTGTTTGTTTATATCGGAATTTTTTCGTGCCTTATTGCTTGTGGTTATTCGGTGGGTCTTATACGTACTCGGTATTCCGGTAGTTGGATTTTGTACTTCAAATTATTTATCCTAGCTGGTATTATTTATCGGGCGACCTGTAGATTTTCCGGGTAAGCGTGTCATCGTTTAGGGATTTTTTGATAATATTCCATATATTATTATTTATTAATAAATTGAGGTTAAATGGTTATCTTTCTCGTTCTGCACTCGACGCGGATGATTTTAGACCGTTTCTTTGCGGTGGTTATTCGGTTGACGATGTAACGGGTCATCGGGCCGGGAATTTTCTCGTAATATTTTATAATTAATTATTTTAAAGTGGGTGATAAATTTTGAGTTTTATTATTACATAATAATTAAAAATGTGTAATAATAATTATTGGTATTTTTATATATTAATGGATATTATATATATGTATATGGGATAATGGATGTGTGGCTGGAGAGACAACACAGCAATTACACACAACTCATTTTCTTTCTTCTATTCCTCTGCGCGACAAACCCCATCTCCTTCACCGACTGACCTTTTCCTCTCTCGTCTTTATCACAGATCTGTTTTAGAGAGAGAAAAGAGGCGTGCATGTGGTTTCGTGGCTGGGTTGTTCGTCGGAGAGGAGAGGAGCAGCGACGGCGGCTCGGGTCGCTAGTGGTGTTGAAAACATCAGTGGTGGTTTGCGCAATGATGGCGCCGGATCTTGGTGGTCGCGGCTGTAGCTGTGCGATTCAGCTAGGAACTGATAAGGGTTTGCTGGTGGAGGCGATTTGGTGAAGCTTTGTGGGTTTCGTCAGTCTAGTGGTCATCGGCGACGATGACCTGGTGGTGATGGCGTCGGGAGTAGATGCGCGACGACGTGGTGGTGGTGGTGGATCGCGCCGTGGTGGCGCGAGATGACCAGTGGTGATCAATGACGAGTTCGGCCAAACGGAGTTGGCTCGACTCGGTACCAATTCGGGCTTCGTTTGGCGTGAAATTTTGAGGATAGATTTCTCTTGATGTCGTACACGATATATCCGAATTTGGTGCAAAACCGTTGAACGATTTGCCAGAAATTTCAGATTATAGGTACGATTTTTTGGTTTGGTTCTCGTTAGATTTATTCAAAATTATTAACCAATTGCTAATGAGTTTCCTATATATCGTATAGGTCGTCGAGATGGACGTTTTGGTATATTAAAAATAATTTTCGGGCGACTTTGGTCGGCGGGCTCTATATTCGGGTGCCGACACTGTTCACGGCAGGACAGTTCGGGACTATTTGTAAGCGAATAAAGTAGGTGGGAATTTACATATGTATATTCTTATATATATGCATATCTGACACTCATTAATAGTGCGTAGGAAACGTTAATAAATCTTCGTTGTATGTTTATAGGTAAATACCAACGTTTAATTAAATTCCTAGTGATAGACGGAAACCTAGGAATTTTATAAAAATTTATAAAATACCCATAAATGGATTAAATGATGTCGGAATTGGAAATTCTTGTGGAGAAATTAAATAAATTAATTCCCTTGAGAAATTAAATAAATTATTTCTCGAAAAATTTACAATAAATATAAACCTATTTAAATTAAATCGATATAGACGGTTTAATACCCCTTGAGTTCGAAATAGGTTTATAGAAGGTGTATGTGGACGTAAATCCGGTTAATTGATTGTCCCCTATTATTTATATTTTATTGAAATTAAAAATATGTTAGGGGATCCACGAGAACGAGGGACGTCAAAACTTAGACCTGGTTCTAGTTCCCTCTTTGTTGATTTTCTCGTAAATTATAAAGAAATTAAATTGCGTATTTAAATTGTCTAATTGTCCCTGAGGTGGACTAATTTGAAAATAATTATTGAAAATTAAATTAAAAGCATGCTAACATATAAAAGTTATAAAAATTGGGTAATCAAGAACCCGGATATTTTTTGAGATAAATGAAAGTGATTTACTATATAATTTAAATTTTAAAGCATGATTTGTATGAGATTGCTTGGCTTTTATGCCATTTTATTGAGTATATTAAATTCATGTGGAGGCATTTTGCATTCATACAACACTGTGGTGTATATATTGTTTCGGTGTGAGTTGCATACCTCAGTTATATCATGTACATGTATGAATTGTTTGGATTGTCGCAACAACTAGCCAGTGGGTGACTGGCACCCCGGGAGTTAGTATCTCTTGAATCCTCGGAATTTGGGAGTGAGGACATATGTCTCACTTGCTGGTTCTGGACGGACTTGTGGTCTTCGTACTCTATTTGGCGACGCACACCCTTCCTTGTGCGAGTCTGTTAACCCCATAAGTGATCGGTTTGAGATTCCTGGTTATTTATTTAACCCTCATATAAACAGGGTTGCACTTGAGTTGCATTTGTATAGTCATGAGTATTAGCATTGCATGGATATTGCTGTTGAGATTATCTGTTATTATTGCTTATTGATATTGAGCAGGTTATGTCTGAATTTTAATTAGAGATTTGTATTATTCTCTTGGGCGCTAGGGCGCGGTGTTTGTGATTGATATTTTAACCGTGGTTAAATTACAATGAAAATTGTGAATTTCCTAATGTAAAGAAAACCGTGAAAACTTAAAGTTAAAAGGTGAAAAGTGAAAAGGGGAACATTAAGAAGCCACGGTTGGCGATTATCTTTGGTAGTTATGGAAAAACTAAGTGAAAGTGACATTGGGGTGTAAGGGTTCCCCGTATGTTAGGCTCTAGTTGAGCTAGGTAGCAATATATTGAGACTTAGTTGAAATTGTGATCTTGGCCATATAGGCCTTTGTGATTGGTGATTAGTATCATCACAGGATGATTGATAGACCACTCCGGTAGTGTGGAGTATTGTTCGGGTAAGGGTCGGATAGAGCTCATTAGTTTGACCATGTTCCCTTGGCTTTTGTAATTTTGAGCTTATCGCTCATTCTCCCACTTTGATAGTGTATGAGTTATAGACGGTTCTTTGTCGTGTTTATTAAAAATCTATTTCCGTAAGTACTCTTGTGAAGTTAGTGAATTCAGGGCATGGTTTGTCCCGTTCTTGAAACCTCGGTTATGATTCGGATCTTTGGAGTCAAATATTCAAAGTTTTGAAAACTTAAAGCTTAGGGATTTTTATAAAACGTGTTCTTCGTTTACCCCGAGACTTGTTAACTATTTTTGAAAAGATATAAGTTTAAATACCTGTTTTATAAAATATGTTTTGAATTTTCAGTACCGGGAGTATCGGTAGAAATCCATTTTTGAAAGAAATTTCAGAAAATTCTATTTTAAATTATTTTGTAAAATCGGTGAATTAGGGCACGGGTTGCCCCCTGTTTTAGAGATCTCGATGTTATTTCCGAGATCTTGGTATCGTTAGAGGTCAACAAATCCAGGTTTCTCCTAGCTTGTTGTCTGGGATTCCTTCATGTGCCCGGTTTTGTTTGGGCACTCTTACGGGATTATTTTATAAAATTTTAAATAAATGTTAAAGGTCTTAGGACCAGATTTGAAAGAGGTTTAAAAGTGATTTTAAAATGGTTATCGGTTTGAACTCTAGTAGTTCTTCCTTCTCGTATAGTTATTCCTTGGGTTTGAGCCCGGACTTATGATGTTGAGTTACGCACACCTAGTGTGATTCCTGTTGTTTCAGTTGGGTTCGGAGAAGTTGGAACCAAATAAGGTTTGACCGGGTCCTAAATTTTTCTTAAAAACCGGTTGAGTCCTTCGGGATTCCCATTAATTTTCTTTAAAAACCCGAGGACCATGGCATCTGTTTGGAACTAAATGACTCCAATAACCCTTTCCAGTGCCTAGATAGGCAGTGTGAGTTAGAGATACTTTGGTTGGTTACCAAATCCAGTGTGGGGATATTATCTTCCTTTTTTATCTTCCTTCGAGTGAACGGGTTGGTTCACTGGTTATTGTAAATAGAATAACTGAATTAAAGATAAAAAATGTGAGAGCGACTTTCTCTCTAGGAATGATTTGATAGCGATGCTAGTTATGAGTGATGATCGAGTTGTGAGCATGGTTATGATGATTCACTTTCGGTAGTACTAGTGAGTGATCCATTTACCTCCTAGGAACCTTGAGCAGTGTGCTAGGTGCACGGTATGGTAGATAGTTAGTCCTTGTTGTATCTCTAGATGAGAGTGGAATTCAGACTGGTTGTCTATAGGCCTAGGTGACAGGCTTAGTTATTTACAGGACGTTATATATATATATATATATATATATATATATATATATATACGTATACATGTGTTGTTTATATTTTCGTTGATCTGTAGTTCTTATGATATCCGTAGTGTACTTGAGGTTAGTGATGAGGTTATTGATGGGGTCTCGGATTGGCGGGGTGCGATGTGAGACAATTGACTGACCTAGGATAGATGCATGCACATGGGATGGTTAAACTTTTTTAAACGGCTATGAGTGTGATGTTTTAATATTATAGTGAACGCGTGGTTTTGCTCACCCCCACAACAGGTTGCAGGTGGATGCAGCACGACTTATTCAGTGGTGACGATATGGGTGATTTGGGACAGTAGTTTTGTTCCTCATTCCGTAGTCATACTTGTGTATTCTTTTATTCTCTTAGGAGCTAGGTTGTTGGCAGATTCCCTTGTATTGTATCTTCAGTCCACGTATTTATTATTTTGGGGTGCCATTGTATCTGTTCGGCACTACCATTGAGTTTTATGTATTCTTATTTGAGCTTGGTGGCTCAGTCGGTTTTAGAAAGGGTTGTGTAGAGGTAGCGGTGGTTTTCTTTCCACTATCTCGGCCTTAGTAGGTTTCTGGAATGTTGGGTTGTGAGCCATTGCTATTATTCTCCTTGTTATGGGCAGGTTGAGCTATTATGTTGTTGTTGAGTGTCCGGAGGTTCCATTTACAAACGAAACTCTGCCGGATTTTCGTTAGAATTCTTTACTGAGTTTCTATCACTCAGGTGACATGGAATGCTTTGTTTTCATTCTTATTCCATGTGTGTCGTTGTTGTTATTGATTCTAGTGGTCATTTTTCGTGACGTCATACCTCATGATTCGCTGATTCTCCGAATTGGAGTCTCAGGAATAACGTGGCGTGACAATATACACTTTAAAACTTTTCTCCCTTTTGTATAGTTTAGCTATGTTAGATATATCTAGATCACATTTTAGAGGTTTTGGTCTCCCAACTGCATCATATGGATACTTATAGTACATATTACTATTGATGTCCAATCCAAACTGTTGGCCTTGAAAGTTATTCTCGGACAATAAATCCTATTTTGATACTAACAAAACATTTAAAGCGTGTTTAATACTAATGAATTCTCAAGTTCATCTTTTCAGCAAAAGACAGGTGAACGACTCGGAAAACAAACACGGAAAGAAAACGACTCAGAAAGCAAGCTCGGAAAGAAAGATTGAATAAAAGCGAAAAGTCGTGAAAGAAATTGAAGCGCGAAAATGGAAAATCAAATAATTCAACGGCGAAGGTGAAAGTTGAAGACTCAAGACTTGGGGTAGATAGGTCGGGGAGCGATCATTGTAACAAGGTAATTTTATGCGTCGATTTTATCGTATAAGCTCAAATATAAAATGAACCGAACTCAAATGAAATGAAAAACGCTTTACCAAATTTAAACGGAAAGAAAAATATTTTTATTAAATGTTTTTCTTGTTATAGTCGACTAGAATCACCCTGTGTATTTTCTAGTAGTCGACTATTTCAATCAGTAGCTATTGGTTTTTCATCCACATCAAAAGAGTCGACTGAAACAAGCTTGAGTCGACTAGACTACTCATTGTAGTCGACTAGAACTCATTCTAGTCGACTAGATGGTCCAAAGTAGTCGACTAGAACTCAATCTAGTCGACTAGATGGTCCATTGTAGTCGACTACAATAGAGAAGTAGTCGACTAGAAGTTGCTTAAAATCTGCAGATTTTCAGAAAACAATTCCCATGTTTTGTGGATTGTGTTTAATGGTGTTCAAACGGCTCTTGTCTTTCAAATACTATAATCACTCTTCAAAACCCTAATGCAATGCTATATATAGAATGAGATGTGTTTATTGAAGATCAAGAGATTGAAAAACAAAAGAGAAAGAAAAGGAAGAAAAGCTCTCAAAATTCTGCATAAATTTTCTCTACAAAAGCCATTGAAACCAAGCTTTGAAAATCTGATTTTCTCCAAGTTTCTTTGAAAATCAAAACCCCTAGTATCTCTTCTTATTCTCCAAATATCATTCATTGATTATATCCTTTGATAATACATTTCTAGAGCTATTATAAAATCACCAAAAACACTTGAGCTTATATTGATTTATCTTCCATAAAAACCTTTGGGTTTTGAGTGTTTTTGTTCTTGAGTGATTTTATTGATTACATACGAATTTGTAATCTCGGACAAGTGAAGTCCACCGATTGTTCAAGAGAGGGTTGTTCTCTTGATTGAGAGACAAGCTCGAGAGGCTTGTGTTGTAAAGGTTTGCCATTCCACCTGTGAAGGAAGGGCCATAGTGAAAGGATCGGGAAAAGTCTCAAGAAGGGGTTCTTGAGCCGAGGAGTAGGAGTTACCGAACCTCAAAAAATCACGGTGTCAATCTCTCTATCTCTCTCTCCTTATTTCATTAATTTGCATGATATATTTACTTGAATATCTTGTATGCTAATTAGTCTTGTGATTAGTTGTTAGATAAATTGAATTGAATTTATTCATTTGACTATTGAAGAAATTGAGTATTGATTATATATTGTTCCAATTTCGAAAAGGAGTAGAAATATTTTGAACACCCTATTCACCCCCCTCTAGGGTTATTTAGTGACTAACAATTGGTATCAGAGCCTAATCTCTATTTTTTGGACTTAACCGTCTTAGAGAATGATCATGGCCTCACATTTAGTCACTCATGTTGAAGGACAATCTATTATTAGACCCCCTTGGTTTGATGGTTCAAACTATAGCTATTGGAAGACTAGAATGGTAGACTTTCTTCAAGCTATTGATTTTCATATTTGGCAAGTTATTGTTGATGGACCTTTCACTATAACAAAAATAGTAAATGGAAAAACTATCCCCAAATTGCCCAACGAATGGGATAATGATGAACGTAGGCTTATGTCATTTAATGCTAAAGCTAAGGTGAATATAAATTGTGCCTTAAGTCCAAACGAATTTAATCGTGTCTCTACTTGCTCCACTGCAAAAGAAATGTGGGATAAACTTGAAGTAACTTATGAAGGTACTACTCAAGTTAAAGAATCTAAAATTGATATACTTATGCATGAATATGAATTATTTTCCATGAAGAAAGATGAAAATATTAATTCTATGATGTCTCGTTTCACTAACATTTTGAATGGACTAAAGCATCTTGGTAGAATTGTTCCTAGATCCGATGCGTCACGCAAAGTGCTTAGAAGTCTTCCGGCTAAATGGGATGCAAAGGTAACGGCAATCAAAGAAGCTCATGATCTCAACAACATGAGTCTTGATGAGATTTTCGGCTCTCTACTCACTTGGGAAATCACATTGAAATCTCGTGAAGACGACATCAAGCCAAGAAAAGGTATAGCTTTGCAAGCCTCTACCAAAAATGAAGCCATTGAGCCGAATGAAGAAGAACTGGATGAGGACATTGCTTTGCTCACTCAAGAATTCAAGAAATATCTTCAAAGAAAGAAAGCCAATGGTGGAAAATTCATGAGGAGAATCGAATCAAAAGGCGAGCCTAAGAAATGGGAACCTCCAACGTGTTTCAATTGTGGAAAGCTGGGACACTACAAAAGTGATTGCTTCAAGCTCGAAAAGGAGAACGAGAAAAGACCAAGCAAGATGGCTATGAATGCCACATGGGATGACTACGACTCATGTAACTCGGACGAGGAGGAAAATGGTGAAGAAATGGCAAACCCTTGTTTCACGGCAAATGAAGAAGAGGTACATTTAAATTCACATTCATTAGATAAAGATAAATTGTCATATGATGAACTTCTCTCTTCTTATGATGAATTACAAGATGCATTTGAAGAATTGCATGATGGATTTGAAAAGTTAGCTAGAAAATATATTCTTCTTAAGAAAGCTAAATCTTCATGTAGCTCTATTACTTCAAACTTAGAAGTTTCATGCAATGACAAAAGCATAGAGCTAGAAAAGGAAAACAATCGGTTAAAAAATACTATAGATGATCAAATAAATGTCTTAGCTAAATTTACAAAAGGAAAGGAAAACCTTAGCATTATGTTGGGAAGACAAAGAGGATCATTTGATAAATATGGTCTAGGGTATGATGCTTTTGACAAAGATGCAATTATCTTGAAAAAGAGGAAATCATTAAGGCATACATTTACAAGACAATCATCTCATGCATCCTCAAATGATCATAAACATGTTATATGTTATTATTGCAAGAAAAAGGGACATAAAGCAAATGCATGTTTACTTAGGAAGAAGAAAGTGATAACAAGAATGATTTGGGTTCCAAAAGGAACCATTGCATGCTTGCATAGAAAGGAAAATGTTATACCAAAAATGATTTGGGTTCCAAAAGGAACCACTGCATCTGTCTCTAACCCTAGTGGACCCAAGATAAATTGGGTACCAACAAATGTTACTTAAATTTGTTTTGTAGGTATGCTTGAAGTCCGCCTTAAAGGAAATGGCTTATTGGTAGTGGATGCTCAAGGCATATGATGGGATACTAATCAAAATACATTTCTCTAAAAACTTATGAAGTAGGAAACGTAACCTTTGGAGACAACTCTAAAGGCAAAATTATAAGGATTGACTCAATTGGTATATCTTCCACTCTTTATAGATAGCGTGTTTTTGGTTGATGGTTTGAAGCATAACTTATTTAGCATTAGTCAAATTGTGTGACAATGACTATGATGTTATTTTTAGGACCAATGCATGCTTAGTTAAGAAAGATGGGAATCAATTGTCAAATGCTAAAAGAAACGAAAATTTATACTATGTTGCTTTATGAATGTTTTCATTGATTGATAAATGATCATTATTCATGTATCACATTCTTTTGTTTCTTGAAATTGCATGAGAAAAATGTCACATTGATTTAGAGTGAAATTATTTCAAAAGGGTGACTCTTATGGAAATATCTTTTCATTGTACTTTCATATGTTCAAAGAATTTTGAAATGAAATGAATCTTCCTATGTGCTATAGCTTTACAAATCTTGAAAAAAAGGCATATAATTTATTTTTGCTAATCAAGGGAAGTTATATTGGTTTTCTTGTCAATTCTTGATGATTGAACATGAATAATGCATATGGTTGGTTACTATGATTCATATATGAAATGGAGTCTCATTCCATTACTAATTTCATATTTGGTTCATTGACTTGATAATTAACCATGATCATATCTTACCATTTGAATTGACAAATGCACTTCATGATAATGTTCTTAAATGATAAATTCAATTGAAGCATAATGATTGTTGAAGATCATTCATTTTGTGCTAATGTGCTTATAATGAATTATGACTAAAAATGTGCTAACACAAATGGACCCTAGAGCAAAAAGGGTACCAAAGAAAACCACTTGAGTGTGTCTTGTAGGTGTGGATTGATTCCTTACTCAAGATCAATTGATTCTTCAATTGTGATGCTATAACTCAAAAGGGGAGATGAAATTAAGGTTTCTCACAAAATGAGTGGACATTACAAATCATCTACAAGCAACTCTATGTAAAATGGGTAAAGCTAGCATCATGGTACACATTTTCTATCCTCAATTACTAATGTGTTTTCATTAATGAGATTATACATGACATACATATGCTCATTCAAGTATGTTGAATCGTTATTGATATGTCATGGAATAAACTTGATGATTGGTAATAAGAGTGATTGGCTACTTGGTGCATACAATTGACTATGCTTTTGATGAATACTTGATAGTAGCTTGCTTTGAATTGACTTGGATATATGAAAGAAAGTCTTGATCATGCATGATTTTTAAAGAATATAGTCATGACCATCTCTAGACCATCAAAGCTATTTCACTTGATTTTGGTTGATTACTTGAGTAGCTATGTCTTATTTTTGTTCATGGGCCTTCATGATTTTAGTGCTTTATCTAAATTCTCTTGACATGACATATTGCACATTTATTTGAGGTGTTTAATTTTGAAGAGAAATTTGGACGGACTTGGAATATATGTTTAATCAAATATATCCTCACTAGTAAACCTCAAGAGAGCATAATTTCTTTGAATGATCTATCTAATGCAAATGAGGATAAGGAATATGTGATGAAATTCTATGCGATTAAATGATTCATCATCCTCTATTATATATCTTCTTGGTAATCATCCTAGAGGGATTTGCATAAAGATTTTCATAAAAATGATTTTCATGATAATTAGCCTTTGTTGTTTCAAATTGAAATATTGGTTGAAGCTATTTAATATATGCTTGGATCTTTATTATGTAAAGGAACTATAGGTTTCTCTTTGAAGGAAGCATGTTGAAAAGATGGAGATTTTGTGCTCAAATGTTGCTATCTTGAATGTTTATTGAAAAACATGATTCATGAGTTTTATGTGCACATATCATGAAAGACATATGTTTTTATTGTTCTTGCATTATTATGATTTTCTCAATGATATCTAATATTTTCTATATCTTAAACTTTGATATCATTATTATACATCCATACTCTTGTATATCATATAATGTATATTAATGTTGTATTCTATGTCTAATAATGATGACCCAAGGTTTTGACCGTTATTATTCCAAGATCTTAACCAAGAAGGATATAGATTTTTCTTTGCACATATGAATGGAATTAAAATTCTAAAAATGCCACATGCCTCTTTGCATGAAATGTTTTTATCTACTGCATTCATATATGAAAAAGTTTCATGAAGTGATTCACAATGCTTTGAAATGTATTAGTTCTAGAAAATGGGTTTAAAACTATCATAAGCCGTACTTATTTTGAAAAATGATCCAAGAGGGTGTTTTGAATGGCTTTAAGTGATTTTCTTATGGATGAAGGATATTTTAGAACCTATTGATAAACATTCTTTTTGTTGTTTATCATTTATAACTTGTCACAAATTTGGTTATAAGATTCATTGGAGTATTATGTTTACCAATTTTTGATGTGTTGTGTAAAGACGTTTATCACAAACATGCAATCTATTTCAAAATGAGCATGATAGATAAATTTATTTTCTTCTTGGGAAAAATACATTTAAGTGTCATGACATAATTTCAAATACTTTTTGACACTTCGGTTTTGGGATTATATGGTTTCCTTGGTTGACTACTCTTGGACTTAGATGTTTAGTAACATAATTAAGACTAAATTATATGTTATCTTGGTTCATCTCTTATTATTTTAGATAAACATTTTTACCATATATATAAGAGATATATCTTGTGTTTCTAGCACTTGTGAAGATTACATATCCTTGCCATTACATTAAAAAATTTCAAAGACATGCACTTATGAGAAATGAGATCACCTTCATGATTATAATTTTCTTCGTCAATATTCTCACAAAGTTTATCCAAAAGAACTCATTGTGTAAAATTTCATAAAGATATGGAAATGCCTTTGAACATTAGTGTGTTAGCATTTGTCTTGTGTATTTTTCACTTGCTTATTTTAAAATATTCTTTTCTTAGTCATCATCATGATTTTTACTCTATTCACATTACATGTTATGATTAGATGTTGCATATGTGTTTATTTATTTTCACATGATTAAGATGATGGTGTTGTTGACTTATTCTTAAGTGCTCATATATGATTTTAAGTGAATTTTCATACATGACTATGTGAGTATAAATGATCTAGTGTTTGAGTGCTCTTTGTTTACATATAGTATGTTGAATACTTATGGTTTGAGCTTTAATTCAAACACACATACTTGGACATTAAGTCACTTTTCATTTGAGTCATCAACTTGATATTTGTATTTGATTTATGAAAATCTATGTTGACCATATATCCTATTTGTCTATGAAAATCAAGCAAATGGTTTAGTCATCATTGATGACATGTGCTAGCATGTCCTCGTTGCCTTCATGAATGCAAAGTTATGTTTGTAATTTGATAATCATCTTAAGCATATTCATGAAATGTGTGGACATTATGAGATTGTGTTACTTCGAATGATATATTATATGATCACAATTCATTTATGCAACTTGATTCTCTTCTTGTACTTGATTGTATTTACTCTTTTTAATGATGTCAAAGAAGGAGAAAATTAGTTGATGAGTATATGTTGTATGCACATTCTTAGGGGGAGCTTTGCTCCTTGGTGATAGGGGAAGAAATACCAAACTTAATACATATGACTATGTGCTTATTTTCAATCACGTGCCCTTTCCATGCGTTTTTACAAGCGTTATTTGTATGTCAAAGAATCCTTGTCATCATTCACGAACTAAGCATATCGAGATTAGGCATCATTTCTTACGTGATCAAATTGCAAAAATAGACGTTGTATTGGTTTTTATTAACACGAAAAATCAATTAGCGGATATTTTCACAAAGCTTTTTTCCAGAGGATTCTCTTTCAAAATTCGTAGAGAAATTGGGTTGGCTTTGGGCGTTGATGTATTAGCATGATAAATTCTTTATTCAACCGTCATTTCCCACCTTTTTATGTTGCCAAAGGGGGAGAAGTAAGTTGATTTCGTTGCTTTCGTGTATCATGCTTTCGTGTATGTAAGTCATGTTTATGTGTGCCTCCATGCTAGTGTATGAAATTGCCAAAATATATTTACTAAGGGGGAGCATGTAATGCACACATTGAGGGGGAGGATCACTTGATACTTCACCATTTACACATAAACACGAAATGTTTTGTCAACATCAAAAAGGGGGAGATTGTTGGCCTTGAAAGTTATTCTCGGACAATAAATCCTATTTTGATATTAACAAAACATTTAAAGCGTGTTTAATACTAATGAATTATCAAGTTCATCTTTTCAGCAAAAGACAGGTGAACGACTCGGAAAACAAACACGGAAAGAAAACGACTCGGAAAGAAAGATTGAATAAAAGCGAAAAGCCGTGAAAGAAATTGAAGCGCGAAAATGGAAAATCAAATAATTCAACGGCGAAGGTGAAAGTTGAAGACTCAAGACTTGGGGTAGATAGGTCGGGGAGCGATCATTGTAACAAGGTAATTTTATGCGTCGATTTTATCGTATAAGCTCAAGTATAAAATGAACCGAACTCAAATGAAATGAAAAACGCTTTACCAAATTTAAACGGAAAGAAAAATATTTTTATTAAATGTTTTTCTTGTTATAGTCGACTAGAATCACCCTGTGTATTTTCTAGTAGTCGACTATTTCAATCAGTAGCTATTGGTTTTTCATCCACATCAAAAGAGTCGACTGAAACAAGCTTGAGTCGACTAGACTACTCATTGTAGTCGACTAGAACTCATTCTAGTCGACTAGATGGTCCAAAGTAGTCGACTAGAACTCAATCTAGTCGACTAGATGGTCCATTGTAGTCGACTACAATAGAGAAGTAGTCGACTAGAAGTTGCTTAAAATCTGCAGATTTTCAGAAAACAATTCCCATGTTTTGTGGATTGTGTTTAATGGTGTTCAAACGGCTCTTGTCTTTCAAATACTATAATCACTCTTCAAAACCCTAATGCAATGCTATATATAGAATGAGATGTGTATATTGAAGATCAAGAGATTGAAAAACAAAAGAGAAAGAAAAGGAAGAAAAGCTCTCAAAATTCTGCAGAAATTTTCTCTACAAAAGCCATTGAAACCAAGCTTTGAAAATCTGATTTTCTCCAAGTTTCTTTGAAAATCAAAACCCCTAGTATCTCTTCTTATTCTCCAAATATCATTCATTGATTATATCCTTTGATAATACATTTCTAGAGCTATTATAAAATCACCAAAAACACTTGAGCTTATATTGATTTATCTTCCATAAAAACCTTTGGGTTTTGAGTGTTTTTGTTCTTGAGTGATTTTATTGATTACATACGAATTTGTAATCTCGGACAAGTGAAGTCCACCGATTGTTCAAGAGAGGGTTGTTCTCTTGATTGAGAGACAAGCTCGAGAGGCTTGTGTTGTAAAGGTTTGTCATTCCACCTGTGAAGGAAGGGCCATAGTGAAAGGATCGGGAAAAGTCTCAAGAAGGGGTTCTTGAGCCGAGGAGTAGGAGTTACCGAACCTCGAAAAATCACGGTGTCAATCTCTCTATCTCTCTCTCCTTATTTCATTAATTTGCATGATATATTTACTTGGATATCTTGTATGCTAATTAGTCTTGTGATTAGTTGTTAGATAAATTGAATTGAATTTATTCATTTGACTATTGAAGAAATTGAGTATTGATTATATATTGTTCCAATTTCGAAAAGGAGTAGAAATATTTTGAACACCCTATTCACCCCCCCTCTAGGGTTATTTAGTGACTAACACAAACATTACCAATAAAGCATCTAAAGCATAATATATTAACCTAGGTAGTTGCACACCATCATAAACCTCAACCTTACCATCATTATAATTGTGGTCCATGTTAAAATATCTACCATATTGGAATTCTATTCTGTGCACCTTCACCATTTTCTATAAATAGATGGGACCACATATTACTAGTGAAAGTTAAAACAACAACAAAAACATAAATAACAGTTCATAATACTAACAAATTGGGTGGGGTATGTGTTGGTAATGAGAGAGACAAAGACTAAAGAGAGAGAAAAAGTAAAAATTAGGGCTTTTAGACACATAGGGACCACAATAATGTATACATGTGTGTGTGTGTGTGCAATAATGCCAAACCAAACAAAACCCTAAAGAATTGTATAACAATTCATAAAAAATTGGGTGGGGTGTGTGTTGGCAGTGAGAGAGAGAAAGACTTAGAGAGAGATAGAGAAAAAATTAGGGCTTTTAGGACCTATCACATGAATATAACCAAAATCACACAAAAACCCTAAACAAATCTCTAATAGTTCATATAATATTAGGGCTTTTTGGACCTACCACACAATACTAACAAATTCAACAAAAAGGCATCAAATTTTTCTTTCAATTCGTACAAAATAGGGATTTTAGAACCCACATGTAGAGAATAAACAAAATCAAACAAAAACCCTAAAAAAGAGCCAAGTAGTTTATAAAAAAAGTAGGGCTTTCAGAACCCACCACTTAAATATAAACAAAATCATCCAAATAAGGTAGATCCGATAAGAAATGGTCCACATGATTCATTAATCATAGAAACATTAACATTTAGAAGCATATTTGAACAAATTAAAACAATTTTTTTAAAAAATATATATCGTACAACTTTGTACTAAAACCCTAGCATGCATATCACAATAATATAAACCTTCGTTTTCGTACCTTAAAAAGAATTAGCCACAAGCTCAAAATCAAAGTCGGATCTGGTGTGCGTACAACTTCAGTAAAGAGAGAACCATCCACCTTCGTGTTCGTACTTTCAAAGAGAGATCGTTGGAGATTTATATAGAGAGAATTGAATCGATTGAAGAGATGAGTGTATGGAGAGACGAAGAGACAGAAATCCTAGAAAACTATTGAAGATTCAGACAAACGGTTGATTTTGGGGGAGAGATGGAGAAAATGACAGTTCTAGGGTTTCTATTTATTCGTACTTTCAGATTTTGGATTACATAAACCTTAGATTTTGAGAGATATGGGAGGCCACCATGTTCGTTTCAGAGGCTATGAGAAAATAAACCCTAGAATTGGACAAGTCAAAGTGTTGAGCTAGCTTCAATGTCATGAAATACAATCCATTGGCTTTTTCGTCTTTTCGTAATTAACCTGTATTTATATTAAATTATAAAATAACATTTTAAGGGTATAAAATTAAATGCACAACCTCGTCATTGAAAAATGGCTTTAAGGGGTCAAAGCGCACATTTTACAAAGTATAGGGGTATTTTAAAACCTGGAGGGCGGTTTTCTGCACATTTTGGATAGTATAGGGGTGTTTTGCGCCATTCACCCTATATGTATATATATATATATATATACTATGTATATATGTATATGTATATGAACTGTGTATATACATCGACCCATTTCTTCCCTCTTTTCCCTCTTTATATGGATTCTCTTTCTCTCCCAGACCCATGAATCTCTCTCTCTATATATATATATATACAAACTGTAAGAACACTTTTTGAGTATTGTTTATTTATGACATGTTCTGGACAATAACCATGTTGAGTGTTAGATATGTCATTTTGGTTTCAAACGACATCTACAAGTATCGACAAAGGCAAAATCAAGCATTGAAGTAGTGAAGAATACAGGTGAAGTGCAAAAGTGAGAGTATTGAGTAAAAATGTCTCCCGGAGGGCAAAAATGACATTTTCTGAAGTCGTCACCTAAATCAAAAAGTCTCGTGGAATTAAGACGGTCATTTTGGCACAGTTGCGGAGAAAAATGGTTTTCACAAAGTATCTACGCTCAAGCCTATGACTAGAGAACCTAAAAGTGGCTAGAAAGTGAAAAACTACGCTCAAGAGTACGCTCATTGTTCTGCCGCATCTATGCTCAAGGGTTACACCTAAGGCGTAGGTGTCTGGCGAGGGATTTTTTGTAGATTTCATGAATTGTCAAATTTGACCCCGACTTGAATTTTGATGATATGGCTACGACTTATTAACCTATATACATGTTTGTATATCAATATAAATTATTTTAATTCCTAATTAGAAGGGTTTGACACAAAGAAAGAACCCTAATCAAAGTGGGGAACAAGTTATCTCAAAACTAGGGTTTCCTACTCTATAAATAGGAGAAGCCTTGACAAAATTGATGAGTGGTCAATGAGAGATCTCTGCAAGTTTTCTACAGATTCATATTCTTCTACAAAGATAGAGATAAAGAGAGAAAATCATTGAGTAATTATATATCTTCTAGTTCTCTCTTGTGTTAGGGTTTATTCAATTATGTTTCTACATCGACGATCTTATGCACGATTGAATGACCTAGATTCTGAAAAATTTACACACCGTTGATTGCAACGAGGTTGCTTAAATCCGTTCGAGAAACGAAGCCGTCTGACTGCGGAGATCGAAGTAGGAGGCTTCGTGATTCATTGATCCATTGAGAAGTGGAGCCGTGAGAGTACAGAGTGGAGCGAGAGCTTCATGGAGTGCGAATGATTCAATTTCGTCATACGTAGAGTGAAGAAAGGCAGATCTGGAGAGATTTGTAAGTCTAAAGCTTCATAGAGTGTGTGTAATCTTTGATTCATAATGCATCGATACCCGAGCGTATCCTTGGTTTTTACTTGGAGTCTTTCCAAGGTTTTTCACGTAAAAATATCGTGTCTCTATTGCTTTATTTTATGTACTTAGATAATTATTTGCATGATTTATCTTGATAGAGAATTGGATTAAAATTGACTTTTTCATAATTATTATTAATTTGTCAATAAATCCACAAAAATTCTATTCACCCCCATCTAGGCTATTTTCATTGATTTTCTGGGTAATTTTCAATTGGTATCAGAGCGTGGTTGCCCCGATTTAGGTTAACTACCTGGGGTTAGATCTTGAACTTAGATGATGGAATTTCTTCGTGAACGAGGTTTCCTTGATAGGCCCCCTATAGGTGATAGGTTAGAAAATGAGGGTGATGATGATTGTGATGATTCGTTTCTAGCTAAATACAATAAATTACATGATAAGTACACTCATCTTAGCAAAGTTTTTTCAAAATCTATTGATAGATTTAAAAGTGTTGACAAGGAAAAAAAATCCTTAAGAGAAGAATTAACTAGCATTACCCATGACTTTAATCAACACATGACTGATAAGTCTGGATGGATTGAAAGGTTGATAAAGTCTAAAAATGAAATAAAGGAGGTTTTAAAAAGTGTAGAAGATCTCAATAAGGAACTAATAGCTGTAAGATCTGATTTGTTTGAGAAATTTGTGAAGATTGGAGATTTGGAAAAGAATTTGGAAGATGTTAACTCAACTATTCATAGATGGTCTAGTGGAACTCTTAAGCTTGATCATATATTGAGTGTAGGAAAATCTACGGGAAATACAAAGGGGTTAGAATTCAAAGAAGCAACCCATAAGTCTGATGATGTTCCCAAAACTACTTTTGTTAAGGGATCCCAAGTAGCATCTTACACTTCTAAAGGTAATTCTAATAAGAATCACAATGTTAAATCTTATGTCAAAAAACCTGTTGAAAGAAGGGTTCTTTTTACCTCTAAGGGTTCGAATAATGGTTTTCAAAAGTTTGTCTCAATATGCCATCATTGTGGAGTGAAAGGTCACATTCGACCTTTGTGTTCAAAGTAAAAATAAAAGACTTTGAAATCTAAGAGGAAATCTAGAACTCGGAAAAGACCCAATGTTGAAGATCAAATTAGGATTTTGATTAAAGATATAAAGAATTTGTCTAACCATGCAAATAAAACACCTAAGATTAGACAAGCATGGGTTAGAAAAGGTGAGATACATTATTGTGATGCTTATACATAGGTTAGAAAAGGTGAGCTACATTATTGTAAGGCTCATACTGAACTTAGAGCATGTGACTCTATTTTCGTGTGTATAG
Source organism: Cornus suecica (assembly GCA_963922005.1). Lineage (NCBI taxonomy): Eukaryota > Viridiplantae > Streptophyta > Magnoliopsida > Cornales > Cornaceae > Cornus > Cornus suecica. The sequence continues at coordinate 32,195,422 of OY998239.1, read as the reverse complement.
ATAGTGAATCCTCTAGGCACATGACAGGAGATAAGTCAGTGGTTGATAATCTCAAGGATAGTGATGGTAAGAATTGTTCTTTTGATGAAAATAAAAAGTCTAAAGGTTTAGAAAAAGGCACTATTGTTGCTCCTGGTCTACCTAGACTAGAACATGTTGATTGTGATAAGGGCCGAAAAGCTAATTTGCTTAGCATTAGCCAGATATGCAATTATTATCAATATGTCAATTTTCGTCATGATAAATGCATTATTAATGACTTTTTTGGAAATTTTCTTATGGAAGGTGTACGTACATCTGATAATCAGTATCGCATATTTCCTAAATTTTGTATTGAGAAAGGTTTTGAGTTTATATCCACAACTTCTTAGTAAACAGACATCTCTACAAAACCATTAGATTTTCAAAAGCATGTGCATCTTAGAAAATCTAGTGGCATGTTATCATTAGGATATATATCTTTATATGTATCATTCTAGGTTTATCTTGCGTTATCTTTTATCCTAGAATCAATACATTATCATGCATTTTGTATTATTTGCATGTTTATTTATTTTTATTTTTTTATGTATGCGTCATGTTTTGCTACTATTAGGATTGATTATGCATGCATTATTATGACAAAAATGATAAAATAAAATTAAAATAAAATTCTTAGCATGTTGAGTTTGGCTAAGGGTACAAATGGTTGTCATATTTCACTATATTCTCATATTTACTTTTCTTGTTATACTTATAGAAGTTGGAGTTGTTAGTCTGACATGAGGTTATGAGTTATTCACTTTATATGTTTAAGTATTATTTTTGGAAGTCATCAACTTTGGGTGTTTGTTTTACTTCAAAGATGACTATAATACTTGTTGAAACTTTTAGTCTTTTTCATCTAATCTGAAGTGATAAGTAGGTTCATGAGCTATGCTAGATTTTTTTATACTTTTGAATACCTTTTGCATGTTTATGAATGTTGGGGTAATGTTAAAAAAGGATGAGATGTTTAAAATATAGAAATGCAAAAAGTAGTTTATCAAACTGAGTAACAGAGCCTCTTGCCTCAGTAAGCATTCAGAGTTCGCTTAAAAAGGGGAAAAGACTAATGAGCATAAAATCCCAAGTAAGAAGCTCGGGCCCAGTTGGTCGGGACTAAAAATTATCGCTGGAAAGTCTAGAGCTTAGAAAGACAAGAAGGGATAAGGAGAAAAAGTTGAAAATAATAAATTGTGTGTCAAAGAGAAAGTAGAATGTTATATTCTTTTATCAAGAAATAAGGTTCAAGTTAATGATCTTACTTCTAGTTTGGATCTTGGACTAAATTATCATCACGGTTGGTAAGAAGATTATTAGAATTAGTACGTATTACTTTCATCTTAGTTGTTTGCTTGCACCTGAATATTTTTCATATATGTAAATGCTATGTAAAGCTTGTCTTGTGACTGCTTATGACTACAAGATAGGTGTGCTGATTTTTTTCACTATCATGTGTATAATAGCTAAGTCAAATATGCGAATATGATGTGTTAATGATTAGTTCATTGTCTCTACTGCCCTGCTCACATGTTTCTAAGAACAAAATTATATATTTTTTTGTTTTTATATTCTGCATTCATGCATTAGTATTAAGTTCATGCATTGTAGAGATTTATGTTACCCGTGAACCTGGATATAATCTTATAAAGTACTTTATCTATGTTTTCCCTATATTTTCATCTTGAGGCTTTCTCTTGTTTCTTTCATGTGTTTTGATTGTTTTTATTGTTCCTTGTCATTTCAGTGACAAAAAGGAGGAGTAATGGTTTTAGGGGGAGAAGTATTGAGTAAGGGGGAATAATGGTTTTAGGGGGAGACGTATTAAGTAAGGGAGAAAGAGTGAGTGTTTTATGATAATTATGCTTACATGGATATTGTGTTTTTCTTATGATCATTTTATATCTATTTTTCACACTTGCGTTTAATGGTTTGTTCAGTTTTGTGGTTACATGATTGAGTAATGAAAGCAATGTGACAGTTTATATCCATGTTTGTCGGTTTGTGTTCATAGGTATAGATGTTATGTTGTTATTTGTGAAGCTATATTGTAAAACATGGTTTTATCTCAGAAATACCAAAGGGGAAATTGTAAGAACACTTTTGATTATTGTTTATTTATGGCATGTTCTAGACAATAACCATGTTGAGTGTTAGATAGATCGTTTTAGTTTCAAATGACATCTACAAGTATCGGCAAAGAAAAAATCAAGCATTGAAATAGTGAAGAATACAAGTGAAGTGCAAAAGTAAGCGTATTGAATAAAAATATCTCCCTGAGGGAAAAAATGACATTTTTCGAAGCCATCACCTAAAGCAAAAGGTCGCGTGGAATCAAGACGGTCATTTTGGCACAGTTGCAGAGAAAAGTGGTTTTCACAAAGTACCTACGCTCAAGCCTACGCCTACATAACCTAAAAGTGGCTAGAAAGTGGAAAACTACGCTCAAGGGTACGCTCAGTGTTCTGCCGCATCTATGCTCAAGGGTTACACCTAAGGCGTAGCTACGCCTAAGGCATAGGTGTCTGGCGAGGGATTTTTCGCAAATTCATGAATTGTCAAATTTAACCCCGACTTGAAGTTTGATGATGTGGCTACGATTTATTGACCTATATACATGTTTGTATATCAATATAAGTCAATTTCACTCATAATTGGAAGGGTTTAACACAAAGAAGGAATCATAATCAAAGTGGGGAACAAGTTATCTCAAAAATAGGGTTTCCTACTCTATAAATAAGAGAAGCCTCTACATAATTGATGAGTGGTCAATGAGAGATCTCTGCAAGTTTTCTACAGATTCATATTCTTCTACAAAGATAGAGATAGAGAGAGAAAATCATTAAGTGATTCTATATCTTCTAGTTCTCTCTTGTGTTAGGGTTTATTCAATTGTGTTTCTACATCAACGATCTTATGCACAATTGAATGACCTAGATTCTGAAAAATTTACACACCGCTGATTGCAACAAGGTTGCTTAGATCAGTTCGAGAAACAGAGTCATCTGAGTGCGAAGATCAAAGCAGGAGGCTTCGTGGTTCATTGATCCATTGAGAAGCGAAGTTGTCAGAGTACGGAGTGAAGCGAGAGCTTCGTGGAGTGCGAATGATTCAAGTTCATCATACGTCGAGTGGAGAAAGACAGATCTGGAGGGATTTGTAAGTCTAAAGCTTCATAGAGTCTGTGTAATCTTTGATTCATAGTGCATCAATACCTGAGCGTATCCTTGGTTTTTACTTGGAGTCTTTCCAAGGTTTTCCACATAAAAATATCGTGTCTCTATTGCTTTATTTTCTGCACTTAGATTATTCTTTGCATGATTTATCTTGATAGAGAATTAGATTAAAATTGACTTTTCCGCAATTATTATTAATTTGTCAATAAATCCACAAAAACCTATTCACCCCCCCCCCCCCACCCCCCCCCCCCCCCCCCCCCCCCGCCCCCCACCCCCTCTAGGCTATTTTCATTAATCGTCTAGGTAAGTTTCACAAACTTCATGGCAGATTTGGAAAATTTGAAGAGGGAGAGGGAGGAAAGTAAATGAATGAGATATGGCCTTCAAAGAGAGACTAAAGAGTGAAAGTGGGTTTGGAGAGAGGCGACAAGGTTATGGGGTTGGTGGAGGAATCGGTGTTGGCTGCATTGACGAGTATTGCGGTGGTTTGGGGAAGGGGGGAGGAGGAGGTTGAGAGGTTTGATGGGTGGTGGAGGAATCTACTTTTTTTGGATCTGGCATGAAGGGTGGTTACTTTTTTTGGATCTGCCATGGGTGGGCATGGAGGTTTGAGTTAGGGTTTTCCCAAATATTTGCCCCAAAATTAGGGATCTATATATGTTTATATCTATATTGTTTGTGTGTATGTGTATATATATATGTAAGAACAGATTTGAGTTTTATTTATTTATGACATGTTCTAGACAATAACCATGTTGAGTGTTAGATAGGTTGGTTTGGTTTGGTTTCAATGACATCTATAAGCTTTGTCAAAGGCAAAATCAAGCATTAAAATAGTGAAGAATACAAGTGAAGCACGAAAGTGAGCATATTGAGGAAAAATGTCTCCTGGAGGACGAAAACGACATTTTCCAAAACTGTCGCTTCAAACAAAAAGTATTGTGGATTCAATAGGGTCGTTTTGGCGCAGTTGTGGAGAAAAGTTGTTTTAACAAAAATACCTACGCTTTCAGAATTGAAAAGTGGTTGGATAGTGGAGTTTTACGCTTGAAAGTATGCTTGGACCTACGCTTCAAGCGTAAGGGATCTACGATTCAAGCGTAATTGCAGCAAGGATTTTTCTAAATTTTGTTATGATGCCCAAATTTGCCCGTGGTTGGTTTTATGATGTGTTCACGATTCGTACACATTGTAGTGCGTGATATATACATGATATATACTAGAGAAAAGGGTTTGACTTGGATAGGTGTGAATTTATGAGAAATGACAAACTTATGGTTTGATTCATCATTGCCTCTAAATACCAAGTCTATAACAAAAGGATGGATGTTTTTGAAAAAACTCTTATAATTTTCTACAGCTTCATCTTCTTCAGAGATATATTGTGAGAATATTATTAAGTGGATAGATATACACAACTTCTCTCTTGTTATTGAGTGTCTCCAATTGTGCTTTTACATCGACAATTCTCATGCACAATTGGATGTTCTAGTTGCTGAAAAATCCACACACTGTCTATAGCAACGTGGTTGCATTGATTCATTGAAGAACGGAGTTGTCTGAGTATGAAGATCGAAATAGAAGGCTTCGTGGTTATTCGATCTGTTGAGAAGTAGAGCCGTCAAAAAGTACAGAGATCGAAGTAAGAGCTTCGTGGAGCGCACGTGAATCTAGAATTTCAGGCGTCGAGTAAAGAACAACAAATTACAGAGGTTGTAAGTTCTGTTTTCATAGAGTTTGTACAATTCCTCTGATTCATATTGTATCAATACCCGAGTGTATCAGTGATTTTTACTTGGAGTCTTTCCAAGGTTTTTCACGTAAAAATCTCTGTGTCTTCTCGTGATTTAAATTTATGCACTTATATTCATATTTTCTTGATTGATCTATTTTGAGAATTAGGGTTTGTGACTAATTAAAATTGAATTTTCGCTAAATAATTTTAATTGATCATAAAACCGACTCACCCCCCCCCTTCTAGGCTATTTTTCACTATCATCTAGGTAATTTCAATATACACTATATATATATAAGATAAATTCACAAAATTAAATATCTAAATAAAAAATATAATATTTTATTGGAGGACTGTTTGATAATTTTACATAGTATTTATAGCAAACCGGAGCTCCGATGTATTGGAGGGGTGTCTCTGTTATATTGAAAATAATAGGGGTACCGCGTGTAATTTCACTAAATAAAACAAAAAAAATTGAAAAAGAAAACTAGCTTAATATTTTTTTTTCAAAATAATTTTAATAGTTTTGAAAAAGGAAAAATGTAATTCTTTTGTTGATGATTTTGTTAAACATATTTTTAATAAACATACTTTCTGTTTTTTATTTTTGTTTTATAAAAAATAATCAATAATTAATAAACATGATTTTAATTTTTGTTTCTCTTACAAAAATTAAAATCATAATTCTACTTTTCCAATAAATAAAAAAACAGAAAACAAAAATGTTTCGTAATCGGGTCATAAGTAAACTATTGTTACCAGATTTCACTATTTTGTGTGTTGATATTTGAATTTCCTTTGTATGTGTGATTTAGTGCAAGTGAAGGTATATTTTTATCCTTCAATTCTTTCAGAGACTTAAAGGACTGAGGCCACAGCGTTTGAATGTTCTTCCACTGTGTTGGATAGATTCAGGTGCAATTCATTTGTTCTTGTGTGCTTATTTATCTTGCAACAGTAATATTCATTCTTCCATATTTTGTATATTGATTGGGCACCAGTGTTTTGATTTTGATTTTATTTGTTCTTGAACCCAATTCTTATTTTTCCTTTTTTTGCAATTATTTTTAGAGAAATTTTGGATTAATTATCTATTATTATATTACATTGTTGTCAGCGTTACTGATCCAATAGTTTTTATCCACAAAGACACTGGTGCACTTTTTTGATAATTTGTATAAAAATTAAAACACTTATCCGTGTTACCATAACTTTGGCATGAAGAGGAGGAGAAGATATTGGGTAATTGTTTGAAACTCTTATTTTTTAAATTCTATTTGAACGTGAACAAATGCTCAAATTGTTTTTTAAAATTTTAATGTACATCACAGGATTGTGAAATCTCTAATATGGCATATAAAAGTACAAAAGTGATGAGATGAGATATTCAATATTTTTACAATTAATTATTAAATTAAATAAATATGTTATTATAAATACAAGTGAGATGTTGTGATAGCATGACAACATAGTTTCTTACATAAATATATAAAATAAATAATCTTTAGAGACTAGATAGAAGTTTGTGAATATTTAAGGGTAAATAGCTAAAAATACCCCTCAATTTTCTTCTCTTTCTCTACTATACCCCCTCAATTAATTATACCCCCCTCAACTTTCATTTTCTTGCACCATGGGTTTGCCCTCAAATTTTTTTACCCTTTTACCCTCCAAATTTTTTTTATTTCCACCTTACCTTTAATCATATCCTTACTATTATATTTCTTAATTCTTTAAATTACAAAAATATTATTTCTTTTAGTTACAATATTAATTATGCCATTTACCTTTAATATATTAGACTAAATATACTCTCAAATGTAATTTTTTTTTAATAAGTTCTAATTATTGTATTTGTAAATCAATTAACTTGGTATTAAATTTTAGTTTGATTTAAATCATAAAAATCAATCATAATTAATATATTCATAAATAAATCCAATTTATGAAAACAATATATATATTTTGAACAAAATATATATATTTCGGAATATATATATAATTCGTTAAAAATATATCTTTTCCGAATTCTTTTAAAAAATATGAATTTTTTCCGAAAAATAATTTTTTTGGGAAAAATATATATTATGTTCCAAACTATAATTTTTTCTGAAAAATAAATTTTATTGAGAAAAATATATATTATGTTCCAAAATATAATTTTTTCTGAAAAATAAATTTTATTGAGAAAAATATATATTATTTTCAAAAATATGAATTTTTTCCGAAAAATATATATTATGTTCCAAAATATGATTTTGAGTCATAATACCTAAACTACCATCAATAGTATAAGAGGGTTTAGTGAAATCAAACCTTCAAAAAAATTATTTTTTGAAAAAATATGTATATTTTGGAATATATATATATATATATATATATGATTCGTCAAAAGTATATATTTTTTGAATTGTTTTAAAAAATATGAATTTTTTATGAAAAATATACATTATTTTCTAAAATATAAAAAATATATATTTCGGAAAAAAAATCATATTTTGGAAAATAATATATATTTTTCTCAAAAAAATTATTTTTCGGAAAAAATCATATTTTGGAACATAATATATATTTTTCCCAAAATTTTTATTTTTTGGAAAAAAATCATAATTTTTTAAAACAATTCGAAAAATATTTTTTTTTGACGAATTATATATATATATTCCAAAATATATATCATTTTCCAATAAAACTTAATTTCATTTAAATCATAAAACTCATTGTCCTAATTAAAATTTTTTTTTGCCCAAATGAAACTTTCTTTTCATAAAAATATATTCATAAATTGTTATTTATTTATGAATATATTAATTAGGATTGAGTTTTATGATTTAAATCAAACTAAAATTTAATAACAAGTTAATTGATTTACAAATAAAATAATTAAAACTTACAAAAAAAAAAATTAACATTTGAAAGTATATTTAGTCTAATACATTAAAGGTAAATGACATAAATAATATTCTAACTTAAAGAAATAATATTTTTGTAATATAAAGAATTAAGAAATATAATAGTAAGGATAGAATTAAAGGTAAGGTGGAAATACAAAAAGTTTGGAGGGTAAAAGGGTAAAAAAAATTGAAGGCAAGCCCATGGTGCAACATTTTATAAAACTTTAGGGGGTTTTAAGCTCATTTCATAGTTGAGGGGGATAGTAGGGAAAGAGAGTAAAATTTAGGGGGGGTTTAAGCTATTTACCCAATATTTAACATATTTGATTATAAAAATTTGAATGGTGATCTCATATCGAGTCCTTTCTTAGTCCATGTGTTTATTATTTTTTAGTCAATATATATTATTTATTTAAGTTAACTTTGTATAAAAATACTCAATATTTAGAAATAAAAATTCAAAAATTATTTAATTTTGGGGGTGTTATTCCCGAGGCTTTTATCACATAGTTATGCATGGTAAATACTTTATTAAGGGTCTGTTTGGTAACGCTCCCGCTTCCTGCTTTTACTCCTGCTTCTATTACTGTTCACATAGCAGGGCTGTTTGGTTGGTTGCTCCCGCTTCCAAATTTTGGAAGCAGGCTGGAGCAAAACCTCAAATTTGGAAGCAAGGCTCACCTTACTTCCACTTGCTCCCATCACTATTTTTAGTGGGGCCCATTATAAGTTGCTCCCAAATTCTCCCAATTGCTCCCAAATATTTTGCAACATGTTAAGTTTGCTTCAAAGTGTATAAAATTTAAAAAAAAAAATTTAATTCCGAAAATATATATAAAATTCCAAAAAAATATTTTTAATTTCGAAAAATATATAAAATTCGAAAAAAAATATAAAATTCGGAAAAAGTATATAAATTTTGAAATATATAGAAAATTCAAAATATATATATAAAATTCAAAAAAATATATAAAATTCAAAAAATATATATTTCAAAAAATAAAAATTGAAAAATATATATAAATTTTGAAAAATATATAAAATTAGAAATAAATATATAAAATTCCAAAAAAATATTTTAAATTTCGAAAAATATATAAAATTCGAAATATATATATAAATTTTTTTAAAATATATAAAATTCGAAAAAATATATAAAATTCAAAAAAAGTATATAAATTTTGAAAATTATAAAATTCAAAATATATATATTTCAAAAAATAAAATTCAAAAAAAATATATAAATTTCGAAAAATAAATAAAATTTGAAAATTATATATAAATTTTGAATTTTAATTTCTTTTGAAATTTAATATATATTTTTTGAATTATATATATATATATTTCAAATTTTACATATTTGTTTGAAATTTTAATTTTTTTCGGAATTTAACATATTGTTTTTGAATTTTACATATATATATTTTTAAAATTTTATATATTTGTTTCGAATTTTAAAATTTTTTAAAATTTTAATATATTGTTTTTTGATTTTATATATATTAATTATCTCTTAAAATAATTTATTTTATTTTTTTAAAGATAAAATTGTAATTTTGCAATAGGGATGGGGTAAATTACACCCAATTAGGATAGTTGAGGGATTTTTTTGCCCCTTTTGTAGTTGAGGGGGGTTTTGTGCTCATGGGGCAATAGTTGAGGAGAGTTTTATGCACTTTACCCAAAATAAAATATTATAACCAAAGGTTTTGTGCAATACAATATTATAATTTAGAATTTATCTACAAAAAAATTTATAGTTTACAAAAAATAAAAAATTTATTTACAATATCCAAATGAGAGGCCTTGTGCAATACAATTTTTATTTTTTTTAATTGTAGAACTTATTAATTTCTTATATTCAATCTAAAATCCAAAAAAAAAACACAGAATCTCAAATCATTTGAATTCACCAAACATGTTTTGCTTTCACATTTTGGGAAATCAGCAGTTCCACCAAACATGCTCTGCATGCTTCAGCTTTCATTTTTCTCATATCAGAATCATCAGCACCAAACATGCTTCCGCTTCAGAAAAAACTTGTTTCGTTACGCTTTAGCTTCCAAACCCGTTTGAAAGCAGGAGCGGGAGCGTTTCCAAACAGGCCCTAAATCACTTTCACTTTGGTAGCGTTATTGTTTTATGATGTCAATATATATTATTTATTTAACCACGTGCGAGTATATTATTAAAAGTGTAACGCATTCATTTTGAGACTATAAATTTACTCTTAATTTATTTGTTTGTTTAATTGCACTTTGAATTGGGAGAATATTAGTGCCTGTTTGAAAAGATGTTTTGATTGGTTTTGTCGAGACTTGTTTTTGTTTTAAAAAACTAAACCATGTTTGGTTTTTGGTTTTTGGGCTTCTTAAAACCAAGCATTAAAATTATGATCTTGCTTGGTTTTTGGCTTATAACCCTCATTTTCGACTAAAAATCCAGTTGCCATTTTTGACTCTATACACACACTAGTAATGAAACTGAATGCAAAACATGAAAGCAAAATTTATACACACACAGTAATGAAATCTAGCCGTCATTTTTCATAAATTTCCAAACTTTATACACAGTAATAAATTTGAAAAAAATATATAAATTTCGAAAATAATATATATATAAATAAAATTCGAAACTAATATATATAGAATTTGAAAACATATATAAATTTTGAAAAAATATATAAAATTCGAAAATAATAAATAAAATTAAAATATATATATATAAAATTTGAAACAAATATATAAATTTTGAAGCAATATATATAAAATTCGAAAACATATATAAAATTCAAAACAAATATAAAATTTGATAATAAATAATAAAATATATTTATAAATTACTTAAACAAACAAATAAATAATATTAAATGATAAATTAATAATATAAATAATAAATTAAATAAAGCATATATATATAAATAAAATAAAACTAATGAATAATAAACAAAATGAATTCAATCTACATAAAAATAATAATAAATAAATAAATAATAAGCAAAATGAATTAAATAATACAAAAAATAATAATAAAATAATAATTTTTTTAATTTGTTATTTATTTCTGTAATATATATTTTTAATTTATTTATATTTTTTCGAATTTTATATAATTTTTTTGAATTTTAAATATTTCTTTCAAATTTTATATATTATTTTTGAACTTTATAATTTAGGTATGTTTTTTCAAATTAAATTTTTTTTTTGAATCTATATATTTTTCCCCTTTTTATATATTTTTTGCTAAAGTTTTATATATATTCAGATTTTAATATAATTTTTCGAAACTTTATATGTTTTTTGAATTATATATTTATTTTTGAATTTTAATATGTTTTTCGAATTTTATATATATATTTTGAATTTTAAATATTTCTTTCAAATATTATATATTATTTTTGAATTTTATAATTTTATATATTTTTTCAAATTTTATATATTATTTTCTAATGTTAAATATTTTTTAAAATTTTATATATGATTTTCGAATTTTTTTCATTTATTTTCAATTTTTTTATATTTTATTTTCAAATTTATATATATATTTTCAATTTTTATATTTTTTCAGATTTAATTTTGTTTTTTAATTTTAAATATTTCTTTCAAATTTTATATATTATTTTTGAATTTATACATATTTGAAATTTTGTAATTTTGAATATTTGTTTTGGTATATTTTATTGTAATTTGTATATTTGAGCCGAATGATTATTTGGTTTTTTTCGAATTCTATATATTATTGAATACAATTTTTTTTAAAAATTGATATATTTTATTGACATTCTATATATATATTTTTGAATGTTATATAATTTATTCGAATTTTATACATTTTTGGAATTTTATATTTAATTTTTCAAAGTTGATATCATCATTTGGTATTTTATATTATTTGTAATATTATATATATATTTGTTTATCATTTTATATTATTTTTTATTTTATATATATAATTATATCGAATTTTATACTTCATAAAATATATAGTTGAATGTTTTTTATATATATAATTGTCTTTATTAGGATATAAATACTATATCCAATATTTTAATCAATCAGTTTTAGAATAGACCACTTATTGGAAGTAGACAGTTTTCCAAACATGGTTTGGTTTTAATTTTTTCATATCAAACCAGAAAGACCAGACCATTTATCAAACATAATTTCAATCAGCACCAAAACCAAACCAGACCACACAATACCAAACAAAACCAGCCCAGACCAATTCAGTCAGACCTAACCAGACCAGACCACTTTTCAAACATGCCCTTAGTTCTAACCTTGTTTGATTGTACTAGATTTTTTTTCTTTTTGGTTCTGTTTATATAAATTTTTGTAAAGAGAGAAAGCTAGTTTTCAGATTAGTTTAATTGAAATTTTAATATTGACCCATCTACAGAGTACATATGTTTGAATTTTGAAGAAAATAGAAAAAAATATATGAGTAGCTAAACTCAAGTCTAAAAGTTGATATGTAAGAAGTAGTAATAAAAAATTGGCAAAAGTGCATAATACATCATATGCTTTTGAAAAGTTGCAAAACACTTCTAATGTTGTGTTTAGCTCCAAATCACCCCTTGGAATTTGTAAGCTAAAAAATTACCCTTTTAATATATTTGACTCCATTTTTCAGTTGACATTTATACAATATGACCAAAGTATCTCAAAACATAACCATTGTGCTCTCTTGTCTTGTATTAACCAATTTTTATTATTATTAGCCTTTTTTTCTCTATCTTTCAAAAATGTAATTAAAAATTCGGAATCCACACATATACTTATTTCAGGCCTAAAACAATGGTCATGATTTGTGTAATTTGGTCATACTAGATAAATGTCAACAAGAAAGTGGTGTAAAAAATGCCAAAGGGGTAATTTGCTAGTTTTTGCAAAGATGGGGGAATGATTTGGAACTAAATATAGAAGAGGGGGTATTTTGCAAATTTTCAAAAGCATAGGAGGTTATTATGCTCTTTTTAGTTGAATATTTCATAAGACGTGTTAATGTGGTGGAATTGAGTTCAGAGTAGACAATTGAACTTCATGGAGATCACAAACATGGAAAAGGAACGGTTCAATGGATAAGGCGACCAAGGCTATAATTATTAGAGCTAGAGAAGAGCAAATAATAAATGAATTTTTCTCAGAGATCGATTGTAGGGGAGCGTGCCCAGTAGGGTGGATTTTCCCAGCTTCTAGGGGATCAATCTCTCGACTTTTATTACAGAATTTGGTTAATTATTAATTTGCTCTCCTAAATCAATTACAACTCCTTGAAAGATTCCAAAGTATGTCTAACTATAAAGCGGAGTCTACAGTTGGCGAGACGGGCGAAAATCTGAAGAAGAGAAGATTAATACTAGAGCTTATGAGATTTAACTTCATGATTAGTTAGAGAAGAGAAAAACACAAATTATTTAATCAAATTATCAAAAAATAAAAGTGAATTAACCATGATTCAACATGACGCCAACTGTTTTACCTATTTATGTGATGTACTTGGAGTTTCAATTTTCAACTTGAAAAATGGGCGCAAAAAAATATATATATATATATATATATCCGTGCAAGCATGGACCTAGTTTATGCTAAGTCGGGCCGCTGCCCCTACTAGAATTTTTTATTTATTTTTTATCTTAATTATTCTTAAATTTTAGAATTTTGCAATTCTGCCCCTACTAAAAATTTTAAAAAAATTCTAAAATTCACACTGAAAATTTAATATTATAATTATTCCCAGTTACCTAAATTTCTAGATCCGTGACTAGATGGGATTACAACTGTAGGGGTTCGAATGAATTAAAGGATGTGAAGATAGTTTCTACACAAGTTCGTCAGTCAAATAATAGAGTTGATTGCTTTTATTGCTCTTGATTGCTTTATAGAGAAACGAAAAGAGAAATGGAAGAAAAAAATAGCAGTTACAAGTGATTGCAAAATATTTTCTCTCTCTATAAATTTCTCTTCCCTGGTCTCCAAAAGTCCCCCTGAAGTGAGCTCTCACACTTCTATTTATAGATGTGAGAGTCCAATAGCCCTTGCGGATTGCATTGCCACGTCAGCACTTGTCTCGCGACATGAATCCTGCCATACCAATCCACGCCATAAATATCCTGCACAGTATCATCTCGTGCCCTTGACTACGCAAAACTGATTCGCGTAATCCCTTGCGTGAATCATACTGTGCTATGTGACCTGTGATCCGCGCCCGTTTCATCGCGGATCTGATTTTTCCTTAGCCAAAGAACCATGCTGTATAGTTTTGTTGGGTCATGACCTTTTGCATGCATACCTTTTTCATGACCCTGAATACTATCGGCCTTTCTAAGGTACTCTTGCTTAGGACAGTGTAAATAGGGTCGCGACTCACTATTTACATATCTCAAGCATTTCCCCTAGATTCTGAATAGTACTCCCTACGCGAGCAGCATTTAGGGTTATGAATTCAGATGCGAGCTATAAACATATCAGTCCTTCATACTTCCCTCTGTATAATACAAGTTCTCGCGTACAAACCTTATTTAAGCCATTTTTCTAAATAAAGCAAATATTGGCCCAATCTTCCAAATAAATAAATTATTGGACCAATCTTCCAAAATAAATTAATTCTCGCGAATTGATGTTTTCGCGAGTCACCACCCTTACAACTACAATAATTTACCCCAAAAAGGAAATTTCAGCACTTTCCTAATTCTTCTTGAAATGGTTTGGTTAGGTGATATACTTTGTGGGAAATGGTTTTGTTAGGTGATGGGTTATTCAAATTGCATTTCAATGATTTTGATATTCTAAGTTACTAATTGGTTCTGACTCATTGTTAAGCAAAGATTATTGTAGTCATTTTGTTGGTGATATTAGGTTAGTGGGGTACATAGCTGCCCTTCCAGGCTGCCACTAGTTGGTACTTGGTAGGGTGATAATGTCTGCATGAATATAATAATTTATAGCAACATCAATGCTTTATTCGACTGAATCAATCCTAAATAGGGATGGACAAAAATCCAGTATTATTAAAAAATGGAGTGATTATGAGAGTTGAAAAAATAAAAATCAATAATTATGGGACAGAGATGATTTTAGGGTTCCCCATTGGAGAATCGCCCCATTCCAAATCGTATAATAATTATATAATTTTTAATATCAAAGTTATATAAATTATTTATATATATATATTTACAACTTTTTATATAAAATTACACTAATATCCATAAATAAATAAATTATTTGTTTACCAACCCTCTCTCTATATATACATATAAAACTCTAAACCTAATTATTTAATGTGTTATTATTGACTAGTATTTTATATGATTTGTTATATTTTGTTAGATTCATAAACTCTTAATAAAGTTTGTTGATTTAGATTTGAATTATTTGTTGGTTTAAAACTATTAAATTTAATTTTGTTTTAGAAATTATTGTAATTAAATTAATCGGATAATTGCTTGTTTCAATTATAGATCATATTGTTATGGTAAATTGTTTATTATTTACTTGTTTTTAAAAATAAAAATAAAAAAACACGATTTAATGGGGGCGGTTATGGGAGACATAGGTGAGGGTGCGGGGCAGTTATGGAAGTAAGAGTGAATTTTTTAAATGGTTATGAGGCGATTATGGGTGATAAGAATTTTCACGGTTTTGGTTATGGGATTTGAGAAAACCGTTCCAAACCGCCCCAATACCATCCCTGATCCTAAAATTTGACTTCGCATACAAAAAAAAATAAAATTAGTTGTTAATAGGTGTTGATATAATTGGATTTTATTTCAATTATAATTATAAAATATGGATTAAAAAACTAAATTGTCAAAAGAGAAAAAAGTATTATTGTAAAAATATAGTACTCGGTAGGCTTGACCCTTAACCCTCCCTCCCATTTGGAGTAAGGGTTTGATACCACATCCATTAGACATTTGGTGGTAGCATTTGTTTATATGTTTTTGCTAGAGTAAATTTTTTATTGTTAATTTAAAAAATTTAGTTGTTCATTTTGAAAAGTCAAAATAAAATTATTAATATTTTTTAATACTTATCTTTCAACTTTATATTACACATACCAACGTCCATAACGTGAAGCCTTTACAGAAGGGATTTTATTAGAGAGAATATAAAAATTTTTGTTTGTTTAACAAAATTTTAGAAGTGATTTGGCAAATATATATATATATATTTGGAAATTTAGATTTAAAAAATTACGGATATAAAAAATTGCTAGTTTAGAGAAAATATCTGTAGAGAGTAGATAAACAAAATTGTCAATAGCTAAAAATATATAATTAAGATGGTTACATTCAATTATGAAGGAATAAAATGATATTTTCATGTTCAACATTATTAGAATTCTCTAAAATTGTCGTAAATAAGTTTTTGAAAGCAATGACTTTGGCTAAACAAGATTTCAAAGTGATGGATTCTTTTAGAAGTTGGTTCGTATAATTTTACCAAGCACTTGTATTTTTGGAGAATGTCTTTCTTAACATGAAAATCTCATTTTGATGATACAATCATTCTCTTCGATTGGATTTTCAAATCGTTGTTCTTAATATTTTGGAATCAAGAACTATTTTTAATGATGTTTGGTAATTATTTTTTAAAGAAATCTGTGTTTTAGAAGAATGTTTTGAAGAGTTAATAAGTAATAAATTCTCCAAAACGTTTTCTTATTTTTTTTTCTCTATGTAAATGTAGAAATAAAAGTTGTATCAGACGAAGAAAGGCACCCCAAATAGACCTTGAATTCAAGGGGTACCTAATAATTTTGGAAGGCAAAAATATACTTCCTTTGTCTCAATTTATAAGGTCCTTTTGAATAATCTAACTTTTTAAGATATTGTATTGGTAATGAATGAAATACCAACTTTACCCTTAGTCCCACCATAATGATGTGATGGTTTATTGGGTAAATGATTTATAATTTTAATGTATGAAGGGTAAATTAGTAAAATTGTATGATAAAATGCTTTGATTTTTCAAAGCGGACACTTATTTTGGGACGGAGGGAGTAATAATTAGTTATCCACTTTAGACATATCTATCTATACTATTATTAAAAGTGCGAAGAATTTTGGTGTTTGAGTATTTATAGGCTAAATTTCACATGTGATTTTTCAATTTAATTTCTATTTGAATTATAACTATAGAATATAATTAAATTTTACAATTTCAATCCAATTTCTATTTAATTTATAACTAGAATTCAAGTGGAATCTTATTTGGAAGCACCAACACCTAATTGTGTATTTAAATTCTATCACTAAAATTTAATTGTATTAAACTATATTAAATATATAAATAAAAAATCTGATTGTGATAAAATACTAAAAGTTTAAATTATTTTATTTTATTTCATTCTCTTATTATAATTCAATTATAATTAATAATCCTAATTAGATTTAAAAAACTAGTCAATTCTATCTACAATTATATTTAACAATTTTAATTCTAAATGGAGTATCATACCGAATTCCATCTAAAATTGTAATCAATAATCACAATCCTAATTGTACAGGGAATAATTTTGGACACGTAAAATTAATTATGATGCTATTAAAAGTGATTATATCTCCTTATAAAAAGATACATACTACGACTTTTTATTATGTCTATAAATTCTTAATAACACTTTTTTTTTTTAACGTGGAGATGTAAAATTAATTTCACATATGTCATTAAGAATTTTATGTGCAAATGTTAAGGTAATGTAATAAAAGTATTTTGCACAAAAATTTATTTGCAATAATTGACTAATATATTTAAATGTTTATCACATTTTACAATAGAACTATTTTTTTTTTTAATATTAGTATAATTTATTTATTTCTGATGTAGAATTTAAATTACGTGCAAAACACGTGCTATATATATATACACTTGTGTATATATTCATATTTTATAATTTAATTTCTAAATCAATATGTTATCTAAACACTGAATTAAATTTAAAATTTATTCAAATAATGTATTAAGAATTAGAGAAATTAAATATCATAAAGTTATGAAATTCCAAGTTTCCAACACTACGTCAATTCAATCCAAATTGTAAACATGATTAAATCTTGGAGCTGTTCTGGGTCGATCTGGGCCCAGCCCAAGCCACATAGATCAATCTTGCTTAGTGGGTCCAAGAACACTGATGTGCCATTGTGCCCCATGATACACACAAACATCACTCCACACACTATCATCACTTACCCAAAGTGGGAACAAAAGAGCGCGTCACATACTATCCCAGCCCCACCACGTGTAGAAATAAATAAAGCCCTCATCCTAAATCATGTAATAAAGTGCCTTTCTCTCTCTCTCTCTAACTTTCCCTCCAAAACCAAAAGCCCTCAAAACCCATTTCCTCCCTCCAAAATTTAAAATCCCAAAACTCAAAAAAATTCCAAACTCTCACACACATATACAAATCAATATGTACCAAGCACAGTTTTTAATTTAAATTGAATTTACAAAACGGGCTTCCAATTCAAAATTTGACTGTGTATCTACCAAACACAATTTTTTAAATTAAATTGAATTTTCGAAAGTTGTTCTTCAATGACTTTTTCTTCTTAAAGGACTTTTAGAAGTCAATAAGCTTGCCCCAAACGCTACCAAAGTCTCTGATCTGCGCGATCTCATAGTTCTCTGTTCAACCCTTCGCGCCATTCCCAATTGTTCATCAGATCTTCATCAATCTCAAAGGACCCAAACCCAAGTTTTCTCTCTCGAAACCATACCATGTCTTCCTCTGTCAAATACCCAGTTCCTCTGAGCTCCATTGACAGCGGCGCTGACTGGATGGGACCGTTACGCCGTCCTTCCGGGGAGATTCATGTCATTGTTGGACCAATGTTTGCCGGAAAGACCACCGCTCTTGTTTGTCGAATCAAATCCGAGTCCAACACTGGCAGGTTTTGAGATTTCTAATACAATTATTCGACTCAGTTTGAATTTGAAATTTATTGAATTGGGGTTCTATAGTTTGATTTGTTAGCAGTTTTGATATATGGTTTTATACTTAAATCTCTTTCAAGTTGAGATTTGTTGAATTGAGGTTTTATAGGTTGATTGGTTATTGAAGTTTTGAAATATGGTTTTAAATTTGGAGTTGATTCATGTAAAATTAGTTATATTTTGATGTTATATGTAGAAACGTCGCGATGATAAAGTCGAGCAAGGACACAAGATATGCAGTTGATTCGGTCGTGACACATGACGGGACTAATTTCCCTTGTTGGGCTTTGCCAAATCTGTTGTCTTTCAGAGAGAGAATTGGAGCTGAAGCTTATGACAAGGTACTTTAGAGTTTGTTTCAATTTATGTAATGTTACAGACTACAGTTATAATAATTATACACATAGTGATAATTCATGGCTTTAATATCTATGGGTGATTCATAGAATATCTTCATTTTCATTTGTGGGGATATCACATTTGCTTGATATCTAGTATCCATGAGTCACAATGAATTGATTCATGAAATTGGTGAATAAGTGATAGTTTGATCTAAACCGCACAATTCTACAGGGGTTTGTATATGAACTGGTGCTTTTTGAGCATATGTTTTTGTAGCTCGTGAATTCAATTTATTTTATTTTATTTTTTTATCCAAATTATCTTAAAATTCATAAAATGTTTGTTATTCTTGAATGATAAAGAATGACACCATTTGTAGCGGACATCAATGACCATAATACCAGGAAAAAGACAAGGAGAAGACAACATGTACCGATTGAATAGCAAATCAAAACTTCTAGGAAGATGTAAATTTAAATTTCAATATTTAAGAACGAATAAAAATTCCTTGTCATGCTTGCCTGCTTTATTCTGTTTAGATACTGTCGGTTTTACTTAAAGAGTGTGATTTCACATTAATGGACGAGGTGGGTGAGATTGTTTTAAATGGGTATGGGAAGACAAATTGTAAGGGGTGAGATTTGTTTGTCTGTTGTCTTGTGTGGGGTTGGCAAGAAAGTATCAGTGGATATCCAACATGTTTGAAGAATCACTTAGATTATCATTGTGCTAATGAAAGTTTCCTTGAGTTGCCTTGGAAGAAGTAGAATTCCACGAATTTTAAATCATTGCATTATTTTTGGTGGAAGTGATTCTGTTTATAATTATCAACACTTAAGTATGTTTTGAATTAGGGGTTTCACAGGATAGGTGGTCGAATTTTTCTAAAATTGTTCGACCCGTTTTTTGACTTACGAATTCCTGTTTTAAAATGGCCTAATGATTTATAAGCACTAGCTTTGCTTGTGGCTCATGTCCCTTTTTGATTGAAATTCATTTGCCAAAATCATATACTGTTTAGTGTTATAGGAAGATGGTTTAATGTTTTGAGATGTGAGGCCTTAATCAATTATGTAATCTGATTTATTTGAATCGAAGTCATCCTCATTTAAAAGAATCATGCTGAATAACTTGGCGAAGATACTAAAAAATTCCACAAATTTTAAATCTTCGCATATTTTTTGTTGGTAGAAGTGATTCTGTTCATAATTATCAACAAATAAGTATCTTCACAGGATAGGTTGTCGAATTTTTCTAGTGTGGTTCCACCGGTTTTTTGACTTACGAATTCCTGTTTTAAAGCTGATTTATAAGCACAAGTTTTGCTTGTGGCCCATGAGTCATGACGCTTTTTGGTCCAAAATCATTTGCCAAAATAATCTACTGTTTAGTGTTATAGGAAGATGGTTTAATTTTGTTTACAAGTTTGGATTTAGCTTTGTTTAGTCACTGGAAACAATTTTTCAGAGACTGCTGAATTGGACTAGTTATAGAGTTTCTTGTTTTTAGGACTTCTGTTTCTATAACAGAAAGAAATGTACTATGAGCACAATTTTCGTTCATAATTCATAAATAATAATTCAGAATTTTACCTTTCCTAAAGAAAAACAATTCAGGATTTTCACTTTGTTAATTCTGTAAATCTGAAGTTAATTTTTGTCCATTACTGAACATTCATAGGTTACTCGTCAGGGTCTCCAATTGTCTTCTTAGTGGTGTTACATGTTGACAGGTAGATGTGATTGGTATTGATGAAGCTCAATTCTTTGATGACCTCTATGATTTCTGCTGCAATGCTGCTGATCACGACGGGAAAACTGTAATAGTTGCTGGTCTAGATGGTGACTACCTGAGGTGAAGCTAAAATGATACTGTATTTCTCATTTGTTTTCCCCATGAAAATCTGTGTACTAGTTTCTCATCAAATTAGTCGTAGTATTTTTCTTTTCCATTCCCTTGCATATCACTACATGACTTTTTTATGCGAAACAAAAATGGTTGTTGCAGAAGGAGCTTTGGTTCTGTGCTTGACATAATACCCCTTGCTGATTCCATAACAAAGTTAACAGCTCGGTGTGAACTCTGTGGCAAACGGGCCTTTTTCACGTTGAGGAAGACGGATGAAACAAAGACGGAGCTTATTGGTGCTGCTGATGTCTATGAGCCTGTTTGCCGCCAGCACTATGTCAACGGACAGGGTGTTATTGAAGCAGCAAGGGTTTTCGTGGACTCCAAGTCTGGTAAAGTTCAGAGTGACTCACATGTTGAGAAAGTTGCAATTTAGTAACATCTCTGGCTTCTTATTAATCTCTGTATGTATGCTTTCAAGGGCTTTCAACAACTTGTTTACATTAGTTGTTTATTCTTTTAACATGTTGAACTTGGTTGTTCCAAACTGCTTGTATTATGTACTCCATAGCCTATAGTTATGTATATAGAAGGAAGTCTATTGCTTGAGATGTTGCAGTTCTTGGTGCCTAATTTATTTATACTGTTATTCCCACTTTTCTTTCTCTCTTTCTTATTTATTTATTTATTTTCTTTCAATTCATTCTTAGTTTTACAACCTGTACTAATTTTTATATTTGGATAGACAAATTTTAGGGCTAAAATATATGAAACTTTGGCCTATGCCATCAACATACTTATCAAAAGAAACCTCTCTGTGTGCAGCAAGAAAATCTCCTTTTATGGCTTTACTCAAATAATTTGTATGACAAAGACCATTGCGACAAAGCAATTGACAAGAGATCGTTTCACTTGAATATCTGTGAACATCTGATTCATTATAAGTTTCTACGAACATATCGAGTTACAAGTTACCTTAGCCAGTATCCAATTTGCTTCCTTAAACAACATTTCAGCTTGGAATTAAGAACACATCAGCCAACAAGGCCGGTGTCCTCATCCTCAACTTCCGAAAGGAAGGAGTCCTTGAGAAGATCAGAGGCGGAGGGTCGTGCCCTTGGCTGGCCGATACACCTCTCTATGAAGGCCTTGAATTCTGGATCACTCACTTTGTTCATGGCCTGAGGTCTCACCCCAGTGGTCACCTTTTTGTATATCTTGGCAATACTGTCGCATTCGCTGTATGGTATCTCCATTGTTGCCATTTCGAGCAAGCACATTCCGAAAGAGTAAATGTCCACCAATTCTGTGTAGTCCTCCTCATACAGCTCTGGTGCCATGTACTCTGGTGTCCCAAGTAACGAATGCGCTGCATGGGTCTTCCCCACTATTGCTGCCAACCCTAAATCACCAATCTTAACCTATACAAATATACCAATAGCATTCAGTATTTATTGTCACAAGGAGAAAAATGAAAAAGAACACATAAGAGAAGAATATATATCTATATATATATACATATATATACTTGAATTCTATTTTCCCTCCCTCTTGAGGCCTTGTGCTCTTAGCAACGAAACATACAATTTCCTTGGAGGGAAATATTTCCTAGAAAATATATTCTTGATTTTTATTGCTTTCATCATTCATTTCTTCTTCTTAAATAACTAAAAAGCATATAAGTTTAGCTCAAGTCAAATCAAAATAACACTACAAGAAATCCTAGTTCTAGCCACAAAAGTGAATTTGTGGTTAAACACGACTTTTTGGCAGGAAAACTAAAATTCTAAAATACTCGTTAACCACGAAATCCAAAATTTGTGACGAGTGGTGGTCAGAAATCCATGAAGAACTGTATTTCTCCACAAAAATATTGACTTTTCGTGCCAAATTTTAACTTTTAACTACAAACACAGTTTTGTGGCAAAAAATTTGTGACAAATCAAACATTTCTTACAGCATTCGTGGCGAAATCCAAGATTTCTTGGAGCATAAGTTGCTTCCATACCTTTCCGAGATTGCCATTGATGAAAATGTTGCTGCAATTGAGATCCCTATGAATGATACAAGGATCATGATTGTGCATATACTCCAACCCCTTGAGAATCTGCCTGGACCATTTCTTCAACGCCTTCACCGACACATGTCGGTGCTTCTTCCGGTAATCCCTGAGAGTGCCGGAGTTGCAGGCCTCCGTGATGAAGTTCAAGGTGTGGTGCTCTCTGTCCTCCCAGTAACTGTAGAGCACAATGATGTACTCATTCTTCAGATTTTTAAGCAATGCGATTTCGGAGTGAAGCCTTAGTATGAAAGTGGGATTGTCACTCAAGTTTCGTAGGTGGATTTGGTTCCACGCAACGTCTATGCCTTCGAGGAGGTCGAAGGCTCTGTACACCTTCTTGACAGCGCCGGAGCCGAGCAGGTCGCTGTATCGGCCGAACCGGCCTGTGGGATCCGTCTCGGCAAATGGCTCTCTGTCTTCATCACATGAATCAATGGTTGCAGTTGGCATTTTTTTTTTCAGTGTATATATAAATTTCTGTATGGAATGAAATTTATTTTGTACCCTGGATTGATTGATCAGACCTTAAGGAACAGAAAACACAGTTGATTAGAGCTATATAGCCATAAAAAATTTGTATTTGAATCTTAAATTTAAAAGAAGAAGCAAACAAAATAAAATTGAGAAAGAGATATGAATAACAGAGTTTTAAGGTTTTTCTGTATGCTCAAGTGATCATATCAAATTTTAAGGGTCCGTTTGGACGGACATGAGAGAAAAGAAAAGAAATGATAACATTAGTTATGCGGGGAAAAAACAGAATAATAATATTTTAAACTTATGTTTGAATAAATTATGAAAGAAAAGAAAAAAATAATAATATCATTCTTGTTTGAATATACCAAATGAGAGAAAAGAAAAGAAACCAAAGGATAATAATTAAATTATTAGTATATCATTTAGTTAATAAAGTTGTTCTTTTAATTATAGAGAATAGTTTTGTCATTTTAATACTTAAAGTTGCTATTTTTTTTTTTTTTCAATTTTCTCATTTTTGGAAGGATAGCACCAAAAAATTTTGTAGTTATAAGTTTATCCCTCCAAATTATTTTTTTTCTCTTCAAGATGTCAACCCAAACACATATAACACTATCCTATAAAATGTTGAACACACAGAAATTGTAAATTTTTTGTGGGTGTAATCTAAAATTGAAAAAAATAGGACGAAAACTTAAATTAAGAGAGAAAGAACATGAATAACACAGTTCTAAGGCTATTATGTATGCTCAAGTGATGAGATCAAAGTTGAAATGAATTAAATGATTGGATCACACAGTAAAAAATCAAGATAAGGTGGGTGTGGTTAAGGACTATGATGTCTGAAATTTATTATTTGTGAATTTGATGGAATGATGTTAAATAAAATACAAAACAAATGTTGAACAGAAATGTGTAAAAGTCAACGGATAGGAGTGGGAGGTTTGATCATACAAAAACTTGGAAACAGAGTTTAAAGAGTTACCTTGAGAGTGACTACAAAGTTTGCAAGTTGAGAGAGAGAGAGAGATGAAGTTGGAAGAAGCGGAATATAAATGGGAAGATGGAGGAGGAATTATTTATAGGGCGCGTAATGGATTTAATTATGAAAATTTCCAGATTCAACTGGGTTAAATTTTCTGCATTTTAGGCGTCTACGCAATTTAGTTTTGCTCCTTTCAAACAAGACCAAACGGGTCCCCATCATTTCCAATTGTATATTATTATTATTATTATTAGGGTAAAGTGCATTAAATCCCCTTAACTATTTTCTCTTTCTCAACAAAACCCCCTCAACTATGTGATGACCCTCAAACTATGAAATTGTTACAATCAAGACACTCCGTTATAAACACCGATAGTTAAATTTGAATAATTTGCTTTGAGGTTTTGGTCAATTGCACTCATTTTCTGAGATTTCATTTTTCTTACAATGACACCCCCGGAAGGGGGTGAAGACCCCATGAAATGACTCTTGTGCCATTGATTTAGTGTAAATGACATGTTGACAAAAATTAATGGACCAGACAACCATTGTGTCTTAACCTCAATTTGAAAAACTTTTCAAGTACTTTGGATACAATAATTTTTGAAATATTATCACATTTCTTTAAATTATTTTTTTTAATTTTCATTTTTGTAATATAGATTCCAAAATTTATTGTTTTTAATTTTTTTCCTAAAACTATTATTGTGACTTTTTACATTAAATAATAATAATACACTTTATTTATGATTATATATATATTTTTTGTATTTTAGAAAGTGATACATGTATAAAATATTTGTAAGCTTATATAATTTAATTAATTTTGTAAATAAATAATATACAACTACTACAATTTAAACAAGTAGTAATACATTTTAATTATAGTTTTTGTTATATTGTAAGAGTTGATAAATGTATAAAAATGTTACAAATGGTTTATAATTTATTATTCTTTGTGTAAAATTAATTTAATCCCTTATACTGTAAATTAATAACAAACTTCACTTATTGTAATTTTTTATATTTTTATAAAAATATGACATATGATTTAGTATTTATTAATTTTTTTTGTAAAGTTAATTTAAGCCCTTACACTTTAAATAATTACTAATTTTACTTATTATAATTTTTTATATTGTAAAAAGTGATAATGAATCAAAATATTACATAGTCCTTGTGTTTTTATTAGTAGTATATAGATAGATAGATAAATATATACATATTTCTGTATTTTAAGTTATATTATTTTTCCTTGCCAAAATATATTTGTCTTATATCTTTACTATATATCTTATGAAATATCCATTAGAGTTACATTTCAATTAATGTATATTAATTAATTATTATTTTTTTTAAAAAAATATGAAAATATTTATAACCCCTTGTCTAATATCTTTACTCTATATCTTTTGAAATATTCATTAGAGTTACATTTCAAGTAATGCATATTAATTAATTATTATTATTTTTTAAAAGTATTGAAATATTTACAACTCCTTTTATTTTACTCTATATCGTTTTGACATACACCTTAGAGTTGCACTTCAACTAATACATATTAATTCATTAATTTTTATTTTGAAGAAAATGTTTGGAAATATTTTCAACCCCTCACATTTTAGAATAATTGTTATATATATATATATATCATAGGATTTTCATCTTGGGACATGGAGGTAATTTCACCACCTAGATATTTGTCTCATGAAATAAAGGAGACAACACAAGGGCATTCTGGTTATTTCTCCCATTCAGGGGGTGTCATTGCAAGGAAAATGAAATATCAAGGGGCGAGTGCAATTGATCAAAATCTCAAGGGATCTGAGTGCAAATTATTCTAATTTTAACTAACGGTGTTATGACGGAAGGGAGTGAATTGTAAAAGTTGGGATAGTTTGGGGAGTTTAGAGTCTAAAACATAGTTCGGGGGGGTTTGTTGAGAGAGATAAAATAATTCAGGGGGTTTAATGCACTTTACCATTATTATTATTATTGTTTATACTTTGGGAAAATATCACTTACCTCCCCTGAGGTAAGACATAATTACATGCGATACCCTTATTATTTTCAGTATAATAGAGACACCCATCGAATGCATCGAGCTCAGGTTTAGTCCAAATACCATGTAAAATTAAGAAACAGTCCTCCATCATAATATTCTATTTCTGGTTCTCATATATATATATATACAAGTATTTGATCACTTTATTAGGTGTACCGCGTGCAATTATGCTAAATCTCAGAGGAGGTCAGTTTAATTTTCCCTATACTTTATAGTAGCAACAAAATTGAAATTGAATTCCTAGACTTGATGATTAGGGAGTTTTGTATCATATTAATACGTATATAGAAGATGTTTAAGAAACACCCATCCTATAAAATAAAACAAATTAGTAAATTATTTTGCTTAAAATTTAATTACGAATATACCAAACGTATATATAATTTATTACATTTACTTATGAATAGATAGTTAGACGTATCTAATATTGGGTTAATGTATTTAGTGTTAGAGAATAAAATTATTACTTAGTAGTTAATTGTATAATAATATTTTTTTCAATGCAAAACATTGCCCTTTTCTTTACTTTTGAATATTATAATTATAGGACATGTGGTATTTGCATATTTTGTATTTAATAGAGGCTCTATTAGTTTACCTTTTTCCTAGTGTATAATTAAGGGTAGTTTTTCCATTTTAGTCTTTCTATATAAAAATTAAATTTATTTGTTCCGAATAAATATAGAAAGGGTTCTTTTTAATTATAAAAGACTCTTTGCACTTCTTGTAAGTAGCAGGAGGAATTTTTTTCTTTTTTCTTTTTCCTTTTTTCCTGAAATCAAAACTAAACCAAACTAAACTGTGTGATTCAGCCAATTTTCATGCACAGTAATTAAATAAGGATGATCGCAACCATTGAAGTACAAATAGATTGAGATAAACATATACTTAGTATAAAACCGAATCAAGTAAACTCTTGAGATAAATTTAAATTTTTTATTTTCAGCAAGTACAAAATAAACACACATAAATTTTTAGTTGTTACAAGTTCAGTGTACTCCAAATCAAGCCTTCAGAACAAACTAATTGTGTTCAAACAATTTTGGGAGCTGGTTTCCATTTTGTTTGATTTGTTACAGGTGGTCATAGCCGTGATCCTGTTCATCTTTACGTAATTGGAGGCTTTCCCTAGAACTTTCTTTCTCAAAAATTTATGTGTACTAGTGTTATATATATATATATATAATTAGTATTGTCTCAATAAAAACTAGACCTGACAAAATGGGTTGGAAATATATCAAATAGTTGTAATTGGGTCGTGTCAAATTCAATATAATTTTGCTGATAAATAGTTTATTTCGTGTTGGGTCGTGTCAAATTTTAATTTAATATTTATCATAATTAGATTAAACGGGTTACATAAATTGGGTCGGGTTACCTATTTAAATAATAAGTTGAGTTAGTGTTATATTTGATATGTATGTTAATCAAGTTTTTTTCCGATACGATCTATTTAATGAACTACAATGTCTCAATACGACACGAACACGATCCACAAACCTAATAAAAACACAAGCTAAAAAGCTACGTTTATATTTTATTTTCTCTTTCTTTGTGATTATATAAAAAAGCCACTTACTAGTGGAAATTGTGTTCTGTTATAATATTCAATTTTATAAACAGATTCATGTTATTATAGAAATTCAACCAAACATGTCTTAAAAGGTGGATTACATAAGATATTAATTTGAGGCTTGTGAAGATATTAATTTGAGGGAGAATCGCGTGTAGTAGTTGTACAATTTGAAAGATATTAATTAAGGTTGGGCATGTGAGGCTTGTGAAGATATATGAAAAGCCGCCCTCTGGTTTTCTAAATGGTTCCAGATTGTCAACATCAAAACAAAGAACTACTTGTCAAAGGTTGCAGCAGATCAACGGTCAAGAAAAAAAGTTGTAGTATGATCAAATCGCACATGGTATCCGTGACTTTGTTCAATCTCTAAGTTTCCATTCACATCTCGTGTTTCACATGTGCAGTAAAAAGAAGACACGGGAGAGAAGAGAGTGAATCTGGAACATGAAAATTATCGAATCATGGAGCATAAAAAAAGTAACACCCTTGCCTTGACACCATAAAAGCTTCTGAAATCACCATGATTACTGAATCAAGAACTCAAACTTGAATCTCCCAGCCAGAATTACCATGATGATATTCTTGCGTAGCACCGATACTCCTTTGATAATTGATAACTATTTTTAAAACTCCAGGGTATCTAATTTTTTCACATTAAACACAATCCTCTCTCTCACTCACTCACTCTCGCATAGGGATGGGCCGGATGGCAAATGGGTAGCTCTTGGCGGGTGTAGCCTCCCCCATCTAACAACCAACCGGTAAGAAAATCTCACTCCATCCTATCCAAAATTGACTCAATGGGATGGGCCCTGCGGTACCTACCATGCCCCAAAACCTTAGAAACATGTTCAATTATATTGAATATAAATAAAAAAATATTCACAAAATAAAATATTTTAAAAACCAATAAACCCAAATTACAATACATTCTTTCAAAATTAAAATAACATTCATCTTTCATAACAAAACACGCAAGTCTTAATTTAAAACAGTAGACGAGTTAAGAGTTAGTAGTCCTTTAAGATTTTAATTATTTTTTTTAACCCATTTATGCATGTATAAATACATGCAGGGACGGAGGCAGAAAACTTAGGAATGGGAGGCAAAACAATATTTTCTCATAATTCTATGGGAGGCAAAGGTCATTTTTCAGCCAATTCTCCCATTTTCTCTTTAAAAATTAATAACTTTTCGTTATTTTATGGGGCAGTTGCCCCCATGTGCTTCAAATGGCTCCGTGCTTGCATACATGCACATAAAATATTGAGAACATGTTTGAACGGGGCAGGGCAGGGCAGGGCACACTACCTAAAACCGCCCCCAAACCGAAACTTTGTTGGTGTTTAACAACTCCATCCTTGTCCAAAGAACATAAACAGACCACCTAAAACCACTTTGAAGATGAAGGGCGGTTAATCGACAGTTCGGGTGAAATTGTCATCCTTACCCTTTCTCACACACAAGCTTCATTTAGGGTTCACTTTACCCATTCCAAACTTAAATCAAATCCCTTCTTGCAAATTGAAAACAGGGCTAGTCTTTAGTGGATGATGATACTAATCAGTTAGTAAAGCACTGGACAAAGGCAAATGTTGTTTTATATTTCTGCTCCAGGTAAGCATTAGTTCCTCTAAAAGCCAGTTGAACATGGTTTTGAGATATAGGAACATGCCCTACATTCCAAAAAGTTTTACGTGCCATGCAGCCAAAGATTTGCTAAACTACAGATCCATACACCAGAATAGAACCGTAAGTATAAGGGAAGAAGGTACAAAAACAAAAACAAAAACAAAAAAATAAATAAAAATAAATAAATAAAAAATAATTTATTAGCGTAAGAAGCATATAAAAGACACTCAAAAGGAGAGTGTGTCCCTCAATACAAAAGATCCCAACCTACGAATTTATGCAAATATGCTAACAGCTGGAGTTGATGTGTTTCAAACTCCTCTCATACAGATCATATGAAAATTGAAGAAGACTCGAGAACATGATTGAGTGATACTCAAGATAGGGACTCTGGTAGACTTGAATGCAAACCATGTGAATACATGTGAACTCACTTTAGCATACTTAACTTGTGTTGTTGATAGTCCCATATCATTATGGAGGCCTTAAATAGCGGTCTCATGTGATGTGAAACGCATGGGTTGAGCTATCAATACAAAGAATGAGGCTGGAAACTGAACAAGAAGGCCTCCAACCAATATATAAGTTGGCCATGAATCCTCCCTATAACCCCCAAAAGCACCCCTTTTCCATCCCCATCAACCGTTCACATGAAGGGAATAAATAAAAAGTAAGGAAATAGAACCAAAAGTACTAATCCAACCTAATTTACCAATGAACATCACATGTTACACACTCAGCATGAACATAATCATAATGAGTTTCGGTGGATCAAATCTACATTCGTAACAATCCCAGAGAAAACACATAATCTGATCAAGCCTTAAAAAGTTATCATCTGGTAAGAGTAACAGATAGAAATGCTAAATTTTGGCAAAAGTTCCTCTGTATTCAGCCTAGGATGATCAACAGGTTATCCACTAATGAGGTGTGAACGGTGCTAATCCTCATTAACTACTACTAACATGCATCCTGTCAAAGAATTAAAGTAATAACTTGATAGGGGCAGAAGGCTGACCGACATACCAGGGTCTAACACGATGCGATTGGAAGCCCCATCATTTCAATCTCCCCATAACATAGTTGGGTGAGTGTACTCAGTTGTTTCCAGCAAGAGGCAGTGATGCTGACAGCAGCAGCATCCTGGGCATACAGGGCATCCTTCATGTTCACCAGCGAAGTGGCTTTGAATGTCAGAATCCAGCAGCGCCTGAATTTTGAACTTTCTAGCACATAAATTTTTCTTTCTAAAGCTTAGTAATTTGGCACAAAATAAGAAACCAGAACATATATAGATCTGCAAGGTGCCCTTAGGAAAATGCACAATTCCTCGATGCAAACTTGTATGCCAACTAAAAGAAAAACAGAAAAATAAAAACCATTTTCCACTATGTTTCAAGCAGCTGAATAGCCAATAACAGACAATTTTGATAAAATGCATCCCCATCATGGTACGGGCCATCAAGAACCACAGTTGCTATTTACATCTAGAGCAAGCAAAGAAGTTTCTGTTAAAGCTGAGAATTGAGAGGAGTGCTCTTCAGAAGAAAAAAATCCCAGGATAATTTATAACTAAAATAAGTTCCAAAGGTTGTTTTGTTACGTATGATTTTTTAAACATCAAGCTCGGAAGCCTAAAGGCAGACAGACTAACCACTGTTTTGTCCATCCATCTGTGTATCTGTGTCTTCAAGTCATGTACAGAAGATACTTTTATCATCTATTATAACATGAAAAGATCAACTATTGTGGTTAGTATCATCACTAAAATCCCCAAATTTTTCATTCTAGGAGCCCCACCAACCCGTCATCTATGGCCATTGTTCATGTTAAAACAATCCAAGAGAAGGTGGTAAAACAAAAGAGAATTCAAATTAAAATTAAATTACTAAACAAGATGGTGGAAATCAATCTGGCATACAATAGTGATCCCTGAGTACAACAACAGTATGCTAAATTCTACAATATAACAAAATTCATCTTACTCAATAACAGCCCAATACAGCAAAGTGAGAGCTCTCATATTTACAATATACTGGAAACAAAGACCATTCCGAAATATCTTCTACAATTTCTAGAAAAAAGTTAAAGGCCAAATGTAGAACTCTAATGCATTTTGATGATAAAAGTCGCGATGCCATAGACAATACCAACAATGGTGCAAAGTGATGAAGGGCATATGCCAATGCTCACAAACAAAGTGACAGCATCACCGAGAAGTATACAGTAATTAATGCTACAGAATTCTTCAGTCACAGGAAGTAGAATCAGATTTAAATATAACAATTAGGAATGTCAATACTCAGAATTCAATTGTTATCCAACATTCTACTCTTCTAAAAGCTACTGACAGAATACCAAATTCTACCATATAGCATAAAACCAACTAACAATATGGAAGGAGAAACAAAAATGCAAAGAGGATCAAAACATGTTCTCACCAAGAAAGTCGGGCACAATGTGGATTGTGGACAAGAAAATGATTTACGAAAAAATGCATCTTAGGATCCCATAGGACAATTGTAAAGCATCTCAGACGCAATCGCCCCTAATCCAAAAATGATAGTTTTCAATGCTATACCATGAAACAGTTCTCTATTCAAACAAATCCATTAAAAATATGCAAAACAAAACAAAAAAAATGGATGCCAAATCTCTGTCAGAAAAAACAACTCACTCAACTATAAAGAAAATGTAGGCATTGTGCCAATTGAAACGAATTTTTGTAGAGTGAACCACAAAAGACAAATATTAACATTACATCATGTCAACAACACTGACCAGAAAATTATTGCAACCTTTTGTACAATGTTGTAACTCTTACAAAGTCCACAATTTTGGAGACCAAAAGACAGTTTGTACTGTCAAAACAGCATGGCTATCAAACTAATGAAACTGGGAACATATTACCAAGGAGGATTAGAACCTGCTCTTACAGAAGGTGACTGGGAACCTGGACTCCCATTTCTTCCAAGCCTCGACATACTCCTCCCAGTTTTTGGGGTGCTTATCCCAGGGCTGGAACCCCGATAACTGGCACGAAGAGATTCATCAACCGGGTTTGAGGACTTGGCAATTGCATTCCTCATAAACTTCAGCGCAGCAGGAGAGAGTGTTCGAGCGCTTGGGCTAGGACTTCCTCCTCTACTTGGTGAGGCCAAGGGTGGCTTCTGATGCATCTTAGACCTCTCCCTCAGTTTACGTGCAGCATCCCTAGACAACGAGTGAGCCTTCAAATCTCTGGAAGGTGGCAATGGAATATTAAAATGGGCACCCTCACCACTACCACCAATACCAATCGGCGTATCCTCCTCCTCCAATCTCAGTGGCGTGCCTTCGATTTCTCCCCATGTTATAAAAGGTGATTCGTCCACACCAGGTGCAGGAGACGGAGTTTTAACATAACTATATCCATTATCAGCTTTCTTCGATGACTCCACATAAAATGGGTTTGGGGTTCTCCTCAAATCATCCAAATCATACCTTTTCAGTTTATCCCCTTCCCTCGCCGACAATGAAATCTGCATTGGAGTCCCTCCTGCAACAGGGGTGTAAAGCACCGCAACTGTATCTTCGTCTTTCGGCCCAGAATCCAACATCTTACCATGAAACCGAGTATTCGGCCTATTAATCTCTTTCGTCAAGCACTTAAGCCTCTCCGCCCTCTCCTCCTCCGTCAACGGCACTTCACCCCTATCAGCCGGATGATACATCAACAGATTCTTCGCTGTATAGTTCCAGCCTTCCAATGTACTTGGTGGCTGATCCGAAGTCCCGTACCCATCCGTAATCCGATCCCTCCTCACATCCTCAATCAACCCAACACCCTCCTTCTCCCCTTCTGTCAAATACCCATATCTCTCCTTCCTCTTCCTATTCACTTTCTCTATAATCTTGTTAAAACTATCATTGTCCTCACTAGTATACCTCCTAAAAAACTCATCAAGCGACAAACCCACATCAACAGACCCATTACCAGACTCCCCAACACCCCCAAAATCAAATCTTTCAACAGTAGGAGTTTTATCGAATTCAAAAGGGGTCGCACTTGTTCGAAAAAAAGTCGATCCAGGGGTGCGAATTTTACCTTCTGTGTTGATATTCGCGGCTTTTCCACTTCGGCGCTCGATGATCTTCAATTGGGCGTCGCGGATTTGCATGGGGTCGCCACTGCGAACGGCCTCGAGCCAATCGAGGCGGTCCCGGAGCTTGGGGATGTCGGGGAAGAAGTCGCGCTCGATGATCTTCTCGATGGCGGCGACGTAGGAGTCCTCGTCGAGGACGGATGAGGTTTTGCTAGGGTTTTGGGGGGTTGGGGTGTTGGAATTGGTTAGGGTTTGTGTGGATTTTTGGGAGAGGGATGGTGACGGGGAAGAGAGGTGTCGAGGGGAGTGGCCTGGAGATAGCAACATGGCGGGTGAGAGGGAGAATTGAATCTAGGGTTTTGAAGAGGATTGAAATGGGTTGTGAAACTAGGGTTTTTGATTGAGAGAAATTGGGGGATTTGTGAAATTAGGGTTTCTGAAACTGCGATATGAATATGGGAAGTTGGAATTGGGGAAGAGAAGGAGGTAAAGGCGGTGCTTCGTTAGCGTGTGGGTCCCATATATGGTTGCGCGTGGTGACTTTCAATTGGTTAATGAAAGTTCACCTCATCCGACGGCTCTCTCAATGGTTTTGCACTCTAACCACCGTTAGATTTATTAGAACCAATGTTGAAAAAGAGGAGTAGAGTAATTAGGGGGTTGTTTGATAAAACGGAAAATTAAGTTCTCAAAATTTTAAAATCTGAATTTTTAGTATTGAATGTTTTAAGTGGTGCTTAAGGAAAATTATATTTACGATATTTTGGTTAATTTTCAGTCTTCAGACTTTAGTGTTAACTGGT
Source organism: Cornus suecica (assembly GCA_963922005.1). Taxonomy (NCBI): domain Eukaryota; kingdom Viridiplantae; phylum Streptophyta; class Magnoliopsida; order Cornales; family Cornaceae; genus Cornus; species Cornus suecica. The sequence goes on along the minus strand of OY998239.1, from coordinate 32,160,775 downwards.
GATCATGTCATTTAAAATTTTACCTTATTTTAAGTGAGACTTAATATTTTAAGTAGTATTCAAATTTTTTATCAAACACATTTAACTGAATAAGTGCTTAATATTTTCAGACTTAAGTAATACATAAGTGTTATCAAACACGCAGGGATGGTCGTGGGGTGGCGGTTTTTTCAATCCTCATCACCACAACCGTGAATTTTCTCATGTCTAATTGCTCCAAAATGGTTTCAAAATTAGGTAAATTATACTATCAACCTCTCTTGTTTAAACATATTATACTTTCTCCTCTTGTTTACCGTTTGAGCTGCTCTAATTTGCTTTTGGATTACACTATCCCCTCCATCTGACCTCACGCATAATCAATGTCAGTCAAAGGTAATTTTAGAGGGAAAATAACCATCTATGAATGTAAAGAGAATGGATGGCGGAAACACCACCATCTTTGATGGCACCACCGTCAAAACCCTCCGGCAACACCACCACAGTCACACTCCTCTCTCTCCCTTTGTAAATCGATATATATATATATATATATATATATATATATATATAAAATGTAGATGTTCCTCTCCCTCTAAGTCTATATATATATATATATATATATTGCCATATTGGAATCTGGTTGAAAGTGGATGTGATTATGTAGGTTTATTGTTGGGTAAAAAAACAGAATGGTGTTTGAAACATTACAATTACAGCGGAGAGAGATGATTATGGGGTGTCTGAGTGGGAAAAAAAAATCCTCTCTAGCCACTCTCTCACTGGATCATATACAATTAGGGCCCCACAAGTTAAAATGTGGAAGTTACCACAAGGGTTGTTTAGGAACTTTAGAACAATACAATATGTTTATATATCTGCACTTCGTATATTCCCCCAATTTGGATTTTGCTGCTTAAATGTTTAGCATATTTTAGTCCCTTCCATTTTGTTTCCCTCCAAAAACAAATACCCCAATAAAATACTAAATCCATGTTTTAATTTAACCAAAATCATTGTTAAATTTTATCATAGAGAGAGAGAGAGGAGCGGAAGCAAAGAAAATAGTCGCACGACCACCATTGGTTACAATCATGGTTTTTTTTCTCTTCTGAAATCGGGTATTGTGTTGTTCTTTCCTTCTCTTTAATATTGAATGGTTGATTTATTTACTTGTTTTAATATTTGTTATCATAATTCAAAGATTATTATGAACTGTAATGTGGTTGAAGAGTATAATGGTGTTTGATCATGTTTATGTTCCTATAAAATTCTAGAAATCTCTTGAACATAAAACCAAACAAAGGCACAGTGATATTGATAAGTTTGATGCATCTATAGTTGAGTGTTGCTTTATTAAAACCTTAATGACAGAGGTTGTTAAATTTGTATTCTTGTTCAGAAGAAGTCCCAAAAATATAAATATTAAATTGCTTAATTAATTTGGTGCATTTTATTATTTTTGGAGTTTAGAAATCTAATGTTGAATTCACAGTCCTAATATGTTGTAAGAAATAATGTTGAGGCAATGTACATAAGGATAATAGTCTGCATAGTTCCATATACAATTTTTATATGGCTGACATTTGTGTATACTCTGTATGTTTGAATTTATGTTGCTTGCACTCTTAGTGAGCTGTTTATACTATAATTAATTGAGATATTTAATGTAGATTTGTAGGGTTTACGATGGAGGCTGAAGGTTTAGTGAATGTTTTGGACACTGAATCAGATAATAGAGTCAATCATCAAGATAATTGGATCCCTTGGCCTCACATGCATTTTGACTCTGAAGAGGATGCTTACAATTACTATAATGCATATGATTTGAGGCATGGCTTTAGCATCCGTTGGGAGTACCGAAACAAAAGCCGTATAGACAACATAACAACATCTAGGATGTTTGTATGTGCTAAAGAGGGTATTAGGTCGAAGCATAAGCATGACCACAAGACGAAAAGGTCACGTGCTGAAACGCGCACCAGATGCAAAGCAAGAATGTTAATTTTATATGACTCCAACCTTGAGAAGTATACTGTGACAAATTTAGAGCTTGAGTACAACCATCAACTCATGTCAGAAGAATGTAGCCACATGATTCGATCGCACAGGAGTATAAATTCTGTTGATGCCATTAATTTGGAACTTGTAGCTGATTCGGGTATTCCAGTTCGTCAGTCATTCTAATTGACTTCTCGTCAAACAGGTGAAAGAGAATTCATTGGTTTTACTAAGTTGACCTCCAAAACCACATAAGGACTAGAAGGCAACGGGATTTAGAAAAGGGGGAGGCCTCTTGGCTAACTGATTACTTCCATAAGCAATCATGTGAAGATCCTCATTTTATTCATGTTGTTCAATTGGACAGTGAGGAGCTAATTACAAATGTGTTTTTGGCAGATTCAAAGATGTTAAGCGACTATAGAAATTTTGGAGATGTTGTAACTTTTGATACTACTTACAAGTTGGTTCATGGCAACCGTCCTTATGGTGTTTTCCTTGGTTTAAACAACCACCAAGAGACGACTGTCTTTGATGCTGCATTTATGTATGATGAGACCGCAGATTCCTTCATATGGCTTCTCAAGACATTCATAAGGGTGATGGAAAATAAATATCCGAAAAAAATATTCACCGACCAAGACGCAGCCATGGCAAGGGCACTGGTAATTGTAATACCGGAGACAAAACACCTTCTCTGCACTTGACACATTTTACAAAATGTGTAAAAGAATTTGGGCAACCTTATGTATAATAATGTGGAAATTAAAAGTGTCATTTCTAAGTTAATGTACAAGGTTGAGGAGGTTGATCAGTTTGAAGTTTGTTGGGATTGTATGATTGATGATTACAACGTCCGTAATAATGTTTGGGTAACAAATTTGTTTTCATTGAGAAATGTTTGGACATTGGCATATATTAAACACTAGTGGACTGGAGGAATCCGCACCACCTAATTGAGTGAAAGCTTCAACGCATGACTTAAGAAATATTTAGCGAGGCAATATAAACTCTCCAATTTTTTCTGGCACTTTGAGAACTTGTTGCATGACAAACGTTATAAGGAATATCAATCACAATATGGTATAATCCAAAGACTCCCAAGGTTAGAACATCCATGTCACACTCTTCAGCATGTTACCAATTTGTACACTACCAAGATCCTTGAACAATTTCAGGATTAGTTCCTACACGCTGCCTTGAACGAGACAATTAAACAATCTATCGAAGTTCTTACTAGTTTTTGGGTATATCAGGTTGGGCTAGCGAACAAGCATGTTTCCCGCCTGGTCACAAGGACTGATGATGATAGTCTTGCTTGTAAATGTGCTAAATTTAAAAGGGTTGACATATTGTGCGGCCACATATTGAAGGTCATGAATGACATATTGGTTTGGAATGAAATACCGACACGTTACATATTGAAACGGTGGACCATCAAGGCAACTGAGGGTGTCATGGTTAACGAACCCTCCAACGATATCACGGAAGACCCAAGACTTGGTATATATCATCGTCATAGAAGTATATGTGGATACATGAATCATATATCCTCAATTGCTAGTTGTAGTGAAGAAGGATACAAAAAAGTAATGGCTCATTTGCACAAGTTGATTCCAATAGCAGAAGGTTGTCTTCTTTCACCTTTAAATTTTGATATTGCTCTGAATTCTAGCGGAAGGACACCGACAATGATTTTGGAGGATGATAAAGATGTGAATGTCCTAAATGTTTCGCGAAACGTTGCAAAGGGATTTGCCAAGAAAGATATTTCTAAAGGACAAAGGCGAAGGGCCATGGGACCGATGGAGAAAGCAATATCTCGTACGAAGAAAGCATGTCAGGCTAAACAAATTTAGATCATGCAAAATTTATCAAAAAGGCATTTTGATTTAGCCCCCTTCCCCCATGTAGAAGTGATGTTTTAGGGGAAGCCCTCTTACATTCCTACTGATACCAACACTTGAATTTTTGCTCCAAGTTTCTTTACTTTTTTGTTTGAGTTACTGGTATTTCTGATGCAAGCACATTCAATTTGAATATTATCAAATACCTTATGGAAAGTTTCATACGAAATCAGTAATGAAATTACAACCCAAATTCTATTTCAGTTTGATATTGATATCAAGAATACAATACACTAATTAAAAAATCCCAACTTACATATTTAGTGACCCAAAAAGAACCTATATCTATGTGTACATATATACGAGTCTCTCTATATAAATATCTCATTGTATATATATATCTCATATATGGTAACAAATTTGGGTGAATCGGTAAAAAACATGGTTTAAATGTTCACCGCCAACTCGGAACCCACAAAGCAGGAGATCATAGCATGGTGAAATCCTAACCGTAGGATGCTAATTTTATGTCATCCAGTGAGAAGGTAACTTGAGACATTTTTTTCCCGACTGAGTGTAGTGATTACAATAATGGAGTAGAAAGAGATACTATATATATATATGTATATGTTGGGGTTGAATTTAGTCTCAAGTGTTTGAGATTGCATTGCGGGTTAGATCTTTTGCATCATTACTATAAACAAGATTATCTCAAACATTAAAGAAATAAAAAATCATTGTAAAATGAGACTTAGGTTAGGTTAATTTGACTATAGTTAGTTTATAAAGGCAAATAGGTAAATGCATATTTCAGGTATTTTTTAATTAAAGTTATTATATAATATAATGGGCATTTTAGTAATTTTCAATTATCGGTTACGAAAATGACTTAGATGGAAAAAAGTGTAATTATCCAAACAAGAGGGGAAAAAGTATAATGTGTCCAAACAAGAAAGGGTGAAAGTGTAATTTACCCTTAAAATTTTTATACTTATCCCCATAACAGCCTCAAACCATCATTCATGCCCCCCCCCCCCCCCCCCCCCCCCCCCCCCCCAAAACTGCACCCATTAAAATGTGTATATTTTTTCCTAAGAGCAAGCAAAAAATAAATAGTTTATCATAACAAAATATGATTTATACATGAAACAAACAATTATTCAATTGATTTAATTGTAATAATTTATAACAATAAATTAAATTTAATAGTTTAGAATTAGGGATGACAATTTGTACCGCCCCTTTATTTAAGAGTTTGGGAACGCCTTTTGTTTCGTAGGTTAGGGTTTGGTAAAATAAATTGAATCCGTCAAGGGTATGGGGTGGGTACAAGTTTTGTTAAATACCCGTCATGACCCGCCCCGTTTACATTAAGTTTATTTTATTTTTAACTTATTATATGTATAAGACTTTTTATGAATCTCAAATACTTTATTAGTTATTACTCATTCTTTTTTTATGGGGCTCGACATCTAAGACTAAGAAAATACGAGTAACCAAATATATACAAAGAAAAAAAAACAAAAGAGAGTTCGATTGTAGGATGATTTGAAAGAAGTTCATATGTTAGGTTTTTGTTTTCTTTTTTGCCAAAATCTTTTATCCATGATGAAGATGATACTGAGAATTAAATAATGGGGCAGGGCGGGCACGAATATAGTAATCGAAGCGGGTATGGTTTATGAAAAGACAACTCGTGAAAACCCCGTGAAGGGTATGGTATTTTAAAAAATTAAACAGGGGTGATGATAGATATAGGCGAACCCGTTTCGTACCCCCCCATTGTCATCCCTAATCAACAAATAATCCAAATCTAGATAAACAAACTTTGATATAAAAAAATTATAAAAAAATAGGGTTATATATATATATATACATATAGGATAGGTATTGTTATTTAAGGATATTAATGTAATTTTAGTATAGAAAGTTGTAAATAAATATATATATATATATATATAATTGTGTAATTTTGATACAAAAAAATACTCTCTTCATCCCAATTTAGTTGTCCACATTTGACTTTTCAATAATGTTTTTGATATTTTGTATTTTCTATTTTGCCCTTTGATATTGTAGTATAATTGTAGTTTTTAGTAGGGCTCCTTCCCTCTTGAAGTTAATGAAGAGGGATAATTTGGGAAAATATATCATAATATTGTATTGAGATTCGAAACTGGACAATTAATTTGGAACAAATAAAGTAGGCAAAGCGGACAACTAAATTGGGACGGAGAGAATATATAATTATTATGCGGTTTGGGGCGGGGCGGTCCCCCAATAGGGAACCCCTCAAACCGTCACCCGCCTCATAACCGTCGATTTTTTTTCAAACCTCATAACCACCCCATTTATAAATGGGGCGGTTAAAAACTGTTAAAAATTGGGTTGTTTGGGGCGGTTCACCGGCTGGGCGGGTTTTTTACCCATCCTTGTAGAGTGAACGACACACATTATGAATTAATTAAATTATAAAATAAAATTTGAAAAAATAATAAAATTTATACACACGTTACATAATATTTTGAGAAAACATTTGATACTTTCAAAAATAAGTTTTGGACACTTCGATTAAATGGAATGGTAAATGTTTTTTTTTTGAAAGGTAACAACATGGTAATTTTTAATTAACTTTAATCTATATTTATACTACATATAAAAGTACAAGGCCCTATTATTATTTTCAAATATTTTTTAAATAAAAAATACATATTATTAATTAATTATTTAAACATACGTGTCTTTTCGATTTACATTTACTTAATTATTTTCGAACTTTTTATCTCTAAATGCCTTTTGCAAGAGATACATCGTTTTGAATGTAACACCGTTTGCTTTGTAACATTTGAGTATATATATGTTGGAAAATAAAATTTCAAAATAAATTTGATTTCTTTTGTAAAAAGTGAAAAGACATATATGCTGATGTTTGAAACTAAATTTCTTAAATGGTCACCTTTCTAGAAAAGGCCTTTCTGAAAAGAGGCGTATCCCTCTGTCATTTCAAAAAGGTTACAACATTTCTAAAAAGAAGTCTCTCTCTATAAATAGGAGAGGAATCAATGATAGTGTCTTTCTTCAATTCACATATTATTTTTCAAAAAATCATATATGGGTGACAAAGTGATGTTTGTAACAATGGACAAAGATGGACACGACAGTGTGTTTCAATGTGTTCATACGGTGAAGTGGAAGTATTATTGCAACGTGATTTAACAGCGTTTGAGTAGAAGTATTATTGCAACATGATTGTACATAACCTGAAGAATGTGTGAAAATGATAACAGAATTATCCAATCTCTTATCCAATCTCTTCATGCATACCAGTGTCTCCACTCATAAATTTAACCAAAGCAAATAATTGGTATGTAAAAAAAAATTCCGGATTATTAATTCATTACATATTTCAATTATTTATCATAGATTTCTATCATCATGCATCACACGTGCTTTTTCCTAGTATAACTTAAAAGACATTATGAACTAAGGGCCAGTTTGATAACGCTTAATTGACGCTTAAACTTAACGCATTAAACGATTTTGGGTTATAAACATGTTTGGTAAAGTTTTACATTATATAATACGTGTCTTAAAATATGTCAAAATTTTAAGTGGTAGGGCAGACGTTTAACGTTTATCACTTAACACGCTCAGTGATTTAGGTTTTAAATTTTTTTTGTTAATGATGATTTTACCCTCAAATATTAGAATACTCAACTATCATCTCTTTTCCATTTGGATTATGTCGTTAGGGCTTTGCCTATGATGATATTAACGTTTTATCAAACAACATATCGTTACAACTGAATAATTTTTCTTTGATTTAGATTATTTGTTTGGGGATTGATATTATTTATATTTATATTTTGATTGCCTTTTAATATTATGTGTGTTTTGTCTAACATAGGAAGAAGTTATTTTAAAAATTATGAATAATCGATGTTGTTCGTATAATATATATTGTTATATTTGTTTCTAATTACGATCTTCACTCTTTATATATTTCATTTAAAGCCAAAGTCTCCTTTCTAAAATTCTCTTTTTAATCTACACTTTTTCAAACATTTATAATTTTTTAAAGTTGTCCAAGAAATTCTCTTTAATTTTTTTTCCCTTCCAAAGGCTCTAATTTTCTAGTCATGTCCCACTTCACAAATTCATATAAAATTATTGAAAACTTTAACTCATCTAATTCATGCAAATTCGCGTAAGCATGTCACAACCCCTAGTTTTCTAAATATTTTTTAATGTCATTTTGTTTTATATATTATCATTATTAGTATTGGTATTAGAATGTAACGTTGCTCCTTTATATATACATATATATGCAATACAAAAATATGAATCCCATTATACATCTATGTACAAAAGTGAGTGAACACTTTATTCTATGTTCATATTATTTTGTTCAACTTTATTATTTCAAACCTACATGATTTTGACCGATTGAAAGATATTAAGAAGATCAAGCTTAAGGCTAAACAATTACCTTGTTTATCTTTAGCTAATCCTTTATGGTCTAAAATTGTTGAAACTGATGCTTCCAATAAAGGATATGGGGGTATTTTAAAGCAGTTGAATCCTTCTACAAGTAAAGAAGAACTTGTTAGATTTACTTCTGGTACTTGGAAGAATGCACAGCTTAATTATGCCACAATTAAACAGGAAGTTTTAGCCATTGTAAAATGTGTCTATAAATTTCATGATGATTTACTTAATCAGCATTTTCTGGTTAGAGTTGATTGTAGTGCAGCAAAACAAGTTTTGAAAAAAGATATTAAAAATCTTGCTTCTAAACAGATTTTTGCAGGATGGCAAGCAGATCTTTCTGCATTTGATTTTGATATTGAATATATTAAAGGAGAGTCAAATTCTCTACCTGATTTCTTAACCCGTGAATTTTTGCAGGGTATTCAATGAGCGGCTCTTCACAGGGTAACCCAGCCAATAAAGGCAAGGGTAAGAAAAAGAAAGATTCAAATAGAGTGAATCTTACAAATGAGGAAATTTTCCCTCACCTTCTATCTAAAAAGGGAAATAAAGTCCCTACTTCTGCTAATGAAGCTCTTCTTATGGAGCCTCCTCCTTTTATTCCTAATACAAGGATAACCCAGTATGTCTTAACCTTGGAACCTCAGGATGTCCAATGGATGCCTGATCCTAGGGAGATTAAACGCCGTTATTTGGGCGATGTGCAAAATTATGGTGCACCTCTCAATAAAGAGAGATATGTTTATGAAATGATTTTGCAAGAAACAAATTCTGTTATCATCACACATACTTATGAAAAGTCTGATGACAAAGTCAAAAGCCCAATTTCATATTCCAAAGCTGTTATTAAAAGGGTAATGAAACCCACTGATTGGGGGCTTGACCCTGCAAGACCCAGGACTTTTTCTCGTTCTGGAAAAATGTTTTCATTTAATTATTGGGACTATAAGGAAGCATGGAAACATGCATTTTTATACCAAAATGTCAAATACAAGCATACTTGGTTTTTTAAATTCTGTCCTGAATCTTTAAAGACCTCGTATCCAAATTGGATTTTCTATTGGTGGCGTTTATATGGCCCTGATCTTGATATATTACCTAAGATAATTCGTGATGAATTTAGTTCTTGGGCTGTCCATCATCCTCAATTAAGAGGACAGGAAAATCTTCCTGAAGGCTTTTCAAAATTACTCTTTTTTGCTGAATTTGGTATTCCTTGGATTTCTAAATGGGAATTAAATTGCAATTTTGATCATTTAAAAGTTCCTACTCTTTATAGAGAGTTTTCTTATCGTTGGTGGTCTTCTGTTTCTTCCGAAGATTTGGCTACCCAGATTATTGAGAAAACTAATGTCTATGTTGAGAATGTGCAGAGGTCTTCTCAACTGGTAATTAAACCAGTTTCCAATCCATTTGAGGAAATTAAGTCCTCTTTCAGAATCCAATTCCCTAATTTGGGAGAATCAGAATTGATGGTCAAGTGTATGGAATTTATGAAGAATCAGTTCATGAGTTATTTTGCTCCTTCTACTTCTGCTGTTCCAGAAGCTGTTCCTGATGATCAATCTATGGCTAGTCAGGACGACATTAATGCTTTCTCTTGTCTTGCTGGTGAAGCTCAAAATCCAGAGGATGAGCTTGATGATGATGGTGAAGCCACTATGGGTGATTATTGGGATGCCATGATCACTGCTGTCTCCACCTCTGCCCCCAAGGGTCCTTCAAAGATTACCAAGCCATGACTTCAGCTATGACGAAGTATTTGTCACCAGTCGTCATCAATGACGTTTTGAAGCAATGATTGTGTTCTCAGACATATGCAATGACGTCCTTGCAATTATTGGTTCTTTTGTTGTTTTATGTTTATTTTTCAATGTAGCAGATAATTGAGGTCTGTCAGTTATGTAGGTCCCATATCCCCGTGATTTGTGGATCTGGTCGGGTTTAGTTGTGAGACATCTCTGTCGATGGGGCCCATGTTGCGCACCCGAGAGATTCTTTCTGACTTTTTCTTTTCTCTTTTCTTCTCTGAGTCTTTAAAAGGCAAGGGGATTGTCATTTCTTGGGGCTTCTTCTTCTTTCTCTGAGGTTTTCAGGGCTTGTTTTCTCTCTTCGTTTCAGAGTGCCTCTAGTTTGTAATTTGTTCCTAAGTTTGTAATATTATTATCTTGTGTAATAAAGACAACCAGTGTTGCAGTTCATTGTAAGTATATGCTTCTGATCTATCTTTTTAATATCCGCAATTTGACCAAAATAAATAAAACAAGAGAAAAAAGAAAAGAAAAAGAAAAAGTATTTTTCGTAAATAATAAATGTGGTCAAGTTAAAATTGAAATTCAATTAATTAATGAGTTTCAAAATAAAAATTAAATAATTACTAAACAATTATCATTTTTGTTTTGTTTTGTTATACAATTTTAAATTGTCACACATAATGTTTTTGATAAATTTGTGTATTTAATGTATTTTAAATATAAATAAATTATTATATTTTAGTTTTTTTGCCGTGTTTGTGTCATATGATATCTTTTTTTTTTTTTAAAGATTTACCGTGTTGTAGTGTCAATGTGTCATATCCGTGTCCATGCTTTTTAGTTCACTGACCTTGCTACAAACTGTAGAATAAATTGAGGTTTAGATAAATTACACACTTACGTTTGGGATAAAGTTTCACTAGTGTGCTACTTTTAAATAATTTTTTTTGTTTAGACTAGTTATTGTATTGTCTAAAATAACAATTTTTACTTTTCCTTTTAAAACTACCAACTTTTTCAGATGCAAAATTTGCATTTTATGAAATATAAGTATTGTAAAGTTTACAAATAGACTCGTAGTAACTTCTAAACACTTGAATTGTTATTCTTTTCCTTGATAAATTAATCAATTAATTAACAAAAGAAAAATGTTACATATAATGAAATTTATTTCATGAATGAGGTGGATGCATACATGAACTGACATGTGTCCATTATAAAAAATAAAAATAAAAAGAAAGTGAAAAGCTGAGTGTTTTTTTGGTTGGTAAAGATTGAACTCATGTTAAAATTGAAATTCAATGATTAAAATGAAAATTAATTAATATCAAAACTTAATATTTTTTTGATTCATGATATTATCATGAAATTATTTTTATGATGTGTAGCGTTGCTTGTAACAAAATATATCACCTTTAAAATGACTATAATACAATTCTTTTTACATGCATTACACACCATTCCTTTGGAGATTATTTTGAGCATATAATAATTATTTGAGCGTATGTATAAATAAATACTTAAACTTCTCAAAAACAAAATAAAATACATAAGATAGATTCGGCTTGGGAGAATCTTTGTTCCTGTTTGCACCCTAAATGAGCCAACACATGGCAACAGAATTAGGCCGAAATCTGGCCAAAAATTGGGCTGAAAACTGGGTAGGAAATTAGGTTGGAAATTGGGCCTAAATCTACCCAAAAATGGGCTAGAAAATGGGTCGGAATTGGGCTAGAGATTGGGCTGGAAATTGGCTATAAATGGTTCAAATGGGTCAGAAAATTAAATTTTTTTATGAAAGAGTTTTGACCCAGTTTTTCCTCAAAGCCCACCTGATTGAAATTCTTGCCGACCAAGTTTGAAGTGTTTTTGGAGTGTTGGACACTTTTAAAGAAATATGAGTTGTAGTTGATTAGTGTTTTGTTTAGGTAGGTTTTGATTTAAGTTGATTTATCTTTTATTTTTAGTTTTTTATCTCTAGGTTATATTTCACAAATAATTTTAGGCTATAAATATTGTACGTAGACCTCTGTTTTAGAAGTTCCCGACCAAATTCAAAATTTATTTCTTCTGCTACATTAGCAGCCTTATTTTTATTCCTGCAATTTTTCAATATTGTTCCTTTCAATTCTTATCATGCACTTTAAATATCATTTATTTTTTTCTTGCAAATCTGCACTTTCAATACAATTTTTTTTCAATTCTCAGTCCTTTAATTTTCTTCTATCCTTTTTCTTAATTTTCTCAGTTACGGAAAGTCCTTTCTGCTGAGGCAATCAGAACCCATTTGTGTGAGTTGAGATCTCTCTCGCACAAATCAATATCATTATTTTTTCTTGCAAATCCGCACTTTCAATACAATTTATTTTCAAATCTCGGTCCTTTAATTTTCTTGCAATCGCAATTTCCAATTTTCTTCTATCCATTTTCTTATTTTTCTTGGTTACAGAAAGTCCTCTTTGCTGTGGCAATCAGAACCCATTTATGTGAGTTGAGATCTCTCTCGCACAAATCAATATCATTTAATTTTTCTTCCAAATCCGCACTTTCAATACAATTTATTTTCAATTTTCAATCCTTTAATTTTCTTGCAATCGCAATTTCCAAATTTCTTCTATCCCTTTTCTTAATTTTCTCAGTTACGGAAAGTCCTTTCTGCTGAGGCAATTAGAACTCATTCGTGTGAGTTGAGATCTCGCTCGCACAAATAAATATCATTTATTTTTCTTGCAAATCCGCACTTTCAATACAATTTATTTTCAATTCTCGGTCCTTCAATTTTCTTGCAATCGCAATTTCCAATTTTCTTCTATCCCTTTTCTTATTTTTCTCGGTTACAGAAAGTCCTCTTTGCTGAAGTAATCAGAACCCATTTGTGTGAGTTGAGATCTCTCTCGCACAAATCAATATCATTTATTTTTTCTTCCAAATCCGCATTTGCAATACAATTTATTTTCAATTTTCAATCTTTTAATTTTCTTGCAATTGCAATTTCCAAATTTCTTTTATTCCTTTTCTTATTTTTCTCGGTTATGGAAAGTTCTCTTTGCTAAGACAATCAGAACCCATTCGTGTGAGTTGAGATCTCTCTCGCACAAATCAATATAATTTATTTTTTCTTGCAAATCCGCCGTTTCAATACAATTTATTTTCAATTCTCAATCCTTTAATTTTCTTGCAATCGCAATTTCCAAGTTTCTTCTATCCCTTCTCTTATTTTTCTCGGTTACAAAAAGTTCTCTTTGCTGAGGCAATTATAACCCATTCGTGTGAGTTGAGTTCTCTCTCGCACAAATCGTCTGATTCTATTCCACATGTTCAAAAGAGACGAAGACTTGTTCCTTTTGAACCGGTTGAACTAGGTCACTCGTTTTGGTACGCCCGCACCCTATGGATACGGAGAATATTATCAATCCAAGGCAGTCGATACCAATCCAGCCGAAAAAGGATTGCTGAAATTAAGCCAATTGATGGTGTTTCATTTCGTCCAGTAGTAATAATCTGGCAAGAACTGCAGTGACTAAAAATCTGGTCGAATTTGCAGTGGCTAAAACCGGTTTTAAAGTGGCAGAAATGGCAGCAGCTGATGTCAGAATTGTACCGGGTGATATCAGATCTACAGTGACCGAAATTGGCTTTAAAATGGCTGAAGCTCGTTGGGTTTCAGCCTATGGGAAAAATCTAACAGAATGCAAAACTTCCTATTTTATAATTTCAGCCGATATGACTAAATTATAAAAAGATATAAACTCTCAAGAGCATTTGCCGCGAAAAATCTTCATGGGTATTGTGTCGTTCTTCGAATGGAACCGGCAATAAGATCGTTTTTATTCCCCACTACAAGAGTTTAAATTTTTTAATGTTGGAATCTTGTATGGGATCATTGATCCACCGTCGATGAACGCTAAACAATTTTCTACCTAGTTAGGATTAGAATTAGGGTAATAAATATCACTTTAATATTGGTCCTAAATGAATAAAGCACTGAAGTCAACTCATTAATTTTTTCTTTTCCAGTGATAGGCTCGGGGGGCAAGGAATGTTGATACAAGAATGTGTTGATGTTAATTTGGGCTAAAGAAAAATTCCATAATGCCATATTTTTTCAGCAAAATGACATTGGAATTGGGGGGCATTGTTTGCATCCTAAATGAGCCAACACATGACAACGAAATTGGGCCAAAACTGGGCTGAAAACTGGGCCAACATCTGGCAAAAAATTGGGCCGTAAACTGAGCTGGAAACTAAGCCAAAATTTAGCTAAAAATGGGCCAGAAACTGGGCTGGAAATTGGCTAGAAAATGGTTTAGAAATTGGGACAGAAAATTAAATGGTTTTATAAAAGAGTTTTGGCCTAGTTTTTCATTAAAGCCCACCTGATTGAAATTTTTGCCGACCAAGTTTGAACTATTTTTGGAGTGTTGGACACTTTTGAAGAAATATGAGTTGTAGTTGATTAGTGTTTTGTTTAGGTAGGTTTAAATTTAGGTTGATTTATCTTTTATTTTTAGTTATTTATCTCTAGGTTATATTTCACAAACAATTTTAAGCTATAAATAATGTACGTAGACCTCTGTTTTAGAGGTCATCGACTAAATTCAAAATTTATTCTTTCTGTTACATTTATAGCCCTATTTTTATTCCTGCAATTTTTCAATATTGTTTATTTCAATTCTTGTCATGCACTTTCAATATCATTTATTTTTTCTTGCAAATCCGCACTTTCAATACAATTTATTTTTATGCACTATTTCAATTCCCAGTCCTTTAATTTTATTGCAATCGCAATTTCCAATTTTCTTCTATCCTTTTTCTTATTTTTCTCGGTTACGGAAAGTCCTCTTTGCTGAGGAATATCAGAACCCCTTCGTGTGAGTTGAGTTCTTTCTTGCACAAATCATTTGATTCTATTCCACATGTTCAAAAGAGACGAATAGTCGTTTCTTTTGAACCGGTTGAACTCGGTCACTGATTCTGGCACGCCCGCACCCTATGTGTCACGACCCAAAACTCAATGCTTGGATACCACATTGTCATGAAACGAATCCAAAGACCGGATAATGATTTAAAATCCAAAATCCATAACTCAATAAACTAATGCGGAAGCGATTTCAAAATATCATAAATCATCATTTAATCCAACTTAGTCCACTAACACTATTCATAATTTACTATAGCAAACCTCATATCAATACATTCCACAATCAGCTTAACTCCAAAATCATCCCAACTTCATCCATCAATTGCTAAACCAACATCTACGATCCTTTTCCTGAAAAATGTTAAAGGGGTGAGCACGACGGCTTAGTAGAGAAAACAATCATGAAGCGTAAGATTCCGCAAGTATGTAAATCAATGAATACATATAGGGTCAAGTCTCTACTCTAGTCCAATGCCATAATATAAATGCATAAAAATTTCAATATAAACTCATGTAGAACAAATTAAATATCATCAACAAGATAATTTAAAAATTTCCAAAATCATGAAATCAAAACTAATAATCTCAACATAAACTCAAATCCAACTATCATAAACCCTTTAGTATAAAATATCAAATCACATAGTCCAACTATTACAACCAGATAATATAAAATATCAAATCACATAGTGGAACTATCACAACCAAATAGTATAAAATATCGAAATCACGTAGTGGTGAAATAAACCCTAGACCATGAACTCGCCGTCCATCTGCCTAGTATCGCGCAATAATTCGAGGACTTGTACCCTGGGAGCTCCTTCGTCCCCCCATTGCTCACACTACACGATAATTTTCTCAAAATCAACAACCAATCCACAACTTATCACATCATAAATGTCATTTACATGCGCATGTAGTAATATATTTACTCGCATTCCATGATCCACCTAATAAATGTCTATCGTGACATGTATGCATTTAACACATAAATGTAATTTCACAACTCATGTAAAAAATAACCAAAATCTCATGCAGAGTCTATATATAAGCATTAAAATGCATAAATGAAGATTATTAAACTCACATAATGCCCCAATAAATCCCTACCTCAATCCTAGATGAAAATCTAGTAAATACCGAAATCAAATAATAAGATTGCGTCATTCATGCCTTCGCTTGCACCCTGTGTACCCGAAACCAAATAACACATTGAATAATTCACACAAAAATAAAACACATTGATTTTTATATTAAAATTCGTCAATGATCAACTGATATCTTTACACATAAAGTTTCAGAAGAAATCAAAAAAGATAAGCCACTCCATTAAGGATCGAAAAGTTTGGTTTTCAACATGTTAACGAAATAGACAGTAGGTAATCGAGGAATTTTATAAAAATATGTAGATTTGTAAAATTCATAAAAGTTTCAGAATATACTTTAGACACATACATGGTACTACTATAAAATTTTCAAAATTTATTTATCAACAGAAAGTGTTCAAAATATATATCAAAAGATAGCTTCCATAACAGATCTGCAAACTAAACAGCTCTCACTCACATAATTGATTGAATAAGGGATCCCAGGTAGGATGCAGGTTAAGAATTTATTGCTGATCGCTGTGGTGATGGGAGCGTGTATGTATACAACACTTGTATTTGTAATTTTCTTTTTGTGGGTTTTGGGATTGTTCTGAGTGATATTATGGGTACTTCGTTCTTGGAGGTTGCAAAACTTCCTGCCTTATTCAATGATAGATAGGTTAGAGTGGCGAGACCTCCTTGGAGACCCTCTCTTTATGTTGATGATGCATCAATCAGGTGTCGAAGGGAGACTTTGCGTTCTTGTTTAGTTGGGAGATTTGATAAAGATGTTGGGAATGTGATGAAGATTGCTGAGTGGGCCAGGCAGGCTTGGAGGATTGCTTGTGGTCTTTCTATTTCATTATTGGCAGAGGGTTGTCTTCTGTTTCGTTTTCCGTCGCAAATGGTGGCGGATGAGGTTTCATCCAATGGTTGCCGATGTTGGGGGGTAACAACGTTGTTTTTAGATGCATGAGATTGTTTCATTGGTTGTTCTAGTTATATGAAGCGCTGGGGATTGAGAAAGGTGTTCGTGTATGGTATTTTGCTTCATTTGTGGTGTAACGAGCTGTTTGTGGCCATCGGTAATATATGTGGAGGTTTTAAAGGAGTAGATCTGGATTTGGTGAATCAACCAGATTTGATTAAGATCACGGTGGCAGTGGGGTATGGAGTTAAGATTTCGGGGACGAAATCTCTTTAAGGAGGGGAGGTTGTAATGACCCGGTTTATTTAATTATTTATTTTGGTTATATATATATATTATCATTAATTTGTGGCATTATGTGATATTGCATGTGTTTTCATACATTGGGGATGACATGATTTGTGTTTCTAGGTTCGTTATGAAATTATTTCCGTTATCATTTATATATATTTTTTTACCAATTGATTGATACAGTTTCGTAATTGATGGATTTTCGATGTAATGTTTTAGATGTCGTTTTGATATTTGGTTAAATGTTGGGGTTACTTTTATTTTTTTGTTTTTATATATAAAGTGAGAGTCACTTTTGGAATATATGCATTATGTAGGTAAACCAATTTTCTTCCTTGCTTCATCTTCATCTTTTCAAAAACAATTCTCCACAATTCAAGTGGGTTATATATGATACATCCACCTCTTGACACTTAAATAATTGGGTTCATCATTCATTTCCAACACACACAACAAAAAGAAAAAAAAAATTCTGCTGAAAGAGAGAGAAAGTGATTTTCATCATTTCATCTCCATATTCATTTCTTTTTCTTTTTACGATTTGAGATCCTTGAAGTAGGAATTTGATGAAGTGATCAACTAAAAAGTCGTTATACACATCAAGATTTTCGGTTTAATACCAAATTCGGTATGTGATGTCCATTATTTGATTTTATTTCTATTTTTTTGAAAATTTTAGATTTTAGATCAAATTATTTTAGCAAAATTAAAGCTTTCAATCAATGATTTTTAAGCCGTGTTCCGTTCATTTTAATTTTCTAAAACTTTTACAGAATGTGTATATGTATGTTATAATGTATTCCTGAAAATTTCAGAAATTATTTATGAGTAGATATTTAAATACAAATCTGGAAGTGCATGTGGTTCAGATCTATTTTTTAGTAGCAGAACTGTTTTGGTTGTTTCGGTTTGAACAATTTATTACTCATGTTCCTGTAATTATAAATTTATGAAACTTGTATAGCATATTTCCGTATATGTCTACTATCATCGCTGAAAATTTCAAAAGTTTTTGATAAGTATTTAATTTACTAAAAATCAAGGAAGTAGGTTGTATAGTTATGTTATACTGCTTACAAATTTGATTTTGGTTTGGTTTAGTCAATTGTTTCACATGGTTTAATATACTTAAAACTCCTAAATTTTTTATTATAAGTTAAATTATATGTATAACATATATGTACCAAATTTCATAAATTTATCATGTATATATTTTTGTATAAAAATTTATGAGTACTTGATGTTCTATTTACTCTTCTATTGTGAAAATGTAACTTTAGGTACTAATTTAAGAGGTTTAGACTTATAATTTTGTTATGAAAATTTTATACCATTATTATCTGTATGTATGATGTAAATATTCATAATTTCATATTTTATTTACATACAGATAATTTTTGAAAAATTTGTGAGTGAGAGGTGTTTAGTTTGAAGATCTGTTATCAAAGCTATCTTTTGATATATATTTGGACCACTTTATGTTGATATAAAATTTTGAAAATTTTACAGTAGTATTCTGTATGTATCTAAAGTATATTTTAAAATTTTTATGAATTTTAAAAAGGGTCAAGAGCGAAAAAACCCCTATGATATTGAGATAGTGCGTATAAACCCCTCTAGTTCTTTATGACCCTAATCTTTATAATTTAGTGCGTATTGATTATATTCTTCATTTACCGTCCATCGGAGCAGTACGTTATCCAAAATACCCTCATTATATATTCATAAAATAAAAATAAA
Organism: Cornus suecica; assembly: GCA_963922005.1. Classification (NCBI taxonomy): domain Eukaryota; kingdom Viridiplantae; phylum Streptophyta; class Magnoliopsida; order Cornales; family Cornaceae; genus Cornus; species Cornus suecica. The sequence goes on along the minus strand of OY998239.1, from coordinate 32,141,735 downwards.
AGTAAATGAAAATTTGAAATGACCATTTTATGCAAGCTCGTTTTGCATTAGGTTAAATCGTTGGTTTGTCTCTATATCACTTGTGTTTACCCGATAGAGATGAATTCCTAATTTCCTCCGCCCCCTTTTCATCTTGGCATGAATCAACCCTACTTTGCTTCCATTCTTCACGAATCAAACCATATTTTTGAGTTTACATCTGCAATCATTCACGAATCTTGGTGTCGCATTTGTGTTCGAAAGATGCATAACAATTAGGTGAGAATCAATCTACAATTTTTTTCTTAGTTATTTTTGTTTTATACTTTTCTTCACCTTTTTGTTTTCTACATCTACAATCATTCACGGATCTTGATTTTATTTTATGAATGCAATAGAGGCAGTTTTTACACAAAAATAAAAAATTGATTTGCAAAAAAAAATGAACTGGTGTAAGAAATAGAGAGACTGAATCTCTGTGTCCAGAGGACAAATAAACTCTCTTCAAATTGGTGATAATTCCAATCCCCAATTTAATGATGAACATATTTAGTACTGATCCATTCAAGATGTCACGCAAGACATTAAAGTGTAAGAAATATTTTTCAAGTCAATTTTTGTAATCTACACTTCAGGTTGATTTGCAAAAAGTTAGTGAACAATTTTGAGATGCACCAAACAATCCCATAAGTGGATGTCATTTTAATATTTTACATATATGGATGCATGTTTATTTATAGTTTGTGATAACATGTAATTTTCTTTATTAATTCATTCTAGAATATGCACAAAGAATCTACTATTGTAGATGAGGATGGCATGAATTTAGCTGAAAATGATATAGAGGAATTTAAAAATGATAGTGATGGGGAAGATAGTGATAAGGAAGTTGAATATAGGACTATTGAAGAAATGTGGGGTGCACAAGAGGATATAGATAGGGACTCAGTTTATTCCCCTAGTGATGAACTGTGGAGTGTTAATAATTCATCTGAGGAGGATAATGGTGATGAAGTTCAGAGTAGACATGAAGAATTTTTTATTGAGAGAGACTTGGGTAAAAAGCATTTGACTGTGGGGCTAAAGTTTGTTTGTGCAAATGATTTTAGAAAAGCACTGAGGGAGCATGCATTAAAAAACATATTGACTTCAGGTTTAAGAAGAATGATTCAACCAGGGTAACTGCTTACTGTGCAATAAATTGTGGTTGGCGTATCTATGCTTCAAAGAATACAGTGATTGGGGGTTTTGAAATAAGGAAATTCATATCAACCCACACAAAATGCCCTATAGTGGAAAATAATAGACAAGAAAACTCTACCCTACTTGCCCAAAAATATCTGAACAAGTTCAGAATTGAACCTAACTGGAAATATGGCCTCATAAGGGACTCAATAAATGATGACTTTGAGGTGGGAGTTAGTAGGTTTCAGTTATATAGAATGAAAGAAAAGGCAAAGGAGATCATTGAGGGTAATCACGTGGATCAGTTCAGTAAGGTGGAAGAGTATGTTGCTCTTGTGAAGAAAACAAATCCTGGAAGTGTGGTTTATGCTAAAATTGAGTTTGAAGTGGATGGCAAAGAGAGATTCCAAAGGTTTTTCTTTTGTCTTGATGTAATGTGGAGGGGTTTTAAAGAATGTTGTAGGCCATTTGTTGGCTTGGATGGGTGCTTTTTGAAGACATCATACAAATGACAGTTATTAAGTGTAGTCGGAAGAGACGGTGATAATAGTTATTTTCCCATAGTTTGTGTTGTGGTGGAGGCTGAGAATAAAGAGACATGGAAGTGGTTTCTTGATGAGCTCATGAGGATCATAGGTCCTGCAAGTGGGCTGACATTTATATCTGACAGACAAAAGGTATCAAAATTGTATATAGTTTGTCAATTAATTATTTATTCTTTTTTTTTCTTTATATTTTAGTAATTAATGCAGTGTTTGTATGAACTAAATTATGTATTTGCAGGGGTTGATTGATTGTTTGGAGAACTTGTGTGAAGACAGTGATCACCAATTTTGTGCTAGGCACTTGCCTGAGAACTTAAAAAAGAAATGGGGTTCTTTGGAGCTAAAGGTTGAGGTATGGGGTGCTGCCAATGCCTACACAGAAGCGGACTATGAAGAACATATGAATACAATTAAGAGAATGAATGTTGATGCTCATAATTGGCTTGAGAAAATTCCTCATCATCTATGGTTTAGGTGTGGTTTTATTAGAAAGTCAAAGTGTGAGCTAAATTCCAACATGTGTGAAAGTTGGAATTCATAACTAAAGATTGCTAGAAGAAAACTGATAATTTACATATTTGAAATGATAAGAAGGTACCTTATGAATAGATTTCAAATTAGAAGGGAGATAATGGAGAGGCATGATGGGATATTATGTCCCAAATTAGAACTGGAGTTGGAGAATACCAAGTTGAAGGCAAAAAGGTGTGAGGTGCATCCTGTTGGATATTTATTGTTTGAGGTGGACAATAGAGGGTTGAATGAAGCAGTGGATTTGGGAAAGAGAACATGTACTTGTAGAGAGTGGGAAGTGACTGGAGTCCCATGTATTCTGCTAAGGAGGGAGAAAGTTGAAGATTATGTGGATCTTTATCATTATAAGGAGACATTTTTTAGGGCTTATGCTCCAGTGATCAAACCCTTATCAATTAGGAAAATGGTAAAGGGAGGTCCAGATCAAATTTATCCACCAATTGTGCGTCCAACAACCGACATGCCACAAATGAATAGAGTTAAGGCCCCTGGTGAAGGTAAGGTAAGAGAGTGAAGCAAAAAGTCAGATGCGAAAATATCGAAAAGAGGCTGAAAGACGTGGTAGACCATCATTATCAAGAAGGGGGATAATGTTTGTCAGTAACAGAGGTGGTTTAAGTGGAAGTGAGCCTAGTTCCAGTGGAGGACAAATGAGAAGAAAAAATAATGGTTATGAGGTGAATTCTAACTTTGCACTTTAAATGCATTATAAAATTCATATATTTATATTGTACTCACCTAAATTAATCGTAAATGATTTAGGGTACAATGAGAGCACAACATGAAAGTGAGATGACAAACATTTTTCCCACTCAAGAATCTATGAGTTGGTTTGTCAAATATTTAGTGCAAATTCAATAATTAAAAATGGTTAGTGATTCTTAAATAATGTACTATTTTGTTTTTGTTCATAAGTCTGAGATAATTCCATAATGATGAGGAAATATACAATTGAAGATGGTGAAGGCGAGCTGATATTTTTTGTTAAATCTTGTAATAGGGAAGGAGTGAAGCAACTGATGCTTTTTTGGGGAATTTTAACCCCTCGAAAGTGCAGTTTTTATATGAATGTTGTGGAATTTTAAGCACTCGAAAGTGCAATTTTTTGAATTTTAATGCTTACTGTGTTTTTTAATCATGTGTTATGGAATAATTTTTGTTTGTCCAATTACGTGTTTTTCACTTTTTGTCCATTTCATAAATGATTTAAATAAAAAAAATTATGCAAGAGACGAGTAACAAAGACAATACAAGAATAACAAGACATTTTTTTATTTTTAATGAATTTATATACACAAAATAAAAGTAGTGGATGTATTCTGCACATCATGGAAAAGTAAAGGAGGTTTTTCACACTTTATAAGCTTAGGGGCAATTTGGCCATGCAAAATGGTATTTTGGGGTTTTCATAATCGTAAAATGTCATGTGCATTTTTCCGGCCAAAGGTGGTCGGTAAGTCACTGGTAGAGACTTGCTACATTCTTAATTCTTAATGAATTTATACACACAAAATGAAAGTATTGGGGGTTTTCCGCACATAATGGGAAACTACAAGGGTTTTTTCGCTGATAACCTTTTTAAAAATCTACATATTTTTATAAAATTCCCTGATTACCTATTGTCTGTTTTCGGTAACAAGCTGAAAATTATACTTTTCAATTTTAATTGATTAGCTTGTCTTTATCGAATTATCCCGAAACGTTTTGTGTACGATTATAGTTACAGGAACATGAGTAATAAATTGTTCAAACCGAAACAACCAAAACAGTTCTGCTACTGAAAAACAGATCCGAACCACATGCACATCCATATTTTTATTTAAATATCTACTCATAGATAATTTCTGAAATTTTCAGGAATACATTATAACATACATATACACATTCTGTAAAAAATTTAGAAAATTAAAATGAACGGAACACAGTTTAAAAATCATTGATCGAAAACTTTAATTTTGCTTTAATCTAGAATTTGAAAATTTCATAAAACAGAAATAAAATCAAAGAATGGACATCACATACCAAATTTGGTATTAAACCGAAGATCTTGATGTGTATAAAAATTTCCTAATTGATTACTTCATCAAATTCCTACTCCAAGGATCTCAAATCGTAAAGAGAAGAAGAAATGAATATGGAGAAGAAATGATGAAAATCACTCACTCTCTCTTTCGGCAGATTTTTTTTTTCTTTTTGTTGTATGTATTGAAAATGAATGATAAACCCAATTATTTAAGTGTCAAGATGGTGGATGCATCATGTATATTGGTGAAAAATTATTTTTGAAAAAACAAAAGATGAAGCAAGGAAGGAAACCGGTCTACCTACATAACACATATAATACATATATTCCAAAAAGTGACTCTCACTTTATATAAAAAAAACAAAAGTTACCCCAACATTTAACAAAATATCAAAACAACCTCTAAAATATTACACCAAAAATCTATCAATTATGAAACTGTACCAATCAATTGGTAAAAAACAATATAAATGATAACGAAAATAATTTTATAACGAACTTAGAAACACAAATCACGTCATCCCCAATGTATGAAAACACATGCAATGTCACATAATGTCACAAATTAATGATAAATATATATATATATATATATATATATATATATATAACCAAAATAAATAATTAAATAAACCGAGTTAGTACACCATGGATACAAAGAATATTATCGGCTTCACTATTCGGTCGATGATTATTTACCCTCGGGAACAAAGAATATTATCGGCATCTACTATTCGGCCGATGATGGATATTTTTTGGCACACTCGGTGGAACCCCATTAGGTAGCCAAGAGAATTGCGACATGCTAATACAAATAGTTTATAGTGAAACCCTACAACAAAAGTTGCAAACTATGCTTGTTAGATTAGAGAAGGGGCTTTAAAATATTGATGATATCTTGGAGAAAAAACTCATGAATCCTCCGAGACATAGGGGGAAGCCGACGATCAGTTCACAAAAAACACTATTGGTTGGGAAAAAATTTGTTGTTGCTGAAATTAAAGTTTTGGCAGAAACAAAGGTTCTGGCCGAAACCTCTTTGGTTGATGCCAAAACTTTTGGAGCTGATTAAGGAAAAAATAAGGTAGTTGATACCAATCCAGCCGAAAAAGGATTGCCGAAATTAAGCCAATTGATGTGTTTCGTCAAGTAGTAATAATCTGGCCAGAACTGCAGTGACTAAAAATCTTATCGAATTTGCAATGGCCGAAACCGGTTTTGCAGTGGCAGAAATGGCAACAGCTGATGTTAGAATTGCAGCGGCTGATATCAGATCTACAGTGACCGAAATTGGCTTTAAAATGGCCGAAACTTGTTGGGTTTCAGCCTATAAAAAAAATCTGACAGAATACGGAACTTCGTATTTTATATTTTCAGCCGATACGACTGAAATTATAAAAAAAATATAAACTTTCAATAGCATTTGCCGCAAAAAATCTTCATGGGTATTGTGTCGTTCTTCGAATGGAACCGGCAATAAGATCGGCTAACATGACCTAACACAATTGTTTAATTCCGGTCGATCGTATTTGTTCTCCACTACAAAAGTTTAAATTTTTTAGTGTTGGAATCTTGTATGAGATCATTGATCCATTGTCGATGAACGCTAAACAAATTTCTACCTAATTAGGATTAGAATTAGGGGAATAAAGACCACTTTAATATTGGTCATAAATGAATAAAGCTGTAGATCCAACTCATTAATTTTTTATTTTCAAGTGATAGACTCGGGGGGGGGGGGGGGGGGGGGGGCAAGGAAGGTTGATACAAGAATGTGTTGTCATCTTTTTGGGCTAAAGAAAAATTCCAACATGCCATATTTTTAAAGCAAAATAGCATTGGAATTGGGGGGCATTGTTTGCACCCTAAATGAGACAACACATGACAACGGAATTGGGTCGAAATTGGGCCAAATTTTGGTAAACAATTGGGCCAAAAACTAGCCAAAACAGGGCTGGAAATCGAGCCCAAATCTGGCTAAAAATGGGCGAGAAACTGGGCTGAAAATTGGCTAAAAAATTGTTCAAAAATTTGGCCAGAAAATTAAATGGTTTTATGAAAGAGTTTTGACCTAGTTTTTCCTCAAAGCCCACCTGATTGAAATTTTTGCCGACCAAGTTTGAAGTGTTTTTAGAGTGTTGGATACTTTTGAAGAAATATGAGTTGTAGTTGATTAGTGTTTTGTTTAGGTATGTTTAGATTTAGGTTGATTTATCTTTTATTTTTAGTTATTTATCTCTAAGTTATATTTCACAAACAATTTTAGGCTACAAATAATGTACGCAGACCTCTGTTTTAGAGGTCCCCAACTAAATTCAAAATTTATTCCTTCTGTTACATTAGTAGCCCAATTTTTATTCCTTCAATTTTTCAATATTGTTCCATTCAATTCTTGTCATGCACTTTCAATATCATTTATTTTTTCTTGCAAATGCGCACTTTCAATGCAATTTATTTTTAATTCTCAGTCCTTTAATTTTCTTGAAATCGCAATTTCCAAATTTCTTCTATCCCTTTTCTAATTTTTCTCGGCTACGGAAAGTCCTCTTTGCTGAGGCAATCAGAATTCATTCATATGAGTTGAGTTCTTTCTCACACAAATCGTCTGATTCTATTCCACATATTCAAAAGAGATGAAGACTCGTTCCTTTTGAATTGGTTGAACTCCGTCACTAGTTCTGGCACGCCCGCACCCTATGGATATGAATAATATTATCGGCCTCACTATTCAGCCGATGATTATTTACCCTACAAGAACGAAGAATATTATCAGCCTTACTATTCAGCCGATGATGAATATTTTTTGGAGCGAACATTTTTTGGCACACCCAATGGGACCCCACTAGGTAGCCGAGAGAATTACGAAATGTTGCCACTGACAGTTTATGGTGAAACCATATAGCAAAAGTTGCAAATATGATTGCTAGATTAGAGCAGGGGCTTTAAAAGATTGATGATATCTTGGAGAAAAGACTCACGAATCCTCCAAGATATGGGGGGAAACCGACGAACAGTTCACAAAAAAACACCATTGATTGAGAAAAAAATTGTTGCTGAAATTAAAGTTTTGACAGAAACAAAGGTTATGGCCAAAACCTCTTTGGATGATGCCAAAACATTTGGAGCTGATGAGAGAAAAAACAAGGCAGTCGATACCAATCCAGCTGAAAAAGGATTGGCCGAAATTAAGCCAATTTATTGTGTTTCGGCTTGTAGTAATAATCTGGCCAGAACTGCAATGGCCGAAACTGGTTTTACAGTGATAGAAATGGCAGCAGCTGATGTCAGAATTGCAGCAGCTGATATCTGATCTACAGTGATCGAAATTGGCTTTAAAATGGCCGAAGCTCGTTGGTTTCGGCCTGGGGAAAAATCTAACAAAAGGCGGAACTTCGTATTTTATAATTTCAGCCGATACGACTGAAATTATAAAAAGATATAAACTCTCAAGAGCATTTGCTGCGAAAAATATTCATGGGTATTGTGTCGTTCTTCGAATGGAACCGGCTATAAGATCGGCTAATATGACCTTGCACAATTGTTTAATTTCGGCCGATCGTATTTGTTCCCCACTATAGGAGTTTAAATTTTTTTACTGTTGGAATCTTGTATGGGATCATTGATCCATTGTTGATGAACGTTAAACAATTTTCTACCTAGTTAGGATTATAATTAGGGGAATAAATACCACTTTAATGTTGGTCCTAAATGAATAAAGCACTGGAGTCAACTCATTAATTTTTTATTTTCAAGTGATAGATTCGGGGGGCAAGGAAGGTTGATACAAGAATGTGTTGACATCATTTTGGGCTAAAGAAAAATTCCAACAGACCATATTTTTGAAACAAAATGGCGTTGGAATTGGGGGGCATTGTTTGCACCTTAAAATGAGACAACACATGGCAACAAAATTGGGCCAAAACTAGGCTGAAAAACTGACCAGAAAATGGCCGAAACTGGGTTGAAAACTGGGCCAAAATTTGGCCAAAACTAGGCCGAAATTGGACTGGAAATTGGCTAGAAAATTAAATGATTTTATAAAAGAGTTTTGGCCAAGTTTTTCCTCAAAGCCCACTTGATTGAAATTATTGCCGTCCAAATTTTAAGTGTTTTTGGAGTGTTGGACACTTATGTTGATTTATCTTTTATTTTTAGTTATTTATCTCTAGGTTATATTTCATAAATAATTTTTGGTTATAAATAATGTACGTAGATCTCTGTTTTAGAAGTCCCCGACCAAATTCAAAATTTATTCTTTCTGCTACATTAGTAGCCCTATTTTTATTCCTGCAAATTTTCAATTTTGTTCCTTTCAATTCTTGTCCTGCACTTTCAATATCATTTATTTTTTCATGCAAATCCACACTTTCAATACAATTTATTTTCAATTCTCATTCCTTTAATTTTCTTGCAATCGCAATTTCTAATTTTCTTCTATCCCTTTTCTTATTTTTCTCGGTTACGGAAAGTCCTCTTTGTTGAGGCAATCAGAACCCATTCGTGTGAGTTGAGTTCTCTTTCACACAAATCGTCTGATTCTATTTCACATGTTCAAAAGAGACGAAGATTCGTTCCTTTTGAACCGGTTGAACTCTGTCACCGGTTCTGACACGCCCGCACCCTATGGATATGAAGAATCTTATCGGCCTTTTTATTCGGCCGATGATTATTTACCCTATGGGAACGAATAATATACTCGACCCTACTATTCGGCCGATGATGAATATTTTTTGGAGCGAACAGTTCCACAATTGAGATTTTAAATTAAATTTTAGTAAAATCTTCTTCCCAACATAAGGTTATAACCATGTAAAATTGAGGGACCTTGTTTGAACTAACTGTTACTAATTAAGATCGAACCTATCTGTAGCATGTTCTCTGTTGGAATATACAAAATACAATTAGTGTGTGTCCCACATCGGTTTCTTATTAAACATGCTTGTATACTCAACCTATATATATATGCCCTTTATGTACTGTTACAATACACAAAAATACAATTCATTCAATAATACATATTTATTATTGATATTCTTTTTCTTTTATTTCTCTTTGATTTTCTACTTCATATCAGAGTTTTTGTTTTCTGTTTATATCTCTTTATGATTTTCTAGTTGGTATCAGAGCCTACCGATTCTTGGTAGTTATTTTCGCTTATCTTTGTCTCTGTTGGAGATGGTGCTCCATATCCCATATCCGGCAACGATCTTCAATTAATATATATTGATATATATATATATATATATATATATATATATATTATATTCTTGGTGGGATTTTACTATTACCCCACCAAAATTCTTGTTTCTTACTTTTTTCGCCTTTTAGGGTTTGGGAGCCCTAATCTCCCATGGTTTTGCCCTTGTTTATGGGCCCGTTTATGTGACTCATGCTGATTATTCCCTCTTCTAATTCGTTGCTATTGATTTTTTCAGTATAGGTGGAGCCCTGGTTATTTACGTGTCTACCGATTTGTCCAGTAGTGTAATTCGGTGCTACCAATTATGTCGGTACAGGTTAAGCCCTACTTATTTGTGCTACCGATTATATCGGTACATGTGGAGCCCTGCTTCCTTATGCTACCATTTTTGTCGGTACAGGTGGAGCCCTGCTTCCTTGTGATACCATTTTTGTCGGTACATGTGAAGCCCTGCTTCCTTGTGCTACCATTTTTGTCGGTACAGGTGGAGCCATGCTTCCTTGTGCTACCATTTTTCTCGGTTCAGGTGGAGCCATGCTTCCTTGTGCTACCATTTTTGTCGGTACAGGTGGAGCCCTACTTCCTTATGCTACCATTTTTGTCGGTACTGATGAAGCCCTGATCCCTTATTCTACTAGTACAGGTGGAGCCCTAATCCCTTATGCTACCGATTTTATCGGTACAGGTGGAGCCTTGCTTTTCAATTGTTTCTCAATTATTTTTGATTTGTTTGGAGACTTCAGTGTTCAAGCTAATATGTTTGGAGACTTCGGAATCAGTATCTTAGCATCAGTATTTTTTGATTTGTCCGTGGTACGTGGCTATCAATTTGTTCGATAGTGTGATACGTGTCAAGTGGCAAGATACATCAGGATGTGTTCAGAGGCGACTTTGTTCTCAGTTTCAAGTTGGACTTGCGAAGATCTCAATGTCCAACTAGAGGGGGAGTGTTGGAATATACAAAATACAATTAGTGTGTGTCCCACATCGGTTTCTTATTAAACATGTTTGTATACTCAGCCTATATATATAGGCCATGTATGTACTGTTACAATACACACAAAAAATATAATTCATTCAATAATACATATTTATTATTCTCCACCATAAAAAGAAATAAATTATGCATGTGCCATGTTAGATTGTCTCAAATTCTATTTGTTGTCATGAAAGAAATTTGATGGGTTTCACTTTCTCGACTCAAGAAGAATGTTGTTTTGGGCAAGACATACGATGGCACTTTTGTAAATTGGCTCGAACCTGGACCTCCTTACGAGAGTTTGGACGAAATTGTGTTTCATTACGTTTTTATTTTAATGAGGTATAATGACCAAGGTTGTTAAAAACGGGAGTCTATATAGGATCGTTGGAGGGTCCGTAGAATTATAAGTAGAACGATTTTACTTAATTATTGATAAATAATTTGTTTAATTTCCTTAAGAATGATATATTTATAATAGAACAAAAATATACTCAAAACATAAAATAAGAATAAAATCATTAAGATTTTGGGCCTTTATTTATTTTCTCACAAGTTTGGGCCATATATTGGGATATTGGACTAAATCATCAATATTTTGAGCCTTTCATATGAAAGACCTAACCCTCTAACCATTATTTCAGTCCAAAAAAATCATGAAACACATGTGAGTAGAACCGTAATAAAATTGTAAAATCGTACATAATCGTGGTAAAATCGTAGAATCCTAAAATTTTACGAATTATGATCGTGATTTTGACAACCATAATAATGAGAAGTTATGAAAATTCTTGTCCAAAAAAAAAAGAGGTTCATGTTTAAGACTTCCTAAATATAGGTGGAGTTAAGTAGAAAAGATAGAAAATGCGAGAAGGAGATATAACCTCACATATGAAGAAGGGTTTACTCTGGTGTAGTTAGATTTAAGTTGTGAGTGTGAATTCTTAATTATAATATTATCTTCTTGATTCATTAAGGTGAAGTTTTTCTCATAAGAAGAGGATTTGTTCCGAGTTCAAAAGAGGAGTTACGAGTAAGTAGTGAATGTGCATTCTCTGATATTATCATTTTCTCTTCTTCATTATGGTAAAGGTTTTTTCTCTCCATGAACGTACAACAAAGGTTAGATTATTGTGTTAATTGTGATATGTATACATTACATTATTGTGTTAATGTAATAATGTGATGATATACTTCCCATCCGCTTAAACAAAGAGAGATAAAACCCACAATTGATGTTAAAGCTAGTTGAAAGGAGTCAAATTCCAAATACTAGATACCATGAAAAATACACCTTGCCCTCATACTTGATACTCTACTAACTTTAAGAGCATCCCCAAATATTGAAACTTCGTCCTGGAGTTTACGAGGCAATGGATTTGAAGAACATGTCTCCCGCCAAAACGAGTAGCCTATAACCAAGCTATTGAAGGAACTCCAAATAAAGTGCAAGACATAATTCAAACCTTAGATACTAATGATACCAGCATGGAGAGTGAGATACAACTTTGTTTGAAGCTCTGTAGATTCTAACCATAACCAAACCATTTGGACAGTCTGATCCGAATATTTCGTACATGGCGAGTTTTAACAGAACTATGAATGAAAGAGGATAAAGCAAATTCCAATACCAACAATTTACCACGAAAACGATGGTAATAGTCCATCCAAATTCCATATAGATGGTCTTTCGAGATTCAATGTCATAATTGTCTAGACTCGGTCTCCGTTATGGAATGTTAAAAATGATCTCAAAGATAGCAGTTAAGTGCACATGATGTGTGAAACCGAAACAAAGAGCTATTTTTGATTAATAATAAGAAGTACAGGGCAAAGGAACCATTCTTGTAAATTATTTGCAAAAAAAAAAAAGAGGAAAATATTCGGAATATTTGAAAGTAATACCGGAACTTACTGTTCTGCATCCTAACAAAAAAGCCAATCAATGCTTAGTTTTCATTTCCATGCACTAGAAGCAACCAAATCTCTGTCCATCCAACCAAGATACAAAGCTTCATCTTTCTCTACAAGCCTATACTTCTTGGAGTACTTCTCCAGCAGCATTTTGATGGTAGCATTCACCAAAGAACTCAATGGGTATGGAGTAAATCCAGCCATTCTGAACCGTGACTTCCACTTTCCAAGAAGCTCGTGGCGTTCCACCCTCTCACTCCCCTCGCATGCTATTACACTGACCACATCCCTTGCAAGGCAGTGCTGCTCAACATTGATCCGTTCCTTGTGTTCCCTTGGAAGAGTCACATCAATCGATTCAAACATGGCCGTATAGTAGTCAAGTGCCTCTAGAAATCGGGGCACGAATGCAGCAGTGTTTGTGTTCAATTCTTGCTCGACTAGGGTCACAACCTTAGGAGAGAGGCTTTTAACCAGCCTCAACAATTTGTCTCGACGATTTTGAGTGCCCACGCTTTCATCAGGCATGTGATGCAACACAAATGCAAAATTGACAGCGACGGCCTCACCAGATCGAATACCTAGATTTCCAAGACGAACTTCACTATCAGATGTGGCTGCAGCATGAAACTCAAATGGCACCTTAAAAGACTTGGCAAGCCTAGATAGCCTCTCACCAACTATATTTAGTCCTCCTCCACGAGCATAAGCAGAAGTGGAATCATCGATACCTGTTATACGAATGTGGGGAGGCCCACCAGGCCGAGCTGCAAAAGCCTGGATCAGACTGACCCACTGACACCCCTGAGAAATTCGGAAGTCAATTATATGAACTCTGGCTTCATCCTTCATTGCTTCTGCAATAGCACCATTTGCAGACATATAACCGAACTTTAAGTATGGGCAAACCTCGTATAGAATGTACATGCAAGAACGAAGCTCGGCACTTGCCGGTTCTTTGCCTCTTAAAGATTTGTAGATGGAACTTCCAGAAGAGGCCAGTCTAGCAACAAGCCCTTCCAACATGTATGCTCCCAGACGTTGGATCGGTTCACCAGAAACTGACACCATTTGACGTAATTCAGCCATCAACCACTGTGTGGTGTACAAATCGTTATTTGATACTGCTTTTGCGCAGGCAATCAAAATCTGTTTCAAGTCACCCCCAGGAATTACCTGCATTATTTCTCTCCAACTATCCATCTCTTCTGATGCCATAACCCCTTGCAAGGTACACTCATAATCGTCAAGTGTATCAGAATCAGGCCCTAGCATTAAATTTTCCAATTCTTGCAGCTTGTGCCTAAGTCCATTAGCATCATCCGTTATGCAGGAACAACTTATAGGAGACCCATAAGTACTTTCTGTAAAGCGACGAGTATCAGGAGGGTGTATATGAGATTGTTTCTGGGGCGTGAGGCATCCATTGGATGAGAAATCGATAGTTGTGGGTGAGCTGCAGATGGTATGACTGCCGGTGGATGAGGACTCCAGGGTGCAATACAGTTTGCAAGAAGTCTGAACGGATAATTGGTTCCCATAGACGTTATTATAGCATAATTGCTGCTCTAAAGTCTGAAACTGAGGTAAACCATGCAACTCAACCTCTTGCATCGGCTTGTAGTAAAAAGTATTGGACATCATTAATTTTTCGTGTTGCTGTGGAGCTTGCACTGAAGAAATGAGTCAGCTTGATTCATGTTGTTAGTGGGGTATTTCGGCACTCTTCATATTTAATAATTCTCAGAGAAAAGCAATGTCAAAATGTGATGTGTTAGTGAAGAAAAGAGCTTGGTATTCATGACTGCACCACAACAAGGCTTTGGTATTTTCCCCCCCATAAACAGTTAGATAATCTGTTTGACAACAGCAGACGGCAGTTACACAATGAACTACTCGATGTCTGAAATCCAGATGGCTTCTACTTGGAAGAAAGGAAATCCATGAATCAGAACCTGTCAGAATTGAAATGAGATTACTGCAATTTTACTAAAAAGCTGAAAACAAATTAAAACATATTAAGGAAATATGAGGCAGCAATTAGATTACAGTAGGGCACTTAAATATATGAGACATGCCCTTCAAGGTATCTTCTTCCTGCCCTCTACGTCTCAAATTCCATTCATATTCAAGCAGTGCCTTCTTTAACTATTTTGTTTTCATGTGTTTAACAAAACAATTTCCGTTCTCTCATAATTCAGAACATAGTTTCCCATCCTCAGTGCCCTTCAAAAAATACTTGTAAATATGGAATTTATTAAGAAGTGCTCAATTGGGATGATATGACTGCATGTGGTATAGTATCTAATAGATCACAATTCTGATGCCAAGATGCAACCCTGTACATAAATAATGTGGTATAGTATCTAATATTTTATCTTCTTCAAATAAATTTCTTTACATCTAACCGCATTGCATTGCAAATTTGACACTCCAGTACCAAAATGAAATATCTTTTCCCCCTCAGATTAAAGAGGCAGCCATGCAAATCCGATGAAGGTTAAAAAAGAAAAAAGAATTGGCAAAACTTTCTAATTGATTTGTTAACATAAGATCATGTAATTAATGAGCAGATACCAATAACACAAAATAAAATTAAATCAAGTATATAACTTTCTACAAGTAAAATAAACTGATTTAATTTGACACCAGATTCCAATATGTGTCAGGAGACACCTTTAAAGTACTTTATGAATTTGAGCTATGAAGTTATTCTATTCCCTTTTCCAGTGTTTTCGACGAACAAGGGACCAAACAATCTTTTAACTCCAACAACGGCTCCAACTTACTTTGTGGGACAAGTTCTTTTTAATTGCAATAGGTAAAACATGTACCGGAACATAAATGGATACAAGGATGATCATGATAACAAGCTGCTACTGGACCGATATCACCAATGATGGGTTCCGGTATAATCAAGTATCGAAAACATGATAATCATTCTTAGTGAAACAGACGGACTCGAAAACATGATAATCATTCTCAGTGAAACAGACGGACTCGAATAGCTAATGTTAAAAGGCTTTGTTGAGCTGAGGTGCATTGAAAGGAAAATAGTCCATATAAAAAAATGTGTACTACAAACAGAAATGGGGTAATTCAAATTGACACTGAGACATTCTAACAAACACAAACAGTGCAAATACATGTTTTCACTTTGCCTAGTAATAATAGTCAATAATTTCAATAGCAATTGAACACATAAAATCTACCTCACATGGAACAATAAAATTTAATTACATTAGGGTCACAAGAACATAAGCTGACCTATTCTTGACAAGAGGCAAATGACAAATTTTCAACTGTACAAAAAATCTTAAATAGCTTAATAATAATAATAATCCCACAAATATGCAAAACCCAGTAATATATGATGAATTGCACAGACAAATAATGAAGGAGCTCATAATAACAAACAATAGAAACCAAAATAAATACCCATTGGAACACAGGGCTAAACCTTCAACTTCAAATCACCAAAAGAGAGAAAGAGAGATAAGCACCTTTTATATATATATATCAGCAACCCATTGTCAATAACTTCATATCGTCCATAAATATGAAATGAATTTGAAGCTTGAATTTTTCTCTGAAAGCCCTGAATTGAGTTTAAATTGTCAAAAGAACCTCTTTATATAGTGTCAGAGAACAGAGTGCTCAGAATGAAAATAATATGCAAAATAGCAATAACAATACAATTTTGGTGGAAGAATTAGAATTGAATAAAAGATCAGTCTCTGGTTTGACATACCCTTGAATGGAATAATCCCATGTCTTGTATTACACTTCAAAACCAGAGTTTTAGAGAGAGAAAGTAGAGAGTGCGAGTGTCAAAGAGAGATGCCAAGTCCTCTGAAATAGAAGACCTCTGAACTATAAAAGAGACCGGATTAACCAATACCCTTTATTATTGGCACAATTACATCTCTACCACTTGGGGATCTTTCTAAAATGGCAATAATTAGTTTACAGTCTTTGCGTAAACGATACCCTTCTCTAGTATCACGAGGGTAAATGCCTCAACTTTCATAAATGAGGTTACGCAAATTTATGTAAATAGATAACGGGACAAGAAATACGACCACACATAGACGGTATAAATTTAAAATTAAATAATATATATATATATATGTTAATTATATTGCATAAATACTTTAATTCATCAATTTAATAATAAAAATTAAAATAATTTATAAATAAAGAGATTAAAAAAATTAAAACAGAATATTGAATAATAACATATTTATGTAAAAAAATTAGGAGTATTTCTAGTTAGGGACGGATCCACATAAGGACAAAAAAGTTTTTTTATATATATTTTTTATTTTAAATTTTTGGATATTTAGCATTTAGCTTTCAATGAATTTTTTTTTTATCTTAGATACCACATAATTTAAATTTTTTTACAGCTAAGCCTCCATTGAAATTTGTTTTAAATCCCATTGAAATAAATATATGTCATTTATACTCCAAAAATCAACAATAATTTTTTTTAGCCCCACTGACTTGGATCTTTAGATCCGCCACTGTTTCTAGATGTATATAATATAGTTATGTAAATTATATAATCACCAACCTTATATTTAGTAAGGTACAATTAAATGCATTACAATTAAAATATTAGTATTTAATTCCCAGAATGCTCGCTAAACTCGAGTCTGTACTCTTCTATGATTTTTTCCTCTTAAGTTTTCAAAAAAAAATTTAAAATTTCAGATAAGTTTATAACACTTCATACTTTATCTATTAAATTTTTCACTTATATCATTTATACAAAAATACAACAAATCATATGCAAAAGTGTTTTGAGATTGTTTTTCTTATAAGATTCATCTGAATAAAAAGGAAATATAACAAAGAAGACACTAAAGAAAATGAAAAAAAAAAAATTACATTTGATGAAAATAAATTTTATTGTTTTCTTAAAAAAAACAACAATTTCAAAAGAGAAGATTCGATTATCACAACAGCTCATACACAATCCGAGATTAATAACAGTAATATTACATACCCAATCCACAATACCACTGTCAAAGCCACAATCGTCAATTAATGTTATACAAATATTTGTTACTATTTTATCTTCATCACAAATTTTGTTCACGGGACGGAATACTACATAAATTCTCATGTTATCAAAACATTTAAATAATGAATCGAAAAATTAATGGCACCTGAATTTAGTAATTTCCTTACTATGCATATACCTCATGTGATAAGATAAAATTAAATTAGTTTACTAAAGATTTCATGAACATTTGTCTAAATTTGTTTTCTTGATTTTCAAAAAATGAGTATATTTTCCTCACTTGTAAATTTTATTTAAAGTATGATTTTGTAAACTTGAATGGTCAATTTTATTGGTAAAAAATGATGTAGTCAAAGTGCATTGCAAGAGGAGTTTAGCCTTCTTATCCCACTATTACTCCTTATAAATCAGGTTTTGAGGTTAAGAATCTGATTTAATCGTTCAATGTTATGAATTTTCAAATTGCTCATATCAGTTAAAACAAAAAATAAAAATAAAAATAAAATAAAATAAATAATAATAATAATAAAAAAAAAACTTGTGGACTGTTAGGGCCTGTTTGGTAGAACTGTGTTTGTGTTGAAATAAACAAAAAACACGTTTTTTGTTTTTTTTTGTTTATTCATCCAAAAACATAAGTATGTTTGGTAGGGATGTTTTTTGGGTTGAAATTGAAAAATTAAAAATCAATAATTAAAAATTAATAATATAAATAATAAATAAAATATAATATAATAATAATAAAAAATGAATACAATAATAACAAGTAAATATAATAATAAAAAATGGACTAAATAATAAATAATAATAATAAATTAATAAAATAAAAAATAAATTACATAAAACATATTTAAAAATATAATAAAAATAACAAATAATAAACAAAATGAAATAAATAATAATAAATAAATATAATAATAAATAATAAGTAAATATAATAATAAATAAATACTTCATAATAATAATAAAAAATGAGTATAATAATAATAAATTAATATTAAATTAATAAAATATATTTTTAAATAATTAAAAATGAATAAATAATTTATAAATAAAATGAATTGAATAATGAAATAATAATAAATAAATAAATAAAATATATTTATAAATTAATATATAAATTAATAAATACTAATTTAATAATATAAATAATAAATATAATATAATATAATAATAATAATAAATGAATACAATAATAATAAATAAATATAATAATAAAAAATGGACTAAATAATAAATAATAATAATAAATTAATAAAATAAATAATAAATTACATAAAACATATTTAAACATATAATAAAAATAATAAATAATAAACAAAATGAAATAAATATAATAAAAAATAATAAATAATAAGTAAATATAATAACAAATAAATACTTCATAATAATAATAAAAAATGAGTATAATAATAATAAATTAATATTAAATTAATAAAATATATTTTTAAATAATTAAAAATGAATAAATAATTTATAAATAAAATGAATTAAATAATGAAATAATAATAAATAAATAGAATATATTTATAAATTAATATATAAATTAATAAATAATAATTTAATAATATAAATAATAAAATATATTATAAAGTGAAGAAAATGTAAGTCATAAACACCCCAATAAACACCAAATTCATGTTTATTCTCATATGCCTAAAATTTACCTAAAGTAAAAAAGTGTTTTTAAACACACATATCCCAAAAACACTAATCAAACAAGTTTATAAACACAAAAAATACATAAACAAATACAAAAACACCCCGACCAAACAGACCCTTAGTGTAAGTACTAGTCAACAGTGTTTCCTAAAGAAGGGTAGAGATAGTGTAATTATGACAAAAATAAGATGGTAGCTCTAATTAGTTGAAGCTGAAACTTTTAAACTAATCTTGTGATGCAAACTAAAAAGATGCTTTGGAATCTAATACACAAAAAAATAAAAACTAAGATAAAAATGGAATCTTTTATTCCTTCGTTTTTGGTCTCCAATTTCCAATGTGGGACTATCCTCCGTGGCCCACCATCCCGTCTTCAGGAGCTCTTTTGTCCATTCAATTATCTGTTAAGTAGTATTTTAAGCAACATACTCATCACTTTATTTATGTCTTGATCACAATAATGAAGGCATTAAACTTATAGGATTTGGAGTTGGTATGCACATTACCGAAACATTACAAGTATGCTAAAAAGAATCATCCTCTGTTAAAACAAACTATGTATTAAAGGAATGGTTTGATGGTTGTGAATGGTTTGATGGTTGCTGAATATATATTCTAATTAAAACTCTTCATTTCAAAAGAAAAATATATATATAATTTGAGATACTTTGGAGGTGACTTTTTGTCATTTTATTTTATATTTTTATTTTATTTTTTTTCTTCTTTTCTCTTAGGTCATGTTTGGATTAGTTTTCAAAAGTTATTTTTGATTTTATAGAAGAAAAATATGTTTTCAATGATGTTTCATACAATTTTTAGAAGAACTTCTCAAATCTTAAAATATTTTTTTAAAAAAATTGGGCGTATTTTCTCTTAATAGCTTAGGTTGCGTTTGGAAACTAGTGTTTTCGTTTTAGTTTTTTATCTCTTGAGAACAAAAAAATTTCTTGTTCTTGTCCTAAGGGTAATCCGGAAACAAAAACACGTTTGGTTGGAAATTTTGTCTAAAAACTTTTCGGGAACAAAAAAAAGATAAAAAAATTTGGAGGTTAGGGTTTGAAGGTTGAAGATGGAGGTTAGGGTTTGGAGATTGAAGATGGTGGTTAGGGAATCTGCAACAATTAATTTTTTTTTTTGCTGAGAACAAACAGTGCCGAAAACAAAAAAAAAAACACCATTTTGATGTTCTCAAATTTTGAACTAAGGGTGAGAAAACGTTTTTTTACTGTTCACGAAAACAAAAACCATCAAAGACTCCCAAATACGTTTTTGTTCCCGTAAATAGTGAAAAAACAAAAACAAAAACGAAAACACCCCTATCCAAACGCATCCTTTGTTCCCGTAAATAGTGAAAAAACAAAAACAAAAACGAAAACACCCCTATCCAAACGCATCCTTATACTTTTTTTTCTTTGTGTGTGAAATATAACCGAAGCTGTGTCAAACATTACCACAGTATCTATTACATTTTTATTGTCACAAATCTCACACACGGGGAAAACCACTAAGATTGGGGGACCCAAATATGCATTAACGCGCATGTTTATGAAGATAATAGCATACTGCTAGTATTAGTCCCTATTAAATGATCGATCAAGTGTGCATCACATATATGTATATATATGTTTAGTATTATGTGAAAGTGAAACCATAATGAAACTTGACTTTTCGTTCAAATTTGCACTAGTTACGCGTAACATGTTTTAAGTTTTTGGGAGATACAGCACTAAAGTCGTAGGAACACCCTTCACTTTGCAAATTTTGTGTCTTCTTGTCTCTCTTTATTTCTAAAAGTGTAGACAGCATTCAAATTTACAAACCTCTAAATAGGTACTCTAAATTTGAATGCTCTAAATAGGTACAAAGCTCTAGATAAGTACTCTTCATTCCAATTTAAATATCTACATTTAATATTCAATTCATTTTAAAATAATTATTTCAATTGAAAAGTTAATACACTTTATTTGATAAATTTATCAATTTACTCTTCAAATATTCAAGTTACAAAATATTTAAACTATAAATATCACATCGATAGGACCAATGATAAAATTAAATTTTCACTCATTATTATACCAATAAAAATTATAATCTTAAAAAATTAAATTTTTCGAACTAAATTTATAATTTAGCACTGAGGAGTACGGTTAATAAATTTTTTATTCTTGTTTGGGGGTCTCAAGTGGGTCCTTTTGGTACTTACATGCCTATCACTCAGTGACAAACTCTAAGCTTCAGTAGTAGTGCACGCGCGCTTTACAACATTCAACGTTAGTTCTCATGAATCTGATGAAATCAAATATATATATTTGTTTTAGATTCCACTATTGATATTTATTTTTAAGAGTGGATGATTCAATTATTATAAGATTAAATGACGATGAAATATTATAATCTTGACACTCCTGAGTCCTGACTAGATCTGTCAATGGATTGGATTTTGATCCGAATCCGATCCGATTAGTCGGATTTGGATTGCAAAAAAAATCCGATAATCTGAATATGATCCGAATCCGATAATCCGATTCCTTAACAAATTGGATTTGGATTAGCCTAATCCGATCCGATAATAATCCGATCCGATAAAATATATATATATATATATATTTATATATATGTGTATATATTTAATACTGTACATGTATATAAATGTTAGTTGTTAATTATTTTATTATTTATTAATAATGATTGATCATAAATACAATTATTAAAAGTGTGAATAATTTTAGTGTTTCAGTATTTATTGATTTTTGTATTTTTTTAATTAGATATTCGGATCAGATATTCTATAATGAAGAAATTCGAATATGAATTAATTAAGTGAAAATCTGTCGAATTATCGGATTCGGATCGCGGATCGGGAGTTTTTGTCATTCTTATCAATAGACTTATCAATAATCCGATTATGATCCGAATCCGATCCGAATCCGATAACCCGATTAGGATCCAAATCCGATAATCCGATTTCTTAACAAATTGGATTTGGATTTAACTGATCCGATCCGAATCCAATCCGAATCCGATCCATTGACAGGTCTAGTCCTGACATTAAGAATGTAGTTAATTTTGACTTTCAAAAATTGTATAAATTTGGATTTTGCATGGACTTTGATAACCCCATGGATGAACCTGTCATTTTTTAGGATATTGTTCTAAAAAGACAAACTAATATAAATAATTCATTAGACATAGAGTTGGTAAAATACTAAAAATCAAATAAATATTAACTGTTAGGTTGTACTCGGTTATCAACCCAATTAACATCATTATTCCCAATTTCCGCATGGTTTGTGACTAGACCTGTCAATGGATCGGATTCGGATCGGATCAATTAAATTCAAATTTAATTTTTTAAGAAATCGGATTATCGGATTCGGATCCTAATCGGGTTATCGGATTTTATTTTCAATCCATATCCGGTTAATATCGGATTCGGATCGGATTCGAATCATAATCGGATTATTGACAGGTCTATTGATAAGGATGAAAAAAACTCCCGATCCGCGATCCGAATCCGATAATTCAACGGATTTTTACTTAGTTAATTCATATTCGAATTTCTTCATTCTAGAATATTTGATTCGAACATCTAATTAAAAAAATAAAAAAATACAAAAATCAATAAATACTGAAATACTAAATTATTCACACTTTTAATAATTGTTTTTATAATAAATCATTATTAATAAATAATAAAATAATTAACAACTAACATTTATATACATGTACAATATTAAATATATACACATAAAAATATCAAATATATATTTTTATATATATAAATATATTTTATATCGGATCGGGTTATTATCGGATCGGATGACAACAATCCAAATCCAATTTATTAAGAAATCGGATTATCGGATTCGGATCCTAATCGGGTTATCGGATTTTATTATCAATTCATATCCGACTAATCAGATCGGATTTGGATCGGATTCGGATCAAAATCCGATCCATTGACAGGTCTATTTGTGACCGGAGTAATACTAATATTATAATAAAATCAAATAATATTAATCTAAAAATAAAATATCACATATCCGAAGACTATTGATGCTACGTGATAGTATCAATATCTTCCAAAAATTTACCAACAAAAATCTAAATCAACACATACTATACACAAGCAAGGCTAGACCATGTGAGTATGTTTCAGCAATGACCAACCTTGGGTATATAGTGAGGATTATTCTTTATTCAAATAAAAATAATAAAAATAATTATTCTTATGTGTAATTTTCACCAAATTTTCTGAGATTTCAATTTCAATCAAATAAAATAAATTATGGGGTTCAAAAAATCCATAAAAGTTTCAAATATGCTCAGATACCCCTCTTCTCCGTCAAGGTAGTCACTTTTGTGGTAGGATGACGTTGTATGCATTTTTTTCCCATTTTGTCCTTGATATACCTTAATTTTCTTAAATACTATATTATCCTTGAGGGACCTTTTATAATAATTCTCTCTCTCTCTCATATGAAAATTTAATAAGTAGAATTGAAAAAATAAATATTCAAAAATAATAAATAATAATATATTTTAATTATACTCAAAATTTGTTCTTTTTTTTGTGTGTGTATCTTATATTAATAATGATAGTTTTGATTACTCATAATAAATACAATAAATAATAAAATTAATTACTTTTAACTATAACTTTTGTATTTTAATTTTAGATTATATCATTTGATTTTAAAAGTTTGAAAAATATATAGAATTAACAAATATTAAAAAGAATTCTTATTAATTATGTTAGAAGGTTGCATATATTTGTGTTCTTTTGTCTCTCATATAAATATATAATATTTATTTGTGTTCTTTTGTGTTTCTATACAAATCATAATTATAAATATTCGTAGTAAATAAATTAAATATAGAAGTAATTATTTTAAATTATATATCTATATTTTTCTGAATAGTATGATTAATTTTTTTTGAAATATGTATAGAAATAATACGGGCCTTTTATATTTTTATAATAGTATAAAATATAGATAGAGATATACATATACATATACATATAAAAAAAGGGTAATTTTTTTCCCACTAATTAACGATCCTTAAAATCGGAAGTACATCCTTGCCTCTTTCAATTTATATATTACTATTGACTAAATAAAAATAATAACATTGAAATTAAACAAATAAAAAAACATAGGGTGTGTTTGGAAAGCCTGTTTTTTGTATTTGTTTTTTATCTTCAAATATAAAAACTGTTTTTGTATTTGTCTTTGTTTTTTTCAGGAAAAAACTAAAAACATAAAAACATTTGGATGAAGGTGTTTTCACCACTTTTATTTGGTGAAAATTGTATTTTATGGATTTGGTGTTTTCACTATTTTTACCACCTAAATAGTGAAAAAACTCAAAAAACAACTAAAAGTTGTATTTGGTGTTTTCACCACTTTTACACACTATTCACAAAAAACAGTTTTCTTGGAAAAAAAATAGTGAACCGTAAACGCGTTTGCCAAACGTGATTTTTTTTTTAATCTTGTGAACAGTAAAAAAACAAGAACAAAAAACTGTTTATCCAAACGGACCGATAGTATATATAAAGTCTTTGCCTCAAATTAGAGCTTACGTACATTATGTAGTCCAACTTATAATATTCATCGTCTTTGACGCGTCAAGAAGACATGTAACACATGTTTTCTTTATTTTGTTCAAAGAATATATATTTCTAAATTCCAAACATAAACTCAGTCATTATCAACAAATTTTCAAAAGTCTTTATGGAAACTATAGATATATTTCATATACATGACCCCAATAGTTGAAGTCACAAATGATTATACGGGCGGTTCGAAACCTTGTTCTTGTTCTTGTTCTTGTTCTTGTCCTCTTGAAAATAAAAAATATTAATTAGTATTCTTATTCTTGTTTTCTATCTTAAAAACAAAAAAATAAAAAAAATGAGACTTCTTCTTCTCGACTTTCATTCTTCAGTCTTTTTTCGTCTCTCTCTCTCATATACACACTTTTCTTTACCGCCTATAAACCCATTACTGCAAATGATCTCTCAATCTCACTTTTTCTCTCTAAACCCCAAAATCCTTGCTCTCTCTATACCACATTCAACTCCAATACCCCCAAATCGAACTTCACCACTCTCTAATTTTGCCTTAAATCTCCCAATTTCGCACCCAAGCCACCTCACTCTTACAATGTCTTCAAATTCAAACCTCTCGAACCACGAACAAACTCGCAATACCATTTCATAAGTCGGCGAAATTGATTGGTTCTGTGTGTATATATATGTATGTGTGTGTGTATGGGTGTTCAATTTGGGGGTTTGATGGTGGTCGAAGGGGGGGTGGTTGAGGGTGGAGGGTGGAGGTGAAGGGGTGGTGCCGATTACAGAACTGTTCGGGAAAATATTTTCACAAATTTTTTTTTTTTTTGAAAAATCCCAAAAAAAAATAAAAAAACAGGTTTTTGTTGTTCCCTTGTTTTTTCTACTATTCACGAAAATATTTTCCAAATTGAGAACAGAACAAATAGTAAAAATAGTTGCCAAACACGTTCTGTTTTTATGAATAGTACCAAAAAATAAAAACAAAACAGAAAACACTTTTTACAAATGCATCCTTATATGTTTTATTGATGATACCAAAATCAGTTTCATGAGAATAACTGAAATCATTGTGAGCATTCTCTTGCTGACCCATGAAGTCTTGTGTTATATTTCAATTTTTCATTAGGAGATATTTCTGTAGTTTAAGGACATTTTTTTTACTTTGATTTAAATATATATGTACCTAAACCATTCAGATCTCGATAGGATCAAATTCATAAATGGAATTCTTTGAAAGTCACTTTCCCCAGAAACAATCAGGAAAGAATGTCTCTACAATCAAATTCTGACTAATATATTACTTTACTTTGAATTCTAAATTAAAATGAAATAAAAAAGGCACTGACCATATACACAAATTGTAGTTGACTTGTGATGCAGACCTCTTAAGTCTATCGACCTTTGAACAATAAATAAAAATAGTCTACACAAGAAGAGCACAAAAAGTGATTTTGAATCCGAAAAATGTGGATTAGAAACCAAGGTTATTAAAATCCATTGTACATGTGGAAATTTCGAGCCAATCAATCATTAGTCCAAGTAGAAGCGACCAGCCCATTACGACCTGCACGAATCCCATTACTCTGATCATTCTAGGATTTCTTAGGCCCTGTTTTGTAAACAGATTTGGTGCCAAAAAATGGTACCAAACTATATTTGGTAAAATAATGTCAAAAAATGGTATCATTACTGTAGCAAATCATGGTACCAAATTTGTGAAGGATTTTAGAACCATCTTTTTGATGGTTTTGGATGGTGCGGGTACTGTAGCAAACCACCGTAGCAACCCGAATCACTGTAGCACCGAATATAATATTTATATTTTAATATTATAAATTTTAATATTAATATATATATATATATTAATATTAAAATTTATAATATTAAAAATATTAATATTAATATTAAAATTTATAATATTAAAAATATTAATATTTCAATATTAAAATTTATAAATTTTAATATTAATATTAATATTTTTAATATTATAAATTTTAATATTAATATTAATATTTTTAATATTATAAATTTTAATATTAATATATATATATATATATATATTAATATTAATATATATATATATTAATATTAATATTAAAATTTATAAATTTTAATATTGAAATATGAATATTAATATAAATTTTAATATTAATATATTATTATATTAATATTATTATATTATTATATTAATATTAATATTAATATTAAAATTAAAATATATTAATATTAATATTAAAATATTAATATAATAAAAATATATTAATATATTTTAATATTATAAATATTAATATTAATATATTTTAATTTTAATATTAATATTAATATATTTTAACCCATACCAACTCTACCAAACATGGTTTGGTTTTTCAGCATCACTTTTTCTCACACCAAAACCATCTGCACCAAACATGGTTTGGAACCCAAATAAAACCACACAAAACCAAATCTAACCCAACCCAAACCAAAACAAAAAACTAACACCGCACCAAACCGTTACCAAACGCAACCTTAAAGAACAAGTTAGAACCCCAATGGATTATGATGAAAAAGGAATAATTATAAAATCCCAATAAGTTAGGGATTGAATTTTTATCAACCATCAATTAGATGGGCCAAAAAGCCCATCAGACTATTGTATAAATAAGGCCTTAAAGCCTCAATAAGATTGATTTGTGTGTTATGCAAAAAAACGCATCTATACATTGACACTGTCTGTGGAAAACACATTTTTTGATCATATTCGTGATCATCTTCCCACCTCTCTAGTTGAGTTTTCTCACCCGTTCTCTCTTACCTTCTCCAAACAATGGCGATAACCCATTCTCAGACTGATTTACCGGCCAACGGAGGAGGCCAGGGACAGGCTTCCTAGACCCTCGAGTAGATCTTGCAGCGGTTGGCAGCCGTGGAGGAGCGAAACATCGTTCTGGAAAGACAGAACCCTGATCTCTTTGCGAAGATAACTGTAATGACCGGGTTAATTTAAATAATTTCTTTTTCTTCAGTTAATATATATATATTTTTTTATCTTGTGCATTACGTGGCATTGCATGTGTTTTCGTGCATTAAGGATTTCATGATTTGAATTTTTGGGTTCATTCCTATGTTTTGTAAAATTTTCATTTTTGTCGTTGACCGGATAGTTTCGATATTTTAATTAAATGTGGGGGTTACTTTTGAGTTTGATAAAGACGAGGGTAACTTTTGCAATATATTCATTATGTGTAAATGTGTGACCGAATTCCACATGTTTATTTTTATTTTTATCTTCAACTTTCCAAAAGCATATTCCTCCATCATTTAAAGGTGCAATCATACATCTATTATATTGACATCACTTTATGACATTATTGATGAATGTTTTAAGCCATTATATTGATGTGTTGAGGTTGGCTTTTACATATTCTCAACAATCAAACAAAACCATTTTTCCATCATTCTCTATTTTTCTCCTATCTTCTTCTCTCTACATTTTGGGCATCTTAGAGTGGGGATTCAATTTTGTGTTCAACTAGGAAGTTGTTCTACGTGTTCCGATCTTCGGTTTAATACCAATTACGGTATGTGATCTATATTATTTAATTTTATTTGATTTTTCAAAAATTCCAGATTGCTAGTTTACATGTTTAGTGAAAATCAAGGCTTTAGATCTCTAATTTATAATATATGTACGGATCAAAATTAGTTTATAAAAATTTTACAGATCATATATAGGTATGTGATTATATGTTCCTGAACATTTCAGAATTTATAGATAAGTAGAAAGTTAATTAAAAATCTAGGAAAAACATGTTATTCGGATATTATTGTTGCTGCAGACCGTTTTGTTTTACTCGGTTTGAGCAATTTATAGACCATGTTAAATTATTTATAAAGTTTTGAAATTTTACAGTATGCTTTTGTATATGTCTATTATCATCTCTAAAAATTTCAGATCATTTAGATAAATATTTAATTTTCTAAAAATCACGGAAGTAGGCTGTCCAGTGATATTTTACTGCTTGCTGATCCGATTTCGGTTTCGGTTTAGCCAATTGTTTCATATGGTTTCGTATTCTTATAAATCTTGAAACTTTTATTATAACATTTTGAATATGTCTAAGACATATGTATTAAAGATCAATAATTTTAACTTAATTGATACTGGTAATAAAAATTGTTGAGTAGTAACTATTTAGTTTCAATCGTAGTTTAAAACCAGAACTTGTGTTACTAATTTGAGCTATCTATAATTCTAATTTTGTACTTATAATTTTATCACATGATCTTGAGTATATATGATGTAAATATGGAGATTTCGGTAGTCATATAATTCATGGATAGGTTTGTAAAAATCTTGGAGTAAAGGGTGTTCAGTTTTCGGAACTGTTAGGAAAGCTGTCTTTTATAATTATTTTGGACCACTGTTCTTTGATTAAAGCTATGAAAATTTTACAGTAGATCTACGTAGAAGTTTGGAGTGTATCCTGTAAATTTCATATTTTTATCAAACTTGTAGAGTTTTCTAAAAATCATAGATTACCTGTTGTCCGTTTTATGGTAGTATTCGAAACCGAACTTTTCGATTCTTAATTAAGTAGTTAAATTTTGTCTATTAATTCCATATATTTTTGAGTAGATATTTATATATATAAGAATTTTTATTGGAAAATATTATTATAAAAATAAATATGGTTATGTATATAAAAATTATTCAATATGTGTTAATTGGTTTCGGGCATAACAGGGTACAAATGAAGGCGTGAATGGAGAACCGTTCGTTTCTTCATTCTGTACACAACCATATTGTTTTGATTGTTGGTATTTTACTGGATATTTTATCAAGTTTGAGGTAGGGATTTATTGGGGTATCGTGTGAGTTTAAGAATCTTCATTTATGCATTTTAATGTTTATATATAGATTCATCATCTTATTATGCTATGTTTGACATGAGTTGTGAAATTGCATTAATGTGTTTAAATGCATTGATTCATGCCACGATAGAATTTTATTAGGTGGATCATGGAGTGCGGATATATTTATTACTTATGTGCGCATGTGAATGACATTTATGAATTGTGAATGGTGGATTGATTGTTGATTTTGGGAAATGGTCATGTGGTGTGAGCAATGGGGGGACGAAGGAGCTCCCGGGGTGCAAGTCCTCGAATTATCGCGCGATTGGTTGACATCACCGTAGGGTTAGTAGCCCCAAGACGACTAGGCAAATGAACAGGTAATTCATGTCCTAGGGTTTGTTTCACGACATAATATTCCCATTTGATGATTTTGAATTTGATGCTATCTCTGTTGTGATAGTTGGATTTAAGTTCATATTGAGAGTATTGGTTTTAATTTCGTGATTATAGAACTTTTAAATTATCTTGATGGTATTATTTAAATTGTTCTACATGAGTTTATATTGTGATTCCTTATGCATTTATATCTTGACATTGGACTAGGGTAGAGACTTGACCTTATACGTATTCATTAATTTACATACTTGCGAAATCTTACGCTTCATGATTTTTCTCTACTGGGCCGTTTGTGCTCACCCCTTATCATTTTTCAGGAAAAGAACCGTTGGTGGATGATGCATGAGCTATTGGAAATTTGTGGAATTTGAACTTATAATAATTACATCTTTATGTAATAATAAAGATTGTGTGCTTATTATGATTTGTACTTGTTTGGCTTTGGACTAGTGTGTTCGTGTTGTAATTTGATTTGATTTTGGGATTTGGGTGTGATTTTATTATTTCTATTTCGCTTCCGCGCTAGTGAATTATAAACAATGTCGGTTGACCAGTTTGACCATTTGATATTTTTATGAATTTTAATTAAATTTAAGTCATTATCCGGGTTTTCGGATTCGGGGCGTGACAATAACCCATCTGCCCATTTCGCCGGCCACATCTGATCATCCTCATGCTCGGGAAAAAGGTGATGGATCGGAGGAACATGTTGAATCATGCCGCCATGCAAACATAACCCCTATTCAAGAAGGAGTCCTAACCATGCAGAAGCTAGACGAGATGATGGCTGAGTTCCAGAAAAAGGTTATGAAGGACCTGAAGGCTCAGTCCACCGATGATTTGGCCAATCAGGCTTCTCCTGAATCTGTCCAATCGCCCTTTACGGCGGAGATCACTCGTGTGCCATTCCCGAAGAAGTTTGTCATGCCCATGTTTACCCCCTACGATGGCACTAAGGATCCAGAAAAACATATTTACCAGATCCACCAGAAGATGACCATGTACGCTGAGAACGAAGCACTACTTTGCAAGGTATTCTCGACAAGCTTGGTCGATGCCGCTTTATCGTGGTTCAAGAAGTAACCACTCGGGTCCAGCGGGAGTTGGCAAAAGCTGAGCAAACTCTTCGTTGCTTAGTACTACGACAACAAGAGGCAGAAGAAAATCATATCTAGCCTCTTCACAATGATCCAGGAGAAGGGGGAGTCCCTGAAAAGCTTTCTGTCGAGATTTAACATCGAATCCTCATCCATCGACAACTGCGATCAACACTCTGCCATCGAGGCTTTTACAATGGCCCTGGTCCCGGAACAAAATTCCATCAGTCTTTAGTCAAAAGACCGTCCTCTGGGATTGGGGAGTTGAACTCCAGGGCACAAGGTCATCTACGGACAGAAGAAGAGGAAGCCATCCGACAAAAGAGAGCAGCCTTGGTCAACGTCAAAACCCGATCGAAAGAGTGAATAGACGACCAAAAGCGTTTGAACCCACCTGCTTCATCCACATCAGCTTTAGAGAAGCACCCGAAGATGGAGGAAAGGGTAACCCCCTTAAAATTCACCCTAGCCAAGCTTTACCAATAAAATAAGACCAAATGGATTTTCCAAATGCCACTACCCATCAGGCAACCTTTAGACCAAAGGGATAAGTCAAAGCATTGTGTTTTTCACAGCGACTTCGGGTATGTAACCAATGAATCTTGAAACCTCAGACGTCAGGTGGAATCCATGGTAGCTAGAGAAGAGCTTTCGGATTATGTCCAGAAAGAGAGGCCCCGAGCCGAGCAGTAGGCACCAAGTGGTCCCTGAAACTCTACAACAACACAACTCGTAAAGGTTATCCACATGGTTCATGGCGGATCCACTTCAAAGGAGGTGGAAATAATTAACAGATCTCAGCTGCGCTAGGCTCAGAAGATGAGGAGGGTTGGTGAAGTGAATGAGATCCACAATTGACTGGAGGAGGCCCAAATTACCTTTTCCATGACTGACCTCCACAACATCCAAACTCGCCACGATGACTCATTGGTTATCACCCTGATGGTGGCAAATTGTCTGATCAAACGAGTCATGATAGATCCAGGAAGCAGTGCCAACATCATCACCAAGTGGGCTTTTGAGAAACTCAAAATAGACCCAAGAGAGATCGCTCCTTCCCATAGCCTGATAACGGGATTTGATGGAAAATAAGTTGAACCGATCGGAGAGGTTCGAATAACCGTATCAGTCACCTGGAGGACGCTCAAAGAAACTTTCGTGGTAGTAGATATGAAGCCATCCTACAACATACTCATGGAGAGAGGCTGAATTCACTGCATTCACGCAGTTCCATCGACCCTGCACTAGGTAATGAGGTACTTGGACCCCAACGGAGTCGATATCATCGACATCAAAGGAGATCAGGTAGCGGCCAAAGAATGCTATGTTGTTACCCTCAAAAGAAAGAAGAAGGATAAAAAGTCATAAGAAGATCGGGTGGTAGATCCTACGTCGGATACGAAATAACAATCACAAGAAGGGGTCGCGGGTCCCCTGATCGTGGTAGAGCCCTTGGAGGAAATATCCGTGATACCCAATCAACTCCAGAAATTCACTTTTGCCGGTATGAACCTCACAGGCAATGAATAGAGAGAACTAACCAACGTTCTGTAGAATAACTCTGACGTTTTCATATGGGGGCACATGGATATGCCTGGTATCGATCCGACAATAGCTCCGCACTCCCTACATGTCGATCCGAACATAAATCCGGTATGGCAGAAACAACGGCACATGGGACCACATAGAAATCAAGTTATAGCTTAAGAAGTAGCCCGTTTGATCCAGGCAGGATTCACAAGGGAGGTGCAGTACCCTGAATGAATGACTAACGTCGTTGTGGTACAGAAGAAGAATGAAAAGTGGATGGTTTGTGTTGACTTCACCGACCTCAACAAGGTGTTCCCTAAAGACAGCTTCCCGCTGTCAAAAATTGATCAGATGGTAGATATTACCGCTGGATACGAGTGACTGACTTTCCTCAACGCGTATTCTGGCTACATCCAGATACGGATGGACCCAACCGATGAGGAGAAAACATCTTTCATCACTGAAACAAGTACCTATTGTTATAAAGTTATGCCTTTCGGACTAAAAAATACAAGCACTACCTTCCGAAGGTTAGTGAATAGGATTTTTAAGGGGATGATGGGCGTCGTTATTGAGGCATACATCGATGACACGGTGGTGAAAACCAGAGTGAAGGAAAGCGATCTGGAGCACCTACAACAAGTATTTGATACCCTCCGAAGGCATAGTATGAGACTTAACCCCACCAAATGTTCTTTCGAGGTGTCCTCCGGGTAATTCTTGGGCCATGTTATGGATCGGACGGGGATACAGGCGAGTCCGATGCAAGTCAAGGCCCTTCTGGAGATGAGGGAGCCTAAAACACATAAAGATGTCCAAGTATTAATGGGGAGGGTAGCCGCCCTTAGTTGGTTTATTGCCATACTGGATGACCGATGTAGACCTTTCTTCCAAGCTATCAAAGCGGAGAAATGTGAAGTATAGGGGCCTGAATAGACTGAATCCCTCTAGAAACTAAAGGAGTACATGTCAAGACCACCAATCCTTGCTACCCCAAAGCCCGAAGAAGTTTTGTATTATAATTGGCAATGTCTGCAGTCTCGACTAGTGCTGCCTTTATCAGAGAGGACAAAAACCAGCAGATGCTTGTCTTCTACACCAGCAAGGCCTTAGTTAAAGCTGAGACCCTTTACAACAAGCAAAAAAAGATAGTGTTGTCCCTGGTAAACGTGAAGCGACGCCTTCAACACTACTTTGTGGCACGTCGGATCGTCATTCCAACTTCGACCCTCATCCGAGTGCTAATGTCGAAACCAGACTTTTAGGGAGGATTTCTAAATGGGCTATCGAGCTGGGCATTTATTACATAACCTATGTCCCTCGAATTTCAATCAAAGGGCAAGCGATGGCCAACTTCTTGTTGGAGGAGGAGACGGAAGACACAGATCAGCCGAACGTTTCAGACTTGTGGGAGTTGTTCATGGATGGATCGACAAGTTTAAACAGAGCGGGAACGGGTATAGAGATCCAAACCCCTAATGGTAATCGACTCCAGATGTCCAAAAGCCTCCAGATCCCAGTTACCAATAATGAGGCTAAGTATGAGGCACTTCTATCCGGTTTACGATTGGACAAAAGCCTCCAGATCAGGAATCTTGCCGTACACAGTGATTCACAATTAATCATACACCAAGTCACTGGAAAATATGAAACCAAGGATTTAAAAATGGAGTCTTATCGAGAACTTGTATTTAAGGAGGCAGAATACTTCCAGAAGTTGACTTTCGATCAGATCCCTTGAAATGAAAAATATTGCGGTGGATCATTTGGCCAACCAAGCATCCTTGACAGACGCGGACATGATCAGGGCTATTCCGATTGATTTTCTGGTAAGACCCAACATCCAGGAGCCAGAACAAGTCATGTTAATACCATGGGAACCCAGTTGGATGGATGTCTTGGTGGATTACCTCAGGAACGGGGCCCTACCCGAATCCAAGCCGGAAGCCCGCAAGATCCATATGAAAGCTGCCAGATATTCACTCATCGGTGTACAACTCTACCGAAAGTCATTTTCCATACCATATTTGAAATGCGTAACCCCTTTCGAAGCACATGCTATAATGGAGGAAGTACATAGTGGGTCGTGTGGGAATCATTCAGGAGGCAGATCTTTAGCCCATAAAATTATTTCTCAAGGATATTTTTGCAGGGACGTCGAAGCTTATGCCCGAAGGTGTAAAAAGTGTCAGATACACGGAGTGCTATCCATCTCCACCGAAACTTCTAAACCCTGCCATTGTCCTACATACTTTTTGCCCGATTGGGGATGGACATTGTCGGTCCTCTATCGATGGCCATAAGGTCCACAACTCACGTGTTGTTGGCCACAGATTACTTTACCAAATGGGTGGAGGCTGAGGCCTACCCCACAATAAAGAGAAACCATGTTATTAAATTCATCTGGAGCCACTTAATATGCAGGCTCGGACTGCCAAGAACAATTATGATGGATAACGATAGGAACTTGGATAACCGTAAGGTTAGGGCCTTTCTTGCTAAGCATGTGATCAATCAGAACACCTCATCGGTAGAGTACCCACAAGGTAATGGTCAGGCTGAAAGGGCCAATAGAACAATCTTTGACACACTCAGGAAAAAACTCGAAGAGGCTAAAGGAGCATAGCTTGAAAAGTTGCCCTAGGTACTATGGTCATACAGGACAACACCTAGGCAGCCCACCGGTGAAACCCAGTTCGTCATGGCATACGGCGCGGAAGTCGTGATACCCACTGAGATTCGAGTGCCAACACTACGGAGCCAAGCATGGGTGGAAGGCCCGGACAACCAAGATCTAGCTCATGGGCTGGATCTGCTGGAGAAAAGGAGAGAAACTACAGGGGTCAGACTAGCCGCTTACTATAATGCCCGGTGTTTTTTTTAAATTTTATTTTATTTTTCCTTAGACACTTTTTTTTCACTTTTAATAGTTTTCTTAAATGTGGTAAGTCATGAAAATTAAAGAATACTCCTATTGTGTTTTAATTGAAGCTAGTGGACTTTGGTGGGGTTTTATTAAGTGGTATAGACATTCACATAGCCTTCCATTGTGGTAAAATAAATATGTAATATTATGGATAGTGTGGACTAGTAGATTGCATGTTTGTGATGCTATAAGTGTGAGTAGTTACATGAATGGGTTCCCATCATAGCATTTAACAACCTAACACATTAAATTGTGACATTTAGGTAACATACTTATTTTTAGCATGGGCTTCCATTACAACAATTAACAACCTTTACATATAGAGATATATATTATGCAAGTTGGCATGACATAACTTTCACTAGAAACATGGACCGGCATGTACATATATATGTAAGTATATAGCTTTAAAGAAACATGGGCAAGCCCATGACTTTGCATTATGGTCTCACATGCTATCATTTATATTCATTCACTATATTATAGAAAGGAAAGGAAAGAAAATAATGACACAAAGATCCAAGATAAGGAATTGAGAGGTCTAGGGGAATTTTACCTCATCTTCATTTGTCTTCATCATAGGTATGTATTTCTATCTTGTTAGTCCATATGTGCAAATTTCGATTAGAATTCGTGTTTCCTAAGCTTAGATCTATGATTTTTATTCGGTGTTCAGTTCATTTAAAGTTTTTGAAAATTTTACATCATGTATATATGTATATTATTATATGTTCCTGAAAATTTCAGAATTTTTTGATGATTAGATATTTAATTAAAAATATGGAAGTACATGTTGTTCGGCTTAGTCTTGCAGTTGACAAAATTAATTTTTTGTTTCTGTTTGGTCTCTTATTAATCATGTTCCTATATTTAGAAATTCTAAAAATTTTACATAATTTTTTTGTACATGTCTATTATCATCTCTGAACATTTCAAAGGATTTAGATAATTATTTAATTTACTAAAAATCACAGAAGTAGGCTGTCCAGATTACGTTTCTCTACTTGCTCATACGTTTTGGTTTCGGTTTGGCACTTTGTTTCTGTTGGGATTAAGTGGTCCAAAAAAAAATTAAAGAAAAAAGACAACACCGAATATATACGTGGTTCGGTCAAATTTGAGATCTACGTCCACGGGAGAGATTCAACTTCCACTAAATAAATAATAGGATTACAAACAAGTCTTCAATTTGTGGCTTTGAATGAAAGCTCATTCTCTCACAAATTGGCTCACAATTTATCTCTCTGTATTTCTCTTTTGTAAATGGATTTTGTAGGCTTTCTCTCTCTCTCTCTATGCTTAGTGTATTTCTTAGTATGCATTGCTTCCTCCGAATCAAGCCTATTTATAGGCAGAAGCTGGAGCATTCAGTCTTCAACAAACAATATAGTCAACAAAGACTATATGGTTGGAATGATGAGTGTAATATAGAGGGAGAGACCAACCACCATACACATGCTACCCACCAGCTTGTACTTTATGGTTATACCAAACAGTTCTATTTGGCGGGTTTACTTCTAACAATCTCCCCCACTTGCAAATAGAAGAATATTTATAACACGACTCCTCAATTGGAGTCCATCCCAGCGACCTTTGCACATAGCTCAAGTTTGTCTCTGGGAATAACCTTGGTCAACATGTTAGCAATAGTTTTGTCTATGTGAATCTTCTTTAGCACCATTTGCCGCTTGTCGATTACCTCGCGTAACTAATGATACCTGATATCAATGTGCTTTGTGCGAGAATGGTACATTTTGTTCTTGCTAAGGTCAATGTCACTTACTATCACAATTCAGCACAAACTGTGTTTGTTTCAAACCAAGCTCTTGAAGGAATCGTTTCATCCATAACATCTCTTTTCCAGCTTCAGTGGCTTCAATATATTCTGCCTCAGTCGTAGACAAGGCAACACATTTTTGCAGTTTGGACTACCAAGATACATCTCCCCCTGCAAAAGTAAATAGATATCTTGATGTTGATTTTCTGCCATCAAGATCTCCTGTCATATCAGCATCGCATAGCCTTCAAGAATTAGTTTTGATCCTCCAAAACTTAGACACAACTTTGAGCTTCCTCGCAAATATCTGAAGATCCACTTAACAACTTCCCAATGTTTTTTTCTGGTATCTGTGAGAAATCTGCTTACTACACCAACAACATGAGGGATGTCTGGTCAAGTACAAACCATCGCATACATGAGACTTCCAACTATGGAAGAGTATGGAATAGTCTCCATTGATTTATCCTCCTCCGGTGTTGTTGGACATGATTTCTTACTAAGTTTGAAGTGATTGGCCAAAGGAGTGCTAACTAGTTTAACATACTTCATGTTGAATCTTTCCAGAACCTTTTCAATATATCTTTCTTGAGATAGCCAAAGTCTGTGATTTTGTTTGTCTCGAGAGATCTGCATGCCGAGAATCTGCTTTGCCGCTCCCAAGTCTTTCATGGCAAATGACTTGCTCAATTCATTCTTCAGCTTGCTGATCTTGCTAATGTCATAACCAACACTTGACATGTCATTGACATATAGGAAGAGAATAATGAAGTCAACATCTGAAAATTTCTTGACGAACACGCAGTGATCTGCAGTGGTTCTGTTATACCCATGTTGGTCCATGAATGAGTCAAACTTCTTATACCACTGTCTTGGTTCCTGTTGATAGGTGCTCAATATTGTCCATTTCAAGCCCCTATCTTGCATTTGTTACGTCTTTTCATCCCGTTATTTAGTATTTTTATGCCATTTGTGTGTTTAAGCGTGTTTCAGGAGCTTAATGAAGAAAAAGAGCTAACTCTGGTGAATTAACTAGAGAAGTGTTCATTTCTATTTAAGAGGAGAACTAAAGAGGTGTTTTCAAGAGAAAAGTGGCTCCTGGAGGGCAGAAACGGTATTTTTTCGAGCCGCAACTTCAAGAATCATTCTAATAAAGCCGAGGGGGTCTAAATGGTGTAACTACCAAGAAAAGTGATTTTCATGAAAAATACTATGGACCACATATAGACTTAGTGGCTAAAAGTGGCTAGGAAAAACTATTTTGACGGACTACCTATAGAACTTGCGGAAGGGGCTACGTGATGCGACGTCAGGTGTATAAAAATACGTGGTTAAAAACAACACTTTAACGACTCTAGGTTTTACCCTATACAAGCGCACGTATCAATTGTAGAATAGTAAAGCTTGAGTAAGGGATATCGATCTCACAGAGACTAAGATTATTCACTTTAGCAATTCAAAAACACTGAATTATATTTTTATGAAAATGGTTTGTTTGGGTGGTCAAAGGCTAAATTATCTATTTTAACTAACAATTATCTAGAAAAGAAATTAAATTGGTTTGTGATTCAAGAGAGAGAGAAAACTAGGGTTTTCATCACTCCAACACTAACCATATAATATAGTTCCTCACTGTATCAATTGTACGAGGGCGATCCATAACTGTGAATAAGGTGGTACCGTAAATAGCTAAATATGACCCCAAAAATGAGTACCATCAACCGGATTGCGACAACCCATCTCATGACTGACCTAACTAGTGCATGCCAATTATATTACTCTAATATACTCCTAATGCGTGAAAATAAACTAAAACATGTCTATATTAAATCACCAAGGAACGACAAGTGTCAACCTAAGGTTTCAAATTTCATTACCACAATTGTATAGAAAACCATAATTAAGCATCCGAGTTTCTGCTCATATTGAATAATCACAGTTGTGCAAAATAATATATTCATTCCATCTAAGATAAGAATTTAGAACAAACATATAATTTTATATTGCAAATTAGTACGATCTTTTAACTACTACAATCATCAAAATATGGTCAAGAGTTTCCCCTCTTTACATTTGAAAACAATGAAAGAACTACATTACTTGGCTAGGGTTTTGCTATAAAACCCTAGATATCGAGTTAGTTATCCATGGAAGATGGTGACTACATTGTTGATGTAGAAATGCTCTCCATAGTCTTCTTCTTCGGATCTCTAGATTTGAATATGGCTCTCAAGAACAACAGGTCTGAATGAATGAACAACCTCTAAAAACTCACGTCTGAACTCTCAACTCCACACACATAACTCTGATGTATGGCCTTGTTTATATATGCAATGGCATAGAGAGGCCATTTTCAGTCTTTTCACACTTAAACTCATGCAAACCCTAACTTCTCGTATATATAAGTGTATATACATATATATAGAGGTCTGGAGTCATAGGCATGTATTCCAATTAAGCCGGGGGTGAAATAGGAAAAATCCACGAAAAACCTCCAAAAAGTTACCGCACCTACGCTTCAAGCGTAAGGGTCCTACACTTCAAGCATAGGTCCCAAACGTACCTCCAAGCGTAGGTCCAAGCGTAGAAATTTGATTTCCAGCCACGTTTTGAAACTGGAAGCGTAGGCAAAAATGTAGGTATTTTGTGAAAAACCACTTTTCTTTGTGAATGCATCAAAACGACCGTCTCGAACCCATGATACTTTTTGCTGAAGATGACGGCTTTTGGAAATGCTGTTTTTGCCCTCCGGGAGCCATTTTTGTCTCGGACTGTCTCTTTGACTCTCCTCTTAGACAAAAAGAACATACTCTTCAGTTAATTCACCGAAGTTAACTCCATTTCTTCATTAAGCTCCTGAAACATGTCTTAGCATACAAATGACATAAAAATACTAAATAATGGATTGTAAAGACGTAACAACAGTAAGATAGGGGTTTAAAATGGATACTTTTGAGCACCTATCACTACAAGTCACCCGTAGAGGAGGTTATGCGCCACCCGTAGTCCCTATGTATGCGCCGCGCGTAGGGTCTTTATGGGCCACGCGTATTTGTCTGGTAATTTTAAGATGTTGAAAAGTCTGTTCCGACTTGTTATCCTTGTGGCGGCTACGACTTGATACCTCAATACACATGCAAATACACATATATATATGTCAGAGTATAGGGTTTTTATGAGTTTTTGTGTGAAATGACTAAAAAGGGCAACCATTAGGGTTTCCCTTGGCCGTTGCTTATAAATACTGAACTTCACATCATTTGAAGAGAGCTTTTTCATACGTTGAAATTTCAGAGGAGCCTCTAGAGTTATATATTATTTGAAGAGAAGAAGCCATAGAAGATCGAGAGATCTGGAGAAGACAACCATGGTGGCTGATTCTACATCAACAGTGTAGTCTTTTTCAACCATAAACAGCTAAACCAGTATCTAGGGTTTTCTAGCAAAACCCTAGCCAAGTAATGTAACTTATAATATTTATTTTCAATTGTAATAAAGGGGAAGATAAGACTATACCATGATGATTATTGTAGATGAGTGAACGGTTTTATTCTTGACGCAAGTTTGTATATTTATTCAGAAATTCTTGTCTTAGATTGAATGAGTATATCTACTTACACAATCATGATTATTACAAACAAATTATCATTTTATATAATAATGGTTCTTAATACTTGAAACCCTAGGTTTACATAGGCCATGCCTCAGTGAGGTATTATAGACATGCTTTAGTTTTATTTCATATTTTAGGAGTAGATTAAAGTAATGAAGACAACATGCACTAGATACACTCTGTCCGGAGATGGGTTGTAGTGAATGATGTACTGTCAGGGGTGCTAAAAATAGTTGTTAAAAACAGCCTCTTCTGACAGCGCTAGGTTTTACCTTACGCAACCGCACGTATCGATTGTAAAATAGCAATGGCTTGAGTAAGGGATATCGATCCCACAAAGACTAAGATTGATCACTTTAGTAGTTCAAAAATACTGAATTATATTTTCTGAAAATGATTTGTTTGGGTGGTTAAAGACCAAATTATCTAGAAAGCAAAGTAAATTGGTTGTGACTCAGATGAGAAAGAAAACTAGGGTTTTCATCGTTCCACCGCTAACCGCATAATATAGTTCCTCATTGTATCAACTGTAAGAGGGCGATCCATAACTGTGAATCAGGTCGTACCGTAAATAGCTAAATACGACCCTAAAAATGAGTACCATCAACCGAATTGTGGCAACCCATCTCATGACTGACCTAACTAGTGCATGCCAATTATGTTACTCTAATCTACTCCTAATGCATGAAAATAAACTAAAACATGTCTATATTAAATCTCCAAGGCATGACCTGTGTCAACCTAAGGTTTAAAGTTTCATTACCACCATTGTGTAGAAAACCATGATTAAGTTAGCTCTATTTCTTCGTTAAGCTCCTGAAACATGTTTTAACACACAAATGCCATAAAAATACCAAATAATGAAATAAAATGACGTAACAATAGTGAGTTAAGGGGTCAAAATGTCTAATATTTGACACCTATTACACCCCCAAACTTACATATTGCTAGTCCCTTAGCAATAAACTTAGGGAACTTATTGTGATGATTTTTATTCTAACTAATCTAACCTAATCCCTTGATTTCGTAAGGGTCGACGATTACACTTATCATGTGTAATAAGTATTTTAAACCCCTAGGTTATCCCTAGTGGACGAGTGTAGTCTCGTGAAGGTTTCCAGTAATGGTACCTACAAACATCTCAGTTCTCCATAATCACGCAGTCATGAGTTCACACACAAGTTCAATTAAGTCATGATATAATGCAAAAGATAGCATGGATGCAAATACTCCTA
The DNA here is from genome assembly GCA_963922005.1 of Cornus suecica. NCBI lineage: Eukaryota > Viridiplantae > Streptophyta > Magnoliopsida > Cornales > Cornaceae > Cornus > Cornus suecica. Next base: position 32,099,691 of record OY998239.1, on the reverse strand, counting down.
CTCACTACCAAACAATAATTATATCGAGCTTTGTATCATGAATGGTTCCCACTAAAGTGAATGATTTCGCTACTTTCTACTCTCAATTAAGACAACCTTCCGTGATCTTGTGAACACTCAACTATGATATTTCAATTTATCTTCTCCTAGTTCATTGATCAAATTTTTGCCATTTTTGATAAAAACATATCTTTCCATCTTTCCACTTTTATCCCTTTTTGTCTTTCTAAGTCTCCAGACTTTCCAGCGGGGATTTTTAGTCCCGACCAACTGGGCCCGAGCTTCTTCCATAAGATTTATGCTCATCAGTCTTCTTCCCTTTTTACGCGAACAATGATATTGGTCATACCAAGGCCTAGTTACTCGATCTAATCATTACATGAAATTAATGCAAATCAATCATGCGTGAAAATAAAGAACTGCTCCAAACTTTCCTTCCTCGTAATCCTATACCCTCACCCCCAAACTTAAATGAGACCATGTCCTCATGGTAAAAAAGAATACATGAGAATGGATATAGTTACCCTCGAAGTTCACTTCTGGATTCCAAAACAAAGTATGAATCCCCTCCCCCAAACTTGATTTGGATCACCTGTAAATATATGCAACAAACCACAAATACCTACAACCATAGCAAGGGAAAAACAAATTTAAAAATATCCAGAATTTCACACAAATTTTTCAAGGAATTAAAAATTCTCTTTTTATTTATTTATTTGTGTTTTATTTTTTATTTTTTTCAAAACATTTGGCCTTAAGGGCCTACAATCCTATAAAAATAAAAATAAAATAAAATAAAAATAAAAATAAAAGCAAAGATAAAGACGTGGCCTTAAGGGTCTACCATCACTAAAAAAATCAAATCAAAACAAAACACAATAAAACAAATCAAGACCTAATTCTAAACCTAGCCTTACTTAGTATTCATCCTTCTCATTTTCTTCATCACTAGCCATGACACTCTTTAACCATATCCGGATGTCTGATGTCTCTTTCAATTTAGCAAGGTCCTCTTCTGGATATATCTTCATAATTATCCATCGCCTCTCATACAACTCTTCTATCCTTTCACCCAATTGCTCTATAATGATCTTTGATAATAGAAACGGGTATGGAAGATAATGTTCAAATTCATCTGCACCTGCCCATTCTCTACTCACAACTGCTCAAGCAATTGACATCTCAGTCATTATCACCATCAGAATACACACTCTATACCCATGAGTTAGGGCATATAATGTTCTAAGCATCAAGTGTTCCCTCACACTAGTCTGAGTATTCGGTCGAATTTAAGCCGCAATGACATAATCCAAATAAAGCAGATCCGACTTCAACAACCAATTGTCACATGTCATCTCTCCTGGATCTGACATAACACACAATTCTCTCACCGTCTCCTCATCCGTATGGGGCCAAATCGGAGGATACTCCTTTAGTTTGCCTTCCAAGTGTCTTGGACTACCAATCGGTATATTCCACGCATAGGCAATACTTATCTTTCCTATCACTATCGGAGCACTCCACCGAGTTACTTTAGCCGACATAACCTCAAATCCTGGTGGTCTGGTAATTGTCATGTTTTGATAGAATCTCTGAACCAAGCCTGGATACACCTTTTCTCCCGCCGGTTGCTCTAAACTTCGCAATCCTCATTCCTTAAGGATTCTCCTTCTGGGTGCAGTTAATACTCGGTTCATCCTCTCCGGACGAAACATTTTTTCAAATTATAGCCTGCACTTCATAAACGATTTTGGTGTGGTTCTTCTACTTTTCCGACTTGTTGCTCCATTACTTGAACTTTTGGTCTCTACATACGGTTCGTCCTCCTCTATGAACTCTTTTGAGTCAGAATAATTCTCATTATCACCATCTATCCTCACACTCCCAGGATATAAAAAAGAAGAAGAAAGAATAGAATGAGAAAATCTAACTGTATTGCCCAACTGTTGTGAATTGTGAATTATATTTACTTTATGGGTGTATTTATAGATGGATGCCTTAGTATCAAAAAGGAAAAGGATTGGAAACCCTTATTTGAATAGGAAAGTGGAAACAACTCATGATCCAACTCCAACTTGTATTTCTATTCCACTTCTTTATCGGACTAGGATTACTCTAAAACCTCTACAAAAATTCCTAAAAATACCTTAAACAAATCCTAATACAAATACATATACAAACTAGGCCAAAACACCCCACAAATTGGTCAAATTTTTACTTTTTCAAAATCATCCTCGTGGTACCCTACGAGGATGATTAATTCATATATTAATAAAACACATGCACCCCCAAACTTAAACGCATAAATGTTTGCATAGTGCAATTAAAACTTGAAAGAATTAAAAACATCAGCACACTAAATATAAGCATAAAAATTTGGGGACACATCAAACTCGATAAAATTGATTTAAAAAATTATTATTTTATAAAATAAGAAAATATCAAAAATATGCAGATAACGATCGTTAAAGCGATCACATGAAATACCATATCACAAAGTCTATCCGCTCCACGATTTATCTCTAATATACCAAAAATAAAACAAAAATCTAAACTAAGACTACACTAAGTCTCATCATCCGAGGGCGGTGGTGTTGGTGGAAGATATACGTCCAAATGCTACCTCATGCCATCAACCCTATGGCATAACTGCCTATGATCTCACCGACGGGCCTTTCTCTCCTAATCAAATCTCTGCTCCAGCCTCTGCTCTAATCCCTGTATTCGTGCTATGAGAGCATCAAACTGAGCCCGAGACATGGTGATGGTACCACCCGCAGGCGTTTGTGGCATAATAACCTCCTCCTCAACTGTCAGCATCTGTAGCATAGCAGCATCGACATCAGCGGCATGAGCATCCTGAGCCATACCTGCATCAGCCTGTGCCTGGGCCTATGCATCCTAGCCTGGTAATAGGCCAAACCCCAGTCTCTGTGCCATAACAGCATCCCCATCCCTCTGGAATACAAAGACGTATTCCTGAATCGATTTGGCTCACCCGCATCCATCTCAATCTCGGCATCAAATATCAAATTCATCACTAAGCACGGGAATCAGACCTTGAATAAATGATGCCAAACTTTTGACTCCTTATGCAAGTAGATGTAATACGCATACAACTGCCCCCCCCCCCCCCCCCCCCAAAATCTGTGGAATAGAAATCCACTGCTAGAACTCGAAAGCATAGTGGAAGGCCAGAAATGGCGCATAACACATAGTCACATGGTTGTGCGGAAGAATTTGTGAATGGACTATCACGTCCCAAAACCAGAGCCTCGGGTGATAGTTCGACTTCTTCGTGCAGTTCCTCCGTCCATCAGCCTACTCCCTCGCAGTCTGAAGTATAACAAGATCGGTAATATACGGGATTATCTTGAGCATAGGTGTGAACTCAGCAGCTAACTCAGGCGAACACTCATCCAGAATACCCCATGCATCATCAATTGTCTGGGGAGTAATCTCAAACTCAGTACCTCGGACCACTGTCCGTAGTCTCATTCCACTGTTATAATGCTACATGTGTAGCCAAAACTCCCGGATCATGTCCTCACAAATATGCGGGTGGCTGGGGCAAGAATAGGTAGTAAATGGCAAGACCTTAATTGGCCTATTGTCTAGGCAGGTACTGGCTGTACCCTCTCAAACATGGCCACCAAATAGGTACGCTCCTACTGATACTTTTTCCGGATCGCTCGATCTAGCAAATCCTCAACCAAAGCTATCTGGGGGACTAGTAGAAAAGTAGTCAAAACACACAGGTCACCCTCCACTGGTGGCTCAGGTACCCTCTCATCTGGATGACCGGCATCCTCCTGTACACCACTATCACTCTCGGTATCCTTATCCATCTGTTTAGCCTACGGCTCAGGCACAGGTGGCGGTGATGGTGCGTGTGGGGAAACTGGCTCTATTGTAAGCCTCCTATAGGGTAGGTGAAGATCACAGCCCCGTGTAGTGGACTCGGGCATGTCCTCCTCAAAAGATAATGAAAATGATGACGTTGAGTCGACATACAGTGGTCTTGAGGTACGTGTAATCCGGTGATGAATAGGTGCTCGGTTGGGAGATAATGATCTCGACCTCTACCGAACATCTCACTCTACTGGTCTGGCCACTTCGGCTACTCGCCTCGTTGCACCCTTCACTCTAGATATGCCTACAATATGGAATTATCGAAAAGTAAGTGATAATGTGCCGGAAACCGAATCAAACTCAAACTATATCTAAATATTTCCAATATGACGATTAAACAATTCTTCATCACAAAAAAATTCTATATTCAATCCACTCTCGAAGTAAAAAAACTCAACTTTTTGGAAAACGGATCAAAACACAATTTTGATCGAACTCATTTGTCAATACTAGTTTAGAATAGTTAAATAAGTCATATGAAATCAAAATAATGGAACAAAACTCACCGAATAGAGAGAAACGATGATTTTCCCAAAATTGATATTCAGAGACTTTTAGAGTTCTTCACGCGAATCCGAACAAATCACCCACTAATCTATCAATCCGTCGTTAATGAACGATGAGGAATCGGATGAATAAATGGTAGAAACAAACCTCGTGAAGATTGGTGGAGAAACGAGGGAAATAGAGGGGTTTCAAATAAAAATAGGGGGAATGGCCTGACGGGTCTGTTTTATAACAAACTTGTCGCTACGCTTGAAGTGTAGTTGATCCTACGCTTGAAGTGTAGGTCCACATGGCCCAAAAATATTTTTTTCGTCTTCAAATTACGTCTTCAACCCCATGTACTATCAAGGCTTCCTACACACCCTTATCTATCATATTGGCTTAATTTACCCTTCCTACTCAGATGACGATGGTTTCGCGACTTGATTTTACAAACTCGATCTTAAATACAGAAACGACTAAATTACCATCTACTAGAACATACTAGGATCGAAAGCTACTCTTAATCCCCTAGTACCAATATTTAACGTCGTTGGTGTGACATTGATGCCTCTCAGTACTCTGGATCAAACTTATCCAGCTCGGGTGGTGGTTCTGTTAGATCAATCGTTTTTACCACACACTCAGCTGGTTGAACCTCTTTATAGTGCTTCAATATTTGCCCATTGACAACAAACTTATTTCTAGTGTTAGGATTATCGAGCTCCACAGCTCCATGGGGGAAAACCTTTGTAATCTTGTATGGCCCATCCCATCTCGATTGGTGTTTACCAGGAATCTTCTGGCCGGGCTAAAAAAATTTCTTTATAATATGCTTATCATGAAATGCTTTTGTTTGAGCCTTATAAATCTGAGAGTTTTCATATGTATCATTTCTCAACTTCTCAAGCTCCTGAAGTTGGAGTTTCCTCTATGCACTGACTTTCTTTATATCGAAATTCAATCTTCGAATAGCCCAATATGCTCAGTGTTCCAGCTCTACAGGGAGATGACACGTTTTACCTTATACCAGTCTATACGATATCATATCAATTGGCATCTTAAACGCATTCATATACGCCCAAAGTGCATCATTTAGCCTTCTCGGCCAATCCTTTAAATCAGGATGCACAGTCTTTTCCAAGATATTTTTAATCTCCCTATTTGAAACCTCCAATTGTCCTTATGATTGGGGGTGATAAGGTGTACAAATTCTATGAATCACACCGCACATCTCACATAAAGCAGGAAGAAACTGATTGTCAAAATGGCTTCCACCTTCACTAATCAACACTCGTGGAATACCAAATCTTGAGAAAATGTTCGATTTCACAAACTCTTCCACCACATCATGGTCAGCCCGTTTGGTGGCTATAGCTTCTACCCATTTCAAAACATAATGAACCCCCATAAGTATGTACTCCTTCTTATCTTCTTTCGGAAATGGTCCCATGAAATCAATACCCCATACATCAAACAATTACACAATTAGAATTGGGGTTAGAGGCATCATGTCTCGTCGAGATATGGATCCCAACTTTTGAAATCGTAGGTATGCTTTGTAATACTCGAAAGCATCTTTGAATATAGAAGGCTAGTAAAATCCACTCTGTAGCACCTTGTGAGCTGTCTTCTGAGCTCCGAAATGCCCTCCACTCTCCAGCGTGTGACAAAATGTCAATATGTTTTGCACCTCACTCTTTGGGACACATTTTTTGATAATATAATCAGAACAATACTTATATAGCCGCGAATTATCCCAAATACAGAATTTGACTTGGCTGAAGAATCGGTCCCTCTCATTCTTGGACCATCCTTTTGGAATTCGACCAGTGACTTTATAATTGACAATGCTAGCATACCACGATGTTTGTTCCACAACATCCACATTGAACAGATGTTCATTCAGGAATGAATCCTTAAGATGAGTAGTTTCCTTTGTGGACTCGACTATAATCCTTGACAAATGATCCGCAACAACATTCTTCGTACCCTTCTTGTCTTTGATTTCCAGGTCAAATTCCTGCAATAGCAGAATCCACTGGACCAGTCTGGGTTTAGAGTCCTTCTTGGTTAGAAAATGTCTCAACGTAGCATGATCCGAGTAAACAACAACCTTGACACCCAATAGATATGATCGGAATTCATCCAATGCAAAGATAACTGCCAGCAACTCCTTCTCGGTAGTTGTATAGTTCATCTGAGCTTCATTCAGAGTCCTGCTGGAATAGTAAATCGCATATGGCAATTTATCTTTTCTCTGACCCAACACAGCTCCTATGGCATAGTCAGAAGTGTCACACATTAGCTCAAATGGTAGAGACCAATCTGGCGGACGAATAATTGGGGCTGTTGAGAGTTGAGTACACAGCTCCTCAAAGGCATGAAGACACTCTTCATCAAAGATGAAGGTTGCATCCTTATCTAATAAGTTGCATAACGGTTGGGCAATTTTGATAAAATCTTTAATAAACCTTCGGTAAAACCTGACATGGCCAAGAAAAAAGCGTATCTGCTTAACAGATGTGGGAGGAGGCAATTTTAAAATTAATTCAACTTTTGCTTTATCTACCTCTATCCCTCGCTTTGATACAATATGGCCCAGTAATATCCCCTCTTGAACCATAAAATGGCTCTTTTCCCAACTTAGGATCAGATTCGTCTCCTTGCATCTCTTAAGCACCAGTTCTAAATGTTTTAAACAGTCTTTAAAGGTTTCCCCAAAAACTGAGAAGTCATCCATGAACACTTCAAGAAATTTCTCCACCATGTCAGAGAAGATAGAAATCATACACCTTTGGAATATTGTTGGGGCATTACATAAACCGAAAGGCATCCGTCTATACGTAAAAGTGCCATTTGGACAAGTAAAAATGGTTTTCTCCTGATCAACATGATCAATCGCCAATTGATTGTAGCCGGAATATCCATCCAGAAAGCAGTAATAACTTTGCCCGGCTAATCTCTCCAGGATCTGATCAATAAATGGCAAAGGGAAATGATCATTCCTAGTGTTTAAGTTGAGCTTCTTATAATCAATGCATACATGCCACCCTGTGGTCATGCGCTGTGGAATTAACTCACCTTTTGAATTTGGCACCACTGTGATGCCCGACTTCTTCGGCACCACCTGAGTTGGACTTACCCATGTGCTATCAGAAATGGGGTAGATGATACCCGCATCTAGCAATTTGACCACTTCTTTCATCATCACCTCTTTAATATTTGGATTCAGCCTTCGTTGCATTTCTCTCGATGGATTTGCATCCTCCTCAAGATGTATGTGATGTATGCAAATTGAGGGGTCTATGCCTTTCAAGTTAGCAACACTCTATCCTATTGCCTTTTTATTCTCACTCAAGACTTCGACCAGACTCTATTCCTATTTTTCTATCAATTTTGAAGGGATAATCACAAGAAGAGTGTCATCGGGTCCCAAGAAAACATATTTCAATTTTTCAGGCAGTTCCTTGAGTTCCAAGGTAAGAGGAGTAGTTAAGGATGGAATTGGTTGACTAGTTGAAACTACCGAAAGTTGTTCAACCGACTCCTGCCATGGTTGAGTGTATAATGCAGTCTCCATCTCATCCAGCTCTTCATTTTACAGCTTCCAATGTGACTCGCAATCAACCACTTCCTTATCCGGCCATTCTCTAGTCATAAATGACTAGCTCATCCTTCTCCAGGATTTGAGTCGCAAAATCTGCTATGATATATGTTAGTCATTAATTATCCCTAGAGGGGGGGGGGGGGGGGGGGTGAATAGGGATATAAAAAATATTTCCTACTTTTTCGTTTAACTTAGCTTAACTTTAACAAGTTGATTTAGCTTGAATAAATCAATGAACACTTATGAAGATGACAATAGATATTTTTTCAAGTGAAAGCAATTTTCAAATAATATGAATCAAGATAAGGTAAGCATGCAAATAATCAAATGAAAGAACAAGAGAGAGAGAGCTTCCTTCAAACACATTCATCCTAACCTTCATATTTCTAAATGTCAGATCCATGGCTCCGGTTCTGCAGTTAATACATGCATTCGTCGTGGCCAAGAATGGTCATCCTAATATGACCGGATTGTGTTTCTTTGAGTCAGGGACAGGTTCTGTATCCAGGATTACAAAATCAACCAGAAAATAAAACTTGCCCACTTGAACAATGACATCTTCAAGAACTCCTCTTGCCTGTTTGACTGATCGATCAACAAATTGAAGTTCGACCTCAGTGGGACTGAGCTCACTCAACCCTAGCTGTTGATAAACTGAATAAGGAGCAAGTTAATACTCGCACCTAGATCAAAAAGAGCTCTACCAATTTCATGGTCACCTATGAAACATGGAATAGTGGGAACACTGGGATCTTTCCTCTTAGGTGGAGTATCGTTTAAAAGTAATGAACTTACTTGTTCAGTCAATAGTATTTTTGTTGGATTATTCGCTCTGCTCTTTCGCTTCTGGGTGCAAAAATCCTTGAAAAACTTAACGTAAGGCGGTATCTGGGTGATTACATCTAAGAGAGGTAAATTAATCTTAATTTGTTGGAATGTTTCCAACATATCAGATTCTTTCAGCTTCCCGTACTTGGCCGGCTCTCTAAGACGCTGAGGAAATGGTGATGCCTCCTCGTAACTTGCCCTGTTTGGCTCTTTAAGTAATGTCTGATCGACATTCTCTTCCACTGATGGTTGATCCTTCTGGACTCTTTCAGCCTCCTTTCTTTGTTCTTCTTCAGCTTCCTTCCTTTGTGCTCGTTCGACTTCCTTTCTTTTTTGTAACCTCTCTTCATGTTCCTCCTCAACTCTACTCTCCACTTCTCAGAGTCATGATTGCTTGAACCATCTCATTAGGTTTATTAACAAATGATCCGAGATCCAGTGTTTATTGTGTCCTTGGGTTAGTGACCGGCTGACTAGGCAATCTTCCTGGTTCTCTTACATTATTCTCATTAGCCATTTGGCCCATCTGTATATCAGTTGCACCAATGATTGGGTATGAATGCCTAGCTTGTTATGAATGTCTAGTATAACCTGCTCTAACCTATTAGTCTGGAAACCGGGTGGAGGAGTTTGGATTCTTTGAGGCTGGGGTTATATGGTTGCACAACCTGATTATTATTAAATGGCTGAAGATCTTGGGAATTATTAAATGATTGGAGAGCTTGGGAATTATTGGATGTTCTAGGTTGGTAATTAGATTGAGAATTTCTAGCCATGATTGTTGGTTGTGATTCGAATGATTGTTGACTCTGTTGGAACATTAGTTGTTGGTTGTATGATTGTTGTATCTCATTGAACCTTGGTTGTGAGTTATATGACTGTTGTCTGTATGTGAACCTTGGCTGTTGATTGGATGATTGTCCTTGTTGGGGCCTTGATGGTGGGTTCTCCACATTCATAGATTTATATGATAGGAGTGGATGATTTATGGCATTTGAGGTGTATGAATTGGTGAAATGAGCATTATTAGAATAGTTCCATGATGCATTGGCATCAACAACCATTATCTCTTGACACTCATTTTGAGAGTACTCACCTTCTACTTCAAACGTCTATCTCGGAGGGGAATGACTTCGTTGCATAAACTTTTCAATTCTCTCTAATTTCTCTCCAAATAATGCCATGGTATCTCTCACATCATCATGCTCTACAATATAAGATTTCTCAGATCTCCTATCATGTTGTCCACCTCTAAACCTCAACTCAGATTGATATTGAATTGTGTTTTCACTAATATTATCAAATATCTCCAAAAGTTCTTTAGCTGGCTTCAAGATAAACTGACCTTGTGTTGCTACATCTATCAAAGTCTTATGCGCCTTTCCAAGTCCCATGTAGAAATTTTTAGCAATATCCTATTCAGAAAACCTATGGTGGGGACATTTATACAAAATTTCATTATATCTCTCCCAAGCATCATGAAAATGTTCACCAGGTCACTGCCTAAAGCTTTTTATTGCCTCTTGTGCTTCTGAGGTCTTTCATATGGGATAATGTTTTTCAATGAATTCCTTCTTAAGGGTTTCCCAATCAATTTTAATTTCTTTTACTAATTTGATGTATCATCTTTTAGCTCTCTCTTTCAATGACCAAGGGAATAATCTCACTCACAAGTTATTTTTGGATAAATTGTCATACCTAACAGTAGAGGCTACCTCTAGGAATTCATTGATGTGCTAGTATGGGTCCTCTATTCTAAGACCTAAAAATTTTGGAAGCATACTAATCACGTTTGTCTTGATCTTGAAGTGTTTTTCTCTTTCTTCCTCCGGAAAATTAGCATAGGAGTCGTACACATCAGGCGCATAATATCCTTTAAGTGATGTCTCTAGTGCCCTTGGCGGGTTGGCTCTTTGGTCAACCATCGCTTCTTCTTCTAACTGACGATGTCGCTCTTCGATAGCTCGACGTAAACGACGAAGAGTCTTTTTGATCTCAGGTTCGTACTCGACTAACGCAGTGCTAAAATTAGAACGGGTCAATCTATCGGTCATACGCTACTCAAACGGCTATTTCTTTTTTTTATTATTATTATTATTTTTATGAAATAAAATCTAACTAATATTAAATACTTCTAAGCTACTTTAACTATCAACAAAAAATAAAGCTAGAATGAATATGCAAAAATCAAGGCAACACTAAAACTCACAAAAGTTCCAGACGCAACTTCAGAAGCTCCACTTTTCCCTTTTATGTTGTTCAGAGTACCTGTCAATCACAGAAAAATCTAACTTTAGCTATAACTACAATAGCGCAATGCAAATAAATTACAAAAGTTATTTGAAGAATGCTCAGTCCTCGACAACGGTGCCAAAAACTTGATGTACTGTCAGGGGTACTAAAAATAGTTGTTAAAAACAGCCTCTTATGACAACGCTAGGTTTTACTCTACGCAAGAACACATATAGATTGTAAAATAGCAATGGCTTGAGTAAGGGATATCGATCCCACAAAGACTAAGATTGTTCACTTTAGCAGTTCAACAACACTAAATTATATTTTTTGAAATTGATTTGTTTGGATGGTCAAAGAGCAAATTATCTATTTTAACTAAAATTATATAGAAAACAAAGTAAATTGGTTGTGATTCAAATGAGAGAGAAAACAAGGGTTTTCATCGCTCCACCACTAACCCCATAATATAGTTCTTCATTGTATCAACTGTAAGAGGGCGATCCATAACTGTTAATCAGGTCGTACAACAAATAGCTAAATACGACCCCAAAAAGGAATACCATCAACCGGATTGCGACAACCCATCTCATGACTGACCTAACTAGTGAATGCCAATTATATTACTCTAATCTACTCCTATTGCATGAAAATAAACTAAAACATGTCTATATTAAATTGCCAAGGCATAGTCTATGTCAACCTAAGATTTAAAGTTTTATTATCACCATTGTGTATAAAACCATGATTAAGCATCCAAGTTCTATCCCATAGTGAATAATCATAGGTGTGCAAAATAATACATTCATTCCATCAAAGACAAGAATTTAGAACAAACATATAATTTTATATTGCAAATCAGTACGGTCTCTTAATTACTACAATCATCATAGTATGGTCAACAGTTTCCCCTCATTATAATTGAAAACAATGAAAGAAATACATTACTTCTCTAGGGTTTTACTAGAAAACCCTAGATACCGAGTTAGTTGGCCATGGTGAAAGGTGACTGCATCAGTGATGTAGAAACGATCTCAATGGTCTTCTTCTCCAGATCTCTAGGTCGGAATATGGCTCTCAACAGTAGCAAGTCTGAATATGAACATGGGAAAACTCAATGTATGAATCACCTAACCCTCTGAATGAATGAACGAACCCCCAAACCAGATAAATGATCGTGTATATATAGGCAATGATGTAGAGAGGTTATTTTCAATATTTTCACTCTAATCCTCATGCAAACCCTAAAATCTGATATATATATATGTATATATATGTATACAGAGGTTTAGAGTTGCAGGAGTCGAATAGGGGTAGAACATACAAAAACCATCGAAAACCTCAACAAGTTGCGGCAGATATGCTTCAAGTATAGGTCCAAGTGTACATCCCAAGCGTAGGTCCAAGCGTAAAAAATGTGATTTCCAGCCATTTTTTGAAACTGAAAGCGTAGGCACAAGCGTAAGTGTTTTCTTCAAAACCACTTTTCTTCGTAAATGCACCGAAACGACCGCTTTGAACCTACGATACTTTTTGTTGAAGATGACGGCTTCTGGAAATGTCATTTTTGCCCTCCGGGAGCCATTTTTGTCTCGGACTGCCTCTTTGACTCTCTTCTTTGATTAGAAAGAACATGTACTTCAGTTAATTCACCGAAGTTAGCTCCATTTCTTCGTTAAGCTCCTGAAACATGCTTTAACACACAAATGCCATAAGAATACCAAATTATGAAATGAAAGGACATAACAATAGTGGGTTAAGGGGTCAAAATGTCTAATATTTGAGACCTATTAGCGAACCCGGTTGATAGTATTCTTATTGGGAATGTATTCGACTATTTGAGGTACATTCTGATTCATGGGAATAGATTGCCCTTCTTCAACTGTATAAATTGAAAGTTATATTATGCGGTTAGTGGTGGAACGATGAAAACCCTAGTTTTCTCTCTCCCTTAAATCACAACTATCATTTAAATATTGTTTTAAGTTAAGTTTGTTTAATTCTCAAAATCAAACCAAACACTTTTTCAAACCATAATTCAACATTTTTAAATTGCTGAAATGAATAACCAAGTCCTTATGGATTCGACATTCCCTATCAAAAGCCATTTTATACTACAATTAACTCGTGCTCTTGCGGATAGGTAAAACCTAGACCGTCATAAGGGGCTATTTTTAACACATTTTTAGCCCAGACGGGACATCAAGTTTTTGGCGCCGCTACCGGGGACTTGGCATTATTCACAACTTTAGTAGTTTAGGGATATTGCATTATTGTAGTGTATCTAAAGTTAGTATTTTTGTGTGATTGACAAGTATTCTGAAAAGCATAAAGGGAGATAGCGGAGCAGCGTGAAGTTGCGTCGACGGACCTCTTGTGAGTTCTAGATTAGCTTAATTTCACTCTTAGTTTTAGCTTTACTTTCTGTTAATAATTAGAGTAATTTAGAAATAGTTTAATTTTGCTTTGATAAATCAATAATAAAAAAAAAAGAAAGAACTTTTTTCTTCGCATTAGTTCATGACCGATAGGAAATCGTTGAGCAAAGGAAAAAGAGCGCCGTCGACGGTTGGAGCAAGAAGAGATGGCCGACCAGAATGCCAATGTGCGAAAGGCACCGGCCACATCTTTGAAAGGATATTATGCGTTGTCCGCGTATGAATCGTATGCTGAATTTTCAGAGGAAGATGAAGTCAAACACTTTGAGATCAAATCTGGTATCATTAATGCGCTCCCAAAGTATTTTGGCCTTAGGATAGAAGACCCGTACCAGCATATCAATGATTTTTTAGAAATGGCTTCTACAGTCATAATTGAGAATCTAAGTGCGAATGGTTTACGTGTGCGTTTATTTCCTTTTTTGTTGAGAGAGAAAGCTAAATGATGGTATGTTGTTCTAGATAAAGTTGTTAAAAGAGATTGGGACACCTTACAAGATGAATTTTTAGAAAAATATTTTCCCGTAGGTAGGACCCATGAAGTACAGGAAGCGATTACCTACTTCCGAGAGAATTGCCCAGTGAGGAATTCCATGACGCGTGGGATAAATTCAATGAGATTATGCGAAAGTGTCCGCGTCACAAGTTCATGGAGTAGGACATCGTGTGGAACTTCTATCTTGGATTGGGATCCGAGCATAAAATTTTGATTGATGCAGCAGTAGGAGGCAAGTTCGCACTTACACCAGCAAAAAAACTTTTGGATATATTTGACAGTGTGAGCGATAATTCAATTCAATATGAATCTAAACTGTGTGCGCTGAATGGATATGAAAGAATATCTGATAAAACATTTATCATTGATATAAGCGATAACCATGATGATGTCATAGAATCGGTGGCGGTGTTAGGGGAGAATCTCGATAAGTTTATTAATCTTACACAATCATCCCCGAGAGAGGTCTTAGCAATAGGACCATATTTTCACCAAAATGAGTGTCAAGGTAGTGAGTTTATTTATCGTTGATGCTAATGCAGCATGGACCAATTCGAATAATACTCATTTTTCCAATACTTACAATTCAAAATGGCAAAATCATCCACATCTCTCGTACAGTTCTTAGAATGTGGAAAATCCTCCAACAAATTTTCCTCCTAGTCAACAATCATTCAATTCTCAACCACAAGTCATGACTCAAAATTTCCAAACTAATTCTTAAGGAAATCGACCTTTCAATTATCAATCCCAACCAAATTTCCAACCCCAACCTCAAAAGAGTCAGACTCCACCACCATCGCCGGCGTATGATTTTACTAACCTGGACAGGACTTTACTAGCCATTCAGAACTAGTTAGGCGTTAATACTCAAGCGATCGCGAAGCTGGAGGTGTAGGTGGGTCAAGTGTGCAATTCGATGAATAAATGGGATGAAGGGAGATTGCCCAGTCAGCTGGTAGTCAACCTAAGGCCTAAGAAAGCATTGGAGCTCAGATCTTTTGCTAAAAATCCACATGAGACAGTCCATGCTATCACGACTTTAAGAAGTGGAAAGGAGATAGAGAACAGGGTTAAGGAGCAGCACAAAGAGAGGGTGAGTAAGAGAAAGGCAATGGAAAAGGCCGCATAGAAGGTGCAGAAAGATCAACCTCAAATGGAGGAAGATATCGATCAGGCATTACTAGAGGAGCTAGAAAGGGCAAGTTACGAGGAAGCAATGCCATTTCCTCAACGTCTGAGAGAGCCAACTAAATATGGTAAACAAAAAGTGTTTGACATGCTGGAGACTTTTTGCAAGTTAGGATCAATTTACCTCTCTTGGACATAATTGCCTAAATTCCTCCTTATGCTAAATTCTTGAAGGACCTTTGTACCCAAAAGCGGAAAAATAGAGTGAAGGTCCCGAAGAAAATCTTGTTAACTGAGCAAGTAAATTCATTGCTATTAACCAACACACCACCGAAGAGAAAATATCCCGGTGCTCCCACTATTCCTTACGTTATTGGCGATTAGGAAATTGGTAGAGCTCTTCTTTATCTAGGTACGAGTCTGAACTTGATTCCTTAATCATTTTACCAACAGTTAGGGTTGGGAGAGCTCAATCCCACATCGGTAGTGCTCCAACTTGTTGATCGATCAATCAAGAAAGCAAGAGAAATTTTGGAGGACGTCATTGTTAAAGTGGACAAGTTCTACTTTTCGGTGGACTTTATAATTTTCGATACAGAGCTTGTCCATGATTCCAAGAAACACATTCCTGTGATTTTAGGAAGTCCGTTCTTGGCCACGGCCAACGCATGTATTAAATGTAGAACATGGGCTATGGAGTTGTCATTCAGAAATATAAAGATGCGGATGAATGTATTTGACGCCAATCACCAACTTCCTGAGTTTGTTAACTAATTTTGAATTGACGAGCTTGATGAGATTGAGGAGATGGTAGAAGAATTTGCACCTAGAATCTTGGAAAAGGATGAGATAGAGTCTCTTCTCACTGGAATAAGATTAGAGGATGAACTGGAGGATTGGATTGAGCAGGTGAGTGAGAATTATGCAGGCATTGCTGTATTGGAAATTGCATTATATGGACAGCAATGGAAAGTGCCTATTGAGCCACTTCCCACGATCTCGAATACACCACCAGTTTCATCTTTAATGACTCCTCATACCTTGGAGCTGAAGGAATTGCCCGAAGAACTTAAATATGTCTTCCTAGGACCCGATAAGACTCTTCCTATGATCATATCATCAAAGCTGACAGAAGAACAAGAATCGAGTCTAGTCCATGTCTTGAGTGACAATAAAGAGGCAATAGGATGGAATGTTGCTAATTTGAAAGGAATAGACCCCTCAATTTGTATGAATTGCATACACTTAGAGGAGGATGCAAAACCATCTAGAGAGATGCAACGGAGACTGAATCCGAATATGAAGGAGGTGGTAAAACTGCTAGATGTGGGTATTATTTACCCCATATCCGACAGTACATGGGTGAGTCCTACTCAGGTGGTGCCAAAGAAATCAGGCATTATAGTTGTACCTAACTCAAAATGAGAGTTAATTCCATAGAGCACGACCACTGGGTGGCGTGTGTGTATTGATTATAGAAAGCTCAACTCTCATACCAGGAATGATCATTTTCCCTGCCATTCATTGATCAAATCTTGGAGAGGTTAGCTAGACAGAGTTATTATATTTTTCTGGATGGATACTCCGGCTATAACCAAGTGGTAATTGATCATGTTGATAAGGAGATAACCAATTTCACTTGCCCATATGGTACATTTGCATATAGACGAATGTCTTTTAGTTTGTGTATTGTGCCAGCTACATTCCAGAGATGTATGTTGTCTATATTCTCTGATATGGTGGAGAAGTTCTTGAAAATGTTTATGGATGATTTTTCAATTTTTGGGGCAACCTTTGAAGACTGTTTAAAACATTAAGCACTCGTCCTTCAAAGATGCAAAGAGACGAATTTAATTCTAAGTTGCGAAAAGAGCCATTTCATGGTTCAAGAGGGGATAATACTTGGCCACATGTGAAAGTTGAATTGATTTCAAAATTGCCTCCTCCTACATCTGTTAAACAGATACGATCTTTCTTGGGCCATGTCGGGTTATACAGACGATTTATCAAGCATTTTAGTAAAATCGTCTAGCCACTTTGCAACTTATTGGCTAAGGATGCAATCTTTGTCTTTGACGAATAGTGTCTTCATGTTTTTGAGGAGCTGCATACTCAACTCTCAATAGCCCTAATCATTCATCCACCGGATTGGTCTCTACCATTTGAGCTGATGTGTGATGCTTCGGATTATGCGGTAGGTGTTGTGTTAGGTCATAGAAAGGAAAATTTTCCATTTACGGTGTACTATGCCAACAGAACTTTGAATGATGCGCAAATCAACTATATAACCACATAGAAGGAGTTGCTGGAGATTGTGTTTGCCTTGGACAAATTTTGATCATACTTATTGGGTACCAAGGTAGTAGTTTATTCGGATCATGCGGTTTTAAGGCATTTGTTGACAAAGAAAGATTCCAAACCCAGGCTGATTAGGTGGATTCTGTTGTTGTAAGAATTCGATCTAGAGATTAAAGATAAAAAAGGTTCGGAAAATGTTGTTGCTGACCATTTATCGAGGATTATTGTTGAGTCTACAAAGGAAACTACTCCTCTTAAGGATTCTTTCCCATATGAATATTTGTTCAATGTGGCTGTTGTGGAATAGATATCGTGGTATGCTGACATTGTCAATTATAAAGCCACTGGTCAAATTTCAAAAGGTTGGTTAAAGAATGAAAGAGACCGATTCTTCTGCCAGGTCAAATTTTATATCTGGGATAATCCATGATTATACAAGTATTGTGCTGATCATATTATCATAAAATGTTTCCCTGAAAGTGAGATGCAAATTATTTTGAAGTTTTGCCACATGCTAGAATGTGGAGGACATTTTGGAGCTCAAAAGACATGCTATAAGGTATTACAAAGTGGGTTCTACTGGCCAACTATATTCAAAGATGCTTTTGAGTACTATAAGGCATGTTTGCGATGCCAGAAGTTGGGATCTATATCTCGACATAATATGATGTCTCTAACCCTGATTCTGATTGTGGAATTGTTTGATGTATGGGGGATTGATTTCATGTGATCATTTCTAAAAGCAGATAAGAAGGAGTACATACTTATGGGGGTTGATTATGTTTTGAAATGGGTAGAAGTGATAGCTACCATACATGTTGATCATGAGGTGGTAGAGGAATTTTTGAAGTCGAACATTTTCGCAAGATTTGGTGTGCCACGGGTGATAATCAGTGATGGCGAAAAATACTTTGATAATCATTTTCTCGCTGGTCTGTGTCGGAAGTATGACGTCAATCATAGGATCGGTACACCATATCACCCCCATACCTATATTTTATATCAAATATCATGAAGAAGCAGCTGGGGCAGAGATTGAAAGAGAGGGGTGAGGTGCATTGGACGTTTACAAAGAAGTATGACAGGGATAATTTTGAACGGTTAGAAATGACATCCAATATCCATAGGAATTTGGGAAGGCTTCCACATTCTGAGAAAGATGAGGGGGAGGATGAATCTGACTGGGATTAGAATTGTAGGAGTAGGATTTTATTTTGTGTTAATAGATAGGTTGTAATTTAAATTTCTAGAGGTTGAAGTCCTTTAAAGAGAAGCATTTTCAATTTCAATTCTTAGAGACAGTAGTTTCTTAAGGATACGTCTTTGCAATTTTAATTCATAAAGATTGTGGGCCCTTAAGGCCAAATCTTTGTTATCTTATTCTTAATAAAAAAATTCATTCATTGAGTAGTGTGATTTACGGATATTTTTTATGCAATTTATTTTCACTTGCTATGATATTGGGTATGGGTGTTTTGTTGAGCATAACTACAGGTGATCCAATTCAAGTTTGGGGGAGGAGATCAAGTGCTACATTGTGCAATTTTGAGATTATGCTTTAAGGGTAACTGTATTCTTTCTCTTGTTTTATGAACCACGGGGACATTGTTTTTTTTTTGGAATGAAATTCTTTGTTTTCACACATGACTGTTTTGCATTACAAGTTGACTGAGTTTGTATTTATGATGCATGAGTAGTATTTGTTGTGATATTCCCATTTATGAGAGTAATGATTAGATCGAGCTAAGTGAAGTGATGTGGTTTTACATGGGTGAGTGAATTAGTGAAATTGAAACTGAGAAGGACGACCTTGACCTATAATTACAAGCACACATTCACTATGAGAAAAATAGTTAATCTTTAACTATGTAGTTGAAATAATAACTTTTCTATATTAAAAGGGGAGAAGGGGAGATATTATGGTTGAAATGGAGAAAGTTGAAAATTATTTTGAGAAATAAAATGCAAAAAGTAGTTCTTCGATCTGAGTAACCGGACCTTGGTATCACCAATATCATTGTTCGCGTAAAAAGAGGAGAAAACTAATGAGCATAAATCCCACTAAATAAGCTCAGGCCCAGTTGATCGGGACTAAAAATCTTCGCTGGAAAGTCCGAAGTTTAGAAAGACAAAAAGGGACGATAAGTGGAAAGATCGAAAGATGAGTTTTTATAAATAAAAAAAATGGCAAAGTTTGATCAATGAAGTAGGAGAAGAAGAATTGAAATACAATGGTAGAATGTTCACAAAAACACGGGGGGTTGTCCGGATTGGGAGTATAGAGTAACGAAGTCATTCACTTAAGTGGAAACCATTCACGACACAAAGCTCGAGATAGTTATTGTTCGGTAGTGAGTGGGAATATTTGCATCTATATTGTCTTATGCATTGTATTATGACTTAGTTAATGCGTGTGTGAAATCATGATTGCGTGATTACGAAGAATGGAGAAGTGGTGGATAATATATCTAACCCTCACGAGACTTCACTCATTCACTAGGTATTGCCGAGGGGTTTAAAAGACTTATTACACGTGCTAAGTGTAATCGTCAACCCTCACGAAAGTAAAGGAGTAGTGTAGAATAGTATAGGTTAGTTAGAAAAAATCATCATGGGGTAGGTTTAGACAGTTTTCCTGAGTTCATTACTAAGGGACTAGTAATGTGTATGTTTGGGGGGTTTGATAGGTGCTCAATATTGTCCATTTTAAGCCCCGATCTTGCATTTGTTACGTCTTTTTATTTCATTATTTGGTATTTTTATGCCATTTGTGTGTTTAAGCGTGTTTCAGGAGCTTAATGAAGAAAAAGAGCTAACTTTGGTGAATTAACTAGAGAAATGTTCATTTTTATTCAAGAGGAGAGCTAAAAAGGTGTTTTCAAGAGAAAAGTGGCTCCCGGAGGGCAGAAACAGTATTTTTTAGAGCCGTAACTTCAAGAATCATTCTAATGAAGCTGAGGGAGTCCAAACAGTGCAACTACCAAGAAAAATGATTTCCATGAAATATACTACGGACCACCTACGGACTCAGTAGCTAAAAGTGGCTAGAAAAAGTTATTTTGACGGACTACCTACGAACCTTGCAGAAAGGGCTACGCGCCACCCCCAGAGGTGGTTACGCACCACTCGCAGTCCCTATATACTAGCCGTACGTGGGGTCTCTATGGGCCACACGTATTTGTCTGATGATTTTAAAATGCTGAAAAAGTTCATTTTATCCCCGACTTGTTCTCCTTGTGGCGGCTACGACTAGATACCTCAATACACGTGCAAATACACATATATATGTTTGAGTATAGGGTTTTTATGAATTTTTGTGTAAAATTACCAAAAAAGGCAACCATTAGGGTTTTCGTTGGCCTTTTCTTATAAAAACCGAACTTCACATCAGTTGAAGAGAGTTTTTTCAGATGTTGAAATTTCAGAGCAGCCTTTGGAGTTATATATTATTTGAAGAGAATAACTCATAGAAGACCGAGAGATCCGGAGAAGATAACCACGGTGGTTGATTCTACATCAACAGTGCATTCTCTTCCAACCATTAGGGCTTACACAATCATGATTATTACAAACAAATTGTGAGTTTCTACAATAATGGTTCTTAACAGTTGAAACCCTAGGTTTACACAGGCCATGCCTCGGCGAGGTATTATAGACATGTTTTAGTTTTATTTCATGTTTTAGGAATAGATTAAAGTAATGTAGACAACATGCACTAGATACACTATGTCCGAAGATGGGTTGTAGCAAACCTGGTTGATAATATTCTTTTTGGGAATGTATTTGACTATTTGCGGTACATTATGATTCATGGGAATAGATCTTCCTTCTTACAATTGTACAAATTGAAAGTTATATTCTGCAGTTAGTGGTGGAGCGATGAAAACCCATGTTTTCTCTCTCTCTGGAATCATAACTATCATTTAAATATTGTTTTAAGTTAATTTAGTTAAATTCTCAATATCAAACCAAACACTTTTTCAAACCATAATTCAATATTTTTAAATTTCTGAAATGAATAACCAAGACCTTATGGGTTCGACACTCCCTATCACAAGCCATTTTATACTATAATTGACTCATGCGCTTGTGGATAGGTAAAACATAAACCGTCGTAAGAGGCTATTTTTAACACATATTTTTAGCCACCCAGACGAGACATCACCTACTTAAGCCTATAGAGACTCTTCTTCAATCTGCACACAAGATTTTTTTCCCCTGGTTCTAAATCCTTCAGGATGCTCCATGTAGATTTCTTCATCTAGATCATCATGTAGGAATATAGTCTTTACGTCAAGCTATTCAATCTTTAGATTCAAGTCGGTTGTCAGGCCAAAAACAACTTGGATGGAGGACATTTTGACAACATGTGCAAATATTTCTTCAAAATCAATGCCCTTCTTCTATCTGAATCCCTTAACAACCAATCTTGCTTTGTACCTTAGTTGTTGTTTATTTTCTTCAACCTTTAGCTTGGACACCTACTTGTTTTTGAGAGTTTTTCTTCCTTATGGTAGCTTGACTAGATCATATGTGTGGTTCTCATACTACGATTTCATCTCTTCCTATATGGCTTTCATCCACTTCTCCTTGTGACTATCTACAATAACTTCCTAGTAGCTCTCTGGTTCTCCCCCGTCACTAAGCATCACATATTCCGTGGGAGAATATATGCGTCTTGGTTGTCACTCTTTGGTGGATCTCCTTTGATGATTAACATGATTTTCTTCTGCATCTGGTCCTAATTGTGCACCTGCATTTGTTGGATTTTCGTGAACAGCTCCCCCATTATTTTATGCTCCTGGTAGAGGAATCGGGTCTAGCTTAGCTAGTAACTCTTCAAGTGACTCTGGTTTCTTCTATTTTTTAATATCTTCAATGGTCTGATCTTCGAAAAACACCACATCTCTACTTCTGATTATCCTTTTGTTGATAGGATCCTAGAGTCTGTAATCGAACTCTTCATGGGCATAGCCCAGGAAGATGCACTATTTGGCCTTTCTATCAAGCTTTGATCTTTCATCTCTGGGGATGTGGACAAATGTTCTGCAAACGAACTCCTTCAAGTGTTTTTAGGCAACATATTTCCCTCTCCATACTCTTTTTGGTACATCACCGTTTAGTTGAACTGAGGGAGATAAGTTGATTAAGTCAACCGTTGTTCTCATTGCTTCACCCCAGAAAAATGTTGGCAACTTGGCATTAGATAGCTAGCACCTGATTCTTTCGCATATGGTTTTGTTCATCCTTTCTACAAGGTCGTTATGTTGAGGAGTTTTGGGCACTGATTTCTCGAGTCTGATGCCGAAGCTTCTGCAATACTCCTCAAATGGTCCTCTGTACTCGTCACCATTGTTTGCATGCGCACACTTTAGTCATTTTCCAATTTCTCTTTCAACCTTTGCATGAAACTGCTTGAATACTTCCAGCACTTGGTCTTTAGTTTTCAAAGCAAAGGTCCATAATTTCTTGGAATGGTCATCAATAAATGTGACAAAATAGAGGGCTATTCCAAGATTTCTGGTTTACATGATACAGACGTTAGTGTGTATTAGATCTAAAATATCTAGTTTCCTAGATAGAGGAGAACTGCGAAATGCAACTCTGTGTTGTTTCCCCATAATGCAATCACACAAGTGTGTAATGGCGTACCTTTTATTCCCGGTAAGAGCTCTTTTCTGGAAAGTATCTTGAGTCATTTCTCGCTCATATAACTGAGTATTTTGTGCCATAACTCGGTGGGAACTTCCTTGTCCATCGCATTCACCTCAACTCTGCACAGTTTTGCTTGCATTGTGTAAAGAGAGTTGGTCTTCTTTCCTTTGGCCACCACAAGATTGCTTTTGGTGAGCTTCCACTTCCCATCACCAAAGTGACTGTTGTAGCCTTCATCATCGAGCTTTCTGGTGGAGATCAGGTTGAGACAAATTTCTAGAACATGTCTCACATCTTTGAGGAGTAGTTTGCATACATTGCTGCTTTCCAAGAGAATATTGCCCTTACCGATAATTTTGGATTCTCCGTGATTTTCCATCTTTATAAATCCGAAGGTGCCACTAGTGTAGGATGTGAAATATCCTTCCTTGAAGTAACGTGATAGGAAGCACCTGAGTCAATAACCCAAGTAGAATATTCAGATGTGAGGTGGACACAACTTGAACGATAACGATCTCTTCTCGAGTTGTTGCAGTTGGTTCTGAGGTACTTTCTTCACCTCTATTTTTGGTCTACTGTCTGGATTGTTTGGCCTTGAGCTTTTTACATGCTCTGATAAAGTGTCCTGGCTTGCCGCAGTGGGGACATTTTTTGTCTCTCCTGAAAGTGGACTTTGATCGCCCACGATGTTGCATCTGGTTGCGATTGTTTCTGCTTTTGCTTCTACCGGGCCATTTTTTTCTTTCCCATCTTTCAGTGACAAGAGCTTCAAACTCCAGATCATATCCTTTTTCCTTTCTTCTTGCTTTCTCGTTCAGCATTCTGTCTTTTGCCCTTTCTATGTTAATTATTCCATCTGGAGCCGAATTGCTTACAGAGACAACTAGCATTTCCTAACTTTTAGGAAGGGAATGTAAAAGGAATATTGTTTGCATCTCATCTTCTATCATCATTTTCATATAATTGAATTGGTTCAACAGCCCCTGCAATTCGCTCATGTGTTTTGACACACTTTTATCATCCTTGTATTTAAGATTTACGATATGGCTTAAAAGATTTACCTTATTTTGAGATGTTTTCCGCGCGTACATCTTCTCCAATTTTTGCCAAAAAGCATAAACATCATTGTCGTTGGCAAAATTTTGGTAAATGCTTTTGTTGATCCATTGTCTGATTTGAGCGGCGCATTTTCAGTTGAGTACCGACCAGTCTCCGTCGGACATATCCGCCGGTTTGCCATCAGGTGTATCATTGGTCCTTTTGATTGGATTCCACAAATCTTTAATGTACAAAAGATCCTCCATTTTGGTCTTCCATAATGAATAATTTGTTGTGGTCAATTTGATAATGGTGCCTAATGCTGAATCTTCCATGGTTTCAACCTGATTTTAAGCTTCAATTGGCATATTTAATATGTTAGGAACTATATCATGCAAAAAGGAGTGCACCGTTGAGTTCGGAATGGTCAAAAATCTTAAGAACGAGTCTAACCGGGTCAGAAACAGATCAAAATTGAGCAGAATAGGCCCAAATGAGTGAAGTGGGCTAAGTGACCTTTTGCAACCCCTAACAACTTATTACCAACGCTATAAAGGCATCGGAAATACCTTTTATCTTTTTATTTTTCTTTTTCTTTTTCTTTTTTTCTCCTTTTTTTCTCTTTCTCACCAAGAGTCAAAGTCTCACAAATATTTTTCTCACTTTTTTTCTTTAACCGAGAGTCATTCTTAAAATTTTTTATTAATTTTTTTTCTCTCTCCTCAATTAACTCTCACAAGGACTCTCTGTCATTGATTAATTCCCACCTCACCAAACAACCTGCGTCAATTACTCCCTTTGTCTCACTTTTAATTTTGGTCAGAGAGTCTTTCAATATATATTTAATAGGTAGATATGCAAATATATCTTATAGTATACGTATAAATATAAATCTGATATGTTGATATACATATATATCTTATAGTATACCTATATATATATATTGAAGCAAAGAATATACATAGGACCCTTTGGGTTTTCTTCAACTGGAGACCACTATTGGTCGAGAGCAAAGAGAAGCGGTCGCCTCGCCGAAATTCTAAATCGGGGCAATCACGCAAGAACGGTGGAGGAAGCTATGATTTTCATATCCGAAAACATAGTTTTGGTGTGGCGATGATCGACAGATCTTGGTTTGGTCTTTCCGGTGGTGGTGGTGCAGACTTTACGGTGAGTAACAAACAACCCTAACCTGTGCTCTGATATAACTTTGTTGGGATTAAGCGGTCCAAAAAATGAAAGAAAAATGCAAGAAAAGAGATGACACCGAATTTATACGTGGTTCGGTCCAATTTGAGACCTACGTCCAAGGGAGAAATTCAACTTCCACTATATAAATAATGGGATTACAAACAAGTCTTCAATTTGTGGCTTTGAATGAAAGCTCACTCTATCACAAATTGGCTCACAATTTACCTCTCTATATTTCTCTTCTGCAAATGGATTTTGTAGGCTTTCTTTATCTCTCTATGCTTAGTGTATTTCTTGGTATGCATTGCTTCTTCCGAATTAAGCCTATTTATAGGCAGAAGTTGGAGCAATCAGTCTCCAACAAACAATATAGTCAACAAATACTATATGGTTGGAATGATGAGTGTAATGTAGAGGGATAAACCAACCACCTTTAACATGTTACCCACCCACCAGCTTGTACACTACGGTCAAACCAAGCAATTCTATTTGGTGGGTTTACTTCTAATAGTTTCACATGTTTTAGTACTCTTAAAAATTTTGAAACTTTTATTTTAGGTTACCATATATATCTAGTATATTTAAAAAAAATCATAATTTTTAAATGCATAGATATTGGTAAATAAATTCTGGAGTACTAGTTGTCCGTTTTATATCCTTATTGCAAAACAGTAACTATTAGTATTGATTTGAGCAATCTATAATTATTTTTTTGTCCTAAAACTTCTATCACAGGTTTATGAATCTATAAGATGTAGATCAGAAGAATTTTAGATGTTTTTAACTTACGGATATTTTTAGAAAAATCTAAGAGTGATGACTGTTCGATGTACGGTTCTGATATGAAGGCCTGAATTTTGTTATCAAATTCAACCACTTGCAGTTAACGAAATGTTTTGAAACTTTTACAGTAAGCTTGTGTATATGTATGAAGTTAATACATAAAATTTCATAATGTTTAAATGTCTACGTATTTTTATAAAATTCCTTATTTATTTGATGTCCGTTTGCGGTGACATACTGAAAATAAAACTTTCAATTTTAATTGAGTAGCTTATCATCATCGAATTATCCCAAAACAATTTTTGTAAATAATATTATATATCATGTTGATTATTGATAAATTTCACTTTAAAAATCCATGTGGTTATGTTTGTATAAATTATTCAATATGTGTTTTTTGGTTTCGGGTAAAACATGGTGCAAGTGAAAGCGTGAGGAGTGAACTACTCACCTCTTCTTTCTCTGCACAACCTTACTATTTTGATCTTGGTGTTTACTGGATTTTTCATCTAGGTTTGAGGTAGGTATTTATTAGGGAGTTGTGTGAGTTTAAGAATCTTCATTTATGCATTTTAATGTTTATATATAGAATGATCATGAGTTTTTTTTTTTAATTTTTGACATGAGTTGTGAAATTGCATTAATGTGTTGAAATGTGCGTATTATCATTACTTATGTGGGTATGTGAATGACATTTATGATTTGATAAATTGTGGATTAGTTGTTGATTTTGGGAAAATGTTGTGTGGTGTGAGCAAGAGGGAACGAAGGAGCTCCAGGGATGAAATACCTTGAATTATTGCGTAATTGGTTGACATCACCGTAGGGTTAGTAACCCCAAGACGATCACTTGCCTAGGCAGATGGACGGTAAGTTCATGCCCTAGGGTTTGTATCATGACTTAATTTTTCCACTTGATTATTTCAAATTTTTATACTATCTGGGTTGTGATAGTTAAATTGATCTAATTGAGTTCATGTTGAGATTATTGATTTCTCCCTTTGTGATTGTGGATTTTATGTCATCTTATTGGTGATATTTAAATTATTTAGCATGAGCTTATATTGAGATTTTTTTTACGCAATTACATTATGACATTGGACTAGGTTAGAGACCATACCCTATATATATTCATTGATTTACATACTTGCGAAATCTTACGCTTTCATAATGTTTCTCTACTATCACCTATAGGTTAGAGACCATACCCTATAAGTTTCTCTTGCTTCCTATCACCTGTCAGAGGATACTGATATGTGGTGGCAGACAGTCACACTCACTCATAACATCGAGGCTATGGGCTGGAATACTTTCAAAACCTTGTTCTTAAACATGTACTTTCTGGTGTCTAAAAGAGATGCTTTGAAGGCCGAGTTCATATACTTGCTTCAAGGGACAGTGTTTGTCTCTAAGTACGCAAACAAGTTCATATCACTGTCTTGTTTTGCTAAAGAGATGGTAACTATTAAGGAAGATTGGGCAAAGAAGTTTCTAAGGGGCTTGAGGCTTAAGCTATGGGCCAAGATAGAAGTCTTGGTGGTTCTCACCTATGTTGTTGTTTTACGTAAGGCATTGGTAGGTGAGGAAGAGTTTAAGGACACTCATAGGATCAGAGATTCGAGGAACCGTACTAGAGATATGGGTTCTTTCTCTGGAGATCACCAAAGGAAGAAACACAAGGGCGGGTCTTCTTTTTATTAGGGTTCACTGTCAGTTCATTCTGCTCCGACAATTGTTATGCTAAAAGGGATCACCAGGGACCGCATGACTTGTTTCAAGTGCTATCAGCAAGGGCACTATCGAAATGAGTGTCCACAGAGATAGTTGAGGGGTCTGAACACTTGGTTTTCAGTGTGGCCGGCAAGGAGATGTGAAAAGGGTCTGTCCTCAGACAGGAGGGGGTTCATAAAGCAATGTCGGGTCACAACAAAGTACTAGACAGACACAATCAGTTCACTCAGGGTTCAAGACTCCACAACCAGCTCAGCCTACACAATATGGACTGAGGTCTCGATATTTGAGGGGAGGCCACCCTGGTACGATGAGCTAGCAGCAGTCAAGGCAGGGCAGTACACAATCAGGACAAAGGATATGGGGTCATGTGTATGCAATCACCCTATTTGATACCTCATCAGGGCTAGCAGTTGTTCAAGGTAGTTTTATTATTTCCAGTTCTTGGGCTCGTATTCTTGTTAATTCTAGTGTTTCCCATTATTTCAACTCTAGTTCTTTTGCATCTGCATTAGGATTAAAGGTTGAATCTCTTGATAGAGCCTTGTGTGTTGATACACCAGTAGGAGATGAGTTGACATTGGCCAAAGTTTGTCGAGATTATAAGATCTTGATCGCGGGCAGAGTTTTGGTGTTTGATTTTATCCTCCCGAGCATCTGCATTGGGCTTTTGGCTTTTTGAGCCAACATCGATTGCTTTCGAGGAAGGGTTTCATTCTGCACTCCTGATGGTGATTGTTTTTGTTTTGTGGGGGATCGAAGCCATTTCCTCATCTCTTCTCTACCCAGTTTGGGCAGTCGATAAGGAGATAGTTCTTTCCTAGCTAATATATTGGCCTATGAGGATGAGGGGCATGGTTTTTATGGTGACTTCCCTAGGGTGGTTTGTGATTTTACAGATGTTTTTCCAGAGGATTTGACCGAGTTGCCCCCTAAATGAGAAATGGAGTTTGGCATTGACGTTATTCCCGGTACTGATGCAATTTTTATGGCACCGTACCGCATGGCACCTGCCGAGTTCAAAGAGCTGAAAAATCAATTAGAGGATCTTTGGATGAAAGATTTTATACGTCCTAGTGCATCACATTGGGGAGTTCCTGTTCTTTTTACTAAGAAGAATGATGGATCTCTGAGGCTTTGTATTGATTATAGGAAGCTGAATCGGGTTACGATCAAGAACATGTATCCATTGCCAATGATAGATGACTTATTTGATCAGCTTAAGGGATCCAAGTGTTTTTTGAAGATAGACTTGAGATCAGGCTACTACCAATTGAGGGTCATGTATGAGGACATCTCGAAGATAGCTTTCCGCACTCGCTATGGTCAATTTGAGTTCCTTGTAATGCCATTTGGTTTGACAAATGTACCGGCATCATTCATGGATCTAATGAACCTGGTATTTAGTGCTTACTTAGACAAGTTTGTAGTGGTCTTTGTGGATGACATTCTGGTGTATTCATCATCCGAGGAGGAGCACGAGGAGCATCTTAGGATTTTTTTACAAATCCTTAGGGAGAATCAGTTGTATGCCAAGTATAAGAAGTGCGAGTTTTGGCTACCAAAGGTGCAGTTCCTTGGGCACGTTGTCTCTACGGAAAGAATCTATGTAGATCGTTCTAAGGTTGAGGTTGTGATGAGTTGGAACCAACCACATAATATGCTTGAGATTAGGAGATTTTTGGGATTGGCTAGCTATTACTGGAGATTCGTGAAGAATTTCTCGAGGTTAGCACAACCGATGACCCGTCTCACTCGGAAGGGAGTGAAGTTTATGTGAAATGTAGCTTGTAAGCTTGCCTTTAGAGAATTGAAGCATAGGTTGACATCATCATCGATCTGAGTGATTCCAGAAAGGGGATTGGGCTATGTGATATATTGTGATGCTTCTAGAGAGGGCTTGGGGTGTGTCTTGATGTAAACAGAGATAGTAGTTGCCTATGGGTCTCAATAGCTAAAGACTCATGAGAAGAACTATCCCACCCATGACTTGGAGCTAGCAGTAGTGATCTTTGCATTGAAGAGCTAGAGGCATTACTTTTTCAGGGAGAAATTTGAAGTTTTCTCTGATCACAAAAGTTTGAAGTATCTTTTTTCGTAAAAAACTTGAACTTGAGACAGAGAAGGTGGGTTGAGTACATGAGGGACTATGATTTCGAGTTACAGTACCATCCTGGAAAGGCCAATGTTGTGGCTTATGCTTTGAGTCGGAAGTCACGGGGGTCAATTGCTAGCATTATCATTCATGAGTGGAGATGATGGAAGACATCGCAGAGTTGGGCTTGATTTTTAATAATGACGGAGAGCTAGCTACCTTATTAAGCTTGACGGCCTAGTCCACTCTTATTGATGAAGTGATTGAGGCCCAGAGAGGAGTAAGCGAGATGGATTCTATTCGCACTCAGATTTTAGCCAGTGAGACTATGGGTGATTGGACCTTGCACTCTGATGTGGGTCTTAGGTTCAAAAGGAAGATGGTAGTACCAGGAGCGAGCAGGGAAAAGGTGATAAGGGAATTTCATTATTCTAGGTTTGCGGTACATCCCGGTGGTACCAAGATGTATCACAATTTGAGATGCCAGTTTTAGTGGAGGGGTATAAAGCATGATGTTGCTCGGTTTATTGCCAGATGCCTTACTTATCAGTAAGTAAAGGCCGAACATCAGAGGCTTGTGGGTCTATTGCAGCCGTTGCTAGTAGCAAAGTGGAAATGGGAACACGTCACTATGGATTTTGTGATAGGATTACCGATAACACAAAAGGGACATGATGTAGTGTGGGTTATCGTTGATAGGTTGCCCAAGACGAATCATTTTTTGGCCATACAAGACACAGATGGCGCAGAGGCACTCAGTGGACTGTATATTGACCAGATCATCAAAATGCACGGTATTCTAGTTTCTATTGTGTTAGATTGAGATCCAAGGTTTACTTCATGGTTTTGGTAGGGTTTCCAGACGGTTCTTGATTTAGAGTTGAGGTTTAGCATGACATTTCATCCTCAGACTAATGGTTAATCCGAGAGGACTATTTAGATATTAGAGGATATGTTATGGGCTTGTATTCTAGATTTTCAGGGTAATTGGGATGGTCACCTACCATTTGTTAAGTTTGCGTACAAAAATAGCTATTAGGCCAGTATTGAGATGGCACCATTAGAGGCATTATATGGCAGACCGTGTAGATCTCCAGTTAGTTGGACTGAGGTTGGCGAGACATCCATTTTGGGGCATGATTTAGGGCAACCGGAGATCATTCTTGAAATGATAGAGAAGATCAAGGTGATTTAGCAGCGGTTGATCATAGAACAGAGCTGACAGAAGAGTTATGCCAACCGGAGGAGAAGGTCGTTATCCTTTGATATAGGGGACCACATGTTCCTAAAGGTTTCTCCACAAAAAAGATTGATGAGAGTTCAATGGGGTGGCAAGTTATCGCCACGATTTATCGGACCTTTTTGATATTTTGGATCACGTTGGAAAGGTCATGAGCAGGATCTGCTGGAGAAAATGAGAGAAGTTGTATGGGTCAGACTAGCTGCTTATTATAATGCCCGATGTTCTTTTTAAAATTTTATTTTATTTTTCCTTAGACACTCTTTTTTCACTTTCAATATGTTTCTTAAATGTGGTAAGTCATGAAAATTAAAGAATGCTCCTATTGTGTTTTAATTTAAGTTAGTAGACTTTGGTGGGGTTTTGTTAAGTGGTATAGACATTCACGTAGCCTTCCATTGTGGTAAAATAAATATGTAATATTATGGATAGTGTGGACTAGTAGATTGCATGTTTGTGATGCTATAAGTGTGAGTAGTTACATGAATGGGTTCCCATCATATCATTTAACAACCTAACACATTAAATTGTGACATTTAGGTAACATACTTATTTCTAGCATGGGCTTCCATTACAACAATTAACAACCTTTACATATAGAGATATATACTATACAAGTTGGCATGACACAACTTTCATTAGAAACATGGACCGGCATGTACATATATATATGTAAGTATATAGCTTTAAAGAAACATGGGCAAGCCTATGACTTTGCATTATGGTCTCACATGCTATCAGTTATATTCATTCACTATATTATAGAAAGGAAAGGAAAGAAAATAATGACATAAAGATCCGAGATAAGGAATTGAGAGGTCTAGGGGAAGTTTACCTCATCTTCATTTTTCTTCATCATAGGTATGTATTTCTATCTTGTTAGTCCATATGTGCAAATTTTGATTAGAATTCATGTTTCCTAAGCTTAGATCTATGATTTTATTTAGTGTTCAGTTCATTTAAAGTTTCTGAAAAAATTTCATCATATTTATATGTATGTTATTATATGTTCCTGAAAATTTCATAGTTGTTTGATGATTAGATATTTAATTAAAAATATGGAAGTACATGTTGTTCGGGTTAGTCTTGTAGTTGACAAAACTGATTTTTTATTTCTGTTACTTAGAAAATTCTGAAAATTTTACAATATGTTTTTGTATATGTCTATTACCATCCCTGAACATTTAAAAGGATTTAGATAATTATTTAATTTACTAAACATCACGAAAGTAGGTTGTCCAGATTACGTTTCTCTACTTGTTCATCCGTTTTGGTTTCGGTTTGGAACTTTGTTTCACATGTTTTAGTACTCTTAAAAATTCTAAAAATTTTATTGTAGGTTATCATATATGTATAGTATATTTCAAAAAACATTTGGAGTACTAGTTGTCCGTTTTACATCCTTATTGCAAAACAATAACTTTTAGTATTGATTTGAGCAATCTATACTTATATTTTTGTCCTGAAAATTTTATCACAAGTTTATGAATCTATAAGATGTAGATAAGAATAATTTATATGATTTTAAATTACGGATATTTTTAGAAAAATCTGAGAGTGATGATTGTTCGGTGTACGGTTCTGATATGAAGGCTTGATTGTAGTTATCAAATTAAAACCACTTTCAATTAACGAAAGTTTTTGAAACTTTTACAGTAGGCTTGTGTATATATCTGAAGTTAATTATAAAAATTTAATAATTTTTAAACATCTACATAATGTTATAAAATTCCTTGTTTATTTGTTGTCCATTTGTGGTGACATACTGAAAATTAAACCTTTCAATTTTAATTGAGTAGCTTATCATCATCGAATTATCCCAAAATGTTTTGTGTAAATAATCTTATATATCAGGTTTATTATTGATCAATTTCACTTTAAAAATCAATATGGTTATGTTTATATAAATTATTCAATATATGTTTTTTGGTTTCGGGTAAAATAGGGCGCAAGTGAAGGCGTGAAGGGCGAACCGCTCATCTCTTCTTTCTCTAAACAACCTTACTATTTTGATCTTGGTGTTTACTGAATTTTTCATCTTGGTTTGAGGTAGGGATTTATTGGGGAGTTATGTGAATTTAAGAATCTTCATTTATGCATTTTAATGTTTATATATAGAATGATCATGAGATTTTTGTTATTTTTTAAATGAGTTCTGAAATTGCATTAATGTGTTTGAATGCATTGATTCATGGCACGATAGAATTTTTATTAGGTGGATCATGGAATGTGTGTAGTATCATTACTTACGTGTGCATGTGAATGACATTTATGATTTGCTAAATTGTGGATTGGTTGTTCATTTTGGGAAAATATCATGTGGTGTGAGCAAGAGGGGACGAAGGAGCTCTAGGGATGAAAGATCTCGAATTATCATGCGATTGGTTAACATCACCGTAGGGTTAGTAGCCCCAAGACGATCATTTGACTAGGCAGATGGACGGTGAGTTCATGCCCTAGGGTTTGTATCACGACTTAATTTTTCCACTCGATTATTTCAAATTTTTATATTATCTGGGTTGTGATAGTTAAATTGTTCTAATTGAGTTCATGTTGAGATTATTGATTTCTCCCCTTGTGATTATGGATTTTATGTCATCTTGTTGGTGATATTTAAATTATTTAGCATTAGCTTATATTGAAATTGTTTTTACGCAATTACATTATGACATTGGACTAGGTTAAATACCATACCCTATATATATTCATTGATTTACATATTTGAGGAATCTTACGGTTGCATAATTTTTCTCTATTGGTCCATTTATGCTCACTCCTTAATATTTTTCTAGAAAAGAATCGTTGGTGGATGATGCGTGAGCTATTGGAGTTTGTGGGATTTGAATCTAAATTAACTAATTTTAATGTAATAATAAATAATATGTATTTAGTGTGATTTGCATTGGGTATTTGTATTTGGTTGTCTTTGGACTAGTATGTTCATGCTTGTAAGTTGATTTGATTTCGGGGATTGTATGATTTATATTATTTCAAATTCGTTTCCGCAATAGTGCACTATGAACAATACCCACATGAAGAGTATCGGTTGACTAGGTTTGGCCAATTGATTTTCATGAATTTCCTTGTGTTCTAGTCATTATATGAGTCTTCGGATTTGGGACGTGACACTTACCAACAGTGTGTCCGAAGCCAGTTCAATCAAAAGGTCAAAAGAAGAGAATTCCAAGTAGGGAACATGGTCCTCAGGAGGAAGATAGGGCCCGTTGGCAAACTCAGGGAAACTTGGGAGGTCCTTACACCATCACCGAGGTGATCAGACAAGGGGCGTATCGTGTTCGAAAGAACGAAAATGTCTGGACGGGGCCCAACTCTCAGAATGTTTCTCGCCTTAAGAGGTATTATCCATAACAGGGTCATATTCCCTAGGATTAGAAAGTTTTGTTTCTTTTAAATTTCTTTCCTTCATGTAATAAAGGTATTAGTGCCCGATGATTCCCAATTGCTTCAGAAGTAGCTCATGAATAAACTATCCTTTTTTTTTTCAAAAGGAAACTTATGAATGATCCCCAAAATTATACTAAGTGTTGTTGGTACACAAAATTCCATGCCACAAGGCAATAGAGAAGTAAGCCACGTAGCACAATGAGAGGGCCCGTGTGTCAGTGTAAATTCTCAAAGAAGAATTGGGTTTGAGTAACTAGAGTGTTGGTGTTATTAGCAAACTAATAGAATTGGGCTTTAAGTGGAGTCTGAAAGGTAGGAAGTTGAGGATGTTGGGCCTAGAATATAGGAATTTGAGTTTAAAAGGGGGTAATGAATTTGGCCCATGTTGAGGCCAGATTCGTATGAAGCAAATGGCTTATATATTTCTCTCAAGAAGAGACCCAAACGTGGAGGAGTGAAGCAGTAATGATGGAAAACGTGGCTGAAGCTATATGGAGTTATGGGACACGTGGAAAGTAACTGGGAGATGAGAGTAACAAGTGGCAAAGCAATAGGAGACGGTCGAGAGGCAATTACAAAGTTCAATTAGTGTTCATATAAATACCATTCTTAATAGAATTCAGCTCTCTTTCCAGCAGCACACAATATACATCATTACATTGCAATTTTTCAAATCGTAATTTTATCTTTATCCTTTGTCATTTCATTACATTGTATTTTCCTTTTGCAAGGAATTTCAGTTCAAGTTGATTTCTTTTCAATGCAATTTCAATTCTAGTTAAACTTTTTAGTTGCATTTCAATTCCATTTTCTGTCACTTTGTTTATTCAATTCAATCCATTTTCCTTTACAACTTCAACATTAAAGTCCTTTTAACTAAGGCAAAAAGAATAAAAACAATCGCTTGATAATTATCATCTTCCAAGGGAATAGTCTTCAGTTCCTTAGGAAATTCACTTTGATTCAGTTTGAATCTGGCACACTCGCACTCACTAAATTTGGAGAAGATTTGTGTAAACATTGTGTGGTATGCCTGCAGCAGGACACGCGTTAAAGTTTGGAAGATATGCCATCAAGGCTAAGGTCTACAAAGAATACCATGACAAGTGAAGAAGAATATGAAGTTCCAATACCAGTTTCTACTGGAAGTTCAAACCTTAGACCAGAGCGAGAAGTCTCACTACCACCAAATGAGTCATTTGCACGGATGCAAATGTCATCATTGACAGAGTTATTTGGAGGGCTTTATGCAAGGTTCAATGCTGTGGAAGAATCGATTGCTGAACTTAAAGCATCGTCCAATACCATGGGGTCAATTTCAAGGTCGGCACCATGTTCAAACGTGCAGGCTTCTGCTACGTTACCACCATTGGCCATTTCTGTTGTGGCAGCCACGACCAGTCAAAATATTCCACAAACTATCTACTTATCCATGCCTCCATGTGTGAACATTCTAGCCAGCATGCTGGCTTCATGGCCGGAGATGCGTCCACAACCAAATCTTCCACCAATATTCCCAATAATCCACAACATTTTCCTTATTTACCACAAAACCATACACCTCAGCCATTTCAACCTCTTCGCCAGCCATTTTTCCCTCCAAATCATCCAGGGCGTGATGCTCTAGACCCGGGGGGCAATAATCATCATTGGCATCCAATTCCTTTGTTTCTTCCTGAGGCGTATCTTCCAGCAGCACCTGGAGGACAAAATGTTAACCATCCTCCACTTCTAACAAATCAACCGACCCATCCAATAATTTTGGACAGGGGTCGGTTAGCCAATCTAATTACTCATGAATATGGTCTTGCAATAAGAAGACTGAGTAGACCTGCTTATAGAAGCCTTACCCATAAGTGGTTGACGAAATTAAATTTTTCAGAGGATACAAAGTTCCAGACTTTGTGACCTTTGGAGGGGAAGGAAACCAGTCCACTATTGAGCATGTTGGAAGATTTACTATCCAATGTGGTAAAGTAGGAGCAAATCCTTGGTTGAAGTTTAGGCTTTTTCCTAATTCATTGACTGGGCTAGCTTTCACTTGGTACATCCATCTTCCAGTAAATTTTGTTCAGAATTGGCAACAAATGGATAAGCTCTTCCATACACAGTTTTACCGGTCAGAGGTAGAGGCAACCTTGGCATATTTGTCCAGGCTCTCTCAACTATCATCTGAGTCTGTGGAAGAGTTTATTTTCAGGTTCAGAAGGGCAAGATTGAAATGCACAGTAGATCTTCCAGAGTTCGAATATGTCAGACTTGCTCTCAATGGTTTGGAGTTTGAATTAAGGAAGAGGTTTGAAGGTATGGATTTTAGGGATCTCTTTGAATTGGCAAATCGTGAAACCAGATATGATATTATCCTGAAGGAAGAAAGGGACATGAAGAATGCTTCCAAAGAAACTTATTATAGAGATCCAAACTATGAAGTCTTCGTGGCCGATGCAGAAGAAGAGTTGGAGGCTAATCTGGTAGAAGTTAGCATTAAAAATTCTTATGTTTATGAGATTTATCCAAGTCAAAACCTTCCAGTATTAATTCCCAAGCATCTTCTAATTTGGCCAAGAAGGGTATGGCCGATTTTGGGAAGATATAAACCTTTGACTCCACCAAAACAGAGCAAATCTTTGATCACCTCATGGCTGATAAGATGATCATTCTTCCAAAAGGGCACACAATTCCTTCAATTGGTGAAATGAATGGCAATGAGTACTGCAAATATCATAATTCTTGGAATCATACAACTAACAATTGTTTTGTTTTCAGGAATGCATTACAGAAAGCCATAGATGAAGGAAAGCTAAAGTTTCCAGAAAAGAAGAAGGAAGTCATGGGTGTGGATGAAAATTCATTCTCTTCCATAGCCAGCAGCAATGTGATTATGTTAGCAGGTGGTGATAACAAATAAGTGGAACAGAAGTGACCAACAAGCACTTTGGATGTCAAGGTTCCAGTTGTAAAGAGTAGAGTGGAAGAACTTGGAAGAAAGCTAAGGGAAGCTCAAATCGCCCTCATCCACCATTGATGTTGTCCAAGTTACAAAGAGCCTAAAGATAAAGGTAAGAGGCCCATGGAACATCCACATTATCACCAAATTTTCAGACCCAGTGTCTATGAAAGGGTAACTTTACAACATGAAATGAGGGACTTTTGGCCTAGTTTTAATGAATATAGGCCGAGAGGAGTTATAGTTATTTGGTCAAGGGAAATTCATCATGAAATAGATAGGACAAGTTGGCAAAGTAGGCATGTCGTCCATAGGAGGCCTCCTTTGTAATCAAAAGTTTAGGTCCAGAAGGGAGAAACCTCTCACGGAGTTAGGATGGTTAAACCCCCTCTAGTTCCACCAAATGTCTGGCAGAGATTGAGTCATCAAAAGTTTCCAAGTGGGGAGAAACCTTAGCAAGAAGGAATTTCTAAGTCAACTAAGAGAATGCTTCAGAGGAAAAGAGCTGAATGGCCGAAGTTAAAAGCTGGAAGTAGCCAAAATATGGAAATCAGAGGAGATGATGAACAAAGCAAGTCAAGTCCTATAGGATAGTTAGAAGTTACCAGTATGGAAGGGAGTGACTTGGAAGATGTAAATCCAAGACACGCTCTAAGAAGAAGGATCCAGTTTGGTTCTTTTCCAGTGAAGGCTACTTGTAATATCGCCTTCATGTTACCATCTATCTTTCAGGCACTAGACAGTCAGGAAGAAGAAGAACCAAGTAGAAATGTTGAAGGTGAAGTGGTGGAGTGGGTTGCTCAAGACATAGAGATTAAATCTGGAGGAGTTTCTACCAACAGAAATTCAGCTTCTTTCGGCAAGGAATGTGTCTTTGACAAGGTAATATTCGAGAAACCTCCTATTGGTATGACTCAAAAATTGAGGCCATTGTATGTGAAGGTGTAGATAGAGGGTCATCCTGTAAATAGGGTTTTAGTTGACAATGGATTTGTTCTTAATGTAATTTCTACCAAAACAATAAAGAGTTTAGGAAAATCCATAGTATATGTTATCCCTAGTAAAAAATGTATAAGTGGAGTAGGAGGAGGGAAAGTTAGCACAAAATGAGTCTTACCTTTAGAGGTGACCATTGGAGCAAAAAATAACATATGTAGCCTTTTTCATTATTGACACATCTTCCACTTATAACCTTTTACTTGGGAGAGACTGGATTCACCCAAAGATGTGTATACCTTCCTCACTTCATCAAATGTTAATCTTCTGGGATGGAGATGAGGTCAAAATTATGGAAGCAGACAACAAGTCGTTTGTAGCTAAAGTGTACTTAGCCGAGGCTGCTCTATATGAGGAAGATTGTGTGCCAATCAGATTTACTGAGGTGAATGAATTTGTAAGGCCAGTTGCAGCTACAATGAGAATAAGATTAACAGGGATAGAGATAGACGAATTGTTTCCAGAAACCACTAGGTCGAAGGTAAAACTTCAGGCCCTTCCTGACAAATCAGTTTCTTATGATTATTGAATAATTGAATAAGGAAGAGGAGCAGAGCCTCCGAGAGTAGGCTTATGCAGCTGCATGCATTAGATTGAAGTCTTACTTAGCTGAGAAAAGGATATACCTAGAAAGTCAGGAAGAAATTGAGTTTTCGGCCAATTTGGCCGAAGCTCAAGATAAAATTCTAGAAGAGACTCAATGAAGGATGGATGCCATACAGTTGGAAGATTTAGAGCAAGCACCTCATAGAAGTGAATTTGGGAACTGAGGAAGACCCTAGGCCAACCTATGTAAGTGGTTTATTGGAACCAAACTTCCAGGCAGAAATAGTTGTTTTACTTAAAGAATTTAAGGACTGTTT
Organism: Cornus suecica; assembly: GCA_963922005.1. Lineage (NCBI taxonomy): Eukaryota > Viridiplantae > Streptophyta > Magnoliopsida > Cornales > Cornaceae > Cornus > Cornus suecica. The sequence continues at coordinate 32,060,316 of OY998239.1, read as the reverse complement.
TGCTTGGAATTATGACGAGATGTCAGGATTTTCAAGGGAACTGGTGGAACATAAGCTGCCCATAAAGGAAGATTTTAGGCCATTCAACCAAGCCTCAAGAGGGATGCCTCAAGAAGTTATCCTAAAGATAAAAGAAGAGATAAAGAGGTTGTTCAAGGCTAGATTCATAAGAACGACAAGATATGTAAAATGGTTATCAAATGTGGTTATAGGGGTTAAGATGAATGAGACGATAAGGGTTTGTGTGGATTTCATAAACCTTAATTTGGACACTCCAAAGGATGAATATCAAATGTTAGTGGCCGATCAATTGGTAGATGCAGCTTCCAAACATGAGATTTTATCTTTCATGGATGGCCATTCAGGGTACAATCAGATCTACATAGTTGAGGAAGATATTCCAAAGACTGCCTTCAGATGTCCAGGATCAATTGGAACTTTTGAATAGGTGGTCATGCCCTTTTGATTGAAAAATGTTAGAGCAACTTATCAAAAAGTCATGAATGTCATCTTCCATGATATGATTGGCAAGTTCATAGAAGTCCATATTGATGATATAGTTGTAAAGTCAGCCACAAGAAACAAACACTTGAGAGATCTAAGGTTGGTATTCATTAGGATGAGGAATCACAATGTAAAGATGAACCCACATAAATATGCCTTTGGGGTGTCAGCTGGAAACTTCCTTGGTTTTCCAGTTCACTAAAGAGGCATAGAAGTGGACAAGAACAAGGCTAAAGCAATCATGGAAGAAGCACCTCCCAGGAATAAGAAAGAGCTAAGGCAGTTCATTGGACAAGTGAGTTTCCTTAGAAGATTTATTACTAACTATGTAGGAAAGCTCCACAAGTTTTCTCCCTTGTTAAAACTGAAAGAATGGGAAGAATTCATTTGGGAAGAGCAACATCAGAAAGCTTTTGATAAAATCAAGGAATATCTAACAAAGCCTCAAATACTTATGCCTCCTATGAAGAAATACCCACTGAAGTTATACATATCGGCCACAAATGAGTCTATTGGCAGCATGTTGGCCCAAAACAATGAAGTTGGAAGAGAGAATTTCATTTATTACTTGAGCATGGGTATTATCTCTAGTAGAGCGTAGATATTCTTCCATAGAAAAGTTGTGCTTAACTTTATAATATGCTTCCATGAAATTAAGAGTTTATATGCTTCATGTTGAGATTTATGTGACTTGTCCAACTAATGTGATTAAGTATATGTTATCAAGACCTTTAGTCACTGGTAGAATTGCTAAGTGGACTTTGGCCTTAATGGAATTTAATCTAACTTATGTTCCTAAACAAATAGTGAAAGAAAGGGTTTTGGCTAAATTTTTGGCCGTCCATCCGTCCTCTAATGTGGAGCCACAAGTGTTTGATGAATTGGATGTAGATGAAATAAGGATAACCCCATGGACCTTGATGTTTGATGGTTCAAATACAACAGATGGTTCTGGAGCTGGAATATTGATCTTGTCACCTCATGGAAAGAAAATCTCATTTTATTTCTTCTTAGATTTTAAATGTTCCAACAACCAGGCCAAATATGAGGCCTTAATAATCGGCTTTCAAATCATAATGGAAATGGGAGTCAGAAATATTCACATTGTGGGAGATTCTAATCTGGTGATTAGTCAAGTATTAGAAGATTTCAGGTGCTTAAGTTGGAAGCTAAGACCATTTCATTCCTTGGCTACTCAACTTTTCCAACAATTTGATAAAGTGAGCATAAAACATAGGCCAAGGAGTTTTAATAATGAAGCAAACAATTTAGCCCAAATTGCATCTAGTATTAGAGTCCCTGAAGGCATGGAAGAAATATTTTTGAAAGTCACAAGGAAAGCTCTTTCAACGGCAAAAATGAGGAATGAAGTGATGGCAGAATCTTTTGCCATTGATATTTTTAAAGCTGGAATGGAAGATTGGAAGAGTTCTATAGTGAATTATCTGGAAGATCCAAGTTTCCCAACTGCTAGAAGGATAAGACTGATGGAAGTGAACTATGTGTGGCTAGATGGGGAGTTGTACAAGAAAAGCAAGGAAGATGGACTCCTCTTACAGTGTATATCCAAGGAACAATCTATGAAAGTCATGGAACATGTGCATGAAGGATTGTGTGGAGCACATCAAGCTGGAACAAAAATGAGATGGTTAATCAGAATATATGATTATTATTGACCAGGAATATTAAAGGATTGCATCACTTATGCTAAAGGATGTAAGCCTTGTCAATTACATGGTCCAATTCAAAGGGTTCCAGCTATAGAAATGCAGTTCATTATTAAACCATGGTCGTTCAGAGGTTGGGCAATTGATATGATTGGAATGATCAATCCTCCATCTTCTGAAGGCCATCAATGGATTGTTGTAGCCTCTGACTACTTCACTAAGTGGATAGAAGCAGAGGCTTACAAATTAGTATATCAGAATGTGGCTATTAAGTTTGTGAAAGAAAAGATCTTCCATCGCTTTGGAATTCTAGAATCAATCACTTCCGATAACGGAGGAGTCTTTACTGGAGGAGCAATGGCAGAATATGCAAAGTTATATGGGGTAAAGACACTTTGTTCAACTCCATATTATGCACAGTCAAACGGCCAAGTGGAAGCTGCTAATAAAGTTATTATTGGTATCATTGAGCAGATGATAGAGAAAAATCCAAGAAATTGGCATAATCATCTTCCAGAAGCTTTGTGGGCATACAAAAATTCCAAGAGAACTAGTTCTGGAGTTACCCCATACATGCTTACCTATGGACATAATGCAGTGCTTCCAATGGAAGTAGTTGTCAGATCTTCCAGAGTTGTATGCCAAAATAACCTAACTCCACGGCTTATTCAGAAGCCATGCTGATAGAGTTGGATGAAACAAGGTTGGGAACACTAGATCATTTGATAGCCCATAAGAAGAAAGTGATGAAGGCTTACAACAAGAGGGTGAAAACTAAGTCTTTTGCAGAGGAAGATTTGGTTTGGAAAGTTTGTCTTCTAACTAAGAAGAAAGATCCTAACTTTGGGAAGTAGAGCCCAAGTTGGGAAGGTCTATACCAGATTCACAGAGTATTTGGAAATAGAGCTTATCACTTGAGAAATTTGAATGGTGAAGTTCATCCCAATCCAATTAATGGCTGATATTTGAAAAGATATCGGCCAATTTTATTTGAAATTGTACATAAGGAAGAATCTCAAGGTTAGCATGTTAGCAGCCTTAGGGAGTATAAATAGTTAGTTTATTTTCCTTTCTTTGTTCATTATGAAAATGTTTTTGTAAATATTGCAACGAAGAGAATTAGCAATGGAATATTTGCAGGCATGAGAAAGCATATGAATTCAAAAAGGGTCAATCATAGTCATCTTTCCATATAAAACCTATAAAGGAAATAAAGTTCACAAAATATACGGGAAGAAAGATAGGTTTGGCCCATTAGGAAAATTCCAAACTCAAAACAATAAGTTTACAAACCATTGTCCAGAATTATAATTCAAACTACAAATCATGAATTGTTCAAAGGTCATCTACCATATCCTTAAAAGTATACCGAGAGAGCATTCCCTTTTGAATAGCTTCATCATCTTGGAGTTGTTTGGCTAATAGTTGTTGAGCCTCACTATGAAGAGAAAACATGTGATCCTTCAGTGCATCACTGGAAGTTTTAAGTTGTAATGATTCTTCTAGTAGCTTTTGTTGCTCTGCTAGGTTTTCTTCCAAGGCTTCTTTCAACTTTCTTTCTCCAGCTTGAAGAACTTGGATCTTCTCAGCAACTACCATGAATGAATCAGTACTCTTATTCAACTTGTTGATCCCCATATCCCTTTGACTTTCCTTCACTATAAGGGACTTCTTAACAGATTCAGAGGATTTAAGAGCTGCTACAAGTAAGTCCAGCTGAGACTTGAACTCTAGGATGATAATCCTGGAAGCTTTAGAGAAACTGGGATGATTGCCTGCACGTAGAAGAGCCATGGAAAGTTCATTCTCCACAGCCATGATATCTTCCTTGTCATGTTGCATGAGGCCTGACAAAGTAAGCCTCAGTTGGGCCACATCTAAATCAGTTGGAAAAGGATTAGAAGGGGCACTGCTCGATAAAGTGATTAATGTGTCATTCAGGTCCTAGAAGTAATTTTTTAAGTTGGAGAATCTGTCAAGATTAGAGGAAGGCATGGAGAAGGAGAAAGCCTGGAAGAAACAAAGAGGGATTAGTCAATGAAGATTGAGAAAGTAAGGAAGTGGAGACTAAAGGAGCTGGGTGAAGTATTACCTTTCCTTTAACAACAACTTATGCTTGCTAGTTTGACACCTTTTTCCTAGAAGAAGTAGGAGCTTGCATCTCTGTACGAACATCAGCTTGGGTGCCTTCCATAGGGGATGAATCCTGAAAAGGCATAAAAGAATTTTAGAGTAAGATGAAGAATAGTTTTACCTTTCTAGAGCTATTTTCCTCCTCTGATAGTTGAACATTTTCCTTCTTTACTTTTTTTGGAGTTGCCACAACTTTTCCCTTTCTATCTTTAACCTTTTCAGGAGACTCCTCTTTTGTTTCTTCCACTGCTTCAACATCATCACTCTTAGTATCTTCGGTGCTTCCAGCATCTTCCATTTTGTCATCATCACCTCTGCCTTCCAACTCATGATCATGGAATGTAGCAGTTTCTCTAGTATCTTCCTGATGTGATTTAAGATTAGGAGTGCTGGTCTTGCTGCCTTTTGTTATGCTTGCCTTTTTGGTTGGAGTGCTTTCTATCACAGTTTTTTTCTTCTTCTTCAAAGGGGATTCTTGAACCTCTGAATCACTAGGAACTTCAATCGTAGTGCCATGAGGGATTTTGGAAGTCCTTTTGCCCAATTGGCGTTGAGATTGTCTTTTACCCTACTATAGAAGATAAAGAAGTTAGAGGTGTTGGAAGAATAAAGTAATGAGTAATAAAAATGTATGGAAGGAAGGTACCCTGGTTCTTGCTGTAATGGTTTCTTTCTCTGCTCTTTCAGCAGCCACCACTTTTTGAATAGCAATCACTCCCTCAGCAGCCTTCCTCACTATTTCAGCAGAGGATTTTGTGGGGTTAAGGAAAAGTTTGCGAAGATCAAAGTTAGCAACCATTTGAGATACTGAGTCATTTGATTTCTCTGTAAGAAAGAAATGTTAATGAAAGAAATCCATAAAAGAAAACTTGTTGGAAAATGGGGGATGGATGTTTACCACTTTGAGAAGAAGATTCTTTTTGTTCCTGTTTTCCAGCTTCAGAGGGTGCTTGGGAATAGGCTTTTGAGGTGGTCTTTGAAGAGGATTTCTTAGGTTTCTAGTGAATTGGGGCCACTGGTAATGGGATATCACCATGAAAGGTGGGGGATCCAAACTTAAAGGAGTTTATTTGTTGCAGTACTAGCACTGAACCTTTCATCAATCTGGTTTTAGTAACATAGGATCCCCACCAAAATTCAAAGTTTTGAGATGCTTCAGGATGGGGTGCAAAGGGAGACAACATAAAACTTCCTTCAATTGCTGAAACTTTCTACTAACATCTCGGACAACCTCATCATCTGTGAATTTAATTCACCGACAAAAGTGGTGATTGTAGGATTGGAAATGAGGAAGTGGGATCATTTGTGTTAGTCCAAATTGTCTAGCGAACTATGTTGGGTTATAAAATTCTACACCACATTTGTTGTTTTGGGATTCTATGGGGCTAACCCCATAATGAAAATCTCTATAGATTAAAAACTAGGCCATTAAATAAGAAAATTCATCCAAAGGTGGGTCATTGTCATCCTTATGTGAAATTAACCATTCAGGGATATATGAGGAATTGGAAAAAGGAAGGAATTACTGAGGAGTCCTAGACTGACAATCATTATAGAAAAAGCAGAAACACTCTTTGAAAGATTGGGCCTTAGGGTTAGAAGAGAGATAGCTAAATGTGACCAAAGGGTCTTTGGAAGGGATCTTCACTTTAGGGCTTAATTTAGGAAAATACATTTGAAGCCAGACCTAGAGGAGCCACCAGGGACCTCAAGTTCTTGAGAGATCATAAAGAACTATATCATTCAGATTTCTATAAAGGTAAGATAAAAGGAAGGAGGCCATGTCAATTTGAGTTCCCTTGGACAAGACAATGGCTAGATTAGTAAACTCTTTGGTAACATGGGCCGAAGGTACACATAAAAGAAATTTGTTAAGTCAAACGATGAGAAAGGCCATGTGTTACCTATCATCAATTGGCTTCTCAGAAGATTTACCCTTATAACTCGACATGAATTGAGGATATGCAGAGACATAGGGTTTAGATCCAGAGATTTTAGGAGGATAAGCAAAATCTATATCTGGGAGCAAACAGTTGGCCTCTATCATAAAGGGTTTGAGGTCGGTGAGATGGCATATATATTTTATAGTGGGAGCAATCATACCAAAATTTAAGTGAAAAGAGTTGATGGTGGGACTCCAAAAGAACAAGGAAGCAAATATTAGAGATTTATCAGGAAGTGGAGTGATCTTACTCATATGAATAGCGTTGAAGATGCTTAAGTTCGTCCAGAGGTCATCCTTCGCTTGCGATACCTTATCCACCCATTCGAACCAACCTTCCATAGCAGAGGTCCAAGCTTTGAAGTAGAACTGTGGAAGATCTCCGTTGGCCTCGGGAGGAATTTCTCTCATGTAGAGAAGTTGCTTCTCCGCTAATGGATATAATTGGTTGAGCGAAGTTGGAGGTACCTCAAAGAAAGCAAGACTTAGGGATTTTTGTTGATCGGGAGCAAATATAAATGTTGTATGGGAAATTAGGGCTTGGGATTCATCCACGATCGTTTCAACTTGGCGGGCCATCATTGTGGTAGAGATAGAGGGAGAAATTAGTTCACAATCATGATTCATCTTCCTGACCTTTGGAGCCATGGTTGAAATGTCAGAAGAGAAAATTAAAATTATAAGGTTTAAGTGATGAAAAGAGAAAGATAATGAGTGAGGAATATGAAGTTTTGAAAGGTTTGGTTTGAAGGTTATCAATAAATATATACATATGGTTGTATATATGTATATATATGGATATGCTTGTATTTGAATTCAAAAGAGAATGAGGTGAAGGGATTGAATAGAGAGAGAGCCTTGGGAAGTAGTGGGTTAATTCAAAGCTATTCAAAATAAGAGAAATAAGGGGTTAATGGGGTTTAAGTTCCAAGAAATAGTTGGAAGCTATAAGAGTGAAGTTGTGATGATGGGTTTCAAGTTGGTCAGTACAAGTGGCGCGAAATGTATCCTCAAAGAGAAACACGTGGACGGAGGAAAATGTGAGTTTCTTAGAATATAAAGAATATGTGCATGGAGTGATAAAGGTAGTTTGATTGGATAAAAAAAAAATTAAATTTAAAGCTTCCAAAGCCTTGTTTGGAAAAAGTCAAAAGGACATGGAAGTTTGGGGGGCAAATGTTGGTATATAAAATTCCGTGCCACATTGCAATAGAGAAGTAAGCCATGTGGCGCAATGAGAAGGCCCGTGTGTCAGTGTAAATTCTCAAAGAAGAATTGGGCTTGAGTAACTAGAGTGTCGGTGTTATTAGCAAACTGATAGAATTAGGCTTTAAGTGGAGTCTGAGAGGTAGGAAGTTGAGGATGTTGGGCCTAGAATATAGGAAGTTGAGTTTAAAAGGGGGTAATGAATCTAGCCCATGTTAAGGCCAAATTCGTATGAAGCAAATGGTTTATATATTTCTCTCAAGAAGAGACCCAAATGTGGAGGAGTGAAACAGTAATGATGGAAAACGTGGCTGAAGCTATATGGAGTTATGGGACACGTGGAAAGTAACTGGGAGATGAGAGTAACAAGTGGCAAAGCAATAGGAGACGGTCGAGAGGCAATTACAAAGTTCAATTAGTGTTCATATAAATACCATTCTTAATAGAATTCAGCTCTCTTTCCAGCAGCACACAATATACATCATTACATTGCAATTTTTCAAATCGTAATTTTATCTTTATCCTTTGTCATTTCATTACATTGTATTTTCCTTTTGCAAGTAATTTCAGTTCAAGTTGATTTCTTTTCAATGCAATTTCAATTCTAGTTAAACTTTTTAGTTGCATTTCAATTCCATTTTCTGTCACTTTGTTTATTCAATTCAATCCATTTTCCTTTACAACTTCAACATTAAAGTCCTTTTAACTAAGGCAAAAAGAATAAAAACAATCGCTTGATAATTATCATCTTCCAAGGGAATAGTCTTCAGTTCCTTAGGAAATTCACTTTGATTCAGTTTGAATCTGGCACACTCGCACTCACTAAATTTGGAGAAGATTTGTGCAAATAAGTGTTCAAACCTTCACAAGGCCACAAGAGTCCGAAAGGTCCACTAATGCCGAAGGCATCAAGTGTCAAAATAAACGAAGTATTCAAACCTTCACAAGACCGTAAGAGCTCGAAAGGTTGAATATAGATCCACTAATGCCGAAGGCATCAAGTGACAAAATAAGCTAAGGCCCTGTTTGGTTCGCGGTCCGATCCCATGTGGTCCGGTCTCATAATGGTTTTTTTGGAAACGGACACTGTTTGGCAACACGGTTCCAAAAAAACAAGGACCACTTGGGACCAAAAGAGATAATTTGAGACAACCAAAAATGATGGTCTCAAGTAGTCTTATATACAATTGTCTTAACACATGGGATCATAAAATTTGAAATATATATATAAAAAATTAAAATATATATATAATTTGAAAATAATATATAAAATTACAAAAAAAAAAAAATTAATTTGAAATATATATATAAAATTCAAAATTAATATATAAAATGAAAAAAATATATTTAAAATTTGGGAAAATAAAAAAATTCCAAAATAATAGAAAAAATCAAAAATAATGTATAAAATTCGAAAATAATATATAAAATTTGAAAAATAATATAATTTTTTAAAAATAATGTATTAAATTTGAAAAATATATATAAAAATCAAAATTAATATATATAATTTAAAAAATAATATATAAGTTTTGAAAAATAGTATAAAAAATTTGAAATAATGTATAAAATTTGAAAAAAATATAAAATTCAAAAATAATATACAAAATTAGATATATATATATATATATATTTGAGAAAATATAAAAAAATTGAAAATAATATAAAAAATCAAAAATAATATATAAAATTCAAAAAATAATATAAAAATTCGAAATAATTTATAAAATTTGAAATATATATTATTTTTGAATTTCTTATACTATTTTCAAATTTTTTATATTTTTTCAAATTTTTTATATTTTTCATACTTAATATATTTTTTGAATTTTATATATTATTTTTGTATTATTTGTATTATTTTCCAAACATTAGACCAAATAGCTTGAATAAGACCATAAGACTAGACAGCTTTACTAAACAAACTTTCAGAACACCACCCAAATAAGACCAGACCGGATCAGATAAGACCAGACCGAACCGTCTACCAAACGGGCCCTAAGTGTTCAAACCTTCATAAGGCCACAAGAGCCTGAAAAGTTGAATACCGATCCACTAATGCCGAAGGCATCAAGTGACAAAATAAACTAAGTATTAAAACATTCACAAGGCCATAAGAGCCCGAAATGTTGAATACCGATCCACTGAATACCGAAGGCATTAAGTGTAAAAAATAAACTAAGTATTTACAAACTTGGTTAGGCCACATGCGCCCAAAAGGATGAAGATATAAACTGAACTCTTGAATTAAAACAGGTATTTAATAAGGGCCTAGTGCCCAAGGCAAGATTACAAGGAAGAAAAAAGGTTAAGTCCTATGGACTTGCTTGTTAAACTCAGGCTTAAACCTATCAACTATCCTAGAATCAGACTCCGTTTGGGCAGAACTAGGGAGGGGCTTCATCAGGAACTCACCGAAGAGGATGTCGTTGGGACTAGGTGCCGGTTCTTCGTAGGGAGGGGATATCTTGAGGAAAGCATCCAGATCCTCTATAGTCTTGAATTTTTGCTCTTCCAGAGGAAGGCTAGCATTCTCCAAACACATCTTCCACCCATAACCGATCCTCATGAGAGAAGTGTTGTTGAACCGTTCGAACATCTCCACCCCCCCCCCCCCCTCCCCTCGATGGCATATTTCAACAGTGGATTTCTCCACTGCCAAAAGGTTTTCCAACTCACTCTTCCCTTCAAGAAGTCTGGAGTTGGAAGTTTCCAGTCCATCAACTATTTATTCTGGTCCATCAGGCCCTAGCGGTCCTTTTCAACTTCTTGATGGCTCTTCTCAACTGTTTCTGCCCAAAGGGTTTGCTCAACCAAAGAATTCCGAAGAGACTCCACCTCAGCTTAATCTCCTCATTCTTTTGAATAAGGGCACCCTACTTTGCCAAGGTCTTGGAATCACTTTCCAACTTTGAGTTGTAGGCTTGAGATCTGCCAGAATGAAAGTGTCAGTTGACAGCAAAAAGGCAAAGTAAAGTTTTTGAAGTAATAAATGGATAGAAAAGAAAACAGGATTGCAAACCTTCATGGCTATTTCTGGTCCGGTCATAGCCAATTCAGACCTGTCTATTTTTGTGATTGCCCTTCGGTCAGCGGGAATCTAGACCTGAAGACCCATGGTACGAAGAGTATCAGGATTGTCGATGGTCTCCTGACCAACCACCAACGTCCTGTTCCCGAGGAGAACTAGAGTGGGATGCCAGGAAATGGCCTCAGCAGTAGCAGTGGACTCCTCAAGAGTACTTGGGGAGGAAGTTGTCCTCAATCAGACCCTCTGACCAGACTGATCGTCCTCAGAAGGCCTAAGTCGGGAAGTAGATGAAGGTGGAGCGGTCTGTGGTGGAGGAACAGGAACTTCTCCTAAAGGGGGTGGATGAGGAATTTCTTCAGCGATCGGGGATATAACGCTGATAGGAGTAGCAGAGGTAGAAAGGGTGTCAGATCGGGATTGTTGAGACTTGAAGGGCTTCTCCAAGCCCAGAGAGATCAGGGGGATCCTCAGAGACATGACTCCTACTCCGGATGAAGATATCTCCTGCAAGGCATCATCAGTAATGAAGTCAAGGGATTTTCTTAAGGGTTTTAACCAGATGCTAGAGTTAAAAAGGTCAAAACGCAATCGGATATAAGAGGGCCTTATGTCTTTGTCAAGAACCCTTAAGAACTTATAGACATATCTCCCCCTACGCACATCATATGTCTGACATAAATAAACCCCCTTATGCAAAGGCCTGAATAAAATAAGGAGGTGTTTGTTGAAGGATTTCGGGACTGGGGAGTTGAAGGAAATAGGATATCTCCAGTTTCCACTCACTAAGACCATTCTTTCCTTCCTACCCTTGTTTGACCTATCCAGACCGTCACACATCTTCCTCCCCCAAAAGGGAAACAAGTTGTAATGTCCCTTTGAATCCCTAAGGATCTGAAGCTTATAAGAAAATAGGATTTCAGCAAGGTCCAGATCCAGACCTAAGTCTTTGTTGAAAAGAAGGGTCATAGCTAGAATTCTGAAAAAATTAGGTCCAACTTGGAATGGGGCCAGACCAAGTCAGAGAGGGTAAATAGAAAAAAGGGGTGGATAAGGTTAGGACATTCAAATGGTAGGCAGAAAGAAGGATCTGGTTATCACCCACCCCTTCACCTCTCCTAAAGTCAAAATATTTTGGGTAGCTAGAGAGAGTGACATATGAGGGGACTTGGTACTTTTCCAACTCGACGTTAACCCTATACCTGGTGGAAAGTGGGTCAACGTAAAAGGGGACAACTGCGGTTTCAGTATCGGATTCCCCGGCTGATTCCCCAACCAAAACAAGGTTGGGAGGGGAATCACCGGGATGGGTAGGCTAGATCTCCACAGATCCATCAGTCTCTGCAACCTCAACCACCTCTATAAAAAGGGGGGCTTAAAGAAGCATCAGGATCCACGAAAAAAAGGGTTAAGACCGGTAGTAGATCGGGTAGCATCGAAATCAGACATGATGACATAAAGGTAGAAGAGTGAGAAGAAAAAACTTACAAGGTTCTGATAAAAAGTTTTGAAGTCTCCTGCGAGCAAAAGTAGTTTCCGGCGGAAAGTTGAGAGGATTTTGAGAGCCAGAATGGAGAGAATTTGTGAATAGGTAAAATGAGAAATGTCATAAGGTGGAAGAGTTGGGGTATAAATAGGGGAAAGGGGGAGGACAGAAGTCTCTGGCACGAAGACTGAGGGTCATGCGTCGTCTTCTCAGCCTCCACTACTAGAATCTAGGCCATATGGGCCATGAATTCAAAAATCAAATGATGGAATGTATCTACCTCATTAATTACAACTGCCACATCATCAAGTGGAGGGGGGGAGTGAACCTGTCTTCCCATGTGTTACATTCCGGATATGGGCCTTAACGCTTAAAGGCCCATAACCGAAAGGGGCCTGTGTACATGTGGAAATTTCAAGCCCATTAAGCATTAGCCTAAGTAGAAGCAATCAGCCCATTAAGGCCTGCGCGAAGCCCATTACTCAGATCATTCTAGAATTTCTCGAAGAATAAGTTAGAACCCCATTTCATTGGGAATGGATTATGATGAAAAAGGGATAATTGCAAAATCCCAATAATTTAAAGATTGGATTCTTGTCAACCATCAATCAGATGGACCAAAAATCCCATCAGACTATTGTATAAATAAGGCCTTAGAGCCTCAATAAGATTGATTTGTGTGTTGTGCAAAAAAGCGCATATACACCATCATTTAAGTAGAATTGTTGGAGGTTCGTAGAATTAGAATAGTAAGATTTTATCAAACTATTATTAAAATAATTCGGTTTAATTCGTTAAAGAATGACATTGTACAATTCTACGAGTTGGGATCGTGATTTTGACAACAATATTAGGAACAATTATTGATTAATATGGTAATTATTGATATAAACAATTTTAAAAACAAATAAATCGTATGTTTATCTCTTTTTAGGGAGAGCAATACTACACATCATAAAAATAAATTCATGATAATATCATGAAGCAAGAAAATGGTAAGTTGTGATATTAATTAGTTTCAGTCTTATTCATTGAATTCCAATTTTAAGATCAGTTCAATATTTACTTACTAAAAAAACATTCGTCATTTTTAGTTTCCTTTTTATTATTTAGTTTTAATTTTTTATAATAGACATGTGTGTCAATTTATGTATGCATCCATATCATTAATGATTTTATTATAAATTTATTTTGATAATATTTAGCATTTCTCATAAATACTTTGACATATATTATTATTGTTGTTGACTCGTATCTTCCCTCATTCACTTATTAATAGTTCATTTTTACAATTTAGTTGTTCTAAAATGATCACTTTCTTTTTTAACCCTTTGTTTTCTTTTTCATTAGCTCAATTATAGGGTACTTTTTCAACTCAAGAAATGATAATTTGGGGATGATAAAAATGATATTGCAATTAAACATTGGCTATTAGTATGGGACGGAAGGAGGAATGATTTTGAGAACTAGGGGTTATTGAGAAGTTTACTTTATATTTAAATGTCTCTTTCGTTATTACTCGATTAAGGATGTGGGTCATAATATGTGAAAAAAAAAAAAAAAGTCTGATTAAGGATGTGGGTCATAATATGTGGGAAAAAAAAAGTCTGACATTCAAGGACGATCTCTCTGAGACCTAAATTCCAAAGAAATCGTTATTTAAGGGTATTATACTAACCAACCCCACAATTCGTGTAAAATTAAGTCACTGACTTGCGGAGGAGCGGGAATTCAAACTCACACTCGATAATATTCGTCCTTCCAACCATCTCCGCTACGCTCACACGGGGCGATAATATATATTTCTTAATTTTTGTTATTTCTATCCTGCAAAACACTGTGCAATCAATAGGCCCATTCTCAACAACAGATCGCGTTGAGTCCTGTGGGCTTTTGAGTTTAGATTATTTATTATCCACAGGCTATGGTTTGATCGTAGTATATGGGCCTGGTACCAAAAGACACATTCAGCTTGGGCCGACAACATATCCAATAATTAGTAGAATTAAAATGACACTATTGTCTAACTATTTACTACCACTATTTAGGTCCATGTAGTATCTGTTTGGCACATGGGTTTGGGTCCAAATTTAAGATTTTGGGGTGAAAAATGTAACTCAATCTATGTTTGGTTGGTTGGTTTTCGTTTCAAAATGTTGCTCCATGATGTACCAAATGGGCCATTTTTCACACCATCTTAATACATGGTTTACATGGTGTGGTTACTATTTGCTCAAACCAAAACTATCTTGGTGTACCATTTTAAAGCCCAAACCAATCTTTGGTGTACCATTTTGAAGAAACAAATTTTTTTGGAATTATAAGCCATGTTTAAATTCGAATTTCTTTTTATAAAATTCGAAAACAATGTTTAAAAATTGAAAATAATATATAAAATTAGAAAATATATATATAATTTTCGAAACAAATACATAAAATTCCAAAACAATATATAAAATTAAAAAAAAAATACAAAATTAGAAAATATATAAAATTCGAAAATAATATATAAAATTTGAAAACAATATATAAACACTAGAAATATTTTGAATTTTATATATTCTTTTCGAATTATATAAATATATTTGAAGTTTATATTTTTTTCAAAACAAATGTTATAATTATTTCAAAATATATATATTTTTCGGATTTTATATATATATTTCGAATTATATATATATTTTTAAAATTTATATTTTTTTGAATTTTATATATATTTTTGAATTATATATATATATTTTCAAAATTTAATATATTGTTTTTGAATTATATATATTTGAAATTTATATATGTTTTTGAATTATATATATATATTTTTGAAATTTATATATTTTTCGAATTTTATATATATTTTTGAATTATATATATATTCGAATTTATATTTTTTTGAATTTCATATATTTTTTAAATTTTATATATTATTTTTTGAAGGGAAAATTACACAAACTACCCCTGAACTATGACCTAATTGCAGAGAGTACCCCTAACGTTTGAATAATATCAGTTACTACCCCTTAGAACAACCCTAGTCATATTTGTGCGTGAATTTACTTAAAAGCCCTTGTTTTATATTATATTTTAGGGTTAATTTCAAGAAACCCCCTATACTATCCAGTTTTATCAACTAACACATACGGTGTCCACTTTGCCCCCAAAATTATAAATTCAAAAATATATATATATTTTTCGCAAAAAAATTATTTTTCGGAGGGAGAATATTATTTTCCAAAATATGAATTATTTCGGAAAAAATAATATATATTTTTTGAAAAAAAATTATTTTCAGAAAAAAATCATATTTTGGAATATAGTATATATTTTTCGCAAAAAAAATATTTTTTAGAAAAGATCATATTTTGGAACATAATAGTATATATTTTTCGCAAAAAAAATATTTTTCGAAATAAAATTCATATTTTGGAACATAATATATATTTTTCGCAAAAAAAGTATTTTTCGGAAAAAAATTCATATTTTGGAACATAATAAGTACTTTTTTGCAAAAAAATCATATTTTGGAACATAATATATATTTTTCGGAAAAAATTAATATTTTGGAACATAATATATATTTTTCGGAAAAAAATCATATTTTGGAACATAATATATACTTTTTCGCAAAAAAATATTTTTCGAAAAAAAAATTCATATTTTGGAACATAATAAGTACTTTTTTGCAAAAAAATCATATTTTGGAACATAATATATATTTTTCGGAAAAAATTCATATTTTGGAACATAATATATACTTTTTCGCAAAAAAATTATTTTTCGAAAAACAAATTCATATTTTGGAACATTATATATAAATTAAAAAAAATTTGGGTATTTAAGTAATTTTGTATGCAAAATTGGAACATGCAATGATATGAGGGCAAAAATGGAAGTTCACTACAAAAACAGCCTTTATTGACCAATTCTGGTGTTGACTTTGAACAGAAGGGGCTAAGTGTTACAACGGAGGTGGTTTTGAGGGTAGTTTATGATATTATTGAAACGTAAGGGGTACCGCGTGCAATTAGGTCATAGTTCAGTGGTAGTTTGTGTAATTTTCCCTTTTTTGAATTATATATGTTTTTCAAATTTTAATACTATATATTTTTCGAATTATATATATATATATTCAAAATTTATATATTTTTTGAATTATATATATATTTCGAAATATTTGAGGTTTGTAAGTGGGATATGGGCTAATTTGAGGGGTGTAATTGGGATTTATTATTAAAATTTAATAAAATAAGAATGAGTATAAAAATTATTTATTTATATATTTTATTTTTTAAAACATATATATTTACAAAATATTATTATAAATAAATAAAATGTCAAACCATTACAAGTTACCAAACATGTTTGGTTTCAGAATTTCAGCTCATAGCAACTCTACCAAATATGGTTTGGTTTTTCAACTTTACTTTTTCTCACACCAAAACTATCTGCACCAAACATGGTTTCAGTTCAGAATAAAATCACACCAAATTCAACTAACCCAAGCCAAAACAAAAAACTAACACCGCACCAGTTGCCAAACAGTCACGTAATGTTCAATGGCTATGGCTGTAGACACTGTACTCTAACCAAACAAAATAAAAAATAATTTAAATGACCATTTTTATCCCTAGGCTGAAGTCAGAATTGATCGTGCCCTGCATGAATTTAAAGTTTTTTGAACCTTCTAAATTTATTGGTGAAGTTGGGTGGACGATCTGAGTGTTGGATAAAAAGTCATCCAAATGACCAAAGTACCCGTGGTAAACTCTAGTCGCTAAAGAATCGCTGATGTCAAAAGTGTCGTATGATCGTATTAAGTCACCGGAGAAAACAATTCAACAATCTGATAAAGTTGAGCTCTTGTACACTACTCCAAAGAATTTCATCTGAATCTGAATTCAGATATTCAATATTTTTTTCATCCGGACATATTCAGGTATACGCGTAGACAAAGACACAACACCGTTGAAATTTGTTAACTAGATGGTTAACGTTCATCTTTTTATAGTATTATTGTTATTATTCGTTTGGTTTATTTTAATTTTATGAAAATTTTAATAACAAATAATTAAATTCAAGAGTCCAATTTTAAAGTTTCAGATTATTATTATTATAAGAAGGAAGCTTTCATGTTGAATAATTGCTCGTTAACCATGTAAAATACATTTCACGAGAAAAATAGAAAAGTACAAGCACTTATATCTTGCTTCATCTGTCATCCAAGCTTTCATGACTAGGCATGACAATTTGTACTCGCCCCGCCCAAACCTTTATTCAAAAATTTGAGAGTGTTTTTAATTTCGTAGGGGCATGTATTATATTAAAAATTGAACCCGTCATAGATGATGAGGCGGGTACGAATTTTAATAGATATCGGCCCCGTCTCACCTCATTTATATAAATTTATTTTATTTGTTTGCTAATGTATATATTAAGCCCTCATATTTAAGTTACTCTTTGAAATTTTAGTGTAATATTAGTAGTAAACTTTTATTGTGATATTTAAATTTCTTTTCATATATTTGGTGAAGATGAACTTCTTCATATTTAGGTTATTCTTTGAATTTTTATTCATGCACCTAGTGTTGGCTTATATTGACACTATTTGAATTTCTAAATTTAAAATTTTGGAGTTGATATTATTTTATAATTTATTTTAGTTTGTATGTTCTATTACTTAGACATTATGCTTATACTATGCAATTAGTAATTTTGTTTATTGTTTTGAAACAAATGCTGAAAAAAATTGCTTTAATAGGACGGGATGGGTCGGGTAAAAGTTTCGTAAAGTTTTAATGGGGAGGGTATGAGTTAGAAAAAGACAACCCGTGCAGGGTATGGTATTTATGACTAAATTACTAAAACCCTATTTCATGACTACATTACTAAAACCCTAAAACAGTGGGCAAAACCACTTAGGGCCTGTTTGGTTGAAGGGTTTCTGTTTCTGTTTGTGTGTTTTAGTTTAAAACACATGTTTGGTTGGATTTTTATGTTTGTGTTTCCAAACCACATTAAACAAACACTTGCCTCTTTTAGTACAAAATGAAAAAACAAAAATTTGGTGTTTTTTCACTCCACTATTTATAAAAATGAATTTGGTCTTACTATTTATTTATTCTTTATTATAATATTTATTTATGTATTATTATTTTTCTTTTTTTTTTATTTCTTCATTTTATAATATATTTTATTATTTTATTATTTATATTATTAAATTATTATTTATATTATTGTTTATTAATTTATATATTAATTTATAAATATATTCTATTTATTTATTTATTATTATTTCATTATTAAATTCATTTTATTTATAAATTATTTATTCATTTTTAATTATTTAAAAATATATTTTTATTAATTTAATATTAATTTATTATTATTATACTCATTTTTTATTATTATTATGAAGTATTTATTTGTTATTATATTTTACTTATTATTTATTATTATATTTATTTATTATTTATTATTATTATATTTATTTATTATTATTATTTATTTCATTTTGTTTATTATTTATTATTTTTATTATATTTTTAAATATGTTTTATGTAATTTATTATTTATTTTATTAATTTATTATTATTATTTATTGTTTAGTCCATTTTTTTATTATTATATTTATTTATTATTATTGTATTCATTTATTATTATTATTATATTATATTTTATTTATTATTTATATTATTAATTATTAATTTTTAATTTTTTAATTTCAACCCAAAAAACATCCCTACCAAACATACTTATGTTTTTGGATGAATAAACAAAAAAACCAAAAACCTGTTTTTGATTTTTTTCAACACAAACACAGACACAAACACAGCTCTACCAAACAGACCCTTAAGCATCCACGGACCATTTGAACCACCTATCATCTATAAAATAAGAACAGTACTCTATATATAAAAGATTTAATAATTCTATTTATGGAAGCTAACTCGTGTGTCATGTGCATATAATTGAATAACAACTTGATATAGGATTTCTGTGTCTCTACATACAAAATATATAAAAAAACATTAATGCCACTAAAGTATAACATATAGGGTCCGTTTGGATACCCTGTTTTTTGTTTTTGTTTTTTTACTATTCACAAGACTAAAAAAAAAAACACGTTTGGCAAACGCGTTTACTGTTCACTGTTTTTTCCCCAAGAAAACTATTTTCTGTGAATAGTGTGTAAAAGTGATGAAAACACCAAATACAACTTTTAGTTATTTTTTGAGTTTTTTTCACTGTTTAGGTGGTAAAAACAATGAAAACACCAAATTCATAAAATATAATTTTCACCAAATAAAAGTGGTGAAAACACCTTCATCCAAACGTTTTTTTGTTTTTAGTTTTTTCCTGAAAAAACAAAGACAAATACAAAAACAGTTTTTATATCTGAAGATAGAAAACAAATACAAAAAATAGGCTTTCCAAACGCACCCATAGGATCCGTTTGGATACCCTATTTTCTGTTTTTGTTTTTTTACTGTTCATCAGATCAAAAAAAAAAAACACGTTTGGCAAACGCGTTTACTGTTCACTTTTTTTTTCCCCAAGAAAACTGTTTTCTGTGAATAGTGTGTAAAAGTGGTGAAAACAACAAATACAACTTTTAGTTGTTTTTTGAGTTTTTTCACTGTTTAGGTGGTAAAAACAATGAAAACACTAAATCCATAAAATACAACTTTCATCAAATAAAAGTGGTGAAAACACCTTCATCCAAACGTTTTTTTGTTTTTAATTTTTTGCTGAAAAAAATAAAAACAAATAAAAAAATAATTTTTATATTTGAAGACAGAAAACAAATACAAAAAATAGGCTTTCCAAACGCACCCACCCATAGAGACATTAATACCCACTAAAAAACCCTATTCCAAATTGCTGCATGCACCGACCAATGCCATACATGGTATATCCATAAATGGGGTCATGACTCATGAGCAAGACCTACACAAACATGGCTTAGCTGTTTTGTGAAAAGTGATGGACACATCACATCACTATTTTAACACCTAATGGCACATATGATATGGGGTCCATAAATCTTGAATAAGATTATATCAGGTCCACACCCTCTTATCACATTCATCAAACACCAACATAAAAAACATTACTTTAGGAACATGCATTTCTGACCTCACTCTTCAAAAAGTCAATAACCCTAATTGCCTTTCACCAATAAGCTTCATTATTCAATTACACCATATTATCTGGAGATTTATTTCATATAATGAAATTCGAACAACTATAGGAGGGGATAAAAGATGGGTTATACATTATTATAAGACAACGATGCAAAAGCAATGCAACCACTTGCAAATGATGCACTCTGATTCCGCAATTGAAGGGCCTCTCAATATAGTATTGTGAATTTGGGAGGGACACATAATAAAGGGTAAACATATGAATCCAAATCTTACTGACCCTCCACAAACCACAATGGTACCAAATCCAAATATATATATATATATACATACAACTTCAAGCCCTAGTGTACACACCCTCAATCTCCCAGCCAAACTTTTCAATTCACTAATTGCCCCAGCCATAACTTATTAGTAGCCTCTAAACCACAATCAGATATATTGAGAAGGACACATAATAAAGGGTAAACATATAAATCCAAATCTTACTGACCCTCCACAAACCACAATGGTATCAAATCTTAATATATATATATATACAGATATATCTTCAAGCCCTAGTGTACACACCCTCAATCTCCCAACCAAACTTTTCAATTCACTAATTGCCCCAGCCATAACTTATTAGTAGCCTCTAAACCACAATCAAATAGATTTGATAAACCTATGTTAGAACCTAATTGAATCTCATGCTGTCATAGAATAATCTCAACTCATCCAACAATCCAGATTACACAGTATCAAAATGGACATCATCAAACAAATTAGAAAAACAAATTATAATAGACTGTCACATGTTGAACGTATTTAAATTTCAAGGTCATAGAATAAGCTCAACTCATCCAACAAATGAGATTACATAGTCACAAAATGTACCTCATCAAACAAATTATAAAATAAAAATGAGAATAGACTGTCATATGAAGATCGTATTTGAATCTCACAAGGTCACAAAATGTACCTCAATAAACAAAATAGAAAAAAATAAAATAAAATTGAGAATAGACTGTCAAATGTCAAAATCGCAACGCTCTCATTGCTATATTCAATTTGCACACAGCTAATTACTCCAACTATAAAATCAAAGAATAATTCACAGAACTCACGAAGCCAAGTATCGAAAAATTCCCGAACATTTAGGTCAGATATTTATTAGAAATCACTACATATTAGACAAGAATATAAATTAATAAAAGAAAAACAGTCAATAGCCAAGTGAATCAAACACAATGTATAGACACAGATTAAAAGTGCAACTTTGTATAATTAGAACTGTTATTAGCATCTGTTTCTTTGTGTGCAGAGATTTCTACACTCTCTTTACGCTAAATCCTGCACATTTTTCTACTTCCTTTCCTCTTCAACTAAAGCAGACTATATAATTACATTCTCTTCTAAATACCCACAAGCCCTTTTGCTTGCTTCCTGTGATTCACCTTCCGAAATAAGAAAAGTTAAGAAACTTGTTACATACTACATTTTTCTTTTTCTTTTTTTATCGTTCTTCTTGGCAATCTCCTCCGCTTTTAATGTTTTCAGGGAGAGTAAAAAAACCATCTGCTATTTCTGCTTGATT
The DNA here is from genome assembly GCA_963922005.1 of Cornus suecica. NCBI lineage: Eukaryota > Viridiplantae > Streptophyta > Magnoliopsida > Cornales > Cornaceae > Cornus > Cornus suecica. The sequence continues at coordinate 32,038,636 of OY998239.1, read as the reverse complement.
AGGTATGAACACAAATCCAGCTGCTAACTGATCGAGAGACTAGTCGAGTGGAAATGTGAAAAAAGGAAGAAGATGAAGTCTGTACTGTATTGAATCCACAAAATGGTCTTCAATTTCCGTTCTCTACCTCTGTAATTCTTCTTTGTTTCTGAATCTATTATATAACTGTTGAAATGCCACTCCTTATTGGAGATGCAAATGGACTATCCGGAAGATCAAGTCCATGACTGCTGCGACGTTTAAAAAATCAAACCCCGTAAGAAAGAAAGAAAATAAATTCTAGGCATTCTAGTCCAATCAATTAAAATTATTAGACGAACTAATTCGCAAGCAGTGTTATAAAAGGCTCAAGGCGCACTAAGGCACTAGAGGTACTCTAGAGCCTAAGCGCAAGTCGCAAGGCGAGAGACGTGCCTTAGTGAAGTGAGGCACACAACGGAAAATGCGATGAAAAAAATAAAATTATAACTTAAGCATATATATTCCATATTAAAGGCACACGTGCACACTTGAGGCGCAAGTCGCAAGGCGAGAGACATGTCTGAGTGAAGTGAGGCACACAATGGAAAATGCGATGAAAAAAATAAAATTATAACTAAAGCAAATATATTCCATATTAAAGGCACACATGTGCACACTTGAGGCGCAAGTCTTGAGCCTCAAGGAGCCTGGAGCCTAGGCGCACACCTAAGCACGCCTTTAACAACACAGTTCGCAAGCAAATTTAGACTACATTTATGAAACTAAAACTATAAAAGTAGAAAAGCGTGTTGAATCATACCTGTCCTGGTCATTGTAATTGGTGGTTATATGCCTAACTTTATCTTCACTAGAACCATTATTTAGCACATCGAATAGATAACTGAAACGCTCTGCAGCGGGAAACTCTACTTGTTCTGCGTGTGCTAAGGTGTCGGAGAAGAAAACCGGTCAGGCGAAGCATTAGAATGGAGTTAATATATCAAGGAGTAGTAATAAGTTTTTTAATCAAGCTACATTCATTGAGTATAAAAGTGCAAACCTTCTGAAAGCTTCACATCATCCATTGAGTAGCCAAAATATGGGTGACGGTTCATCATTTTGGGCGCTAATTGCAACTCCGAAAGACGCCTTCTCTCGACTTCAAGCTCATGCTCATGCTCTTCCAAGAATTGTTTCCTGATTATCCTAGAATCATCACAAACTCTGGGCACTACATTTGAAGAAGGTAATGAAGTATTATTAGACATATAAGAAGAGAATTAGCATCATAGAAAATAATAAAAAAACGGTTAAATTGTAAAGTTTTCTCACTTAAGTGAAGCTCGGATTCTTCACCTAAAAATTGTGAACCATAGTACATAGGGTGCTGAATTTTCTCCCCATACTTCCTGCACGGAAATGCATATTACAAAATAAACCATAAAACTTGAAGTCATAGTATATATATACACATCCGTTTGAGCAAATAAAAAGAAAATGCAACGTTAATAATTTTCCGAAAGTACAGAAAAACTGTGAAAAGGATTATGATCTAAGAATATTGTGACAGCTATTCATAAAGCAGATTGGTAAGCAAAGTACGCATTTATAAATAAGAACACAACAACAATAGAAATACAAGAATATGGCAAGACCAAATATCAATGCAAGAGATTAGAAGCATATCTACATTGTCAAAATTACACCTGTCAAAATATACCCAAACGTATTCCTAGTAGGGCTAAAAATGCACCTATATATAAGAAGATTTTAGGCTTTACTAGCTCAAATTGATGGAGCATAAACTCTATAGTAGACACAATAATTGACAATATCAAAGACTGTGTTTCAAACTTATGGAAACAAATGGTCTTTAAAAAAAGGAAGAAAGGATAAAGAGAAACAAGAGAAAACTTATGGAAAGTTTTGCAATATAATGTTGGAAAACAAATAGAAAAAAAAGAAAAAGAAAAATGAGGTATTCCCTATTTAAAAGACCGAAAATGCACCTGTCACCAAGCCTTGACTTCTCTCTGTAAGGTTTCACCAGGACACGAGCCCCGCATACAAAATGAGGATTCCCCTTTGCCAAGATTTGCTTGACCGTCTCCGCGAAAACAAAAGTGACAAACCCAAACATCCTCTTCTGTTGGCAAGGAATTCTAACATCTTGAACTGGCCCAAATTTGCTACAAGAAGAAGTACCAAAAGAAAACAGAAAATTCAATGTCGAGAAAGCAAATTCAGAGTGGCAAGCAAATACAGATAACATCGACCAACTTCATACTTGAAATAATTCGAAACATCTTGCTCTGTAAAAGTACTCTCAGCCGGAAATGTAAGATAAATCTGTCGAGAACCAGCAACAATTCCTCCATGGTCATTTTTTTCACCAATGCGTTCCATGTAATTCGCAATGTCTTCTGCCAAAATTACTGAATGCTGCCCATGAGGCCTGTAAAGCAAAAAAGGTAACAACTCCAAAATTAACACCGAGAAAATTAAAACTCATCATCGATGAAAACCGTTTTGAAGTACATGAATTGCACCTGTCAATGAGGCGAATGCTGTTCTTCATTCGAGCAAGAAGTTTTGTCAGACTATACCCGGCCTTGCCATGTCTCTGGCTCTCAGTAAGGTATCCCTCAGCTTGAAGGGTTCTCCCATACTTCTCATAATACATCATTGGCAAAGAAGCAATGGAAACAGGAAACCCTTTCCTTGATTTCAAGAGCTCGGTAAGCTCCATTTCTAGCTTTGCGAGGGACCCCGGAGAGACGACATGATCATCATTCATAAACTCGTTCGAGCTCGGGTTGAACATTTGAGAGAAGCTTTCGGGGATGAGATCCCCATGGAAATACCTACAGTTGCTTCCATGCTTACAGAATCCTTTGATGTAGTAATGGCAAACCTTGACAGGGAATTCCGGTAAGCTCGGAGACCTCCTACTATTTCTTGGGCCCAGCGCAGATTCCGGGTAACGGAAATTGTTCGAGAAATCTGAACCAACCGAGTTTAAAGACTTCAACTGATCTCCCAATGACAAAAGCCGGAGTTGGTTTTGGAGGAGAAAGTCTTCAGCCAAAGAATCCGAATAAGCTGGCAGGCCGAATTCCAAATTCTGAACTGGTTGCTGATCAATGGGGATTTGGGGATCCCAGTAGGGATTGGCAGCTTGAAGTGTGGCTGGAGACGAAAAAGGGCGAGGTGAAGCCGGTGAAAATGGTTTGAATTGCAAGGAGATATCGGGGTTCGCCTGAGGAGGCGAAATCGGAGCAGAAACTGGCGGTTCGGACGATAATCTGAGGTAGGTCTTGGCTTGGTTAATCAAAGAGTGAATCAAATTGTCGGGGCTAAACGCTAGCCGAATCATATCGCGCTCCCCATGGTTTTGCAACAAGAGATACCCAACAATCTTAGAAGCATTTTCTGGCTCTAGTTTCTGGATTCTACTATATACAACTTTTGTAGACTCAACAAAGTCCATCTTAAACTCTACCTTATAAATGAAACAAAAGCAAATTTAGATTCTATGTGTTTGGGACAACAAATTACACAAGAATATAGCAAATTCAGTAAGCATACACCCCCCAAAAATGAGACTTGAGGAATAAAGATTGATGAACTCAATAAAATTCTTTGAAGATCTAGGAAATACAAAGGAATCAACAAATTACCAAGAAATGCAAATGGATGGATATATAGAGGGCACTACATTGTAGGGTTCTAATTTCTGCCAGTAATACTTGACAAAAGACAACCAAATCAATAAAAGCATACAAGGGAAAAACATAAAATGTGAAATAAAAACAAATTTCTCTTCTGCCATTTTTATCTAACAACTAGAACGCCATAAATATATACCTAAAATTAGAGAGATTGTAGATTTTATTTTCCTTTTTCTTTGTCACCAAACAACACTGATATTAAAACTGAAGAACATCAGTCCCACAACAGCAATAATAAGGAGAAAGAAGAAGAAAAAAAGGAAAAGAAATCATATATTCCTATGTTTGAAAAACATAAAAGAATATATTGTGCTTTGAACAAAAGAAGGCATGAACAACCCATGAAATGAAAAATACTCATTCCATGTTTGGGGAAAGTAGAAACCAAAAATTACCAAAGAAAGTTATTCTATTGTGAAAAAAAAGTGAGAATAAGAACCAAATTTTGGTTTTGAAGACCAAAATTGAAGGGCAAGAGAGACGCATAACATTAAACTTACGAAAAATTATAACTGCCATTTGTAAACAAAAACAAAACTAAAAACAACAACTATAATGTTAAATTAATACCAAAAATAAACAAACAAAGCAAAAACAAGCACTGATTTTCAATTTCAAAAAGTTATAAAAAAAAAAACCCAACATTAAAAAATCACATCTTGCCCATCAATTACTGTTTCAATAAATTTCTGAAACAAACTATGTCCAAGATCAGATTTGTTTAACGGTTATCAACAAAACAAAGTAGTTTTACAAATTCAGAGGACACCCAATATGAAAAAAGGCGTTTTGAAGCACTCTAATTCCTCAAGAGAGTCTAAAAAGAACTGACAAATTTAAAAAGGAGAAAAAAAAATGCAGTAAACATATTTACCCCAAATGATTTAAAACAATTAAGTGAAGTCCAACTGCTTAAAAAACACATCTTGAACAGACTCTACCATCAACCATTCTCAGAAACAAAACCCACGTTCAAATTCAATATTATTCACAACAATTGAGGATTAAAAAATTAAAAAACAAATACAATTTTTTTTAAAAAAATAAAGAAACAAAATTAACGCAATGATTTAAAGCAAAAGAAGTTAGATACCCACCAAATATTAGTGTGGCCTGGAGACAAAAACAAGATCAGACCAACCAAGAGATGCCAAAATCTTCCATTGATAACTCTAATTCTCTCTATGAGTTTCTGCTATCTACTTCTCTCTCTCTCTACCTGTATATGTTATTTTTATCATCTCCTATTCTTTAACAATGCCATCAATTATAAGCACAAACGACACCCTCCTCCTAAGAAAGCAAAATGACAGAAAGGATAGCTTTAAAGGGCGCCTTGTCTTTAGTTCAAATACACACATATAGATATAAATATATACACGGACACAACACACAACAAACCCACACACTCTCGCAAAATAGAAAATTCATTTACATATTTTTATATATTTATATATATATATATAATATACTTAAATACTAATTAATTTAATGATTAACATCACTACTACTCAGTTGACACTATCTCCTATTTTTAAATTTTGAATGTTGTTCTTGTTTGATAAATTAATATATAATTACAGGTTGGGTTTGTCGTTAGAGAAAATTGAGGGAATTTATTGGGAATTCGCCTTGATTTTCGATTTAGATGGAAACAGCCCACTACCCAAAATGACCTCTATGCCCTTATTTAATTCATTGGGTCCACGGAGTTTTTCTATCAATTTTTTTTTTTTTTTTTGTTAAATTAAACCATTCGGATATAACTATGTGGGATATTATTATATATAACAGTACTGTTTTTTTGTTTTTTGCCCCTTTTTTTCAAACATTGATGAATGTATTCTATGACCATTACTTAGATATGCACTGTCCAGCATAGTAATAAGCTATAACCTTATCAAAATTTTATCTTTTATTCAAATCCAGAGTGTTTCACTCTCATCCAATCAATGAAACAAACATAAATTTAATTTCATCTGCAATATATTTGCATCTGTAGTCACAACACAAATTAGTTCCAATTTTGTAGAATCAACATGGTTATTTAACATATAAGCAAGAGTCATAAAACTCAAAATATTAAAAAGTATGTTTGGTTCAAATTTTATTAATTAATTTTTAGAAACATATGTTTATACAATTACATTAATTATTTGGCCACGTGCATTCTTAATTTTCATGCGTTGTACAATTTAAAAAAATAAAAAAAACTTAAGTGACAAAATATGAAGGTTATTGTGGGGCTCACTTGTGGTCATGGATTAGAAAACATTTGTTTGGGCACAAAACAAACAATAAAGAGGTTTTGGAGTCTGGACTGTGATGTAGCATAGATGGCACACATGCAACCATTGTTGGCCCACCTTATTGTTCAGATCAAGCGGTTGTCCTTGAAGTCACTTCGAAACACAGTTTGTCTACAGCCTGTATATATATATACACACTATATGTATATATATATACAACTCTGCATGAACGCCACGTCATTTTTTACATCCATATATGTGTAGAGTAAACACTGGCCCACTTACACCGCAAATGAAATTTGTATCTGCTACCCTCCTCCACATACCAGTCCCAAGATGGCCTCATTCATGTTATCCGAAACCGTAACATAAGATAAAATAAAAATAAAAATAAGTAAATTTTATTAGAATTTAGTTTTGCATGGTAATCTTTGAAATGGATAAATAGTAATTATGGTAAGTAAGGGTAAATTTGAGGGGTGACCGGTTCAACCGGCAAGGAAAGAGGAATAATCTGTTAAGATCAACCTTTGACAGAATCTTTATAGATTTGAGAAGAATCCAATTTAGATATGATCGGAGAGAGACAATGTTGGGCCGTTACTTGTCTCCGTTAGAATCGGGGATTTCCGTCTGGTTACCCGGTAAACATATTACCTGTATTTTTCCTATATTTCTTCCTCGATAAATCATGTCATCATTCTTTTGGAATAAAATAATTGATCCAACCTAGCTATTATAATGGGCATTTTAATAAGAGGTTTTTAAATTCTTATTTTATTAGTATTACTTTTTATTTATTTTTACTTTTTAAAATAGAGCGGCTGAAGTCGGAATTTTTTGACAAGTTCTGTAATTTTTTAAAACTTGTAATTTTTTTAACATAAAAAATGCCTAAAGGTCCGTTTGGTTAGACGGAAATGAGACGGGAAAGTGAAAATGAAAGAAATTGAAATGAAATGAAAATTTACTTTCTACAATGCACTTGGTTAGTTGGAAAAAAATTCGAGAAAGTAAAGCGAAAAAACTATTTTGTTAGTTTGGATATCAAGAAATGGAAATAAGAGCTGTCAAAAACAGAAAAAAAAAATTATAGAAATCTTTTAATCATTAATCATCTATATATAGATACATATAATATATGAAAGAGTCTAAATTAAATAAAATGCTACTAAATTATTTAGCTAAGAATTCTAAAGTTGAAAGAAGTCTTCTAAAGAAACAAAAAAATTTATAAAAATATATACATATTCAAATAACAAAAACTCATCACCTCACTTTGCTTGAAGATTGTGATAAGAGACTAAGTTAAAATACAAAAATCGGGGGTTAAAATTATAAAAGTGATAGATAAAAGCATAACTTTCACAAAAATAAAATTTTCACTTGTTTTTTACAGAAAATATTGTGAGAAAAAATCTATTGAGAGAGTGATTTCGTCAAAATTTTCATTTTCACGCTAACCAAATTCGACAAAATAATTTTTTTTTTTTGATTTTTTTCCTTTCCTGCTGTTTCAGCTAATCAAACCTAGCCTAATGCTAATGTCCAATGAAACCTAACCTTGCACTTTCGCTTTCAAGTAAAAGTTCTATTATCTTATCACACTCTTCTCTATTTTTAAACGTTCTCTTTTCTCTACATTTGAAGTCTTTACATTTACGTAAGTAAACATACAAGAATATCCCTATGTTGAAACAATCAAACAAACATTTTCTTCAACAGCCAAAGTATCCTGATCATTGGATCATTTCAAGACATTATAATAATGTATAAAACTCAATTATTAATACATCAATTGAAGTGAATAATTTAATAACTTCATATCTAGCTTAATATTTTAGCCTCGTAAATAGGGTTATTGACTAGGGTTATTCCGTGCTTATAACGTTGCTTAAATTTTACTTATGAGGTTTGTTTGAACTTTTAATCACTTTTTTAATATCAACTTCATTTGTTCCAATAAAAATTATAAGCCATCCAATGAATAAGAAGGTAAAATATATGAATCACTTCATTCGCCATCCTAAATCTTAACGAATAATTCAATCATCTATGTCTAGAATTTAAGCTCTTCAATTCATTTTGTTAGAAATAAAGCGAAGAAGGAGGGAATATTGATATGTAATAAAGGATACATGAGTCCTATTTATTCAAGAAAAATAGGGTGATATAACTCTAATATAATAAATTATGAAAAAAATCAAATATTAAAAGGAATAAACTTATAAGGCAATTTTAAAGATATCATATTGAATTTTGGAGACAAAAGCCAATCTGGTAATGAGTGCAAACCTGATGTGGTAATCAACCGATTGGATGTTTTTGACAACAATCTAACTCTTGAGTTGACTTTAAAACATAAGCTCGTATGATGATTTTGCGGCAATACCAAAAAAGACAAAATAATAATAATAATAATAAAAAAAATCATTTGATATTCAAAATGACTTGTGTGCGATGTAACTTTAGTGATTAATAACATCAACAGAGTAGAATTCAAAACGATGAGGCCAAGACAGTGGACGAAAAACTTGTCTTAGGGGAAGGAATCCCCATGAATATGATCCATGAGGTCATTGTTGAAGAAAACATGGCGGGAGACTGGAGTAGAGGTACCTATGATCTCATAGGTCGTGGCTCATGGTGCCTTGGTGGCACAACCGACGATGATGACCATGACAGACAGAGTTGGAGCTAAGATTTAAAGTGGAGGAACGAACCACTAACTAATTTTTAAAAGTAATAAAATTATATTATAAGTTAAAAATATTCAATTATTAATTAAATTCATACAAAAATAACTAAATAAACTTTGGCATATTTGTGTATACCAAATAATGATTGATTTATCTAATCATTACAAAAAAACAGAGACAAAAACTCTAAATATTTTACAAAAGTCAAGTTCAAATTTTTTTCAAAGAATAGTAAATTTTACTAATCAATCTGAATCAAAAGTCTGAGTAGTGGTTATTTTAAGGGTAACGGCATGGTCAACATTTGATCATGGAGACTATAATACTTTCATTTATTTGTAAAGAAAATTTTTAAATAAAAACTTGGTATGAGTATATAAGTAATTTAATATCGATCAATTAGAGGATGTCAAACTGTAATTTATCATATCCTTAAATTATAATTTGGAGGGAGTTCACATATCTCGAGGGATCAAACTGTGATTTGCCCTTATTTTAAAATATTGATGCTCGAGTAACCTATAAGAAATTGGTTTACTATCTTGTTACAAAATTTTGTTTTCACAAGTTTCATTGTTGAATATGTTATTTCTGTCCACATATCATTTACATAAAAAATAAATAAATAAAAGTAAATAATGCATTTTTCTAATGTACAAAAGTCAACTAATAATCAATCATAATCCAAAAATGTAAATTTTTGGAGGATCTTATGGATAGAGTTACCATCTTTTTCATATATATATATATATATATATATATATATATGTGTGTGTGTGTGTGTGGGTGGACTTCTAATTACTAAACAAAGGTTTTATGGTGATAATAACTCACTTTATCAGCTAATCATGAAAATTGCATCGAAGCTTCTTTGTATGTTACTTTGGGCTTAAAATTAACAATTCTTAAACTCTACTTATTATATGTGTACTAATTATCCATGCACCTCATTTTAATATGTTTTAGGTTTATCTATGTAGTAGTTTCCATAATAAGAGCACTTTTGATAAGTTGTTTATTGAAATCATGTTAGATTGTAATATTGATAATAAGTTATCATTATACCAATGTAAATGCTAAAAAATTACACAACAATTGAATGAATTCCTTTATTGCTCCAATCCCATATTTATACACATCTTTATAGCATTTACATTGGTATAATGATAACTTATTGGCCCATCAAGATGTGTATAAATATAGGATTGATCATCTTTTCCCTATATCAAGGGATTGATCAATACTTACTTCTATAATTATCTCAATACTTTTATCCATGGGATTATTCATGTCTTGCAGCCCACACTATTCTAGAAGCTCCACAAGCTTGGCCCATCGGACCCCATAGTGGCCTAGTCTATTTGGTCCACATATTTTCTATTATTACATAGGCCCCTGAAGTTATGGTCCTATGACTAATTTTATAGGCCCATGACCAAAAAGAATATGTATATACATGTAGGGATTTGAAAATGGCGGCTATAAGTGTGAAGTGACAAATTATTTAATGCTTGGGTAGGTGGACAATCATTCATATTTCAAATGAATGACCCACATTCTCTTAATCATCACGTTTGGGGGTTGAATTGATGGCACACGTCCTTCGGACTTCGTGCATGAATCTCGACCTGCCTCTGATCCTCTATAAAATCCTCAATGCCTTCATTTTCATGCTACTTGCAAATCATTTAGATAAGCATATCTCTTTCTCTGCAATTTTAATTGAATCAGTTTCCTTGCCGTCCTCTACAACTTTTGATCAGAGAATTTTCATCGGAGCATCACCTCCTCTTTCTGAAGACGCTTCCAGTTCTACTATATTTTCTGTGTAAGTCCACCGTTGTTTGTTTTCAATTTCCCATCTTCTCCCTCATTACCCCTGTCTCTTCTACCTTTCTGTAGAACAATGTCTGGGAGCGACGACATTAGGTTGGTAAGTGAGCTCATTCTGTCTTCCGATAGTGACCCTGAAACCCTAACTAGTAACAGCCCTTTCTCTGCTCAACTAGAGACCTCTGTCCCCCAAAATCCTTTAACTAACCCTGATCTTCCAAGCACTTCAGTAAACCTCGAGTTGCCTGATGAGAGGAGTTCTTCTGATGACGAGGTCTCGTAGACCCTTCGGCCCATACTCCATTTGTTGTCGCCCCTTTTAAAGAGGAATCAAGACCTGTGGTAGATGTTAAACGTCTTAAGAACAAGGCCGGTTTGAGCTAAAGAGGGCTTAATCCAAACTATTTTAGGGTATTCACCATGCTTCTCTTATACAATCCTGACTTGGGCCTTAACCTAAGTTTAGCGGACCTTCTCCTTTGCTATTTTTTCCAAAAAGCCAGGGAGAGTAAGGGTAGGTACAATCTCTTCCATTTCCAAGGTAGGGGCATTTGTTCTGATAAGGAGAAGTCCGATAAGGGTTGGAAAGAGAGAATGGTACTAGTTAGTGGCAACTGGTTTTACTCCTTCTCTCTGACCTACCCAATCCCTAGCGTCTTTGATCCTATTCGCCTCCCTATATTCCGTCCTCTTCACAAAGACACATGTTTTTGTGAGTTCTGTGATCATCAGCGAAGGGAATACGTATTTAGGTTCCTTGGATATGAGGAGAAAGATATGACCCCGAGCTTTATAAAGGAAAAATTTGTACTTTTGAAAAACAAGATCTGGAGCAAAGTTAGATCTACTTCCGTGTTTCTGACTTCAGAAAACCTAGAGATGATATCTAATTTGGGCGATGTTATTGACAAGATAGAGATTCCCCTGAAGCCCATTTCCTCCAGGCGTTCCTCTGCTCCTTCTAGGTCCAACCCAATCCCTGCTACTCCGATCTCTACAGCGCCTCCAGTGCCTCCGGTTCCTCCCGTTGATCCGAATCCAACTGAACTTCCTCCTACACCCTCCCGTAACTCAAACACCAGGCCTTGCACTGCTCTTGGTGGAAGAGTTGCCAGCAAAAAACCCAGGATACATACTTCTGACATCCCTTCCAACGATCATACTCAGGGTCAGGAGGTTCCCCGATCGGCCGTCCCTTGGGAGCCCAAGTTCTTGTTCCCAAGCAGATCTCCAGTTTGTGCTGATCAGCTTACCATACGTTAGCCTGATGCCCTTCAGGCGATGGCTAAGGGGGTGTGGACCCCCGCTGACAAGTCAGCACAAGCTCTGATCTCTAGGACTGAACTGCTCCAGAAGGGCTCTAGGATGACTATGGAGGTAAGTTATTGTGCTGCATACTTAGTCATTTTTCCCTTAACTTGAATTTTTTTCTTCTACTACTGATTTTATGCTTTTCTTGACAACTCCTCTATGTTATCCAGTCTTACAATCATCTCCTAGAAGTCGATTTTAGAGAAATGAATAAGCTTTAGAATGTTAACCAGCGGGTCAATGACCATCGGATTACCCTGGCGAAGGAGGCTGATGGCCTTCGTCAGAGTCTATCAGAGCAAAAGGCCTTGCTGGAGGCAGGGGAGGTTGAAAGGAGGGCTATGGTCGCCGAACTAGGGGATTTGAAGGTTGCCTACCAAAATCTTGTTGTCGAGAAGGCAGAGTCTGACAATCTTCTGGCTTTGGAGTAGCCCAAAGTGGAGATGTGTCATCTGGGTGACCTGGACATGCATCAATGATACGTTGCCATCTGTGATATCCCGTCAGCTTTCGCCTGGTGAACCAAACATGAGCTGGAGCGTGTACCGATGCCTGAGCGGGAGTTCAAAACTGCTGAGGAGATGAACGAGCATCTGGGGGTTGTTTTTCCCTATAAGGATCCGGCTCCCTCAGATAATGAAAAGAGATTTACGGCTTTTCTAAAGGGAGAAGACCCTACACTGTTGTCTCATCCACCATCTCCTCCTCCTACAGAGATAGTAGATGACTTTGGCCCTGCGTTCCGGGGTCAATGTCACAAAACTTAGTTTTTTGTAGTTTTTCTTTGTTTTGTACTGCCCTAATCAGGGTCATTTTTGTACTGCCTTTATCAAGGCCAATCTTGTACTTTCTTTTAAGTTTAATAAAAGTCTTCTGTTTTAAAAGAACACATTGCCTTGCTCTTTGTGGTTTTATCAAGCAATAACTGATCCCCGTTTCATTTATTCTTTATGAAATTGTCTTATACATCTTGAAACTTCGGACATCTAGCTCCGGAGCGTCAAGTAGATCCTCTAGTTAATTCAAAGCATTTTGAATTTAACACTTGAAGTTTTATTTGTTTTATGCGAGACTTCGGGCATCTGGCCCCTGAGTCTCATTGAGATCCTCTGGTTTAATTCAAAGCATGTTGAATTTAAACACTTGGGAAATTTTATTTACTTTCTGGGAGACTTCAGGCAATTGGCCCCTGAGTCTTATTGAGATCCTCTGGTTAATTCAGGGTATACTGAACTTAACACTTAGGGAATTTTTCATTTATTTGTTAGACTTACACAATCTGATCACACACACATATAAAGAACATGACATTTTATTCAAACTTGAAAAGGCATATAGCAGAGGTGCCATACATAAGACATATATGCTTTGTTGCAATTAGCAGAGGTTTCATATGTTGGACACATATGTTTTTATTCGGATACTATTACTTATTAGATACTTATCTAAGGATAATACCTCTTCAGGCGGTAAGCGTTCTGCGAGTTGGGCTTGATGTGGTCTGTCTCATTCTTTCATACTCGGTAGGCCCCTCGTCCGATAACCTCGATGATTGTGTAATGTCTCCCGTAACTTTCCAACACTTCCAATCTTTCTTCTAAGTACCATATCACCGACCTGAAATTCCCTTCTTTTGACCTTCTGCTTAAAACGGCTTTTGACCTGTTGTTGGTAGGCAGCTAGCCTTATGCCTGTTGGCTCTCTCCTCTCTTCAAGTAAATCCAGATCGTGGGCCAAGTTCTAGTTGTTTGGTCATTCCATCCATGTCTGAATCCTTAGTGGCAGTACTCTTATCTTGGTCGGGACATGGAAAACGGGGTTTCCCCTATTGTTTACCTTGGGGTGGTTCGGTAAAACCATAGTACTTCTAGGAGTTTCTCCAATTAGGCTCCTTTGGCTTCTTCAAGCTTCTTTCTGAGGGTGTCAAAGATCGTTTTGTTTGTCCTTTCTACCTGCCCATTACCTTGTGGATAGCCGACAGAAGAGGTGTTCTGATTGATTCCGTGCTCACTTAGGAATACCCGAACCTTCCTATTGTCCAAGTTAGTGTCGTTGTCTATCATTATCGTTCGGGGCAAGCTGAATCTACAAATGATGTGGCGCTAGATGAACTTTATGACATGGCTACTCTTAATGGTCGAATATACCTCAGCTTCTACCCATTTGGTATAGTAGTTCGTGGCTAATAGGATATGAGTTATGGATCTGATGGCTTGTGGGAGCGGGCCAATGACATCAATCCCCCACCGGGCGAATGGATGTAGGATAATCGTTGGGTTAAGTAACTCCGGAGGTGGATGAATGGCGTCTCCATGGAACTAACATTTATTACATCTTTGGGCGTACACTTCAGCATCTCTTGACTGATAAGGCCCAAAATATCCCTGAGTAAGGACTTTGTGGGCTAGTGATGTTCCTCCGGAGTGATTGTCGCAGGATCCGACATGTATTTTCTCCATGACTGCAGAAGCCTCCAAAGGTGTGAGGCACTTTAGGTAAGGCCCGAAAAAAGACTTCCGATATAACTAAGCATTGTAGAGAGCATATCGTATAGCCTTCATTCTGATCTTCCTCACTTTTGGCTTTGACTCAGACAAGGCACCCATCATAAAGTAGGCAACTATGGGGTCCATCCAACTAGGCTCCCATGGAATGTGTTATCCGGTGAAGTCTTGAAGTAGGTTGTGGCATGCCAGTGTGACATGGGAGGATGTCAAAGTGACAATTTTGGTAAATTAGTCCAACTTTAGAAGTCAGGCTTAGGAGCGTTGAAAAATTATGGGAATTTAATTGGAGATGTTCTATATCATAAGAAGATGACCTGTCAAAGAAAATCCAGATTTGGAATTTGGGAGCTTCGAAAAAGGTCATTATGACTCATCAAGCAAGGTTAATATATGTTCATTAGTCTTCTCCCTTTTTTACACGAACACTCAATGCTTACTGAGGCAAGAGGCCCGGTTACTCATATTGAAGAACTACTTTTTGCATTTTTAATATTTTAACATCTCATTTTTTTCAACATCACCACAACATTCATACACATACAAAAAATATTTCATGCATAGACCAATCTAGCATAGCTCATGAACCTTCATACCACTTCGGGTTAAATAAAAAAAAATAACAGATTCAACATACATTATAATCATCACAGAAGCAACTAGCACTTATGATTAAAGCTTTGTAACATAAAATAATCATGCCAAGTGATCATCCAAAAGTCTTAGGTCAGACTGATCCTCTACTTCACATATGCATAATGAGATAAGTAAATGTGAAAATATAGTAAAATATGACAATTTTTGTACTCTAGCCAAGCTCAACAGTCTTAAAAAATTTAGTGTCATTTATTTCAAAATAAAATGCATGCATGAATAAAAATAATACAAATGCATGATTACTTATCAATTCTAGGAAAATAATACAATATGCTCATAAAATGATAGATAAGAAGATATCTATTCTAAAGAAAGCATACTAATAGATTTCCTAAGACTAACATTCTTTTGAAAATCTAATGGTTTTGTAAAGATATCTGCTAACTGAGAATCTATGGATATGAACTCTATAGACACTATACCATCTCCAACAAGATCACGAATGAAATGATGTCGAATATTTACATGATTTGTCCTAGAGTGTTGAACATGATTTTTAGAAATATTTATTGCACTCGTGTTACCACAGAACACAGTCATTGTACCTTGAGAAAAACCATAATCCTACAACATCTGACACATCCACAAAACTTGAGTACAACAACTACCAATTGATATATACTCAGCCTCGGCAGTGGAAATTGAAACACAATTTTGATTCTTGTTATACCAAGGAACTAAGCAATTTTTAACATAAAAACATCCTCCATTGGTACTTTTTCTATCATCAACATTATTGACCCAATCAGCATCAGAGAAAGATGTGATATCAGTATTAACTGACTTTTCTATACTCAACATATGATTAAGCTTAAGAGTTCCACTAGACCACTTCTAAATAGTTGAGTTAGCATCTTTCAGTTCTTTTTCCAAATTTTCAATCTTAGTAGATTTTTCAACCAATTCCTTATTGAGACCATCTACTAACTTCAAAGCCTCAGTCTTTTCAAGTTCAGACTTATTCAAATCCTCAATCGACTTGGCCTTTTGGGTCTGTAGAAGATTTAGAGTTTGAGAACTATTGGCTAATTCGTATTTTAAAGAATACAATTCTTTGTCCACGTGAAGACTTTTCGTCAACAGTTTCATGTGATTCTTGTAAAGTTGTGTGGTCTTATCAAGTAATTTATTATAAGACTCTTGAAGCATTTCATCACAATCTTCATCACTCTTAGAATCTTCTTCTCCAGACATCGCCCAGCTTGAAGCAACTTCTTTAACCTCCTTGCTATGTACAACAAACACAATGAAATTCCCAGAATCATCACCTACTTCTGATTTTGTCACATCACTAGTTGATCCATTGTCAGAGTCATCATCCCAACTGACAGCTAATCATTTGGATTTCTTCAGAGTGTTTGCACACTCTGCAACTATATGACCATATCCTTGACATTCATAACATTTAGGTTTCTTCTTTTTAGGATCAAACTTGTCCTTCCTAATTTGAGTCTTATTTCTACTTCTAGACTCACCCAACTTATCCCCAAATTTTTGTCCTTGACCATTCTGTTTAGCCCTAACAAATTTGTTCAACCTCTTAGCAAACATGGCAATATCATTCAGACTCAACTCACTTTCTTCATCAAGTTCAACCTGATCCTCCCTTGTGGTTTTGAAAGCTATGTTTTTCTCTTTTATGACACTAGCCTTCTTAGGGGGATTTCTGAACATCTCCATCTCATAAGATTTTAAATTTCCGGCCAATTCTTCAACCTTATTTCTTTAAGACTCATGACCTCTGAGATGATAGTGACATTTGATCGAAAACTTTCAGGAAGAAACCTAAGGGTTTTCCTTACTATGGTAGTCTCATGAATAGGCTCACCTTGGTTATAACAAACTGTTACAATATCAGTTAACCTAGCCTCAAAGTCAGTGTAGACTTCATCCACCTCTATCTTCAGCTGTTCAAATTAAGAATTCAAAATTTGAAGCTTTGATTACTTCACCTTCGACGTTCCTTCATGAGTGACTTGGAGAATGTACCAAGCTTCCTTGGCAATTATGCATGTAGCAATCCTCTTGAACTCACTTGGAGTTACAACATTATATAACGCATGCAACGCCTTCGAGTTCCAATTCGCGCTATTTGTCTCGACAATAGTCCACTCGCTTGACGGTTTTGGTGTTGATTCATTGGTCGCGTTGTCCTTCACAGTAGGAGGTGAATATCCTACTTCAACAACATTCCACACTCTCTCATCTAAAGATTTTAAAAACGCCCTCATTCTCGTTTTCCAATATGTGTAATTCGACCCATCAAATAAAGGGGATATAGATATGGAACCTCCTTCACGAGGCATATCCATCGTCTAAGTTCATGATCTAACCCTAGGTAGTCAACTTAAATTGGGGCAACCACGCTCTGATGCCAATTGAAATTACCTAGACGATGGTGAAAATAACCTAGAGGGGGGGGGGGTGAATAGGTTTTTTGTGGATTTATTGACAAATTAATATTTAATTGCGAAAAATTTAATTTTAATCCAATCATAAAACCCTAATTCTCAAACCACATCATTCAAGCAATATCAAGAAAACATCAATATAGTGCATAAAATAAAGCAAGAAAAGACACAGAGAATTATACGTGAAAAAACCAAGGAATCGTTTTAAGGAAAAAACCACGGGTATACTCAGGTACCGATGCACTATAAATCAACCAGTACAGACTCTATTAGAGTTTTAGACTTACAATTACTCATGATATGCCTTCCTCTACTCGTGGTCTGAAACCCTTGAATCACTCGTACTTCACGAAGCACGCTTGTTTCGCTAGACAATATGAGAGACTCACAAATCACACCTGATTGTCTTTCTCTACTCGAGGTCTGAAATCCTCGAATCGCTCCGTACTGGGATGGCTTCACTTCTCAATGGATCAATGCAACCTCGTTGCAATGGACGATGTGATGATTTTTCAGCAACCACTCATCCAATCGTGCATAAAGAACTTCGGTGTAGAAGCACGATTGGAGAACCACAATACAAGAGAGAACACCAATATATATGATCACTCCATAATCACCTCTTTGTGTGTATCACTCTATAGAATAATATGAATGATAGAATATTGCAGAGCTCTCACCAAAAATCTTCTTGAAAAATCATCGTTAAAAACCGTAGCCTCTTCTCTTGTAGAACATTGGTATTTATAGACCAAGTCAAAGAAAACCCTAACCTTGCCCTTTTGCATAATTTCACAATATGTTGATAAATCCTCTAAAATATGATATAAATATGTGTATACGCCTATACGTAGAGATTTGGAGTCGCCGATCACTTAAAAACTCGAAGTAAGGACAAAACTGGAAAAATCCGAAAACACTCCGAAACAACTCCTACATAACAAGTGATCACGTGGCCAATTTAGTTTATCTTTTGCAATTAATTTAGAGATTGTGTCAATTTAATTTACCTTTTGCCACAAAATTTAATGTTTATGGAAATTTAACTTTGTTTTTTCCATAAATTTAATTTTTGTGCCAATTTAGTTTAGATTTTGTCACAAAATTTAGTGTTTGTGTCAATTTAACTTAGCTTAATTTAATTTTTGTTGCAACTTAGTTGACCTTTTACCAGAAAAATTTTTGTTTGCGGCAATTTAACTTAGCTTTTGCGACAAATTTAATTGATCTTTTGCCACAAAATATTGTGTTTGTGCCCATTAGTATATTTTTTGCTACTAAATATAGTTTTGTACCAAAAAATTACTTTTAACCACAAATTTATTTTTGTGGCAAAAACAATTTGTGGCAAAATGTAATATTTCTTGTAGCGTGGAGACTTTGGCCGTACTTGATATAGAACTTTGAAAAGTGTTTTGAGAAACAATTTTTTTAGAACGAGAACAAAGAGTAGAGAATAGTATTTTCAGTTCAAAATTTCACTTGGCTAGTAACATTACAAAACA
Organism: Cornus suecica; assembly: GCA_963922005.1. Classification (NCBI taxonomy): domain Eukaryota; kingdom Viridiplantae; phylum Streptophyta; class Magnoliopsida; order Cornales; family Cornaceae; genus Cornus; species Cornus suecica. The sequence goes on along the minus strand of OY998239.1, from coordinate 32,019,775 downwards.
ATTTAAAAAAAATAAAAATTCAAAAATCTGTTTGGTTACATTTATTAGATAAATAAAATAATTCTAAAGTGCAATATAATAAGTTATAAAATATCAAACATTTTCAAATTATAAGATATTATATTATTTTCAAAATACTGAGAACAAGAAACAAATAACACACGTTTAATAAAATATTTGTTTCACAAGTTTCCTATAATAAATTATATATATTTGTCTCATAAATTTAAATATATATATATATATATATATATATATATAATTTTATATATTAAAATTTATCTTATATTTAATTAAAAATAATTTATTATTAAATAATATTAAATGTTATTTAATATAATACATTATTAATATCAAGTAATATATTAACAAAATTAAATAGAATAAATTATATTTCACCCGTCCCAAAATAAGTGTCCATTTTTTCTCTTGTCACCGTCCCAAAATAAGTGTCTACTTTTGAAAAGTCAAAACACTTTATTTGGTCAATTTACCAATTTAACATTCAAGCATCAAAATTATGAAACATATACACTATAAACCATTACATCACTATGGTGAGACCATAAGTAAAGTTTGTATTTCATTCACTAATACTATAATAAAATTCATCATTTTAAAAAGTTGGATTCCCCAAAAGGGACTTATAATTTGGGACAGAGAGAATATATTTTTGTCTCATAAAATTAAACTAATAAAATTTTATTTTTTAATATAATATATTATTAATATCAATTAATATATTAATAAAATTATATATAAGAAATTATATATTTTTGTCTCATAAATTCAAACTAATATATAAAATTTTATATTAATTAAAAATATTTTAATATTAAATAATATTTTATTATTTAATTCTCCCTCCGTCCCAATTTAAGTGTTCACTTTCATGTTTTTCTCCGTCCCAAAATAAGTGTCAAACTTTGAAAAGTCAAAGTATTTTATTTTGTCAATTTACCAATTTAACATTCATACATTAAAATAATAAAAGCATACACTACAAACCATCACATCGTCATGAACCCCATTATAGGTAAAGTTGACAATTCATATACTACCCACACAATAAAAAATACTAAAAGTCATTCCCTTAAAAAGTTGGATTTCCCAAAGTGGACACTTAAAATGGGACAGATAGAGTATAATAGTATTATATGTAATAAATTATATATTTTGTTTCATAAATTCGAACTAATATATAGAATTTTATGTATTAAAAGTTATTTTATATTAATTAAAAATATTTTATTATTTAATATAATATGTTATATATTTAATAATATTATTATATATAATAAATTATACATTTAAACATGAAACGTTCTAAGTTATTGAACACACATTTGTTTTCTTGTTTCTGATATCAACTTAAAGTTGTTTTCGAAAAATTGATATTATTGAACTTGAATTTCAAAAAACTGTTTTACAAAACAACTTGTCAAATAAATTTTTTTAGTTATTTTCTGTTTTTTGCAACTCAAAATACAGAAAATTATTTCATAGTTTCATACCAAACAAACTCTTTATTTTCTTTTAAATGACTAAAATAATTTTATTAGCATAAAAAAGTGGAACAACCCAAATTATTCTCTCTATTTGTGAATCTTTCTCTAGATCAAGTTTATGAGTCAACCCACTTGGCCGGAGTTTATTCTCATCGGAGCTTCATTGCATTGTCAACTACGAAACTCCATTTTTGACGGCTGAAACTTCCTATGACGAAGTCCACCATTATTAAATAGTAGAACTAGTTTTGAAGAAACAAACAGAGTAGTTGTTGGACCCATTTGGTAATAACCATCACTGGATCTCTAATAATTTTGTATGTAACCGTAAAAGATGGATGGAATGTCCTTCTAAACAAAATTAAAAAACAAAAGGAGAGATTGATGGAAGGTGGAGAAAAAGGAATAGGCATGACTATAGCTTCCTAGTGGAATTCTGAACAGCTATAATGAGAAAGAGGATATTAAACATTCTAGTTTGGTGAAAACTCTACGGTCTGCTCCTTAATGACGCTTACATCATGTGTATAAAAATATGTGATTAAAAATGACATATTGACGACTCTAGATTTTACCCTACGCAATCGCACGTATCAATTATAGAATAACAAAGCTTCTTAAGTATGGGGCATCGATCTCACAGAGACTGAGATTGTTCATTTTAATAATTTAAAAACACTGAATTATATTTTTAAAAATTGTTTGTTTTGAGTGGTCAAAGATCAAATTATCTATTTTAAATAAATTAACTAAAAAAATAAAGTAAATTGAATGTGATTCAGATAAGAGAGAAAACTAGAGTTTTTATCACTCCACCATTAACCGTATAATATAGTTCATCAATGTATCAATTGTAAGAGAGCGATTCATAACTGTGAATCAGGTCGTACCTCAAATAGCTAAATACGATCCCAAAAAAAAGTATCATCAACCGGATTGCGATAACCTGTCTCATGACTGACCTAACTAGTACATGCCAATTATATTATTCTAATCTACTCCTAATGCATGAAAATAAACTAAATCATGTCTATATTAAATCACGAAGGCACGACCTTTGTCAACCTAGGGTTTTAAGTTTCATTACCACCATTGTGTAGAAAACCATGATTAAGCATCCAAGTTCCAGCCTATAGTGAATAATCATAATTGTGCAAAACTATATATTCATTTCATCTAAGACAAGAATTTAGAATAAACATATACCTTTATATTGCAAATCAGTACGGTCTCTTAACTACTACAATCATCACAATACGGTCAATAGTTTCCCCTCGTTACAATTAAAAACAATGAAAAAACTATATTACTTGGCTAAGGTTTTGCTAGAAAACCTTAGATACCGAGTTAGTTGGCCATTGAAGATGGTGATTGCATCGTTGATGTAGAAACGCTCTCTATAGTCTTCTTCTCCAGATCTCTAGGTTTGAATATGACTCTCAACAACATCAAATCTGAATGAATGAACAGCCTCCAAAAACTCACGTCTGAATTCTCCAACTAAACAAACATAACTTTGATGTATGGTTTTGTATATATAGGCAATGACATAGAGAGACCATTTTCAGTCTTTTCACACTAAAACTCATGCAAACCCTAACTTATCATATATATAAGTGTATATACATGTATACAGAGGTCTAGAGTCGCAGACACGTCTTCCAATTAAGCCGGGGGTGAAACAGGAAAAATTCACGAAAAATCACCAAAAAGTTGTCATACCTACGCTTTACATGTAGCAAGCCTATACTTTAAGCATAGGTCCCAAGCGTACCTCCAAGCGTAGAAATGTGATTTTCAACCACTTTTTGAAACTGGAAGCGTAGGTATTTTGTGGGAAATTACTTTTCTCCGTAATTACACCAAAACGTCCGTCTCGAACCCACGATACTTTTTGCTGAACATGATGGCTTCTGAAATTCTAACTAATCTAACATAATCCATTGCTTTCGTGAGGGTCAACGATTACACTTAGCACGTGTAATAAGCCTTTTAAACTCCTAGGTTACCCCTAATGGACGAGTGAAGTCTCGTGAAGGTTTCCAATGATGGTACCTACAAACATCTCAGTTCTCTATAATCACGCAGTCATGAGTTCACACACAAATTCAATGAAGTCATGACACAATGCAAAAGACAGCATGGATGCAAATACTCCCACTTACTACCGAACAAAAATTATATCAAGCTTCGTGTCATGAATGGTTCCCACTAAAGTAAATGATTTTGCTAATTTCTACTTAAAATCAAGACAACTTTCCGTGATTTTGTGAACACTCAACTATGATATTTCAGTTTCTCTTCTCCTACTTCATTGATCAAACTTTGCCATTTTTAATAAAAACATATCCTTCCATATTTCCACTTTTCATCCATTTTTGTCTTTCTAAGCTCTGTACTTTCCAGCGAGGATTTTTAGTCCAGACCAATTGGGCCTGAGCTTCTTCCATGGAATTTATGCTCATCAATCTTCCCCCTTTAAACGTGAACAATGATATCAGTGATACCAATGCCTGATTACTCAGATCGAAGAACTGTTTTTTGCATTTTTTTTTTAATGAATATTTTTTTTTCAATTTTCTCCATTTCAACCAAAACAACTCTCCATCTCCCCTTTTATTGTGGCAAAATTAATTTTCAACTACATAGTTAAAAATCAACTTATTTCTCATAGTGAATGTGTGTTTGTGCTTATAGGTTAAAGTCATCTTTCTTAATTTCAATTTCACTCATCCATATAAAACCACATCATTTCACTAACTTAATCTAATCATTACTCTCATGAATGGGAATATCACATCACATATTAATCATGCATCATATACACAAACTTAATCAAACTGTAATACAAAACATTCATGCGTGAAAACAAATAACTGCTCCAAATTTTTTAAATTTTCAATTTTTTTTTTCGAAAATTTGTATTCCTTGTAACACTATACCCTCACCCCCAAACTTAAATCAAACCATGTCCCCATGGTCAAAAATAATATAGGAGAACAAATATAGTTACCCTTGAAGCTCAATTCTGGATTCCAAAGCAAAGCACAAATCCTCTCCCCCAAACTTAATTTGGATCACCTGTAAATATCATCAAAAAAGCACAAATACACAATCATAGTAAAAGAAAATAAATTTAAAAAATATCCAGAAATTCACACAAAATTTTCAAGGAATCAAAGATTCTTTTTTTATTTTTTATTTTTAAAATACACTCATCAATCCAACACATATACACCCCCAAACTTAATGCATAAATGTCAACATAGTGCATTTTAAATTATTGAAAGAATTCAAACTATCAGCACATGTAAAATACGCGTAAACATTCGGGGATATATCCAACTCAATATGATTGATCAGCAAAACTTCAATTTTATACACTATGAAAATATCAAAAATAGTTAGAAGATAATCGTTCAAGCAGTCACATCAAGCCCTATACGAAACTACCCGCTCAATAATTTATCTCTAATGTATAAAAATAAATGAAATAAAAATAAAAATAAAAATAAAAATAAAATAAAAACCTAACTAAAACTAAGCTAAGACTCATCATTAGAGGGCGGTGGCGTAGGTGGAATCTGCATACCCATATGCTGACTCATACAGTTAAACCAATGAAATAACCGCCTCTAATATCTCCGTCGGGCATGTCTCTCCTTTGCCAAAGTTCGCTCTATCCCCTGCATCCGTGCAATCAGAGCATCAAATTGCACCTGAGACAGAGTAACAGTACCACCCACAGGTACCTCTGGCAACACAACATCCTCCTCAGCAGCCATCATCTGTGGCATCTTGAGATCATCAGCAGCCTCAGCCTCCTGAGCCGTACCTACATCAGCCTGACCAGCAACATCAGCCTGTTCCTAGCCTTGTGCACCTGGTAATATGCCAAACACTGGTCGGCGTCGCATAATATCATCTGCATACAACTGGGTCCAGACACCAATCCACATCCCTCTAGTATACGGAGTACCCTCTCTATATCTGTTCCGCTCACCCGCATCCATCTCGATCCCGACATCCATCATAAGCTTCATTACCAAGCATGGGAATCGAATCTGAAATAGACGCTGACCAACCTTGGTCTCCTTACGCAGATGAATATAATGTATATATAGGCCCTCCCAAAAAAATATGTGGGATAGAAATCCACCGCCCAAACTCGAATGCATAGTAAAGGGCCAAAAATGGCTCATAGCACATGGTCACGTGGTTGTAAGGAAGAATCTGAGATCGAACTATCACATCCCAAAACCATAGCATAGGGATGATAGTTCACCTTCTTCATGCAGTTCCGATGTATATCAGCCCACTGCCCCGCAGTCTGAAGTGCAACAATCTCAAAAATAGATGGGTGTATCTCGAGCATAGGTGGGAACACAATAACTAGCTCGGGTGGACACTCATCCGGAATACCCCATGCCTTAGCAATAGTTTGGGGAGTAATATCGATCTCTATATCGCGGACCACTATCCGTAGTCCCAACCCCCTACTGAAATGGCGCATATGCAGCCAGAACTCCCGGATCATATCCTCGTAAATGTGTGGGGTAGTCGACACAAGAATAGGCAATAAACGTAAGGACCTCAATCGGCCGATCGTCCAAGTAGGTACTGGTTGTAAATCCTCAAATATCTATAATAAATATGTCATCTCCTGCTGATACCCCTTCCGGATCACCCGGTCTAGTAAATCCTCTACCGATGTTGTCCGGAGCACATGTAAATATGTAGTAAGAACTCCGGGGTCATCCTCCACCGATGGCTCCGGTACCCTCTCATTTGCTCAATCATCACCCTGAGCAGCCTCCTCATCCCGCTCAATGGCATCACCCTCTGTATCCTCTTCCATCTCCACAACCTACTGTTCAGGCATAAGTGGTGGTGATGGTGCCCACTGAGAAAATGGCTTAACTACTAGGCGACCATGTGGCAATAGGATGTCGCGTCCTTGTGTGGAATTCTCTAGCACTTCTGCCTCAACAGACGAGGAAGACCAGTCGACATACTGTGGTCTCCTAGAGCGTGTACTATGGTAGTGAATAGGGGGATGATGCAGGAGATGACGATCTAGACCTCTGTCGCACCGGTGGATCAGCCGCAATGATAGCCTGAGCCACTCGCCTCACCGACACCTTGGTCCGTGCCAAGCCTACAATAGGGAATTTTTGAAAAATAAGCGATAATAAACCGAACACCGAATCAAACTCAAACTATATCTAAATATATCCAATATGACGATTAAACAAACCTTCATCCCAAAAATTCGATATTTAATCCGATTTCGATGTAAAAACAAATCAACTTTTTGAAAACAGATCAAAACACGATTTTGATCGGGCTCATTCATTAATACTAGTTTAGAATAGTTAAATAAGTCATGAGAAATCAAAATAATGGAACAAAACTCACCGAATTGAGAGAAACGATTGATTTCCAAAAATTGAGTTTCGGAGACTTTTCGAGTTCTTCACACGAATCCGGACAAATCACCAACTAATCCAACGATCCGCTGGCAAAGAATAATGAGGAATCAGATGGTTAAATTCTAGGATCAAACCTATTGAAGAATGGTGAAGAATTGAGGGAGAGAGAGGAGTTTGAATGGATAATGGGGGGAAAACTAACGACGGCCCTGTTAGCTACGCTTGAAGCATAGTTTGACCTACACTTGAAGAGTAGGTCCCTGGCCCAAAAAATAACTTTTGCTCTTTTTTTCATTGTCTCGTCCCGTATTAAACTCCACACTTCCTAAATGCTTCCAAGGCTTCATTAACATTCCATACTCACTTGATGATGGCCTCGCGACTCGATTTTATGGACTCGATCTTAAATACCGAAATAACTAAATTACTGTCTACAAATACAAACTAGGTTTCAAAGCTACTATTCTTTACCTAGTACCAATGTTTAACGTCGTTGATACGATATTGCCACTTCTTAATACTCCGGATCAAGCTTATCAAGCTCGGGTGGTGGTTCAGTTAGATTGATCGTTTCCACCACACACTCAACTGGTCAAACCTCTATATAATGCTTCAATCTCTGCCCATTCAATACAAACTTCTTTCCAATGTCAGGATCATCGAGCTCCATTGCTCCATGGAGGAAAACCTTCGTAATCTTGTATGACCCATCCCATCTTGATTGAAGCTTACTAGGAAACAACTTGAGTCTCGAATTAAGCAGCCATATTTTTTGGCCGAACTCAAAAACTTTCTTTCTAATGTGCTTATCATGGAATGCTTTTGTTCAAGCCTTATAAATCCGAGAATTTTCATATACATTATTTCTCAATTCCTCAAGCTCTTACAGTTGAAGTTTTTGCTGCGCACCGGCTTTCTTTATATCAAAATTCAATCTTCGAACAACCCAATATGCTCAGTGTTCTAGCTCTACATGGAGATATCACGCTTTACCATACACAATATGATATGGCGACATACCAATTGGTGTCTTAAACGTAGTTCTATATGCCCAAAGTGCATCATTTAGCCTTCGAGGCCAATCCTTTAAATCCGGACGCACAGTTTTTTTGAAAATATTTTTAATCCTCCACTTGACATTGTGATTGGGGGTGATATGGCGTACCAATTCTATGAGTGACACCATACTTTTCACAAAGTGCGGAAATAAACTTGTTATCAAAATGGCTTCCACTATCATTGATAAGAACTCTTGGTATTCCAAATTGTGAGAAAATGTTTGATTTTATAAATTCTTCCACCACGTCATGGTCAGCATGTTTGGTGGCTATCGCTTCTACCCATTTTGAAACATAATCAACCCCCACAAGTATATACTCATTCTAATTTGCTTTCGGAAATGGTCCCATGAAATCAATACCCCACACATCAAATAATTCTACAATTAGAATCGGGTTTAAAGTCATCATGTATTTTTGAGATATGGATCCAATATTTTTACATAGCAAACATATCCTGCAAAACTCGAAAGCATCTTTGAATATGGAAGGCCAGTAAAATTCACTCTGCAACACCTTATGGGCTGTCTTTTGAGCTCCAAAATGCCCTCCACACTCCAACGTGTGATAAAATGTAAGTATGGTTTGCACCTCACTCTCAGGGATGCATTTTCTGATAATATGATCAGAGCAATACTTGTACAAACGCGGATTATCCCAGATATAGAATTTGACTTGGCTGAAGAATCGGACTTTTTCATTCTTAGACCATCATTTTGGGATTTGACTTGTGGCTTTATAATTGACAATGTCACCATACTACGGTATTTGTTCCACCACAGCCACACTGAACAGATGTTCATCTGGGAAAGAATCCTTAAGAGGAGTAATTTTCTTTGTGGATTCAACAATAATCCTTGACAAATGATCCGCAACAACATTCTCTAAACCTTTTTTGTCTTTGATTTCCAGGTCGAATTCTTGCAACAACATAATCCACCGAATCAGTCGGGGCTTAGAGTCTTTCTTTGTCAGCAAATGTCTCAGAGTGGCATGATCTGAGTAAACGACAACCTTGGTGCCTAATAAATATGATCGGAATTTATCCAAGGCGAAAATAACTACCAACAACTGTTTCTCGGTAGTTGTGTAGTTCATCTGAGCTTCATTCAGAGTCCTACTGGCATAATAAATAACATACAACAACTTATCATTTCTCTGACCCAACACAGCTCTTATGGTATGGTCAGAAGCATCGAACATGAGCTCAAATGGTAGAGACCAGTCTGGCGGACGAATAATCGAGGTTGATGATAGTTGAGCACGAAGCTCCTCAAAGGTATTAAGGCACTTTTCGTCAAAGACGAAAGTCGCGTCCTTAGCCAATAAGTTGCATAGCGGCCGGACGATTTTGCTGAAATCTTTGATAAACCTTCAGTAAAACCCGACATGGCCCAGAAAAGAGTGAATCTGCTTAACAGATGTGGGAGGAGGCAGTTTTGAAATTAATTCAACTTTTGTTTTATCGACCTCTATCCCTCGCTTTGATAAAATATGGCCCAATACTATCCCCTTTTGAACCATGAAATGGCTCTTTTCCCAACTTAGGATCAGATTCGTCTCCGTGCATCTCTTAAGCAACAGTTCTAGATGTTTCAAATAGTCTTCAAAGGTTTCCCCAAAAACTGAAAAATCATTCATGAATACCTCAAGAAATTTCTCTATCATGTCAGAGAAGATAGACATCATACACCGTTGGAATGTTGTTGACGCATTACATAACCGAAACGACATCCGTCTATAAGCAAACGTTTCATACGGACAAGTAAATGTGGTTTTCTCCTGGTCAACAAGGTCAATTGCCACCTGATTGTAGCCGGAATACCCATCCAGAAAGTAGTAATAGCTCTGTCCAACTAACCTCTCTAGGATTTAATCAATAAATGGTAATGGAAAATGATCATTCATGGTGTTCAGGTTGAGCTTTCTGTAGTGGTCATGCGCTGTGGAATTAGCTCACCTTTTGAGTTTGGCACCACTATGATGCCCTACTTCTTTGACACTATGAGTTGGACATACCCATGTACTATCAGAAATGGGGTAAATAATACCCGCATCCAACAATTTCACCACTTCCTTCATCACCACCATTTTCATATTTGGATTCAGCCTTCTTTGCATTTCCCTTGATGGTTTTGCATCCTTCTCAAGATGCATGCGATGCATGCAAATTGAGGGTTCTATGCCTTTCAAATCAGCAACACTCCACCCTATTGCCTCTTTGTTCTTACTTAGAACTTTGACTAGACTCAATTCATACTTTTCTGTCAATTTCAAAGATATAATCACAGGAAGAGTCTCATCGGGTCCTAAGAAAACATATTTCAGCTTTTCAGGCAATTCCTTGAGTTTCAAGGTAGGAGTAGTTAGAGATGGAATTGGTGAAATATTTGAGACTATCGGGAGTGGTTCAACCAGCTACCGCCAAGGTTGAGTGTATAATGTAGTCTCTATTGCATCCAGCTCTTCATTTTGCAACTTCCAATATATCTCCCAATCAGCAACTTCCTCATTTGGTCATTCTTCAGTCATAAAGGACTTTAGCTCCTCCTCCTCCAAGATTTGAGTTACAAAATCTGCTATGATATCATCCAGCTCATCGCACTCATTAATCTGAAAATATTCCCCAGATTCAGGCAATTGGTGGCTTCCTTCGAACACTTTCATTCTGACCTTCATATTTCCAAATGTCAGATCCATGGCTCTGGTTTTGCAATTGATGCATGCATTTTTCGTAGCTAAGAATGGTCTCCCAAGTATTAGTAGAATGTGTTTCTTCGAGTCAGGGACAAGTTCTGTATACAAGACTACAAAGTCAATCGAAAAATAAAACTTGCCCACTTGAAAAATGACATCTTCAAGCACTCCTCTTGCCTATTTGGTTGATCGATCAGTAAATTGAAGTACAACCTCAGTGGGGCTGAGCTCACCTAACCCTAGCTGTTGGTAAAATGAATAAGGAAGCAAGTTAATACTCGCACCCAGATAAAGAAAAGCTCTACCAATTTCCTGGTCACCGATGACACATGGAATAATGGAAGCACCGGGATCTTTCCTCTTAGGTGAAGTATCGCTTAAAAGCAATGAACTCACTTGCTCAGTCAAGAGTATTTTCATTGGATTCTTTCATCTATTTTTCCGCTTATGAGTGCAAAGACCCTTGAAAAACTTAGCATAAGGTGGTATTTGGGCGATTATATCTATGAGAGGTAAATTGATCTTGATTTGTTGAAATGTATCCAACATATCAGATTATTTCATCTTTTCGTACTTGGCCGGCTCTCTAAGATGTTGAGGAAATGGCGTTGCCTCCTCGTAACTTGCCCTATCTGCCTCCTCATGTAGTGTTTGATCGACATCGTCTCTTACTGATGGTTGGTCTTTTTGCACTTTTTTAGCCTCTTTCCTTTCAACTTCTTTCCTCTGCTCTTCTTCCATTTCCTTCCTTTGTTCTTATTATGTCTCCCTTCTTCTTTGCAACCATTCCTCATGTTCTGCCTCAACTCGACTCCCCACTTCTCAGAGTCGTGATGGTTTGAACCGACTCATGAAGATTATTAGCAAAAGATCTAAGCTTCAATGCTTGTTGTGGCTTAGGGTTAATTATTGGCTGACTTGGCAGTTTTCCTGGCTCTATCACATTCCTCTCATTAGCCATTTGGCCAACCTGCATGTGCAATTGTGCTAAAGATTGAGTATGAATGTCTAGCTTGTTATGAATGTCCATTATGACTTGCTCTAGCCGATCAGTCTAAAAACTGGGTGGAGGAGTTTGGCTTCTTGATGGCTGGGCTTGGTACTTATAGGGTTGCACAGCCTGATTATTACTGAATGGTTGAAGCTCTTGGGAATTATTGAATGGGTTTACAACTTGGGAATTATTGGAAGACTGTAAAGCTTGGTTGTTATTGAATGGATAGAGGGCTTGGGAATTATTAGATGTTCTTGGTTGGTAGTTTGACTGTGAATTTCTGGCCATGATTTTTGGTTGGGAGTCAAATGATTGTTGACTCTGTTGAAACCTCAGTTGTTGGCTGTATGATTGTTGTCTTTCAATAAATCTTGGTTTGTTGTTGTATGAATGTTGTCTATCTGTGAACCTTGGTTGTTGATTGTATGATTGCCCTTGTTGGAATTTTGGTGGTGGATTATCTACATTGGTAGATTTGTAAGACAAGAGTAGGTGATTTCTGGCATTGGAGGTGTATGAATTTGTGAAAGGGGCATTATTGGAATACTTCCACGATGCATTAGCATCATGGACCATATCTTCTGACACTCATGTGGGGAATACTCAGCTTCAACTTCAAATGTCTCTCTATAAGGGGAATAACTTCGTTGCATAAATTTTTCAATTCTTTCTAATTTCTCTCCAAACAATGCCATGGTATCTCTCACATCATCATGCTCTACAACATACGATTTTTTAGATCTTCTATCCTATTGTCTACCTCTAGACCTCAACTTATATTGATATTGAATTGTGTTTTCACTGATATTATCAAATATCTCCAAAAGTTCTTTAGTTGGCTTTAAGATATACTGACCTTGTGTGGCCGCATCTATCAAAGTCTTATGAATCTCACCAAGTCCCATCTAGAAGTTTTTAGCAATATCTTGGTTAGAAAACCTATGATGGGGACATTTATATAAAATTTCATTATATCTTTCCCATGCATCATGAAAATGCTCACCAGGTAACTGCCTAAAGCTTTTGATTGCATCTTGTGCTTCTGAGGTCTCTCATATTGGTTAATAGTTTTCAATGAATTCTTTCTTAAGGGCTTCCCAATCAATTTTAATTTCTTTTGCTAATTTGATGTACCATCTTTTAGTTCTCTCTTTTAATGACCAAGGGAATAATCTCACTCACAAGACATTTTTGGGTAAATTGTCAAACCTAACAGTAGAGGCTACCTCTAGGAAATCATTGATGTGCTGGTATGGGTCCTCTATCCTAAGGCCTGAAAATTTTGTAAGCATATTAATCATGCTTGTCTTGATCTCAAAATGTGTCGTTTTTGCTTCTTCTAGAAAATCAGCATAGGAATCGTACGCATCGGGCGCGTAATATCCTTTCAATGATGTCTTTGGTACCCTTTGTTGGTAGGCTATTTCGTCAACCATTGCTTCTTCTTGCTGACGATGACGTTCTTCAATAGATCGACTTAAACGATGGAGAGTCTTTTCAATCTTAAGATCGTACTCGACTAACGAAGTGCTTAAATTAGAACGGGTCGGTCTATCGGTCATACGTTACTCAAATAACTTTTTTTTTGAAATTATCTATATATATATATATATATATTTTTTTTTTTTTAATATTTTATAAAATAAAATCTAATCTAAATTAACTACTTCTAAATTACAAAAAATAAAGAAAGAATTAATATACAAAAATCTAGGTAACTAAAACTCACAAAAGTTCTAGACGCAACTTTAGAAGTTCCGTTCTTCCCTTTTACGCTCTTCAGAGTACTTGTCAATCACACAAAAATCTCACTTTAGCTACAACTACAACAACATAATGCAAATAAATTCCTAAAGCTATTGAACAATGCCTAGTCCCTGACAACGGCGCCAAAACCTTGATGCGTATGTCAAGTGTATAAAAATATGTGGTTAAAAACAACACCTTAACGACTTTAGGTTTTACCCTACGCAAGCGCACATATCAATTGTAGAATAGCAAAGCGGCTTGAGTAAGGGATATCGATCCCACAAAGACTGAGATTATTCACTTTAATAATTTAAAAATACTGAATTATATTTCTAAAAATTGTTTGCTTTGAGTGGTCAAAGATCAAATTATCTATTTTTACTAAATTAACTAAAAAGCAAAGTAAATTTGGTGTGATTCAGATGAGAGAGAAAACTAGGGTTTTCATCACTCCACCACTAACCACATAATATAGTTCATCAATGTATCAATTATAAGAGGGCGATCCATAACTGTGAATCAGGTCGTACCGCAAATAGCTAAATACGACCTTAAAAAGGAGTACCATCAACCGGATTGCGATAACCCGTCTTATGACTGACCTAACTAGTATATGCCAATCATATTACTCTAATCTACTCCTAATGCATGAAAATAAACTAAAGCATGTCTATATTAAATCGCCAAGGAACGACCTGTGTTAACCTAGGGTTTCAAGTTTCATTACCACCATTGTATAAAAAACCATGATTAAGCATCCAAGTTTCATCCCATAGTGAATAATCATAATTGTGCAAAACTATATATTCATTCCATCTAAGACAAGAATTTAGAATAAAGATATACTTTTATATTGCAAATCAGTATGGTCTCTTAACTATTACAATCATCACAGTATGATCAGCAATTTTCCCTCGTTACAATTAAAAATAATGAAATAACTACATTACTTGGCTAGGGTTTTGCTAGAAAACCCTAGATACCGAGTTAGTTGGCCATGGAAGATGGTGACTGCATCGTTGATGTAGAAACGCTCTCCAGAGTATTCTTCTCCGGATCTATAGGTTTAAATATGGCTCTCAACAACAGCAAATTGAATGAATGAACAACCTCCAAAAACTCACATATGAATTCTCCAATTAAACAAACCTAAATCTGATGTTTGGTCTTGTATATATACGCAATGGCATAGAGAGGCCCTTTTCAGTCTTTTCACACTAAAACTCATGCAAACCCTAACTTCTAATATATATATAAGTGTATATACATGTATATAGAGGTCTGGAGTCGCAGGCACGTCTTCCAAATAAGTCGGGGGTGAAGCAGGAAAAATCCATGAAAAATCACCAAAACGTTGTCGCACCTACGCTTCAAGCGTACCTCCAAGCGTAGAAATGTGATTTCCAACCACTTTTTGAAACTGGAAACGTAGGCAAAAGTGTAGGTATTTTATGGAAAATAATTTTTCTCTATAATTATACCAAAACGTCCGTCTTAAACCCACGATACTTTTTACTGAAGATGACGGCTTCTAAAAATACCGTTTTTACCATCCGGGAGCCATTTTTGTATTGGACTGCCTCTTTGACTCTCCTCTTGGATAGAAAGAACATACTCTTTAGTTAATTCACTGAAGTTAGCTTCATTTTTTCATTAAGCTCATGAAACATGTCTTAACACACAAACGTGATAAAAATACCAAATAATGGAATAAAAAACGTAACAATAGTTAGTTAAGGGATTAAAATGACTAATATTTGACACCTATCACTTAATCAGAAGAACAACTAAAGATTTCATCCTTATTTGCTTGCTCATGCCCCCACTAACTGGTTTGATTGTATGCCTCCCAATCACAAGGCACTAAGGATTGGGTAACTTGGAGTCTGTCTACATATGGCTCTTTCAAATTCAAAATCACTTTGACTGCTCTTCTACCCCCATTTATCACCTCTACATGTTTCCATACTATATGGTCTAAGAATCATATCCCAAGGTACTCATTTATATCTTGGCTATCCATAAGCAATAGGCTTAGCACAAAAGGTAAACCTGGTATTCCTAGTGGCACATCAAGTCTATGTCTTCTCTGTGATAATGGGCAAGAAATCCATGACCATCTCTTTTTTAACTACAGCTACTCTAGAAGCATTTGCCAATGCTACAAAGATAGAAGTGGAATTCATCTTGGTGACCACTCAATCTCCTACATCACTGAATGGGCTTCCTTCATGTGGAATCCCTAAGCTACATCTTTGACAACAACCATATTCAGACTATACCTAACAACCACTATTTATTTTGGGTGGAAAGAGAGGAACGATAGAGTTTTCAATTAAGGTCTTACCTCTTTTAGAAGACTAAGAAAAATATTAAAAATTGTATCAGACATATGATGATGTCTTTTAAGATCAAGAACACTAGAATGGCTAGGGAGATTGTTGTTGCATGAAGGCCTTCTAGCTCAGTTATGGAGGGTAATATGTAGCTCTTGTTTTCTTCCTGTTTATGGTTGTTTGCTGGCTTTAGCCCGGTGTTGTAGCTAATACTGTTGTTGATGCAACTTTTTCTTCTTGTTGTTTTCTGCTTGCCTTGGTTGTAGCTTGTTGGTTGTCCTTGCTTGTTATTTCTTTAATACATTGAGTTAACCGAAAAAAAGGTGGAGAAAAAGGAGAATGAAGAATGTTTTGTATTTTTTTTTAGAATTAAAAGTTTTTTCAACATAACCCTTTGTGAAGATATAGATTGAGTTAAAGTCGTTACAATTTCCAAGACAACTTATAGACAAATGAGAACTGTGACTGCAAAACCACAGTTATGAATGTGGTTACCATTCCTCAAACTAGATTGGTAACAAATAAAGATTGCACCCTAATTATCACAATGCATTGGCTGTTTCCTGTACCCTTGGTTGTTTGGATTCAAAATTCCATGGAGTACTAAGGTTATGCTGGAAAAGAAGTTTAAACAATTTTGTGGAGTAGGAAAATTGACATTAAAAAAATGGCATAGCTCAAATGGAAACAAGTCACTCTTCCATATTTAGAAGGTGGTTTCAAGGTTAGAA
Source organism: Cornus suecica (assembly GCA_963922005.1). NCBI lineage: Eukaryota > Viridiplantae > Streptophyta > Magnoliopsida > Cornales > Cornaceae > Cornus > Cornus suecica. The sequence continues at coordinate 32,003,270 of OY998239.1, read as the reverse complement.
GAATTAAGGATATTAACTTTGCCACCAAAGTTTCTATTTGCTGGGATTTCTTGAAAAAGAAAGACAAGTTGTGGGTTCAATGGTTGCATGCTAGATATTTAAAGAATGTTGAATTCTGGACCGTCTTGCCAAAGCAAAACGACTCTTCTATTTGGAAACAAATTCTATAAGTCAGAGACTTCCTTCTTTCTAATATCTGCTACAAGCTTGGAAATGGTATTATCTTCAATTTTTTGTACGACCCATGGTGTGATGGGAGATCCTTAATTCATAGATTTGGTGTTACTGCCTTTAGAGAAATTGACAAAACTCTTCAGTTTCCTCCGTTTCGACTAACATGATATGGATTCTGCCAGCTTGCTTTCCTGTTGAAGCCAAATATGCTAGCGAGAAGTTCCAATTGTCAAACACTGAGGATGTGATAACTTGGTAACATGGTTTTTTTTCATTGAAGTATATTTGGAAGATTTGCAGGTTCAAAGGACTCGAAATAAATTGGATTACTTTATGTTGGAAGTTTTATAGGCCTAGAGTCACCATTCTTGTAGTCATCATTCTACATAACAAAAACTTATCCCTCCACAATCTTAGAAGGAAAGGTATGTGTGTTGCCGTCATGTGTCATAATTTTTTTCCGATGAAGATAGTAATGACCACCTTGTTTGCACTTGTGGGTTTGCTACTTCGGTTTGGAGGTGGTTGTTTAAGAGCTTGCATATTCATGTTCAAAATTTTCAGTCCATGGAACATCTTACATCTTGGTTCATTCAATAGACCCGGATTAAATCTATGAAAGCAAAAGTCTTATGCTCTCTATTCTCTAATACGATTTGGATAATTTGGTGTGAAAGAAATGCGACTCTTTACCACGGGACATCCTCTCAACCTTCTACTGTTGCTAATGCTATCATTTGGGAGGTTCTACATCATTTTCATTTTAGTGTAACATATTTAATTGCTCTCTTTCATTCTTAATTTGGAGCTTTGGCGACCTCTATACAGGGTTTGAGTTCCTTGGAATTGGATTATCTTCATTCCGTCTATGTAATTGTGGGGGTGTTCCTCCTCATGCTATATTATAAATTTTGTTTTTCCAATATATATAATACATTCAGGAAAAAAAATAGAAAAACAAAAACCATCTCTTGAAGAAGGGAGCAGACCCACAACATCTCAAAAACAGTGTGTGCCATAACAAGATTTTTAGCCTCGGCATTAAAGCTATCAATGACTGTTTATTTTTTACTATGCCAAGTAACAAGATTACCAACAACCAATGTGCAATACCCCGATGTATACTGCCTATCAGAACGACTACCAACCCAATGAACATCACTAAATTTGATAAGGGTGTATCAATTAGTTTGATATTACACCTACAAGTACATAAATGTGTTGTGAATTTAATTCAAAGAATTAATTATCAATCTTGACAATATTAGAATTAGGGTTAATAAATAAAATTAATAGTTCGTGGTAAATGATGAGATGAATTTGGACTAGAAACTTTGTACCCCCAAAAAATTAAAATTATGTTACTTTTTAGTAGATTATCTGTCTAAATAAATGTTTTGTGAATTTAATTTCATTATCGGCAATGTTTGCCTTAGGCCATATAAATAGGAGCTCCTCCGTACAAATATAGGTTGCCCAATAAAAAACTGACACATATTTATAAAAATAAAATAAAATTGTATAATTTAATTTGCCCTATATGTCTCTCACGCGCCCCTCTATCTTTCCTCACTCTTTTGTTTCTCTTGTAAAAGCCTATCTCTGAATTCTTCACCGCACTGAATTGTCCCTGCTATATCGATATGTAGGTCTTGGTTGTGTGTGCTACAGAGGGAGATTGCATGCCCCTGATGTGTGTTGAACGGGGTTAGAAATAATGATTAAGAACGAAACATTACGACGACTAGGTTTTACCTATCGCAAGCGCACAAATCGTATTATAGTACAAATCGGCTTGAGAAAGGGAATATCGATCCCACAGAGACTTGGATTACTCACTATAGCAATTCAAAATTATTGAATTATAGTTGAAAAAGGTTTATTTGATTTGTTTGAGATCTATAACTAAATTAACTAAGAACAGAATGCTAACTGTGATTGTGATTCAAGGTAGATAAATACTAGGGTTTTCATGCTCCACCACTAACCGCAAAATATAGTTATCTAATTTCTCAATTGCAAAAGGGCGATCCATCACCATGAATCAGATCGTACCGCAAATAGTCGAATACGTCCCAAAAAGGATACTATCGCTATAACCCATCTCCGGACAGAGTGTGACAAGTACATGCCATCTATTTTACTCTAATATACTTCTACGACATAAAATTAAACTAAAGCATGTCTATATCACCTCGCTGAGGCATGACCTGTGTAAATTTAGAGTTTTAAGTGTTAAGCACCATTGTGTAGAAAATCACGATATGTTTAATATAACATGATTGGTTGAGATAATGCATTCATTCAATCTAAGACAAGAATTATAATAAATATAAAATCCCGTGTCACGAATAACTATGGTCACAAATCTACACAATCATCACAGTGTGGTCACAGTTTTCCATCGTTACAATTGAAACAAATAAATAAACTATATTACTTAGCTAGGGTTTTGCTAGAAAACCCTAGATATTGAATTAGTTGCTCATGATAGTGGGTGACTGCATCGTTGATGTAGAAACGACCTCCATGATATTCTTCTCCGAATCTCTAGGTCTTGAATGGCTCCCTTCTTTGAAAGATGTAAATCTCCAGAGATAGTGCTCTGAAAATTATTTAATTTAAAAGCTCATTAGATCTGTAGCAGACCTTGGTATTTATAGAAGAATGTGAGAAGAGTTCTGCTTGTATTCAACTTATTCCACTTGACTAGGATTCCTCTTTGATGTGTTTCTCCTCAAATCTGAGCCAAACCCTTTAATCTAATGTATAATATGTCATATACACATGCTTAGAGGTGTTGGAGTCGAAGATATGTCAAAAGAGTTCAATTCGGATTGAGACTCAACTTCCCAGTTTTTCTCTATGATTGGCCCCTAGGCTTGAGCGTAGGGGAGTTGCGCTTATGCGTAGCTTAGTCGTTGGCCAAAATCCATAAGTGTAACTTTAGCATAGTTCTTGATATTTCTAGGCACTTTTAGCTACTGTAAGCGTAGCTCAAGCGTAGCAAAATACTTGAAAACCACTTTTTTTTATTATTGTTCCATTAGAACCCCCTTGACTCCTTTAATATATTTCACTAAGTTACGGCTCCGAAAAATGTCATTTTTTATCTCCGGGAGACATTTTTTGCTTGAAGACTCCTCTGTTGCTCTCTTTGTGAATTGATACAAGCATGTCTTTGGTTAATTCACCAAAGTTAACTTGTTTCTGCATTAAGCTCCTGAAACACACTTTAACACGCAAATCGCATAAAAATACCAAATAATGAAATGATAAGACGTAACAATAATGAGTTAGGAACCTAAAATGGACAACATTAGACATCTATCGTACTCCCAAACTTACATATTGCTAGTCTCTTAGCAATGAACACAGGAGAACTTTAAAAACACCTTATGATTATTTATCTATCCTAACTACTCTACATTACTCCCTTACTTTCTTGAGGGTTAACGATTACACTTAGCATGTGTAACAAGCATTTTAAATCCCTCGGCAACGCCGAATGGACGAGTTAAGTCTCGTGAGGGTTAGATATACTACCCACAACTTCTCCATTCTTCGTTCTCACGCATTAATGCATTCACATACTCATTTACCAAGACATGCTACAACTTACAAAATAACTCGGATACAAACATTCCCACTCACTACTAAATAACGACTATCTCGAGCTAATGTTGAGAATGGTCCCCACTAAAGTAAATAACTTCGTTAATCTTTACTCCCAATCCGGACAACCTTCCGTGTTTTTGTGAACATTCTCTTATGGTAGATTAATCTTTATTCTTCTACGTCATTGATCAAACTTTGTCATACTATAATTTTAAAAACTCCTTTTTTTCTTCCCTTTATCCATTTTTATCTTTATAAGCTCTGGACTTTTCAGCGATGATTTAGTCCCAACCAACTGGGCCCGAGCTTCTTCTTTGAGATTGATGTTCATTAGTTTTCTCCCATTTTTACGCGAACACTCTTACTTTGTGGTAAAAGACCCGATTACTCAGATTGAAGAACAATTTTTTGCTTTTTACTTTTATATTTTCAAGAAAATTTTGATTTTCTCCATTTCAACTCCATTTCTCCCCTTTTTATTGTGGCAAAGTTAAATTTTCAACTACATAGTCAAAGATCAATTAATTATCCCATAGTGGATATGTGTAAGTATTTATAAGTCAAGATCATCCTTCTCGGTTTCAATTTCACTAATTCACGTCTATGTACAACCACACCACCTCAAATAATTTTTTTTAAAAAATCAATTTTTTCAATTTTTTTTTCCAATCATTCCATATAGCCAACTATACCTTCCCCCCAAACTTTAATTAAACCATGTCCTCATGGTTCATTATCATACTCATGAGAAAGAATATAGTTACCCTTGAAGCACAGTTCCAGAATTTCTATTTATGCCCGTTCTCCCCCCCCCCCCCCCCCCCCCCCCAACTTGAATCAAGCTACCTGTAGAGATATTCACAAAGCACACATACGTACCCAACATCATAGCAAGGGGAAAAGAAATATAATTTCCGCTTTCCGGAAATTTTTACTTAATATAGCACAAGGAATGAGATTATATATATATAAAAGAACTTTGATTTGGCCTAAAGGGCCTACAATGCTATGAATTGAAATTGTAGAAATTAAATGACATACTATTTTACAAACCAATGCTAGAAACTAACTTTCATAACCTTAGACCGGTGTTTAACGTCGTCGGTGCGATGTGGCCACTCGCTTCTATCCTGTATCATGCACTTGATACACCAAATTAACAGATACCATAAATCCCGGTCCCGGATCAATCTTTTCATAAATCTTCAGTCACTGACCACACATCTTGAACCTATCATTTACAAAACCTACCTCTCCATGGGGGTAAACTTATTTAACTATAAATGGTTTGTCCCATCTTAATCGAATTTTACCTCGAAACAATTTCAGTTTCGAATAACACCGTCGTCACTTCCGGCCAAGCTCAAAGAACTTAAGGTGGACATGATTAGCATGATGCATTTTTTTTCTAAGTTGTGTAAATCCGAACATCCTTATATGCACAATTCCGTATCCCCTCACACTTAGTTCTTAATCGCGGATCTTTCCAGTCTTACAACTTATCTACCATGTTTATACTCAACACTCGTTTATCTGGAAAGGGATCCTCAAGAAAGTTGTCATCCTTGGTAGGCTCTATGATTGTCCGTGGTAAATGATCAACTCTAGCCATCTTCACACCCTTTTTCTCTTTCATTACGCTCTCCTTTTTATCCTCCATTAAACCATGCAACACAATCTCAAGAGGCGTATTTTCAGGCACCAATTCTTGTAGAGGATTAAGTAGATGTCCAAGCGACTCTCTTGATGCTCTTTCTGGCTGCGAGTACAAAACAGTTTCTAATGTAGCGATAACTTCCCAATTAGATCGATGTTGGTCCTCCTAGTTTTCAAACTTTGCCTCCAACCTTTTCATCACCGCCTCCAAATTATCTCTTACGATACTCTGAGGTACAACTTCTCCAGCTACCTCATCAATATTATCTATGTTAAAACACTCGGCTGATTCAGGTAGTTGATGGTTGATATAAAAACATTCATCCTCATCTTTAGGTTCCCAAAAGATAGATCCATAGCCCATGTTCTTCAATTAACACACGCATTCGCCGTAGCCAAAAATGGTCTTCCTAAGATAACAGGGATATGTCTCATTGATTTGTGGTCAGGTTCCATGTCTAGTACCATAAAGTCTATAGGATAATAGAACTTACCCACCTAAAAAATGACATCCTCCAGAATTCCCCTCGATTATTTAGTTGATCTATATGTCAATTGAAGCACCACCGAGGTAGGATTGAGCTATCCTAACCCTAGTTGCTGATATACTGAGTAAGGTAATAGATTAACACTTGCACCGAGGTTAAGAAGAGCTCTACCAATCTTTTGGTTATCAATGACACAAGAAATAATAGGAGCATCGGGATCTTTTCTCTTAGGTAGAATATCACTGAGTAAGAGTGAGCTCACTTGTTTAGTCAACAAATTCTTCTTCGGGAACTTAGTTCTACTTTTCTTTTTCTGCGTATAGAGGTCTTTTAAAAATTTAGCATAGGGTGGAATTTGCGTGATAATGTCTAAGAGAGGTATATTGATCTTGACTTGTCATAATGTTTCTAACATATCATTTTCCTTATGTTTCCCATACGAAGTCGACTCTTGAAGACATTGAGGGTAAGGTGTTGCCTCCTCATAATTTGCCCTATCCGGCTCTTTTAGTAATGTTGCATATTCTTCTTCTTCTTCTTCCTCCTCCTCTTGGGGTAGATCTTTTCGAATCTCTTCAGTCGTCTTTCGCTTGTTCGTCATTTCCTCGAACTGCTTCTCAACCTTATTCTCCACTTCCTTTCCACTTCTCAAGGTAGTAACGGCTTGAACTGTTTCATAATTAGGTCCCGTAAATGAAGCATGTTCCATTGCTCATTTACTCTTTGGATTATCCACCGGTTGACTATGTAATATTTCTTCTTCAAGTTTATTTATCGCATTAGCTAGTTGACCTATTTGAGTTTCTACTTCAGCAATGGATTGGGAATGAGAGTTTAGTAATTGGACATGAGAGTTCAACAATAAGATGGACGCCTAAAAATGATTAGATTGATTTTTAAACTCTCTTAAGGCGCTCATCATCTCGTCCTCAAAACCAGGTGGTCTAGGTGGTGGATTTTGATTTTGAAACTGGGGTTGATTTTGGTTGAAGGGTCGGACTGATTGGGTATTATTGGACTGAAAATTCTGGGTATTGAATGATGGTTGTTCGCTTCTACTTAAACTTGATTGAGGATTTTTAGTGTCCTGAGACTGATAGGACATGTGTGGGCGATTCTGTCAACCCAAATTGTATGAATTGGAAAAATAATTATTGTTCAGGTTGGTCCAGGCTGCATCAGCGATAACTATCCCATTGCCCTGATATTCATATTGGGAAGGGTCAAGTCATATTGCTAAGACTTCTCTAGGGGCTGATTGACTCAGATTAATGAACTTATCGAGTTTTTGTCCTAATGAGGCGACTTGTGACCTCACATCATCACCTTTTTCCACTTCGAAGAGACCTTCAGATGTCCTCTTGACTTCTTCTCTAGCTCGTATTTTAGACTCATGTTAAAACGAGTTATCGGTCACATTATCAAACTGCGTCAAGACTTCGTCTACTGGCTTTAGTGTAAACTGAGCTCCCACTGCTGCATCTATCAAATTTTTGTGAGTCTCACCTAGCCTAAGATAGAAATTACGCACTATATCCTACTCAAATTATTTTTGATAGGGCCAATTCCACAAAATCTTATTGAATCTATCCCATGTATCATGGAATTGCTCACCGGGCAACTCTCTAAAGTGGGTAATTGCATGTTGCGCCTTATTGGTTCTACCTATCGGAAAATATTTTTCTAAAAAATCAGCTTTCAGGGTTTCCCAAGTGATTTTTATATCCCTATTGATATTGATATATCATCTTTTAGCTTTTTCTTTCATGAAAAAGGGAAATAATCGCACACGCAATGCATGAGTGCTAAGATTCTCGATTTTTGCAGTTGAAACCAGCTCTATGAACTCGTCAACATGTTGTTATGGATCCTCATTTCCGAGTCCATAAAATTTGGGCAATATGTTGATAACACTAGATTTAATCTCATAGAATTTGAGCTCCTCATCTTCTGGAAATTCAGCATATGATTCATGAGCGGAAGGTGCATAATACCCCTTCAAATACTTAACTGGGGCTTGTCGCGCATCTACATTACGGTTGATCATCTTCTCGAAATCCAACTTCTGTCAAAGCTCTTCTAATCTCTTAGATCTACGATTCTTTCGAAAAGTTTTTTCGATCTCAGGATCAAAAGGTGTTAATTCAGTGTCGGGATTGAAAGGGGATTGTCAATCGCTCATGCACAAGGCAAAATATATATATATATATATTTTATGTAAACAAAACTAACTACTTTTAAACTATTCTAACTATTAATAGAAAATAAAGTTAAAATTATGCACGAAATTAATCTAAACTAAAACTCACAAGAGGTCCAACGACGCAACTTTCACTGCTCCGCTAAATCCCTTTATGCTTTTCAGAGAATCTGTCAAACACATAAAATTTCCAACTTTAAGAATACTACAATAACACAACACTACTAAACTACTCAAGCTAAGAATAATGCCAAGTCCCCCCCTCGGCAACGACACTAAAAAATTGATGCACGTCGGACGGGATTAAAAATAATGATTAAGAACGAACCCTTATAACGACTAGATTTTACTTATCGCAAGCGCACGAATCGTATTATAGTACAAATCGGCTTGAGAAAGGGAATATCGATCACACAGAGACTTTGATTTCTCACTCTAGCAATTCAAAAGTATTGAATTATATTTAAAAAAGGTTTATTTGATTTGTTTGAGATCTATAACTAAATTAACTAAGAACATAATGTAAATTGCGATTGTGATTCAAGGTAGAGAAAAACTAGGGTTTTCATACTCCACCACTAACCGCATAATATAGTTATCTAATTACTCAATTGCAAGAGGGTGATCCATCCCCATAAATCAAATCATACCACAAATAGTCGAATACGTCCCAAAAAAGATATTATCCACCAGATTAGCTACAACACATCTCCGGACAGAGTGTGACTAGTACATGCCATCTATTTTACTCTAAAATACTTCTACGAAATAAAATTAAACTAAAGCATGTATATATCACCTCGCTAAGGCATGACCTGTGTAAATTTAGGGTTTTAAGTGTTAAGTACCATTGTGTAATAAATCACGCTATGTTTAATATAACATGATTGATTGAGATAATGTATTCATTCAATCTAAGATAAGAATTATAATAAATATAAAATCCCATGTCACGAATAACTACGGTCACAGATCTACACAATCATTATATTGTGGTCACAGTTTTCCCTCGTTACAATTAAAACAAATAAATAAACTATATTACTTGGCTAGGGTTTTGCTAGAAAACCCTAGATACCGAATTAGTTGCTCATGGTTATGGGTGCATCGTTGATGTAGAAATGACCTCCATGATCTTCTTCTCCGGATTTCTTGATCTTGAATGATTCCATTCTTTGAACCATGTAAATCTCCAGAGATAGTGCTTTGAAAATTATGTAATTTAGAAGCTCCCTAGATCTGTAGCAGACCTTGGTATTTATAGAAGAATGTGAGAAAAGTTCTGCTTGTATTCAATTTATTCCTTTGGTATGTTACTTTGAATGATTCCATTCTTGATGTTTCTAGGCATTTTTAGCTACTGTAAGCGTAGTTCAAGCATAACAAAATACTTGGAAATCACTTTTTTTTATTGTTCTATTAGAACCCCTTGACTCCTTTAGTATGTTTCCCGAAGTTACAGTTTCGAAAAATATCATTTTTGCCCTCCAGGAGATATTTTTTGCTTAAAAACTCATCTTTTGCTCTCTTTGTGGATAGATACAACCATGTCTTTGGTTAATTCACCAAAGTTAGCTCGTTTCTTCATTAAACTCCTGAAACACCCTTTAACACGTAAACCGCATAAAAATACCAAATAATAAAATATTAAAACATAACAATAGTGAGTTAGGGGCCTAAAATGGATAACATTTGGCACCTATCAGCCCCGATGACCCAAGGGGTGGCGACAACTGCGACAATGGTGGGTGGAGACGGAGGTTGAAGAGGACTCTAGTATTGGTCCAATCGAACCAATGGGGTATGTCTAATATTCTATTTACCCATCTTTATTTTGATTTTTTTTTAATATTAAAACAACCTAACTAGAATAAAACTATTATTGTCTAGTAGTTATTTTTTTCTTGTGTCTTCATGTGAAAATCACAATCCAGATACAGTAAATCTGTGAGTTCAGTTCAACTTCATTCTGCCTTTGATTATATTCATCCCTACATACATGGCAAAACGACACCAGTAAATTAAGCAACCCTTCCCAGTGCCATTTTCCATCAATCTATGTATAATTTAAAAAATAACAACAAACAAACACATACCAAATGGAACAGGCCTAGTCATTGTAACAAACAAGTATATATAATAAAAGAAACATACATCTAACTGTATTATTGCATATTTTATATTTCTTAAGAAAGACATCTACAAGTTCAAAAATAATACCACATATCTTAGAAAAATAAAATTATAGTAATCGCAAAAAAAATTATTATTGACTCTCTAAAGCTTATTCAATTCTAGTAGACATGCTCAGTTTTGTCAAAGAGCTACTTGAGAAGAATTTGAGCCAATTTTCAATGATTTGAACTTGTTTTTCATGTTAGCCTACTTCAAACAATGAATATATATTTTATAGTATTTTAATTTAAATCTTTTAATTTAAATCTTTTAATAAAAAATATTTAGGCATATTTTTGAATTAGATGTAACTTTTCCCTAACTTTTAATGAACTATTTGATAGTGAAATCATAATAGTTTAGAAACAATGATAATTATTTAAGTATAATGCAGATTAATGGAGGAAATTAATTATATAAACATGACTATTGAGTAGCCGGATGTTTGTAAGGTTGATATGCAAGATAATGGTCATAATCCGTCTGCTACTAATGCATGTCCATCCCAAAAAAAATACAAGAAGAAAAAGATGAACCAAAATTTTGAATGAAATTTCATTATAGTGATGAAACATATAAGTTTTACTTCAACTATGCTGGTAGACTTGGATTCAATGTTAGAAGAATCATCAAATAAAAAATAAGATGGATATCATCACCAAATTTAGTTTTTGTTGTTCAAAAGAAGGTGAGAGAAAAGATGACAAATGGATAAAAAATCCTTCTTACCGCCAACCTATTACAAAAATTGGTTGTTCACTCATATAACGTGTCTACTTAAAAATAATGAAAAATTGAAGGCTTCATCATTGGATAACTGTTATAATCATGAGTTAATAAGAACTCCCATAAAATTATCTTAAGAGTCAAACAAAGAATTTCAAAGACTAAAAAAGCACATGACGAAGATACAAACAAGTTAGGATTGCCAATAAAAGCAATCATGGAATTAATGAGTAGAAAAGTTGGGGGGAAAACATCTTGATTTCCTAGAAAAGGATTACCAAAATTACATACATAAAAATGAAGATAGCAAGGGAAAAAGGATATGTCGGAGCCATATTGCAACACTTTCATAACATGTAGCTGAAAGATTCATCATTTTTTTTCAATACAAGTCGATGAGGATGATTTAATTACTAATATTTTTTGGGCCGATGTACGCTCAATTAATTACTATGGTTTGGATGGAGATGTTGTGTACTTTGACACCACTGATAAGACAAATGAATATGCTCGGCATTTTGCACCATTTATTGGGGTGAATCATCATAAGCCAACAGTGGTATTTGGCGCGGCTTTACTTTATGATAAAACCACTGAATCGTTCAGCTGGTTGTTTAAGACTTTTCTCGACACAATATCTGGGAAACAACCTAAGACAATTCTCACAGATTAATCCGCTGCAAAGGCAAAAATGATATTAAATATTTTTTCTGAATCTTAGGATCAACTCTGTGTTTGGCACATTTGTCAAAATGTTGCAAAGCACTTGAGTCATGTATTTCATGGAAATAAACAATTTGTTCATGATCTTGGTAAATGCGTGTATGATTATGAAGATAAAGATGAATGCTTTTTGCATTGAATAATATGCCAACAAAATATAGCCTTAAGGAAAATCAATGGTTGAAATATTTATTTAAAGTTAGAGAAAAATGGGCAATGGTTTATGGGCGATACACTCGTTGCGGACATGAAACCTACACAACGTAGTGAAATCATGAACAATTTATCGAAGAATTACTTGAAGCGAAACATGAAGAACTATTGGCAGATTTCCAGATGTCGTAAACCATGCCTACATTATTAACTAGTGTGGAGATGTTATGTCATGATGCATAAATTTATACTCCAGAGGTATTCAAATTCTTTCAAAAAGAGTACATGATGTTAGGTGATTACAATATCTACAAAATAGCTAAAAACACAAGGGCATGTGGTCAAATTTAATGTCTCCATACAAACAACAATTTGTAGTTGCATGAAGTTTACTTTTATTGAAATCTTATGTGCGCATGTCTCGAAAATGTTGGATAAAAAAAGTATAGAAAGATTCTCTCACAATGTATCATGAAACGATGAACAAGAGATGCAAATGCAAGAAATATCACCAACTATCATGAAATTGAAGCCAATGACAGTCCTAAGGTTTTTGTGGGGAAGCATTATAGTAATTTGTGTCGTAATTTTGTGAGATTTCATCTTTAGCATCAGAACATGAAATATTATGTGTACATGCAAATGAACGTGCTCGTGTTGCTTAAGAAATTATAGGAAATGAAGAAAAAACTTTACTTGAAGAACTTAAGTGGTGGCAAAATTTTCTTTGGTGAAAAGGAACAAGTTGAATTGGTATATTCACTTAACAATTGTGAGACGATAAAAGCTTGTGGGATCAAAATAAAAGCCACAGTTGGACGTCCACGTGGTTGATTGAAAGGCGAATTTGAAAGGTTTGGAAAAAACTCAAATGTCAAAACTAGCAAAGTTTCGACTAGTCAACAAAATACCACAAAGGTATATATTGAAACTTAATAAATTGATTAGAGTGTAATTACTGTTGTACTTATCTTTTTGTTTTTTAAAATACAACATGATCTTGATTCCAATGATAACTTACTAGAGCAATAAGTCGGATATGAAACTCAAATATTTGATATTTTGACTCAGGAATTGATCGTCTCACTGAGTCAGTAAGAATAATGATTAAGAATAAGACCTAGATATGACCTAGTTTTACCTATCGCAAGTGTACGAATCATATTATAGAATAATATGGCTTAAGATAGGGTTATCAAATCCACGAGACTAAATCGTATTTTGAACTCTAGCAAAATAATACCCTTGAATTGCTAAAATAGTTTTGATTTGGGTTTTGATTATAAACTAATTAAATAAATAACTAAAATAATGCAAGTAAATATATATTTGAGATATAAACAATAGAGATAGATTCTAGAGTATTTCTAACGCCACCACTAGCCACATAATATAGATATTCATTCATTTAATTGTTAAAGGGCAATACATCATATGTGAATCAAATTAGAACCGCTACAGGAAAATCCTAATCCCAAAATAAAAATAATTCATCCTACTCGGCTATAACCCATCTTCGGAATGAGTGTGACTTGTGCATGCATGTTACTTTACTCTAAAATACTCTTATAGTGCAATAAATTAAACTAACACATGTCAATATCACCTCTCCTAAGCATGCCCTGTCTAAACCTAGATTTCATGCTAATTAACCACCATTGTGTAGAAAATCATCATTTAAACGTCAGAGTTCTAACGCTTATGAGAAAACATAGTTGAGTAAGATAAAATATTCATTCAATCTAAGACAAGAAGAGAATAAATATAGAATCTTATATAAAAGTATACCTCGTTCACTAATCTACACAATCATCACATGTGTTCTTCAGTTTCCCCTTTTACAATCAAAGTAAATAAAATCTACATTACTTTGCTAGAGTTTTGTTCAAAATCCTAGATACCGCTTTAGTTGGTAGTGGTTGAAGAGATCCACATCGTTAATATAGAATTCCTTTTCATGTTTCTTCTCTTGGCCTCCTCTCTAAAACAAGCTCTCTGGAAAAAATCACCAATTAATGAGACTATTGGGCAAAGACTAGAGATTTCAAGATCTCTTGGTCCAGGATCAATGGTGGAAGACTTCCCAAGACACCTTACTTATAAGCTTTAGCCCTTTATTTATAGATATTAAAGTCCTAGTTGCACCGGGATTACTTTTTCCTCAATTAAATCATTTCCTTGTGTGAATTGATGAGAAAGGAACTGAATTTTGACCATAAAATGCCTAAAATACGTCCCAAGGTGTCTTGGAGTGCAAAATAAGTCAAACGGGGCCAAAACAAGGTCCACATATGAAGTTGAATTCGGCCAGGGTCGAGTTCTCGAAGAAAGGTTCGAGTTCTCGCATAGAAATCTCAAGTTCTCGCTCAGGCTAATTTTCAACTTCGTCCATGATGTAGTATTTTGATCATATCTTGAGCTACGGGTGGAGGTTTTGCGTGATTCAAAATGCGTTGGAAAACTGACTTCATGATGATGAGTTTAGGCTTTTGAATCACTCAATTTGAAGTTATTTTGACCAGGTTATGGTGGTTTGAATATACTCGACTCTTTCGCTAAGTTAAGTGCTCGAGAACTCGATAGTAATATCAAGTTCTTGGTAATTTCATAATCTTGGGAACTCGGTAAAGACCTCGAGTTCTCAGTAAATGGTGCTGAGTGACGTTGAATAGCTCCCAAAACCTTTTGGCATTCTCCGCTTTGGCGGGGCCCATGACGCTGAATTTGGACTTACCAAGTTCTCGAGGTCATGCTCGAGTTCTTGGTACCCCTAAATGCTGAATTTTATTTCTTGACTTCTTTGCTTTATTGTTTTGCTTGACTTCATTCTAATTCGCTTGTATTGCATCTTTAACTTATTTTAGTCTATTATGGGTCATTTGTCATCGATTTCGGTTCTCGAACAATTTTGAGTCATTATTCCGGTTATTTCACCAAAATTAACTCGTTTTACATAACTTGACCTGAAACGTATCATAACACGCAAACCGGATAAAAACACTAAGATAATAATGTATGTGAAATTACCTAGACGATCAATGAAAACAACCTAAAGGGAGGGTGAATAGGTTTTTTATGAATTTATTGACAAATTAATAATAATTGCGGAAAAGTCAATTTTAATGCAATTCTCTATCAATATAAATCATGCAAATAATAATCTAAGTGCAGAAAATAAAGCAATAGAGACACACAATATTTTTACGTGAAAAATCTTGGAAAGACTCCAAGTAAAAACCACATATACGCTCGAGTTTCGATGCACTATGAATCAGAGAATTTGTACAGACTATCAAAACAGTACTTACAACCGATGTAATATGTTATTCTTTACTCGACGTCTGAAAGTCTAGATTCACTCGCGCTCCACAAAGCTCTCGCTTAGCTCCGTACTCTGATGGCTCTGTTTCTCAACATATCAAATAACCATGAAGCTTCTCGCTTCGATCTCCACACTCAGATGGCTCCGTTCTTCAATGGATCAAAGCAACCTTGTTGCAATAGATGGTGTGATGATTTTTCAGCAACTAGATCATCCAATTGTGCATAAGATCTTCAGTGTAGAAGCACAATTGGAAAATCCCAATAATAAGAGAGAACTTGAATATATATGATCACTTAATATTTTATCTCTCTGTATATATCTGTAGAAGAATATGAATGATAGAATACTGCAAAGATCTCTTAAAAATCCGTAGTCTCCTCTATTGTAGACCTTGGTATTTATAGGCAATGTAAAGGAGAAACCCTAAGTTCGCCCTCATTGGTAATTTCACCCTCAACTGAGCCAAACCCTTCAATATCATGTATAATATGTTGATATACATGTGCTTATAGGTGTTTAGGTTGAACTCAAGGTCATCCGGGTCAACACGGATCAATTTGAGTTAAAATAAAATTTCAGCCCGATTATGAAATTTCTTGTTTTTTCCTGCAGGACACCTCTTACTCTTTTGCTCATATCTGGAGTTACACACATTGGATGAAGGCATGTAATATATCGTTGGAAATATGAATTCAAGATATTGATGATAGGCTTAAGAATCACCTCATTTGGACCTTTTTTGATCAAGATATGAGCTCCCAAAATTGACTGAATGTTTTTGCTGAAATCACAGTTTCCTTTCTGAACTAGGATTCCTCCCTTATTTAATCCTCTTATAATTGTGAATGAATCTAGTCGACTTTTGTGTATATATCCTTTATACACATCCTAGAATATATAGGAGTGTAACCCAAATCATAATAGGATACGTAACAACCAACCACGCAATCATAATGTCGCACCTACACTTTACAAAACTCTGTCATATCTACGCTTGAAGCATAGGTCCCCTACGCTTGAAGCGTAAGCGTATCTTCAAATATAAAACTCCACTTTCCAGCCACTTTTTTATTCTGAAAGCGTAGGCTTAAGCGTATGTATTTTTGTTAAAACTACTTTTTCTCCGCAACTATGCCAAAATGACCATCTTGACTCCTTGAGACTCTTTGCTTGAATTTATGGCTTTGGGAAATGTAATTTTTGCTCTCCGGGAGACATTTTTATCAATACACTCATTTTTACACTTCACTTGTATTCTTCACTACTTCAATGCTTGATTCCGCCTTTGTCGAAGCTCGTAGATGTCGTTAAAACCAAGACGACCAATCTAACACTCAACATGGTTATTGTCTAGACCATGCCATACATAAATAATTACAATAAGTGTTCTTACTGTATTTAAACTAACAATGACTAATTAGGGGCCTAGAATATACAACAATCAGCTCCTATCAGTAATGCATTCTTATTTGTAGTTTGAAGAAATCATATATGAACACAAGTTTAATTTTGTTTCTTGATTTTGGATTTAACAATACTCAAATGCCAAAATTAATAAAGTTTTAACAAGTCAACAAAATAACACAAAAGCACATTGAAACTTAATAAATTGATTAAAGTGTGCTTATTGTTGTACTTATTTTTTTAAAATTGTATCGGATCCTATTTTCAATGGCAACTTACCAGAGCAACAAGTTGGATCTGAAACTCAAATATTTGATGTTTTGACTGGGGAATACATTCTTATTTGTAGTATGAAGAAATTGAATGTCATTGACTTGTTGGACATGGTGTGAAGGTTTAAATGAGCCATAAGATAAAATTTAATGCTAGAATACCAATTTGATATTTATTTGTTTACTAATGCTTATAGTGATTTTGGATTCTTGTCAAGTTGTTATATTACTCATTTTGCTTCTGTTTATCTTGAAACAGAAAAGAAGTTGTTATATGCTTCTGGAAGAGATCTGATACCCTGCTTGTATGGATAATCATCTAATCCCACAGTTAAAGGATAAAGTAATTGAGGAGGATCTTGACGAGGATGATTTCCAAATTGCGGCTATTAACAACAAAACGAGGAAAAAGACAAGAAAAAATCAATTTTTAGTTAGTACGAGTAATAGTCAGAACTTTGAGGATTCGTGTTAATAAAAAAAGTTTGACAACTTAATAACAAAGAAGATTACATTGGAATCCCCATCGGGAGAAAGATTGCAGAGATAGATCCACTAGTGAATAGAATATTAGACATACCTCACTAATTCGATCGGAGCCAACATTAGAGACATCTCCAACCTCCGTCTCCATTCACCGCCACCGTCACCGTCACCGTCACCGTCATCATCACCCCCTGGGTCGTCAACGCCTGTAACCTCCCTCTGTAGCACGCACACTCAATATGTAGTAGGGACGATTCAGTATGGTGAAGAATTCATAGAGAGGTTTTTACAAGAGAAAAAGAGATAGGAGAGAGAGGGGCGCGCAAGAGACATATAGAACAACTAAAATAAAATTATTTTATTTTATATTTATAAATGTGTCAGTTTGTTATTGGGCCACCTATGTTTGTAAGGAAGAGCTCCTACATGACCTAAGACCAACATTGTCCATTACGTATAACAATAGTTGTTTTAAAGATATTAGAATAAAAAAAAAGAAAAAAAAAAATATTCGAGTCAATAATATGTGTTAGCGTAAATTTAATTAAAACTAATTACAACAAAGCTTTACAATGACTTTAATATTCCACGAACAAGTACATAAAGGTTTCGTGAATTTAATTTAAAATAATTAAATTGTTGATCTTGACAATATTACAGTTAGAGTTAACCAAGAAAAATAATTCACGGTAATGACAAGATAAATTTGAACTAGAAAAATCTATACTCCAGAGAATTTAAAATATGTTATATTTTACTATGGGTCTTTGTCGGTAAGAAAATAAATTGAAAAATAGGTAATTGATTAATTTGCTGAGTGGCTGGCCTGTAATTAAACGACCTATGGAATTCTATAAAATTTCAATGTATATTAAGTTTCAAATAATCTTTTAATAATAAGATAATCAATTTCCAAAAAATGTATTAATAATAAGATATTTCATTCGAAAGTCAGATATATTTTACATATTGATTATATTGTTATAATTAACGGTGAATTATTCTGACCTCCCCTGAGATTTTGCATAATTACTGTCAGATTAAAATTTGTATAAATTTATTCTGATCTCCCTTGTAAAATTAATATTACATCAATATTATTGTGCATTTAATATAATACTCCTAACTTGAGAATGATAAAAATATTGAAATAACCTCACCAACTTACTTTGGAAGTCATAAAGATGTTTTGAATTATGTTAAATGAAGGGTATTTTAATATTTTAAATAATAGGAGGACATTAGACATGCAAATCATAAATTATTTCAATTTAAAACACTTGAGTTAGTGGTACTTTTAGTAAATGCACAAAAATATTAATGTAATATTAATTTTACAATGGATGTCAGAATAAATTTACATAAATTTTAATTTGGGAGTAATTATGCAGAACCTCCCCTGAGGTCAGAATAATTTACCCTATAATTAAATAGGTGCCCGCATATTAGAGCAAGGATTCTTTTTCCAAATTGACATTAGCATTGGCAAAAAAAAGGGTGGTTTGCTTCAATATCTCTAGGTCCGTTTGGATATTCTGTTTTCTGTTTTTGTTTTTTTACTGTTCACCAGACAAAAAAAAACACGTTTGACAAACGCGTTTACTGTTCACTTTTTTTTCTCCAAGAAAACTGTGTTTCTGTAAATAGTGTGTAAAAGTGGTGAAAACACCAAATATAACTTTTAGTTATTTTTTGAGTTTTTTCACTGTTTAGGTAGTAAAAATAATGAAAACATCAAATCCATAAAATACAACTTTCCCCAAATAAAAATGATGAAAACACCTTCATCCAAACACTTTTTTATTTTTTATTTTTTACTGAAAAAAATAAAAATAAATATAAAAACAATTTTTATATTCGAAAACAGAAAACAAATAAAAACAAGAGCTTTACAAACATACCCGTAAAATTGTCCACGCTCTCTTCTACTTCTTCAGTACAATCAACTATATATATATATATATATATATATATATATATATTGTACTTATAGATATTCCTTTATGCATAGCGAGGGCAATTTCAAGCTCCGGCAAAAACCCGATCTCTAGGGTTTGATCTTCGTTTGGCACAGTTTTCATTGACGATGTACCAGTGGAGAAAATTCGAGTTCTTCGAGGAGAAATACGTGGGAAAATGCTCCGTTCCCGACGACGTCACCGGGAAAATCGAGTGCTGTTCGAGCGGAAGGGGCAAGGTCGTGGTCGGTTGCGATGACGGCGCCGTCACTCTGCTCGATCGCGGTTTGAAATACAATTATGGATTCCATGCTCACTCTTCCTCTGTCCTCTTCCTCCAGCAGCTCAAGGTTTGATCCCCAATTTCAAAGATATTCAATTGATTTCTGATGTTCCTCATTGTTGCTTCTATGCTAGATATATACACATGTATATATTTTGATATATGTATTGTAGAAGGAAGGAATTTAGGGTTTTCAAATTTAGTTGGAAAAAAGTTGGTATTTATGAATTCAATATAATCCAATGTAAGTAAAAAAACGGAAACAAAAAATTGAATTGCTGGTGACCTATAAGATTTTTGTTACTGAAAGGTTGTGTGAATATCATTTTAAGGGGGAATTGGGCAGATAAAGTAAGTGGAGTCACCACAGGCACAAGCATATTAGTCCGCTATGGCGGATTCACTATATACCCACAAGGCATTTGACACAGAGGGAGGAAAATCTAGCTCTCAGACTGGCTAGGACATGAGCTATATTGGTTTCTCGGCCAGCATCATGGGATTTTTCATAGCCCCATTTCGTATTGTAAATTGCAATTAAAAGTTTCTTCTGTCAGATAAAATGCTGTTTATTTACTGCCTTGAAAAATGGCAATCTTGTAAGAAATTGTGAGCTGCTGATAATTTTTCAGCTTTTTGAGTCCGTTCATAAAGTATGTTTGGAGTATATTACAATCATCATCCTATTGGAAGATGCAATAACTAAGGCTAGAGATACTTATTCATTTTTGGGGCTTTGAAGAAAGGAAAGAAATGGGTTAACACAGTAAAGATTAAAAGAAAGCTTATTCTCATGCATCTGGAGATTACCTTCCCACTTTTGAATTCAACTTGCACTCTTTGTCTGAAATTGCTCATTCGGTTGGAGGATTAATTTATTTTATGACGATGTGTCTGAAAAACTGATTGTCGAGTGATAGAAGGCTTAAACGTAGTCTCTTTTAAAGGCAATATACCCACAAGATGGGGTTGATATGGGAAATATTGGGATTCTCTTAAGTGGTAAAATTTAGCAAGAGAACAAGTCCCAAACATTGAATTAGCAACTTTATTCATGACATGGTTGGCTGTCAAGTTTATTTTACATCGACTAAGTTGGGAGTCTTGCTTTATCGTTTTATTTTGGATGATTTTCTTGCTAACTTATGTTATCTTTTGCTGATGGATCAGCAACGCAACTTCCTAGTTACCGTGGGAGAAGATGAACAAATATCTACAGCACTATCGGCCATGTGCGTGAAGGTTTTTGACCTCGATAAGATGCAGCCAGAGGGCTCCAGCACATCAAGTCCGGATTGCATTCAAATATTGCGAATATTTACAAATCAATTCCCTGAAGCAAAGGTAATGAATGGTACTCTTTTATGGAATTATTGTTTAGTTATCATCTTATAATGCAGGTGTTTCATCGAAAATCTCACATGACTAGTTTAGGGATATTGATTTGTGATTACTCTCTTTGAATCTCCAGTTACTTTTCGGTTTCTAAAAGATTGGTGATTGCAGATTACATCATTCTTGGTTATAGAGGAAGCTCCACCAATTTTACTTATAGCTATTGGGTTGGACAATGGTTGCATCTACTGCATCAAAGGAGACATTGCACGTGAACGTATCAAACGATTCAAGCTTCAGGTCGAGAATCATACAGACAAAAGCAATTCATCCATCACAGGTCTGGGCTTCCGAGTTGATGGTCAAGCCCTTCAGTTATATGCAGTAACACCAACTACAGTGAGCTTGTTTAATTTGCAGACTGAGCCACCTAGTCGGCAAACACTCGATCAGATTGGCTGCAACTTAAATACCATGGCAATGAGTGATCGCTCTGTATGTAGTTCAGGGTGACTTTTTTGTTTCATTAAATAAGATCAGTGTTATGTTTATCTCTGTTCATTTGACAGTTTTGTCGTTGTCTTGTGACCAGGAGTTGATTATTGGTCGACCTGAGGCTGTATACTTCTACGAAGTTGATGGCCGTGGTCCTTGTTGGGCTTTTGAGGGAGAGAAGAAATCCCTTGGGTGGTTTCGTGGGTACCTTTTGTGTGTTATTGCAGATCAAAGAAATGGCAAGAATACTTTCAATATTTATGACTTGAGAAACCGTTTAATTGCCCACAGTTTAGTGGTTAAAGAAGTTTCTCACATGCTTTGTGAATGGGGCAACATAATACTTATAATGACAGACAAATCGGCGTTATGTATTGGGGAGAAGGATATGGAAAGCAAGTTAGATATGCTTTTCAAGAAGAATCTTTATACAGTAGCTATCAATCTTGTCCAGAGTCAGCAAGCTGATGCGGCTGCTACTGCTGAAGTGCTGAGGAAGTACGGCGATCATTTATATGGCAAACAAGACTACGATGAGGCTATGGCCCAGTACATCCACACCATTGGCCACCTTGAACCTTCATATGTAATACAAAAGTTTCTAGACGCACAAAGAATTTATAACCTCACCAATTACTTGGAAAAATTACATGAGAAGGGCCTTGCGTCTAAAGATCATACCACTCTTCTGTTAAACTGTTACACTAAATTGAAAGATGTGGAAAAGCTGAATGTGTTCATTAAAAGTGAAGATGGCATGGGGGAGCATAAATTTGATGTGGAGACTGCAATTAGAGTCTGTCGAGCTGCCAACTATTACGAGCATGCGATGTATGTAGCTAAAAAGGCCGGGAGGCATGAATGGTACCTAAAAATCTTATTAGAAGACCTGGGTAGATATGAAGAAGCCTTAAGATATATTTCTAGTCTTGAACCAAGCCAGGCTGGACTGACAGTGAAAGAGTATGGTAAGATTCTCATAGAGCACAAGCCAGTGGACACAATTGAAATACTCTTGAGGCTTTGCACTGAGGAAGGAGAAACGGCCAAAAGAGGGACATCAAATAGTACATACATATCAATGTTGCCATCTCCGGTTGATTTTCTTAATATTTTTATACATCATCCACAGTCACTTATGGAGTTTCTTGAAAAATACACCCATAAAGTGAAGGACTCACCTGCTCAAGTAGAAATACACAACACACTCCTAGAGTTGTACCTGTCTAATGACTTTAACTTCCCATCAATCTCACAAGCTAACTCCGGTGGAGATCGTGATCTCATAGCAGAAAGAACATCGGGAGAAACTGTGAATGCAAAAGCAGATTCCAATGGAAAATCAATTGCTGATCGCAAAGATATGACTAAGGAGAAGGATCGTCAGGAAAGATTTCAGAAGGGTCTTTACTTGCTTAAGAGTGGGTGGCCCACTGAATTGGAACAACCGCTATATGATGTTGATCTTGCTATAATTCTCTGTGAAATGAATGGATTCAGAGAAGGACTTTTATATCTTTATGAGAAGATGAAACTTTATAAAGAGGTTATTTCTTGCTACATGCAGGCCCATGATCATGATGGGTTGATTGCATGCTGCAAGAGGCTGGGAGATTCAGGTAAGGGAGGCGACCCTTCTCTTTGGGCAGATTTATTGAAGTACTTTGGTGAACTAGGAGAAGAGTGTTCCAAAGAAGTGAAGGAAGTTTTGACTTATATCGAAAGGGATGACATCTTGCCCCCAATTATTGTTCTTCAGACTCTGTCTAGAAATCCATGCCTAACTCTCTCAGTCATCAAGGACTATATAGCTCGGAAGCTTGAACAGGAATCAAAGCTAATTGAAGAGGACCGTCGAGCTATTGAGAAGTATCAGGTTTGTGTTTTATCATTTTGTTGTTCATTAGTAAAACTGTTTGTTCTACCTTATTGGTGTCATTTGCATAAACCCGGACAGAAAGCTGGCAAAGGTTCAGTGTGGAATACCTTAACAGAGGATTTGGTAGCTTATATGGAATGATAGGAACTTGTTAGTAAATATCTGGTATCTTAGGAGCAGTTTTATAATTTAACTTACTGGGTTGTAGTATGCATTTGACACTAGTCCCTATATTCCATTTTATAGCACAAATGAGGATTATTTTACTGGACTTGCAGTATGCATTGAGGTGGGGGCCTTCTTCCCTTTTAGCGTAAGTGTGTCCACTTTAAAATCTATATTCCACTAGTTTGACCGATGGCACATGTTTATTAACTTGGCTTGAGTAGAGCACCTGCTTCCATATAGACATACTAGGTGTGAGGCTTTTCTGCATAATATTTCACAACTGCAATTAGGTCGTAATGGGTCCAACAAATCAATCAAACTATCCATTTTTTCTAGGTCCTTATTAGACATGCATTTGTGGGGCTCTTGAGCTTCTTAATGACTGATAACTAAACTTGGTCCTATTGGATAATCACTCTACAGCCATGATCTTTTGGCGCTCTCTCTCTCTCTCTTTCGTGGAGGAAATTATGGAATATGATATATTTCTGTTCGCGTCATATTCATCATCCTTAAGTGTATTGCTTTTAGTGAGAAAAGAGAATAATATTAATTTACTCCCCCAACTGTGCAGGAAGAAACATTGACAATGAGAAGGGAAATCCATGATCTCAGGACAAATGCGAGAATCTTCCAGCTTAGCAAGTGCACTGCATGTACATTTACCCTCGATCTTCCTGCTGTGCACTTCATGTGTATGCACTCATTCCATCAGCGTTGCCTGGGTGACAATGAAAAAGAATGTCCTGAGTGTGCTCCCGAGTACAGAGCTGTCCTAGAAATGAAAAGAAGTTTGGAACAGAATTCCAAGGAACAAGATCGGTTTTTCCATCAAGTTAAGAGTTCAAAAGATGGGTTTTCTGTGATTGCAGAGTATTTTGGGAAGGGGATCATTAGTAAAACTAGTAATGGACCAACTGGTACTCTTAGATCAGGCAACACTTCTAGCAGTGCCTTTTGAGATTTGTTGATTACGGTTGTGGTATTTTGCGCCATTTTCTATGTTCTCATTACCTTGCCAATCTTTTCTCAATCTAGCATGTACTTGTTCCACTAGCATGCTTGGTTGACTGAGTTGGTCCAGCTGTTCAGAATAGGTAAAGTGTGTGGTATTCCAAAGAAAGCTCATGGGGGTGAAATCTATCCAAGATCTGATGTTACAGCACAGTTGTCGGCTTGACTTCCCCCAGAACAAGTTCATAACAAGTGGTTTGTATCTCCAATTTTCTTGCAAATGAAATACTCAAAACAATTTTGATAATCTGTCAATCGTTTGTGTAACATATAAATTAGATAACCAGTCTTGATTGGTACTTGTGATTGTCTTACATAGGAGTGTTATGATGCCACTGTGTATGGCCTCACACGGCTGCATGCCAGTGGAGGTTTGAAGTTCTTACTTTGGTAATGATTGCTTGGAATTTTACGGGGATATGGAAATGAAGCTACATTGTATTATTTATTCACCAGTTGGAAATATTTTCAATGACATAACCCTAAATTAGGGTAAGACATTGTATGACTTAGTAATCTGTACATTTTGGTAGCAGATGATAGTGAAATGTAAAGTTCAGCCCTTCTTTATGTTGGAGGGTTGCGAAAAGTCGTGATCTCCACAGCCCACAGGAGAAAACAAATATGATTGTAAACATCTATTTTGCAGTAGCAACCTCCAATATAGTTAGGCAAATTGTCTGGAGGCTAATTTAATGAAACCAGTCACAGTATTTATTTCATGTCTTGGTCGGCTTATGTTAAAACCTAAACAGGTTGTAGTTGGATGGTTTGGTGTTCGTTTTTTTCAATTTCCCGTTAATTATTTTTTCCTTGTTTCTTCTCACTTTGTGACCAACCCTTTTTCGTGCTATCTACTATCTCAGTATTTTTCTTCCCTAGGCTAACTTTCTGAAGTGGAGTAATTCATTGGAAAACCAATGGTAGTATTTATTGTCTGTCTTGGTTGGCCTCTGATTAATTGGTGGCCAAGCTTTTATGCATATGTCTGAGGGATGATTATCATCAGTCATGCGAACACCAGTTGCCGTCTCGAGGTGGGTAATTATACAAAGCTGCAGATTCTGGGACTGAGCAGAAGGTAATACTTCTTATCAGAGGCTCATCCATTACTGCCATCCTTCTTCTATGCATAAAAACAGAAGTTTTTATGGCACATTTCATTTTCACTCACACATATTCCCCTTCAGCATCAGTTTTTGAATACATTTTATTATTATTTTTTTGAAAAGCTTTGAGTACATCCTATATATTGGAATTAGAACTTATCAGATGACTATGGTTCTCTCCATATATGTTAACTATAGCAGAATCGTTTTCCCTTCTATTCATAAAAGGAGAACTTTGATGGAACATGTATTTTTTTCCCAATTACTCATTTTCCCTATCAGTATGTGTTTCTCAATTTATCCTGTCTATAGTCCTGTCCTTGTATGGTATCCAAATGCGGATATTAATTAATTCTTTTTGTTCCTCGATAAGTAAGAAAAAGTTTCAGGTCCTGGAATAAGGCTCTTTATCTTGATTTTAGGAGAGTAGTTCCTTAACAATTTTATTTGATTATTATACGACGCACTTTGGAGTTTCTAATTATTGTTCAATATCTTACCCTATTTCTGATCTGATGAATGGAAAATTTATGATGAATCAAATATGGGCTTCTTTCATGCCATACTTAGGCCTTGTTTGGCGTAGTTTATGCTTTTGGCTTTCCGCAGAAGAAAAAGAGAAGCAGAAGCTGTTTTGACAAAGTTGGTACCCCAGCTTCTTTAAAACGCTCTTCCAAGGCTCAGAAGCTCTTCTAAATTTTTTGTCAAACACCGTTCAAAACAGCTTTTCCATCCAGAAAGCCAAAAACAACGTTTGAAAAGTCAATCCAAACAGGGCCTTAGTAGTACATTTGCATTGTTGTCTGTGGAACTATGCACAAGTAAGCAAATAAGAGTCATATTCATTTCTTTGCACTAGGTTTTTAAGAGATCCTGAATTATAATTACTTCTTGTTGATTCATTTATCTGTCAATCTGATTCAATCAATGAGATTATATCTAGTTTGGATGAATGAACCCCCTTATTTGCAACTCATATCTGAAGTTTAGATTTTTACTTTTTCTGACAGAAAGCTTTGGCATAGATTTGAACTCTAAATCCTGGACCTAGTTTGAGGTGGGTTGCACTTTCTCCTTTAAGCCCTTGTTTGTATATGTGGCTTCAAATAGATGGTTGGAACCCCAATTATAAGCAGGTTAGCCTTATGTTATGACCATATATGATTGAACAAAATGTGACCAGAGTGGTTCTAATTGTATGGTGTTCTTAAATTTTCCATTTAAATGTCTGGTCTTTTGTTGCTTATGACTAACTTGTGTGGTGGTTGTAGGGGATGGTGTACCACTTCTTGGCCTTGGACAACATTGATTTGAAACTCCATTGACATCTCTTTTTTGGAGTAGTGGCTGCATAATTTATACCCCTTTGGACCTTATGCGCTTCTCTGAGACCACAATCCATCTGATGCCCACTTCGGTAGGGCTCACTTGCTACCAGATGGATTCTGATTCATCGGATCCTCACAAACGACTAGTGAGAAAAGAAATGGACTGGATTTTTCCTACCACTTCTTAGTTTTGATAACATGGATTCGAAATTTCATTGGCATGTCTTGTTTGGATATGGATTATTGTCTGCAATTGCTTCATGCTAAATATCTTATGCAATTGCTCCGTGCAAAATATTGTTTGGTTTGTTGCTTTTTATTGGTAGGCCTGTCATTTGAAGCCAAGGATAATAGCAAAATTCCATTATCTGGAATTGAATAATGAAAGGGGTTTGTTTTTATTCTATTTCTACCGAGCAAGGTGATCTTTATTTGCCTTGAAGTGGCCAACTGTTAGCCCCTTGAAGACTTGGGGTGACGGCTTTGTCTTTGTGACATGGGCAAAGACCCCAAGACAACATCCATGTGCAATGGGGGCTGAGAATGACACTTGGAGTGACATTGGAAGAAGAAGTCAGAAAATAATCTAAATGTTGAAGAAAAGTCAAGAAACAACCTTATGGCAAATGACATGAATCTACAAAATGAGGTTATTGGAAATTATTGATTAAATCCATTATTCCTCCTCAGACATGGTTGATATCTGTTCTGGCCAGAATGACTTTTGTATATTTTGCATATATAGGGGGTAAGTGAGCTTGACAAAAATTGGCAGCCAACAACTAAGCAATGCCTTGGCAAGCCTTGACTAGGGTATGTATTGGGAGGCCTATGGACATGCGTGGGCATGGTTTGACAACACTTGACTTGACGACATGTGTCCGTGATGGTGGTGCGGTGCTGATGACAATGTGGGCACTTGTGTGTGCTCTTGGCTTGGCTAGCTTTGCGTGCCTTGCCCGCTATTGTGCTAACTTGTCATTGGGCAAGGATTGCCTTGACTTGACATGTGCTGGAGTACATTCAATTTGCGTGGTTTGGCAAACCATACACATATCAAGTCTTGACAATGCTAACTTGTCTTTGACAAGGTCATGACACCACAGATGGCTGACTTCGAAATACAAGGTGTGGAGCAATACACGACTTGACATTGTCATGACATGACGCAATGCATGCCATGGCATAGGCGTGGCTTAGAGCATGCCCAAATTGATGATATTTGTGAATGGCAAGATGAAGACAACAATGCAGACAAGCTGAGCAAAGACCAAGGCATATGTTTACATAGCTTGGTGGTGTGCTGGAGTACACATGACATGTGACATTCAGACAAAGATTCACATGTGGCACAACAGATCCAAAGATATAGGACAGTTAGGCAGTTTGCTGACATGACTTGTAGTTGTAATCTCTTGATGTATGTGGCACAAGGCTGGCTATGGCAGCACACCTATGGGAAGGGTTGTCTCCCAGATCCTATGAGGGAAGTTGTATAGACAGTTTTGTGAGTTAGTCTATATAGGTCCTAATGGTGATTCTGTACAAGGAGAGAGATATATAGTTGTTTTGTACTCTATTATAGAGATAGGTGTTCATTTGTACTATTTAATAATATAGTGAAAGGTTGGAGGTGTGAACCTCTGTAAACTCTATGTGTCATTTACATTATTTGTATGATATTCATATTATGTGCATATTTGGCTAAGTGTTGAGAGGATTGGATGACTTGGTGTGCAACCAAGGCCATCATAGGGCAAAAATTATAGTGTGAAAATTGGACCTTGTGACACCAACCATAATTTACTTGGGAAGGTACTTGCGTGTTTGGTTCGCGGTTTGGTTTTGGTTTTTCTGGGTTGGTTTCATATTTTTGAGACCAAATCATGTTTGGGAATGTTGGTCTTTAAAAAATGAAACCAATCCACCAAGGCCAAAACCCCCCAAAAATCAGATTTTTGAAACCAACAAAAAGTTGATTTTGTTTCACTTCCACCACCACCACGACTGCCGCCACCACCATCGCCACCCGCGACATCACCACCACCCGCGCCACATTAATTTTAATGTGACGATATATATGTGTGTGTATATATACAATTTAATTGAATATATATATATTCAATAAAATTTGGAACCATACCAAATCGCTTATCAAACAGAATTTCAGATCAGCGACCAGACCAGACTACTTTCCAAACAACTACATGGTGGGGCTAGGGCGGTTTTGGGGGTGAGGAGGGATTGTTTATTTGGTTTTGGCGGTTATGGGAATGAGAATTTAATTTTTTTTTAAGTTTGAAAAGTACAAAAAATCATCCGTAGTTGCTCTATTGTCATCCCTTCGTTGAGTTAGTGCCCTTAATTTTGGTAGTTAACACTATTTACTATTTTTTTGACTTTTTCTGAGCTTATATTTTGCACTTGCAACAACTAGGGCTGCAAATGAGCTGAGCTGAGCTTTAGAATGTTCAAACTCGACTCATTTATTAAACGAGCCTAAAAATTGTGTTCAAGTTTAGTTTATTTGTTAAACGAACGAATTCGAGCTGAGTGCTAGTTTTAACAAGTCAAGCTCGAGCCGGCTCACGAACGACTCATTTAAGTTGTAACATATAACACTCTTCCTAATTATCATCTAAATTGAATTGTTGCATGTTTATTTTTAACATATTTTATTTTTCGAATACTACATTCTTTGGATATTGTTTATTTTGAAGTAAATTTTATGAAATGTTTATATTAATCCCGTAATTCTTAATAACTCTCTTTGCAATATTTTCAAATATGACACATTTGTTTGGGGTTTATGAGATAATCTTACTAATTTACTTAGACAAACTTGTTCACGAGTTTCGCGAGTCGAACTCAGCAATGTTCAAACTCAGTTCATTTATTAAACGAGTCTATTTTTTTTGCTCAAGCTTGGTTCGTTTGCTAGACGACCGAACATGAACCGATCTCTTAATAAGTCGAGTTCGAGCCTATTCACAAACGACTCGATTCATTTACAGCTCTAGCAACAACACACCTTCGACTATGAATTTATCAACTTTTATCCAAATCATGATGCATCTCTGTTATGTTTTTGCTGATGTCGAACTTTTTTACTTGTTTTTCGCGTTCTCACCAATTTTTTTCTCCCCTTTGCTGCTAGTAGATTCATCTATTGAGATTCATCCAACACAATAAGGTGTATTCATATCTAATATCTATTCCCTTTCTGTTATTACACTTTATGCTTTAACCTCCACTTACTACATTTAATATAAAGTACCAAATCAAACTTTTCCGTCTTGTCTTCCATGTGGCCTGCCGGATGATCCATATTTATTCCGGAGTGATATTATTAAGGATAGTTTAATAACCCTTTATATCTGTAATTCATTGGTAACAAAGGAAAAAAAATTAATAGTTACTATTGTTTGTGTGTTATTTTTGTTTATGAATAAAAAACATAACTCGCTTTAATAATTGTTTTAGATGTTAACATTTTTAGGAATACTTTTAGCAAAATCATGTTTCATAACCATTGATGTTTGTGATGGTGGCGGACAAAGAAGATGGTTAACGTTGGTGGGTTATAGGGCGATGAGAGTGCTGGTAGAGGCGTTGACAGGTGGAGGATATATCTAGTAAATGGGGTGTTGGGTCGGGGTTGTTGGAGACGGTTGGTGACTTGGTGGTAGTTCACGGTTGTCGGTGGCTAGTTGAAGAGATGACCGATAGTGAAGAGCGCCAATGATAATGGTGGGTGGTGGAGGTAGTTGCCGCCATTAAATTTCGTTTTGGTGTTTATAAAATCATGTCTTATTTTAAAAGTATTTAGTCTTTTTAAACAAAA
This sequence comes from Cornus suecica, assembly GCA_963922005.1. Taxonomy (NCBI): domain Eukaryota; kingdom Viridiplantae; phylum Streptophyta; class Magnoliopsida; order Cornales; family Cornaceae; genus Cornus; species Cornus suecica. Next base: position 31,972,457 of record OY998239.1, on the reverse strand, counting down.
TAAAAAATAAATTATATTTTCATAATCTACTTATAGAATCAATAAACATAAAAATAAATGATCATATCGTTTGAAATTTATAAAATCATGCCGTATCTATGCTCTGATTTTGAAAATATTTAGTCTTTTTAAACAAAATAAAAAATAACAAAGCTTTTTTTCTTCTTCATAATCTACTTATACAACGAATGAACAATCAAAATAAATAATTATCAAACAACTAAGCAATATATAATCCCAATTGACATCCAAATTTTCAAGCTTTTATACTAATACTGAATTTGAGATGAAAATAAATGTGAAAACAATAATCATGTTTTTTTAACTTTGTTTTATACAAAGTAGATGTAAATAATGGTATAATAATATTAAAAAAAATCATTTCCATATTCTCCCGTAACTATCGACTATATTATGTTTGTGCATTTTTAGTGCATGGGAGTTCAAAGCTAATTAGTGGCCTAGTGAATGATTGTTAATATGATGTGTTTGCAAAGTATGTGTCAATGATTGTCAGTTACTCAAGTTTTCAAAGTATATATTAAAGTTTAAAGTGATTAGCAGTTAATGAACAATAGTCATCTATTAAAGTTTGCAAATTATCTATAACTAAAAGTAATTATAGTGTTGAATTTTCTTTTAAAGTAATGATTAAAAAAGAAAAGGTGATGCGTGAGGAGATGATGATCGGATTCAGATTGGACCAACTCCAATATAATCCGAATCCGATAAGTTGATCAGTGATCCAATTTAATAACCTGACAAAATTTTATTTAGTTAATTCAATATTTTTATTATCAAATCTTTGATCTGGTAATCTGATAAATTTTTAAATTTTTTATTTATTGAATATCTGATCCAATAATCTAATTCAATCACGTAATTATAAAAGGATAAAAATTAATAAATAATTTTAATATTTTTCTTACTTTTCTAGCAACATTAAACACCAAATTTTGTATTAATAAATTTATTATCAATATATATGCCAAGTATGAAAACCAAAACCAAAAACTAGAGTAAAAAATTACGATATAATTAGGTATATTACTTAACATGTATAATTAATACAAAAGAATTATTTTTATATGTATTTATATTTAATCAAATTAGATCACCTAAATCTATATTCGATTTGTTAATAAGACCGAATTATAGGATTTGAATCATTATCAAATTGTTAAATTTTTTTTACTCATCCATATCTGACTAATTAAATATTCGTATCAAAATCAGAATTAACATGTCTACCTCCATAGAGAAAAATATAAACATTTATATTCATATTTATATATATACACATTTTCTTTTAAGACATGTATAATTTAGCAACTAATAAAGCAAGGGAAATGACCTGTCCGTCCTTTTACAGAGCAAAGAGGTGGACAAAAGTTAGACGTCAGTACGAAGAAACTACTCTCTCTGTGTAGCTGATTTTCATCTTCAAATGTATAAAATCAAACCCTAGTCGCACCTTCTAGCGCGGTAAATCCATATCAATCCCAACAACTCCAACTATATATATATATATATGTATCTGCTTTTGTTTTATATATTTGTATAGATATAGATACTATATATATTTATCTTTCAATTCATCTGATATTTTTTCAACTGTATATCGAAACTTGAATGGAACACTGTAGGATCTCACCAAGGCTTTGTTTGCTGGTGAATTAAGGGCTTTTTGAGTACTGAGTCGGGAGATGAACAAAGAACGCCCACCTGAGCCTCTCGATTTCTTCATTTGGACTGTTGAGGTATTTACCTACATCACTGTATTTATATATATAAATATATATCTATATGAATTTTGTGGTCTTCATGTTGATCTTGTACTATGCAGTTAGATCTATATAGTTATGGTGTGAATTGAGTGTTTGTTTGGTAAGTTAATTGCCTTTTCACAGTTTGGTTGCCGAGAAAATGAGGGAAAGGTAAGTTTTTTTCTTCCTCACATTATTGTTTGGTATGAGGAAACGGAACTTCGGCTAAACTGGTCGTAGTACTACTACTTCGTCTTTGTGGATTTGTTTGAAAACTGCCTCAACAGAGAGAAAAAGGAATTGGTTCTTCCAAGTAATTGAGAATTTTTTGTGATTTGGCATTAGATTTTATTTCTCTTTTTATTGCCTGGGAGATCTGTTGTTCATGATATGCTTAGTGTATATATATATATGCCACTAGAATTCATCATTTTATTGAATTAAGCATTTGGGGTTTAATTTTTGGTGCTGTTTTGACTTGTGACTTATCTGTGTGGTTATTTTGGTTTCTTATGCTGACCAATTGGATGAATTGACCAATACTGGTGGAAATTTTGTTCAAGTTAACCATTTTAGCATGTACATGTAGCACATATACTTCTCTGGAGGCGCCGTAGTGCTATCAGACATGTGTCTAGTACTGATAGGCTTAGGCTACGCCTGTCTGATATCCGGAAAAGTATTCAATTCTTTTAATAATTTTTCAATATTTGGATACGGCTGCAATATACCGGGGTACGCGAGGCTATGTCGGGGATACGTCAGGGATACTTATCTAGAGGAGCCATGGCGGTATCAGACATGTGTCCAGTACTGATACGCTTAGGATACGCCTGTCTGATACTCCGAAGAAGTATATGTTTTCTTAGTAATTTTTCAATACGCAAGGATAGGTTGGGGATACGTCAAGAATTCTTTTTGGATACATCGGGATACATTTTTGGACACTTTTTGCAAATCTAATGTTTGTTTTCTTCGTGCAATGCTTGCTGATGTCAATTGACTTTCTTTTTGTTATTGTTTAACCCCTTTTGAGAATGGAAGTAATAGAATGTATGGCTTATTAATCTAAGTTGATGAACACTTGAATGGTTTAAGCTTTTGAATTTATTTGTGCTTTTAGTTATGAACAGTTTAATTTTTGCATTAAAGTTAATAGTATTATGGAAAATTGGTTAGAATGTACTTTTTATAAAAATAATATATTTATTTTTGCCGTACCCACTGTAACCGTATACTGTTTTTTTTGTGATTTGATGTAACCCCGTGTATGTATTGTATTTGCACCTCCTATCCATATAAGTGCTACATAGCTTGCGTTGTGCATGAATGTCATATTTGAGGTAATTGTCATAGATGAATTACAAATTCGTTCTCTAGGGGGTTGTTATAAGGGTGTAAATATTTTAGGTCATCACAACTTACATGTTATATGCTATTAATGCATCAGTACCTTGCCGCCTTCACCTGTCGCTTTCTTGTTTAATACTGATTGTATATGGAACATACTATTTTAATGGGGCTTTAAATGTTGCATAATCGGAGGTTGAGGAATGTGTAAAAGAGTTTGGTGAAGGGATAGCTGGAAGCTGAACTAATCGAAGATGTTTGTGACAGAAACGTAGTTACCAAGTCTAGAAAAATCTAGTACCTGAAATTGAAGAAACCATGATTAGTTGTTGTTAATTACCCATCTACTCACCTTAATATTTAATCATTCAACACGCCCCTTGACTTGTGGCCTTCTATTTGGTCCAACACGTGTAACAATTTATTTATTTATTTAATATGAGTGATAGTGAGGTTTGAACACACGACTTCATGCTTTGATAGTATGACAACCACACATCTACTACAAAAGCTTAAGTTGTTAGAGATGGTGTAACTTTAATAATTAGTCCTTCAACCACAGTTGCCAACAACACGATCATTTTAACCACCACAATTATTTTTCCCTTTCTTTGAAGGAAGTTGAAAAGGTTTATGATAAGTTAAGGGGTGGAACTTGGAGAAACTGAAATTATGAACACAAGTTGGAGGATAACGAGAGGGTTCTGATTAGTTACAGGGAGCGTTACTGCTGAGAGTGTTGATGCATGTATTTGATCATGTACTGTAGGATGAAAGGGAGGGTTATGATCAATTGGCAGAGATATATATGCTGAAAGGGAAGATGTTGGTCACAAAATTGAAGAAAGCAGTTCTGACTAATTGCAGGAGATTGAAACTCGGAAAAATCTATTCATCTTTCAGATTTATCAGGTACTAATTATGGCTGATAGCATAATATCGTATCCATTGGGAATCGCTGCTTTATGTTTTTGAGGAAGAGGTCAATGGTAATTTAAATGCTAGATATGAAGAAGTAGAAATTTGGAAAATAGAACCAGCCGATGGAAATTCTGATGTTGTTTGGGAAATTGTAAGTGTTTGAGAATGAAGTGGAGTGAATTAGTGACGTCAATTACAATGCAGTCAAAGAAACTTCAATGAATGAAGTTTATGATTTGTGGAAGCCGCAGAGGCCACTCCATCCCTTCTGGATTGCTGCTCTGGATTACATAAGCCTCCTAGCAGATTCTCAAATAGTGTGTTAGTGTGTGTCCTTGCTGACAAATGAAAAAATTGCCACCAATCATTCCTTTCTATGCGTAACAGGGTAACGGAGGAGAAAGAAACAAGAAAGAGAAATTTGTGTAGGAAAAGCTGGGGGAGACCATGTTTTTGATGACTGGAAAAATTCACTTGGGTAGTGTCCTCCACTTCACCACTGTTCATCTGTTTAATCATTTCCAAATATCAAACATTACGGGGAGGGAGGGAGGGAGGGAGGGAGTGGAGGGGGAGGGGGAGGGGGAGGGGGAGGGGGAGGGAGAGGGAGAGCGTTAAGGCAGAGAGAGAGTTAAGGCAACATAAATTTTTATGTTGTTGGTGTCAACAATGAAATGTAAAGTTCTTTGTCATGAACCCTTCATGGATTAAAATTCTAAAACTAACCAATGTTTTCATGATAGACTAAAGCTACAAGGATGGAGAGGAAGCATGGTGTATACCCAGATGAAAAGTGTTCCTTTTCTTTTCTGTTAAATTTTTTTCTGAATCAGGGAAAAAAAGGAGGAATTTATAACCACTATAAGTTACATGTATTCTTCTTTCTACAAAAAACCGTCTGCAAATTACAACAAAATTTAAAGTATCAAACATTACGGGGGGAGAGGGAGAGAGAGAGAGGGAGGAAGGGAGGGAGGGAGAGTTAAGGCAGAGAGAGAAAGGCAACATAAATTTTTATGTTGGTGTCATCAATGAAATGTAAAGTTCTTTGTCATGAGGGAGGGAGGGTTAAGGCAACATAAATTTTTATGTTTTTGGTGTCAACAATGAAATGTAATGTTCTTTGTCATGAACCCTTCATGGATTAAAATTCTAAAACTAACCAATGTTTTCATGATAGACTAAAGCTACAATGATGGAGTGGAAGCATGGTGTATACCCGGATAAAAACTGTTTCTTTTCTTTTTCTGTTCAAAATTTTTCTAAATCAGGGGCAAAAAAGGAGGAATTAATCACCACTATAAGTTACATGTATTCTTCTTTCTACAAAAACCCATCTGCAAATTACAACAAAATTTACAGTCTTTTTGGACATGATATTTGGGATCTTCTGAACTGTGTTCAAGAATTTGCCGTTCACCACTGGTACCATAGGGTTCATTTCCACTTCTGTCTCTCTATCTTTTTCGTCAAAAACTTTCTGTTTCTTCACAAATAAAGTAGAGAATACTGTGCAAAACCCATCTGGATGTGTCACAGATTAAGATGCTACCTGAACACCCTCAACTTTACGTGCAACTGCGCCCATATAGATGAAGGGCATGTTTGAATGTCATATGAAGGAAACAAAATAAGGTTTGGAATTGTTCAGTTGCTTAATAAATGTTGGGTCCAAACTAGTATTAAACACAAACACACACACATAATAAAAACCAAAATTTATAGTGGTTCCCCAAAAATCGGGTACGTCCACTTTGAGCGGTTTCACTATGTTTCGGTTTGAAGAAACCGATGATGGAGGGAGGAGGATACAAGTGTTTTCACTCAACTCTACCTCTTACACTCTCACTCAACTTCACAGACACATTCTGTGGTTTTACTCTCACACTCTCTTGCTCTGTCTCTACACTTGTGTCTTGTTATTACATCCTTACAACATCACATATATATAGGCAGACGAATACATCAACCAAGCTTCAACTTGCATAGGCGTGATTACAGAAGCTGCCAAATACTCTTCACGCCGGCCGTCTTTCTTGACTTGATGGTTGCATGCGAGATGATTGTTTTTAGCTTCTCTGCATGTGGGTGTAGATGGTTGCTGTTGGAGAGCATGCGTATGTGATATGGAATATGCACCTTACAATTCTCCCCCTTCCATATCAATCAGAGGAGAACGTCTTCAGCTGATCTCCCCCTCACTGCCAATTTGGGGCTGGTGTTAAACCAGCTTCTTTTCTGCAAACTTCTAGCTTTTCTCTGGACAGGCTCTTGGTCATCATATCTGATCCATTATCATCTGTGTGGATCTTCTCTAGCTATAGAAGTTTATTTTCCAGCACATCACGGATCTAGTGATACCTGACGTCGATGTGTTTGGACCTTGAATGGAAGGTTGAATTTTGCTAAGATGAATAGCACTTTGACTGTCACAATGTATGACATACTTTTCCTGCTCTTGTCCCAATTCTTGAAGGAACTTCTTCATCCACAAGAGCTTTTTGCATCCTTCTGTTACTGCAATGTATTCAGCTTCTGTGGTGGATAAAACAACACACTTTTGTAATCTTGCCATGAGATTGCTCCCCCTGCAAAAGTGATTAGGTAGCCTGATGTGGATTTTCGTGAGTCACTGTCACCGGCCATGTCTGCATCTGTGCAACCTTCCAATACAAGTTTACCACTACCAAAGCATAAACAAATAGTAGTAGTTCCTCTAAGATACCTGAGGATCCATTTTACTGCTGCCCAATGGTCCTTTCCAGGATTTGACAGAAATCGACTGACAACTCCAACTGCATGAACAATATCAGGCCTCGTGCATACCATAGCGTACATTAAGCTGCCAACCGCTGAAGCATAAGGCACTTTCTTCATTTCTGCTTTTTCCGTCTCACTTGAAGGACACTGCTTAATATTAAGCTGGAAGTGGCTTGCAAGTGGAACACTGATTGGTTTTGCTTTGCTCATGTTGAATCTTTCAAGAACTTTGCCGATATATCTTTCTTGAGATAACTAGAGCTTGTGTTTCTGTCTGTCTCGAGAGATCTGCATTCCCAAGATTTGTTTTGCCGGTCCCAAGTCCTTCATAGCAAATGACTTGCTCAATTCCTTCTTCAACTTGGTAATCTTGCTACTGTCATGGCCAACGATCAACATATCATCGACATATAGCAAGAGGAGGATAAAATCTTCGTCAGAAAATTTCTTGACAAATACACAGTGATTTGCAGTGGTTCTGTTGTACCCATTCTGGTCCATGAATGAATCGAACTTTTTGTACCACTGTCTTGGTGCTTGTTTGAGCCCATAGAGACTTTTCCTCAATCTGCACACAAGATTTTCTTTTCCTCTGGTTCTGAATCCTTCAGGTTGCTCCATGTAGATTTCTTCATCCAGATCACCATGTAGAAATGCGGTCTTTACATCCAGTTGTTCGATCTCTAGGTTTAAGCTGACTGCCAAGCCAAGAACAACTCGGATGGAGGACATTTTCACCACAGGTGAAAATATTTCTTCAAAATCAATGCCCTACTTCTGACCGAATCCCTTCACAACCAGTCTTGCCTTATGCCTTGGTTGTGGATTATTTTCTTCAGTCTTCAGTTTGAATACCCATTTATTCTTGAGAGCTTTCCTTCCCTGCGGTAGCTTGACAAAGTCATATGTGTGGTTCTCATGCAATGATTTCATTTCTTCCTGCATGGCTTTCATCCACTCCGCCTTTTTACTATCTGCAACAGCTTCCTGATAGCTCTCTGGTTCTCCCCCGTCACTAAGCATCACATACTCTGCGGAGGAATATTTGTGATTTGGTTGTCGCTCTCTGGAAGATCTCCTTGTTTGAGGATCAACAAGATTTTCTTCTGCAATTGGTTCTAGTTCTGCACCGTCATCAGCTGGATCTCATTGAATAGCTCCCCCATCATTTTGTGCTCTCGGTGAAGGAACTGGGTCTAGATTAGCTGGTAACTCTTCAGGTGAATCTGATTTCTTCTGTTTTTCAAGATCTTCAATGGTCTGATCTTCGAAAAATACCACATCTCTGCTTCTGATGACCTTTTTGTTGATAGGATCCAAGAGTTTTCATGGGCATATCCCAGGAAGATACACTGTTTGGCCTTTCCGTCAAGTTTGGATCTTTCATCTCTGGGGATGTGGACAAATGCTCTGCATCCAAACACCTTCAAGTGTTTGTAGGAAACATCTTTCCCTTTCCATACTTTCTCTGGAACATCACTGTTTAATGGAACTGAGGGAGATAGGTTGATTAAGTCAACCGCTGTCCTCATTGCTTCACCCCAGAAGGAGTTGACAACTTGGCATTAGATAACATGCATCTGATCCTTTCGCAGATGGTTCTGTTCATTCTTTCTGCAAGGCCGTTATGTTGAGGAGTTTTTGGCACTGATTTTTCGAGTTTGATGCCGAAGCTTCTGCAATACTCCTCGAATGGTCCTCTGTACTCGCCACCATTGTCTGCACGTACGCACTTCAGCCTTTTCCTAGTTTCTCTTTCAACCTTTACATGAAACTGCTTGAACACTTCTAGCACCTGGTCTTTAGTTTTCAAGGCAAAGGTCCATAGTTTCCTGGAATGATCATTAATGAATGTGACAAAATAGAGGACACCTCAATGGGTTCTGGTTTGCATGGTGCAAACATTCGTGTGTACGAGATCTAGAATGTCTGGTTTTCTAGATAGAGGGGAACTGCGGAATGCAACTCTGTGTTGTTTCCCATGATGTAGTCGACACAGGTATGTAATGGAGTACCTTTCATTCCAGGTAAGAGTTCTTTTCTGGCAAGGATCTTGAGCCCTTTCTCACTCATATGACCGAGTCTTTTGTGCCATAACTCGGTGGGGACTTCTTTCTCCATCGTATTCACCTCAACTCTGCACAGTTTAGCTTGAGTTGTGTAGAGAGAGCTGATCTTCTTTCCTCTGGCCACCCCAAGATTGTTTTTGGTGAGCTTCCACTTACCATCACCAAAGTGACTGTTGTAGCCTTCATCATCGAGCTTGCCGGTGGAGATCAGGTTGAGACGAATGTCTGGGACATGTCTCACATCTTTGAGGAGTAGTTTGCATCCATTGCTGCTTTCCAAAAGAATATCGCCCCTGCCAGTAATTTTGGATGCTCCGTGGTTCCCCATCTTCATAAGTCCGAAGTCACCATTGGTGTAGGATGTGAATATATCCTTCCTTGAAGTGACGTGACATGAAGCACCTAAGTCAATAACTCAGGTAGAATCTTCGGATGTGAAGTGGACACAATCATCATCTTGAACGATGACCATCTCTTCTCTGGCTGCTGCTGCTGCTTCTGAGGTACTTTCTTCACCTCTGTTTCTGGTCTGTTGTCTAGACTGCTCGGCTTTTAGCTTCCTGCAGTCTCTGATAAAATGGCCTGGCTTGCCGCAGTGATGACAGGTTTTGTCTCTTCTGAAAGTGGACTTTGATCGCCCACGATGCTGTGTCTGATTGTGATGGTTTCTGCTTTTGCTTCTACCGCGCCATTCTTTTCTTTTTCGTCTTTCAGTGACAAGAGCTTCTGATTCCGGATTATATCCTTCTTCCTTTCTTCTTGCTTCCTCGTTCAGCATTCTATCTTTCGCCATTTCCATATTAATTATTCCATCTGGAGCTGAGTTGCTTACAGAGACAACTAGCGTATCCCAACTTTTCGGAAGAGAGTGTATTAGGAATACTGCCTACATCTCATCTTCTATAACCATTTTCATAGAGTTGAATTGATCCAACAACCCCTGGAATTCGCTCATGTGTTCTGACACACTTTTGCCGTATTTGTATTTAAGATTTACCATACGGCTCAAAAGATTTACCTTGTTTTGAGATGTCTTCCGTGCGTACATCTTCTCCAATTTTTTCCAAAGAGCATAAGCATCATTGTCGTTGGCAAAATTTTGGTAAATGCTTTTGTCGATCCATTGTCTGATTTGGGCGGCACATTTTCGGTTGAGTACCGTCCAGTCTCCGTCTGTCATGTCCTTCGGTTTGCCGTCAGGTGCATCGTCGGTCCTTTTGATTGGCTTCCACAGATCTTTAATATACAAAAGATCCTCCATCTTTGACTTCCACAATGAATAGTTTGTTGCGGTCAATCTGATCATGGCTCCGGATCCTTAATCTTCCATCGAATCGGAACCTTTAAGCTCTCCCTGGCTTGTTTGATATATTCGGAGTGGAATCACTTGAAACGGAGTGTACCGTTGCGTCCGGAACGGTCAAAAACCTTAAGATCGCCTCTAACTGAGCTCAATTCTGACTTAGGATGAGTTTGGAATAGTCAAAACAACGTCGAGGGCCAAAATTATAATTTTGCAAACTAGGTGATGACGTGACAGTAGCAGGGAGTGACACGTGGCAGGTGACGTGGCAGTGGGTGACACGTGGTAGGACATGTGGCACAACAACAGGATGACACGTGGCTCTGCTGACGTCAGCAGTGACGTGGCAGGCTGGGTGACGTCATTGCTGATGTGTCGGCGCGTGTGGCGCGTGGCTGAGTGTGGTCCTCACGTGCGGTTGAGCTTGGAGGCGCGTGCTGCGCGTGGGCCTCGCGCGCGCTGGAGGTTGAAGGCGCGTGGGGCGCGTGACGTCGAGGCTTGTGACGCGCCGATCTTCAGGTGGCGTGCGACGACGCGTGTGGCGGCGGTTGCGGCGGTTCTCGACGGGAAACTCTTCCTCGTTTGATGGGTCGTCTGAAAATGTGGGTGGTGTGGTGATTTGATCACTGGAATGGTTCGAAATAGAGGTTGAATGCACGACTTTGTTTTTCGAATATTCGCTCTGATACCACTTTGTTGGGTCCAAACCAGTATCAAACACAAACACACACACACAATAGACACCAAAATTTATAGTGGTTCCCCAAAAATCGGGTACGTCCACTTTGAGCGATTTCACTATGTTTCGGTTTGAAGAAACCGATGATGGAGGGAGGAGGATACAAGTGTTTTCACTCAACTCTACCTCTAACACTCTCACTCAACTTCACAGACACAGTCTGTGGTTTTACTCTCACACTCTCTTGCTCTGTCTCTACACTTGTGTCTTGTTATTACATCCTTACAACATCACATATATATAGGCAGACGAATACATCAACCAAGCTTCAACTTGCATAGGCGTGATTACAGAAGCTGCCAAATACTCTTCATGCCGGCCGTCTTTCTTGACTTGATGGTTGCATGCGAGATGATGATTGTTTTTGGCTTCTCTGCATGTGGGTGTAGATGGTTGCTGTTGGAGAGCATGCGTATGTGATATGGAATATGCACCTTACAATAAATAGCTTTCCGCTGTCAGTATCTTATCTGTTACAATCGGTTTCTAAAAATGTCATCTTCAAAAACACCAGGAACTGCCATGATACTCCAAGGAAATATACATCCGTAAACAATTACTGGTAAAGAGTAATGTTTGCATAAGAGTTGCCCCTTTGCCACTCATTTCCTAAGGATCTGGTGATGCTGACAAAGAAAACGTATATAACGTAGGACAATGTATTCCACATGCCACAGGCTACATTATATCTCAGTCATTGGCGGTTTTGTAGAAAGGAAGCTCAATAAGAGAATTTGTGTCAGGTTGTAGTCTGTTGCGAAGTTACATTAATACAACCGAAATATGGAGACTATTTGGTACATCCCAGCTTAACCAGCACTCCTCCCCTCTTTTCCTCAGTCATGCATTGTTGTGATCCACCTCTTCTCCCTTATAATACTGTGAACATTTTTAGAAGGGTGAAAGTCATGCTGCTGTAAAAGCAGTTTGTTTGCTGATAAATGCTGTTCGGCAACTATAATGGGCTAAAGAAGCTGTACTAACTATATTGATTTCTGAAAGTATTCAAAGAAAAGATTCTATTTTGTGCAACTATGGTAATTAAAAAGTTCCTTGACGTATTTGATATTGTCTCAATGATATATGATATTGTCTCAATGATATACGTCTGCTTACCTTCTTTGTTTCCAGGATGTTGGTTTGTGGTTGGAAGAAATAAATCTTGGTAACTACCGCCAAATTTTCAAAGAAAATGGTGTCAACGGAGAGTACTTGGAGGGTATGTCCATGTTCACAACCGAACAGATACTTCGGTTTATAAGGGGGTGTCACATGAAATGGGGGGATTTCATCACCTTATGCAAGGAACTGAGGCGAATTAAAGGTCTCTCTCTCTCTCTCTCTCTCTCTCTCTCTCTCTCTCTCTCTCATCACCTTATGCAAGGAACTGGGTGTGTGGGTGTAAGAAAATTCTTCCTAGACTAACATTAAAGATAATATTTTTGCAATCAGATTTTACTTTATGCTGTATGAGGGTTGCACCTCTTTTAAAACACCTAGAATTGAGTTTTACTTTAAGAGGCCATGAACTAGCTACACTTCAGGTATCAGGAGACTAGGATTGTTGTAGGCCTATCTATTGTCATTATCTTTACAAAGTGGCCAACCTTCCACTTGGAATAGGCCCTTCTCACTTGTATAATGCCAGAAGAAATATTTAGATACTGAGTAATCAGATCATGAATATGTTTGAAGTTTCCTATCCCTGGAGACAGCCTTTGATTTAATGAACTGTATATAGGTGAGTTTCGCAGTTCCAGGAGTTACAAAGGAAGCTTCTAGGTTATAGGTAATGGGTTGAGAACGGGAAAAGTCTAATCTCCAGTTGTGGAGGCGATGTAATGGGCAAGTCTACTTTCTTTCTGTGCAGTGTGAACAAAGTAAAATTACCCATAATCCCAGCATTTTCCTTGAGAGATAATTTTCCTAATTTATTCTGAGGTCATGGATGTTTAGTAGGTCTGTCTCCTTTTGAGCTGGATTCAACTAGCTCTTGGTACCTATTAAATGCTGTTTAGTGCTAGGGAAAGCCATTTCATGTGAAGGCCATATATGAATCTTACAGTCCTTGCTGCAGAAGATTAAAATCTTAGTAGTAGAAAATTTGAATCCTTAAATATTTATATAAAATTCGAAGGGAAAGTCTGAATATATATGTGTATATATATATAAAGAGAGAGTGAGCGAGCTAGAGTATCCCCGATTATGGATGTTTTATTAGTTATATCCATTTCACTCTTCTTACATCAGTCAAAAGCTCCTCGATGAGTTTACATTGTTGGTCTTGCATGCATCCAAAAAATGTTGTGCGCCTTGGTGTTTTATGTTATTTCATGTCTTAATGAACAAGTCTTACATTGGACGAATAGAATATCACTGCGTGTTTATTCTGTCTTGATTTGTTTTTGAGACTGCAAATCTGTTAACTTACTCGTAAGTGTTTCCCCCAGTGGCTTGCCTGAAAGGGGAGCAAAAAGTCCGCAGACCATGGTGGGCTCCTTCTTGCCTTTCTGTAGTCTATGTCAAGGCAGCCAAGCGCAACAGGCACGCACGAGTTGTTTCCTTGAAGCTGGAACCTTAAAGCTTTGATTCATGTATGTAATCTGAATTTTCTTTTTTAGACGATAATGGAAGGTAGGAAATAAATTCTCTTTTTTCTTTATATATATATATATATATTAATTATATAGTTTTTTTCTTTTTCCTCTTGTGGATTTCTGGTAAGGTTTTCTTGTAGGTTCTTCTTTGGAGAACTTTCTTTATATGCGAGTTCTATATATATATGTTTTTGGTTTTTTACTGCATTATTGTAAAGGAATGTACTGAATGATACAAGGTAATCCCAAAAAAGTGTTGTGTTTGATGATTTTACTACCAGAACCTTCATTCTCTTTTGAAGAAGTATTATAGCATCATTCCTGTATTCATTTTCCATTCATGGATAGGACCTCAAGTAAGCCATACCCATCCGTAAAATTCTATATTTTCCACCTCTTTCCCATCCTAGATTAATATGTACTTGGAAAACTTGGAACATGAACTCCATGATTCCATCTTTGTGAAAAATTGCTCCTTCATGTAACCCTAGCTTATTGTACTTTTTCTTGAGCTCTTTGATGTTGAATTATCTTTTGCTAGGGCATCGGGTTGTTAAAATCGTGAGTTTAAGTAGGATAGTTGGAGGGTCCATAGAATTGAAATCGTAGAATCGCAAGTAGATTAGTAAGATTCTACCTAAATAATTATTTTTTGAAAGTATATATAATTATAATATAGCAAAAGTGTACTCAAAAAATAAAATATAAGCAAAAATATTCAAATTTTGGGTCTTTAATTGTTTTTTTAAAAGTTTGGGTCATATTGTAATAAATTATTAAGATTTTGAGCCTTTAATAGGAGATCTATTATCAAATCATTATTTCAGTTAAAATTTTTTAAAACATATGTGAATAGAATCGTGATTAGTTAATTCTGACAACTATGTAGATAACTATCCTTAAAAAATAGAGGAAGCATAACCAAGTATAGATGCCTTGGGTTACATGATTACATCGCTTTTCCACTTCCATTAAAGCATTCTTATGTAAGCTTTACTAAAGCCCAACTGGACTGGTTTGATTTTACCCATTAACATCTTAAGAGTATAATAATAATAAAAAATCTTGGTAAAAATGAGATGACCTAATACGAAGCATACACTAAGCACATCTTAAAACCCATCAACTTCCAAAATAAATTTAATTGTAAAAACAATTAACTTTGAGACACTGCATTCTATACCAAAAGTATTTTAAATATTTTTACTTAAAACTAACTTGATTTCTGAATTGATCAGAAGATCATTCCAATTAGTGATTTTATTAAATTTTTACGGAAATAAAACATTTGCCCTTACAATTATTAAATATTAGTACATAGCAAGACAGTCAGAATCGGGATTCTAGGTAGAATCGTTTTGGGGTCCGTAGAATCGGAATTGTAGAATCATAAGATTTTATCAACTTGTATTATTTTTTTAAAAAAATTTAATTTAAAAATCTAAATAATATTAGAATTTTCAAAATTTTCTAATACATTGGACCTTTAAATATTTTTTCATAAATTTAGGCCATATATTGGGATACTGTACTAAATCATAAAGTTTTTGGGCATTTCATATAAATGGCAAAATCGTCAAATCATTATAAAAACGTAGTAGAATAGTAGTCAAATCGTAAAATCGTACAGAATTGTAACGGAATCGTAAGATTTTAGCAAGTAGAATTGAGATTCTGACTACCTTGGTACATAATAAACATAAAGTACTTGGGCGAGTTCTTCTGTATATATTAAATGACCGTCAATATCGATGACCAAATAAGATTATTTTTAAACTAAAATCTAGTCAGTGGAATCTGAAAGGAGAAATGTAATTATATATGAATGAGGTTTTTTTAAGATACAACATAAAATTTTAGAAGACAAAAGTAATGTAAATATGTAGGATGATGGAATGAAATAAAAGATGATTAGTAGAGGTTCTTGGAGTTTGAAAGGGAAAGTCATTATCTCCTGAAAAAATAACTTAAGAGAAATTAAGTATAGAGCGTTTGGCAATGTTGACTATAATTAGTTACAAAAGTATGTGAAGAAAATATTTGTTAGAATGCAAGAAAGAATGGGTGTACTTTTTTCCAGTGGTGGTCGTTTTCTGTTGTTGTCGAGCGGTGGTATTGGTTTCTGTAATTGTAAAAAAATAATAATTTAAGGAACTCGAATAATATTGATCTTAATATTTAATATCGGATGAGTATTGATGATGCAAATATTGCGTAATGATATTAGCACTTTTCAAAAGAAATATCAAAGAACCATGATAGTAAGTTGTAAAACCATATTTAATGAGAGCCCAAGTGTTCATGGCGTGAGTTCAGCCTAGCCCCATCACAAGAGCCCAAGTGTTCACTATAGTATTTGTGGCACAGAGTCATCTATAAAGTCCCACCACAACAGAGCTCTATCTGGAAATCAGAGTCCAAACCATGAACCAATCAGAAGTTGCTGACATGTAGATATCCTACCCTTCTCATCACTTCCACAGCCTCTTCACAACTTCATACACCCACCAACCTGTACAAAGAACAACCACACCTTACACCAAATCATGGCCACATCTGCAATCCAACTGTCAGCATTCGCAGGCCAGACCGCTTTGAAGCCTCAAAATGAGCTCACCCGGAAGCTCGGCAGTTTCAACGTTGGCCGAATCACCATGCGCCGCACCGTCAAAAGCGCTCCATAAAGCATATGGTAAATATTACATAATTGTTACAAGATTAACTTATTCCATTGATAAATGGTGCAGAATTATAATGTTATGTAGGAACAAATTGTTGGTTGCAAAGGTGATATTGTCATTAGTATAACCAACCAATAAACAAATTGGGAAAGTGATACAGCCACTGCAATTAATAGGTTTCTGAAATTGCATAAAATGACTCACGAGCACAAATTTGTGCTCTTATTTTGTGTAAATGTTCTCATATGCGTTGCTTATACAATCTGGGCCTGATAAAACAGGTATGGGCCGGACCGCCCCAAGTACTTGGGCCCATTCTCGGAGCAAACACCATCATACCTGACAGGTGAATTCCCTGGTCACTATGGATGGGACACTGCTGGGCTCTCAGCAGACCCAGAGACATTCGTCAAGAACCGTGAGCTTGAGGTGATCCACAGCAGATGGGCCATGTTGGGTGCATTGGGCTGTGTCTTTCCCGAAATCCTTTCAAAGAACGGTGTCACGTTCGGGGAGGCCGTTTGGTTCAAGGCCGGGCCCAAATCTTCTCCGAGGGAGGCCTTGATTACCTGGGCAACCCGAATCTGGTCCACGCCCAGAGCATCCTCGCAATCTGGGCCTGCCAAGTTGTGCTGATGGGCTTTGTAGAAGGGTACCGGATCGGTGGAGGCCCACTCGGAGAAGGACTAGACAAGCTCTACCCTGGAGGGGCCTTTGACCCACTTGGACTGGCTGATGATCCAGAGGCATTTGCTGAACTGAAGGTGAAGGAGCTCAAGAATGGAAGGTTGGCCATGTTTTCGATGTTCGGGTTCTTCGTGCAGGCCATCGTCACTGGGAAGGGGCCGATCGAGAACCTGTATGACCATGTTGCCGATCCAGTGGCCAACAATGCATGGGCCTATGCCACTAACTTTGTGCCTGGAAAATGAGAACAATCCAAAGTTATGTGCTTGCTTTCAGATGTATACGCTGTCCCCCCTCAGCTCACCCTAGCCCCGGGCCTTTTGCTCTTCTAACGTAAGCTCCAAGGTTTCACACGTTACCAAAGCTGGAGGATGTCATTAGGTTCTGTACTTGTGAATTTGATCAAAGAGTGATGTAATGTTACTAGCAGAAACTGCTTACAATATAACTATGTCCATTGAAATGTAAGATGACTTGTAGCTCCATCTTATTAATTTTTAGCTCTATGGTATATTGTAAACCTGTTCAAAGTTGCCGAACGAATTGCAACTTTTGTAATTTAAACAGAAGCAATGTATTAGATAAATGACAAGATAACAATGTAAATTTGAAGAATCAACAAGAATGGGGAAAATTTTCGGATTCTTTTCTTTTTCTTTTTCAGTCTTTTTATACATGAACTTAGTCTTACCCTCATAAATGGATATCAAAACATATTTAAAACAATATCTCTACATTAAATGCAAATTGACTATTTTGTAAAACTACCATATTAAAACCCATATCAGCTTTTAATGTGTATAATGAAACGGTCGGTTTTTAGGAGATTTCATCCTGAGATGGACTTCTATTTTTGGGTCTTGTTTTCTATTGGGCTTGCTAATATACGTTGATCCAGTATTGCTTTGTCTGATGGGCCTAATGTAGAAAAATGGGCCTACACTTTGCTCCCAATTCCCAAGCCCATTTCGCATTTTTGAAATAGGGTGGGAATTCGAAGAGTCATGTGTAACTGCCACTTTCCTTATTTCATTCGTCTTCTACAACACTTCTCCATTTACAAGAGCATACTCCTATTCTTTGAAGGCGATTTCTAGCAAGAAGCTCTTGAGGTTAGTCTTACTTTTTTCATCCTTCATCTGTCTTTCATAAATCAAAACATCATGAGTAGTGATAGTAACCGAACCCATTCTTTGAAAGTGGTTGTGGATGATTCTCCTGCTGTTTCTCTTCTGAGGTTGCCCCCAATCTAATTGAATCGAAACCCCAAAAACTTTCCTGAAAACAATTGCGTAAATTGTCATTAGCCGATAGGTGTAAAATAGAGTTTGACATACCTAATGACGTTTCGATTTCTGAATATTCCTCCGATTTGGACTTCAAATCGTATGAAGAAGTGAACCGGATGAAGCCTTGTTTTCTGCGCACCATTTGGCCGTACTCAGATTTCCCATACATCCCTTCTATCACTACATTCTTTTTTCTTTAGGGCTTACACCTTTGCAAGTAAACCCTAATTTTTTCAGGGTTTTATCTGTAATGCTCGTTCTGAATCGCGAACGAGATTTGAACTTAGGTTTGGGTGACTTTTTGCTCTGTTCCAAAGTCGATCAGATCAGAAAAAATCCTGGTCGGTACCATCTGCACCCCCATTCAACCTTGAAACTTTGTGATGGGAATCCTTCTTTTGAGAAGGAATAGAAAGATAAGATGGTGAAAATTGGGGGAAATTGGAGGGTGGATGCGTCCGGCCCGTATCCTCTGCTAAGGAACTTCGGTAGTTGTAAAAAATTGAAGTGTGGATTCAAAAATCCTGGCAAGTGTCCTTTTGTACCTTTCGAATTTTGCCTGATTTCTTGAACTGTGTATGTATTTGTTTTTGATCGTATGTCTATATTTTGAATACAGCCGAACGTCTAGAATATCTGAACGAGAAAGTATTTGCTACTCTTCCTTCCAGCAAAACTCTTTTGACTTCTCAGAATCTGAAATTCATCGCTGCTAGCGCTTCAGAAGCTACCATAATGGAAATTCCGGTAACTGCCTCCAAACGCACTGCAACACAAAAATCTACTGCCCCCATCAGCTCGTCTGCTGATAAAGGAAAAAATAAAATGATCGATCTGACTGAAGATCCGAAGAAGACGAAGGGGCTTCTGAAGAGGACGAACACTGATGACAGCGGTAATGTCTAGAAAAAGTTGCAGCTTGGCCCCCTTCAGAGCATGCAAAAAGAAATGACTCTGAGAAGCATGAAAAGTTAGTGAAGAAGGCCAAATCTGTGAGCGGCTATACTATTCCAGACTGCTGCTTCCCTTCATCATTTGATCCTGAAGGTGATTGGATCCCCAAGTTCGAAAAAAGTGATGGAAGTGTTCTGGATCGCCGTTCGCTAGCCATGTCGGATCCTGATTCCCTGATGGCACTTGCTCGTGGGATGTGGCCACCCAAAGATGAAATTTTTCAACAGCATGTTGATCAGAACGAGCTTTTGGCTAGGGCTCCTGTTTATATTTTGGAGGTACAGTGTTTTTTTTTTGTTTGTAATAATAACGTTTCTTCTTTCGTCAGTCTGTGTTTGATGTCCTAGCTCTCTGCAAGGCTATTGAGATGGGAGAGTACAAGAGAAAAAACATAGATGATGCATACCTAAGGGCTGATAAGTGCGCGATATTGGCTGAAAAGCAAAAGAAGATCCTGGAACTTGAGCTGGAAAGCTAAAAGAAACTCCACAAGAAGGAAGTCGATCAGAATGTTGAACTGAAGAAACAGGTCCACAACCTTGAGACTTCGAATGCCGTTCTGAAATCCGGCTTGGAGATTTGCCGAAGAGGAGGTATGGAAATGCACCGGAGATATGTGAACATTTTTGACATAAAATTATACGATGGGTTCAAATTTTGTCATGATCAAATGTCAATGGACCCATCCGCTCGTACATATGATAATCCGGCCGCTCATGATGCTGCTTGCGGTGTCGTTCACCCATATACTGAGCCTGAGGCTTGCAGAGATGAGAAAGACTTTGCTCAATTCATTTTGCATGGGATCATACCGGCCGAATGACCAAAGCCTATTTCTGCAGTCCCTTCTGCTACCAATGAAGTGTCAGCTGGGCCTTCCATTCCTCCTTCAGAGAATCAACAATCCACTACCGATGATGTTTTACCTCCAACTTCTTGATTTGAAGTTTTACTTTGAACAATTTTTCTTGGTCTGTAAAATAATATACTTTTGATGCTTTTGTGATGAGCATCTTTGGGCAAGTTTTGAGATGGCACTTGACGTGCTATATATATATATATTTTTTTTTTAACAGGATGGCACTGAGGTGCTAAGTGTTTTTGAACAGGTTTTAAGATGGCGCTTGATGTGCTAAGTATTTTTTGAACAGGGTAATGTGTTTTTAGAACACAACTTTTTGATGCGCTTCTTCATGCGTCTTTGTTAAAGCAGGAACTTGGTGCCATCTTTTATGATGGTCTTTTATTTTTGCCTAAATGGCTTATATATTTTGGCTAAGTTATTTTACTTGGGATTTTCATGTACTTTCTTTTTGTGACAGTTTGAACAAACACATTGGAAGGTATGAATAATATCTTTATTGATTTGATACAGATCTTATCATACAAACTTTGAACGAAATTTAAGATCAACAAACATTTTATTGAAAATACATCTTCAAGTGTATTGCATTCCAAGCTTGTTCGATCTGTTTTCCATTTTGATTGGCCAATTTGTAGGCTCCTTTGCCGATCCCCTCTGTGATTGTGTACGACCCATCCCATGTAGGATCTAGCTTATTTGATCTGTTGGCCAACACTCTTAGCACTCGATCGCCCACTTGAAACGACCTAGGTTTCACTTTTTTGTTGTAACTCTTCATCAACCTTTGCTGATACTCTGCCAACCTTATTGAGGCCATTTCCCTTTTTTCATCCATGAAATTGCCTTCGATTTTTAGAATTTCTTCGTTTTGTTCAGGATCGAAGAGATGGGTTCTTGTTGTGGGAACTTCTAATTCAATTGGGATTACTGCCTTGACTCCGTATGCTATAGCGAATGGAGTCAATCCAGTCGGCTTGCAGAGCGTCATTCGGTAACTCCAGAGGACCCTTAACAATTCATCTAACCATCGTCCTTTTCCTTCGATCCATTCTAATTTTCTTTTTATTCCGGCAAAAATCGTTCTGTTCATTATCTTAGCTTGTCCATTTGCTTGCGGATAGCTGACAGATGACAAGTTCTGGTTGATGCCGTACTCGTCCAGCAACTCCCGAATGTATTGATTGTCTAGGTTTTTTCCGTTGTCCATCATTATGTACTTTGGCACTCCGAACCTGTATATTATATAATTCAAGATAAAATCAATCACTTGAGTGTGTGTGATTCTTACATAAGCTTTGGCCTCCACCCATTTAGTGAAATAATCTGTAGCTAGAAGCACATGCTTTTGATTTGATGTTGCCTTTGTCAGTGGTCCAACCGCATCCATTCCCCATCGTGCGAACAGCATTGGGGAAGCCATTGTTGTGAGTAGCTCTGCTGGCTGATGGATTATATGCGAATGCCTTTGACATTTATCGCATCTTCTCACGTACTCTTCCACATCTCGGATCATGTACGGCCAAAAATAGCCTTGTGTTATTGCTCTATGGGAAAATGATCTACCCCCAATATGGCCTCCACAAGTTCCATCGTGCAACTACTTGAGTACCTCTTGTGCTTCAGACGGGGTCAAACACCGCAGGTAGGGCCCTGTCATCGATCGTCGGTATAAACAACCATTGATTACTGAATACTTGGCAGAAACAGATCTTATTTTCTTTGCTTCCCGAGGATCCTCAGGTAAAACACCAATCAATAAGTATTGAAGGATTGGGTCGATCCAACTCGGCTCGTACGGAATCACGCACACCTCCTTCTTTTTATCGATTGATGGAGAGTGCAATTCGTCCACGGGTATTATCCTGATCATATCGTCCCCATCTAATGATGTCTGATTTGCTACATGATCAGCCCCATGATTTTCCACCCTTGGAATTTGCTTGAAAGTTACTACCTGAAAATTTTGTATTTCTTCCTGAACGGACTTTTTATATTCTAGCATCCTTTCCTCATTTGTATTATAACTTCCTGTGATCTGATTTACGACTAACTGTGAGTCACTGAACACGCTTAATTCTTTGATCTGGAGCTCCTTTGCTGACCTTAATCCTGCCAAAACGGCTTCGTATTCAGCCTCATTGTTTGAACTTTCAAAGCACAGTTTGATCGATTGCTGCAACTTGGGGCCTTCTGGGGATATGAGTTCGATCCCCACACCTGCCCCCAGGCTATTCACTGATCCATCCACATAAAGCGCCCACCTTGGATTTACACCGCAGACCTCATCTTCGGTTGCATCATACTCAAGGAGAAAATCTGGAGATGAACCGACTTAGAGCTACTAACCTCCCTGTAAGCACCTGGATTTCTTTTGGAGATTCAGGTGCCTTCATCCCAATCAATGCCTAAACTTGTGCGGGACTTGCTTTGATTCCTTCTTTGTTCACTATGTGCCCCAAGAATTGACCGGATGATACACCAAAAGTGCATTTCTCCGGGTTCAGCTTCATTTTATATGATCGCAGGGATGCGAACACATCCTCCAAATGTTTTAGGTGGTCATCTTTGAGCTGGATTTTAACAACCATATCGTTTATGTAAGCCTCCACCGTATCTCCAATCTGGGTCTTGAAAATCTTATCGATCAGTTGCTGGTAAGTTGCACCTGCATTTTTGAGACCGAACGACATGACCTTGTAACAGTAGGTCCCTCTTTCGGTGATGAACGCCATTTTATCTTCATCATTTGGGTTCATAGGGATTTGATTGTATCCTGAATAGGCATCGAGGAAAATAAGCCGTTCGAACCCAGTAGTTGCGTCGATCATACGATCAATATTTGGTAAAGAAAAACTATCTTTCGGGCAAACTTTATTTAAGTTGGTGAAGTCCACACACATTCGGAACTTCCCATTCTTCTTTTGTACGATGACAACGTTAGACAGCCAATCAGGATAATGAACTTCTCTGATAAAACCAGCTTCTAACAATCAGTCAACCTCTTCAGCTACAAATTTTCCTCGTTTGGTTCCGATCCTTCTAGGTCATTGTCGTACGAGATGCGCGTCAGGATGAACACTTAAGGTGTGCATCATTGTTCCTGGGTCAATCCCGGGTATGTCTCTGTGCTCCCAAGCGAAAACATCTGCATTTGATCTTAGCATAGAAATCAATTTGCTCCTTTTATCAGAATTTAGGCTTTTTCCAATTCGGGTGGTCTTTCCTTTGCTCCCGATGATCAGATCTACTGTGATGGTGTCTTCTTCGGTCTTCTCATCATCGTCAGTTTGATTATGAACGTTCGGTAATTGCTATAAGTTCCGGTTGAAACTTTCACCTTTTAAACCCTTGGTGACAATGGCATAACACTCTTTCGCCACCACTTGATCTCCCTGGATATCAACAAATCCTTTCCTTGAAGGATCAACACATCGCATCACCTGATGCAGAGTTGAAGGAACTCCTTGCATTCGGTGAATCCAACCTCTTCCCATGATCAGATTGTAAGAAGGCTGCACGTCCACCAGCATGAAATTTTCTGTCAAGGTTTGCTTTGCAGCTGTCACAGGTAAATTCAAGACACCGATTAGGCATATCCTTTTTCCATCAAAACCTGCCAGCGGACTGGCGGTCGGCTTGATCAACTCCGTGCTGATGCCGATCTTTTCGAAGGCTGATTTGGTTAGGATGTTCGTGTTGCTACCTGGATCAACTAATACCCTTTTAACTAAACAATTTGAAACTATGATCGAAATTACCAGTGGATCTTCATGTGGTAGTTGTACACGTCTCAAGTCCTCCTGGGTAAATGATATTGTCGGTATTGGGTAGTTACGAATTACGTTCACCTCCCCAACCCTTCAGATCTTGTTGGCATTGCACATTCAGGAACGCTGAACCGAACGGATTTCCTCATCCTCTTCTGGTTTTCCATGGATCGAGTCAATGATTTTCATCGCCTGGCCGCTCACAATCTTATTACTCTTCGGACGATCAAAATTTTTTGCTCCATTGTCTACGTACTCCTTCAGATCTCCTTTGGCTATTAATATCTCAACCTGCCCCCTTAAATGTTTGCATTCATTAGTTAAATGACCGAAATCATTGTGAAATGCACAGTGCTTCGAACGGTCCTACTGTTCTGATGGCGTTCTCAGCTGAAATGGTGGATGAAAGATACCTTTTGCCTTATTCTCGTGGTACAACTTCGCCAACATTTTTTGAAGTGGAGTTTCAGGTATGTCATACCTTGGCCTCCTCTCTTGTTGCCTGTATGGAGCTGATCATATGCCGCTCGTACTATTAACTTTCTTGATTATCCTTTCTTTTGACTTGATTTCCACATTAACCAGTGCCAAACGATGTCCCCTTTCTTGTTCATCCTCTTCCAATCTCAAATATCCCTGCGCCCGTGAATTCAACTGACTCATGTTGAGAGGTGTCGATTTCACCAAGGATCTATGAAAGCTGGTCCCTTGTTCGATAGCCACTTTAAAAGCTTCCACTGTTGCTGGCTGATCGCAACCGGGTATTGTAAAGACATAAAAATGCTCAATACTATTTCCAATGCCTTTACAAATTTTCGGATTTCCTTTATATACATTTTCTAAATGGGCTTTATTACTGGATTCATAGAAAACTTGCTGGCCCAGAAGCTTGATGGGCCTGATGACAAATGGGCTCTGATGGGCCTGATGACAGATGGGCTCTGATGGGCCTGATGACATATGGGCTCAGCTGGGCTGGACATTTCCACTCTTACACAGGCCCTATCCTTTGTGATGGGTCGTCGATCTTCCTGGCCCATTAAAAAGGATACAGAGTGGGGATGAGATACATCACCCCTGATCGGGGTGACGTGACTGACGCAATTAATATGACGGTTGTACAATCATTGCAACGTTTGAAATTCGTGGTCCGGGTGGCCTCGGTAGGCGAAAAGGGAGGCTGTGGAGGCGCACGTGAAGTGAGATGACGCTTCGGTTCCCGAGCGCACGGCTTTTCAGGCCCCCCTGAGATTTCTATAAATAATGACTGCAGTGCTATGGATTCATTCCGTTTCACAATTTAAAAAATTCTAGAGAACTCCCTGCACTTGAGATCTTGACTTATCGTTGCCAGAGTCCACCTTCTCTCTCAGGAAAGCGTCATAAATCCTTCGGGATTCATCTTAGAGTAAGTTATTTCTTTCCATCTCAACGTCTTTCTTTTCGAAATGTCTGATAGTGATGATACCCGGTCGGGTAGCGACCGTTTACCTTCCCCTGTAGACCCGGACGTATCCCTCAGTTCACCCTCAGTTGAGGTGGTTAGGACAACTGTGCCTAGCCCACCGGAAGTTAACCGGAACGTCGCAGCAGCCGTAAATCCGGTTGCGGGGGTTTCGGGAGATCAGTTTTATGCCGATCCCATTCCCCCTATGAACAGGGTAGAGTCGATATTAAAAAGGTTGAGGGTTAAATGCGGGGTACCCGATCGGGTGATTATTAAAAATTATCCTAAAAAATATGATTTTAGGAAGGGTGAGAGGGTTTTGGATAACCAGATTTTGTTGTCGGCCTTTCACCTCCAGGTCATTAGATTCCCGATCCAGCCCTTCTTCCTTTATGGCTTAGCTACCTTAGGTTTGGCACCACTTCAGGTGGGACCTAACTTCTTCCGGGTCTTGGCCATGATCTTGATGATCAATCGGGATCTAGGACTTGACCTTGGTCTGGCGGAACTTCTGTTCTGTTACAAAATACAGGTCCAGAAGGAGTGCAGGGGCCAGTACAACATTTTTCCCCTTAGTGGGAGGAAAATTTGTGATGGTACTGAAAAATCCAATAAAGGGTGGAAAGAAATGATGGTCCTTGTGAGTGGGAGTTGGAGACTCCCCAGCTCATCCAGATTCAAGGTCCCCAACGAGTTTGACCAACACCTTTTCCCTTCTTTCAAGCCATTCCATAGGGGGGCGTGCAATTGTGATCAGTGCAATGATAAGTTAGGCCTCCATGTGCTTGAGTTTCTGGGGGCGCCCGACGAATATAAAACCTCAAATTATATCAGAACTCGTTTTGAATTGCTTAAATCGAAAATTTGGGGACAGCCTTTGAGGATGTGTACCAGTTTCTTGACAGGTTCCAATTTGCAGGCCCTATCTACAGAAATTCTGAGGATCCCACAGGCGGTGTTGAAGAAGAAGCCTAAGCGGGCAGTTGGACCTCAGGCCTCAAATTCAGCCTCCGGTGAGATCCAGATCGGGCAGGGATCATAAAGTGTTCTAACCCTTCCGGCTGGTCCTGTTCTCTCGCCTCCTGTAGAGAATAGCCCGGTAACTCCATCTCCACCAATGGGAAATGTGCAATCCGGCCAGACTCCTCCTCAAGGATCAGAGGAGGTTGCTCCATCCTCAGGGGATGTTCCCGTCCCTGACTTCCGGTTGGTTGAAGGGGAAACGAGCCTGACGGGGGCGCGACATCCCCGATCGGAGGAGAATCTACCCGAACGGTCAGTAAGGGCCCGAACGGAGTCACAATCATCTCCCATTGTACTGGATGACAGTGGGGCCGCAACTGAAAAGGAGCTACCCGTGCCCTGGGCGCCGAAGATTACACTCCCGGGTGGCGAATTTCTGGTTGCGGGGCATGCGACGATTAACAATGACACTGCCCTACGGGCTATGGGATCTCAGATCTGGACACCCATAGACCGAAAGAGGCTGAGAACCATCGATCGGGAGGAATTGGCTCTGACAGGTCCAGAGATTGCTATGAAGGTAGTGCTTGAATCTGCTGATTTCCCAACTGCATTTAATATTTTATTTACTTTCTTATCAGGCTAACACTTAACCTTTTGGCAGATGCTCTACCTGACACAGGCCTATAATGCAAAAATGGAGGAGGACACTAAGTTGCTCAAGAACTCCAACGAGCTCCTGAGATTGAAGGAGGAATCCCGGATGAAGGTCGCCAACCAACTGTCCATATCCAATGAAAAATTGGATGTCCAGACCCGAAGGGCAGTCGCTGCAGAGCAACAGCTTCGGGCGGCTCAAGAAAAAATTAAGGAAATGGAGGCAGTTCGGCGGGCCCTCTTTGTTGAGACGGAGGCCTTGAAGGCTGAGAATGGGAATCTGAAAGCTAATAATGAGAGCTTGACGGTTTCCAATTCGAAGCTCCTGGAGGAGAGGGCTGAGATGGAGAATCTCCTTGCCACGGAGAGGTCGGTGGTGGAGATGTGTCACCGGGGTGGGAACGAAGTGTATAAGCGTTTCTGCGAAACCTCCCAATACCGGATCGGGTTTGGTTGGAGGTCATGCTTTAATGACATGCAGAAACCCGTCGAAGAAAGGACTTTCACCTCGGTGGAAGAGCTGGATGAGAGTCTGGGCATCTCCCCTCCGTACGACGATCCGGTTGGTGGTCCAAACGACGTTCGTTTCTGCGAGTTCCTGACCAAGCCTCTCCCAGGAATGAGCATAACCGCCCCTCCTGATCCTCCGGCTCCCGATGGGGCCATCGTTTTAGTGAACCCAAATGTACCGGGCACCAGCGTTGACCTTTAGTATTTACTGTTTATGAAATGCATTGTAAGCCTTGGCCACAGGGGCCCATTTTGAATGAGATATAATAGGTTTTGTCCATTTCACTTTTGACTTTTACAGTTATAACGATTCTTGGTTACTTTGTTTATTTTTTCAAAGTTTTGTGATCTCTTCAGGGTCTGTGTTGTGACTTCGGGCTCTTCGGGCCATGCGAAAGTCAATGCAACACTTAGTTTATTTTTGGAACGACGATCTCTTCAGGATCTGTGTTGTGACTTCAGGCTCTTCAGGACATGCGAAAGTCAATGCAACACTTAGTTTATTTTTGGAACGACGATCTCTTCAGGATCTGTGTTGTGACTTCGGGCTCTTCAGGCCATGCGAAAGTCAATGCAACACTTAGTTTATTTTTGGAACAATGATCTCTTCAGGATCTGTGTTGTGACTTCGGGCTCTTCAGGCCATGCGAAAGTCAATGCAACACTTAGTTTATTTTTGGAACAATGATCTCTTCAGGATCTGTGTTGTGACTTCGGGCTCTTCAGGCCATGCGAAAGTCCATGCAACACTTAGTTTATTTTTGGAACAATGATCTCTTCAGGATCTGTGTTGTGACTTCGGGCTCTTCAGGCCATGCGAAAGTCAATGCAACACTTAGTTTATTTTTGGAACAATGATCTCTTCAGGATCTGTGTTGTGACTTCGGGTTCTTCAGGCCATGCGAAAGTCAATGCAACACTTAGTTTATTTTTGGAACAATGATCTCTTCAGGATCTGTGTTGTGACTTCGGGCTCTTCAGGCCATGCGAAAGTCAATGCAACACTTAGTTTATTTTTGGAACAATGATCTCTTCAGGATCTGTGTTGTGATTTCGGGCTCTTCAGCAGATTTTATAATAATCATAATAATGATTTTTACCGACCAGTCGCTGTAGCCTTTTTACAAAAAGATCCAAGTGGAAACAGGAACTGGCCCATCAAGGGTAGTACCTCTTGAGGCGAGAGGCGTTCTGGGAGTTTGGTTCCATTCCGCCATCAACATTCCTTCGGACTCGGTATGCTCCGCGACTGATGACTTCAGAGATGGTGTACGGGCCCTCCCAAGGCTCCCTGAGCTTGCCTACAAGCCCGATTTTGCGCCTAAGGACCATGTCTTCGATCTGGAACTCTCTTCTTTTGACTCTTTGATTGAAGTGGTTCCGGACTTGCTGTTGGTAAGCGGCCAGCCTGATCCCGGCGGCCTCCCTTCTTTCATCCAGAAGATCAAGGTTCTGAGCCAAATGCTGGTTACTTGGTCCTTCGACTCAGGCCTCGCTACGGAGGGTTGGAACCTGGATCTCAGTCGGAATCACAGCTTCAGCACCGTACGCCATGGCAAAAGGGGTCTCTCCAGTGGGTTGTCTGGGGGTCGTTCTGTATGACCAGAGAACTTCGGGCAGTTTCTCTAACTAGGCCCCTTTGGCCTCCTCAAGTTTCTTGGCCAGAGTGTTGAATATAGTTCGATTTGTCCTTTCCGCATGCCCATTCCCTTGCGGGTAGCCGACGGAAGACGTGTTCTGGTTGATACCATGTTCGGCAAAGAATGCTCTAACCTCCTTGTTGTCCAGGTTTGTTCCGATATCCATCATGATCGTTCTTAGTAGCCCAAATCTGCATATAATGTTGGTCCATACGAATTTGACGACGTGACTCCCTTTGACGGTGGGATAGGCTTCGGCTTCCACCCATTTGGTGAAATAGTCGGTTGCCAGAAGGACGTACGCATTCGACCGGATTGCTTTCGGTAAGGGTCCCACTATATCCATTCCCCACCGGGCGAATGGGTGCGGTACTATAGTGGGATGCAGGAACTCAGGTGGGCGATGGATAGCATCCCCGTGCATTTGACAGGGCTTGCACCTTCGGACGTATTCCTCGGCATCCCGAGACAGGTAGGGCCAGAAGTACCCTTGAGACAGTACCTTATGGGCAAGGGACCTGCTACCGGAGTGGTTTCCACAAGCCCCACTGTGAATCTCGTGCATCACTGCTCTAGATTCTGACGGTGTGATACATCTCAGGTAGGGACCGGAAAAGGACTTTCGGTAGAGTTGCCCGTTTATGATTGAGTACCGGGCCGAATTCCTCCTGACCTTGTGAGCTTCAGCTTTATTCTCGGGAAGAGTTCCACTACGTAAGTAATCTATCAGGGGATCAATCCAACTGGGCTCCCATGGGATGAGCATTACTCGTTCGGGCTCTTGAATGCTGGGCCTCTGAATAAAATCCAACAGTGCCACCCGGGTTAGATCCTCTCCGGCTGAGGAAGCCTGATTGGCCAGGTGGTCAGCTTCAGAGTTTTCATCCCTGGGGATTTGGGTAAAGGTGATTCTGTGAAAACTTTATGTCTCCTTCAAAACTAGCGCTCGATACAACTTCATTGTCGGGTCCTTTGTTTCGTATTCTCCGTTGATCTGACGGACGACAAGTTGAGAATCACTGTGTACTGCTAAGGACTGGATCTTAAGGCTTCGGGCTATCCTCAAACCGGATACGATGGCCTCATACTCTGCCTCATTGTTTGTGGCCGGAAACTGCAACTGCACCGACATATGAAGGTGTGTTCCATCAGGTGTTAAAACTTCTAGGCCAATTCCTGAGCCGGAAGAGTTGGCTGACCCATCCACAAAGATCTTCCATGTATCCAGTTCACTGTTCTGGTCTGGCTCCTCAGTCTCACTCTCGAGCAAAAAGTCCGCTACAGCCTGTCCTTTGATGGAAACCCGAGGTATGTATGTCAAATCATATATGCCCAATTCGATGGCCCACTTAGAGATTCGTCCTGAGAGGTCGGGCTTCGACATAATAACCCGTAGGGGTGTAGCTGTTGGGACGACGATCGGGTGGGCCTCAAGGTAATGCCTTAGCCTTCTTTTGGCGTTCACCGGTGACAGAATTAGTTTTTCCTGCCTGCTGTATCTAGTTTCTGCCTCAGCCAAGGATTTGCTGGTGTAGAATACTGGCATTTGAAGGTTCCCGTCCTCTCTGATGAGGGCGGCGCTGGTTGAAGCGGAGGATACTGCTAAATAAAGTTATAAGACTTCATCGGGGGTTGGTGTAGACAAGATGGGGGGCATGGTCAGGTACTCTTTTAACCCAGCCAGGGCCTCCGATTGTTCGTGACCCCAGATCTCTCCCTTCTTCACCTTTATTGATTAAAAGAATGGTCGGCACCAATCAGTGAGTCGTGAGATGAATCTGCTAAGTGCTACCACTCTTCCCGTCAGGACTTGAACGTCTTTATGTGTTCGGGGCTCCTTCATTTCTATGAGAGCTTTGACCTGTGTCGGGCTGGCTTGGATACCAGTTCGGTCCACGATGTGCCCTAGGAACTGTCCAGATGATACACAAAAAGAACACTTTGCCGGATTAAGCTTCATGCCATGGGACCTGAGGGTAGCGAACACTTGGCGTAGGTGAGTGATGTGGTCCTCCTTCTTTTTGCTCTTGACTACAGTATCGTCGATGTAGGCTTCGATTACTGTGCCCATCATACCTTTAAAGATCTTGTTGACTAATCTCTGGAAGGTAGCACCTGCATTTTTCTGTCCGAAAGGCATAACTTTAAAGCAGTATGTACCTGTTTCAGTAATGAAGGAAGTCTTTTCCTCATCCTTCGGGTTCATTTTTATTTGGTTGTAACCTGAATAGGCATCCAGGAAAGTTAGACGGTCATAGCCCGAGGTAGCATCAACCATCTGGTCGATCTTTGGGAGTGGAAAACTGTCCTTTGGGCATGCCTTGTTCAGGTCGGTAAAATCGACGCAAACCCTCCATTTGCCGTTTTTCTTTTGAACAACCACGACGTTGGAAAGCCATTCGGGATATCTGACTTCGCGGATGAAGCCGGCCTGGAGCAGTCTGGATACCTCATCTGCTATAATTAGGTTCCGATGTGCCCCCATGCGTCTTTGCTTTTTCCTGATTGGCCTGACGTTTGGGTCAACATGCAATGAGTACTGTGAAACGTCAGGATCTATTCCCGGCATGTCTGTATGCTCCCATGCGAAGACGTCAGAGTTGTCCTGCAGCAATTGTGTTAGTTCCTCAAATTCAGAATCGGTCAGGGTTGTACCTGCAAAAGTAACTTTTTCCGGGTTGTCGGGCACGACACAGACTGATTGTAGTGGTTCAACCACAATTGGGGAGCCCGGCTCCCCATTCTTTAATTGCTATTTGGAGCACGAACTTTGCTCCTTCGATCGGGGTACCCCTGGGGCCTGGGCCTTCCGGATCTCCTTCAGAGTGACCGAATAACATTCCTTGGCGGCCACTTGGTCGCCCTTCACATCAATGGTGCCAGTACCGTCAGGGCCCAAGCATCTCATGACCTGGTGAAGAGTCGAAGGCACACCTTGCATTCGGTGAATCCATCCCCTTCCCATAAGCAGATTGTATGAAGGTTTGGCGTCCACCACAACAAATGTCTCGGTCAGGGTCCTATGAGCGGCAGACACAGGTAACTGAATTTCACCGATCGGCTCGATTTGCCTGCCGTCAAAACCTGCGATGGGGCATCGGGATGTCTTAATTTCAGATGGATTGATTTTGAGCTTTTCGAAAGCCCATTTGGTGATGATGTTGGCACTGCTCCCTGGATCGATCACGAATCTTTTCACAAGGCAGTTGGCCACCATTAGGGTCACAACCAGAGGGTCTTCATGCGGGGTTTGGACTCCCCGGAGGTCCGACACCGAGAAAATGATGTGAGTTTCTTCAGCCTTGTATCGGGCTTCACTAATTTCGTTGACTTTTCTCATTTTGTAGGCTTTCCGTAGATAGCTCGGCGCGATCCTTCGGTCTCTTTGGGTGGGGGGCCACCATGAATCATGTTGATGATTTTAACCGGCTGTGCATCCGAGGGGTTTCGAGGGACGCCGGGGGCACGCTGATCGGTTCTTGGCCTGTCTTGTTGGACGTAATCCCGGAGTACTCCGCGAAGTAGTAATGCCTCCACCTGTTGCCTTAGATTGCGGCATTCGTTCGTGATGTGCCCGAAATCACCATGGAAAACGCAATGTTTTGTCTTGTCTCTCTGGTCAAGTGGTTGTCGCATGGTAGGGGGTTGCTGGAAAATTCCTTTGGCTTTGTTCTCCTGGTAAAGTTTTGCAAGGCTAACCTTCAGGGTTGTTATCCTTTCTTCTAACCTGGGTCGTTTAGATGGCTTTGTGACTGATACTCCCGTTGGGGCAGACGATCCCGGTGGAATTAATCGCTTCCGATCGATCAATCGATCCTTGGACTGGATTTCAAGGCCGACAAAGGCTGATCTCCTTTGCCTGATAGTTTCCTCCTCCTCAATTCTCAAGTATCCCTGGGCCCTAGAGTTTAGTTCCCCAATGCCCGATGGAGGGCGCTTCACCAAGGATTGATGGAATTTTGTTCCAGGAATGAGGGCCATCCTGAATGCCTCAACCGCAGAATGCTGGTCACAGTTATCCACAGAAGTGGACTCTATGTTGAATCGGGATAGAAAACTTTTCAGTGACTCTCCTTTCTCCTGGATCATGGTGAAGAGGCAGGATATGGTCTTCTTCTGTCTCTTGTTTCCATAATACTGGGCGATGAAGAGCCTGGTCAACTGTTGCCAGCTACCAATGGATCGGGGTGGCTGCTTCCTAAACCATAATAGGGCGGCCTCAGCGAGGCTTGTGGAGAACACGTTACACAGCAGGGAGTCGTTCTCGGCGTACATGGTCATTTTCTGATGAATCTGGTATATGTGTTCTTCGGGATCCCTTGTGCCATCATAAGGGGTGAATTGTGGCATCACGAACTTCTTTGGGAAAGGTTCTTGGGTTATTTCCTGAATGAAGGGCGACTGTATCAATTCAGTGGACGCCTGGATGGCCATGTCGTCCGTAGATCGGGACCTCAAGTCCCCGAGAACTTTCCTTTGGAACTCGTCCATCATTGCTTGAAGTTTCTGGGGGGTTATAGACTCGTCGGCTGCCGGAGCCTTTCTTGAGCGCTGAGAAGATTCGGCGTGCTCTTCAGGTTGGTTTAGAGAATGGTCGATCGCCGCCACCGAAGGGTTGGGCGTAACTGCCGGTAAGGCAGCTGCTGGTGGAGCCAACCTCTCCCTGAGCTCTGCATTCTGTTTTTCCAAGGCCACGCTACGTTCCTCAGCAGCCGCCAAGCGTTGAAGAATTTGCTCCATGGTCTGGGAATCCTCTGCACAATTGTCCTCAGTGGGCAGAATGCCTGCCTGTGAACGAGTGACTGACATTCTCGTCCGGGGAGGTAGTGAGTGGAAGTTTTTGGAGGTGGAGGGTCTTTTGCCTATCAAACAGACTTAGCTTTTTGAGATGGGAAGAAGGAGACGATTTTATAGGTACCGAAGGGCATTTGAAAAATCAGGAACTCCTCCTCAGATTTCCCACAGACGGCGCCAATGTGTAAAGACATAAAAATGCATAATACTATTTCCAATGCCTTTACAAATTTTCGGATTTCCTTTATATACATTTTCTAAATGGGCTTTATTACTGGATTCATAGGAAACTTGCTGGCCTAGAAGCTTGATGGGCCTGATGACAAATGGGCTCTGATGGGCCTGATGACAGATGGGCTCTGATGGGCCTGATGACAGATGGGCTCAGCTGGGCTGGACATTTCCACTCTTACAGGTATCATTCCCATCTCCAAATTGAATCTGGACAGTAAATTCTTCAAAGTTTAACCTTTCGCTTGCCTCATTGTGAACAGATTGGAAATGGTCCTCTTCTGCTTCCGATTGCCAAAATATTGGGCTAGGAACTTTTCCATTAGAGTTTGGAAGGAATTGATCGAACCATCGGGTAACTGTCTGAACCATAACAGGGTCGGGCCCGTTAAGCTCGTAGAAAAAGCTTTGCACATTAGCGCATCATCAGCCATGTCGAGAGTCATCACCTGCTCCACATGAAAAAGGTGTTCAATGGGGTCCTGTGTCCCATCAAACATAATGAACTTTGGCATCTAGAACTTGTCTGGCCTTCTTGCTTATTGTATTTCAGTGCTGAACGGTGACTTAATCATTTTCGCTGTCATCTCGATGGCTAGATCAGCCGGTGATTGTGTTCTGAGATCCTTTACTTGCTCATCTATGATCTTATGAAGCCTGGTCACCATATCGAGCGGAACCGCCCGATTATTGGCGTTTATCTCATCCCCAATTTACTGGGTACGAGTACGATTTGCTGAACTGGCTTCGTGATGATTGTTCTCTTCTTCAGCAGCGGGGTCATTCTGTCATCCTCCTACTGGCAGTTCTTGACGTTCTGATTGATTAAGCCTTTCCCTCAATTCCTGATTCTCTTTTTCAAGAGCTTCCAGGCGTTGAAGGATAGCAGCTGTGTCTCCTAGCTGTGTGGTGGTTTCTCCCGCCATTGATCTAATTGCTTTTGACTAGAACCTTCGAATTCTCACAGACGACGCCAAAAAGTGTAAACCCGTTCGAAGTTGCCGAACGAATTGCAACTTTTGTAATTTAAACAGAAGCAACGTATTAGATAAATGATAAGATAACAATGTAAATTTGAAGAATCAACAAGAATGGGGAAAGTTTTCGGATCTTTTTCTTTTTCAGTCTTTTTATACATGAACTTAGTCTTACCCTCATAAATGGGTATTAAAACATATTTAAAACAATATCTCTACATTAAATGCAAATTGACTGTTTTGTAAAAGTGCCATATTAAAACCCATATAAGCTTTTAATGTGTATAATGAAACGGTCTGTTTTTAGGAGATTTCATACTGAGATGGACTTCTATTTTTTGGCTTTGTTTTCTATTGGGCTTGCTAATATACGTTGATCCGGTATTATTTTGTCTGATGGGCCTAATGTAGAAAAATGGGCCTACATATATATATATATTAATTTTATTCCAGTCCATTGAAATGTAAGACCTAACATTTATTGAACAATGTCTATGGTACCAGAGACAACTTTTCTACTCAAAGTGAAGACAAATTTCATTTCAAGTGCATATATAATATATACAAGAACAAAGAGTTTGCTTGATAAATGAATCGTAGCATAACATTGAATCCATATTGAGAGACACTAATAGCACAACAAATATAATAAGTCATGCAACCTAAGGTCAAGACATAGAATTGCACCATTTTATTGTGAAACTAGCTTTTGTGCCTCCACATCTTCCCTAATAGTAATAGTAATACCCCATGATATACGCAGACGACTTGACTCAAGTTTCAACACCCGCCAATTAAATAGTTTGGAAAAATGACAAACACAAATTAAAAAGACATGTAAAATATAAATCTATTACATACACCCAAAGATTGGGGCTAATAATTCAGTGTTGACTGACTTGACTAAGAGTAATCAATTTTTAAAAAATTACCACACCAAATTTTGCTATTTCTAGACAATAATCAACAGAAACTTCATTTTAAGTGCATGAAAATATACCAAATAACAACTTAATCCATATTCAGAGACCATAATAACAAAACAAATCTCAGGACAGTAGTCAATCTAATAATTCATGCATCCTACCCCATTTTAGTAAGAAATCAACATCTTTCTCAACATCTTCCTTAATACCCCTTCATATACGCAGACGACTTGACTCAAAAGCATCATTTATATATTGTGGGATGGATGGTGCATTTCTCTTTTCAACTTTTAAGTCTCCTGTACTGATCATATTGTACAAGGCGAGTATGATTCTTCTATAAAACCACCTTTTGTGCTTGCTTATGAATTATTAAAACGGTGGTGACAAGAAAGTAAATTCAATTCACCTAAAATGGCTTCACCATTGTCTCTATTTACCTAGTTGCGCATAACCATTCTTCTACTTGCAACGTTGCTCGGTTTCGTTGTCACCAACACTAACGCTTCAGGGCTTCATCCACTCTGCCATGATGATGAGAGCTCTGGCAAAGCTTTTCTGTAAGAAATGCTTTGGCATCATGGAAGCTTGAAGGGAATGGTAGTACTAGTGACTGCTGCTCATGGGATGGCGTTACATGCAATGCACAGACAGGCCGTGTGATCGGCCTTGACCTCAGTGAGAGCCTTCTGTCTGGTACTATCAACTCAAGCAGCAGCCTCTTCCGCCTTGTTCACCTTCAAAGACTCGACCTTGCGTTCAATGACTTCTCTGGCTGTCAAATTCCATCTGCTGTTGGACTTCTTTCAAGGTTAACTTATCTCAATTTCTCAAATTCTGGATTTAGTGGTCAAATCCCATCGCAAATTTCAAATTTGACCAAATTATCTTCCCTTGATCTTTCAACTGATTTTTTCTCGGAGCTCCGGCTCCCAAATCCTGTCCTAACAAGTTTTGTTCAGAACTTGACAGATTTAACAGAACTTCACCTCAATTTGGTGAACATAGCTTCGGCAGTACCTGAGAATTTGGCTAGTCTTTCATCTTTAACGTCTCTACTTCTAGAAAATTGCCAATTAGGTGGTGAATTTCCAGCATGCATTTTTAAATTACCAAACCTACAGTTTCTCAAGTTGCAAGACAATACCAACTGCAGGGGTTATTTGCCTGCATTCCAACAGAATAGTCCACTCAAAGAATTGGTACTCACAGGGACAAACTTTTATGGAGAGCTTCCAAATTCAAATGGAAATCTTGACTCGTTGATTGAATTGCATATCGGAGGATGCAACTTCTTGGGGTCAATACCTTCTTCAATTGGTCATCTTGCACAACTCCGTGTTTTGGGTCTTTCCGACAACAATTTCTCGGGAGAAGTGCCAAATTCAATTGGATACCTTCAACAATTGCAATATCTGTACTTTGATTCCAACACACTTATTGGTCAGATACCTTCTTCCTTTGATAATCTAACACGGTTGCAATACCTGAACCTTTCTTACAACACATTTATTGGTGAGATACCTTCTTCCATTGGTAATCTTACACAGTTGCAATATATGTACTTTTCTAATAACACACTTACTGGTGAGATACCTTCTTCAATTGGTAATCTTACACTGTTGCAATATCTGATCCTTTCTTACAACATACTTACTAGTCAGATACATTCTTCCATTGATAATTTAACACAATTGCAAAGTCTGGACCTTTCTTATAATTTATTGTATGACCCAATTCCAAAGTCAATATCTGAACTTGTGAATATGGAATATCTTAATTTTAAAAGAAGTAACCTGATCGGAATAGTGGAGTTAGATGTGTTTCTTACTATGAAAAATCTAACCGACCTTAGGCTCTCCGATAACCAACTAACATTGCTCACCAGTACATCCATGGGTGTTCCTTTTCCCAAGTTTAATTTCCTAGAATTGAACTCGTGCAACTTAACTAAGTTCCCAGATTTCTTGAAAAGTCAAGATGAGTTAGAATACTTAAGCCTCGGGAACAACAGAATTCAAGGCATCTTGCCTACATGGATATGGAATATGAAAACACTCCGTAGCATTGATCTTTATGGTAACTTCATAACTGGCTTTCACCATCGTCCTTTTGTCTTTCCGAGGGACGGACCAAAGTATATATACCTTAGTTCTAACATGCTGCAAGGATCACTCCCCATCCCACCATCATCCACCTTGGTGTATAATTTCGCAAACAACAAATTAAGTGGGCAGATTCCACCACTTATCTGCAATGCTAGCTTTCTCGAGGTCCTGGATTTATCTTATAACAACCTGAGTGGAAACATTCCCCAATGCTTGGGTCGATTTTCAGATTCTCTGCAGGTATTGAATCTTCGAAACAATAGGTTACATGGCCCCATTCCTCAAACATACAGGAATGCAACCAATATAAAGATCATCAACTTTAGTCAAAACCAATTGCAAGGGCCAGTGCCGAGATCATTAGTCAATTGCTCAGTTCTAGTGAGTCTTGATATTGGGAACAATCAGATCAATGATACTTTTCCTTTTTGGCTTGGAGCACTCCCGGAATTAAAGGTTCTCATTTTGCGGCTCAATAGATTTCACGGTGTAATGTGGAACCACAACTCCAGTTTTGCCTTCCCTAAGTTGCAAGTTCTTGACATCTCTCAAAATGGTTTCACTGGTAAGTTACCTTCCGATTACTTTGAGACATGGACAGCCATGAAAACTATTCATGGAACAGAAGATTTTTTTTTATCAATGGAGCCTATACCAGCAACGGTGTGAAAATTCTGCACCAGCCTATCCCAAATTTCTTCACAGGTATTTGTTGGGTCGAAACAAGCTCTAATGCAAACACACACACACAATGGACACCAGATATATAGTGGTTCCCCAAAAATATGGGTACGTCCACTTTGAGAGGCTTTACTAGCTTCGGTTTGAATCAAAACCGGGTATGAAACTCTCTCTCTCAACCTCACAGACACTCTCTGTGGTTCTCTCTTACAACACTGTGTATCTTTACACTCTTACAATTGTAGCTTATGTTGTGCTTCTCACTCTGCTTACAACAACATACACTGATATATATATACATACTGATATCATGTATAGACAAAAGTCTATCTTCAACAGGCGTGGGCTGCGCAGCCTTGCTTGACTTGGATGGAGTTTGGAGTTTTCTCTCCGCATGCACATGGGCGGCTCTGTTGGAGTATACGGCAGTGGTTGGTGGTGGTGGTTTGTCTTGCATGTGATTGAAAGGTTTGTTTCCATACGGCAGAGATATGGCATGCGTTCATATGGGATATGGAACTAACAATTCTCCCCCTTCCATATCAATCAGAGGAGAACGTCTTCACCTGATCTCCCCCTCACTGCCAATTTGGGGCTGGTGTTAAACCAACTTCTTCTTTGCAAACTTCTAGCTTTTCTCTGGACAGGCTCTTGGTCAGCATATCTGATCCATTATCATCTGTGTGAATCTTCTCTAGCTGTAGAAGTTTGTCTTCGAGCACGTCACAGATCCAGTGATACCTGACGTCTATGTGCTTGGACCTTGAGTGGAAGGTGGAATTTTTGCTAAGATGAATAGCACTCTGACTGTCACAGTATATGACATACTTTTCCTGCTTTTGTCCCAATTCTTGAAGAAACTTCTTCATCCACAAGAGCTCTTTGCATCCTTCTGTTACTGCAATGTATTCAGCTTCTGTGGTGGATAAGGCAACACACTTTTGTAATCGGGATTGCCATGAAACTGCTCCCCCTGCAAAAGTGATTAGATACCCTGATGTGGATTTTCTGGAGTCACTGTCTCCAGCCATATCTGCGTCTGTGCAACCTTCCAATAAAGGTTCACCACTACCAAAGCATAAACAAATATTGGTAGTTCCTCTAAGATACCTGAGGATCCATTTTACTGCTGCCCAATGGTCCTTTCCAGGTTTTGACAGATACCGACTGACAACTCCAACTGCATGAGCAATATCAGGCCTCGTGCATACCATGACGTACATCAAACTGCCAACTGCTGAAGCATAAGGCACTTTCTTCATTTCTGCTTTTTCTGTCTCACTTGAAGGACACTGCTTCATATTCAACTTGAAGTGGCTTGCAAGTGGAACACTGACTGGTTTTGCTTTGCTCATGTTGAACCTTTCAAGAACTTTGCCGATATACCTTTCTTGAGATAACCAGAGCTTGTGTTTCAGTCTGTCTCGAGAGATCTGCATTCCCAAGATTTGTTTTGCCGGTCCCAACTCCTTCATAGCAAATGACTGGCTCAGTTCCTTCTTCAATTTGTTGATCTTGTTGCTGTCATGGCCAACGATCAACATATCATCGACATATAGCAAGAGGATGATAAAATCTCCATCAGGAAATTTCTTGACAAATACACAATGATCTGCAGTGGTTCTGTTGTATCCATTCTGGTCCATGAATGAATCGAACTTTTTGTACCACTGTCTTGGTGCTTGTTTGAGCCCATAGAGACTCTTTCTCAATCTGCACACAAGATTTTCCTTTCCTCTGGTTCTGAATCCTTCAGGTTGCTCCATGTAGATTTCTTCATCCAGATCACCATGTAAAAATGCAGTCTTTACATCCAGTTGTTCGATCTCTAGGTTCAAGCTGGCTGCCAAGCCAAGAACAACTCGGATGGAGGACATTTTCACTACAGGTGAAAATATTTCTTCAAAATCAATGCCCTTCTTCTGACCGAATCCCTTCACAACCAGTCTTGCCTTGTACCGTGGTTGTGGATTGTTTTCTTCAGACTTCAGTTTGAATACCCATTTGTTCCTGAGAGCTTTCCTTCCCTGCGGTAACTTGACCAAGTCATATGTGTGGTTCTCATGCAGCGATTTCATCTCTTCCTGCATGGCTTTCATCCACTCCGCATTTTTACTGTCTTCAACAGCTTCCTGATAGCTCTCTGGTTCTCCCCCATCACTAAGCATCACATACTCTGCGGAGGAATATTTGCGGTTCGGTTGTCGCTCTCTGGAAGATCTCCTTGTTTGAGGATCAACCGGATTTTCTTTTGCAACTGGTTCTGGTTCTGCACCGTCATCAGCTGGATCTCCTTGAATAGCTCCCCCATCATTTTCTGCTCTCGGTGAGGGAACCGGATCTAGATTAGCTGGTAACTCTTCAGGTGAGTCTGATTTCTTCTGTTTTTCAAGATCTTCAATGGTCTGATCTTCGAAAAATATCACATCTCTGCTTCTGATGACCTTCTTGTTGATAGGATCCCAGAGTCTGTAACCAAATTCTTCATGGGCATATCCCAGGAAGATGCACTGTTTGGCCTTTCCGTCAAGCTTGGATCTTTCATCTCTGGGGATGTGGACAAATGCTCTGCAGCCAAACACCTTCAAGTGTTTGTAGGAAACATCTTTCCCTCTCCATACTTTCTCTGGAACATCACAGTTTAATGGAACGGAGGGAGATAGGTTGATTAAGTCAACCGCTGTTCTCATTGCTTCACCCCAGAACGGAGTTGACAACTTGGCATTAGATAACATGCACCGGATCCTTTCGCAGATGGTTTTGTTCATTCTTTCTGCAAGGCCGTTATGTTGAGGAGTTTTCGGCACTGATTTTTCCAGTCTGATGCCGAAGCGTCTGCAATACTCCTCGAATGGTCCTCTGTACTCGCCACCATTGTCTGCACGTACACATTTCAGCCTTATTCCAGTTTCTCTTTCCACCTTTACATGAAACTCCTTGAACACTTCCAGCACCTGGTCTTTAGTTTTCAAGGCAAAGGTCCATAATTTTCTGGAATGATCATCAATGAATGTGACAAAATAGAGGGCACCTCCATGAGTTCTGGTTTGCATGGTGCAAACATCCGTGTGTACGAGATCTAGAATGTTTGGTCTTCTAGATGGAGGGGAACTGCGGAATGCAACTCTGTGCTGTTTCCCCATGATGCAGTCGACACAGGTGTGTAATGGAGTACCTTTCATTCCAGGTAAGAGTTCTTTTCTGGCAAGGACCTTGAGTCCTTTCTCACTCATATGACCGAGTCTTTTGTGCCATAACTCGGTGGGGATTTCTTTTTCCACTGTATTCACCTCGACTCTGCACAATTTTGCTTGCGTTGTGTAGAGTGAGCT
Organism: Cornus suecica; assembly: GCA_963922005.1. Classification (NCBI taxonomy): domain Eukaryota; kingdom Viridiplantae; phylum Streptophyta; class Magnoliopsida; order Cornales; family Cornaceae; genus Cornus; species Cornus suecica. The sequence continues at coordinate 31,930,443 of OY998239.1, read as the reverse complement.
GATCTTCTTTCCTCTAGCCACCACAAGATTGCATTTGGTGAGCTTCCACTTGCCATCACCAAAATGACTGTTGTAGCCTTCATCATCGAGCTTGCCGGTGGAGATCAGGTTGAGACGAATATTTGGAACATGTCTCACATCTTTGAGGAGTAGTTTGCATCCATTGCTGCTTTCCAAAAGAATATCACCTCTGCCGGTAATTTTGGATGCTCCTTGATTTCCCATCTTCATAAGTCCGAAGTCACCACTGGTGTAGGATGTGAACATATCCTTTCTCGAAGTGATGTGACAGGAAGCACCTGAGTCAATAACCCAGGTAGAATCTTCGGATGTGAAGTTGACACACTCATCATCTTGAACGATGACGAGCCCTTCTCCGGCTGTTGCTGTTGCTTCTGAGGTACTTTCTTCACCTCTATTTCTGGTCTGTTGTCCAGACTGTTCGGCTTTTAGCTTCCTGCATTCTCTGATAAAATGGCCTGGCTTGCCACAGTGATGACAAGTTTTGTCTCTTCTGAAATTGGACTTTGATCGCCCACGATGCTGTGGCTGATTGCGATGGTTTCTGCTTTTGCTTCTACCGCGCCATTCTTTTCTTTCTCGTCTTTCAGTGACAAGAGCTTCTGACTCCGGATGATATCCTTCTTCCTTTCTTCTTGCTTCCTCGTTCAGCATTCTGTCTTTCGCCATTTCCATATTGATTATTCCGTCTGGAGCTGAGTTGCTTACAGAGACAACTAGCGTATCCCAACTTTTCGGAAGGGAATGTAATAGAAATACTGCCTGCATCTCATCTTCTATAGTCATTTTCATCGAGTTGAATTGATCCAACAACCCCTGGAATTCGCTCATGTGTTCTGACACACTTTTGCCGTCTTTGTATTTAAGATTCACCATACGGCTCAAAAGATTTACCTTGTTCTGAGATGTCTTTCGTGCGTACATCTTCTCCAGTTTTTGCCAAAGAGCATAAGCATCATTGTCGTTGGCAAAATTTTGGTAAATACTCTTGTCGATCCACTGTCTGATTTGGGCGGCACATTTTCGATTGAGTACCATCCAGTCTCCGTCGGTCATGTCCTTCGGTTTGCCATCAGGTGCATCGTCGGTCCTTTTGATCGGCTTCCACAGATCTTTGATATACAAAAGATCCTCCATCTTCGACTTCCACAACGAATAGTTGGCTGCGGTCAATCTGATCATCGTTCCGGATCCTGAATCGTCCATCGAAACGAAATCTTTAAGCCCTCCTGGCTTGTTTGATATATTCGGAGTGGAATCTCGCGAAACGGAGTGTACCGTTGTGTCCGGAACGGTCGAAAACCTTAAGATCGACTCTGACTGAGCTCAATTCCGACTTCGGATGAGTCCGGAATGGTCAAAACAACGTCGAGGGGCAAAACTGTAATTTTGCAAACTTGGTGATGACGTGGCAGCACCTGGGAGTGACACGTGGTAGGTACACGTGGCAAAGTGTCAGTGGTGACACGTGGCAGGTGACGTGGCACAATGGTTGACTGACACGTGGCAGGACACGTGGCAGTGTCTGGCTGTGACACGTGGCACTGCTGACGTCAGCAGTGACGTGTCATTGAAGATGACGTCAGGGATGACGTGTCAGCGCGTGAGGCGCGTGGTGTGCGTGGTCCTCACGCGCGCGGCTGCTGGAGGCGCGTCCGGCGCGTGGTACGCGTGGGCCTCACGCGCGCTGGAGGTAGACGACGCGTGAGGCGCGTGACACCGAGGATGTTGACGCGCCGGTCTTCAGGCGGCGCGTGGAGGCGCGTGCAGCGGCGGTTGCGGCGGCGGTTGACGGGAAAATCTTCCTTGGGTGATGGGTCGTCTGAAAACAGGTGTGGTGATTTGATCTCTGGACTGGTGCGAAATAGAGCTTGAAGTTTCGACTGTGTTTGAGCTTTAATGGCTCTGATACCACTTTGTTGGGTCGAAACAAGCTCTAATGCAAACACACACACACAATGGACACCAGATATATAGTGGTTCCCCAAAAATATGGGTACGTCCACTTTGAGAGGCTTTACTAGCTTCGGTTTGAATCAAAACCGGGTATGAAACTCTCTCTCTCAACCTCACAGACACTCTCTGTGGTTCTCTCTTACAACACTGTGTATCTTTACACTCTTACAATTGTAGCTTATGTTGTGCTTCTCACTCTGCTTACAACAACATACACTGATATATATATATACATACTGATATCATGTATAGACAAAAGTCTATCTTCAACAGGCGTGGGCTGCGCAGCCTTGCTTGACTTGGATGGAGTTTGGAGTTTTCTCTCCGCATGCACATGGGCGGCTCTGTTGGAGTATACGGCAGTGGTTGGTGGTGGTGGTTTGTCTTGCATGTGATTGAAAGGTTTGTTTCCATACGGCAGAGATATGGCATGCGTTCATATGGGATATGGAACTAACAGTATTGATCTCTCAAGTAACCGATTTGAAGGAGAGATTCCGGAATTTATTGGAATTCTCAAGTGTCTTCACATGCTCAACCTTTCCATCAACTCTCTCTCTGGTCGTATTCCATCTTCGTTGGGGAATCTAACAGAACTGGAAGCACTGGACCTTTCTCAAAATAAACTCTACGGAAAAATACCTCAGGAGTTGGTCCAACTCACGTTCCTCTCATTCTTCAATGTCTCTCATAATCACCTCACAGGGCCTATTCCACGAGGATTGCAATTCAGTACATTTGAAGACAGTTCTTTTGAGGTGAATTCAGGATTGTCGGAGAAATGTGGAAATTTAGATAGTCAAGATGGCGATGATTCATATGCATTGGCTATGGAGGATTCACCGCCAACTTCAAAACTGAAGCAAGATGAGGATGATTGATGGTTTCCAATTGAAAAGAGCGATTGGATTGTCATATGCATTGGCTATGGAGGTGGGTTGGTAGTTGGGTTGATCATTGGGAACATTCTAACCTCAAGGTATCATGAAGGGTTTGTCAGCACCTTCGGAAGGAACCAAAAGAATCAGAGAAGAAGGAAGAAGAGTGCACGAAGAAGCTAATTTCAATATGTGTTTAGAATGCATGTTCAAACTTGCAAGAGGTATTGTTTTTAGGTAATTGTTGAAAAGAATCATTAGTGTCATGGATAATGCATGTATGATATTGGAAGTATTGTTTTAATGTTGAAAGAAAAGGAAAAAACATAAATGCAAGTGGCCCAATACTAAAGAAAAAATAATTGTCAATTCAGCACACCTATGCTGACTATTTTTCGTTTTTGAAGAAAAAATAGATGCTCTTTATCTACTCTCCGGAAATTTGAAGAAAAATATGCTCACTTTCTTGTGTGCTTTTACAAGTGTTCTTTGGGACTGGTCCAATTAATACTCTTGGGCTCAGCCAAAACTAGTCCGGCCCAGCCTGAAGTTTCCGGGCTGATTAACTATTCAATTTGGGCCCAATTCGGGTTGGGCCTATTCGGGTTTCACTTAAAATCGAGTTGAATTCGAGTTTCACTTAAAATTGGACTGAACCCAACCCGAAACCCGGATTTATTATATATATATATCAGCAAACCCTAACCAAGATGCCTTCTCTCATACTTGTGCGGATGTGCCCCCTCTATCCTTGTTTCGCGCCGTCCACAACCGTCACCCCCTCCGCCACTCACCGCTGTCCGTGGACGTTTTTCTCTCCCTCCTCTCTTTCCCTCACTCTATACTCTGCTGTTGATATGTATATATATATACACATTTGTCATATCTATATCCTTATAGTTAAATCTCTCTTTCCCACTCTCTTCTCTTATACCCATGTCGATTTGTATATATACACACACATTTGTTATATCTATACCATCAATGATCTGAATTTTTATTTTTAATGCACATATATATATATATATATATATATATGCACAAAAGAGTTGTTGGTTTGAATTTTAAAATTTATATACATAATACATATATAGAAAAATAAAATCAATTTTTATTTTTGTATATACATATATAGATATAAGAAAGATATTAGATCTTGATTAGTATTTTTATTTTATAATTTTTTATCAAAAAGAAATTGATTGAAAGAAGGGATATTATTTTTTTCTATTTTTAGATTATTTTCTTATCTTTAGAACTTCAAACAAATTTTTTTTTTCCAAATTTCAAACCTTACATATCAAAATTCAGTTTCATTTTTTTTTGTTTTTTTTTTTTAAAAGTTGCCCAGTCCCGACCCGTTAATTCTGGGTTCGAGTAGAAAATGTTTGAAAGTAGGAATAAATTTTTTTCTAATTTTTTGTTATTTTCTTATCTTAGAACTTCAAACAAATTTTGTTTTTTCCAAATTTCAAACCATACATATCAAAATTCAATTCCAATTTTTCTTTTTGTTAAAAAAAAAAAAAAAAGTTGCCCACACCAGACCTGTTAATTCCGTGTTTGGGTTGAAAATATTTGAAAGAAGGAATAATATTTTTTTTTTCTATTTTCAGATTATTTTCTTATCTTAGAACTTCAAACAAATGTTTTTTCCAAATTTCAAACCTAACTTATCAAAATTCAATTTCAGTCAGAATCAAACCAAATCTGCTATGGTTTTCTATACCACGTCTATCAACCCCAACAATCAAAGCAAACCCATCTCCAGATATGTAAACCCGACAACTAAAAGGTGCAAATTGATCCTTTTTTTTAATTCTGATATCTAAAATCCATCATTTTTCAAATATATAACTTACCTACTAATCATTATGCACACTACATGCTGTCTAACAACTTACACAATTAACATACTATCAGAGCAAACAAGCTATTACGTTCTATCAAAAGCAAATGATATACTACATTAGAATTATAATTTAGACTTACTGCTAAATAGATAGATTGGCAAAATGATGTACACAAAGTGAAAAACGTGGAAATACAATCTATTAGGTACACTCAAAATGTTATGGCTAATCATTTAATGTTGACTTGACTTTGACTAATAGTAATCATATTATTTTTTATTTTATTTTCTTGTTTGAGATTTGAAAAACAACTTATTAAATCCTGGCTGTTTGGGAAGCAAATTATGATTCCCAAATCATTTACTTCATGAACCAGTATTCAAAAACTTATCAATAATTTGGGTGTTTGGCTCAATAATTTGATTCCTACAAACATAAAGTATGCTTCATGATTTGGTCTATTTTGAGAATCGCCCATATAGGGGCCTTGCTTCCCAAAAACATACTTCATGAGTCACTATTCAAAAGTACATCGGTAAATTGGGATGTTTGGCAACATACTATGCTTCATTTCTTCAGAAAACATACTTTTTGATTCAGACCAAAAGGAGAATTTCTCAAATCCAAAAAGCATGCTTCACAATTACAACATATGAGAAGCAAAATACTCTCTCTATTTAATATTTATTATTACAAAACAAAATAAATAAAAATAAAAAAATAAAAAATATTATATAATTATTATTATAAATTAAAATTAATAAATTAAATATTTAATAATAATTATTATAAAACAAAATAATTAATATTTAATTAATAAATATAATTAAATAAATATTAAATAAATTTGAAAAAATGAACTAATTTAAATATTTATTTGTTATTTAAAAATTATAAATAAATTTGAATAAAAATAATTAAATAAATATTTAAATATTAAATAAATATTATTTTGATAAGAAAATTTGTGGAATCACCAACTCCATCTAATATGATTTGTTTTCATCAGCTTTACTTTTTTTCAGATCAGAATCATTAGGATCAAACATGATTTGCTTACAAAATAAAACCACAACATAGTACTTTGCTACGCTGCGCTTTTCTTTTTTTCAGAGCGTAGTAAAATATTTTGCTGCCAAATAAGCCCAAATATAATACTCTACATTTATTGAACAATACTTATGGTACCATAGAATTAGTGACAACTTTTCTACTAAAAGTTACCACACCAACTTTGCCATTTCTAGACAATAATGGACACAAAATTCAATTCAAGAACATAATATATATCAAAAGAAGTTCCCTCAATACATGGATCCTATACTAACAACTTAATCCACATTGAGAGACCATAATAACACAACAAATCTGAACACAGTAGTCAAAACATAGTGTAAATAGTAAAAATCATCAGGCCCAAACCCAGTAAATTGTATTAACAAGCCCATGTATTTTAGGCCCATGTTTCTAAAGACCCATTCAAATTGTCAAACCCAATACTTTAGAAAAGTGGGTGGTTAAAAGGGTCATGGATCATGACCCCATAGATATACGGGCACGATCACCAGAATTAAGGAATGATGAGCCCTTCAATTTTTGTATAAATAAAGCCTAAGGGCCATGAATAAAGGGTAGAAGAATTGGTAAGCAAACATTCACACTTATAATTGGCGCCATCTGTGGGAACTAAGTTAGTTATCTCATTCGTTTCCATATTTAGAACTCTTTTATTCTCACTCAGCAAATAACCATGGTATCTACTCGATCCACGAACAATGACGCTCGGTTCGAGGAGGTAATGAGACGACTATAAGTTGTAGAATAGAGAAATGCCATCCTCGAACAGCAAAATGCCGAACTACTCCATCAGGTGGCTCAGGGGCCGTTTCCTCTCCCAGGTTCCAATCCAGTCGGGGGAGCAAACCAACAAAGGAATGCAGGAGTAAAGCCCTCCAATTCTCAACATGGGCAAGATGCGTCAGTCACTCGGACATACAAAGGACTAAGGGAAAAGGAAGACTCCTCCTATCCTATGACGAAGGAGGCCCCAACGACGCATGTCCCTACCCTGAATAACCTGCACGAAATGGCAGCTAAGATCCAGAGAGATGTGATGAAGGATTTGAAGATGCAGACCCCAGATGATTTAGCCATCCATGCAACAACTGACATGACTCAATCCCCGTTTACAGAAGAGATCGAGATAACTGAATTCCCCAAGAAGTTCGTGTTACCAGTCTTCACACTTTACGACGGTACGAAAGATCCCCTCGACCTATCTACCAGGTGCAGACAAAAATGACCGTATATGGGAGAAACTAGACATTCTTATGCAAGGTATTCTCCACCATTTTAACAGAAACACCCCTCTTATGGTTCAGGAAGTAGGCCCCCAGGTCAATCAGTAGCTGAAATGACCTCTGCAGATGCTTCATCGCTCAATACTTCGGCAACCGGAGGCAAAAGAAGACTATCAAGCCTTTTCATCATGACACAAGAGAAAGGGAAGAGCCTCAAGAGCTTTCTATCCAGGTTCAACATGGAGATGCCCTCTATCGATGATTGCGACCAATTGTCAGCGGTAGAGGCGTTCCGTATGGTGGTCATCCCTGACACGAAATTCCATTTTTTGTTAGTGAAACGCCCGCCCAACAATATCGGCGAACTCAACTCCAGAGCCCAAGGCTACCTCAAAATAGAAGAAGAAGAGGCGGTTAGGCAGAAAAAGGGCCTCCCTAGTAACTGTGGAGGCAAGATCCAAAGAAAGAATGAAGGATCAAAAGCCTTAGTGACCCGGACCATCCCAACCAACCTCATCTTCCAGACAACCTGACCAATGCCAGCGGACAGAGGAGAGGGTGACTCTGCTCAAGACCAACCTGGGGAAACTTTTCCAAGAAAATAAAGCAAGGGAATCTTCAGAGCCCCTTCGTCAATCAGACAACCGATGGAGCTGAGGGATATGACCAAACACTGCGCCTTCCACATTGAGTATAGGCATCATACCAATGATTGTAGAAACCTCTGAAGGAAGGTAGAGGCAATGATCGCCAAAGGGGAGCTTCTAGACTACCTGATAAAGGACTAGCCAATGTCAGACAGATCATATCGGGCACCACAGAATAACCCTCTGACAGGAAAACCAGTTAGGGTCATCCATATGGTCTAAGGAGGTGAAGAGGATGTTGAGTCCGAGGGAAGCTGAAGATCAAAATTACGCCAGACACACAAAATCAGGCGTGTCGGTGAAATTTGTCAAACATCCATCAGACAAGAAGAATCAAGAATTACATTTTCAGAGGCCGACATGCAGAATGTTCAAACACCCCACGAAGACCTTCTGGTAATTATTCTTCTGGTGGCTAACCATCTAATCAAGCGTGTAATGATAGATCCAGGCAGCAACACTAACATCATGACCAAATGGGTTATCGACAAGATCGAGATTGATGTTTCACAGCTATGTCCGGCTCGGATTCATCTGGCTGGTTTTGATGGATGACGAGTGGAGCCAATCGGAGTAGTCCAGCTGTCAGTATCAGCATCACGACGAACCCTCAAGGAAAGTCTTATGATGGTAGACATCAAGCCATCATATAACTTACTAATGGGCCGATGCTGGATCCATCGAATGCAGGGAGTTCCTTCAACTACCCAAATGGAGTAGATGTGACCGACATCCCCGAAGATCAAGTAGCAGCAAAGGAATGTTACGTAGTAACCCTGAAGAATTTGAGTCCTAAAAACAAACATGCCATGGAAGAGCCGGATAGGCCCCTGTACAACGAGAAATAACAATTACAGACAGACCCTTTAGATGAGGTTCAGGAAACACAGATGACTACCGAAGCCCTGGAAGAGGTGAACATCGATAAGATTGACCACACCAAAGTCACATTCATTGGTTCATTCCTTTAGAGAGAAGAAAAGGATAAGCTGACCCAGTTCTTCCAGTTACATTCAGACATCTTCACCTGGTCACACCTTGATATGCCAGGCATAAATCCCTCGGTCGCTCAGCATAATCTGAATGTGGATCCGGAGATCAAACTAGTAAGGCAGAAGCAGAGGAGGTCCGGTGTAGAAAGAAATCAAATTATATCTGAGGAGGTGGGAAAGTTGTTGGAAGCTGGATTTATAAGAGAAGTCAAGTATCCATCATGGCTGTCAAATGTAGTGGTGGTCAGGAAGAAGAACGGAAAATAACGAGTTTGCGTGGACTTCTCCAACTTGAACAAAGCCTGCCCGAATGATTATTTTCCTCTGCTAAAGATAGATTAGATGATAGATGCCACAATAGGATACGAGAGACTTTCATTCCTTTATACATACTCCGGCTACAATCAAATTCCGATGAATCAGGATGATGAGGAGAAAAAATCTTTCATCACCGAAGAAGGTACGTACTGTTATAAAATAATGCCATTCGGACTTAAAAATGCAGGTGCCACTTACCAGAGACTGGTCAGAAGAATATTTAAAAGTCAGATGGGGAATACGGTCGAGGCCTACATAGATGACACAGTAGTAAAAAACAGAATGAAAGAGGAACACCTCCAGCACCTCGAAGAAGTGTTCGGTGCACTCAGGAAATATGGGACTAAGCTCAATCCTACAAAGTGTTCATTCGAAATCTCATCCAGGCAATTCCTCGGCCATATCGTCAATTGAACAGGAATTGAGGCCAGCCCCTCACAAGTCAGGACCCTGATAAGCTGTGAGGAGCCAAAAACACAGAAGGAGGTCCAAATCTTGACGGGAAGAGTAGTTGCACTGAGCCGATTCGTCTCCATATTGACAGACAGATGTAAGCCATTCTTTCAAGAAATCAGAGGGGGAAAGAGAAACATATGGGGACCAGAGCAAGTCGAGGCCCTTCAGAAATTGAAGCAATACCTCCAGAATCCACCAATCCTAGCCTCTCCAAATCCAGGGGAGCCATTACATCTCTACCTGGTGGTATCATCAGCTTCAACCAGTGCAACATTAGTGACGGATGAGAAAAAATGCTAGAAGCCGGTTTTCTTCAGCAGCAAATCTTTATCCGATGCCGAAACAAGTTATACCATGGCAGAGCGAGTCGTTCTGTCACTGATCAATGCAAAGAGAAGTCCGAGGCACTATTTTGAGACTCATCCAATTGTGGTGCCAACCACCCTGCCCATAAGAGCCATTATGGCTAAATCGGACCTGACTGGGAGAATCGCTAGATGGGCGCTAGAGCTTAGGACATTCCACATTACATATGTACCAAGAATAGCCGTTAAGGGTCAAGCAAGCTTTGGCTGATTTTATGCTAGAAGTTGAACCTGAATCAATTTTAGTCAATCCAGATGAACCCGAGTGAACCCTTTTTGTAGATGGCTCAGTTGGATCTGCGGGGTCATGAGTTGGACTCGAAATCATAACGCCAGATGGAACACGCATCCAACAATCAATCCGTCTGGAGTTTCCTGCTACCAATAATGAAGCTGAGTATGAAACACTTTTAGTAGGGCTACGACTAGCTCAAAGCCTCTGTATCCGACGACTACGGATATTTAGCAACTCACAGTTAGTAGTCAAGTAAGTCCAAGACGAATATGATGTGGGAGAAAAGTTGCAACCCTATAAGAAGCTGGCTCAGATGGAGCTAGACCGATTAGATCAGTATACCCTCAACCAGATCCCCAGAGGGGAAAATGAAAATGCAGATCAACTGGCTAATATGGCGTTAATAATTGATAAAAAATTGACCAGAGTCGCCCCGATCGACTATATTGATGTCCCGAGCATCCAACAACCAGATATTGTGTGCATAATACCATGGGAGACGAGTTGGATGGACCCCATAGTAGAATATCTAAGGAATGACACTCTTCCAGACAATAAGGCAGAAGCTCGGAAAGTCCGCATGAAGTCGACCAGATATGCCTTAATGCATGGGCAACTTTACAGAAGATCCTTTGGGGGCCCATACCTTCAGTGCCTCACACCTTCAGAGGCATCAACAATAATTAAATAAATTCATGAAGGATCGTGTGGAAATCACTCTGGAGGGAGAGCACTGGCCCATAAAGTCCTAAGTCAGGGGTATTTCTGGCCTTATCTCTCTCAAGATACAAAAACTTATGTCAGAAGGTGCAAGAAATGTTCCACGGAGACAAGATCCATCCACCTCCAAAGTTACTTAATCCCATGTTCAGCCCATATCCATTTGCACAGTGGGGGACCGATGCGGTAGGACCACTGCCGATGGCCCTCAGATCAGTAAATCAAGCTCTTATAGCAACCGATTATTTCACAAAATGGGTTGAGGCGGATTCCTATTCCACCATCACATACAGACACGTGATCAAGTTCATATGGACGAACATTATCTGTAGATTCGGGGTTCCGAGGGTCACAGTAATCGATAATGGAACGAACCTGGATAATCAATGGACCTAACAGTTCTGCAGTGAACATAGAATTCAGCTAAAAAACTCATCAGTAGCATACCCTCAAGGCAACGGTCAGGTCGAGAGATCCAATAGGACAATACTGAATACCCTAAAGAAGAAGCTGGAAGATCTTAAGGGCGCATGGCCAGATAAAGTTCCAGAGGTATTCTGATCCTATAGGAAACTCCATTCTCGATGTCTTATGGAACAGAGGCGGTCATTCCAACGGAGCAAGTGGTGCCGATCACCAGAACAGATCTGTACCAAGAAGAGCTGAACAACCAATAACTTGTTGATGGTTTAAATTTTCTCGAAGAGAAACGAGACCAAACCACTATCAGACTAGCCGCCTACCATCAGAAGGTCAATAATGCCTTCAACAAGAAGGTCAGAAGGCGCAAGTTCCAGGTGGGTGATATGGTTATAAGAAAAAAATATCAAATTAGTCGACAAACTCAGAGAGTATTGGGAAGGGCCCTATACAGTCACGGAAGTCATAGGACGTGGGGCCAACCGACTCAGGCATAATGATTGCCATATGGAACCCAACTCATAGAATGCCTGACCACTGAAGAGGTATTATCTTTAACATGCCCATCTCATTTTCTGAATTAAATAAATAGGCAAAGGTGCTCAAGCCTAGCTTTATTTTTGAGTTTTAAATTTCCATGTTTATTATATTGGTTGTGCTAGATCATGCTATTCTGTAATTCCTTCACCACAATAAAAGGTCATCATCCTTTATTTTATAATGAGTCGAAATAACAAAAATTAAACAAAATTGAATAAATTCCTAAGTATGGGGTTGACAGAGGCGCAACAGCCTGACCCATACTGATAGAGGAATAAAATTGAATAAATTCCTAAGTATGGGGTTGACAAAGGCGTAACGGCCTGATCCATACTGATAGAGGAATAAAATTTAATAAATTCCTAAGTTTGGGGTTGACAGAGGCGCAATAGCCTGACCCATACTGATAGAGGAATAAAATTGAATAAATTCCTAGTATGGGATTGACAGAGGTGCAATTGCCTTACCCATACTGATAGAGGAATAAAATTGAATTAATTCCTATGTATGGGATTGATAGAGGCGTAATAGCCTAACCCATACTTAGGATTGACAAAGGCATTATAGCCTGACCTATATAGAATGAAATAAAAAAAAAAAATCTTATACACATAACAAATCTAAGGTAACCAACAAACTATTCATTAAAATACCCTCAAGGATCAGTATAAAAAGTGCCTGAGGGGCCTTACATAATAGAAAATGTAAAAAATCCTAACTATGATTGGGGCCACCAGCCCCCCTTTCAAGTGAGTCAACCAATTCAGTTTGAGGGAAGAATTGAACAGAAGACTCAAGAGGGTCAGCTAGCAGCCATCCTTTGACGAATTTGCTGAATAAGTTTTCGACATGGTCAGGCTCGGGACTTGTATAAGGTTGCTTCACCCCAGGTAGGCATCCATGGCACTCAGATCAACAAATTTCCTCTTTGCAGGATCCTTTAGGGCAGTGTTATAACCCCGATGCCAAAACTCACCAGATACGATCCTGTTGAGATCCTTGTAGTGATTGGTCATGCTAGCGCCACCAGCCTTGCACATTTCCGGAGCAGACTGAGAGATGCTAAGACTGTGCTCTAGCTTCTCATTGTCAGAGGCGAGTTTAGCCTTCTCACTGGATAACTGGGCATTATGTTCCTTCTCCCGGGCAAGCTCCCCCTCAAGTCTGCCAACTCTGGAAGGAAGGTCCCCCAGCTGAACCTTCAATGCTTCCTCACTCTCTTTGCTAGCGGCCAAGTCAGCCCTGAGGCACTTGATCTCCACAATGTCAGCCTCATGCCTCAAGCACAAGGCGTTTGCACTAAAAAGAGCCTAAAAATGTCAAAGTTAGGGTGCATCGGTAGAAACAATGAAAAAGAAAAGTACATGGAAAGGTATGAATACTTACCCCCATCAGAAGGCCTGGAGTCTTAGCAACCAACTCCTCAGGTTCAGCTTTTTTCTGAGCATCCAGTTCCTTAGAAGTCCAGAGGTCTTTAGCCTTGGCGACCATGGCTCCCATCATAAAAAGATTCTGACCCACATGGCTAGAGGGGACTCTTATTTCTCTATTTTTTTTGAGGGTCTGGTCTCTCCCTAAGGTCTGAACTGTGCTATAGATAACTGAATTAGTTCAGGAATGGTGGTCTGCACGAGGGCAGACCCGAATGCAGCCCCCACAATAGCAACGATTACAGTAAGAGACTCAAATGACAGAGCCACAACTTGATTGGTCAGAGTAGGAGCTGTGACTTCCTCGATCTCATCATCATCAGTAGCAATAACCGCCCTGATGGAGTTTGACATCCTGAATCTGGCACCTAACCTTGAAATACTCTGCAAACTGGCAGGAGTAAGGTCAGCGCATAGACGACGATCAGACCAGACCTGAGACCTTAACAAATCAAAACAGGCCTCTACATCTCGAACCACTATATCACTACTATCAAAACCTAAAAAGTTATATACAAAATCCCCTAAAAGCTGATCACACCCAGGGCAGAGGCAGGTTTCATTGTGCAAGAAAGAAAAGGGCTGAAGAGCAACCGTCCTGAAAGACCGGGGGATCGGCCATTGCTGAGTAAAATGATGAAACCAAGCCCTTTTAACCAAAACCATCTTCTCCTTCCAATACTTCTCTGTCTTTTACGTCCCAGAGCAGATGGCTCGACCCTTAAAAGGGTAGAAGTGGTACCTTCCCTCACATCCAAACAAATCTTTAACCCTGTAGCTCAGAAGCAGATCTGCCAGACCCAGATCCAACCTTTTGTCATGGTTCTTCAAGATCAACGTAGAGATAATCCTGAAGAAATTCGGGTTGACCTGTAAAGGGAATATCTTAAGGGTAAAGAAGATAAAATGGAATAAGGGATGAAATCGAAATCGAATCAGCTTGATTTGAAGCTCAGACATCAGTACCTCGTTTAGATCCACACCATCTCCTATTCTGAAATCTAGGGAGTCATCCTATTTCTCCAGAATCACCTCCTGGGAATTTTGCAATCCTTTTTAAGCTTTTTTATATTGACGGACTTTCTCTTAGAGGGTTCAAGAGGATCGACACTAAAAGGATCAGGTGCAGAGGATGTTCCCTCAGGTAAAACAACGGAGTTGGAGGTCCCTCATCTTCCCGCTTGCGCTAGAGGGAGGATCAGTGGGCGTTGGCTGGAAGGAGAAGATGAAGAAGAGGGGTTGACAGAAGGAGGACTCAAACTCTCGGATCCCCCATACTCATGAGAAACGGTATTACTGCTGCCAGACATAATGGAGAGTAGAATACTTATTGAGAATATTCCGGCAAAGATTTGAGGAACTCCGGCGACAACACCCAGAAAACAGCAAGGAAATAGTAATCTCTTAGAGGAAAAGTTGTTTAATTTGCAAGGATAAATAAATAAAGTGAAGATTGAAATGAGATTATATAGAGAAGGGAAGAGGCACAATAATGGCAGAGGCGCTCCAACTTCCAATGCACTGTACACGGAGAAAGAGGAAGGGCCAGCCGTCTTTTTAAAATTTTAAAAGGCACATGCCTCCTCACAATGATGATGCCGACGTCACCAGGAACAACTGGATGCTTTAGAAAATTCGAGACATGCCCAAATGTCTCTGGGCCAAACTCGAATGGGGCCAGTGTAAATAGTAAAAATCATTAGGCCCAAGCCTAGTAAATTGTATTGACAAGCCCATGTATTTTAGGCCCATGTTTCTAAAGACCCATTCAAATTGTCAAATCCACTACTTTAGAAGAGTGGGTGGTTAAAACGGTCATGGATCATGACCCCACAGATATAGGGGCACGATCACCAGAATTAATGAATGATTAACCCTTTAATTTTTGTATAAATAAAGCCTAAGGGCCATGAATAAAGGGTAAAAGAATTGGTAAGCAAAAATTCACTCTTAGATATAGTGATTACACCATTTTAGTATGAAATCAGCTATCCTCCAACATCTTTAATACCCCTTCATATATGCAGATGACTTGACTCAACTTTTAAGTCTTTTTGACTAATAATATTTTCCAACGCAAGCAATATTCTTCTATAAAAACACCTTATGTATTTGCTTATGAGTTATCATAGTATTGCCAAGAAAGATAATTAAGACTTTAACTAAAATGGCTTCTCAAATGCCTCTCTTTACCTTCTTGCATGTAAGCTTTCTTCTACTTGTCACGTTGTTGGGTTAGATCATTTTTTCCAATGTACTTCCTAATTCATGGAATAAATTAGAACATAGAGCTATCGTGATTATCTTACTAAATTAAATAATTAAATCAGATAATTTGACATAAGTGGAATATGTTGGGAAATCTTATCCCCAAAACCACCAATAGGTACCTCGCTTTAACAAAAATATCAACAATAACAGGGAAATAATAACAATCACCACAACATAAGAATTTACGTGGAAAACTCCAAAACAGGAGAAAAACCACGACCCTCAGAAAGAAAATCACTATGTGAAAAATTATTACAATCACACCAACTTTTTCTCTCACTACCCACGATCCCAATACACCCACACTCTTCCGAAGCATATACTAACTCACACCTTTTTATTCTCAAATTAAGAGAACCAAGAAAAGAATTTAACTAGAGTCAAAATACAATGCTTGAAATGCTTTTAACTGGGATGCATAAAAATAAAGGCTTGAGTTCCTTATATAGGCTCTTGAACTCATCCACCATTTACTTCCTAAGAAACGTGGGACTTTCTCCTCTTTTATTTTTGCCAAATCCTAACAATATCCACCTTGGCTAAATAAAATAAACTTTTGCTACAACCACTATATTTACCGACAGTCATAATTCTCAACCCAGAGAACTATCATACTCCACCATAAAGAGTGTACCCACTTAGAATCAACAATATATTCCCGTTGCTTGCTACCAATGCTGAGCCATCTGATGAAGTATGACCACTACTCCTCAACCTTTTCTCCTCAGAAAGGAGTTTACTAGTAACTTCTGTAAAATTCACACTCTCTTTCCCATACATTAAAATAGGTTTCATGTGCTCATAAAAAGGTGGAAGAGACTAGATGAGTCTTATCGCTTTATCCTCATCATTAATTTTAACTCCAATAGCCTCCAATTCAGAGATGATACTATTAAGAACACTCAGATGATCTGAGATTTTTGTACCTTCATCCATACGCAGTGTGTGGAACTGTTCCTTCAGGTACAACCAATTTAAGATGTCTTTCGCCTAATACAACCCTTCGAGATTTTCCCAGAGTTCCTTGGCTGTATATATTCCATGCACATTTGCAAGAACATTCTTGGACAAACATAGACGAATCGCACTTACAGCTCTTAAATCCAGATTTTCCTAATCTTCATTACTCATACTAGACTTGTCAGAATCTTTGCTGTAACTAGAGTTTGGTCTCCCCTACAAAGCTTTGTGTAACCCTAATTGTATTAACACATCCTTGAATTGCACTTGCCACAAGCCAAAGTTGATCCTTTCGTCAAATTTCTCCACATCAAATTTTATAGGGCTTGAAAACTTAGACATTTCAGCTCTGCACTCCTAGTTTGGTGAACCAAAACCGTGTAGTAATGTGAATAGTAACCATTAATCAAGTTCCCAGAAAAGACTGGATGAACACAACATCTTTAGACATAACTTTTTAGACCATACATATTCATACACCACACCACGAACCTTGCGTTGTGATACCACTTGTTAGGAAATCGTATCCCCAAAACCACCAATAGGAAACTGGCTTTAACAAAATTATTATCAATATAAGAGAAATAATAACAATCACCACAACACAAGAATTTACGTGAAAAACTCCAAAACAGGAGAAAAACCACGACCCTCAGAAAGAAAACCACATTGTGAAAATTTATTACAATCACACTGATCAGACCAGAAAAGTTGGTATTCTGGGCATTAATAAACCTTTAGTTAGTCTATTTATTTTATTAATAATATATTCTTATTTGAGTTGCGTGTTTAAGCATGTTTCAGGGGTCTTAACACAAATTTGAGTTAATTTTAGGTTTCTAGCAAATGCGTCTGATCCGGAATAAGACTTGGAGGATAAATGCACTCAATTCAGAGTAAGGTACAAATCAGCAAAGCAGAGTACAAGTGTTGAGGCACAAATTCGCAGAATAAAGAAATATTAAAATTCAGGAGTCATTGATCGATCGGTGGACACTCCTGATCGATCGACCAATGCCAACATTGGGAAATGTGCGCGAAGATACTACAAAATTTTGACTTTGTGTGCAAGCATATCATAGGGAAGATTAACCCATTCACTGTTGTGACTTGGTCCTTACACAAAATGTGTTTGGACTGTAAGAAAATACATGCCATATCTACACTAACTTTTATCTATAAATATGTGAAGAGTTCATGAAGAGAAGATATCCGGGATCCTTTGGATCATATATCATCGTTCATACACAAAGTCTCTCTCTAGAGAGGCTCTCCTCAAGAACTCAAGAACCAACTATCCAACCATGAAGATGGTGGCTTCATCAACGATGCAGTCTCCTTTCTCCATGAGAGGCTAGTCGGTATCTAGGATTTCCAACAAAACCCTAGTCAAGTAATGTAGACTTTTAATTGATTTTATTGCAAAGAGGGGAAGCTGAAGGTCACATATATGATGATTATGTAGTGAGAGACCAAACAAGACCACCTAAATTAGATTTATTTATTAATTCTTTACTTAAGCTAAGATTAAATTAATGATTTATCTTGAACAACCATGTTTTTACTAAGGGCAAGAAATCCAAGGTTTAAATAATGGTTTTTACATAATGGTACGTAATGGTATGAAAATGTTTTAGGTGCATATGGTTCATACTAAAAGGGGATGATCATTAGTATATTTTTAATTTCATGTTTTAGGAGTAGTTGTAGTATAGATGAATACAATGGTCACACCATTCAAAGATGTAATTGTAGTAAACTAACCTTTGATTACATATCTTTTGGGATTAGACAACTGTTTGTAGCGTTACTAATTTGATTCGTATAAGCTGTATCGCCCTCTTGCAATAATAAGATTAAATGGCTATATTATGAGACTAGTGGTGTAGTTGGAGTAAAACCCTAGACTTGTTTATCTTGATTCACAAACATAAAAACTATCTTTTCATTTTATGTTTATTAGTTACAAAACAAACTAATCAAAACAACGTTTATATTATAATTTAATTTTCTACTTTACAATTATTTGAAATACGACTCTTATCTCTGTGGTTCGATACCATCTCTACCCAATTATACTATATACTACTTGCCTACTTGCGACTGAGAGGTAAAACTAGATCGTGCTAATTCTTCATTTTAAACACTTTTATTTACATACGACTAGAACCGATCACAAGTTTTTCCGCCGTTGTCAGGGATCAAACGGATATTTCAGATTATTGTATTGAAGTTTATTGAATTATTGTACTAATTTTTATTTTGCATTTCTTATTTTCTATTTGCAGGTTAGTAACCACACTATTCAAAACTGCAATTTTTTCAGAAAACTCACGGATTGTAGCATTCGATCGATCGGCTCCTTCAGCGATCGTTCGGTAAGTTCCATGATCGTTCGCAACTTCCTCTGATTGATCGTTAATCACCTCGATCGTTCGGTTGACTTTGTGATCGATCGGAATATTTCTGTTCGTACAAAAACAAAGATAGACAGAAAAGATACAGATCAATCATATCAGAATTGTATCAAAAAAATAAATATACATTATTTTCTTAAAATAAAAATATAAACAAATTTGCATAACGTATATATTTTATTGCTATATATAATATAGTATAAAAAAATATATATACAATAAATAAAAATATACTACTAATAATAATAAATATTATTTATTTATTTATTGCATTACTTATTTATTGCATCTTATTGTTTTCTTTAATGTCATTGTTTATTGTTTATGATTGAACGTCGTTCAATTAATAGTCCTCTTGAAACATTTAATCCTAAAATTGATCGAACGTACCAAATAAATAAAAGAAATAATTTAAATAATATAAACATGGGTGATAACGCAGTAGTAGCTCCGCCTGCTATTTTTAAAGATTTCTATACTCTGCAAGAGTATACTTCCCCATTATAAATCGCGATACCAGTAGGAGCGGACCAATACAAAATTAAACCCGCTATAGTTAATATGTTATCTAAGTTTCATGGGAATGCTCATGAGGATCCCTATCATCATATAGATGAATTCTTAGAGGTTTGTAACACTGTGCGTATAAGAGGATCTATGGATGACGATTTTAAAATTAGATTATTCTTTCATTCCCTAAAAGATAAAGTGAAACTTTGGTATAGTACAATACCAGAAGATATTAAAAATAACTTGAAGAAACTTCAGAAATAATTCTTACATAAATTCTTCCAAGTGGGAAAAATGCACGTGACCTATAAAGCTATTTTAATGTTCTCACAAATATCTGATGAGCAATTTTATGAAACTTGGGAACGATTTAATGAAATTTTACGAAAATATCCTCATCACGGATTCCCCAATCACGAATTAGTCCGTAGTTTCTACGTAGGACTAGGAGAGGGCCATAAAAATACAATTGATACAACATGTGGAGGAATATTTATACAGAAAACCATAGACTTCCTATGGAATCTTTTTAAAAAATTTAGTGAAGATTCCTGACAAAATATGTCTGATATTAGAGCCCCACGAACTATCCTTTCCAATCTTAAAAGAACCGATAGTGCATTCGAAGCAAGTAAGATATATGAAGTAACATCAAAAGTGGATGAGCTAAATAAAAAGTTTGATCAACTAATGAGAAACACTCATATAAACCCTGCACCTCAAGAAGTTTGCTTAGTATGTGTTAATCCCTTGCACTACGCTAATAAATGTCCTTATATGCAACTAAAATCTGAATATATCACTGAGGATGTTAATGCCACATCTACCAATTTGAATAATGACCCATTTTCAAATGGTTACAACCCTGGTTGGCGTAATCATCCTAATTTCTCATATAAAACTCAGAACAACACCTTTAATCAAAGACCTAACCAACAGACCAATCAATTTGGTCCATTCAATCAAAACCCTAATCATCCACCTTTTAGAAATCTGAATAATACTCAAACACATGGTCTTGAACAAGAACTCAGGAGTGTGCTTGTAACGCTATGCATTTTTCTTTCTCTTTTCTAAAATTCTTTTCCAAATGTTAACGTTTCGTGACGTCACTTATTCATGACGTCTTGTGTATTCTCAGTACGTGTAAATTTTTTGCGTTTATATTTTGGACTTAGCGGGATGACTTTGTGGTATTTCGTTTCCGGCTTCGTGGATTTGAGTGTCGCCAACGACTACATGGATTCGTGCAATATTTTCTCGTTGGAGCTTCGACAATCATGTTGCATTCCCGAAAGTGTTATTCCAGTTTATTGTAGACGTTTGGTGTAGCACTTATGTGAATTGCTTGCTATATTTTCATTTTGTAATTAGTGAAAATTATTAGAAACAATTTCGGGAAAGAAATGACCGAAGGGTAAATGAGCATTTTCATATTTGGAGCACTTAGTGAAAAGTGTAGAGATTTGGCTAAGTGTTGGGGTATGAATGGCATGTTGGTAATTAGAGAGGATGACAAAGGGTAGGAGGGTAATTAAGAGGCTTGATGACACTATTTTAATTAACCCTAAATTGAGAATAATTTGGTCATTTCCCACTTTTCAAATGGTGTCTTATTCCTAGCCCTTGATCTCATTCTCCCATCTTTGTTCTAGACTCTTGGATCATAGAGCCTTGTTTAGATGACACTTAAATGCAAGAATCCATTATTATTGGTCTTTCATTTAGCAAGACTTCATGTCACTTGGATCCTTAATTCATTTCCATTGCCTTATTCTCCCCCCTTGGATGTTAATGCCTTGTTTGGAAAATTAATGGATTTTGTGTATGGAGTAATAAGTCTTTCATGGCAAGACTTATTCCTAGCCCTTGGATCCATTTCGTTTTCCCCATATTTGTTTTGGTCCATTGGATGGTGAGAGTGGTGAGTGGGAAATCTCTACACATGTATGAGTGTAGTTGTATTTCATGGCAAGACTTTCTCATTTCCTCTCCATTTCCTCTCATCTTCTCCCTCTTGATTCTTCTCCACTTAGGGGTTGGTTTGATCACCATAAGTTGGGATTTTGATGTGGCCATCAACATGGAAGATGTTCATGGTGTCATTCTCTTTAGTTTGAGCCAATGATTGGTAAGTGTTTTTCCTCCATTGTGTGTTTCCCTTTCAAACCCTAGTTTAGGGTTTCTTGACAAACCACTTGATAATTCTTGTTCTCCTATTGTGTTGGAGTTTAATTCATGGTTATGAGGCTATGGTGAAGCTTTCCACTAGATTGCTCCTTTGATTTCGGTGTTGAGGAAGAGCTAGGGTTTTTTGGCCTTGCTTAGTGATTGACTTTGCTCTTTAAGAGATAGGGGGAAAATTTCTTAACTAGCTCATTTTATGATTGTGTAGGTATGAGAATTGGATTCTAGAATTCCTAGCCTTAAATTAAATTGCTAAGTGTATCCTTGAATTGTGAAGTTGGGGTTGAACATGTGTTATAGGAATTAACCCTTGTGTATGGAGTAATTGGTAATGATATTGCTAGGAATATGATGCATGCTAGTTGAGTGGTTATTCTTGAGAATTTCCATAGTAAAGTATGCTTGTATGCCTATATATGTGTGGATATGTATGTGGGTATTATGGTGTATATGTGTAAGTGTAATTATACATATGTGTATGTGGGTGTTAGGAATGTAGCCTTGGAATGAGATTAGGCTAGTTCCTTTGGTTAGTACCTTTGAGGTATTTTGGGATTTCATGTCATGTTTGAGATGTGATATGTGAAAACTTGCTTAAATTGAACAAAGAGCATGTTTAAAGAATGAAAAGGTTATCTTTGTGTATTAAAGGATAACTTGATGGTTTGGAACGTTATTTGTACATGATAATGTATCCTTGTGATTTAAATGCTTTAATTGAAATAAAAGCATGTTAAATGCATGGAAATGTTATCTTTGTGTATTAAAGGATAACTTAATGATTTGGGATCATGGAAGGTGCATGAGAAAACATCTTTGTTGATTATTGCTTTAAATGAGATTTAAAAGCATGTTGAATGGTGAAAAACATTCATGTTAACATTTTTGGGAATGTTGTTTATAAATATGATGAGATACATATTTGTGTTGGTGCATGGGTCTTTTGAGACATAGTAATATGCGACTCCCACCTACGGTAAAGAGAAAAATAAAAAAATGGGGATACAGGGTTGGTTGCTGCCCCATCGTGGTGGTATGCGCCATTCTCGGATCTTGAGTATACTGCAGTAAAAAGGTGAGTCCCACTTATGGCAAAGAGAAAAACCAAAAAATGGGGATATATGGTTGGTTGCTGCCCCATCGTGGTGGTATGCATCATTCTCCGATCTTTGGGAAAAGTGTGTATCATGTAGTGTGTGAGTCACATTGCATTTGAGTTGCTAATACGTGATTTATGTTTACATATGGATCATGAAATAATCCTATGTGGTTGAGGAACATGTTTAATGTGGAAATGGAGAAATATAATTCACATGTTATTAAAATGCTAAAGTGAAATGGAAGGATGTGAAAATATGCTTTGCATGCCTTGTTTAAAGTATAAAGTGAGATAAATGTTTATACTTGTTGTTATGTGCTTTTATACCTTAGGGGGGTGATATGAGTTGGTTTAAATACTTTCTTGTGATATGTAAAGTCGGTTGTGGCTATTGAGTTGATTATGAATTGAAGCCTTAAGAAGGCAGTTGATGGTTTTAAGGTATAGTTAACGTTAGTGTAGCAACGTGTCGTCAATCGTATTATTGATGTTTTGGTCATGATAGGCGAGGTTATGAGAAAACTGAGTTTATGGGGTATTGATAGCCCTATGACATTGTTAGAAATCTAAGTGAGGTGGTTTCGAATCTGATAGTGAGGTTGAAAGAATTGGAAGGGGTTCTTGGTTGAAACTAGTTGGTTCTGTGGCAACGACCACTAGGTTCCTTTAGCGATCTTAAGAATTGGAATGTCATCGGAGATGTGATCATTCATGATTAAGTCCTTATAGGGTTTATGAGTTTGAATGTTGAGTAAAGTGTGGTTGGGTTAGAGTTAGTGCCTTGTGTATAGTCACTTGCCCTTTCCTTTGAGTTGATTTTGAACTCCGATTCTTCACTCATTTGCTCCATTTGAGCGTCTACAAATACGCTTTGGTTTTTCCGTTGGTTTTGGTTTGTTTCCCCGAAAACGGATTTTTCATAAGACTTGTATTTGAGTCTATTCGGTATTTAAGTGAAAAACCCGTTTTCGACTAACCCCGTGATGCCGACAAAAACTTTGAGTTTTGAAATGGTTGTGAAGTTTTGAAATAAAAGATTTTGGCCTTTAAAAGTCGGCGGTGTCCAAAACGAAGACTAGGGGAAAGATGGTTAGTTTTACGAATTTTCAAGAAAATGTGTTCGATAAAACTAAACCGAGATTAAATGATATTTTTATCATTTCAAAAGTTCCATAATAGTTTTAAGGCTATCCTTAGTGTTTCATACGGGTTTAAAGTGGTTTCGGGTCAGTTTTTCAACTTTTAGGACTTGTGTTGTCGACCGAGCCTTCAAATCTTCATTTTCGGAAAATTTTGGTTATCTTCATCCTTGTGTAGTCGACTACAGGTTTAGTGTAGTCGACTACAGCCTCCTCTATAGTTGACTCTTGGAAACTCAACCTATTTGAATCATTTTCGTAAATTCATTTCTCCCACCTCGTAACTCGGATTGAGTTCCCGTTTGATCCTATGGCTTTTGCTTGGTACTAATTTTGTAGATGAAATTTTAAATAATTTATTTACACTTGAAATGACTGTTTTACGGGCGTGCTTAGGTTATTCTTGAGTTGCTTTGTCAGTTTTGCGATGCCTAGTGCTGCTTACGGGTTACCCATTGTCATTGGAAAACGTTAGGGGGTGGATGCCGCCTGATTGTTTCATCCTTGGCCATGGGTATCATGCGGGTGTGCTTAGGTTGTTCTCGGGTTGCTTTGTTGGTTTTACGATGTCTGGTGCTGCTCACGGGTTACCCATTGTCATTGGCAAACGTTGGGGGGTGGATGCCTGATTGTTTCATCCTTGGACATGGGTCTCACGTGGGCGTGCTTATGGTGAAAGAGGGGTACTTCAGTTTTTTGTTTTTATCGGCGTTGTCCGATACCATTTTAAAAAATGCTTATATCTCGCCTCGTGGCTTTAATTTAGGTCCCGTTTATTTCTAGGGCCTGACCTATGTCCAAATATTTAATATAAAATTTAAAATCATTTATTTTCACTTGAAATGATTTTTTTACCCTTGGTGAAAGAGGGGTACTTTAACTTTCTGCTTGGGTCGGCGTTGTCCGATGCCCTTTTCAAAAATTCATATCTCTCGCATTAGGGCTTTGAATTCGGTTTCATTTATTTCTATGGTTTAACCTATGTCTAAATAGATGGTTTAAAGTTTGAAAGTACATATTTTCCCTTGAAATGACCATTTTACCCTTGGGCGAACATGTGATTGTTATCATTCCTGGAGTGTATGATTAGGAGTGTTACTCCCGTGATTTGGTGATAGTGTTGTGTTGATTGTCAGTGTGGGACTGGCGGGTACGAGTCATAGTGATCTATGAGGGGGTCTATACTACTTGTCTTGTATTGGTTGTATATCTCTGTATGTATATATACGTGCATATATAAATATATATAGGTGTGAGTTATTATATGTTGTTGTGATATAGTTTCACTACGTGCGAGTTGCCCTATTTGTTGACGCATGGTAGGGGACTAGAGGGATGTGTTTTCGGGGTCTCGTATTGGCGTGAGTGCCATGTGGGACATTTGACTGACCTAGGTAGATGCATTTACATGGGTTGGTTCGCACTCGAC
Organism: Cornus suecica; assembly: GCA_963922005.1. Taxonomy (NCBI): domain Eukaryota; kingdom Viridiplantae; phylum Streptophyta; class Magnoliopsida; order Cornales; family Cornaceae; genus Cornus; species Cornus suecica. Next base: position 31,905,300 of record OY998239.1, on the reverse strand, counting down.
TTGGACGGTCGTAGGATGTGACAGTTACGATTCCTTTCTCCTACGGGGCTTCGATGAGCTCACCTCGGCGTTCTATTTCCTGGCATCCCAAACGCCAGTTTGCAGGAAAGGTTTCGGCTAAGGATTGCTTGGGGTGCAACAACACTTTCTTTTATTTCCGAGTTACAGGATAGCTCGGGGCACGGATGCTGTTGCGGGATTTGGGATGTTCGTACGTAAAGTTGTTCCTTTTCTTTTCATTTACTTGTCCCCTGTATTGGGACTTTTGTTGTATTTTCATGGGAGCCAGACTGTTGGCATATCCCTTCCTTGTATTCTGTATCGGTGCATCATTGTATACATGTATTCTTTCAGCACCTTAATGTCCCTTTTGTATCTTTTCATTTAGCTTCCGCTTGGTTTTGTATGGAATTATTGTGATTAATAATATTCCATTTGGTTTTATGGTTATTTAAGATCTTAATTGGTCGCTCTTTGTATGGATCATACCCTGGATTTCTAGGATGTCTCGGTTCGGGAGTCTTTGGAATTTAGGGGCATGACAGGGCTAAACAAGTTAAAAAATGCCACGCAACTCCTACATACTCATTATTAATATATCTCTAAACTTGAGACCCAAATTGGGCAGATAGGTAATTCTATGAATAAAAAAGAAGAAGGGAAACTACCAAGTTAACCACTCATAAACCCAAAAGGGCAACATAAGATTGAACATATAGCATTAGCATGAGAACCAACAATAGAAACCGTTCAAGCCATAACTACACTTCGAAGTGGTAGAGTTGTAGACAATAAGCCTGAGGAATAATTCGAGGAAAGGACGAATAAGAAAAATAATACGGAAACCAATCATGAAGAGGAAAAAGAATCAACTTATAACAAGAAAGAAATAAATCTCAAAATAGAGGAAGAATTAGTTTCTAAAAAGAAACAAGAACCAGTTATAGAAAACTCAACACCAACAAATAAATAGAAGAAATGAGTTACGAACCTAAAGCTCCATTTCCACAACGTTTACAAGAGCCTATTCCTTATGGAGAACAAGGAAAAAAGATTCAAGAGATGTTTGAGACATTCCAACAAGTGAAAATTAATCTTCCTCCCTTGACAACAATCAATCAAATTCTCCCTTATGCTAAACTCTTGAAAGATCTCTGTACACATAAAAGAATGAACATAACTTATAACGTTAAGAAAATAGTGTTGACCAACCACGTGAGTTCTATAATATCCAACAATACGCCTCTAAAATATAAGGATCCAGGAGCGCCAACTATCTCCTGTATAATAGGAGATCAATAAATTGAAAAAGCTCTTCCCGATCTAGGAGCTAGTGTAAACTTACTACCATATTCAGTATACAAGCAACTAGGGTTAGGAGAATTATCGCCAATAACCATTGTTTTACAACTTGCTGATAGATCCACTAAACACCCATGAGGGATAATAGAGGATGTCATTGTCAAAATCGAGAACTTCTATTTCCCTATTGACTTTGTATTTTTGGATATGGAACCTGTTTATAATCCTACTAGACAAATACCGGTAATCTTAGGCCAACCATTCTTAGCAACTGCAAATGCATGCATAAACTGTAGAACTGGGGCTATGGATTTATTATTAAAAAATATGAAGGTTCAGAAAAATATCTTTGAATCTGGATATCAATTAGAATGTAATAAGGAATGCTTTATAGTAGAGGCGTTTGATAAATCATCACCAAAAATAGTACCTCAACTAGTGGATAAACCACCTGATGACTTCGTAGCTTGTCAAATATACATATCAACAACTAAACCTATACCGGATGTTATTTTAGAAATGTTGTCAGAATATTATGAGGAAGAGTTAAGGAAACAACGCTCAGAGGAAGCTGAACAAGAAAAATATAAAAAGACAATAATTAAGCATGAACCAATCCTATCAAAGATAGAAAAGTACCTTCTGGCTAATCATAAATTGAAATACGAATGTATTTTTTTTTTAAGATGAATATCCCGAGTTAGCAATAGAAAAAGCCATGGAGAAACTTAAAAGACGAAGATTAGAAAACTTATTGCATCTCGCTTCAATATTCACATACCCTAATGTAGTTCAAGAATTTTACCAGAATATACATTTAAGAGATAATGAAGTGAGCAAAGTATTACATACAAGTATACAGGGGCATGAAATAAAAATATCCCCTGATACCATTGCTAAAGCATGGCATATTTCTCATACGATACCCTTGTAATTGGTGGAAAAAATTTCAAAAATCCCGCCATATGATCTTACAACTCGTGAAATGGCTAAAATTATTTGTGGAAATAACGACACAAAACTCATAATGGGAGGGATTACAAAAACACAAATTCAACCTGAACTATGGTTTATAGATATCATCATCACTAGACAAGTAGGTCTTAAATTTGGTAATGACCAAGGGCATCACTGATCAAAATGCTCTATTATTTCGACCAAGGATATTGGGTGTTTATACCAGATATTATTTATGATCATATAGAAACATTATGGGAAGCCGTGATCGCTTGTAAACTTTATTTTGACCAAAAATGGAAAATTTCGTTCCCATTATTAGTACAAGCGCTAATAAAATATCAGGTAGGATTAAAGTTCAAAATTCCATCCGGAGCAGAAATTTTCGTTATCAAAGATTATGATCATTGAAAATTTTTCGATACCTTGAACTACGACGAAATGTGGCAAAGGTAGGAGTTTCAGTTATGATTAATTAGGAAAACTAAAAATCGTGTAAGGGAAAATAATACGCAAGGAAGAAACAAATCTATATATTTGATAGATTTCACTGATAACCCTGGTTAAGCATGATAGAAATGTTGTGTAATCGACATTAAACAATGGTCTTGGTCTGAAAAATATCTAATATTTCAGCCGAGTGTAGCAATTAGGAGTTTTACTATCACATTTTCTTTTATCACTATATTAATTTTCCTTTATAATATTGATAATTACAAAAATAGTTTTCCATAAAAAAGTATTTTCATATTTTAGAATAATATTTCATACTATTTGAGAATAATATTCATTTTTTTTTATCTTTTAAAATTTATAAAAGTAAAAATATTTTAAACTACCGATCAATCGGTAGACGTTTCGATCGTTCGGGGTAGGTGTAAAATTTAATTTCTTCAGATTTAAATTCTTAAAATTACCATATATAGATAATTTTTTGCCATTTCAAAAATTACCAGAAAACTCTAGAGCTTTAAGCAATCCTAGCCGTTCATCATGATTTAGATATTTACTGGGTTATAATTACCATTTTTGCCTTATTATGGATTTATGTGCGCTCGATCGAGTGTTTATTTGAAGGAATACCTTGGCGATCGTTCGTATATCATTTGGCCGTTATCAACGATCGTTCACCCGATTCACCGATTGTTCTCTCATTCCAGTGATCGATCGGCCACTCATTCGATCGGTCGCTTGACCCGTTTTTATATTGTTCCACTCCTCTCTCCTCAGTTATCTTTGATCTGCTATGGCCTCACGCCGTAAGCAGGCCACCGATGCAGGTCCTTTCCATAAGAGGAGTCGTGCCGAGACTTTAGAGGAGGCTCGCATGAGAGTCTCACGGGCTGTCAGGAAGCCGTTACGCCACAAGTACGATTATGATTTCGATTACCTCCTGATGGAGCCCATTATGATGTGGGCGGTAGGCGAGTTTTCTGCTCACAGGTTACAGACTCTCCTATCCAGACCCACGCCCACTATATACGGTGATTTGCTCCGCCAGTTCTGGGCAGAGATGGAGGTGACGATAGAGAGAGATCAACGTCATCTACACACTCACATCTAGGGTCGCCCGATCAAAATTTCCACCGATACCATCTCTAGGGCTTGGGGGTTGCCTATTTATACCCTACGGAGATGAGGGCCATATACTAGGAGCTGCCGACAGATACTCTGGCCACGAGTGTAGTGGCGGAGGCATGTTGTAGTGGGCAGTATGATGACGCTACCCATACTTATACCACCAAGGTAGATTGTGAGCCACATATATGTGATGGGCGTCAGGTATGTGCAAAATATGTGGTTAAAAACAGCCCCTTAACGACACTTTAGGTTTTACCCTTCTGCAAGCGCACAGATCAATTATGTATAGTTTTTCTTGAGTAGAGGAATATCGATCCCACAGAGACGATGATTGTTTAATTTAATAATTTAAAAAAACTAAATTATAGTTTTTCCAAAAAGAGTTGATTTTTGTAAATTATCTAATATTACTTAAATTAAACTAAATAGTAAAGTAAATTGGTTTGGGATTCAGAGGGAGAGAAAACTAGGGTTTTATCACTCCACCACTAACCGCATAACATAATTCAAATTCTAATTTCAATTGCATGAGAGCGATCCATTGACTGTGAATCAGGTCGCATCGCGCCAGCAGCTTGACCCCAAAAATGATTACTCTCAACCGAATCGCGACAACCCATCTCAAGATTAAACTGATTAGTGCATGCCGACTACTAGCATAAAAATAAATTAAAGCAGTAAATTAAAGCATGAAAATAAATTAAGGCATGTCTATATCAGTTTGTCAGGGCATGGCATGTGTCAACCTAGGGTTTCGAGTTTTATGACCACCATTGTGTATAAAATCACAAATTAAGCATTCGAGTTCCAGCCCATAGTGAATAATTGTGATTGTGTAAGATAAATATATTCGAAAAGTCTAAGACAAGAATCAATTCAAATATATAAACTTGTATCACGAATAAAAATGGTCTCTCATCTAACACAATCATCATAGTATAGTCATAGCTTCCCCTATTTATAATTGAAAACAAAATCAGAACTACATTACTTGGCTAGGGTTTTGCAAGAAAAGCCTAGATACCGAATTTGTCACGCCCCGTTATTCCCGAGACTCAAATTCGGAGAATCAGCAAATCCCGAGGTATGACTTCACTGAAATTGACAACTAAAATCAACAATAACACTGAAATGCATGGAATAGGAATGAAAACAAAGTATTCCATGCGACCTTAGTGATAGAAACTCAGTAATAAATTTTAACAAAAATTCGGCAGAGTTCCTTTTGTAAATGGAACATCCGGACAATCCAAAATCAACATAATAGAACAACCTGCCCATAGTAACATGTATCAAAGCAATGGCACGCAACCCAACATTCCAAAAACCTACAAGGGCTGGGGTAGTGGAAAAGAACACCAATACCTCTACACAACCCTTTCTAACCGACTGAGCCACCAAGCTCAAATAAGAATACATAAAACTCAATGATAGTGCCGAACAAATACAATGGCACTCCAAAAGAATGAATATATAGACTGAAGATACAATATAAGGGAATCTGCCAACAGCCTGGCTCCTAAGAGAAAAAAAGAATACACCAGTATGACTACAGAAGGAGGAACAAAACTACCGTCCTAAATCACCCGTATCGTCGCCACTGAATAAACCGTGCTGCATCCACCTGTTGTGGGGGTGAACATAACCTCGGGGGCTCACCAAAAATATCAAAACATCACACTCATAGCCGTTTAGAAAAGGTTAACCATCCCGTGTGCATGCATCTATCCTAGCCTAGTCAATCAATCGTCTCACATGGCACTCCGTCAATCCGAGACCCCATCAATAACCTCATTATTAACTTCAAGTACACTACGAATATCATAAGAACTACAGATCAACGAAAATATAAACAACACATGTATACGTATATATATAACGTCCGGTAAACAACTAAGCCTGTCACCTAGGCCTATAGACAACCAATCTTAACTCCACTCTCATCTAGAGATACAACAAGGACTAACTATCTACTATACCGTGCACCTAGCACGCTGCTCAAGGTTCCTAGGAGGTAAATAGATCACTCACTGGGACTACCGAAAGTGAATCATCATAACCATGCCCACAACTCGATCATCGCTCATAACTAGCATCACTATCAAATCATTCCTAGAGAGAAAGTCGCTCTCTCATTTTCTATCTTTAATTCAGTTCTTCTACTTATAATAACCAGTGAACCAACCCGTTCACTCGAAGAAACATAAAAGGGAAGATACTATCCCCACACCAGATTTGGTAACCAATTGAACTATCTCTAACTCACACTGCCTATCTAGGCACTAGAAAGGGTTATTGGAGTCATTTAGTCCCAAATAGATGCCATGGTAGTCGGGTTTTTTAAAAAAAATGTTGAACCCCGAAGGATTCAACCGGTTTTTAAGAAAACGTTAGGACCCGGTCAAATCTGTTTGGTTCTAATGCCTTCGAACCCAACCAGAGTACTAGAAACCGCACTATGTGTGCAGAAATCAACACTATATCACATACGCAAAATATGACAGGAAGAGCATCAAAGAAGATAAACATAAGGACTGCACTAACGATTGAGGCCCTGAAATACCCAAGGAATAACTATTGGAGAAAGAAGAACTACTCGAGTTCAAACCGACAACCATTTTAAAATCACTTTTAAACTTCTTTCAAATCTGGTCCTAATACTTTTAACATTTATTTAAAAATTTATAAAAATAATCCTGAAAGAATGCCCAAACAAAACTGGGCACATGAAGGAATCCTAGATAACAAGCTAGGAGAAACCTAGATTTATCGACCTCTAACGATGCCAAGATCTCAGAAATAACATCGAGATTTCTAGAACAGGGGGCAACCCGTGCCCTAATTCACCGATTTTACAAAACAATTTCAAATGGAAATTTCTGAAATTTCTTTCAAAAACGGATTTCTACCGATACTTCCGGTAATGAGAATTCAAAATATATTTTATAAAACAGGTATTTAAACTTCTGTCTTTCCAAAAATAGTTAACAAGTCTCGGGGTAAATGAAGAACACATTTTTATAAAAATCCCCAAGCTTTAAGTTTTCAAAACTTTGAATATTTGACTCCAAAGATCCGAACCATAACCGAGGTTTCAAGAACGGGACAAACCATGCCCTGAATTCACTAACTTCACAAGAGTTCTTACGGAAAGAGATTTTCAATAAATACGGCAAATAACCGTCTATAACTCATACACTGTCTAAGTGGGAGAATGAGCGATAAGCTCAAAATTACAAAAGCCAAAGGAACATGATCAAACTAATGAGCTCTATCCGACGCTTACCCGAACAATACTCCACACTATCGGAGAGGTCAATCAATCATCCTGTGATGATACTAATCACCAATCACAAAGGCCTATGTGGCCAAGATCACAATTTCAACTAAGTCTCAATATATTACTATTCAGCTCAACTAGAGCCTAACATACAGGGAACCCTTACGCCCCAAGGTCACTTTCACTTAGTTTTTCCGGAACTACCAAAGATAATCGCCAACCGTGGCTTCTTAATATTCCCCTTTTCACTTTTCACCTTTTAACTTTAAGTTTTCACGGTTTCCTTTACACTAGGAAATTCACAATTTTCATTGTAATTTAACCACGGTTAAAATATCAATCACAAATACCGCGCCTTAGCGCCCAAGAGAATAATACAAATCTCTAATTAAAATTCAGACATAACCTGCTCAATATCAATAAGCAGTAATAATAGATAATCTTAACATATAAGCACATGTCAAATAAATGCTCAATATGAATGTCAATGCAACTCTAGTGCAACCTTAACTGCATGAGGGTTAAACAAATATCCAGGAATCCCAAACCGTTCACTGATGGGGCAACAAACCCACAACAGGAAGGGTTAATGTCGCCAAATAGAGTACGAAGACCACTAGTCCGTCCGGAACCGGCAAGTGAGGCCCAAGACCTTACCCCCAATGTCTAAGGATTCGAGAGTTACTAGCTCCCTGGGTGCTAGACCACCCCCTGGCCAGTTGTTGCGACTTTCCAAACGGTCCATACATGTACATGATATAACTGAGGCATGCAACTCACACCGAAACAATATATACACCATGGTGCTGTATGAATGCAAAATGCCTCCATATGAATGTACTATACTCAATAAAATAGTATAAAAGCCAAGCAATCTCATACAAAGCATGCTTCAAAATTTACATTATATAACAAATCATTTCCATTTATCTTAAAAATATTCAGGTTCTCGATTACCCAATATTTATAACTTTTATATGCTAGCATGCCTTTAATTTAATTTCCAATAATTGTTTTCAATTTAATCCACCCCAGGGACAATTAGACAATTTAAATTCGCAATCTAATTTCTTTATAATTTACGAGAAAATCAACAACAAGGGAACTAAAATCAGGTCTAAGTTTTGACGTCCCTCATTCTCGTGGATCCCCTAATATATTTTTAATTTCAATAAAATATAAATAATAGGGGAAAAAAATCAATTAACCGAATCTCCGTCCACATACACCTTCTAATTTAATTTCTCTAAAGTATTTCTATTTCCGACATCATTTAATCCAATTATGGGTATTTTATAAATTTTATAAAATTCCTAGATTTTCATCTATCACTAGGAATTTAATTAAACATTTTTATTTACCCATAAACATGCAACGAAGATGTATTAACGTTTTCTAAACACTATTAGTGAGTGTCAGATATGCATATATATATGTAAATTCCCACATATTTTAATTGCTTACAAACAGTCCCGCCGTGAATAGTACCGACGCCCGAATATAGAGTCCGCCGACCAAAGTCGCCTAAAAATTATTTCAAATATACCGAAACGTCCATCTTGACGACCTATACGAAGCCCATTAGCAATCGATAAATAAATTTGAACAAACCTAACCGAAAAATTGTACCTAGAATCTGAAATTCCCGGTGAACCGCTCAATGGTTTCGCACCAAATTCGGATATATCGTGTACGACATCGAGAGCAAGCTATCCTCAAGATTTTACGCCAAACAAAGCCCGAATTGGTATCGAGTCGACCCAACTCGGTCTGGCCAAACTCGTCACTAGTCACCACTGGTCATCTCGCACTACCACGACGCGAACCAGCATCACCACCACCAGCAACCTCTACATCGCCACTCCTCACCGCCGAGCCGTCGTCACCAGCATTATCCCTCATCGTCGCCTCCATCCAGTGACCAGCTAGGTCGCGAAATCTCCAGATCGCCTAGCCTCAACCATCACGCCGCCACACGACGCGCCAGTAAAACCCACTATCATCGCCATATCCTATGACCTCGACCCTAGCCCTAGGTCATGAACCACCCCTAGTCGACAACCTCTCTCTTCCTCTTCCGATCTCTCTCCAAGTTGCGCGACTTTCTCTTTTATCGGCAAGATGAAAGTGATGATGGTGATGAAGGAGATGGAGTTGCCGCTCGTTGAATAAGAGAAGAAGTAAAGGTGCAGACCTTTCGGTCATCGTCTCTCACTCTACACAGTAATCATACATATGTATATATATTTAGGCTAATTACCAAAGCAACTCTTGCTTTTTCCATAATTGCACAAATGACTTTCCCATTTTTCATAATCATATAATAACCCCCATGTATCCATATATATATATAGATAATTACACTTGTGACCCTCGAATAGTATTTAATTACAACTAATCCCGCTTCTTTGTCAAGTCTCCCTTTTCGTAATTAATCATAATAATAATTCAATTTTCCTTAAACTTATGAAATAATAATAATGTGGAAAAATTTCTTAAAATATACCGGAAACCGAAAAATAATAACGCGTGAACCCGTAAAATACACGGGACACAAAATAGATAATATAAGTCTAAATAAATACGCCGGGGTTCGAAACTCATCTACTTATTAAATCACCGAAAAATCTACGATCTCCGAATAACTAATAAGATCCAGAATAATTAATTCGATTATAAAATCGGGTTTGAATATTTATATAAACCAAATTAAGTCACTAATCGCCTAGCGATTTATATTACGCGCCCCCATAAAATCTACGGATAGCTAATCAATAATAACAGTCAGAATAAATACTTCGGTACGAGACTCAACTACCGAATCACCGGAGTCGTTACTAATCCAAACAACTAAGGCACGTAACTTATTCGAACAGTAATCAAGTAAAACCATATCAACCCAAATTTATCCACTAACACGTATCACATACATATAAGCACGAAAATCGAACAAGGTAATACAAATACCCCTAAATCACATAAATCAAACAATACATTGGGGTACACACTTACAAACATAGAGCATGTCAATCAAATAAAGCACATACTAATCCCATTACAAAGGAAAACAAAACGTCGAACCCCTAAAACACTAAAAGCCGAAATCGCACAGCTAAGTCGAAACCTTTAACGTCGGTTAAAAAAATGTACTGCCACCCAATCGAAGCACTAAAAGCTAAACGTCTAAACAAATCCACTTAATCAGCATTAAAGCCCACGTAAATCTCTAGCCACATCCGAAACACAAAACATCACGTTAAATAGCGTAATCACCAAAGAAACCCCATGAAGTCACCAAAGAGACAATTGCAGAGTCGTGCTGTCGAATCCAGAACTCACGTCAATGTTTCACCAAGTCAGAAACAATACTGTCACGTCAAGTCATGAAATAGCCAAAGAAAGTCCACGAAGTCATCGAGGAGAAATCGCGACGTCGTCCAGTCAACTGCAGACGTAAACGCGAAAAATTTATACTTGAAACACCAAGGATAACCATGACGTCATGAATAAGTGACATCACAACCAAAATTAAATCAAAAAATAATTCCAGGAAATTGGGAAAATAACATGGGGTGTTACAGAATTAGTTGATCATGGCTGAGGGAGTCTGAATTATTGGTGTATAAACGCTCTCCATGGCCTTTTTCTCCGGATCTCTAAGTCTTTAATGGCGGTTCTCTTCAATGGAAGAGAACTCTATGAATGAACATGTATCTCCAAACAGAACTAAAAACAATCCTCCAAAAAGCTCTATTTCTAAACCCTAATCCTCTCATATTTATAGATAAGTGAGGGAAACCCTAATGGTTGCCATTTTCTATAATTTCATAATACATTAATATTCTCATAAAATTAGATGTAAAAATGTGTGTTAGCTTGTACGTATAGGTCTGGAATCACCGATCACTTGAAATATCGAAGTAGGGACAAAACTGGAAAAATTCTGAAACAACTCCGAAATAACTTCAGTATGTCGAGGGATCACGTGACTATCATATGGGACCTACGCTCTAGACCTAGAGCATAGGGTCCACAACCATAGCGTAGCTTAGGAGCGTAGGTTGGGTCCAATTTGCCCATTTTTCTCTCGGTGACGTAGGTATTATGCACTTTTGATGTAAAAACCCGTCTTTTTGTATTTGATCTAAACTGGTCGCGTTTGAATCCTGATGATTTTTGGTGAAGTAATAATATCTAAAAATGACATTTTTGCCCTTCCGGTGAGATAATGATGTTGTGAAATGACCATTTTGCTCTCCGATAACTCTTCTTTGCTCTGACGCACCTCATGATTCCTTTCTCAAGATAGAAACGAACACGAACTCAGTTAATTCACCAAGATTAGCTCTGTTTCTTCATTAAGCTCCTAAAACATGCTTACGCAGACAAACGAGATAAAAATACCAAGTAATGGAATGTAAAGACATAACAAACGCAAGATAGGGGCGAAAAATAACCAATATTAAGCACCTATGACACCCCCAAACTTACATATTGCTAGTCCCTTAGCAATAAACTCAGAGAAAACTGATTGTGATGTTTCTTATTCTATCTAACCTAATCTATTTTAACCTAATCCCTTGTTTTCGTAAGGGTCGATGATTACCCTTAGTACGTGTAACAAGCCTTTTAAACCCCTAGGTTACCCCTAGTGGACGAATGAAGTCTCGTGAAGGTTTCCAGTGATGGTATCTACAAACATCTCAATTCTTTTATAATTATGCATTCATGAATTCACACATACAAGTCAAATAAGCTATGATACAACACACAAGATAATATGAATGCAAATATTCTCACTTACTACCAAACAATAATTATATCAAGCTTCGTGTTATGAATGGTCCCCACTTAAGCTACTAATGATTTTTGGATGGTTATTCCGACTATAATCAAGTGGCAGTTGATCCTGCAGATTAAGAGAAAACCACTTTCACTTATCCATATGGCATATTCGCGTACAAACGAATGCCTTTTGGGTTATGTAATGCGCCAACAACATTCTAGAAGTGTATGATGTTTATCTTCTCTAATATGGTAAAAACGTCTCTGGAAGTGTTCATGGATGACTTCTCAGTCTTTGGGGCAAACTTTGAAGACTGTTTAAGGCATTTACCACTAGTACTTGAAAGGTGTAAAGAGACCAACGTAATTCTTAATTGGGAGAAGAGCCGTTTTATGGTTTCAAGAGGGAATAATACTTGGCCACATTATATATAAGCAGGGGATTGAGGTCGATAAAGCAAAAGTTGAGCTGATTTTAAACTTTCCTCTTCCCATATATGTGAAGCAAATACGCTCTTTTCTAGGCCATGCTGGGTTTTATAGAAGGTTTATAAATTTTTTTAGCAAAATCGCCTCGCCATTATGCTATTTAATGGCTAAAGATGTAGTCTTTGTCTTTGACAAATAATGTCTTCATGCCTTTGAGGAATTGCGTACTAAACTTTCATCTGCCCCAATTATTTGTCCACCGGATTGGTCTCTACCGTTCGAGCTGATGTATGACGCTTCAAATTATGCAATCGGAGTTGTGCTAGGGCAGAGAAAGGACAAGTTACCATATGTTATTTACTATGCTAGTATAACTCTGAACGAAGCTCAGATGAGTTACACAACTACCGAGAAAGAGTTGCTGGCAGTGGTGTTCGCCTTGGAAAAAATTAGGTCATATTTGTTAGGAACCAAGGTGGTCGTATACTCAGATCATGCCTCGCTAAGGCATTTACTAACTAAGAAAGAATCCAAGCCCAGACTGATTCGATGGATTCTGTTGCTACAAGAATTCGATTTGGAGATTAAAGATAAGAAGGGTACGAAGAATGTTGTAGTTGATCATTTGTCAAGAATTGTCGTTGAGTCCATAAAGGATGAGTTCCCGGATGAACATCTGTTTAGTATAACTGTTATGGAACAAATACCGTGGTATGCAGATATTGTCAACTATAAAGCCACAGGTAGAATTCCTAATGGATGGTTTAAGCATGAGAATGATCGTTTCTTTAGCCAAATAAAATTTAATATCTGGGACAATCCGCGACTGTTCAAATATTTCCCAGATAAGATAATTCGTAAATGTGTTATAGAAAGTGAAGTCCAAGGCATACTGATATTTTGTCATACGCGAGAATGTGGAGGGCATTTTGGTGCTCATAAAACAACTCACAAAGTTCTTCAGAGCGGTTTTTATTGGCCCACCATATTCAAGGATGCGTTCGAGTTTTGCAAATCTTGTCTAAGATGTCAAAAGTTGGGATCCATATCTCGATGGGACATGATGCCACTAAATCCTATTTTGGTGGTTGAGTTGTTTGACGTCTGGGGCATTGACTTTATGGGACTGTTTCCAAAAGCCGACAATAAGCAGTACATATTAGTGGGAGTTCATTACGTTTCTAAATGGGTAGAGGTTGTTGCCACGTCGCATGAGAATCATATTGTGGTTGAGGAATTTGTTAAATCCAATATCTTTTGTAGATTTGGTATGCCACGAGTGTTGATCAGCAACGGCGGTATGCACTTCGACAACAAGTTTATTCCGGCCTTGTGCAAGAAGTATGGTGTCACTCACAGAATTGGAATGCCATATCACCCATAGAAGAGTGGTCAAGTGGAGGTTTCGAACAGGGAGATCAAGAACATTATTGAAAAGACAGTGGATCCTGATTTAAAGAATTGGCTGAGAAGGCTAAATGATGCATTGTGGGCATACAAGACCGCTTACAAGACATCGATTGGTATGTCACCATACAGATTGGTCTATGGTAAGGCATGTCATCTCCCTGTGGAACTCGAGCACAGAACATATTGGGCGATTAGAAGATTGAATTTTGATATAAAAAGATTGGGTGCTCAGAGGAAACTCCAACTCCTAGAGCTTGAGGAGATGAGGAACAACGCATATGAGAATTATAGAATATATAAAGCCCTAACCAAAAAATTCCATGATAGACATATCAGAAATAAAATCTTTGAGGTCGGCCAGAAAGTATGGTTGTTCAATTCAAGACTCAAATTGTTTCCCGGTAAGCTCCAGTCAAGATGGGACGGGCCGTACAGAATAACTAAGGTTTACCCCAATGGAGCAGTGGATCTTGATGACCCTAATAACATAAAGTGATTTGCTGTGAATGGTCAGCGTTTAAAGCATTATATACAAGTTGTGCCGATAGAGAGTGTCGTTGAAACAGTGGATTTAACAGAATCGACACCAGAGTCGAATGATTTTAATCCTGAATACTAAAAGGCGGCAACGTCGAGCCAACAACGTTAAACATTGGTACTAAGTGATAAATATTATCTTTTGATCTTAGTTTGTAGTTGTAAAATAATAGTTTAATTCGGTTTTTTTTTTTTGAAATTTTTAAGATCGAGTCCAAAATAGTCGTCATCAGTTGGAGGGGTATTTTTGTGTACGAAGCGCCGAATTTTGAAAAATTGAGGTTACTCATGTCAATAGGTGTGTATAAAGGAAGTTTAAGTGTTCGAGAATTGAGAACGAGCAACAAAGTGGCCAAAGCAAAAAATCTACCTTTGGTACCTACGCCCAAACGTAGGTCACAGAGACTGTATAAAATAGTCCTGCGGCTTTTGATTTTCAAATTTTATTTTCTCCCTCTCCTCTCTATCGAATTGACTCCCGCTTGTTCTTAAAGCCAAAATATTGATATTTCCTATCATTATCAAGTGGCGGATCATCAGATTAGTGAGAGGTGTGTACGGATTCATGTGAAGAACTCGAAAAGTCTCAAGAATCCAATTTTGGGGAATTTTCTGTTTCTCGTAATTCGGTAAGTTTTGATCTATTATTTTGGTTTCTATTATATAATATAACTATTCTAAACTAGGATTGAAAAACGAGACCGACCGAAATCGTGTTTTAATCTGTTTTCAAAAAGTTGGGTTTCAGGCTTCAAATATGGGTTGAATATTATTTTGAGATGAGGTCTTGTTTAATTGTCATATTAGAGTACTTTAGATATAGTTTTGAGTTTGAGTCGGTGTTTGGACAATTTTTCGCTCATTTTTTAAAAAATCCGAATTTTGTAGGAATGGCTTGAGTAAAAGGAACGAGGAAGGCAGATGAGGGAACATCTACATCAGGGACGATAGTGTAAAGAGATAGATCACGATCACCACCCCTGGAGTGTATATGGCATGTACGTCATAGTCCCCGGGCCTCGATACCGGTGTATGTTGTGCCTGATTCGTCCAATGAGGAGTTTGAGATACCGATTGCACTGACGGAGGGCATTGAGTTAGATTTGAGGTTTGGCCGGATGATAGTTCCACCTGCTGTACCGAGGGCTCCATCACAACCCCTGGCACAGGCTCTAGTCCCTGAGCCATCACCACTACCACATGAGTCAGAGTCATCCGATGAGCAGACTTCTGAGAGTGGTGATAGTGAGGATGGGGATGCGGAGTTAGAGGATGCTGAGCATGGAGAAGTGCCGTATCTCGAGCCATCAGTTGACGGTGATGAGGGTGATATCATTTCTTACAGATGGAAGCATTCCACAGTCTCCAAGGAGATGTTGATGACTTAGGCGTTAAAGAAGGGGTTCTGACATGAGCGCACTTTTGCTATTGCGCCACTTGAGGGAGCGCAGATTATTGCCAATCCTAGCCCCAACTACACCACATATTTGCACTGACATGATTAGCGAGTTCTGGCTTCATATGAGACATTACAACAGAGGGACTCGACTAGTGATAGTGGTGCAGGGGCGGGAGTTTGAGAATACTCCCAAGAGTATTGTTGTTGCATGGGGTATTCAACACGAGTGCCCAGTTGAGTTAGGAGAGTGGTTTCCATCTATGCCAGACCCACTTCCGCTACTTTATGATATGGTGCGACTGCAGACTAAGGGACAATGGGCCGACAATAAGCGTAATGGGACCAAAAAGTCCAACTATCATCCAATGCTATGGCTTTGGGATGTGATAGTCCGGTCCAATGTATTACCACATAGCCATCAGACCATGTGCTACCCGCCATTTCTGGCATTGCACTATGCTTTTGAGTTTGGTCACTAATACTCTATTCCACTCAATCTTTGGCAAACTTTGTTCCGACATTATATTCACTTACGTTGGGAGAACAAGGTCGGGACTGCCAAGTTTCAGATGATTCTTCCCTACCTTGTGATGAAGTTGATATTTGATCAGGGATTATAGATGGATGCCGAGGATATGTTTACCCCATTAGTTGCGTATGGCAAGGGAGCGTGGAACAAGGGGTGGCTCAAGAAGGGTCGAGAGATATTTGCTCATCGGCGCAAGTTCAGAGGAGTTTTACTGTCGGGAGCATAGGAGGATGATGTGGAGATACCGCAGGCTAAAGATGAGATACCTGAGGCGGAGGTGCCACAGGATGAGGAGGCTATTATAGGTGATGATGTGCCACAGGCCCCGACTGGGGGTTCTGTTATGATGACTTAGACTCAGTGTGACTAGTTGATTGGCCGTATTGAGCTATTAGAGTGATCATTCGCAGAGGAGAGACAGGTCCGACAACGTGAGCATCGTGAGTTGATGGATATTTTGATGAGACATATGAGAGTGACCGTTCCATCACCACAGCCACCTCCGGATGATGCTTAGTAGTTGTAGTTTAGTTTTGATTATTTTATTTGATTATTATTATTTTTTTTTGTTTTTAGAATTTTCTTGTTTTAGTTATTTATAGTAGAGATTAATCGTAGAGCGAAGAGTCATGTTCAATTTGTTGTGACCGCTTTAATGATCATCTTTAACTGTATGTGATATTTTTATTTTTATATAAAATGACAGTTTTGACCGCTTTTACTGATATGCGTGTCTTACTATGTTTATTACATTGAGTATGTGTGATTTATTTTCGCACTATGAGGACATGTGTGCATTTAAGTTTGGGGGTACTTTAGTTATTAGGAAGCGTGTCATGACTACGCCAAAGCGTAGGGTAGTTCGTGGTTGGGCAATGAATTTTGAAAAAAAGACCCATTTTGGGATGTTTTGGCCTGATTTGAACTTAGACTAGTATTTAGATTTGTTTAAGTTAATTTTAGGAATTTGTGTAAATTTTTTGTAGAATTTTTATACTCGGATCTACTGTATTTGGATTATGTTGTGGTGACTCTACTTCGGCCTAATAATCGCACAAGTGCAAAAGATCACACTATGCTTCGAACTTCATATGCCCTAACTCATGGGTATGAAGTGTGTGTTCCAACCTTCATTATGGCTGAGATGTCATATGCTCTAGAAATTATGAGTCGAGAATGGGCAGGGGCTGATAAATGTGACCATTATCTTTCATACCCATTTTTAGTATCAAAAATCATTGCTGAGCAGTTGAGTGATAGAATGAAGGAATTGGAGGAGATGTGGTGGACATTCATAAATATATATCTACAGGAAGATTTAGAGAAGTTCAAAGAGACTGCAGATTGCCAGATATGGTTGAAGAGTGTCGTGTCGAGTGATGAAGAAGAAGAGGCGGACTAGGAATTAGGTTTAGGATTTTTAGGTTATTCTATTTATAGAGACGGTAGACCCTTAAGGCCACGTCTTTTTTTTTTTCCTTGTTCTTTTTTTTATTATTATTTTAGGATTGTAGGCCCTTAGGGCCAAATTATGTTTTTTTTTTTATTATTGTCATTAATAAAAAAAAGAGTCTTTGTTCCTTAACAACATGTGTCGATGTCTGGATGTTTATGCTGTAATTTATTTTCCATTGCTAGATTGGGTGTGTGTGCTTTATTAATGATATCTCCAGGTGATCCAATTCAAGTTTGGGGGAGAGAATTTGTGTCGTGCTTTGGAATTCAGAATTGAGTTTCAAGGGTAATTGTATCTGTTCTCTTATTTTATTTTTGACCATGGGAATATGGTCTGATTTAAGTTTGGGGTAAGGGTATAGTATTGCAAGGAATAAAATGTTTTGAGAAAAATAAAAATTGAGACAATTCTTTGATTTTATGCATGAGTGTTTCGCATTATGAGTTGATTGAGTTTATGATTCCAATGTATAAGTAGTATGTGATGTGATGTTCCCGCTCATGAGAATAATGATTAAATCAAGTTAGTAAAGTGATGTGGTTTACATGGGTGAGTGAATTAGTGAAATTGAAATTAAGAAAGACGACTTTGACCTATAAACACAAGCACACATTCACTATGAGAAATAGGCTGATTTTTTTACTATGAAGATGAAAAATAATTTTGGTACAATTAAAGGAAAGAAGGGGAGTTATTTTGGTTGAAATAGAGAAAATTAAAAATAAAATACAAAAATAAGTTCTTTGATCTGAATAACCGGGCTTTGGTATCACCGATATCATTGTTCACGTTTAAAGGGGAGAAGACTGATGAGCATAAATCCCATGGAAGAAGCTCGGGCCCAGTTGGTTGGGACTAAAAAGCCTCACTGGAAAGTCCAGAGCTTAGAAAGACAAAAAGGGATGAAAAGTGGAAAGTTCAAAAGTTACGTTTTAATGAAAAATGGAACAATTTGATCAATGAAGTAGGAAAAATGAAACTGAAATATTGTAGTTAAATGTTCACAAAATCACGGAAGGTTGTCTGGATTTTAAGCAAAAAATAGCAAAATCATTCATTTAAGTGGGGACCATTTATAACATGAAGCTTGATATAATTGTTGTTTGGTTGTAAGTGGGAATATTTGCATTCATATTATCCTGTGTGTTGTATCATAGCATATTTGACTTGTATGTGTGAATTAATGAATGCATAATTACAAAAGAATTGAGATGTTTGTAGGTACCAACAATGGAAACCTTCACGAGACTTCACTCGTCCACTAGGAGTAATCTAGGGGTTTAAAAGGCTTGTTACAGATGCTAAGTGTAATCGTCGACCCTCACGAAAGCAAGGGATTAGGTTAAAATAAATTAGGTTAGATAGAATAAGAAACATCACAGTCAGTTTTCTCTGAGTTTATTGCTAAGGGACTAGCAATATGTAAGGTTGGGGGTGTGATAGGTGCTCAATATTGGATATTTTTCGCCCCTATCTTGCGTTTGTTATGTCTTTACATTCCCGTTGGCTTTGAAATTTAGTTTCGGCAAAAAATTCCAAAATTGATGATAACAAACCATTAATGAGTGTTTGACACTAATGAATTATCGAGTTCATGTTTTCAGCAAAAGACAGGTGAACAACTCGGAAAACAAGCTCGGAAAGAAAACGACTCGGAAAGCAAGCTTGGAGAGAAAGCTTGAATAAAAGTGAAAAGACGAGAAAGAATTTGAAGTGCGAAAATGGAATTTCAAATATTCAATGGCAAAAGGCAAAAGTCGAAGACTCAAGACTTGGGGTAGATAGGTCGGGGTGCGATCATTGTAACAAGGTAATTTTATGTGTCAATATTATCGTATAAGCTCAAGTATAAAATGAACCGAATTCAAGTGGAAATAAAAATGATTTACCAAACTCAAGTGGAAATAAAAATGATTTAAATAAGTATTTTTCAAGTCATAGTCGACTAGAAGAACCCTTTGTATTTTCTAGTAGTCGACTAAAACAATCAGAAGCAACATGATTTTCATCCACATCAAAGTAGTCGACTGAAACACATTTGAGTCGACTAGACTACATCATGTAGTCGACTAGAACTCAATCTAGTTGACTAGATGAGCTAATGTAATTGACTAAATGCTCTACATTTTCTACAGATTCGACAGAAAACATTTTCCATGTTTTGTGCATCATGTTTGATGGATTTCAAACGACTCTTGACTTCTCTAAATCAATACTCACTCTCAAAACCCTAAAGTATTGATATATATAGAATGAGATGTGTATATTGCAAACAAAGAGATTCAAAATCAAAGAGAAAGAAGTCTTCATCTTCAACATAAAAGTTTTTGCAAAAAAAAAGCCATTGAAACCAAGCTTTGAAAATCTGATTTTTTGTGAAAGTATTTGAAAATCAAAACCTCTAGTATCTCTTCTTATTCTCCAAATATTGTTCATTGATCATATCCTTTGAGAATATATTTCTAGAGCTATTGAAAAATCACCAAAAACACTTAAGCTTATATTGATTTATCCTCCATAAAAACCTTTGGGTTTTAAGTGTTTTTCTTCTTGAGTGATTTTATTGATTACATACGAATTTTTGATCTCGGACAAGTGAAGTCCAACGATTGTTCAAGAGAGGGTTGTTCTCTTGATTGAGAGACAAGCTCGAGAGGCTTGTGTTGTAAAGGTTTGTCATTCCACCTGTGAAGGAAGGGCCATAGTGAAAGGATCGGGAAAAGTCTCAAGAAGGGGTTCTTGAGCCAAGGAGTAGGAGTTACCGAACCTCAAAAAAAGCATGGTGTTAATCTCTCTATCTCTTTCTCTTTATTTCATTAAATTACATGCTATATTTATTTGAATATCTTGTACGCTAATTAGTCTTGTGATTAGTTGTTAGAAAAATTGAATTGAAATTATTCACTTGACTATTGTAGAAATTGAGTATTGATTATAGATTGTTCCAATTTCGAAAAGAGGTAGAAATATTTTTGAACACCCTATTCACCCCCCTCTAGGGTTAATTAATGACTAATAATTGGTATCAGAGCCTAATCTCTATTATTGTTAGACTTAACCGTCTTAGAGAACGATCATGACCTCAAATTTAGTCACGCATGTTGAAGGACAATCTAATAATAGGCCCCCATGGTTTGATGTTTGAAACTATAGTTATTGGAAAACTAGAATGATAGACTTTCTTCATGCTATTGATTATCAAATTTCGCAAGTTATTGTTGATGGACCTTTTACTATAACAAAAATAGTTGATGGAAAAACTATCCCAAAATTGCCCAACGAATGGGATAATGATGAGCGTATGCTTATATCATTTAATGCTAAAGCTAAGGTAAATCTAAATTGTGCCTTAAGTCCGAATGAATTTAATCATGTCTCTGCTTGTTCCACGGCCAAAGAAATGTGGGATAAACTAGAAGTAACCTATGAAGGTACTACTTAAGTTAGAGAATCTAAAATTGATATACTTATGCATGAATATGAATTATTTGCTATGAAGGAAGATGAAAATATCAATTCCATGATGTCTCGTTTCACTAACATTTTGAATGGACTAAAGCATCTTGGTAGACTTGTTCCTAGATCCGATGGGGCGCACAAAGTCCTTAGAAGTCTTCCGGCCAAATGGGATGCAAAAGTAACGGCAATCAAAGAAGCTTATGATCTCAACACCATGAGTCTCGATGAGATATTTTGCTCCCTACTCACTTGGGAAATCACATTGAAATCTCGTGAAGACGACACCAAGCCGAGAAAAGGCATAGCCTTGCAAGCCTTTACCAAATATGAAACCAATGTGCCGAGTGAAGAAGAAGTGGATGAGGACATTGCCTTGTTCACTCAAAAATTCAAGAAATATCTTCAAAGAAATAAAGCTAATGACGGAAGATTTATGATGAGAAACGAACCAAAAGGCGAGCCTAGCAAAAGGGAACCCCCAACGTGTTTCAATTGCGGAAAGCTGGGACACTACAAAAGCGATTGCTTCAAGCTCAAAAAGGGAATGAGAAAAGGCAAAACAAGATGGCTATGAATGCTACATGGGATGATTATGACTCATGTGACTCGGATGAAGAGGAAAATGGCGAGGAAACGGCAAATATTTGCCTCATGGCAAATGAAGAAGAGGTACATTTAAATTCATATGCACTAGATAAATCTAAATTGTCGTATGTTGAACTTCTCTTTGATTATAATGAATTGCAAGATGCGTTTGAAGAATTACATGATGAATTTGAAAAATTAGCTAGAAAACATATTCTTCTTAAGAAAGCTAATTCTTCATGTAGCTCTACTGGTTCCATCTTAGAAACTTCAAGGAATGATAAAAGCATTGAGCTAGAAAAGGAAAATAATCAATTGAAAAATATTATAGAGGATCAAATAAATGTCTTAGCTAAATTTACAAAAGGAAAAGAGAACCTTAGTATTATGTTCGGAAGACAAAAAGGATCATTTGATAAATATGGTCTAGGGTATGATGCTTTTGACAAAGATGCTCTTATTTTAAAAAAGAGAAAAACATTTAGGCTCACATTTACAAGGCAATCATCTCATACATCTTCAAATGATCATAAACATGTTACTTGCTACTTTTGCAATAGAAAGGGACACAAAGCTAATCTATGCCTTCATAGAAAGAAGAAAATTATGTCAAAAATGGTTTGGGTTCCGAAAGAGACTATTGTATGCTCACATAGAAAAGAGAATGTTGTAACGAAACAAATTTGGGTTCGAAGAGGAACTATTGCATCTCTATCTAACCAAAATGGACCCAAAACAGATTGGGTACCAATAAGAGTTACTTGAACTTGTTTTGTAGGTATGTTTGAAGTCCGCATCAATAGAAAAATGGTTTCTTGATAGCGGATGCTCAAGGCACATGATGTGAGACAAATCAAAGTTCATTTCACTAAAACCATAAATGCAAAATTATAGGAATTGGCTCAATCGGTATTTCATCTTCTCTTTCTATAGATGATGTGCTATTAGTTGATGATTTGAAGCATAATTTGTTTAGTATTAGTCAATTATGTGACAAGGGCTATGATGTTATCTTTAGGACAAATGCATGCATAATGGAGAAAGATGGGAAACAAATGTTCAATGTCAAACGAAATGGAAATTTGTATACTTTGTTGCTATGTGAATTACATGAACAAGATGTTAAATGTTTTGTCACATCTAGCGAAAATAGCTGGTTATGGCATAGACGTCTAGGACATGCTAGTATGGACCTCTTTCATCGTTTATCCAAAAATTATTTAGTCAAAGGCCTCCCAAAGACTAAATTTTTGAAAGATAAAATATATAAAGCACGTCAAATTGGCAAGCAAGTAAAGTCCTCTTTCAAGAGAAAGAAAGACATTACCACTTCTAGACCATTAGAGCTACTACACATGGATCTTTTTGGTCCAGAGAGAATGACTAGCTTAGCCGGGAAACTCTATGTACTTGTTATAGTTGATGACTACTCTAGATATACTTGGGTTCACTTTCTTCCTCATAAAAATGAAACGCACTCCATTCTTGATAAATTTTAGAGAGTCATTCAAAATGAAAAAGATTTCAAAATCAAGAAAATTAGAAGTGATAGAGGTAGGGAGTTTGAAAATCAAGACTTAAAGAAATTATGTGATGACCTCGGTGTAGTTGAAGTTGAAAGAAATAATAGGTCTCTCCAAGAGATGGCTAGAACCATGTTAAATGAGCACAACCTTCCCCGAAGCCTTTGGACGGAAGCGGTAAACACCGCTTGCCATATAATTAATCATGTCATTATTCGGATGAAGTTGGGAAAAACACCTTATGAGTTGTGGAATGGTCGAAAGGCCAATATTGGGTATTTCAAAGTTTTCGGGTGTAGATGTTTTGTGTTAAATGATAAAGATAACCTTGGAAAATTTGACTCCAAATCGGATGAAGCAATGTTTCTAGGATATTCTTCAAGAAGTAAAGCATTTCAGGTTTTTAACAAAAGGACTCTAACCATGGTTGAGTCTATTCATGTTATCTTTGATGAATCACCCTCACCATCATCACCTAGAATTGACTTAGAAGAAGATGAGGCTGTTGGGATTGAGGATAAGTTAAATACTCTCAATATCTCCAACTCATCAAGTAGTCAAAAGGAAATGAGGGAATTTGAGCATCAATCCAATGATGACCTGACCAACTCAATGCCTAAAGCATGGAGGATTGTTCACAATCATCCTCTTGATCAAGTCATAGGTAATCCATCAAAAGGGGTTAGTACTAGATCTCAACTTAAAGATTTTTGCAACCACATGGCTTTTGTTTTGCAAATCGAACCCAAGAACTTTCACGAAACTCAATGTGATGATTCTTGGATCGTAGCAATGTAAGAGGAACTAAATCAATTTGAACGCAATCAAGTTTGACGTTTAGTTCCTAGACCCAAAAATCAAACTTTAATTGGCACAAAATGGGTTTTTGGAAACAAAAAGGATGAGAATGAAGTAATTGTTCAAAATAAAGGAAGATTGGTAGCTCAAGGACATAATCAAGAGGAAGGCATCGACTACGATGAGACCTTTGCATCGGTAGCTAGATTAGAAGCAATTGGAATGCTTCTTGCCTTTGCATCATATAGAAACTTTACTCTTTATCAAATGGATGTTAAAAGTGATTTCTTAAATGGTGTCATTGAAGAAGTATTTTTTGTGAAGCAACCACCCGGTTTTGAAAATAATCTTTTTCCAAATCATGTTTTCAAATTGGCTAAAACTCTATATGGTTTAAAGCAAGCTCCTCGAGCTTGGTATGAGAGACTTAGCGGGTTTTTGACTCAAAATGGTTTTACAAGAGGCAAAGATGACAACACACTTTTTACAAAAACCATTAAGAATAATTTGTTGATTGTTCAAATATATGTTGACGACATTATATTCAGCTCAACAAATGATTCTTTATGTAAACAATTTGCTATAAGTATGCAAAATGAATTTGAAATGAGCATGATAGGTGAGTTGAATTTCTTTTTAGGGTTTAAAATCAAGCAAAGCTCGGATGGCTTATTCATTAGCCAATCCAAGTACACTAAAGATTTGCTAAAGTGATTTGGTATGAAGGTTACCAAACATGCCATAACTCCTATGAGTTCCTCTATTAAGCTTGATAAAGATGAAAATGGTAAATGTGTTGACATTACAAATTATAGAGGCATGATCGGTAGTTTGCTTTACTTAACCGCTAGTAGGCCGGATAAAATGTTTAGTGTATGCTTATGTGCTCGTTTTCAATCATGTCCTAAAGAGTCCCATTTACTTGCGGTAAAATGTATTTTTCGCTACCTAAGTGGTACAATTAACTTAGGACTTTGGTATCCACGTGGAACCTCACTTGTTCTTATTAGCTATTCGGATTCCGATTTTGCGGGATGTAGAATTGATCGTAAAAGCACAAGCGACACTTGTCATTTTCTAGGACACTTACTAGTATCTTGGTCAAGTAAAAAGAAAAATTACGTTGGATTATCTACGACCGAAGCCGAATACGTGGTAGCCGATAGTAGTTGCGCTCAAACTCTTTACATTAAGCAACAACTACTTGATTTTAGTCTTATTTTCACGCATGTTCCTATTAAATGCGATAATACGAGTGCTATTTGTATTTCAAAGAATCCGATTCATCATTCACGCACCAAGCATATAGAGTTTAGGCATCATTTTTTACGTGATCATGTTGTTAAATGTGACGTTGAATTGGTTTTTATCGACACTAAAAATCAATTAGCGGATATTTTCACCAAATCACTTGCGGACGAATCATTTTATAAAATTCGTCGAGAAATCGGAATGGCCATGGATTTTGATGTTTTATCCTAAATTCTTTCATAATTTTTATTTTTCATACTTTTGCTATTTTTGTGTATTTATTTCTTAATTTTTCACTTATTTATATCATTTTTCATATTTTCCTTGCTTTAGTCGAATACATCATATGTATTGTTAATCCTTTTAGTCAACTACTTCAGTCAGGAGCTTCACTCTTGACATTTCATCACCCTCTAGTCGACTACATTGCTCCTTTAGTCGACTAAATGGTCTTCTAGGCGGCTAGAACCATGCTTTAGTCGACTACTTGCCCCATCTAACCGACTCAACCCTATCCCTAGTCGACTCAAACACCTATAAAACCTAACCCTCACTTCATCTTCTCCATCTGCCTCCCTCACTCTTCACCCGAGTCCATTTCCTCTCCTCTCAATACCTCTCATACTACCATTTCCACCTTCACACCATCATTATTTGTTATCAATTTCACATTTCCATCATCCTCCACCCATTTCCTTCACCAATTTTCTTCACCTTCATTCACCTTCTCTCATATATATATACCATTATATATCTATATATATTTATTTATATTTTTTTGCATCATCTTCTAGAATGCCACTGAAGACTCGTGGTCTACACCAGAAATGTTCACGCATTGATGGAGGCCAAAGCTCCACCAATCCACGCATTCCTATGGTTGTAGAGGAAGAGGATTCGAATGAACCTCTGCTTCTTGAAGTGCTTCTTCTTGATGACAGTGATCGAAATCAATTCATTACTATTTTTAATCATCGTCCTCCTACGCCATGCCGTATTGTCACTCAAGTTCTATGCAATGAAATTAGGGCTCGTACTTTTGATTTGTTCTGAGCAATCGGTTGGGATTCTTTCATTTCTCTTAATATTCCGGTTGTTCCTCGCATTGTCAAAGCATTTTACGCTTCTCTTGAAAATTACAAGGAGAAATTCCTCCCTCATCTTCATTTTAATTTGCTTGGTAGAGAAGTGACTGTTGACGACCGTGAAATCAATTGCATTTTCTCACTTCCAAATGACGGTATCCGCCACTTTTCCAAGGATTGGTACAAGGCTGATGGGTTCGACTGTATTGAAGCAGTTTGGACTATTTGCGTCGACAAAGAAATTTCACAGAATACCGGTCTTCTTGCTTCTATGCTACTACCCGAGGCAAGATTAATTCACAATGTCATTACTTATTATATTTTGCCTAAAACTGGTAGTCATAGTAGTATGTCTCGTATGGAGGCATTTCTTGTCTATTGTGTCATGATAGAGACACGAGTGGATTTAGCCACTATTTTTTGGTCTATCATCCTTACTTGTCAACGCAAGTCAACATCACCGGCCCTATTAACATAAAAAAAAGATGCAATTTCAGTGTTTGTCCCTGATGGATACCACAATCCATAATTTGCCATCCTTTTTACAAACTTGATGATTCTTTTTACCGCAGTAATAGGAGACTCCTTAGGACTTGTCTGGTAACGTGCACACAAACCAACAGTAAAAGCAATGTTAGGTCGACTGGCAGTCAACTACAACAAACTCCCAATCATATTCCTATAAAGTGTAGGATCAACATCTTTGCCTTTAGTATCTAAGCTAAGCTTGACACTAGTACTCATGGGAGTACGAGCATCTTTAGCCTTTTCCAAGCAAAACTTCTTTACCAATTCCTAAGCATAACAAGTTTGGGAAATGAAAATCCCATCACTTAAATGTCTAACCTGAAGCCCTAGAAAGAAGTTCAATTCACCAATCATGCTCATTTCAAATTCATGGGTCATTTGATCTCCAAAATAATGAGCAAGTTTATCAGAAGTGGAACCAAACACAATATCATCCATATAGATTTGAGCAACAACTGTATCACTCTCAATTTTCTAAATAAATAGTATTTGGTCCACTACTCCTCGCGTAAAACCTATTCCCAATAAGTAGACGGTCAACCTCTCATGCCAAGCTCTCGGAGCTTGTTTTAGCCCATACAATGCATTTTTCAGCTTATACACATGACTAGGGCAGTGAGGATCTTCAAATCCTTTTGGCTGCTACACATACACCTCCTAATGAAGAATGCCATTAAAAAATGAACTTTTTTCATCCATCTGATACAACTTAAATCTAAGATGACATACTATAGCCAATAAAATCCTAATAGATTCAAGTCTAGCCATTGGAGCAAACGTCTCATCAAAGTCTATAACCTACACTGTGTATAACCTTGAGCAACAAGCCTGACCTTATTCCTAACAACTGTACCATTTTCATCCTTTTTATTCTTGAAAATCCACTTGGTACCAATCACATTTATCTCTTTTGGTCTAGGCATAAGATACCACACATCATTCTTCACAAACTGCTGAAGTTCTTCTTGAATAGCATTTATTCATTCACTATCTTGAAGAACTTTTTGACATTTTTAGGTTCCAAGGAAGATGTATAACATGCATAGAGATCTCATTCCTAGCCTTTCTCTGAGTTACCATTATCTAATCAACAGATCCTATAACATTATCCAAAGAATGGTACAACTTTACCCTCACAGATGATTCTTTAGGAAGAGTAGTCTGAACATGACAAATACGATCATGTGATTCTATAGGACTAGAACTACCATCATGAATTACATTATCCTATTTACCAACATCTGAAGAAACATTTCCTAACTAAAAGAATGACTCACTATCTTCCTCCTCGACAGACATTAGTGGCTCATCAACACACGAATCATCAATCACTACATTCGCAGATTCCATCATCGTTTGAGTTCTAAGGTTAAAAACCCTATATGCCCGACTAGTCAATGAATACTCCAGAAATATTCTTTCATCACTCTTATACTCGAATTTCCCAATGGATTCACGATCTCTAAGAATATAGGATTTTGCTCCAAAAACCTTGAAATATTAACATTGGGTTTCTTGCCATTCCATAATTCATAGGGAGTTTCTAAGGTGTTAGGCCTAAGATAAACTCTATTTGAAGTGTAACACGCTGTGTTCACCTCCTCAGCCCAAAAATACCTAGGAACATTCATTCCATGCAGCATAACATTAGCCATCACTTGAAGAACTCAATTCTTCCTCTCAACCACTCCATTTTGTTGTGGAGTACATGGTGTTAAAAATTCATGCGTTATTCCTCTTTTATCACAAAAAGTATGAATCCCTGAATTTTCAAATTCTTTTCCATGTTCACTCCTCACTATAGTAATGGGATAATTCTTCTTAGTCTGAAATTTCAAACAAAGTTTTCTAAAATTTCAGCACCTTCAGACTTTTCACCCAAAAATCCAACCCATGTAAATCTAGAGTAATCATCCACCATAACAAAGATATACTTCTTACCACCTTTGTTCATGGTCCAAGTGGGACCCATCAATTCAATATACAACAACTCTAATGGTTTGGAAGTACGAATGGTATTTATCTTCCTGTGCTGACATCGAACTTGTTTACCCTTCTGACATGGTTCACAAACAATCCTTATAAGTCCATTTTACATACATATTTTATCAAAAAAATTATATTTGTTTGTAAGTAAAACTATTTATTTTAACTAATTTAGAAGTGTAATAATGATAAGTGATAAGTGCACAAAATAAAGTAATTTACCTAGCATAATGTCCTCATATGTATATATTTTTATTTCATTCAAGGTTTGATTTGCAAAAGAAAAGAAAAAGAAAGCAATAATGATAAAAATGAAGAAAAAGAAAAGTTGGTGGGGGAGAATGTAATAAATGCATATATATATGCATGGATATGTGTACGTGTGTATATGTGTGTAAGTGGGGTAGAGGAATATTGTAAGAGAGAGAAAGAGTATTGATTTGGTGGAGTTAGGTGGCTATCAATGTAAGAGAGAAAGAGAGAGAAATTGACGGCTCTTCAACACTTGAATCTGCAGGACTCAAAAGTGTGCTGCATAAAGATAAAGATGGAACCTAATTTTCAAAGATTGACTGCTCCACCTTTAGTACATTCAACATTTGAAGGCTATAAATTAATAGAGCATTGAATTTGATAGCTGCAAATAGCATAAGTTGGTCATTTAATCTCCTATATTTACACCTGCAAATTAGAAGAAGGACACCAATGAGGAGAGCAAGGAGGATCCATTAATTCATCTTCAATTTCGGGTTTTATTGTTCTTACTTTGTTATTTTATTTTAAGCATGTGTAACTAAATCCTCAACTAAGGTTGAGGATGAAACCACCATTTATAAAATAAATTCCTTTTTAGTCTTTTATTAATTTCCATGTGTATGGTTTAAATGCTTATGATTTTCGCTTTATAGTATTAATTGTTTTAAATTCCTTTCACTATAAATATCATGTATTTATAGTAGTTAAGAATTCTTATCACAATTAATCATGCTTCGATTTGAGAATTTTATAAGTACAAATATTTGATCTTATGTGACCATTGAATTGCATACATAGGATGCTTAGAATTTTACACTTTAAAGCGAAGGAAAATCTATCTCTTGAAAATATATTTCATTACTACATTATTGCTAAATCTTGAGAAAGTAATAAGATTGATTTCTAATTGCTACTGTAAAATTGGAATTGAAAAAGGATTAATCAGAATTTTATGGATTAATGGTGGTGGATTTCGATACATTAGTATTTTTTTACGATTAATCTTGTTTTAATTATTTCTATTTCAATATTGTATGTTTAGTATAAAAATCACTTCAACAAATAAAACTTTGAGAAACTAGGTTAGTTTTAGATTAATTTGGGTTTAATTAGTTCGCTTCAAGCATTCCCCTGGGTTCGACCTCGTTCTCGCATAACCTAAACTACAATTTATTTGTGCGCTTGCGAGTATATTTTAAAACACACCAATTTTTTGGCGCTGTTGCCGGGAAATTGCAACAAGAAACTAGTTAAATTTAAGTTGATTTAATTCTTTTACCAGTTGTTAAAAAAAAAAAAGATGTTTAGAGGTTACTGTTTGTGAACTGCAGCTACTATTTTATTTTATTTTTTAAAAAAGAAATTTCATAACACTTGTTTATTTACTGCAGTCTTGGTCTTTCAAGTGTTGGAATAGTTCAAATGTATAGTAGTTGTTTTTTAAAATTTTGTGACAAGCACATCAGACAGAAGTTTCTAGCCTAGTAAAACAAAAAAAATCGTTACTGTAGCAAACCACCAACTGTAGCAAATTTTATTTTTAATATATATATATATATATATATATTCATATACTTAGCTTAAGTTTAGAATTAGTGTTTGTTTATTATTTTTATTTTTGTTTTACTTTAATTAAGTAATTGATACTTCTCAATTTTGTAGGTAGTATTTCATCTTCTTTGGAGATTGCATTCGATAAGCTAATACTTGGATTTATTTTTGGCATCTTCACTAACATTACTGCGGAGTCCTGGTAAGTACAAAAGTCTTTAGTAAATATTACTATTATTTTTCTTTTTAGATTAGGTGAACATAGTTGTTATATAAGTGAAATTTTGCATGCTACCTTTAGAATAGAATAACAATAGAAATAACATTTACGTATACACTTTCTTCAAATTTATTTTTGTTATTTATTTTATTTTATTTTATTTATAATAATAATAAAGAAAGAAAGAAGAAAGTTCACACACTCACTCCTTTTATTTATATTTTTTTTGTTGATTTGCTTGTATGTGCATTTTAATTTTACCATTTTGCATAAATCTTTTAGTAAGGGCATTAACTTCTAACAAGATAATAATTGGATTTCATCACCAATTCCTTGCCCATTAGGTTAAAAATCTCCTTGCATTTGTATACCCTTCACTAAATTTAGATTAATTTAAAATCAAGTAGACGTTGGCCAATAGGTTTTCATATAACTCATAGGATCCTCTCAGACATTGTTAAACTTTTGGTAACTCCAGTGAGTCACTATCAAATTGATAAATGGAAGGACAATTTTGTCTAGGAATGTGGTTGACACGGCATTAAGTAGGCCTAGTGCCTCGCGATACTTTCTTGGGAACTACTTCGTTGTTAGTTTGATGGTTTTTAACTGGTCATCCACTAGTTTTGTCTAAAAGGGAGTAGGAGTTGTCTAACTAGGTGAAGATTATTTTGGAATTAGTCCTAATAATCTCTCAAGTAGGAAATTAAATTAATTAAATAAATAAAAATAGAAATCACTACCATTGAATTAAATTTCAGATAAAGAAAATATTTGTTTGGGTAGTGTATTTATTGAGTCATGGAGTCTTCCTAGTGCATGTTAGGTCGTCGTTCTCTGAAACCAAATTTGGTTCATTTAGATCCAGAAATTGAGAGAACTTTTAGAGAAGGGGTAAGAAATTCAGGTGTTGGAAAAATCTTTGAAGTCAACATGGAGGGAGAACAGAATGAAGTGAAAGCCCTTAAGGATTACTACACTCCCGCATGTATCACAAACCCGTCTTGTAATTAATTGCCTGCTACACAGCATGCCCATTTGGAAATACGGGCCGCAGTAATCAATCTACTACTGTACATGTGAGTTTTCCCGGCCCATGAAAAAGCCCATCCCGACCGAATCGATCCAGGAAAGACCCGGGACTATGATCCGATTATTGTACTCGTATCATAACCCGACCGACACATCAGCCCTGTGGCCCGAGGAGTATCTTAGCCCGACCACCAGGTCCATCTTATACCCCGACCCGAAGATCATTTTAGAAGGAACTCGAAGGTTCTGGAAGATACTTGCAGCTCAAGGAAATGGTATAGTATAGGGATTATATAGCTGACGTGTAAAGAAAGATATTATGAAAAGTTGAAAATGTTGCCCTAATGGGCCAAAGGCCCATTGGGAAAATGTATATAATCCAATGAAGAGTAATGAGAAATG
Source organism: Cornus suecica (assembly GCA_963922005.1). NCBI lineage: Eukaryota > Viridiplantae > Streptophyta > Magnoliopsida > Cornales > Cornaceae > Cornus > Cornus suecica. Next base: position 31,872,960 of record OY998239.1, on the reverse strand, counting down.
GATATTTTTGTGTTGTGAAAATTTTGTATCTACAACTACCGACTTTTAGAGGTTCGAACTTTGAAGACCCATACCTTCATGTTAAGGAATTTTTAGAGATTTGTTCCACTTTGAATTTTTAGAGTATTCCCGAAGAGTCAATTAAGATGAGGTTATTCCCATTCTCTTTCAAAAAGAAAGCCAAGTCTTGGTTATATTCATTGGAACCAGAATCAATCAAATCTTGGGATGAACTTTGTAAAAAATTCCTCACCAAATTTTTCCCTAGACATAGAACTAATTCCCATGTGCTGGGAAACATTTAATGATTTGCTAGTTAAGTGTCCCCACCATGATTTTGAAAAGTGTCCCTCAGTGGAATTCTTTTATGATGGATTATTAGTTCAAAATCGTCAACTAATTGAGTCACGAGGTGGGGTAGATTTCATGTCTAAGAAGGAGGATGAGGCTTGGAAATTTCTAGATGCGCTAGCCGAGAGTTCCCAACATTGGGAATACTCATGGAGGGTTGAGAGAAGAAGTTCACCAATGTCTATGGATACCAAAAATGGAGGAGTTTATGAGGTTAGTGAGGGAATTGATTTGAGTGCAAGGATAGTTAGTCTCACCAGAAAAGTGGAGCCTATAGAGATGAAAAATAGAAAAAGTTCTTCAATTCATGTTATTAGTAAGGCATATCAACTTTGTGAGAGTCCATCTCATATTGCTCAGATGTGTTATTCTATAACATCATTCCATGAGTGTATAGATGAACAAACTAATGCACTAAACGGCTATAAGAAACCATTTGGCAGCCCCTATTCTGACACATACAACCCCAATTGGAGAAATCATCCTAATTTCTCATGGAGTCAAAATCAGCCTCAGAATAACTCGAGTATGCAACATATGCAACCCCAAGGGCAACCTCAAGCACAATATCCTTCCATGTACCAAAATTCTCATCCATATGTCCCCCCACAACCAAGGGATCCAACACTTGAAGATACATTACAGTAGTTCATACAATAAACTAGTCAATCGATTTCTAAGTTAGAAACACAGATTGGGTAGTTAGCCACTGTTGCAAGAGAGAAGAAAAAAGAAAAATTTCCTAGTCAACCCATTCCTAACCCAAAGGGTCAATTCCATATTGGTGAACCATCTAATGTTGATCCTACTAAACAGGTTTAGTCTGTTATAACCCTAAGATCAGGGCGAGAAATTGATAACAAAATCCAAATGCCTATCCAAGATAAGGGAAATTCAGAGAAAGTTGATTCCGCGGTTAAGCCACAAAGCGAAAACCAGAGTCCAAGCCCAAAATCCTCATTGGAACCCTCAGTTAGGAACTTTTTTCCTGTTGCACCTTTTCCTCAAAGACTTTAAAAGCTTAAGAAGGGACATCATTACAATGAGATTAGGGAGGTTTTCAAACATGTTAAAATCAATATTCCTTTTCTCTATGCAATCCAACAGATTCCCTTTTATGCAAAGTTTTTAAAAGATTTGTGTACAGTTAAGCGTGGATTTAATGTGTATAAAAAGGCCTTCCTTATAGAGCAAGTACGCTCTATTATCCAGCACCGTACGCCACCAAAATTCAAGGATCCTGGATATTCGACGATTTCTTGCACAATAGGTAACCAGTTAATTGAGCAAGCTTTGCTTGATTTGGGTATGAGTGTAAATTTTTTGCCTTATTCTGTGTATAGGTAACTTGGTCTTAGTGAGTTGAAACCCACAAAGGTAGTGCTATAGGTGGTAGATCGTTCAGCCAAGGTACCTCGCGGTATCATTGAAGATGTATTAATTCAGGTTGACAAATTATTCTTTCTAGTAGACTTCATAGTCTTAGACACTCAACGTGTGGCTAATCCCAATAGCCAAATTCCTATTATTCTTGGTCAACCATTCCTAGCCACTTCAAATGCTTTAATCAATTGAAGGAATGATGTCCTAAAACTCTCATTTGGAAACATGTCTGTTGAACTTAATGTTTTTAATGTAAGCCGAAAAGCACCAGACTCTGAGGATATGAGTGATGTAAATATAATAGAGAGTCTAGTATAAGATACTTTTGAACATTCAAGCTTTGATGATCCTTTAGAGGCATGTCTAAATAAATTTGGGTGTGATTTTGATCTGGATAGTGCTTGTGTAGAAGTGAATGCCTTATTGGATTATGTCCCTCATATCGACATTGAGAAGTGGAAAGCTAAGGTAGAACACCTTTCACCAATTGAGGCTAAACATGTGTCATTAGCCGAATCACCTCCAAAGCTAGATTTGAAAAGTTTTACCTCCTGAACTTAAGTATGCTTACTTAGGTCCAGATGAGAGTCTTCCGGTCATCATTGCTTCTGAGTTAAATAAAGAACATGAGGAAAAACTCTTAAATGTCCTTAGGGAGCATAAATCGACTATTGGGTGGACTATAGCAGACATTAAGGGTATATCTCCATCTGTGTGCATGCATCGTATCCATCTTGAGGAGGATGCTAAAAATTCTCGAGAAATGAAAAAACAACTTAACCCAAGCATAAATACCTGATTTGTTAGATGTAGGGATCATATATCCTATTTCAGATAGTTCTAGGGTAAGTCCTATTCAGGTCGTGCCTAAGAAATCAGGTATCACGGTAGTCACAAATGACGTCAATGAGTTAGTACCGACCCAAATGACCACTGAATGGCGAGTGTGCATTGATTATAGGAAGTTGAACTCTGTCACTAGGAAAGATCATTTTCCACTTCCTTTTATCGATTAGATGCTTGAGAGATTAGCCGGTCATGAGTACTATTGTTTACTATTGAGGATCAGGAGAAAACCACATTCACTTGTCCTTTTGGAACATTTGCCTATAGACGCATGCCATTTGGATTATGCAATGCACCTGTTACTTTCCAGCGGTGTATGCACAACATATTTTCTAATATGGTACAACATTTCCTTGAGGTGTTTATGGATGATTTCTCTATATTTGGCTCATCCTTTAATGGATGTCTCCTTCATTAGAAACTCGTGCTTACTCGCTGTGAGGAAAAACATCTTGTCTTAAATTGGGAAAAATGCCATTTTATTGTCTTGGGGCATGTTATTTCAAAGAATGGCATAGAGGTAGACAAAGCTAAGGTTAATCTGATTTCCAATCTTCAACCGCCGAGTATGATTAAAGAAATTAGGTCAGCGGGATTTTATCGCCGATTCATTAAAAACTTTAGCAGCATTTCCAGACCACTTTGTAATTTATTTTCTAAAAATGTTGCTTTTGTCTTTGATGACTAATATCTGAAAGCCTTTGAGAAGCTCAAAACATTGCTGACCTCGACACCTATCATGAAGCCACCGAGTTGGGATGCTCCTTTTGAGATTATGTGCGATGTATCTGATAATGTAGTTGGAGTTGTGTTAAGGCAACGTATGAATAGGCTACCCCATGTGATTTATTAAGTAAGTAAGACCTTGAATGAGGCACAACTGAATTACTCTACCACTGAAAAAGAATTGTTAGCAGTTGTGTTTGCATCAGACAAATTTAGGTTCTATCTTTCAGGGCCTAAAGTCATTATTTTCTCAAATCATGCTACACTTAGGTATCTATTTTCTAAGAAATATGCTAAGCCGCGCTTAATTTGATGGATCCTATTGCTACAAGAGTTTGATCTAGAAATTCGAGATCAGAAGGGGTCTGAAAATGTAGTAGCTGATCATTTATCTAGGATAATTCTTGACACATCATCAAGCTCCATGCCTATTCTTGAGTCTTTCCCTGATGAACAACTCTTTATTGTATCTGAGTCACCTTGGTTTTCCGTCATTGTGAACTATCTTGTCACAGGTCAAATGCATTCACATTGGACTAAGCAAGATAAATCCAAATTCTTATCTGAGGTTCGTCACTTCTTTTCGGATGATCCGTACTTATTCAAGTATTGTCCTGATTAGATTATTCGAAGATATGTCCCTAATTTTGACCAGACTAGTGTCATCTCCTTTTGTCATGATCATGCATGTGGAGGTCATTTTAGTTCAAAGAGGACCACTGCAAAGATATTACAATCTGGATTTTACTGGCCTTCAATCTTTAAAGATTTTCATTCTTATTGCTTAGCATGTGAGAGATGTCAAAAGTTAGGGAGTATTTCACGTCAAAATAGGATGCCTTTAAACCCAATTATGATTATTGAAGTTTTCGATGTTTGGGGCATTGATTTCATGGGACCATTTGTTAATTCATTTGGCAATTTGTACATCCTTGTCGCACTTGATTATGTGTCTAAATGGATTAAGGCAATTGCATGTAAGACAAATGATCACAAGGTGGTGGTCCAATTTTTGAAAGATAATGTCTTTTCACATTTTGGTACACCCCGTGCTATTATTAGTGATGGGGGAAACATTTTTACAATAGGATTTTCGAAGCATTAATGAGAAAATATTATGTAACCCACAAAATTGTACTCGCTTATCATCCTCAGACTAGAAGTCAAGTTGAGTTATCCAATAGAGAGATTAAACACATTTTGGAGAAAACGGTTAATCCAAATAGGAAAGACTGGTTCTTGAGACTTAGTGATGCACTGTGGGTATACCGTACTGCATTTAAGAACCCGATTGGAATGTCTCCTAACTGAATGGTGTATGGCAAGGCTTGTCATCTCCCAGTTGAGTTAGAGCATAGAGCCTTTTGGGTTATTAAACAACTCAACTTTAACCTTGACAGGGAAGGAGTTCATAGGAAGCTTTAGTTGAATGAATTGGAGGAAATTAGGAATGATGCTTACCAGAGTACAAAAATATATTAGGAGCAAATGAAAATAAGGCATGACATAAGTATTCTTAGGAAAACTTTCACATCTGATCAAAAAGTCTTACTTTATAACTCTCGGTTGCATTTATTTTCTGGTAAGTTGAGATCTCGATGGTCTGGTCCATTAATTGTTAGAATTGTTCATCCATATGGAGCCGTTGAGATTGAAAATCCAAAAAATGGTGATGTGTTCAAAGTTAACTGTCAGCGTTTGAAACCATTTTTGGAGTTATTTTCTCAAGAAGGGGAGGAGATCTTTCTGAGTGATCCTGTTTATCAGGATTGACCTATGTGGTTTTGTTGTACATATCTATTTTAGGATTTTTCACTTTATTTTTAATTTTTGTTTTGAATACTAACAACTCATTGTTGTTTGATAGCAAGTTTGACCAGATCAACCTACCATGAGTTAGGTGATACATTTTCACTCTTGTCTCTTTGTTTACAAAGTGTGAGTTTGTCCAACATTAGGAACAATGTTGAGTTTAGGTATAGGGGTATGGTCTAATTTGTTTTTTTGTAATTCATTAATTTTGAAAAATAAAAAAATAAATAATCATAAAAAATTTTGAAATTGAAATTTTTCTGAAAGAAATTCTTTGTTTTCACACATGAATGTTTTACATTACAAGTTGATTGAGTTTATGTTTTTGATGTATGAGTAGTATGTGATGCGATATTCCCGTTCATGAAAGTATGATGAGATCGAGCTAAGTGAAGTGATGAGGTTTTACATGGGTGAATAGATTAGTAGAATTGAAACCGAAAAGGATGACTCTGACCTATAAGCACAAGCACACATTCACTATGGGAAAAATAGTTGATCTTTGACTATATAGTTGAAAAATTAATTTTTCCACAATAAAAAGGAAGATGGGGAGTTGATATGGATGAAATGGAGAGAAAGATGAAATGTTTTTTTGAAAAATAAAATGCAAAAGGTAGTTCTTCAATCTGGCTAACCGGGCATTGGTATCACCAATATCATTGTTCGCGTAAAAATGGGAGAAAACTAATCAGCATAAATCCTAATAAAGAAGCTAGAGCCTAATTGGTTGGCATTAAAAATCCTCGCTGGAAAGTCCGGAGCTTAGAAAGACAAAAAAGGATGAAAAGTGAAATGATGGAAGGAATAATGTTTTAAAATAAAATGGCAAAATTTGATCAATGAAGTAGAAAAATAAAGATTGAAATACCATAATAGAATGTTCACAAAAACACGGAGGGTTGTCTGGATTGGGAGTAAAAAGTAACGAAGTCTTTTACCTTAGTGATCTTTGACTATGTAGTTGACAAATTCATTTTTTCACAATAAAAAGGGAGATGGGGAGTTGATATGGATGAACTGGAGAAAAAGGTGAAAATTTATTTTGAAAAAATAAAATGCAAAACGTAGTTCTTTGATCTGAGTAACCGGGCATTTGTATCACCAATATCATTGTTCGCGTATAAAGGGGAGAAAACTAATGAGCATAAATCCCAATAAAGAAGCTAGGGCCCAATTGGTTGGCATTAAAAATCTTCACTGGAAAGTCCGGAGCTTAGAAAGACAAAAAATGATGAAAAGTGGAATGATGGAAGGAATAATGTTTTAAAAGAAAATGGCAAAATTTGATCAATGAAGTAGAAAAATAAATATTGAAATACCATAATAGAATATTCACAAAAACACAAAGGGTTGTCTAGATTGGGAGTAGAAAGTAACGAAATCTTTTACTTTAGTGGGAACCATTCATGACATGAATCTCGAGATAGTTATTATTCAGTAGTGTGTGGGAAAATTTGCATCCATAATATCTTGTGCATTGTATCATGACTTGGTTGATGAGTATGTGAATCCATGAATGCATGATTATAAAGAATGAAGATGTTTGTGGGTATCATCACTGGAAACCCTCACGAGACTATAACTCGTCCACTATAGGTAACCTAGGGGTTTAAAAGCTTATTGCATATGCTAAATGCAATCAAGATAACCATCGAAAATGGTGTAGTTAGAATTCTATTTCTTTTTGTTTTGTTCGAGGACTAGCAAAATATAGGTTTAAGGGTATTTGATAAGTCTATTTTACATACATATTTTATCCTAAAATTTATATTTGTTAGTAAGTAAAATTATTTATTTTAACTAATTTAGAAGTGTAATAATGATAAGTGATAAGTGTACAAAATAAAGTAATTTACCTAGCATAATGTTCTCATATGTATATATTTTTATTTCATGCAAGGTTTGATTTGCAAAAGAAAAGAAAAATGAAGCAATAAGAATGAAAATGAAGAAAAAGAAAAGTTGGTGGGGGAGAATGTAATAAAAGCATATATATATGCATGGATATGTGTACGTGTGTATATGTGTGTAAATGGGGTAGAGGAATATTGTAAGAGAGAGAAAGAGTATTGATTTGGTGGAGTTAGGTGGCTATTAATGTAAAAGAGAAAGAGAGAAAAATTGGTGGCTCTCCAACACTTGAATTTTCAGGCCTCAAAAGTGTGCTTCATAAAGATAAAGATAAAACCTATTTTTCAAAGATTGGTTGCTCCACCTTTAATACATTCAACATTTGAAGGCTGGAAATTAATGGAGCGTTGAATTTGACAGCTGCAAATAACAAAAGTTGGTCATTCAATCTCCTATATTTACATCTGTAAATTAGAATAAGGACACCAAATAGGAGAGTATGGAGGATCCATTAATTCATCTTCAATTTCGGGTTCGATTGTTCTTATTTTGTTTTTTTTAAGCATATGTAACTAAATCTTCAACTAAGGTTGAGGATGAAATCACCATTTATGAAATAAATTCCTTTTTAGTCTTTTATTAATTTCCATGTGTATGATTTAAATGCTTATGATTTTTGCTTCATAGTATTAATTGTTTTAAATTCCTTTCACTATAAATATCATGTATTTATAGTAGTTAATAATTCTTATCACAATTAATCATGCTTGGATTTCAGAATTTTATAAGTAAAAATCTTTGATCTTATGTGATCCATTGAATTACATCCATAGGATGCTTAGAATTTTACACTTTAAAGTGAAGGAAAATCTATCTCTTGAAAATATATTTCATTAGTACGTTATTGCTAAATCTTGAGAAAGTAATATGATTGATTTCTAATTGCTACTCTAAAATTGGGATTGATAAATGATTAATTAGAATTTTATGGATTAATGGTGGTGGATTCAGATAACTTAGTATTTTTTTCTGATTAATCTCGTTTTAATTATTTGTATTTTGATATTCTTTGTTTAGTATAAAAATCACTTCAAGAAACAAAAATTTGAGAAACTAAGTTAGTTTTAGATTAATTTAGGTTTAATCAGTTCCCTTTAAAGCATTCCCTTGGGTTCGACCTCATTCTCGCATAACCTAAACTACAATTGATTCGTGCGCTTGCAAGTAATATTTTAAAACACACAAAATCCCTTTCTCAAAACTATGCTTTGGTACACCTCTAACAATTTCTTTCGTACTGATTTTCATTAAATCTCAAAAATTAACATGTCCCATTCGCTGTTGCCAAATTTCAACTTCACCAAGTTTGACTCTATTGTAAGATAACTGAGAATCAGGAACAATGCAAGAACAATTATCAGATGAGTGCATACCTTCCATCACGCAATTCACAGAAGAGTTAATGATTGAACACTTATCATGAGAGAAATTGACATTATGACTGTTATCACATAGCTAGCTTATACTCATCAAATTCTCTTTCAAGCCCTCCACATACAACACATCTTCTAGCTTAGGTAAATCAAAAACCACAATGGTACATTTCCCAAGAATATTAGACTTCTCTCGATCACTAAAAGTGACTATCTCACTATGACATTCCTCGAGAAATCCAAATGATGACTTATCTACAGTCATATGCCTCGAACATCCAATATCCAAATACCATGAACTCGAATTACGTGCTTGAAGTGTAGAATGAACAATAAAGCAATATAGCTCACCATTTCTGACCCATGCTTTCTTCATCCTTGGAGCTCTATTTGCCAATTTTGAAAAATTCTTCATCTCTTCATTCAACACTTTAATTTGATCTTTAACATAATCTCCTTGTTAAGTTCTTTGTTCCTTCATCGATTGCAAAGGGTAACCTCTCAGCTTTGAACACCTCGGTCGAATGTGACTTTTGACACCATAGTGGTGATATATATGAACAAACCTATGACCTTCATCAGTTGACCTCTTAGGATACCTAGAGCTAGAAACTGTCTTTCTTTGAAGAACTCCTCTCACAACAGATTTAACATTAGAATTCCTTTGAGAAGAACTAGATGCTACTTGGGAAACTTTTACAAAGGTGGTTTTCGACACAATATTTGAATTATGTGATACTCCATCAAAACCCAGTCCCTTTCTATTTCCTGCAGATTTTCCCATACTCAACATATAATTAAGCTTAAGAGTTCCACTAAACCATTTATGAATAGTTGAGTTAGCATATTTCAATTCCTTTTTCAACTTTCCAATCTTGGTAGATTTCTCAACTAACTACTTCTTGAGATCATCTACTATCTTCAAAACTTGAGTTCTCTCTTGTTCAGACTTATTCAATTCCTCAAATAATTTAGCCTTTTGAGTTTATTGGAGATTTAGAGTTTAAGAACTATTTGTTAATTCGTCTTTTAAAGAATTTAATTATTTTTCCATGTTAAGACTTTTAGTCAATAGTTTCATGTGGTTTTTGTGAAGTTGAGTAGTCTTACCAAGTAATTTATCATACGCCTCTTGAAGTGATTCATCACTCTTCATCACTCTCAGAACCTTCATCTCCAGACATTGTTCAACTCGTAGCAACTTCTCTGACCTCCTTGCTTTGTGCAGCAAAAATGGTGAAATTCTCAGAATCATAACCATCCTCCGAGTTTGTCGCATCACTAGGTGATCCATTATCAGATTCATCATCCCAACTCAAAACAAAACCTTTAGATTTTTTCAAAATGTTTGCACACTCAGCAGCTATGTGACCATATCCTTGACATTCAAAACATTGAGGTTTTTTATTCTTAAGATCAGACTTGTCTTTCCGAGTTTAAGTTTTATTCCTACTTCTAGACTCAACTAATTTATCTCCAAATCTTAGTCCTTGGCCACTTTGGTTAGCCTTAACAAATTTGTTCAACCTCTTAGCAAACATGACAATATTAGTTAGACTCAATTCAATATCTCCATCTGATTCGACACGATCCTCCCTAGTGGTTTTGAAAGCTATACTCTTCTTTTTTGTGCCACTAGCCTTCTTGGGGGGGGATTATGAGCATCTCCATTTCATAAGATTTTAAGTTCCCTGCCAATTCATCAACTTTAATTTCTTTAAGACTAATAACCTCTGAGATGACAGTAACCATCGAAAACGTTCAGGTAGAGACCTAAGTATTTTCTTCACTATGGTTGTATTAGGAATAGGTTCACATAGATTATGACAACCTATGACAATATCAGTTAGTCTTGCCTCAAAGTCAATGTAGACTTTATCCTCCTCCATCTTCAGTTGTTCAAATTTAGAATTCAAAATTTGAAGTTTTGATTGTTTGACCTTTGAAGTTCCTTCATTGGTCACTTGGAGAATATCCCACGTTTCTTTGGCAATCTCACAAGCAGCAATTCTCTTAAATTCACTTGGGGTCACTGTATTGTACAATTCATTTAAAGATTGTGAATTCAAATTTTCACTGTTTGTCTCAGCAACAGTCCACTCGTTCGACGATTTTGCTTTAAATTCATTAGTGGCATCATCTTTCATCATAGGAGGTGAATATCCTATCTCAACGGCATTCCAAGCTCTCTCATCTAACGATTTTAAAAATGCACTCATTCTCACTTTCCAATTTGTATAATTCGAGCCATCAAACAACGGGGACCTAAATATGGAACCTCCTTCACGAGGCATCTCCATCGTCTAACCTAGGTAGTTAACCTACATCGGGGCTACCTTGCTCTGATTCCAATTGAAATTACCAAGACGATTAATGAAACTAACCTAAAAGGGGGTGAATAGGCTTTTAGTCGATTTTATGGTCAATTAAAATTATATAATGGAAATTCAATTTTAATAAATCACAACCCTAATTCTCTAATTAGATAAATCAAGCAATTATGAATATAAGTGCAAAAAATAAATCATGAGAAGACACAGAGATTTTTATGTGGAAAACCTTGGAAAGACTCTAAGTAAAAACCACGGATACACTCGGGTATCGATGCACTATGAATCAGAGAATTTGTATAGACTCTATGAAATTAGAACTTACAATTGCTGTAATTTGTTGTTCTTCACTCAACGTTCGAAAGTCTAGATTCACTCGCGCTCCATCAAGCTCTCGCTCCGATCTCTATACTCAGAGGCTCCGCTTCTCAGTGGATCAAATCACCACGAAGCCTCCTCCTTCAATATCTACAGTCCAACAACTTCGCTTCTCAAAATGGATCAACATAACCAAGTTGCAATTAGCGGTGTATAGATTTTTCAGAATCTAGGTCATTCAATCATGCCTAAGATTGTCGATGTAGAAACGGGATAGAATCAACCCCAAAACAAAAGAGATCTAGAAGAATCACTCAATGATATTTTCTCTCACTATCTCTATATCTGTAGAAGAATATGAATGATAGAATACTGAAGAGATCTCCCTAAAAAACCCTAGCCTCCTCTCTTGTAAACCTCAGTATTTAAAGATAATGATGAAGCAAACCCTAAGTTCGCCCTTTCTAGTAATTTCACATCTAACTAAGAAAAAACGTAATCTATGATCTATATTATGTGTATTACATGTATACCAAGGTGTAAGAGTCGTCCTACCATCAGATCAAAACGGGGGCATAACCGGTAAAAAAATAGAAAATCTCAAAATCTCTCTCGTCGCTACGCTTCAAGCGTAGCCCACCTACGCTTTAAGCATAGACTTAAGAGTAGAAATGCACTTTCCAGCAACTTTCCTTCTGAAAGTGTAGGCTCAAGCGTAGGCATTTTTGTGAAAACCACTTTTCTCCGCAACTGCTTTAAAATGACCATCTTGACTCCACGATACTTTTTTCCTGAAGTGACGACTTCGGAAATCCCGTTTTCGCCCTCCGAGAGACATTTTTCCTTAATAGCTCACTTTTGCACTACACTTGTATTCTTCACTACTTCAATGCTTGATTTTTCCTTTGTTGAAACTTGTAGATGTCTTGAAACCATTATGACCTATATAACACTCAACATAGTTATTGTCTAGAACATGCCATAAATAAACAATACTAAAAAAATGTTCTTATAGAGTAATTTCTAGGGAGAGAAAGAGTGATTTGCAAGTAATTTTTTGTATTATTTCTCTTCTATTCCTTCTTCTTTCTATAGTTTTGTAAATCATAAAAACAGCAATAAAAACCATCTTTGTTAATGAGTGTTAGAGTGTGTAGAAACTATTTCTAAATCAGTCAAAGCATGAACCCCCATACATTAAAATGACTCTGCTGGGGAAGAGATGTCTTCTATACAAGCTAATCCTCGTCCAGCTCAACGAATAGGGCGTCCGCGAACAAGGTATACCGAACAAAATGAAGAATAGGAAACAGAGCAAAATGAGGAGCCTGAACCAGTTCCACCAGCACAAAGGCAGTGTTGTCGCGTAAACACTGGTGCGACTCAAGCAAAGACTCCTCCAGTGATAGATCAAACACTAAGATCGCCAGAATTGCCACCAGTTTTGCTTCAAACTCTACTTAGCATTCAAGAAACTCAAAAGTCTATTCTGAATTTTATAAAAACTTCACAACCCTCAGAGCCAAGCTCAGCGTCTCCGTATGTCGAAAATCACACTCTGCCAAAAACAGCAATACAACCTTCCACGAGAAGGAGCACACATACAGGTTGAAGCACTAGAGAAGGAATTTTATATCACCAGAGAGCAACTATGAGCTATTCTAAATACGAATGATGATGTAGATGAGGTAAAGACAACTCCACCATACCATCCAGGTATCATGGCCTTACCATATCCCAAAGACTATGGGGTACAAAGTTTTAAACAATTTAATGGTAGGGATGGCAACGTGAGAGAACATGTATCCCGATTTGTGGATGATTTAGGGCCTCATAGAAACAACGAGTATTTGAAGCTTAGGGAATTTTCCAAGTCCTTCACATGTACTGCATATACTTGGTATACTAGTCTGGTTCCGGCCTCAGTAACAAGCTGGACAGATATGGTAATCAAATTCTACACCAAGTTCTTTCAAGCAGATGAAGAAGTTTTGATGCTTTCGCTCACAAGACAAAGATAACGATTAGGAGAGGAAGTGGTAGCTTATGTCAAGAGATTTCGCGAAACTGCTTTACAATGCCATGAGCTACTTTTTGAGATTTAGTTAATCAAGATATGCATAGAGGGGATGTTACGAGAATACGTGGTACACTTTGTCAATCATGAGTTCAAAACTTTCTCCGCATTAGTTGACAATGCGCGAAGGCTGAGAGAAGTTCTTTCACCTCCAACACAACCAAGTATTGCCACAAGGTAAGTGGCAATGGTAGCAGCCACATAGGATGAAAGAATAAGTGGAGATTGCACTAGAAGAGCTGAGCCACCTCCTCTACCTTTTGATGAAAAGGAAATGATTGCTTTGCTCAATCAGTGGATCACTAATGAGATTATATCACTGCCTTAGGTGCGGAGGATGCTGATGAGGGAAGAGAAAATGAGAAGTAACTATTGTCCTTATTACAGATCCATTTGGCGTTCTTTGAGTGGGTGTTGGGCATTTCGCGGAATAATGTATAAGAAAATAACGTCATGAGCCTTAGATGTCATGAAAAATATAGCCAATGAACCTTTTCCTGCACATGTGGCAGTAGTAAGTGCTCATGATGACACTTAAGAAATAGTGAGCATGGACAAGTGTGAATGTGCTCCTGCTCGTGAAACAGTTGATACTACTAAATTTGAAGTATTCTTTAATGAACTTCCAATACAAGAGCATGTGAGGGAATTCTTGAAAGAGCAAAAAACTTTTACAATCACACCATCATTATACCACAACAAGGGAAAGCCACAGGCGAGCTCACGTTCTCAAAAATTGATAGACAAGTTTTATTTCCTCACAATAGGCCCCTTTATATAACTGTTATTGATAATGGCCATGAAATTAAGCGGACCTTTCTGGATGGTGGAACATATGTTAATATAGTTCCGCTTGCAACCTCGCGAATAACAAACTTCCCTGAAAGTAAAATCATGACTCATGCCATTTCAGTTATTGACTTCATTGTGCACCAGCAAGCCATTATGGGATTCGCGACGTTTGATCTCAAGGTTGGGAAAATCAGAGCCCAAACCAAGTTTCATATTATCAAGGGAGAACCTTTATATCAATTGTTATTGGCAAGGCCATGGTTGCATGCGTATGGCATAGTGCCATCATCTTATCATCAAATATAAAAGCCAACTGGGGAAAGGGAATAATGACTATTAAAGCATCCAAGAGTCCTTTTTATGCCTCTGAATCTCACTTCGCAGATGCAGTTCACTTATTAGAGTATGAAGATGAATTCGGCTGCGGTGTTTATGCTACTCCATTGCCAAAATGAGAGAATTTGGAAGCTGAAGTTCCACTCAAAAGGCGAGCAAAGGAGGCGAGTTGGTCACGAGTCAAAATGCCTGATGGGTATGTGGTATATAAATTATGAAAGGATTGGTGGTCAGAAGCCTACACAGTTGGCACTGACCCCGGGACATCAAAATTGAATCCACGACTAGAACATGGTTTACGCGAGGTTGATATAGGAGACGGAACAGCACCACGACCAACCTTCATAAACAACACCTTATCCAAGGAAACAAGAGTATTTTTGGTAAATCTGCTCAAAGAGTATCGTGATGTTTTCGCTTGGGATTATTGTCAGATGTCAGGGTTAAGTATTGGGTTAGTTGGTCATCATCTCAATGTACACCACGCATCAGAACCAAAGAAGCAGTGACAACGGGTATTTCACCAAGATCTAGAGATACAGATTACAGCAGAAGAGGAAAAGTTGTTAAAAGCATTATTCATTAAACCTACTCAACACCCGATATGGTTCGCGAATATTGTACTTGTGAAAAAGAAGAGTGAGCAAACTTGAGTTTGTGTGTACTATTGATAGGTGCTCAAAAGTATCCATTTTAAGCCCCTATCTTACTTTTGTTACGTCTTTACAATTCATTATTTGGTATTTTTATATCATTTGTGTGTTTCAGCGTGTTTCAGGAGCTTAATAAATATTACGAGCTAACTTTGGTGAATTAACTAGAGAAATGTTTGTGTCTATCCAAAAGAGATAGCAAAAGAGGTGTTTTCAAGAGAAAAGTGTCTCCCGGATGGCAAAAACGTCATTTTTCAGAGCCGCAACTTCAATAATCATACCGACGGAGTCGAGGGGATTGAAACGGAGAAATTATCAAGAAACGTGGTTTCTGGGGGTTTTGCTATGCTTGAATTACGCTTTCAGTTGCAAAAAGTGGCTAAAAAGGGAGTTTCTACACTTGTCCCTACGCTTGAAGCGTAGGTGCGGAATGCTATAGTGTTTTCTGCACAAAATTTCAGCCAACTTCAGGAGCTTATATCTCGGTCAGAAAAGGTCCAAATTGGGTGGTTCTAGAGCCTATAATCAATACCTTTAAGTCATCTTTCCAAACATATATTACATAACTCCATCCAATATGTGTAACTCGAGATATTATCAAAAGTGTGAGAGGTCTCCTGCAGAAAAACTTGAAATTTCAGATTCGAGCCAAAATCATATTTTGACCCAGATTCATCCGTTTTGACCCGGATGACTTTAAGTTCGACCCCAACACCTGTATACATGTAATATACACATATTTTACATCAGATATTAGGGTTTCTCTTGGTTGGGTTTGAAATTACGAAAAAAAGGTAATATTATTCTCCAAGTTAGGGTTTCCCTCACTTTTGCCTATAAATACAAAGCTTTGCTACAAATCTAAGGGACTTCTCTCCCCATAATTTTTGGACTTCTCTCCACATATTTGGGGGAATTTTATTCACATAATTTCAGAGCTTTTATTCACATATCATTAAAAGGGAGGAGTCATTCAAGACCTAGAGATCCGGAGAAGAAGATCATGGAGGGCGTTTCTACATCAATGATTTAGTCTCCTTCTACCATGAGCAACTAATTCAGTATCTAGGATTTTCTCACAAAACTCTAGCCAAGTAATATAGTTCTTTTATTTGCTTTCAATTGTAACGATGAGAAACTGTGACTATACTGTGATGATTGTTGTAGATTAGTGTTCATTTTGATTTTTATACATAATTCTATATTTGTTCTGAATTCTTATCTTAGATGGAATAAATATATTGTTCTACTCAATCATGATTATTCAATATGGGTTGGAACTCGGATGATTAATTCATGATTTTTTACACAATGGTTCTTAACACTTGAAACCCTAGGTTTAGACAGGCCATGCCTGGGCGAGATGAGATAGACATCATTTTTAATTTATGTTAGTAGTAGTTTAGAGTAGATGCATATACTAGTCATACTCTGTCGGGAGATGGGTTGTAGCAAATCCGGTTGGCGGTATCTCTTTGGGGGTCATATTCTACTATTTACGGTATGACCTGATTCACAGTTATAGATCGCCCTCTTGCAATTGAGCAATTAGAGAATTATATTATGCGGTTAGTGGTGGAGCAGGGAAACCCTAGATTTTATTTCTATTGTTCTTGTCTTAATCTATCTTTATTTGTTTTATTAGTTAAATAGTTAATCAATCACAAATCAAAAACTATATTTTTCTAGCAATTCGAGAGTATTATTTTACGAGAATTCAGAATACGACTTAGTCTCTGTGGGATCGATAACCTTTCTCAAGCCAAACTACACTACAAAAAGATTCGTGCGCTTGCGATAGGTAAAACCTTGGCCGTCATAAGGGTGCATTCTTAACACATATTTTAAACCACACCCGAAGGACATCAAGTTTTTGGCACCGTTGTTGGGGACTAAGCATTGTTCAATAGCTTTACTAGTTTATTTACATTGCGTTATTGTATTATATTTAAAGTTGAATTTTTTGTGTTTTTGTGAGGTACTCTGAGAAGCACAAAGGGATTTGGCGGAATAGTGAAAGTTGCGTCATTGGACCTCTTGTGAGTTTTAGTTTATTTTAATTTTGTGCATAATTTTTGCTTTATTTTTGTTAATAGTTAGAAGAGTTTAAAATTAGTTTTTTTATAAACTGAAAGAAACTCTAATTTTCATAAATGAGAACAAAGCTCACTGCATTGCAGTGAGCCCAGTTGATTTTAGGCCGAAATACATCATTTAAGACCTCTAAACTGTGACTTTGTGATTATCAGAAAAAAAAAAAAAACAATTTTGATTTCGAGAAGAGGGGTGACCAAAAAGCCAATCTACCAAGGACACCAGCCATATCTTTCAAAGGATACTACGCACCAGATGCGTATGATTCCTATGCTAATTTCCCAGAAAAAGAAGGCGCGAAGCACTTCGAGATCAAGTCAAGCGTTATCAATATGCTTCCAAAAGTTTCTGATCTTAGGATAGAGGACTCATACCATCATATTAATGATTTATTAGAGGTTTCCTCGACTATTAGGTATGATAATATGTCTAAGAATGATTTGCGAGTGCGTCTATTTCCTTGGTCGTTGAGAAAAAGAGCTAAATGATGGTACGTCAAATTGGATAAGATAATTAAAATTGATTGGGAAGCCCTTCAAATATAATTCATAGAAAAGCTTTATCCCATAGGAAAGACCTTGGAAGCCCAGGATGCGATCAAAAGTTTTAGAGAGTTACCTGGTGAGAAGTTTCATGATGCTTGGGAGAGATATAGTGAACTCTTGTTTAAGTGTCCCCGTCATAGGTTCTCTTAACATGATGTAGCTAAGAATATTTACATAGGACTTGGAGAGACTCATAAGACTTTAATAGATGCTTCAATACAAGGTCAGTTTATCTTCAGGCTAGAAAAAGAAATCTTAGATTTGTTTGATAATATTAGTGAGAATATGATTCAATATGAATCTGAGTTGAGGGCTAGAGGTGGACTTGATAGAAAATTTGAGAAAGCTTATGGCGTGAATAATGATGATGTGAGAGATTCAATATCATTGATAGGAGAAAAGTTAGAGAGAATTGACAAGTTTCTTCAATAAAGTCTTTCCTCTCCTAGAGAGAGAATACAAGTAGAAGCTGAGTATTCCCAAAATGAGTGTAAGGAGATAATGGTTGTTGATGACAATACATTATGGAACTAGTCCAATAATACTCCTTTCACCAATTCATACACCTCCAATGCCCGAAATCGTCCACTCCTGTCCTGCGAATCTAACAATGTTGAAAATCCACCATTAAATTTCCAACAAGGGCAATCATTGAATTAACAGCCAAGGTTCACAGATACACAACAGTCATCCAACCAACAACCAAGGTTCACTGAGAGACAATGATCATACAACCTATAGCCAAGGTTCCAATAGAGTCAACAATCATTCGACTCACAACCAAAAATAATGGCTAGAAATCCTCAGTCGAATTACCAACATAGATAACCATCCAATAATTCTCAAGTTCTTTAGCCATCCAATAATTCTCAGGTTCTCCAACCATTCAATACTAATCAAGTTGTCCAATCATATAATTATAAAAATCAGCCTCAAAGAAATCAGACCCAGGGATTTAATCCAAATCAAGTGTACCCTCCATATCATCAAAATCATCTCCAACATCAAAATCCAACTCAAAATCCACTACCAATACCACATGGTTTTGAAGAAGAGGTGATGAACGCCTTGAAGGAGTTAAAAAATCAAGTTTTGGGGGAGTTAAAAAATAAATCTAATAATTTTCAGGCAGTTATCCAATCAGTGAACTATAAATCCCAATCCATTACTTAGATAAAAACCCAAATGGGGCAACTAGGTAATGTGGTGAATAGGCTTGAAGAGGAAAGATTGCTTAGGCAATCAGTGGTTAATCCAAAGAGTCGACAAGTAGTGGATCTTGGTTAATTTGCTGAGCATAATTATGAAACGGTCCAAGCCATTACGACTCTGAGAAGTGTAAGGGAAGTGGATAGTAGAGTTGAGGAGGAACATGAAGAAAGGTTGCAGAGAAGAAAGGAGGAGAAACAAGCACAAAGAAAAGAAGTTGAAGAAGATCGAAAAAGGGAGGATGACAGAGTCCAAAAAGATCAATCTCAAGTGGATAAAGATGAAGAGCCAGAAAGGGCATCATTTGAAGAGGAAACACCATTCCCTCAACGTCTTAGAGAGCCAACCAGAAATGGTAAGAATAAAGAGTCAGACATGTTGGAGACATTCCGACAAGTCAAGATTAATTTGCCTCTCATAGACATTATAAACCAAATACCACCTTATATTAAGTTCTTCAAGGACCTCTGTACGCAAAACTGGAAAAACAGAGCAAAGACTCCAAAGAAGATCATGATAACTGAACAAGTGAGTTCCTTGCTTCTAAGTAACATACCACCTAAGAGGAAAGATCCTGGTGTTCCCACTATTCCATGTGTCATTGGTGACAAGGAAATTGGCAGAGTTTTTATTGATTTGGGTACGAGTGTTAACTTACTACCTTATTAAGTTTATCAATAGCTAGGGTTGGGAGAGCTTAGTCCTACTTTGGTGGAGCTCCAATTTGCAGACAGATCAATTAAGCAAGCGAGGGGAGTTTTGGAAGATGTCATCATTCAAGTGAACAAGTTTTACTTCCCATTGGATTTCATAATTATCAATACTAAACTTGTTCAAGACTTGAAGAAACATATCCCAATGATATTACGAAGACTGTTCTCGGCTACAGCCAATGCGCATATCGATTATAGGACAGGGGTGATAGATCTATCTTTCAGGAATATGAAGGTAAGGATGAATGTTTTTTATATAAGTCATCGATCAATACACCGGTTGAGTGTTTTAATGTAGAAAAATTCAATAAGGCTTGTGAAGAACCGATACCTCAGAGTCGATCAAGAAATGACCTAGATGCTGTGATGGAAATATCGAATGCATTTGAAAGAACTTTAGGTTTGCAACCAGGGGAGGAGCTAAGAGATTCGTCTAAATCTCCATTTCCGTCACCAGCAGCATTGGTGCCCGACAACTCACTTTATAAGATTGGGTTGTATGATGACACTGAAGGTCGAGAGAAGACCTTAGTGATGAAAAGATCGGAGGTGAATTTTGAAAATTGGGAGGATCAACAACAATCAAATTTGGAAGTTATTGTGACATTGGAAGTGCCTTGGTACTCGCAGCTAGAGAGAACACCAAGAGAGTCGGCTAGACCTCAACTTATTCCTCCACAATAGTTGATGCCTGAGAGTACACTTCACAAAATGGTGTTGTGTGGGGTAATTGAAAACCAAAAGGATGGCGTATTAAAAGATCAAAAGGGTGTGAAGACTGTGATAGCTGATCATTTACCACAAACTGTCATAGAACCTACCAAAGATGACAATCCTCTTAAGGCTCCTTTTTCCAGATGAGCGAGTACTGAGTATAAAAATGGTATACAACTTGTATGCCTGGGAAGATCCGCGATTAAGAGAATTGTATGAGGGGATATAGAATTATGCGTATGAGGATGTTCGAATTTATATAGCTCGGACAAAAGTATATCATGCTAAACATGTTTTGACTTAAGTTCCTTGAGCTCGGCCAGAAGGGACGGTGGCGTAATTTCAAAACTGAAATTATTCCCAGGTAAGATCCGGTTAAGAAGAGACGAACCATTTACAGTTAAATCGGTTTACCCCCACGGAGAGGTAGGTTTGGAAAGTGAGAGGTTAAAGAGGCGTGGTCATCGGCTAAAGATTTATGAGGAGATTGATCCGGGACCAGAATTAATGGCATCTGTCAGTTTAATGGAAAATGATGAATTGGTGGAGGGAACCTTACATAAGGTGTTGAATGACGATATGTTGGACACATTACCTGTATATGGGGTGAAGTTAGAATGTGACAGATGAGGTACTTTATAAGGTGATTATTGTTCTATATTTGATGTCATTGATAATACTAATTGTTCACAGGTGAGAGCACTAAGGGAGTTACTTCCTACATTTTGTCCTATGAGTAGGAGAAGTGTTGCAGAGAGAAAGTGTGTTAGATGACCCTTTGAGTGGTCTTGTCGTGTCGACGATGTTAAACATTGGTCATAGGCTGTGAAAATTAGTTTTAGCCTCGGTTTGTAGAATAGGAAATCATTTAATTTATGTAATTTTAATTCTTAGAGAGTGTAGTCCTTTAAGGACAAGTCGTTGCAATTTCAATTCTTAGAGACGGTAGACCCTTAAGGCCACGTCTTTGTCTTTGTTTTTGTTTTTATTTTTATTTTCTTTTATTTTTATAGGATTATAGGCCCTTAAGGCCAAATCATAAAAAACATTATAATTTAATTCCTTGAAAATTTTATGTTAATTTCTGGATATTTTTTAAATTTCTTTTTCCCTCGTTATGATTGTGGGTATTTATGATTTGCTCCGTATATCTACAAGTGATCCAAATTAAGTTTGGGGAAGGAGATCAAGTGTTTCAATGTTAAATCCAGAATTGAGTGTCAAGGGTAACTATATATGTTCTCCTATATTATTTTTGACCATGAGGACATGGTCTGATTTAAATTTTGTGGTGAAGGTATAGAATTACAAGGAATGAAAAGTTTTGAAAAAAATTAAAATATAAATTTTTGGAACAGTTCTTTGTTTTCACGCATGAATGTTTTGCATTACAGTTTGATTAAGTTTGTGTATATGATACATGATTAATATATGAAGTGATAATTCCATTCATGAGAGTAATGATTAAATCAAGTTAGTGAAGTGATGAGGTTTTACATGAGTGACTGAATGAGTGAAATTGAAATTAAGAAGGATGACTTTGACCTATAAGAACAAACACACATTCATTATGGGAAATAAGTTGATCTTTGACTATGTAGTTGTAAAAATAATTTTACCATAATAAAAGGGGAGAAGGGGAGAAGGGGAGATGTTATGGTTGAAATGGAGAAAAAGTTGAAAATTTTATGTCAAAAAAATGAACATGGAAAAAGTAGTTCTTCGATGTGAGTAACCGAGCATTGGTATCACTAATATCATTGTTCATGTTTAAATGGGAGAAAACTAATGAGTATAAATCCCACGGAAGAAGCTCGGACCCAGTTGGTCGGGATTAAAAATCCTCGCTGGAAAGTCCGGAGCTTAGAAAGACAAAAAAGGGATGAAAAGATAATTTTTTGTGAAAAATGGCAAAATTTGATCAACAAAGTAGGAAGAAGAGAGATTGAAATACCATGGTAGAATGTGCACAAAAACACAGAATGTTGTCTGGATTGGGAGTAGAAAGTAGCAAAATCATTCACTTTAGTACGAACCATTCATGACACGAAGCTCAAGATAGTTATTGTTCGATAGTGAGTGGGAGTTATTGTTCGATAGTGATTGGAGTATTTACATCCTTATTATATTGTGTATTGTATCATGGCTTAATTAACTTATGTGTGAATTCATGGATGCGTGATTATAGAAGACTGAGATGTTTATAGGTACCATCACTGGAAACCTTCACGAGACTTCACTCGTCCACTAGGGGAAACCTAAGGGTTTAAAAGGCTTGTTACACGTACTAAGTGTAATCGTCGACCCTCACGAAAGCAAGAGAGTAGGTTAAATTAGTTAGAGTAGATAGATTAGAAATCATCACAAGAAAGTTTCCTGAGTTTATCTCTAAGGGACTAGCAATATGTAAGTTTGAGGGTGTGATAGGTGCTCAAAAGTATCCATTTTAAGCCCCTATCTTACTGTTGTTACGTTTTTATAATCCATTATTTGATATTTTTATGTCGTTTGTGTGTTTTAGCGTGTTTCATGAGCTTAATAAAGATTACGAGCTAACTTTGGTGAATTAACTAGAGAAATGCTTGTGTATATCCAAAAGACAGAGCAAATGAGGTGTTTTTAAGAGAAAAGTGTCTCCCGGATGGCGAAAACGTCACTTTTCGGAGCCGCAACTTCAAGAACCATACCGAGGGAGTTGAAGGGGTTCAAACATAACAATTATCAACAAAAGTTGTTTCCGGGGGTTTCGCTATGCTTGACATACACTTTCAGTTGCAAAAAGTGGCTAAAAAGGGAGTTTTTATGCTTGTCCCTACGCTTGAAGCGTAGGAAGCCACACTTGAAGTGTAGGTACAGAATGCTACAGTGTTTTCAACACAAACTTTTAGCCAACTTCTGGAGCTTATATCTCAGTAAAAAAAGGTCCAAATTGGGTGACTCTTGTGCTTATCATCAAGACCTTTAAGTCATATTTTAAAAAATATATTAAATACCTCCATCCAATATGTGTAGCTCCAGATTTGATCAAAAGACTGAGAGGTGTCCTGCAGAAAAAAACTTGAAATTTCAGATTCGGGCCAAAATCCTATTTTGACCCGGATTGATCCATTTTGACCCGGATGACTTTATGTTTGACCCCAACACCTCTATACATGTAATATACATATATTATACATCCGATATTAGGGTTTTCTTGGTTGGGTGTGAAATTACAAAAAAGTGTAATCTTATTCTCCAAGTTAGAGTTTCCCTCACCTTTGCCTATAAATACCAAGCTTTTCTACAGATTTAAGGGACTTCTCCCCATAATTTTGGGACTTCTCTCCATATATTTTGGGGGAATTTTCTTCACATAATTTCAGAGCTTTTATTTACATATCATTCAAAGGGAGGAGCCATTCAAGACCTAGAGATCCGGAGAAGAAGATCATGAAGGGCGTTTCTACATCAACGATCCAGTCTCCTTCTACCAAGAGAAACTAATTCGGTATCTAGGATTTTCTCACAAAATCCTAGCCAAGTAATGTAGTTCTTTTATTTGCTTTCAATTGTAACGAGGGAAAACTATGACTATACTGTGATGATTATTGTAGATGAGTGTTCGTTTTGATTTTTATACAGAATTCTATATTTGTTCTAAATTTTTGTCTTAGATGGAATAAATATATTATTCTACTCAATCATGATTATTCACTATGGGCTGGAACTCGGATGCTTAATTCATGATTTTCTACCTAATGGTTCTTAACACTTGAAACCCTAGGTTTACACAGGTCATGCCTCGGTGAGATGAGATGGACATGCTTTTTAATTTATGGTAGTAGGAGTAGTTTAGAATAGATGCATGTACTAGGCATACTTTGTTCGGAGAGGGGTTGTAGCGAATCCTATTGGCAGTATCTCTTTGGGGGTCTTATTCGACTATTTGCAGTATGACCTGATTCACAGTTATAGATCACCCTCTTGCAATTGAGCAAATAGAGAATTATATTGTGTGGTTAGTGGTGGAGCATGGAAACCCTAGATTTTATTTCTATTGTTCTTGTCTTAATCTATCTTTATTTGTTTTATTAGTTAAATAGTTCATCAATCACATATCAAAAACTATATTTTTCTAGCAATTCGAGAGTATTATTTTACGAGAATTCAGAATACAACTTAGTCTCTATGGGATCGATAACCTTTCTCAAGCCGAACTATAATACAAAACAATTTTTGCACTTGCGATAGATAACACCTAGGCCGTCATAAGGGTGCATTCTTGATACATATTTTTAACCACACCCGACGTACATTAACTATCACGACCTTAATAAGGCCTGTCCAAAAGATGATTTTCCTCTACCTAATATCGACACTATGGTAGACATAACTACGGGACATGAGATATTTTTGTTAATGGATGGATTCAGTGGTTACAATCAAATAAAATGGCACCAGAGGATGCTGAAAAACTATTTTTTGCACTCCAATGGGAAATTTCTATTATACCATAATTCCTTTTGGATAACCATTTTTATGATATGATGCGTAAGACAGTTGAGGATTATGTTGATGATTTGATGGTCAAGTCCAGAGCAGTCCAGGATCACATGGGTGATTTAAGGAAAGTATTGCAAAGGTGCTGAGAGTATAACTTAAAAATAAATCCTTTGAAGTGTGCTTTCGAGGTACTAGAAGAAAAATTCCTAAGGTACGTTGTACATCAACATGGAATAGATTTGGACCCAACGAAAACCAAAGCAATGCTGGAGATGGTGCCAGCTACAACTCACAAGTTATTAAAATATTTTATGGGTAAGATCTCGTATCTTAGAAGGTTTATCCCGACATTAGCAGAAGTCACTCATCCTCTCATGCCCTTACTGAAAGAAAAAACAGCATATAATTTGGGGAAAGAGCAACAAGAGGCTTTTGAAAAAATTAAACAAATTTTGGCTTCTCCCAAAACGATGGTAGCACCGCAGCCAGGAAAGCCATTAATAATGTACCTCACATACACTAATAAATCAATAAGAGCACTGTTGGCTCAAGAGCATAATGGGGAAGAAAAACTGGTATACTACATCAGTCATGTGCTCAGAGGGCCAGAATCGCGATATACATCTTTGGAGAAACATTGTTTGGCTTTGGTATTTACGACACAAAATTTTTGGCATTATCTATTGGCTCATCCACTAGAGTTGATGACTAAAAGCAACCATATTCAATTTCTTCTTACAAAGTCCATACTCGGTGGAAGAACAACACATTGGCTGTTGACATTATCTGAGTAAGAGATTACGTGCTCTAGGCCAAAAGTAGTAAAAATCCGAGCATTATCAGATTTGTTGGCTTTATTTCCATGAGGTTCTGAGCCCAAAGAAGAGCAGGTTGGAAGAGTGCATGTGGCACAAAGTGCAGAATATACATTAGAATTTGATGGTTCTTCCACAGAACAAGGAGGTGGGGCTAGATTTGTACTAAGAAATGAGGAAACAAAAGAATAAGTGGTCATAACTTACAAGCTTCATTTTCCCTACACCAAAAACATAGTAGAATATGAAGGCTTGGTGTTAGGTTTGATGATGGCTCAGCAGTTGAAAGTAAAAATCCTGCATGTAAAAGGGGATTCCGAGCTTGTCATCAAACAGGTTAAAGGTGAATATGTTGTTAAAGAACCACACCTCGTGCCTTACAGAACACTCATACGAAAGATGCTAGGATCTTTTGAATGTGTAAACATTCAAGGGAAATAAACATTCTGATGCATTAGCAACGATGGGCTCGCGACTACAGTTTCAAGGGAAAGATGTCATCTTACAGATATTGCGAAGGACTAGTTTTGTTGTTACTCATAAAGAGGAGCCACAACACTTCCCAGAGCAAGATTGGAGGGAAAATATAGTGCAAGCTTTGGTAAGAAATGATAGCACTACCATACGACGAGGTTACCAATTCATAAGAGGGATGTTATACCATAGAGCAGCTGAAGGAATTTTTGCCAAGTGTGTGTCGATGAGTTAAGTACAACAATTACTGCAGTAGGCTCACGAAAGGATGTGTGGGGAAACAGATGTGAGTCTCTGCAGGAGTGTACAATGAGAAGGATATTTCTGTCCAAACATGAAAAATGATGCAACTGAGTTACAAAGAAGATGCCAGAACTTTAATGCATACCCTTCCGCGAGTGAGTGAAACTTTGCGGAAACAACTGACTAGCGGGAGAAGTATGAGCTTTATTTGAAAGAAGGGATCTTTCCTGAGGAAGACAAGCTACGATTCAAGAAGTTTGCCTCACGATTTGTCATCCAAGATGGAAAATTGTTCCGCAAAAGTTTCAAGGGAAAACTACTAAGATGCATTTATGAGGATTATGCAGGGGAAGTAATTAAACAGACAAATGAATTAGGGCATCAGGGACCAAGAAAGGTGTTTTAGCAGCTTTTCCTATTTGGGTATCATTGGCCAATAATGGAAAAGGATGTTGGTGACTTCGTCAGGAAATATCACATATGTCAAGTGAATGGAGATCTCATTCACGCTCCAGCAGCAGAATTGCACAGCCTATCCACTCCATGGCCCTTCCATATGTGGGCATTAGATATAATTGGGTCAATCACACCACAGGCTCAAGGGCATTCATGGGTATTAGTCGCAAGTGAGTTATTCATAAAGTGGGTGGAGGCTATTCCACTGCGGTGGACAACAACAAATAATGTGTTGTGGTTTATAAAAGAGAACATCATTTTCCGATTTGAGATCCCGAATGTCATATTATCCCATAATGGGTCTCCTTTTGTTAACCATAAAGTCGCAAATTTGTTAGGAAAGTATTGAGTAATTCATCATAAGTCAACACCATACTATCCTAAAGGAAATAGACAGGCTGAAGCTTCTAACAAAGCATTGATTTGAATCTTGTCGAGGTTGATACATGATAACCAAAAGAAATGGGTAGAGGAGCTTCCTATAGAATTATGGGCCCACCGGACCTCATATTGAAGTGCAACAAATTTGACTCCATATATATTGGTTTATGGGGCGAAGGCTGTGTTACTAGCAGAATTGGAGGTCGCAACTAAGGTACTAATGGCAAAAATTAGTAAGGAAGAAAGGCTACTGGAAATTGAATCATTGGAGGAAACAAAGGCTGAGGCTTTCACAAATCAGAAGAGTTACAATAAACAACAAGCAAGAAACTACAATAAGAAGGTGCGATACAAATGGTTCAAAGAAGGGGATAGGGTGTTGAAAACAGTTCCAACAATTATGAGAGGACAAAGAGTAAGGAAGTTTGAGCCTAAGTGGGAGGATCCTTATGTATTTACAAGTGAAAGAAGTAGTGGTTACTACAGAATGGAACACGAGATCACTCGCGAGAGAACTGGGCCCCTTAATGTGAAGTGGATTGAACTGTATCAAGCATGAAGCCTTTATGATTTGAGGAAAAGAGAGAAAGCTCTGGAGAAAGGGAAAGTGAAAAATTGAAAAATGAACAAGTGTTATATAAGGAGTGGGCGTGGAAAATGAAAAGGCGCATTAAATGTGTGAGGGAGGAGAAAGGTCACCTAGCCAAGTGCACCAAAATTGGTCGCGGATCCTGGAGAATAAATTATTTTGAAAATCTGAATTTAGATATAAAGAGGCAAAATTGAAGGCATATATGGAACGAGTAAAAAGGGTAAAAGGAAGAAGAGTGACTTCGCGAAATCAATCTCGGCTCACGAAATAAGTATTTAACTAAGTGAAAAATAAAAAACAAGATTAATCATGATACAAGGAGTTGTGGAGAAGCATCTCGCAACAATGCTAAAGCATTCGCGAAAAGAAATAATTCGCATCTGGAACTGACGAGTATTATTTGGGAATTGACCCAAAATGATTTATACGCAAGTAAAAGCATTATACAGAGGTATCTATGAGGGGACTAATATGGGTATAGCTAACATCTAATCTCATAGCCCTATATGGTACTTGCGTAGGGAGTATTACATGGAAATCTAGGGAAATGCTTCGAATTTATAAATAGTGGGTCGCGACCCTATTTGTGTTATTCAAAGCAAAAGTACCTCAGAAAGGTCAGTAGTACTCAGGGTCATGAAAATGGTATGCATGCAAATAGGTCATGACCCAGGAAAAGGCTATAAACATCACAACTCCTTGGATAAGGAAGGACAAAGGGAAAAGATGATCCACGAGGAAGCTACGCGAATCATAGGTTGCGAGGTCATCATGTGATACCCGCAAGGGGTTCTGACGTAGCAAAAGTCATGCAGATGATAGGTCGTGAGACACCTTATGGATCTCGCGAGATGTACCATCCAAGGCGTGACAAAGTGCTGACATGGTAGAAGCATTTCGTGAAGAGAGGTTGGGTCCCAATGTCTATAAATATTAACCCAAGTCTTCATTTCAAGGGGACTTCTTAGGCGGAGAGAGAGTAATTTCTAGAGAGAGAAAGAATGATTTGCAAGTGATTGTCTATACTATTTTTCTTCTATTACTTCTTCTTTCTATAGTTCTGTAAATCATAAAAACAACAATAGAAACCATCTTTGTCAAGGAGTGTTAGAGTATCCAGAAACTATTTCTAAATTAATCAAATCACGAACCCCCATACACACACACACACACACACACACATATATATATATATATATATATCTTATTATTATAAAAAAAATAATATATAATAAATATATATATATATATATATAATAAATATTTATTTTTAATTAAATAAAAATAAAAATAAATAAATAATAAATATTTATTTAAATATATATTATTATTGCATTATTTAATTATTGCATAATATATAATAAATATAAACAACCTTTGAATTATTGCAATAATAAATCGTTATTTCCATTTCATTTGATACAGAGTGATCTTTGGGGACCATCAAGGGTTACTAATATTTCTGGGGAGCGTTG
This sequence comes from Cornus suecica, assembly GCA_963922005.1. Lineage (NCBI taxonomy): Eukaryota > Viridiplantae > Streptophyta > Magnoliopsida > Cornales > Cornaceae > Cornus > Cornus suecica. Next base: position 31,843,856 of record OY998239.1, on the reverse strand, counting down.
GTTTGTTACATTCATTGACGATTGCACACGAGTTACTTGGGTATTTCTTATTAAACAAAAATTTGATGTAGCAAAAATCTTTCCAATCTTTCACAATATGATACAAACACAATTTGGGGTGAGAATTAAAAGAGTGAGAACAGACAATGGGCGAGAGTATTTCAACCAAAATCTTTCACCATTTTTCAACAAAGAGGGAATAATTCATGAATCATCATCCATTGATACACCCCGATAAAACGGAGTGGTAGAAAAAAAGAATGGATACCCGTGCCTTCTTTTTCATAGAAACGATCGAAAATATTTTTGGGGGGAACTTGTTCTGACTGCAACATACCTTATCAATAGATTACCCTCCAGAACCTTAGGCTTTAAAATTCCTTGGGGAACACTTTCGCATCACTTCCCATTTCTTGGAGCCCCAAACAGATTACATCATCGGGTTTTTGGGTGTGTCGCCTTTGCTCATATTCATGCTCACAGTCGAAGCAAACTATATCCCCGAGCACTTAAATGCATCTTCATAGAATACTCTTCAACCTAAAATGGATACAAGTGTTATCATCCCTCTACGCATAAAACCTACACCTCCATTGATGTTACATTTGTTGAACATGAGAGTTTCTTCGATCATCCTTCTCCTCAGGGGGAGATAACATTGACGCAGGACGAGAATGATGATCTAGATCTGGACATTGTACCTGATCTTCCACGATCCCAGAACCAATAATTGCCACCTCCATTGAATTCGAGTCAGTCACCATATTCGCCACCTCCATTGAGTCCGAGCCCAAATTCTGCCTCTAGCCGACTAAAAAATTCTGCCATAATGCTCCATGAGCCTCATCCTCTTCCAGAATCACTTTCTAAAACTCCACAAAAATAGACGATCGATCCAACAGTCACTAAACTACCGATAGTCTATTTGAGAAGGAATGAGTACAGGACTAATCTGAAGCAAACCCTAGTGTCAGAACCTTTGGTCAGGAAGGAAAACAGTCAGGAAAAAGGCACTACCTAGGTAAACACTCTTGCCATTACGATTAATAAAGATGAGTTAGATTTACCCATTGTAGTTCGAAAAGGTACCCGACAATGCACACAACACCCACTCTCACACTTTGTATCCTTTGAAAAATTATCTCCCTCACATAAAGCCTTTCTCACTCACCTAAACTCAGTAGCCATTCCTAAAACACTATCTAACGCATTAAGTAGTAAGGAGTGGAAACATGCGATGAAAGTTGAAATGCAGGCACTCGAGAAGAATAAAACCTGGGAGATGATTGAGTTACCAAAAGGGAAGAGGCGTGTGGGATGAAAATGGGTGTTCTCAATAAATACAATGCAGATGGGTCTCTTGAGCGGTATAGGGCAAGACTAGTGGTGAAGGGTTTCACTCAAACCTTCGGTATTGACTACTAAAAGTTTTTTACCCCAGTAGCGATGATGATAACGGTGAGAGTTTTATTATCTCTAGCTGCTAATTTTGATTGGACTTTGTAGCAATTTGATGCTAAGAATGCATTTTTACATGGAGATCTTGAAGAAGAAATCTACATGGAAGCTTTTCCAGGATTTGGTGTCACGAAGAAAAATATAGTGTGCAAACTAATGAAGGCATTATACGGGCTAAAGCAGTCTCCCAGAGTTTGGTTTGGTAGGTTTACAAGAGCAATGTTAGCAATGGATTACAAGAAAAGCCAAGGTGATCATACTTTATTCATAAAAACACTCCACTTCAAGGGGAGTCATTGATAAGTGTCAAATATTATATATTTAAACCCCTTAATTTACATCTTTTAGTTCTATAGTGATATCTTTTATTCAAGTTTTCTGATATTTTTGTGTTTATCTTATTTTCTAGGTCTTCATGAAGAATTCAATCAATTCAATCCAAATTGGGTCATCAACTATGCATGAAATATATTCATCTTAACTACCCTTTACTTAAATACCTATAAATAATTCTGTGTTTTGATTATGTAAATGGCATTGGTACCATTGGACATTTTATTCAGAGACCTTCAATTTGAGCACAAGAATGACCTTATTTCAATTTGAAATGAAGGCGTTATGTCAGTTGCAAGTCAGCTTCAAAACTGTAGAATTGTGCAGAAATCAATGCGGGTTCGGGTTTACCAAAGGGTGATGTGAATTTTACATTTTCTTGAAGATTTACCACGTTCATTGGATTATGATTTTACAAGATTAAATCTGATCCATGTCAAGAAACAAAGTCACATGGAAGAAACAAAGGCACATGTGAAAAGAAGACAATGGGGTGGAAAGTAATGAATATTCAAACAAAAAGAAATCCAATTTCTCTTTTCTAGTTGTCATTTGATTCCATATTTTCCATATAAATAGCGGCAGTCTTTCATTTGTAAGGGAGGAAGGAAAGGAGTGAAGAAAAACATAGTGATTTATATATTTGTAAAGGAAGAGTAATTCTCTAGCTAAGGCTAGGGAATGAATTTAAAATGAAGAACCAAGTGTTTGCATATCCAAGTATTTAATGCTTCAAGGTTAGTATTATTGATAATATATGAATCTAATCATTTTTATTCAATGATTCTTTGCCTCTTTAAGCCATGTATATTGAGTTCTTTGAATCAATGAATACACTTAGGTAATAACATCTAAGATTCATTATGCCATACAATGATATAAGTAATGTTCAACCCACTTTATGTGATGTTCTTGATTTCTTATGATCTTACATAGGTATAATGAAAACTTTGAATGTAATTACATCTTTATAGTTCACAATTCTTATGATTCATATGTAATTAATAATACTACTATTTAATGGGATTTACTAGATCATTAGTATGTTTATAATTATTGCTAATATAGGCATGATTTGCAGAGTTGCTTCATTAGAGACCACTTTCTTGCCATAGCATTTAAAATGAACATATAATGTTTCTATTAGTTAACTTATATAATTCATTTAGTATGTTAATTATTTATTGCTTATAGGCATGATTTGGAGAGTTGCGTTGTTAGTATAAATTATCCTACCAAGCGACTCCTTTCTTGCCATGCAAATATAATTAACATATGATGATTGTATTGGTTAACTTTTATTACTTATTTGGATATGTGGTACACTTGGTTTCGACATTGTAAAGGAATTCCCAATGCCTTAGTATTTAATTTAATTCAAGAACACAACCAAAATCAATCAATCAAATCAATTCAAGGACAAACAAATAAAATTCATTTTTCATACATCTTTCCAACTCTCCCTGAGGTTCAACACTTGGACTCACCAAGACTATACTATAACTTGACTACCTATACTTGGGTATTGTAACGTAGAACACATTTCTACACACGTCAATCATGGCACTCATTATATATGTAGATGACATCATTATCACTAGCAATGATCAAAGGGAAGAGAAGCACTTAAAACCAAGTTGGCCCAAGAATTCAAAATTAAAGACCTTGGCAACCTAAATTACTTTCGGGAATCGAAGTTGCTCACTCGAAGGAGGGAATCTTTGTCTTGCAGCAAAAATATATGATTGACTTATTGAAGGAGACAGGAAAAATAGGTTGTAAACTAGTGGAGACACCCATTGAGAAGAATCACAAGTTTGGAGAAGCAGTGGATAGAGGAATGTACCGAAGACTTTTTGGAAGGTTAATCTATTTGTCTCATACTAGGCCTAACATAGCTTATGCAGTTAGTGTTGTGAGCCAATTCATGCACAACCCGAAAGACATTCATCTCCAAGCTGTGTACAAAATTCTACAGTATCTAAAGTCAACTTCAGGCCAAGGATTACTCTTCAAGAAAGGATCGGGCATGAACTTGGAAGTGTACACAGATTCAGATTACACAGGATCAGTTTCGGATAAGAGGTCTACGTCGGGTTATTGTACCTTCCTTGGTGGAAACCTAATTACATGGAGAAGTAAAAAATAACCGGTAGTTGCAAGGTGAAGTCTAGAAGAGGAATTTCGTGCCATGGCTTAAGGAGTTTGTGAACTATTATGGTTGGGGATACTGTTGAAAGATCTCCGAGTTTCAGTGGAGAAACCAATGAAGTTGTATTGTGATAACAAGTCAGCCATCAACATAGCACATAACCCAGTACAACATGATCGCACCAAGCACATGGAAGTTGGCCGACACTTCATAAAGGAAAAGCTTGATAGTGGTTTGATCTGCATGCCATATGTCTTGACAGAAGGACAACTAGCAGATGTGTTAACTAAAGGGTTAGCTAGTCACATGTTTCAGAGACTTGTCGACAAGCTGGGGATTAACAACATTTATTCCCCAACTTGAGGGAGTGTTGGAGAAAATCAACATGTAGATATTTTAGGAGAGAGTTATGTGATATGATTTATTTTGTATTTATAATAGGCTGATTTAGTTATTGATTATAGGTTGATATTAATTATCTCCTTGATTCTAGGGATTCTATTGCAACGTATTCAATTCTTTCATATTTGTAAATAGCTAATAAAAGGATGACTCTTCTACATTTTTTGTAAGCATATAAAATATAATTAAGTTTTTTCCAATATTTGTGACAGAAATATGGAGAGTATTTGGTACATCCCAGTTTAACCAGCACTCCTCCCATGCATTGTTGTGATCCACCTCATTTCCCATATAGTAATGTGAACATAATGTTTTACAAGAAAAAAGTGATTGTTTTTAGAAGTGTGAAAGTTATCCTGCTGTAAAAGCAGTTGTTTGCTGATAAATGTTGTTCGACAACTATAATGGGCTAAAGAAGCGATACTAATTATATTGATTTCTGAAAGTATTCAAAGAAAATATTCTATTTCGTGCAACTATGGTAATTAAAAGGTTCCTTAAAGTATTTGATATTGTCTCAATGATATACGTCACCTTCTTTGTTTCCAAGATGTTGGTTTGTGGTTGGAAGAAATAAATCTTGGTAACTACCGCCAAATTTTCAAAGAAAATGGTGTCAACGGAGAGTACTTGGAGGGTATGTCCATGTTCACTACCGAACAGATACTTCAGTTTATAAGGGAGTGTCACATGAAATGGGGGGATTTCATCACGTTATGCAAGGAACTGAGGCGAATTAAGGGTCTCTCTCTCTCTCTCTCTTTCATCACCTTATGCAAGGAACTGGGTGTGTGGGTGTGGGTGTAAGAAAATTCTTCCTAGACTAACATTAAAGATAATATTTGTGCAATCGGATTTTACTTTATGTTATATGAGGGTTGCACCTCTTTTAAAACTGTTACATCTTTGTTGTTAAATTAGTGTGATGTGTGTTGGATTATTTGTGTGAATCTGTTAGAATATTGATATGAAACAAATTCGGGAATAATAAAGATGAAGAATAGAGAAGATAGACAATGGAGCCGCACAATCCGATATTTTTCATTCCATTGTCTCTTCATAGTACAATAGATATCAATACATTCATCTTTTAATCTTAGTCAACATTGGAACAATACAATAATAAATGAGCACAACTACCACTAATACAATTCCAAGATATATATATTTTCAAGACTTTATATTTTCCATGCAAGGTTAAGTTAACCAAAATAGAGTTAGCACATTAACCATAACATGCTCCCCCTTAATGTGTTTGCTCTTGAATTCCCATAAGCTCCCTAAACTTCAAGAATTTTTCTTTTGAAAGCGCCTTTGTGAAAATGTCCGCAACTTGATCCTACGACTTGCAAAATATGAGTTCCACTTCACCATCTTCAATGGCGTCTCTAATGAAATGATGCTTGATAGCAATGTGTCGAGTACGACTATGGAAAACTGGATTTTTTGCAATTGTTATTGCTGATTTGTTGTCACAAAATATCCTTGTACTTTTTTCTTGCTTCTCTTGAACATCTTCCAAAATTTGCCTCAACCATTTTGCTTGTGAAGATGCCAATGATGCTAAAATATATTCAGCCTCTGCTTATGATAAAGCAACCGAATCTTGCTTCTTTGATTGCCAAGAAAACACACTTGAACCAAGAGAAAATGCATGTCCGGATGTACTTTTCATGTCATCAATACATCTTCCCCAATCACTATCACAATATCCTTGTAGCTTCACTTTCGAACCTTTATAATACATGATGCCAAAAATGGCAGTGCCATGAATGTACCTTAGAACTCTTTTTGCTGCTCCAAGATGAACTTGACTTGGACTAGTCATGAACCTTGATAACATACTTGCTGGAAATATGATGTCGGGTCTTGTGGCAGTGAGGTATAATAACTTTCCAACCAAACTTCTATACAAACTTGCATCAACCTTTGTTTGCTCATCATCTTTAGTAAGCTTCTCATTCACCACAAGAGGTGTAACCACTGAATTACAATCACCCATTCCAAATTTCTTCAATGTATTTTCAACATACTTCTTTTGAGAGAGAGAAACTCCATCATTGTTTTGATGTATCTTCATTCCAAGAAAGTGTTGTAGCAAGCCCATATCGCTCATCTCATATCTTTTCATCATTTCATTCTTGAAATTCTGCACTATTCTAGAATTGTTTTCACAAAATAATAAATCATCAACATATAAAGCAACAACGAGAATTGAGGTACCTTGAGTCTTCACATACAGATTTGGTTCACTTTTGCTTTTCTTCAATTCTTTCTCCATGAAATAAGAATCATTTTGGCTATATCAAGCACTTGGTGCTTGTCTCAACCCATACAAAGCTTTCTTTAATTGGTAAACTTTCTTCTATTCTCCTTTCACTTCAAACCTTTGGGGTTGTTCAACATAAATTTCTTCCTTGAGTTCTCCATTCAAGAAAGCTGATTTCACATCAAGTTGGTACAACAACCAACCTTTTTGGGCTACCATTGCAATGAGCATTCTAATGGTGTCAAGCCTTGCAACCAGTGCAAAAGTCTTTTGAAAATCAATTCCGGGTTGTTGTGAATAACCCTTTGCAACCAATCTTGTCTTGTTCTTTGTGATGAACCATCCGAATTCAGCTTCACTTTGTAAACCCATTTCACTCCAATAACTTCTTTTTTTGTGGCTTATCAACCAATTCCCAAGTATTGTTCTTTTCAAGAATTTGAATTTCTTCTTCCATTGCTTTCTTTCATGTTTCATGCTTGCTAGCTTCTTCAAAGTTGTTGGGTTCTACCACACAAAAGTTACACCTTTCATACACTTCATTCAAGCTTCTCATTTTTCTTGGAGTTGAATTTAGTGAACTTGAACTTGAATCTGAATCTGAATCTGAATCTGATCTTGGACTTGTTTGAGGTGAATCTTCATCACTTTCATCTTCTTGATTGGAATTTTCATCTTCTTTATCAATCACAACAGCCCTCTTTTCAACTTTGCCTTGCTCCCAATTCCATGAAGCATCCTCATCAAACAAGACATCTCTACTAATGATGATGCTCTTCTTCTTCAAGCTATACAATCTATAGCCTTTAGACTTTGTGCTATAGCCAACAAAAATACATTTCTCACTTGTTTCATCCAACTTGTATCTTCTTTCTTTTGGAATTTGAGCATAGCAAATGCAACCAAAGACTTTAAGATGATTTACCGATGGTTTCTTTCCACTCCATGCTTCAATGGGAGTTTGATTCCACACAGCCTTTGTAGGACTTTTATTAATCAAGTAAACTGATGTATAAATTGCTTCAGCCCAGAAGCAGTTTGACAATCCTTTGATATGCATCATAGATTTTGCCATATCCATCACTGTCTGATTCTTCCTTTTGGGGACACCATTTTATTGTGGAGTGTAAGCAACACAAAACTGTCTTTCCATTCCTTCATCCTCACAAAATTGGTTGAATTCATTTGAGGTGTACTCTTTTCCTCTATCACTTCTTAACATCTTGATGAACTTTCCACTTTGTTTTTCCACAAGTGTCTTGAACTTCTTGAAAACATTAAAAACTTCGGACCTTTCTTTCAAAAAATAAACCCATGTCATTATTGTAAAATCATCAATAAAGAGAATGAAATACTTGTTACCGGCATGAGAAAATGTCCTCATTGGTCCACACACGTCAGTATGGATCAACTCCAATACTTCTTTGGATCTCCATGCAACTCCCTTTGGAAAAGATTGGTGGTGATGCTTTCCAAGTTCACTCCCTTCACAAACATCATGAATTTCTTCAATGTTGGGTAGTCCATGGACCATGTTCTTTTGATGAAGAAACTTGAGACTATGAAGGTTCAAATGGCCAAGTCTTTTATGCCACAACCATGAACTATCATTGATTTAGGTCATCAAGGCAACATGCTTAGCATACTTGAATGTTATTGGAAAACTTCTATGTTTTTCTATTTGAATTTTTGCCACCACTTGCTTTGGATAATTTTTATCAAGAATAGTGCAACCATTTTCGTCAAATTGGACAGAGTATCCATGCTCCACAAGTTGTCCAACACTTCGCAAATTTTGCTTCAAATCCAGCACTAGTAGAACATCACTAATGAATTTTGTTCCTCTTTTTGTTTCAACTGAAATTGTGTCTTTGCCCTTTGTATTCACTAAAGCTCCATTTCCCAATCTTACTTCCAAACTCATGGAAGTATCAAGATCTTGAAACAATGATTCATTGCATGTCATGTGGTTGCTACAACCACTATGCAAGTACCACACATCATTTTTGTGCTCGAAATCACTTTGACAAGCATAAAATAGATTTCCTTCACCCGTATTTTCTTCGGAAAAGTTTGATTGGTGCTGATTTTTGAATCGACAATCCTTTGATAAGTGACCAAACTTTTTGCAACTGAAACATTGTGATTTTCCCTTAAACCAACAATCTTTCTCAACATGGCTGGTCTTTTCAAAAATATTACACTTTTGTGAATTCCCTTCAACATTTGGTCTCCTTTCATAGTTGAATCTGCCTCTTCCTCTTGAAGAAATTCTTCCCCTTCCTCTTCCTCTTCCTCTTCCAAATCTTCTACCTCTAGAAGACTCACTTTTGGATCGATCCAAATTGGATGAATCTTTTTCTTGAAATTTTGGAGTAACATTGAGTTTGGATTGAAAAACACTTTCAACTGATTTTTCGGAGTGCCTACTCAACCTTTGCTCAAAAGTTTTAATTGAACCCATCAACTCCTCAATACTCAAATTTGAAAGATCTTTAGTTTCTTCAATCACTGCTACACTTTAGTTTCTTCAATCACTGCTACAATAGGATCATACTTTTCGGGCATACTAATCAAAACTTTCTCAACTATTCTTTGATTTGTAATAACCTCTCCATAGGTTTTCATTTGATTCATCAACTCCATAAGTCTAGATGAAAACTCTTTCAAAGACTCCAATTCTTTCATTTTCAAATTTTCAAAGTCTCTTCTTAGATATTGGACTTTTACAGTTCTTACCTTTGTGGTACCTCTATACTCCTTTTCAAGAGTCTCCCAAGCCTCCTTTGTTTTGCTTGCATTGATGATTCTTGGAAATATCGTGTCACCAACTCCTTGTTGAATCAAGGCAAGTACCGCTCTTGCATCCTTCTTCTTGTGCTCCATTAATTGTTGTTTTTGAGGATTCATTAAGGTGGTAGAATCATCCGGTTCATCATATACATCGTCTACATATTCCCGAAGATCATAGGAAAGGAATATAGTCTTCATATTCACACACCAAAAATCATAGTTCTCTCCATCAAAGGAAGGAAGAGAAATTTCTTGGGCTCCTATATTTTGATTGCATGAACTTGCCATGGATATTTCTTTGTTGGGTTTTTTTTTCCCTTCACTCTCTCAACCAAGCTCTAATACCAAATTATATTAGATCTTTGTTGTTAAATTGGTGTGATGTGTGTTTGATTATTTGTGTGAATTCTCTTAAAATATTAATGTGAAATAGATTCGGGAAGAATAGAGATGAACAATAGAGAAGATAGACAATGGAGCCACACAATCTGATATTTTTCATTCCATTGTCTCTTCATAGTACAATAGAGATCAATACATTCATCTTTTAATCTTAGTCAACATTGGAACAATACAATAATAAATGAGCACAACTACCACTAATACAATTCCAAAATATATATATATTCAAGACTTCATATTTTCCATGCAAGGTTAAGTTAACCAAACTAGAGTTAGCACATTAACTATAACAAAAACACCTAGAATTGAGTTTTACTTTAAGAGGCCATGAACTAGCTACACTTTAGGTATCGGGAGACTAGGATTGTTGTAGGCCTATCTATTGTCATTATCTTACAAAGTGGCAAACCTTCCACTTGGAATAGGCCCTTCTCACTTATATAATGCCAGAAGAAATATTTAGATACTGATTAATCTGATCATGAATATGTTTGAAGTTTCCTATCCCTGGAGACAGCCTTTGATTTAATGAACTGTATATAGGTGAGTTTCGCAGTTCCGGGAGTTACAAATGAAGCTTCTAGGTTATAGGTAATGGGCTGAGAACGGGAAAAGTCTAATCTCCAGTTGTGAAGTCGATGTAATGGGAAAGTCTACTTCTTTCTGTGCAGTGTGAACAAAGTAAAATTGCCCATAATCCCAGCATTTTACTTGATAGATAATTTTCCTAATCTATTCTTAGGTCATGGATGTTTAGTAGGTCTGACACCTTTTGAGCTGGATTCAACTAGCACTTGGTACCTATTAAATGTTGTTTAGTGCTAGGGAAAGCCATTTCATGTAAAGGGCATATATGAATCTTACAGTCCTTGCTGCAGAAGATTAAAATCTTAGTAGTAGAAAATTTGAATCCTTTAATATTTATATAAAATTCTAAAGGTAAGTCTGAATATATATTGACAGTTCCATACACACCGCATGCAAAACCATCTACTGTGCATGCAAACTCTGCCATCAAACCCATCACCATCAACTCAACTTGCTGCCGTATGAAACAAAATATCAAAGTCACGCATGGTTCTTCAAAGTTAGGAAAAGTTGTTGAAGATTACTGATGAAGTTTTCTAACATATCTTCAAGCCATGCCTATGCAAGTGGTGTTTGTTTGATTCTTTACGTATGCCTATATATATGGCATATTGTATAGTTGTGATATACTAGAGATAGACACGAGAGTTGGGGGCAGATAAATATAATACACTCAAGAGAGAAGTATAGAAAGAGAGAAAAGAAACCTAGAGGGTTTTTGTGTGAGTTTGTAAGAGAGTGTGTGGGGTTGAGTATAGTTGATACTTGATACATGTATCCTCCTCCCGAGCCACCATTGTTTTCTTCAAACATAGTAAAAAGCTCGCAAAGTGGACGTAGGTACCATTTGGACAGAACCACTATAAACCTTGGTGTCTATATTGTGTGTGTGTATGTGTTTAGTATTTGTTTGGAACTTAATATATATTTTTCAGAAAAAAAATTATATTTTTGAACATAATAAATATTGATTGATTATTCATCTTCTAGTTATTTCTAGTTTTTGGGATTATCCAATTGTGCTACAACAGTTGTGATTTTTATGCACAATTGGATGACCTATATCAGTGGTAGCAGATTCGTACTAAGCGAACGATCGATGGTGATTCGATCGTTTGGTGGTGTTTTAATCGATCAATGTTAAGTTATCAGTTCGTTTGTTTCAACATTACTATAATAACCTGAATACACATTAATCATACTTTACGTATCACAATAGTGATTTTAGGACATCACCAAGTGGTTATCCACCAAATTTTTATTTTTATTAAAACAAAATTAATTTTAATAAAACTTTATTATATTCATTCAAAATATATTTAATAATAATTTATTATTTTTATTAAGATAAAAATATTTTAATTAAAAAATCATTATTTTTATTAAAATATATCTTTCAATAATAAATTATTTTATCTCTAATAAATATTATTATTCTAGGAATTTTTTTTAATGACCTATTTATTCTGATTAAATTTAAATATTCTGCAAATAATTTTAATTGGTCATTAAATTTATAAAATGCCTATTCATCCCCCCTCTAGGCTTAATTCACCGTCTTCTAGATAATTTCAAGTTTAAATCGAAATAGGAATAGTTAAATAAGAAATTAATATGGTAGAGGTAAAGTGCAATTATAATTATATTTGAAATTTAAATATATTTAGATTTATTAGTATAGATTTTCTAAGCATAACTCCGTGGGGTGGGGGGAACACATGCTTTCGGCTTGGTTCGCAGTCAACATTTTGGGGATTCTGTATCTATATGTGTATATGTTTATGTATATTCAGAATGTATATATCTATTTAACATATGGAGTATGATAAGTTTCAGATTGCAAGTGGTAAAAAGAGTTTCAATCAAGCTTTGACTTTTGCTGCACTGGGCCCACCGAATGCGTGGCTTTATCTGAACCGTAGGATGCTAATTGGAGACATTCTGTACAGTAGACGAATTTTGTTCCTAAAAGGAAACCCAATTGAAATTTTTATAATAAAATCTTAGTGTTTCTTACTACAAAACTGATGTGATCCCATTACAAATTATTTTATTTTTTACTACAAATAAAATACTTTTTCTTTCTAAAAAGAAACACATTTGAAATTTTTGCAATGAAATCCTGTTAGTGTTTCTTACTACAAAACTGATGTGATCTCATTACAAATTATTGTATTTTTACTACAAATAAAACACATTCTCTCTCTAAAATGAAACCCATTTAAAAATTTTGTAATGAAATCCTGTAAGTGTTTCTTACTACAAAACTAATGTGATCTCATTACAAATTATTGTGTTTCTTACTACAAATAAAAATCAATTCAATATGAAAGGAAATACTTGAATTTTGGGTGTATTTTTTATAGTATATTTTGGGTAAAAACAATTTCCCATTCAAATATCGTGATTATAGAAATGGTTTTTTTTATTGTATGGTAATTGAAAAAAAAAATTTGAATTCAAATATCGTGATATTAGGTCATAAAAGTGTTCTTTTTTGAAAATTAAGTATTTTAGGAAGATAATTTTATTTATTTATTTATTTTATTGATAGTGAATAATTTGTGATATTAGGTCATAGTAGGTCCATAATATTATGATATTTTTAATTTTATATGAATTTTTTTTATTGACAGTGAATATTATGATATTATTTATTATGGAATGAATTTGTGCTATTATATTTTACTGTGCAAATTAGTATAGGGGTTCTTTATGTAATTGTATATTTTTATGAATAATTTGTTTGTAATTTTTTCGCATTGGTATTCACAAATTGAAGTGGGTAGACTTTGACAAAAAGTGAGTTGGATAGAAATTTATATTTCTCTACCTATTTTAGCCTTTTGTCAATATCAATAATTGGGACCCGCAGAAGGGCCCACAAAACTAGTAGTTTCATCTGGACCGTCGGATGGTTGCTGGAGAGGTGCTGTGCAGGAGACGAATTTTGTTCAAATTTCAGAGCCACATGACCTAACCATAGCCTCTATCTGAATGGAAATCAGAGTTCAAACCATGAACCAATCAGAAGTTGCTGACATGTAGATATCCTAATCCACAATGTCTCCCAAATTCATATATAACCACCTTCCAGTACTCTACCCTTCTCATCACTTCCACAGCTTCTTCACAACTTCATACACCCGCCAACCTGTACAAAGAACCACCACACCTTACACCAAATCATGGCCACATCTGCAATCCAACGGTCCGCATTCGCCGGCCAGACCGCTTTGAAGCCTCAAAATGAGCTCACCCGGAAGCTCGGCAGCTTCAACGGTGGCCGAATCACCATGCGCCGCACCGTCAAAAGCGCTCCACAAAGCATATGGTAAATAATACATAATTCATACTAGATTAACTTATTCTTATCAATGGTGCAGAATTATAATGTTCTGTAGGAATAATTTTTTGGTAGTATAACCAACCAATAAAGAAATTGAAAAAGTGATACAGCCACTGCAATTAATTGGTTGCTGAAATTATATAGAATGACTCACAAGCACAACAATATGCTCTATTTTCTTTAAAGATTCTTGTTTGTGTTGCTTATACAATCTGTGCCTTATGAAATAGGTATGGGCCGGACCGCCCCAAGTACTTGGGCCCATTCTCGGACCAAACACCATCATACCTGACAGGTGAATTCCCTGGTGACTATGGGTGGGACACTGCTGGGCTCTCTGCAGACCCAGAGACATTCGCCAAGAACCGTGAGCTTGAGGTGATCCATAGCAGATGGGCCATGTTGGGTGCATTAGGCTGTGTCTTTCCCGAAATCCTTTCAAAGAACGGTGTCACATTCGGGGAGGCCGTTTGGTTCAAGGCCGGGGCCCAAATCTTCTCCGAGGGAGGTCTTGATTACCTGGGAAACCCAAATCTGGTCCACGCCCAGAGCATCCTCGCAATCTGGGCCTGCCAGGTTGTGCTGATGGGCTTTGTTGAAGGGTACCGGATCGGTGGAGGCCCGCTCGGAGAAGGACTAGACAAGCTCTACCCAGGAGGGGCCTTTGACCCACTTGGACTGGCTGATGATCCAGAGGCATTTGCAGAACTAAAGGTGAAGGAGCTCAAGAATGGAAGGTTGGCCATGTTTTCGATGTTCGGGTTCTTCGTGCAGGCCATCGTCACCGGGAAGGGGCCGATCGAGAACCTGTATGACCATGTTGCTGATCCAGTGGCCAACAATGCATGGGCCTATGCCACTAACTTTGTGCCTGGAAAATGAAAACAATCCAAGTTATGTGCTTGCTTTCAGATGTAACATTACCAAAACTTATTGGGTGTCATTGAGGTTCTCTGCTTGTGGATATGATCAAACAGTAATGTAATGGTACTAGCTGCTATTTATAAAAAGTCCCTCTGTCCTTGACTTGCGGGGACGAAACGGCCACCAGATCTATGTTGGTAATTCATCAGTGTTAGTGAGTCAGGTAAAGTAATTTTCCCATTGCATTGTCCTCATCCATGATCAAAGGAAGGCTTCTAAAATGTGACTGAGTTTGAAAGTAAGGGACTTTAATGAATGAAAACCTTTCCTTTATAACCTTTCCTTTTCCATGAATGAAAACATAGCAAGCACTTGTAAGTTTTTTGCATAACTTCTTTGCTCATTTACATACTTGTAACCTCATTACAAGGTTTTTTACTTTTTCCGGTACTTTTATACCCGCGCTTTTAAAAGTGTCAAAAAAAGTTACTTCTTTTTGGCTTTCACCGGCACTTTTGTAAAAATAAAAGTCGGTAATTTCTGGCATTTTAAAAAACCCCCCAGTGAAAGTGGCCCTAAATTAAAAGTGCCGCTAATTTGTATCCAAATTACGCATAGCGGCACTTATAAAAAAAAGCGCCAATGATTTGTACCTAAATTATGCATAAGCGAAAAGCACCGCTAAACTATTTTTAAAATAATAAAAAAGAAGGTACCTAAGACTGGGTGGCATGATTCGAACCCATACTTCGGGAATGAGAACCTTCAATGCTAACTAAGTGGACAATAATAGATTTTGATTACTAACTTATATAACTGTTAACACCCTAAAAATCCTAGCCACGTGGCATCCTATAATTGAGTGGAATGTGGTAGAACTAGAAGAAATGCATCTGCCACCCATTGACGATATTTAGAAGAAAACATGTTTTATTTTTTCTGTCAGGTTACATGGTGGAATAAATCAACTTGCGGAAATAACTGTCAATACATGGCAGTTTCTATAATCAAGGAGGAAGTGGGAAGTTAGTGTCAAACCACCAAACAATTATATGACACATGGAAGCCTCTGAACAATTGAGAATGAGGTTATAAAGAAAGTAGTTTCTGGTGGTTGTAACTTCCCAAACACGTGGCGACCTAAGAGAGAAACAATTGGCATACATGGCTTTAATCCTCCTCCAGCAGCACAAACAAAAACTTCAATTTTATGTGTTTTCAATTCCACCATTTTTAATACAAGTCATGTCCTTTCAATTCCTTTTATTTCCTAGCACTTTAATTCATGAACTTTACTTTCTGCCAACGTACACTTTCAATTTTTCTCTCTTTTGCAACTTTGACACTTTAAGTCTTTTTCATTAATGCATAAAAAGAACCCTGCTAGGAGTTTCACATTCCTTCTCCTACACAATCGTCTGACCATATTCCAAAAAGGATGCCCATTGTCCTTTAACCATCTCTGATTCTTCCAGGAATCTGGCACACCCGTATTCCACTAGAAGTGAATTTTTTTAGCGACAACATAATTGGCACCCCCGATGGGACAATTTCAAGGTTGCCATTATGATATCGTACTCAATACTCTAGGCACAGATGGCTAAACCACCAACTATTTGGCCATATCACAATTTTCCACGGGCGAACCTTTATTCCTCAGCCCTTTGGTAAGTCTTCCAATGACCATGCCAATGACATGGCCTGAGGCCTTGTCACAACCAAATACACCGTTGTTTCAACTGTCGTAGGCGCATCTTCTGTCGGTTCAGCAATTACCACAACCGCAACTGCAAGTACATTCCACATGGTTCAAAGATTTGGAAAGAATCAAGGCATTGATGGATGCACTTAAGAAGTCATTTTCTTCTCAAATTAGGCCACTTGCCAACACTGTGAAATCGGTATCCCAGCTGATTTCTCAACCAACATTTCAAGCTTCGGCCGTGCAAGCACCAGTGCTTCTTCCACCAATGAGTACCCGACTGATTCAAATCTACTACAAGCGCCAATACATCCACATGCAGAAGATATGTCATTCCACCATCTGCCACAGTCATATCTTCCACAACCACAACATGAGGAGTTTCATCCGAATCTGCCAGAAAGAAATCTTCCAGACTCGGGGGGCAACCAACAACGTGTGTGACAGAAACCACCATTTCTTCCTATGGTGTCGTAACGAGCAACACTCGAGGGGCAGATGGAAAATCCACCAACTTTTCTACTAGATTAATTTATATCGTAGATGCCAAAACAGCCGCAAGTAAACAATCTGCAATTCCAGTAATGGTCGAAACCATTTCTACCACCACCACAACATTAGGTATTTCCTTCGAAACTACCTGGAAAAGATCTTCCGAAACCCGGGAGGCAACCAAAGTCATTGAAAAAAAATTGTTGCTTCATACCATGACGGAGCAACAAGCGGCACACGGAGGGCAACAAATGGCCAATCACCTGCCTATTTATCCATATTACTATTTTTCTACTTAAACGTTTAGAGGGTTTTTGTCTGCCAACCTACAAAGCCTCCAAAATTTGGGGGGCAATGTTGACACCCTAAAATCCTTGCCATGTGGCATCCTATTATTGGGTGGCATGTGGCAGAACTAGAAGAAACACATTTGCCACTCATTGACGATATTTGGAAGAAAACACGTTTATGTTTTCTCCAAGGTCACATGGTGGAAGAAATCAACTAGCAAAAGGAACTGCCAATACATGACAGTTTCTATAATCAAGGAGGAAGTGGGAAGTTAGTGTCAAACCACCAAGCAATTATATGACACATGGAAGCCTTTGAACAATGGAGAATGAGGTTACAAAGAAAGTGGTTTCTGGAGGTTGTAACTTCCAAGACAAGTGGCAGTTGTAACCGATGTAATTACATGACAGACATGGCAGTTGTAATCACCAAACATATGGCAAACTCTAGAGCAATTTGACAATAAAGTGGTGGTTGAAAGGACACACGGCAATATCTGGAGCAAAGTTGAAGACTATACACATACACATGTAGTTTAAAAATAAGACATTTGATATAACTTTAATCCTCCTCCAACAGCACAAACACAAACTTCAATTCATGTATTTTCAATTTTAGCAATTTTAATATAAGTCAAGTCCTTTCAAATCCTTTGTTTTCCAGCACTTTAATTCATGCACTTTACTTTCTGCCATTTACTTTCTTCCACTTTACTTTATGTCAACCTGCACTTTTAATTCCTTTCTCTTTTGCAACCTTGACACCTTAAGTCCTTTTCATTAAGGCATAAAAAGAACCTTGCTAGGAGTTTCATATTCCTTCTCATACGTAATCGTCTGACCATATTCCAAAAAGGATACTCGTTGTCCTTTTTACCATCTTTGATTATTCCGGGAATCTAGCACGCCCGTATTCCACCACAAGTGAATTTTTTTCGCGACAACATAATTGACACGCCCTATGGGATCGTGTCAAGGTTGCCATTATGATATCGTACTCAATGCTCCAGGCACAGATGGCTAAACCACCAACTGTTTGGCCATATCATAATCTGCCACATGCAAACCTTTATTCCTCAGCCCCTTTGTGGCTAATATGGCATTTTTTGTGTTAAAATATTTTTTGGTACAAATTAATTTTTGTGGCAAAGTCGTTGCTAGAAGTCCGTGTCTAATTAATTTTGTTTTTGTGCCAAATAACCATTTATTTTGCCACAAATGTTTTTGTAGCAAATGAGTATAAAATTTGCCACAATTATTTTTTATAACAAATGATCATTTATTTTGCCACATATTTTTTTTGTGTCAAATGATAATAAATTTGCCCCAAATTTTTATCATTTTTGCCAAAATAAACTATTTAAGCTCCATCCGGTTCCAATTTTTCCATGTTATCGGTTAGTTCAGATTTTTATTTTGTAGAGAATGATCCATATCCATATCCCATTCTATACCGGGTTTGTTCAGAGTTTTGTTATAATCTGTCCATGATCCATATCCATATCTCATTCAGAGTCACCACTTTCATATATTACTCTGTTATAAGCTCACATATATCAAATGTATCTAACTATTTATTAACCAGAAGCTACTATCAAAATTAATCGATATAGGACGAAAACGACACCGCAGACGTAGCTTTCAAGCTCTTCTCCTACTCTCAACCGATCCAACTTTCAGGCATCAAGATCTCTACATCTCCACTTCTTTATACACATGTATATCCTAAAACCCCAAGTCCCCAACTTATGCAGAAATTGATTAACCTTTGAATTTGGCGATCATTGTGCTAGAGAAAGATGGCTATGATCCAAGATAAAAAGACTGTGTGTTTGTGTATGTTTTTGTGCGTGTTTCTGTGTGTATTTGTGTGCGTGTGTGCATGAGTGGGAAAGAGAGTGTGGTGCGCAGTCCAGCTGGCATGTGGGTCCCCATTCACACAATTTTTATTTCTATAACACATGCATAGGAATGGCAATGGGGCGGGGCGAGGATCACCTTCCCCATCCCTGAACCCGATTATTTTTCTCCGCCCCGTCCCCGATTAATTTTCTTTTGCCCCGCCCCACCTCGTGCCTCGGTTACATTTTTTTTGGCCAAATAACAATAAAAGCCCAAAATCAAAACCTAACTATAAAATGAAATTGAAATCGAAATCAAACAATAGATCAATATGAAATCAAAATCAAAGATCTCAAAAGCATATTAAACAACACATCAATACATGTTTATACATATATATAGACAAATATATATATACACTGTAGCAAGTTATCAATTGTAAAAAACATAGGAGAGAGAGAGAGAAGTGGCCATGGTGGGGAGCGTCGATGGCGATCAACGGTGGAGAGTGGGGAGCGGCGCTAGCGACCGAAGGTGAAGATGGGTAGAAGCTAGATCCATCCTTGTACGCGGAGAGAGAGAATGAGTGTATGTGTGATTGATGTGTGTGTTAATAACTTAATGTGTGTCTGATTTGGGAATGAGGGTGAGTGAGTGGAAATTAGGTATCTTATATGAATATTTAAATATAGGATAGATTTGTAATATATGGTATATGTAAGGGTAATTATATATGATATATGTATATATAAGGGTAATATATGGTACATGTATATATATATAAGGGTAATATATGGTAAATAATTATCTGGGGCAGGGAGGGGCAGAGGTGCCCCACACTTGCCCCGATTAGCTTAATCGGGGCCCCAAACCCAAGATATGCGGTGGGGCGGGTTTTATTGTCATCCCTACACACGCATAATTTTTCTCTCTCTAGGTGTAAATGGATCGCAGTGGGAGCAAATCAATTGAGCTGATTTTTAGCCACAAAACTAAAATTTGTGGCAAAAAGCCATTTCCCACAAAATTTAGATTTTGTGGCAACTAGTTTAATTTTTTGCTATAAAATTTGGTGTTTGTCGGAATTTAGCTTAGTTTCTGTCAGAAAATTTAGTATATGTGGCAATTTAGCTTAGCTTTTCCACAAATTTAGTATTTCTGGCAATTTAGTTTTAGTTTTTGTCACAAATTTAGTGTTTGTGCCAATTGAGTTGACATTTTGCCACAAAATTTAGTGTTTGTGGCAATTTAACATAATTTTTGCCACAAATTTAATATTTATGCCAATTTAGTTGACCTTTTGTCACAAAATTTAGTGTATGTACCTATTAGTATATTTATTTTGCCACAAAATGTAGTTTTGTACCAAAAAAATACTTTTATCCACAAATTAATTTTTGTGGAAAAAATATTTGTGGCAAAATGCAAGATTTCTTGTAGTGTGATCAATATTCATTTTGACAGCTTTTGCACTCAATTTAAATGACTATGTCCTAAATTGGCTTCAAAAATTGAAATGTCATTGACAAAATGATCTAACTGAAAAAATGAGAATAATTCAATGACAAACTTACCGAGATCAAAAGCAGCGATCCGAATATAGAGATCTTGTCCACCCTTAGTATAAGTTCTAATATCAATCAAATCACTAAACCAAACTACACAACCACTAATCTCTGTGATGGCATAAGGAACACATGAATAATTACTTGAGCAAGTCGCCTAGCATTCGTCAGGACTTGTTGCAAATTCGTCAGGCGATTTCCATCGCTCGTGTGTTTGGGGTTCATCTGCGAAAATAAGCTGTTCCTGAGGGATTCACGAAGCTGATTGTGCCATTGCTGCTGCTGCGCTGCATCTCTTGAGAGACGAATCAACAAGTATTGTCCGATAGAGAAAAATCAGGAGAAAGGGGAAGCAATGTCTGGTGAAGATGACGATGATTTGGTGACTTTACAAGTCATGTTGCATAAAATTCTAGAGAAAAACAAAGCGAAAACACATGAAGGGGACTCTTCGTCTTTGGGCCCTGATCTGCAGATAATTGAGAAGGGAATAAAGGCACCTGGGACTGCACATCAGGTGTTCGATGGTTTGTCACAGCTGCCTCAAACTCAAACTGGGGCACAGAAGTCAGGTGTGGATGTAGGCTCTACGAAGGAAGCTATGGGTGGATCTGTTGCAGATCATACTTCTAAGGTTTCTTCTCAGCAACCTCAACTGAATGCTAGTCAGGCTACTAAATCCACTTGGGCCAATGTGGTGCGTCCTATTGATGCTCTGAGAAGGAAGCTTTCTTATCATCCTCCAACAGTTGAGAATAATAGGATCATTGTTTCTCCTCCGGCATCAGTAACGGAGGCTGGTGCTGAAAAATGGAAGTCGTGCTTGGTGGGGTACTTTTTAGACAAGAAACTTCCTTTCAATGTAGTAAACTCTATTGCTACACGTCTATGGAGTAATGTTGGGCTCCAAAAGGTTTATGGCATGGATAAAGGATTCTATTTCTTTAAGTTTGCTTCTGAGCAAGATTGTTATTCGATACTTGAAAATGGGCCATGGCATTTTGCCAGCAATTTCTTAATTCTTAAGAAGTGGCATGCGGGTCTTTCTTTGCATAAAGACATGGTCTCTTCTATTCCGTTATGGGCAAAATTATTTGATGTTCCCATGGAGTGTTTGGATGAGGATGGTCTAGGTTGGTTAACAAGTGCTTTGGGCAAACCTTTATATATTGACCAATCAACTGAAAATCAAGAGCGTATCAACTTCGCTCGAGTTTGTGTTGAGGTTAATGCAAGCCAAGAATTGGTTAAGGATTTTGATGTTAAGTTAGTCTCAGGGGAGCTTGTTACTGTGCATGTTGATTATCAATGGTTCTTTGCAAGGTGCTCTTCTTATAAGATTTTTGGTCATTGGGATAGGGCATGCCCTAAGATGATTTCTCAGGCTAAAACAACTAACAATTTGCAGAAGAAAAATGATAAAGCTACAACTTATGAGTGGAGAATTGTTGGTAAGAAGGGAAAAACTACTGAATCTGAGGCAACGGAGTCTGAAACTGGTTCATCTGAGAAATTAATTGCTAAGGCTGCAGAGGCAGATTTGGTCACTATTCCATAAGGGAATTCTAGTTCTGAGCAGAATGTTGATGCTGATATGGCTGATAGGGTTTCTATGTTGGACTCAATTCCTGAAGGTGATGCTGTTTTAGGTGTGCACTCTGAGAATAAATTTGATAATTTGCAAAATCTTAATTCAGATATTATAGTGGAACAGACTGTTGGGGAAAGCTCAGTTCAGGATGAAATTTCTATGTTGCCTTTGGTGCCTATTTCTACCTCAGCTACGACACCATCTTCTGGTAATGTTTTGAACACTAATGGAAAGGAGGGAAATGTGGCTGCAAGTGTTTCTAAAGAAGTCATATCAAATGGTAATGTTTCAAACACAAATGGTACTGAGGACAACGGGGCTGCTTGTGTTTCAAATGAAGGCCTGCCAACCATTAGTGAATCTGAGGGACATATGGGTGTGGCTATTGCCAAATCTAATAAGATTGTGGATAAGAAAGCTAAGAGTACTGTCCAACGTGTCAAGACTTGAAGAAGGGCTAATAGTTCTCCTAAAGGGGGAGCTGGGCTTTGATTTTAGTTCTCTGAGTTTCTTGCTTATCCAGTTTTCTCATGTTTTGTGGAATTTGGAATGTGAGGGGTCTAAATACCCCTGAAAGGCAGAGAGAAGTTAGGAGGATAGTTAGAAATTCTAATCTTTCTTTATTTGGCATTATTTAATCTAGAGTTAAGCAAGAAAATGCTTCTAGAGTTTTGAATTCCATGCTAGCTGGTTGGAACTGTATTCACAATTATGCTCATGCTCAGAATGGCAGGATTTGGGTATGCTGGGATGCATCTAAACTCAAAGTTTTTTCTTTATTTCAGTCATCTCAGCTCATTCTTTGTTCCGTAAAGAGTCTTGATGGACATATTGATTGCTTGGGAGGTTTTGCTTATGGCCTAAATGAGGTGATTGGTAGAAGACAACTTTGGAGGGACATTCTTGCTCAAACAACTCAGTTTTCTCAACTGCCTATGTTCATTGCAGAAGACTTCAATGCTCTGAGGTCTTGTCATGAAAGATTTGGGGGTACAACTGTTTGGGATTCTTCAATGAGAGAATTTGGTGATTGTATTCAACAAGCTTCATTGATGGATCTCAAGTATACAGGTATTCAATACACTTGGTCTAATAATACTAACTTTCGAAAATTGGACAGGATACTTATAAATGAGACTTGGAATAATTGGTTTCCTCAATCTGCAGCTTTTTTTGAGCCTTGCATAGCCTCTGATCATGCATTAATGCTTCTGAAGCTTGATGCTATGTTTCATCAAAGGGTTACTCCATTTCGTTTTAATAACCATTTGATTTTTCACCCTGATTTCATGAACACTGTTAGCCAGGTTTGGTCTACAAGAGTTTCTGGTTCATTTATATTTCAAGTTGTCCACAAATTGAAACTTTTGAAGAATGAGTTGAAGACTCTCAATAGAAGACACTACTCAAATCTTTCTGATCAAACTAAAGCTTCTAGAGAGAAGCTTCAAAC
This sequence comes from Cornus suecica, assembly GCA_963922005.1. Lineage (NCBI taxonomy): Eukaryota > Viridiplantae > Streptophyta > Magnoliopsida > Cornales > Cornaceae > Cornus > Cornus suecica. The sequence continues at coordinate 31,820,311 of OY998239.1, read as the reverse complement.
TTTGCAAAGAATGGTTGATTTGGATCCAGGAAATGCTGAATTGAAGCATCAAGAGCAAGAGTGTTTGGCTGATTATGTGCACCTCTCTCATGCAGAAGAATCTTTTTACAAACAACAGTCTAGAGTGCAGTGGTTGAATTTGGGAGATAAAAATACAACCTATTTCCATAAGGTTGCTAAAGCTAGGAGGAAATCTAATAGTATCTTCACTCTTCATTCTAGTGATGGTGTGAGGCTTGATCAGCCTACTCAGATGCAAGATGAAATTGTCCACTACTATGAGAAGCTGCTTGGTCCATGTCCTAATAGTGATGCTTGTATTCCAGATTTGAGCCCCTTCATCCATCATCCCCTTACAGCTGATCTTATTGTTTCTATCTCAAGGCCATTTACAAATGAAGAGATCAAGGCCTCTATGTTTTCCCTTAAAGATGGTAAGGCCCCAGGAAGTGATGGATATAATGCACTATTTTTTTTAAACATACATGGCATATTGTTGGAGCTGATATTACCAAGGCAATTCAAGCTTTTTTCTATTCTGGTAAGATGCTTACAGAGTTGAACTCCACTATTATCACTTTGGTACCTAAAGTGGATAATCCAAATTTTGTTTCTAAGTTCAGACCTATCTCTTTGTGTTCTACCATTTATAAGTGCCTCTCTAAGGTCCTTGCAAACAGAATGAAAAGTTGCCTTCCTCACTGTATAAGCCCAAATCAAGAAGCTTTTATTTCTGGCAGAAATATTTCCCATAATATTCTACTTGCTCAGGAGTTGCTTAAGGATTATCATACAATTGGAGGTGATCCTAGAATAGCTTTGAAAGTTGATCTAACTAAAGCTTTTGATACCATTTCATGGTCATATCTGGAGGTTGTTCTTAAAGCTTTTAAGTTCCCTTCTTTTATGATTAGCTTAATCATGCAATGTGTTTCAACCCTGAGATTTTCTGTAAATATCAATAGCTCTCTCAAGGGATACTTTAAAAGTTCTAGGGGTATTAGACAAGGTGATCCTTTGTCCCCCTACCTTTTTATTTTGTGAATGGAGGTTCTGACTGGTATGCTAGCTGCTGGTACTATCTCTTCTGACTTCACACATCATTGGCAATGTAAGCAGCAGAACATCACAAGTCTTCTCTTTGCTGATGACCTGCTCCTATTTGCATATGGTGATTTGGGATATGTTAATTGTATCATAATAGCTTTGGAGGCCTTTAGTGAGATTTCTGGATTGATTCCTAGCCATTCTAAGAGTAGTGTTTTTGCAGCTGATGTGGACAGTCTTATCTTGGCTAGCATTCATTCCAGGCTTGGTTTTCAAGTGGGAACTTTACCAGTTAGATATTTAGGAGTGCCTCTTCTTGCTTCTAAACTCAAAGGGCAAGATTGTGTGATGCTTCTTGATAGAATTGCTGCCAGGATATCAAGTTGGTCTAGTAATTTTCTTTCATTTGCAGGCAGGCTTCAGTTGGTTAAGTCTGTCCTATTTTCCATTCAGGTTTATTGGTCTTCTACTTTTCTGCTTCCTAAAGTTGTTCTTAAAGATCTTACCTCTCTCTTAAGGAAATTTCTTTGGACTGGATCAAAAATGTGTAGAGGGGGGTGTAAATTAGCTTGGACCACAGTATGTCTTCCCTTTAAAGAGGGGGGATTGGGTATTAAGGATCTTGAGGAGTGGAATGTTGCTGCTATGTTAAAGCATGTTTGGAATCTCGTTCAGTTTGATTCTTCTTCCATATGGGTTAATTGGGTCAAATTTCATCTCATTAAAGGAAGAAATTTTTGGGAGTTTTCTATTCCTAGGAAATGTTCATGGACTTGGGGTAAGCTTTTGAAGTTAAGACCGTTTGTTAGATCTGTTATTCAATATATAATTGGGGATGGAAGAAACACTTCTTTCTGGTATGATAACTGGCATCCACAAAGCCCTCTTGTTGATGTGTTCACCCCTGCTGTTATTAGAACCTCTGGTATTGGGTTGCATACTATAGTAAGCAGATTCATTAGCAGCCATGGTTGGCACTTTCCTACTATGAACTCTCAAGCTTGGCTGGATTTCAAAAGGAATTTCCTTTCCAATTTTCTTCCAAATGTTTCTGTCAATGATAGGATTTTATGGCTTCATTCCAGCAATAAATTCACTATCAATTCAACTTGGGACCTTGTCAGATATAAGGTTGAGGAGGTGGAGTGGGCTGGGATCATTTGGTTTTCTCAAAGAATACCAAAGCACTCTTTTATTTTGTGGTTAGTCCATCTTAACAGAATTAACACTCTTTATTTTTTGCTCTCCATTGGCCTAGTTCAAGATGCTTCTTGTGTTTTCTGTAAGCTGCAAATGGAGGATAGGGATCATCTTTTCTTCAGATGTAGTTTTACTAGAAGGCTTTGGAATATGGTAGTGCAAAAGGGTATTCTTCCTTGGCCAGATGATTGGGACACAATCATGCAATGGGCTATCCACTCTTTGAAGGGCAAAACCTTGGTGACCATTTTGAACAAACTTGTTTTTTCAGCTGTAGTATATGAAGTTTGGCTTGAAAGGAATAGAAGAATTTTTAAAAATGAGTTCTGCACTATTGAGACCTTGCTTGCTAAGATTATTCAAGTGGTTAGGCTGCGTTTCTTCTCTATTTCAAACATAAGGGAGTCTCCATCTTGTGCAGCTCTGGTCCAGGAATGGCAGCTACCTCTTTCTATTTTCAATCATGAAGCAGTTTCAATACTTGGCAGACATAATTAGAGGTTTTGGTTTCCAAAGGCATGGTTCTGGGATTTTGTCTAGAAGTGCTTCTGGCTTGATTTGGGATTGGCGTTTCATAGTTGCTGGACTTGGTTTTATGATGTTTCTTCTACTTGTTGTTGTCTATGTGGGTGATATACATTCTGGTGCTGCGTGGATGCAAAAAATCTGGAGTACATCTATTACAACAGTTTTGTTTGGGCTTAGTGGTCTCCATTGCTTTCAAATGCAGGATATAGGTTGGCATGTTTTAGCTAGCAACTATCCCTTTTGGTTTAATCTTCATTGTTTGAGACACTTAGGTTGTATCTCTCTATTTTTCATTTGGTGGAAGTGGGGCTTTCACATTATTTACTGGGGTATTCCCTTTTGATTTTGTAAGGCTTTTGGCCTCCTCTTTTTAATATATCTTTCTTACCTTTCAAAAAAAATAAAAAAATAAAAAAATAAAAAATAATGGATCTGATACAATATGTTATTAATATAATTCAATTTTGTTAAAGGTGCGCCTAGGCGTGCGCCTTGGCTCCAGGTCTGGGCAAGGGTGCATTTGACAACATTTACGCATTTTCATAGAGTATAAATGTTTTATTAATAATTTTATATTTTTCATTATGTGCCTCACTTCACTCAGGCATGCACCTCGCTTAACGCCTCCAGCCTACACTCCAAAGGACCTCTAGCGCCTTAGTGTGCCTTATGCCTTTAATAACTATGGTATACTTTGAGTTTGTAATTATATATATTGTTGAAGGATTAAATATTTAACTTTCACCCTCTCTATCAGCTTAAGCTTTTAGAGCAGTTGGTAATTAACATGGTATCAGAGCAGGAAGTCCTGTTTTTAAACCTCACCGTAACCCATATTAAAAAATTATTGTTCACGTGTTGGACCAAAAAGAAGGCCACACGTGAGGGGGCGTGTTGAATGATTAAATATTTAAGTTACATCCTCTCTATCAGTTGAAGCTTTTAGAGCAGCTGAAGTTCAAAGAAAAATAGGGGAAGAGCCAACTAGGGAATGTGAGCATCAATGGGGGTCAAATGAAGAGGCGGAAAAGTTTTATAGGTTATTGGAAGATGTAAAAAAAGATATATATCTTGGGTGTACAAAGTATTCAAGATTATCATTTGTAGTGAAACTGTTTCTGATGATAAATCTGTTAGTGATTTGTTAATGTTTATAAAAGATCTTTTACCCAATAGTGTAACAGTGCCAAAATCATTTCATGAAACAAAAAAAATGATTGGTGACTTGGGACTCAATTATATTAAGATTCATGCATGCCCATTGATAGGTGTCAAATATTACTCATTTTGACCCCTTAACTTACTATTTTTAGGTTCTTTCATTCCATTATTTGGTATTTTTATGTTGTCTGCGTGTTAAAGCATGTTTCTAGAGCTTAATGTAGAAATGGAGCTAACTTCGGTGAATTAATTAAAAAGTGTGTTCTTTTTATCCAAGAGGAGAGTCAAAAAGGCAGTCTGAGACAAAAATGGCTCCCGGAGGGCAAAAATGGCATTTTCAGAAGCCGTCATCTTCAACAAAAAGTATCATGGGTTCGAGGTGGACGTTTTGGCACAATCATGGAGAAAAGTGATTTTCCATAAAAACCCTACGCTTGTGCCTACGCTTCCAGTACCAAAAAGTGGCTAGAATTTCAAAATCAACATTTGGGACCTACGGTTGAAGCGTTGCCTCCAAGCGTAAGTGCAACAACTTTGAGGATTTCTACGTGATTTTTCTTATTTCACCCCGGGCTTAATTGGAAGACGTGCCCACGACTCCAGACATCTTTATATTTAGGGTTTTGATGAGTTTTGAGAGTGAAAAGACTAAAAAGGGTCTCTCTATTCCATTGCATATATATACAAGACCATACATCAAAGTTAGGTCTATTGAGTTGGAGAGTTCGGTGAGACGTTCATTCAAGAGGTTTATTCATTCAGATTTGTTGTTGTTAAGAGTCATATTCAACCCTAGAAATCCGAAGAAGAAGCCTATGGAGAGCGTTTCTACATCAATGATGCAGTCACCTTCTACCATGGCCAACTAACTCGGTATCTAGGATTTTCTATCAAAACCCTAGCCAAGTAATGTAGTTATTTTATTTTTTTAACTGTAAACGAGGGGAAACTGTGGCCATATTGTGATAATTGTAGTAGTTAAGAGACCGTACTGATTTGTAGTATAAAATTCTATGTTTGTTCTAAATTCTTATCTTAAATGGAATAAATATATTATTTTGCACAATTATGTTTATTCAATATGGGCTGGAACTCGGATGCTTAATCATGATTTTCTACACAATGGTGGTAATGAAACTTGAAACCCTAGGTTGACACAGGTGGTGCCTTGGCAATTTAATATAGACATACTTTATTTTATTTTCATGCATTAGGAGTAGATTAGTGTAACATAATTTACATGTACTAGTTAGGTTAGTCATGAGACGGGTTATCATGATCCAGTTGATGATACTCCTTTTTGGGGTTGTATTTAGCTATCTGCAATACGACCTGATTCACAGTTATGGATCGCCCTATTACAGTTGAAATATTAATGAACTATATTATGCGGTTAGTTGTGGAGTGATGAAAACCCTAGTTTTCTCTCTCATCTAAATCATAACCAATTTACTTGCTCTTTACATAATTATTAGTTAAAATAGATAATTTGGTCTTTGAGCACCCATAATAAACAAATTTCAAAAATATAATTCAGTATTTTTAAATTATTAAAGTGAACAATCTCAGTCTTTGTGAGATCGATAATCCTTACTCAAGCCACTTTGCTATTCTACAATTGATACGTGCACTTCCGTAAGGTAAAACCTAGAGTCGTTAAGGTGTTATTTTTAACCACATATTTTTGCACACCTGACGGTCACATCACCCATCAGATTGTATGTTGTATTGGAAGGAGAATGAAAATGATGAAACATGTCATATTTGTGGTAAGTCCAGATGGAAAGTTTGTGATATTCCCACCGAGGATTTTGCATGTACATCTACATAAAAATACTCAAAGATTCTTGCTAAATTTATACGGTACTTTCCTCTGAAGTCATGACTCCAAATACTATTTATTTTGAGCAAAATGGCATCAGCTATGCATTGGCATGAAGAGGAACGCATCAAGGATGGAAAGTTAAGACATCCTGTTTACTCATTAGCGTGGTATAGTTTTGATAGAAGAAACCCATAATTTGCTAAAGATTCTCGAAATGTTAGGCTTGGTCTATCATGTGATGGTTCTAATGCATTTAAGACTATGAGTATTTCACAAAACATGTGGCCTGGTATGCTTGCCGTATACAACTTGCCAGGATGGATGTGTATGAAACAACATTTCTTCATATTATCCACCTTGATTCCTGATCCTAAGGGTCTTGGAAATGAATTTGATGTGTACTTGTAGCCTTTAATTGAGGAATTGAAGGAGTTGTAATGTGATAGTGTCAATACCTATGATGCTTCAAGGAAGCAAACATTTCGCATGCATGTAGGGTTATTGTGGACAATGAGTGACTTCCCTGCTCTTGTTTACTTGTCAGGTTGGAATACAATGGGGTATCTAGCTTGTCTAGTATGTAACAAATACATGTGCTTCATTTATTTAACGCATACTAGGAAGATAAGTTTTCAGGGGCATAAGCATTTCATTAAGAAATATCATAAATTGAGACGTAATAAAATATCATTTGATGGAACGGGGGAGAAAAGTAGTGCTCCAGTTATGGTGTCTGGAACAGAAGTGTTACGCCAACTAGGGTGTTAAATTCCCACCATTTGGAAAGAAGCTATGTGATGATGGAAAGAATGAAAAAAGTAAAAAAAGGTAAGAGAAGGAAAAACAATGATATTAAATATAAGTTGTTGTTAAATTGGAAGAAAAAAAGTGTCTTCTTTGAGTTGGCGTATTGGTAGCATAATCTACCGCGACATTGTTTGGATGTCATGCATATCGAGAAGAATGTATGTGACAATGTGCTTTACACATTGTTAGATGCAAAGAGGCAAGTTAAAGATGGAGTAAAGGCAAGGCTTGACTTGTAAGAGCTAAAAATAAGGCCTTCACTTCATCCAGAGCCTCGTGGTGCAAACAAAGTATATTTGCCACCTACAAGCTTCACATTGTCATCGAGTGAAAAGGACCTCTTAGGTCAAGTTTCAAAAAAAATCAAAGTTCCAGATGGATATGCATCTAATATATCCCGTTGTGTGAAGTTGAAGGAGCATAAAATTAGCAGTTTGAAGAGTCCTGATTATCATATCCTATTGTAATAACTGCATCCATTAGCCATACGCAGAATACTACCTAAGAATGTGTGTTATGTACTTGTTGAATTAAGCAACTTTTTCAGAGAATTGTGTTCAAAGACTATCAACCCTGAAGAGTTAAATGCGCTGGAAGATCGGATTGCTTTAACCTTGTGTCATATGGAAATGATCTTCCCACAACCTGTTTTTGATATAATGGTCCACTTACCCATTCACTTAGCTAATAAGGTAAGGCTAGGAGGACCAGTGTTGGATGTATCTACTTGATAGGTACCTTATATTAGTTTTGAAATAATCTTTTCACCCAAAATTAATTGTTCTTTCCAAAATTAATTCTAATTTTATCAACTGAGAAATTTGTTGTTAGGTATATGAAATTACCTAGATGATAGTGAAAAACAGCCTAGAGGGGGGTGAATAGGTTTTTTGTCAATTTTATAATCAATTAAAATTATTTAGCGGAAATTCAATTTTAATCAGTCACAAACCCTAATTCTCAATTCAATTATCAACATAGATCAATCAAGCAAATACAATTATAAGTTTAGAAATTTAAATCATGAGAAGACACAAAGATTTTTATGTGGAAAACCTTGGAAAGACTCCAAGTAAAAACCACAGATATGCTCGGGTATCGATGCACTATGAATCACATAATTTGTACAGACTATGAAAACAGAACTTACAACCACTGTAATTTGTTGTTCTTCACTCGACATCTGAAAGTCTAGATTCACTCGCGTTCCACCAAGATTTGGCTCCAATCTCCGTACTCTAACGACTCTGTTTCTCAATATATCAAAATCACCACGAAGCCTCATGCTTCAATCTCCGCACTCAGACGGCTACGTTCTTGTACGAATCAATGCAACCACGTTGTTATAGATGGTGTGTGAATTTTTGAGCAACTATATCATTCAATCGTATATAGAAATCGTCGATGTAGAAGCACGATTGAAGACGTCCAATAACAAGAGAGAACTTGTGTATCTCTAATCACTCAATAAAATTCTCTCACCATATGTATATCTTTGTAGAAGAAGATGAAGCTGTAGAAAACTTGTAGAGAATTCTTAAATACGTGCCTCCTCTTCTTGTAGACATGAGTATTTATAGGCAATGATGATCCAAACCCTAAGTTTGTCTTTTCTTGTAATTTCACGTCAAAATGTTTCAATCTGATGTACATCATGTATATAACATGCATTATAATTTATGAGTCGTGAACACATCATAAAACCAACCCAAGAATAATTTGGACATCGCAACAAAAAATAGCCAAAAACTTGCCTCAACTACGCTTGTAGCATACACCCCCTACGCCTGAAGCGTAGTTTTCTTATGCTGGAAGCGTACCTTCAAGCGTATAAATCCACTTTCCAGCCACTTTTTGAAACTGGAAGCGTAGGCTTAAGCGTATGCATTTTTGTTAAAACCACTTTTCTTTGGAACTGTGCCAAAATGATCCTCTTGACTCCCCCAAGACTTTTTGCTTGAATTGAGGGCTTTGGAAAATGCCATTTTTGCCCTCCAAGAAACATTTTTACTCAATACTGCACTTCTCTTGTATTTCACTTGTATTATTCACTATTGTCTTTTGTTGTAGCTTGTAGATGTAGTTGAAACCAACACAACCTATCTAACACTCAACATGGTTATTGTCTACAACATGCCATACAATAAATAATTACAATAAATGTTTTTAGAATCTCCCCATTGGCATTTCTGAGACAAAACCATGTTTTACAATATCGCCTCACAAAAAACAACATAACATCTATACCTATGAACACACACTAACAAACATAGATATAAACTGTCACCTTGCTTTCATGACGGTCTACCAAACTTGTAACCACAACACTGAACAAACCATTAAATGCAAGTGTGGAAAACAGATAAAAATCAACATAATGATCATCATAAAATCATAACAACAATGCCCACATAATGATCATCATTCTCCCCCCGAGAATAAACTCCCCCCTTGATAAAATAACTTATCTCTTATAACCAAACAATCTCTCCCCCTTACTTAATACTTCTCCCCCTTTTGTCACTGAAATGTCAAGCAAAAAGAGTATATACGCAATACAAATAATGTAGAGAGATGTAAAGAAGTACTCAAAGAAAAACACCAAGATATAGAACTCTATCAAAACATATCCAAATTCTCAGGTTAACAGAAATCCCTACTATGCATGACCCTAATACTAATGCATGAATGCAAAATGTCATGAATAAAAATAAAATAAAATATTTTTGTTTTAAGAAATCTATGAGCAAGGTAGTAAAGACAACAAGCAAATCATTTATACATCATATTCTCATATTTAAGTTGACCATTATACACACGGTATAGAAGAAACTCAGCACACATACCTTCTAAACTCAAGAATGCACAAGTCAAGTTTTGAAAATATATATATTTATATGAAGATTCTCATGTGCAAGCACTAAGGTAAGATGAAAACAATACATAATAAAGTTGATAATATTCCCACCAACCGTGATGATAATTCAATCCAAGATCCAAACTAAAAGGCAAAAATAAAAAATATTTTCTCTTTGTCACACAATTTCCTCTTTTCATCTTTTCAACTTTTTCACCATATCTCCTTTTGTCTTTCTAAGCCCTGGACTTTCCAGCCAGGATTTATGCTCATCAGTTATCTCTCCTTTTTGGATTGAAGAACTACTTTTTGCATTTTTAACTTTTATCATCTTATGATTTCCTCTTCTTTCACCATTACAACTACATTCATACACATGCAAAATATATTGGGTTATCTTCATTTACACCCCCTGAGATTTGTTTTTACTTCAATTACACCCCATCAGGTTTGCAAATCTTCAATCACACCCCCTCATGGTGTGAAATGTCTAAAATACTCTTATACCAAACACCCCTTAAATCAATTTAATTCCTAAACCAATTTAACCTCTAAACCAAACACCCCCTTAGAATCAATTTAACCCTCAAACCAAACACCCCAACCCCAACAACCACCACCACCACCACCATTCACCGCCACTACCACCACCGCCGCCATTCGCCGCCGCCACCATTATCCGCCACCACCACCTCCACCACGAGCAACAGTCGCGGGTGAAATGATTTCTTCAAAAATTGGTCGAAAATGGGTCAAAAATAGGATGGGTGGTGGTGGGAGAGGGGCGGCGGTGGCGGGGGAGGCGCGGGGGGGGGGGATGATCATGTAGATCTATATATATGTGTGTGTGTGTATATATGTCTATACATATGTGTGTGCATGCCTGTGTGTAGGTGTGTGTGTGTGTGTGTCAAAGAGAGAGAGAGAGGAATTTCCTTTATTTTAATGTGTTTATAAGAATTAAATATTTAGGGTTGGGTTGGGGGTTTTAGGATTTAATTTTTATTCACAAATTAAAAAAATTAGTTTCTAAAAAAATTAAATATTTGTTTGTGAATATTTAGGTTCGGTGTTGGGGTTTTTTAATTTTATATGTTCTATTTTTAATTTTATATTTATTTTTGAATTTAATAATTTTTTTCAAAATTTTAATATATATATTTTTTAATTATTTATGTTTGTTTTAATTTTATATAATTGTTTCAAATTGTTTTATGTTTTTTGCGAATTTTATATTTATTTTCGAAATTTAATATATATTATTTGAATTTTATATGTTTTTTTTTTAATTTTATATATTTGTCTTCAATTTAATATGTTTATATATATATATATTTTTTCAAAATTTATATTTTTTTTCATTTTATATTTATTTTAAAATTTATAATATTTTTCAAATTGTAGTATATATATTTTTTCGAATTTTATATATATTTTGAAAATTTAATACAAATTAAATTATTAAATTATTGGAGGGGGTCAAATTGATAAAATTATATATCCTTGTTTCCAAACAGCTCTAGGATTTACATTGAGGGTAATTTAGGTATTTACAAAAAAGGTTAGGATGATGTCATCGTTAAGGGGGTGTAAGTGATGAGAATATCAAACCTGAGGGGGTGTAATTGAAGATATTCAAACTTGAGGGGGTGTGATTGAAGTTAAAGCAAACCTCAGGGTGTGTAAATGAAGTTAACCCACATATATTTAATGCATAGACCAATCTAGCATAGCTCATGAACCTTCATACCACTTCAAGTTAAATGAAAAAATTACCAGATTTAGCAGGCATTACAATCATCACCGAAGCAACTAGCACCTAAGATAAAAGTTTTGTAACGTAAAATAATCATGCCAAGTGATCATCCAAAAATCTTAGGTCAAAGTGATACCTCTACTTCACATATTCATAATAAGACAAGTAAATGTGAAAATATAGTAAAATATGACTACTTGTGTACTCTAGCCAAGCTCAACAGTCTCAAAAATTTTATTGTCATTTATTTCAAAATAAAATGCATCCATGAATAAATATAATACAAATGCATGATTACCTATCAATTCTAGGAAAATAATGTAATGTGTTCCTAGAATGATAGATAATGAGATATCTATTCTAAATAAAGCATACCAATAGATTTCCTAAGACTAACATGCTTTTGAAAATCTAATGGTTTTGTAAAGATATCTGCTAATTGAGAATCTGTGGATATAAACTCTAGAGACACTATACCATCTTCAACAAGATCACGAATGAAATGATGTCGAATATCTATATGCTTTGTCTTAGAATGTTGAACAGGATTTTTAGAAATATTTATCGCACTCGTGTTATCACAAAATAGAGTCATCGTGCCTTGAGAAAAACCATAATCCTGTAACATTTGACGCATCCACAAAACCTGAGTACTACAACTACCAACTGCTATATACTTAGCCTCAGCAGTGGAAAGAGAAACAAAATTTTGTTTCTTGCTATGCCAAGCAGCTAAACAATTTCCAACATAGAAACACCCTCCACTGGTACTTTTTCTATCATCAACATTATCGGCCTAATCAACATCAGAAAAATATGCGATATCAGTATTAGTACCTGATGGATACCACAGTCCATAATTCACTGTCCCTTTAACATACTTGATAATCCTTTTCACAGTAGTAATATGAGACTCCTTAGGACTTGCCTGGTAACGTGCACACAAACCAACACTAAAAGCAATATCAGGTCGACTGACAGTCAAGTACAATAAACTCCAAATCATACTCCTATAGAGTGTAGGGTCAACATCTTTGCCTTTAGTATTTATGTTAAGCTTGACACTGGTACTCATAGGAGTGCGAGCATCCTTAGCCTTTTCCAAACCAAACTTATTTACTAATTCCAAGGCATAACGAGTTTGAGAAATGAAAATCTCATCATTTAATTGTCTAACTTGAAGCCCTAGAAAGAAGTTCAATTCACCAATCATGCTCATCTCAAATTCATGTTTCATTTGATCTCCAAAATAATGAGCAAGCTGATCAGAAGTGGAATCAAACACAATATCATCAACATAGATTTGAGCAACAACTGTATTGTTGGCTTTGAAATTTACTTTCGGCAAACAATTCCAAAATTGATGATAACAAACCATTAAAGACTGTTTGATACTAATGAATTATCGAGTTTATATTTTCAGTAAAAGACAGGTGAACGACTCGGAAAATAAACTCGAAAAGGAAACAACTCGGAAAGCAAGCTCGGAAAGAAAGCTTGACTTAAAGCGAAAAGCTATGAAAGAAATTGAAGCGCAAATGGAAAATCAATTAATTCAATGGTAAAGGCGAAATTTGAAGACTCAAGACTTGGGGTAGATAGGTCGGGGAGCGATCATTGTAACAAGGTAATTTTATGCGTCGATTTTATCATATAAGCTCAAGTATAAAATGAACCGAACTCAAATGGAATGAAAAACGCTTTACCATACTTAAACGAAAATAAAAACATTTTTATTAAAGGTTTTTCAAGCTATAGTCGACTAGAATAACCCTGTGTATTTTCTAGTAGTCTACTAAAACAATCAGTAGCTACATGTTTTTCATCCACATCAAAGTAGTCGACTGAAATGAGCTTGAGTCGACTAGACTACATCATGAAGTCGACTAGAACTCAATCTAGTCGACTAGATGGTCCATTCTAGTCGACTACAACAAAGAAGGAGTCGACTAGAAGCTCCTCAAAATCCTGCAGTTTTTCAGAAAACTTTTTCCTTATTTTGTGGATTGTGCTTAATGGTGTTCAAACGGCTCTTGACTCAAATAATTCAATACTCATTCTCTTAACCCTAATGCAATGCTATATATAGAATGAGATGTGTATATTGAAGACTAAGAGATTGAAATACAAAGAGAAAGGAAAGCTATCAAAAATTATGCATAAATTTTCTCTACAAAAGCCATTGAAACCAAGCTTTGAAAAGTTGATTTTCTTCAAGTTTCTTTGAAAATCAAAACCTCTAGTATCTGTTCTTATTCTCCAAACATCATTCATTGATTATATCTTTTGAGAATATTTTCTAGAGCTATTGAAAAATCACCAAAAACACTTGAGCTTATATTGATTTATCTTCCATAAAAACCTTTGGGTTATGAGTGTTTTTGTTCTTGAGTGATTTTATTAATTACATACGAATTTGTAATCTCGGACAAGTGAAGTCCACCGATTGTTCAAGAGAGGGTTGTTCTCTTGATTGAGAGACAAGCTCGAGAGGCTTGTGTTGTAAAGGTTTGCCATTCCACTTGCGAAGAAAGGGCCATAGTGAAAGGATCGGGAAAAGTCTCAAGAAGGGGTTCTTGAAACAAGGAGTAGGAGTTACCAAACCTCAAATAAATCACGGTGTCAATCTCTCTATCTCTTTCTCTTTACTTGATTAACTTGCATGCTATAATCACTTGAATATCTTGCATGCTATAATTTGTCTTGCAATTAATTGTTAGAGATTTTTTAAATTGAATCATCCTTGTTTATTGAGAAATTGGTTTTTGGTTATAGCGTGTTCCATTTTCGAAAAGAGTTAGAAATATTTTTGAACACCCTATTCGGCCCCCCTGTAGGGTTAATTAGTGACTAACAATTGGTATCAGAACCTAATCTCTATTATTTTTAGACTTAACCGTCTTAGAGAACGATCATGTCATCTAATTTAGTCACTCACGTTGAAGGACAATCGAATAATAGGCCCCCATGGTTTGTTGTCACGCCCCGAATTCCTAGGACTCCAAACCCGAGCCTAAGAGCTAAGGGAGTGATTGCGGAAGTAAAAATAAATAAGAACCAACGACATTCAATCATCAAATACCCACGAAAGGGTAAAATGATCTGATACCACGTTGTCACGCCCCTAAGATTCCCGAAACTCAATTATAGAGAATCAGCGAATCTCCAAGGGATGACGCTAGTCAAGCGACTACTAGAGTCAACAACAACGAAAAGACACATGGAATAACAATAAAAATATACTCCATGTCAAGTAGAATACTAGAACACAATAGTATCCTTAGATACCAACAGACACGCTCCTAAATCCCTAAGACTCCCGAACTGGGATATCCAAGGAATCCAGGATGTGATCCTTAACATGAATGACCAACTAAGACATCATTAACCAAGAAAACATATGGGTTAATGATAGAAATGGTATATTTAATACCCAAATGAATAATAAACAAAGCAGCGGAATCTAACGAAAATCCGGCAGAGTTCCGTTTGTAAATGGAACATCCGGACAACCAACACAACACAAAGAACCTGCCAATAACAGTTCGATAATAATAATGGCTTCCAAGCCCCACATTCATCAATCCTAATAGGGCCGAGGTAGTGGAAAGGAACCAAAACCCCTCCAAACCCTCTAACACCAACAGAGCCACAAATGCTCGAATAAAAATACAGAAGAGCACATAACTGTACGGAATAGATACAATACATCCTGAAAGAATAAATACAGGAAATAAAGAATACATCAGTAGGGATGTGCCAACAGACTGGCTCCCAAAAAAGATACATAATAATCCCATAACAATGGGTAAAGAAGCTGAAAGCGGATACCTATCGTCCCCAAACCCAGTCGTGCTGCAACCGTAACCGCATCACCCAACGCAACTCCAAAACCTGTAACAAGGAAACAAAAGAAAGCTTCCGTTGCACTGCATCCTGCTCATAGCCGTATATTTCCTGCAACCTGGCGTGGAATACCAGGGGGCGAATGAAATTCCCCTGTGAGCAAATAAGCTCAGTGGGAAAAGATACTCTAACTACCACATCCTCTGGCAGTTTAGGTAATGCTAAACTATCTAGCAAGATATATATATAGCCCAACTAATCTCATCCACGCAAAACCCAAGGCACACACTCATATACTACCGTACGTAAGTATATAACGGGGATATACATACATATACACATATATATATATAAGAATAAACACACAGCATGAGTCTGTAATGTACAACTAAGACTCGTACTCCAAGTACCAACACCAGTAGTTTACACTACTCTCACCAGCGTACACTAGGTACACGACACTAATGTCAAATCTAACCAATCATCCAGCGCTCACAACGCTAGCCAGAAAATCTAAACAGAGGGAATCACACTCACCTCTAACATCCACAAGGATCAAAAGCCACCACTAGTACCAAGGAATACTCATAACTCACTCCCCGAGAACACAGGAGGAAAAGTACTCACGTCCTTGCGTACTAACACAATCATCGTCTATATATATATAATACAAACCTCATCCCATTCCTAAGGAAAATCTACCTCTCAAAGGCTAGATCACCTCAATCATATCACCATACCATAAATCACATCGACCTCATAATACTATCATCGATAGGTTCAATCACATCACTAACGCTCTCACTGTAGGCGAGGGAAAACCACCAATCAAATCACTAAGAGTACGCGAACTCAACTCACAAGAACGACCACCCAATGGTCACCGAAACAAAGCAAAGGAAAAGACTTCCCAATGCTAAACCAACAGATAACCGAGACAACAATGTCAAGGTTAAAACACCACAAGTGTTTAAGGAGAACACTTGGACAAGGAACCCAATCCACTCGGTATCCATGCCCACAACATGTGGAACAACTCGAATCACCTAAGTAGTGACGTCAAAAACCAAGAAGAAAGGAAGGGCAACACTATATGTGTGCACTGAACAACACCAAGCCTCATACCCGAGACTTAGAAATGATAGGAAGTAAAGGTGAAACAATGGAACACCTTTCGAAACTCTACAGGATGAGATATTGAGAAAGAGGTCTCGAAATCTCAGAATCCCAAGAAAAGTAATAAAATAGTTTTCCTTTTAAGAAACCACATAGTAAAAATGACCGTCTTGCCCCCGGTCTCCGTCAGTTGCCATCACCGACTTTTAGAAGTTAAAATCTTTGTTTAAAGAAGATCCTAAGATCATTTTATAAAGTGTTAAAACTTTTAGTTGCTACGGGGGTAGGCGAAAACGAGTTTTTCCTTTTAAATACAAAGAGTTTAGAAAACACCGTTTTCGAAATGACAGTCAAATAAGAGAAACACAACTCTATGAATTCCTGTAATGTCCGAAAGGACAGTAAAGGAAGAGCAACACGTTGGACTCACGGAAGACAACCATCCGTTCCAACTCCACCAATTCAAATGACACCACGAGGAAGAGGTTCGGCACCACACCGTAACCGACAACTCAAGGAATGACATACAAGTCAACGACCACGTACTAGTGTACAAAACACAGTACCAGGAATGCTTAAGGGAAGGGACTAAGCACTAGAACCAAGTCTGTCAAACTACAGTACCTCGAGTACTTAATAAAGTCACTCAACCATAACCTCTTCTCACCAATCAAAATCTCGACTACAGTTGATAGTCTATTCCTCAAAAGTGAAAGACACCTAAAGGTCCATACTACAACTCACAATCTCATCACCCGCCTTCTCGAAGGCCCCAATTCATAACTGATACTAAAATCAATCTCTAACCTCCAATCTCTAACAAGGTCACACAGCCAACCACAATCACCAAACTATTAACCCCGCCTTCTCTAAGGCATCAACTCCAAATCATCTCTGCAGTTAATCACTAACCACAACTAACCACAAAGGTCACTATGCCAATATACTTAACATCCCCCAAGGGTACGAAAGTATATATATACTCACAAGTATAAAATAAGCATTTCATTATACTTGATCTATTACCACATGTAATCATTTTCTTTCACGTTAATCATTATCAACTGAGCATTTTACAAAGATATGAATTTAAATTCGCAATATTCACACATAACATGCTCCAAAAATCCAACAGGCAATAATAACACATATTAAACCTGTTCCAACAGCACATGTAATAATCTCACGTATACATGTCAAAAGAAATCACATAAATGCCAAGCAAATATAATGTGACTCAACACCACACTTTGTCCTATCATAGGTTAACGAATACGCACTCTACCCATAAATATGAGCTAACAGAGGGTCGCACCGGTACTTCCCAAGTGATTTTGAAACTTCTCACTTCAACAAGGAAGACGGTTTGCACGAGACGACCCGTGACCAAAGATTCGTCAACACGAATGCACGAGACGACCCGCGACTTCGAGAATGAGACGACTCACCCTATACCCCATTCACAGCTCATTATTCTGTAGGATGGGAACACCCCCTGGCCAGTTGTTGCGACGATTCGACACAAAGACACCCCACATGATTTCACAACCCACATATACCAATACCATGATTTAACACTACATGATATTCTCAATATGCATCCAGGTCCAAATGACAATCATGCATCAACATAAATATGATTTCATAAACCGCATATACCAACACTATATGCATCTAGGTTTCAATGACAATCATCTCTCAATATAAATATGTAACGCATCATATTTATATATAATATCCACATGAATCCAATATAATTCTCGAAATCTCTTTCTAACATGCTTTTAAAATACAATAAAACATTTAAATCATATGAAAACAATTTCATATACAACTCATGTTTTCAAATATATATTTTCTTTAATTCTTTAGAAAATATTTCAAATTCCCTTATCATGCCTTTAAAATAATTAAAGCAATTAATTCACGTCTCGCAAGGGAACCTAGCACAACGTCTAAGTTTCCACGAATCTCTACTAAATCATTTAATTCTCAAGGGAATTTCTAAACCGCCTATTCCTATTCAATTCAATTAGGAATATATTTAATCTCGTAGGAAATAATTTAATTAATTTTCTTAAATTAATTCCTAAGTCCAATTCCGATTCTAAACGAATCATAGATATTTAAATTAACAATTTAATATATCTATATTAAATTAAATAAGGGTTTTGCACCCCTAAACTACTTCAATAATGCAGAGTGAGAAATATAATTTCCCACCTAATTTATACGTTACCGAACAGCCCGAACAACACAGTACCGGCGCCCGAATATGAAGCCCGCCGACCAAAATCGTCCGATAATGATTTCGAATATATCGAAATGTCCGTCTTGACAACCTATACGATATATATGAAGCCCATTAATATTTGGTTAATTAATTGGGTTAAATCTAAAATACCCCAAACGGAAACTACAACCTATAAATGCGATTTCCGGGCAAACCGTTTATCCTAAAATCACGAAATTAATATATATCGAATACCATGTATATACGGAGCTACTCACCGAAAATCGGCTCAAACCGATCACCGGAAGGTCGCCGAAAAATTGGCCGAAGCCCAGCCGGATCGTCCCTGTCCACGCGTCCACGCGCGAACCAGTGATGGCCGTCCCTGCTGCGTGCACCAGCCGCAGCTACACGCCCCTGCGCCGCCGTCTGCCAAGGTCGCCGCTGCCGTCCACCGCCCAGCACCGCCGCTCCTCTGGACAGCCGCCGCGTCCGTCCTTGCTCCCGCTCCAGCCGGCCGTTCTTCCTATCTCGCCATGACCGGCGATTCTCTCTCTCTCTCTCTCGCCTGACTGACGACCATGGAGGTGGAGAGAGGTGGTTCAGCCGTTCGTCGTCTAGGAGAAGGAAGAAGGAGCAGCTCGTCTGATGTTGGCGTGAAGGAGAAGCTGAAGGTCTGCATACATGTATATACATATTTATGTACTATTTGCAAAAGCAACCCTCTACATGTCAATAATTGCAAAATTGACCCTTCAAGTATTCGTAATTGCGAAATGACCCCAAAACTATATATATATATAATTAAATATATATATATATACAATAAACCCCAATAATTATCGGGAACGTCCGAACATAATCTCGTAAGCCCGAAATAATAACGGAACGTCCAATTAAAATTATATCGGGGTAGAAACCCAAATGTCGGAACACTTAAACAAGCTCGACCAATTAAAATGTGTCGTCCTCCAATCGAGACACTAATCATTTAACGTCGAATCGAAACCGCGTAGTCGTCCAAAAAGAAACTGTAAAGTCATCCAGTCGACTTTTAAAACTAAACGCGAAAAATTTACAGGTATTAAATACCAAGAATAAACAATACGTCATAACAAGTGACGTCATTACCGAAATTAAATTAGAATTAATTTCAGGAAAAAGGAAAATAACACGGGGTGTTACAGTTTGATGGATCAAACTATAGCTATTGGAAAACTAGGATGATAGATTTTCTTCAAGCTATTGACTACCAAATATGACAAGTTGTTATTGAAGGACCATTTGTATTGACCAAAATTGTTGATGGAAAACCGTCCCCAAATTACCAAATGAATGGGATAATAATGACCGAAAGCTTATGTCCTACAATGCTAAAGCCAAAGTAAATTTGAATTGTGCATTAAGTCCAAATGAATTTAATCGTGTATCTATATGCTCTACGGCAAAAGAAATGTGGGATAAACTTGAAGTAACGTATGAAGGTACTTCTCAAGTTCGAGAATCAAAAATTGGCATACTCATGCATGAATATGAATTATTTGCTATGAAAGATGATGAAAATGTGAATTCTATGATGTCTCGTTTTACAAATATTTTGAATGGACTAAAACATCTTGGTAGAATTGTTCCTAGATCTGATGCGTCACGAAAGGTGCTTAGAAGTCTTCCGGCCAAATGGGATGTAAAAGTAACGGCTATCAAAGAAGCTTCTTTGATATCAAGCCAAGAAAGGGGATAGCTTTGCAAGCCTCCACCAAAAATGAAATCAATGAGCCGAGTGAAGAATAAGATGATGAGGACATTGCCTTGTTCACCCAAAAAATCAAGAGATACCTTCAAAGGAAGAAAGCCAATGAAGAGAATAGAACCAAAAGGCGAGCCTAGCAAAAGAGAACCCCCAACATGTTTTAATTGTGGAAAGTCGGGACACTACAAAAGTGATTGCTTCAAGCTCAAAAAGGAAAATGAGAAAAGACCAAGCAAGACGGCAATGAATGTCACATGGGATGACTATGACTCATGCGACTCGGATGAGGATCAAAATGGGGAGGAAACGGAAAACATTTGTCTCATGGCAAATGAAGAATAGGTACATTTAAACTCATATGTTGTAGATAAATCAAAACTATCATATGATGAACTTCTCCTTGATTATAATGATTTGCAAGATGCGTTTGAAGAATTACATGATGAATTTGAAAAATTAGCTAGGAAATATATTCTTCTTAAGAAAGATAAAACTCCATGTAACTTCACTAGTTCAAACATAGAAATTTCTTGTAATGACAAAAACATTGAGCTAGAAAAGGAAAATAATTGGTTGAAAAATACTATAGATGATCAAATAAATGTCTTAGCTAAATTTACAAAAGGAAAAGAGAACCTTAGTATTATGTTAGGAAGACAAAAATGATCATTTGATAAATGTGGTCTAGGGTATGATACATTTGACAAATATGCTATCATTTTGAAAAAGAGAAAATCACTTAGCTCTACATTTACTAAACAATCATTTCATGCATCTTAAAATGATTATAAACATGTTACTTGCTACTATTGCAATAGAAAAGGACACAAAGCAAATGTATGCTTTCATAGAAAGAAGAAAATTATGTCAAAAATGGTTTGGGTTCCGAAAGGGACTATACCATGCTCACATAGAAAAGAGAATGTTGTAACGAAACAAATTTGGGTTCCAAAAGGAACTATTGCTTCTCTATCTAACCAAAATTGATCCAAAACAGATTGGGTACCAATAAAAGTTACTTGAACTTGTTTTGTAGGTATGCTTGAAGTCCGCATTAAAAGAAAAGTGGTTTCTTGATAGCGGATGCTCAAGGCATATGACGGTAGATAAATCAAAGTTTATCTTACTAAAACCATATGAAGGAGGAAACGTAACTTTTGGAGACAACTCTAAAGGCAAAATTATAGGAATTGGCTCAATCAGTATTTCCTCTTCTCTCTCTATTGATGATGTGATTTAGTTGATGGTTTGAAGCATAATTTTTTTAGTATTATTCAACTATGTGACAAGGGCTATGATGTTATCTTTAGGACAAATGCATGCATAATCGTGAAAGATGGGAAACAAATGTTCAATGCCAAACGAAATGGAAATTTGTATACTTTGTTGCTATGTGAATGGCATGAACAAGATGTTAAATGTTTTGTCACATCTAGCAAAAATAGTTGGTTATGGCATAGATGTCACGCCCCGAATTCCTAGGACTCCGAAACCCGAGCCTAAGAGTTAAGGGAGTGAATGCGGAAGTAAAAAGAAACGAGAACCAAAAGACATTCAATCTTCAAACACCCATAAAGGGTTGCAATGAATGCCCAGATACCATGTTGTCACGCCCCTAAAGGGTGACGCAAACCAAACGACTACTAGAGTCAATAATAACAAAGAAGTACATGGAATAACAATAAGAATATACTCCATGCCAACACGAATACTGAAAACACAAGAGTATCCTCAGATACCAACAGACACGCTCCTAAATCCCTAAGACTCCCGAACTGGGACATCCAAGGAATCCAAGATGTGATCCTTAATACGAATGACCAACTAAGACATCATTAACCAAGAAAACATATGGGTTAATGATAGAAATGGTATATTCAATACCCAAATGACTAACAAAACTAAGCAGCGGAATCTAACGAAAATCCGGCAGAGTTCCGTTTGTAAATGAAACATCCGGACAACAACCACAACACAATAACCTGCCCAAAGCAATTCAATAATCACAATGGCTTCCAAGCCCCACATTCATCAATCCTACTAGGGCCGAGGTAATGGAAAGAAACCAAAACCCCTCCAAACCCTCTAACATCAACAGAGCCACAAATGCTCGAATAAGAATACAGAAAAGCGTCTAACTGTGCGGAATAGATACAATACATCCTGAAAGAATAAATACAGGAAATAAAAGATACATCAACAGGGATAGGCCAACAGACTGGCTCCCAAAAGAATACATAGCAATCCCATAACAATGGGTAGAGAAACTGGAAGCGAATACCTATCGTCCCCAAACCCAGTCGTGCTGCAACCGTAACCGCATCACCCAACGCAACTCCAAAACCTGTAACAAGGAAACAAAAGAAGCTGCCGTTGCACTGCATCCTGCCCATAGCCGTATAATTCCTGCAACCTGGCGTGGAATACCAGGGGGGCAAATGAAATTCCCTCCATGAGCAAATAAGCTCAGTGGGAAAAGATATCCTAACTACCACATCCTCTGATAGTTTAGGTAAAGCTAAACCGTCTAATAAGATATAAATAGCCCAACTAGTCCCATCCACGCAAATCCAAGTCAACACGCTCATATACCATCGTAAACGAGTATACATAAGTATATAGGGAATATATATATATATCTACACGTATATATATATATAAATACACAACATGAGTCTCTAAAACTCGTACTCCAAGTACCCAACACCAGTAGTCTACACTACTCTCACCAATGTACACTAGGTACACAGCAACCCAAGTCAAATCTAACAATCATCAATGCTCACCACGCTAACCACCAAATCCAACAGAGGGAAACACACTCACCTCTAATATCCACAGGAAACAAAATCCACCAATAGTACCAAGGAAGGCTCAAATCCTACACCCCGATAACACAGGAAGGAAAACACCCACGTCCTTGCGTACTAACACAACCATCCTCAATATATATATATATATATATGTACAATATATATATATATATATATACGACAAACCTCATCCCAGTCCTAGGGAAAACCTACCTCTCAAAGGCTAGATCACCTCAATCATATCTCTTACTCAATGCCATAAATCACATCATCACATTTACCTCATAACACTATCATCAATATATATATATATATATATGCAATATATATATAACAAACCTCAATTGCTATCTCCAACAATATTAATAAATCACCAACACTCTCACTAAGGAAAAGAAAAATCTCGTAAGAGCCAAGAACCCAAGCAAGGGAAAAGAAGTCTCAATGCTACACCAACAGATAACCGAGACACAATGTCAAGGTTAAAACACCACAAGTGGACAAGGGAACCAAAAGCGAATGGCCGAGTATGAAAGTAAATAAAAGAGGAATCCCAAGGATTTCCATAGTTTTTAAGAAAAAGGTTTTTAAAACTCAAACCATTTCATTCGGCATCCATGCCCCTAACAAGTGAAAAACCCCAATCACCTAGATGGTGACATCAACAACCTAAAGAAAAGGAAAGGCAACACTATAAGTGTGCACTGAACAACACCAAGCCTCCTAACCGAGACTTAGAACGATCCGAAGAAAAGGTGAAACAAGAAACCACCTTTCAAAATACTACAAGTCGAGATTTTGAGAAAGAAGTCTCAAAATCTCAGAATCTCTAGACAAGTGATAAAATAGTTTTCTTTTTAGAAATCACACAGTAAAAATGACCGTCTTGCCCCCGGTCTCCGTCAGTCGCCATCACAGGCTTTTAAAAGTTGAAAATCATTTCAAAGAAGATCTCAAGATCATTTTATAAGTATTAAAACTGTTCATTTATTCGGGGGTAGGCGAAAACGGGTTTTTCCTTTTAAATACAAAAGTTTACTTTCAAAACTTAGAAAGCACCGTTTTCGAAATGACAGCCACATAAGAATGAACAACTCCACGGATTCCTATAATGCCCAAAAGGACAATAAAGGAAGAACAACACGTTGGACTCACGGAAGACCACCATCCGTTTCCAACTCCACCAAATCAAATGATACCACGAGGAAGAGGTTCGGCACCACGCCGTAACCAAGGAATCTAGGAATGACATACAAGTCAACGACCACGTACTAGTGTACAAAACACCGTACAAGGAATGCTTAGGGGAATGAACTAAGCACAAGAACCGAGACTGTCAAGCTACGGTACCTCGAGTACTAAATAAATCCCTAATCATAACCCCTTCTCATCAATCAAAATCTCACACAACTCATCACTCGCCTTCTCTAAGGCCTCAATTATCAATTGATACAAAAATCGTCCCTAACCTCACATCTTCAAAAGAGTTCACACAACTAACCACGATCACCAAACTACTAACCACAATCACAGGGCTACTAACCACAATCACAAGGCTGCTAACCACAATCTCTAAGGCTACTAACCACAATCTCTAAGGCCTCAACTCAAGTCAAGCCTACGGTCCACCACTAGCCTCCGCTAGCCACATGAATCACTATGCCAACACGCACAACCTCCCCCAAGGGTACTAAGGTATACAACAACAAGTATAAATATATTCGTTTCATTTATACTTATTAATCATGGCATATTATCATTTTCTTCCACATTAATTACTTTCAACTGAGCATTTATAAAATATGAATTTAATTTACAATATTCATAAATAGCATGCTCCAACAACACATGTAATATAGCACATATACATGTCAAACGAGATCACATAAATAATAGGCAGTGTAATGTGACTCAACACTCCCCGTGATACTCACACACAACACACCCTTCCCAAGGGTAACGGATACAAACTCTGTCCACTCATCATAGTGTAGAGTTACCACACCGACCTTTCCCAAGTGATTTTCTCTCTATCACTTCAACAGGGAAGACGGTTGTACGAGAGCCCAACATGCAACTCCGTACGCCATGACTACCCTTGAGTCAAGAACATGAGCCTCTACCTGGACTCCTAACTCACATTTGCCGGCTTTTTAGTTCCGTAGGCGTGATACCTCCTGGCCAGTTGTTGTGATGATCCGACACAAACGTCTACTCGTGCTCCACGCACAAAGGAAGTAGACCACACCAAATGAACTCTCTCTGCCAATGGTGAAACTGTGCACTACATGCACCAACACCCATGTGCTCACACGACATGGTGTACAATCAAATCATATCTCAATCATAAATATGTAATACATCATATTTATAAAAATACCCACATGGTAATATAAATCTCAAAATCTCTTTTCATGCTTTAAAATACAATAAAGCAATTAAATCATATGAAAACAGTTTCATATACATTTCATGTTTTCAAAATATATTTTCTTTAATTCCTTAGAAAATATTTCAATTTCAATTAACATGTCTTTTTAAAATAATCTAAACAAATAATCCACGTAACAAAAAGGGGACCTAGAATAGCATCTAAGTCTCTCACGTCCAACGTTTACAAATCTTCTAGCTCATTTAATTCTCAAAGGAATTTCTAAGTCGTCTATTCCTATTCAATTCAATTAGGGATATCTTTAATCTCGTAGGAAATAATTTAATTAATTTTCTTAAATTAATTCCTAAGTCCAATTCCGATTCTAAACGAATTATAGATATTTAAATTAACGATTTAATATATCTATAATAAATTAAATAAGGGTTTTGCACCCCTAAACTACTTCAATAATGCGGAGTGAGAAATATAATTTCCCACCTAATTTATACGTTACCGAACAGCTTGAAACATCACAGTACCGGCGCCCGAACACGAAGCCCGCCGACCAAAATCGTCCGATAATTATTTCGAATATATCGAAATGTCCGTCTCGACAACCTATACGATATATATGAAGCCCATTAATATTTGGTTAATTAATTGGGTTAAATCTAAAATAACCCAAACGAAATCTATAACCTATAAATGCGATTTTCGGGCAAATCGTTCATCGTAAATTCACGAAATTAATATATGACGAATACTACGTAGGTACGAAACTACTCACCGAAAATCGGCTCAAACCGATCACCGGAAGGTCGCCGAAAAATTGGCCGAAGCCCAGCCGGAGTCGCCACTGCTCACGCGAACAGCACTGGCCGTCCCTGGCGCCACCACCGACGCCGCCCTGCGCCGCCGTGCACGACCACCACCTGCTAGCCTCGCCAACCACCGCGAACCGCCGCAGTCCACAGCCCTGCTCCAGCCGCAACTCTCACAGTCCGGCGACTCTGCGTGTTGCCGCCCGCTAGCGACCACCTTCTCAGTCGACTCTCTTGTCGGCGATCATGGAGGATGAAGACGTAAGGGAGTGGCTGCTGCTGCAGAGGAGAAGATGTGGTCGTCTGATGGCGTGTAGGAGAAGGAGTAGGTCTGTTGTAGCGTGTACATATAT
The DNA here is from genome assembly GCA_963922005.1 of Cornus suecica. Lineage (NCBI taxonomy): Eukaryota > Viridiplantae > Streptophyta > Magnoliopsida > Cornales > Cornaceae > Cornus > Cornus suecica. The sequence goes on along the minus strand of OY998239.1, from coordinate 31,793,824 downwards.
ACATATATATGTACTAATTGCACAACTAACCCCCACTTCTCTATAATCGCAAAATGAACCCCACTTCATTATATATATATATATAATTAAATATATATATATATATAATAAATCCCAATTTAAATGGACCAACCCCCAAGTGTAATTTAGGTAACTGGTAATTACACGGGACACCAATTTACAAAATTAGTCCGAAAGAATTTTACCGGTTTAGAAATCCAACAACCGGAACACCGAGAAAGTAATTTAATACGCTTCATCCCGGATCCGTAAAAGTACTAATACCGTAACCGAAATAATCGAAACGATATCGTGTAGTCGAGAATAAGAATTCGTGTAGTCGTCAAAGAGAAACTGTAAAGTCATACAGTCGTCTTTAAAACTAAACGCGAAAAATTTACAGGTATCAAATACCAAGAATAAATAATACGTCACGAACAAGTGACGTCATTAATGAAATTAAATTAAAATTAATTTCAGGAAAAAGGAATATAACACGGGGTGTTACAATAGACGTCTAGGACATGCTAGTATGGACCTCATTCATCGTTTATCCAAAAATGATTTAGTCAAGAGCCTCCCAAATACTAAATTTTCGAAAGATAAAATATGTAGCGCATGTCAAGTAGGCAAGCAAGTAAAGTCTTCTTTCAAGAGAAAGAAAGACATTACCACTTCTAGACCTTTAGAGTTACTTCACATGGATCTTTTTGGTTCGGAGAGAACGGCTAGCTTAGCCCGGAAACTCTATGTACTTGTTATAGTTGATGACTACTCTAGATATACTTGGGTTCACTTTATTGCTCATAAAAATGAAACTCACTCCATTCTTGAAAGATTTTATAGAGTCATTCAAAATGAAAAAGATTTTAAAATCAAGAGAATTAGAAGTGATAGAGGTAGGGAGTTTGAAAATCAAGACTTAGAGAAATTATGTGATGAACTCGGTGTTTCTCATGATCTCTCGGCCCCTAGAACCCCTCAACAAAATGATGTAGCTGAAAGAAATAATCTATCTCTACAAGATATGGCTAAAACCATGTTAAATGAGCACAACCTTCCCCGTAGCCTTTGGGCGGAAGCGGTAAACACCGCTTGCCATATAATTAATCGTGTTATTATTCGGATGAAGTAGGGGAAAATGCCTTATGAGTTGTGGAATGATTGAAAGCCCAATATTGGGTATTTCAAAGTTTTCAGGTGTAAATATTTTGTGTTAAATGATAAAAATAACCATGGAAAATTCAACTCCAAATCGGATGAAACAATTTTCCTAGGATATTCTACAAGAAGTAAAGCATTTTGGGTTTATAACAAAAGGACTCTAACCATGGTTGAGTCTATTCATGATGTCTTTGATGAATCACCCTTACCACCATCACCTAGAATTGACCTAGAAAAAGATGAGGTTGTTGGAATTGATGATAATTTAAATACACTCAATATCTCCAACTCATCAAGTAGCCAAAAGGAAATGAGGGAAGTCGAGCATTAATCCAATGATGACTTGACCAACTCAATGCCTAAAGGATGGAGGATTGTTCGTAATCATCCTCTTGATCAAGTCATTGGTAATCCATCAAAAGGGGTTAGTACTAGATCTCAACTTAAAGATTTTTGCAACCACATGGCCTTTATATTGCAAATCGAACCCAAGAACTTCCACGAAGCTCAATGTGATGATTCTTGGATCGTTGCAATGCAAGAGGAACTAAATCAATTTGAACGCAATCAAGTTTAGCGTTTAGTTCCTAGACCCGTAAATCAAACTATAATTGACACAAAATGGGTTTTTTCGAAACAAAAAGGATGAGAATGGAGTAATTATTCGAAATAAAGCAAGATTGGTAGCTCAAGGATATAATCAAGAGGAAGGCATCGACTACGATGAGACCTTTGCACCAGTAGCTAGATTAGAAGTGATTAGAATGCTTCTTGCATTTGTATTATATAGAAATTTCACTCTTTATCAAATGGATGTCAAAAGTGCTTTCTTAAATGGTGTCATAGAAAAAGAAGTTTTTGTGAAGCAACCACCCGGTTTTGAAAATAATCTTTTTCTAAATCATGTTTTTAAACTGGCTAAAGCTCTGTATGGTTTAAAGCAAGCTCCTCGAGCTTGGTATGAGAGACTTAGCGGGTTTTTGACTCAAAATGGTTTTACAAGGGGAAAAATTGACAACACACTTTTTACAAAAACCATTAAGAATAATTTGTTGATTGTCCAAATTTATGTTGACGACATTATATTCGGCTCAACAAATAATTCTTTATGTAAGGAATTTGCTACAAGTATGCAAAACGAATTTGAAATGAGCATGATGGGTGAGTTAAATTTCTTCTTAGGGTTGCAAATCAAGCAAGCCTCGGATGGCTTATTCATTAGCCATTCCAAGTATACTAAAGATTTGCTAAAGCGATTTGGTATGGAGGGTACCAAACATGCCTTAACTCCTATGAGTTCCTCTATTAAGCTTGATAAAGATGAAAATGGTAAATGTGTTGATATTACGAATTATAGAGGCATGATCGGTAGTTTGCTTTATTTAACCGCTAGTAGACCGGATATAATGTTTAGCGTATGCTTATGTGCCCGGTTTCAATCATGTCCTAAGGAATCTCATTTACTTGCGGTAAAACGTATTTTTCGCTACCTAAGTGGTACAATTAACTTAGGACTTTGGTATCCACGTGGAACTTCAATTGATCTTATTAGTTATTCGGATGCCGATTTTGCGGGATGTAGAATTGATCGAAAAAGCACAAGCGGCACTTGTCATTTTCTAGGACACTCACTAGTATCTTGGTCAAGTAAAAAGCAAAACTCCGTTGCATTATTTACGGCCGAAGCCGAATATGTGGCAGTCGGTAGTAGTTGCGGTCAAACTCTTTATATTAAGCAACAACTACTTGATTTCGGTCTTATTTTCTCTCACGTGCCAATTAAATGCGATAATACGAGTGCGATTTATATTTCGAAGAATCCTATTCACCATTCATGCACTAAGCATATAGAGATTAAGCATCATTTTTTGCGTGATCATGTTACTAAAGGTGACGTTGAATTGGTTTTTATCGACACTAAAAATCAATTGGCGGATATTTTCACCAAACCACTTGCGGACGAATCATTTTCTAAAATTCGTTGTGAAATCGGAATGGCCATGGATTTTGATGTTTTATCTTAAAATTCTTTCATAATCTTTATTTTTTTATATTTTTGCTATTTTTGTATTTATTTCTTAATTTCTCACCTATGTTTATAAATTTTTCACATTTTCTTTGTTTTAGTCGACTACATCATATGTAGTGTTATCCCTTTTAGTCGAGTACATCAACCAATATTCACCAGTTTTAAGTATTTTCTTGCCTAGTCGACTACATTTCCTTCTAGTCGACTGAAACCACCCTTCTAGTCGACTCAACCACAGGTTCTAGTCGACTAAATCCCCATTCAACCGACTACACTTTAGCTCCTAGTCGACTCAAACCTTGCCTCTAACCGACTCAACTCACTATAAAACCTAAACCCCCTTTCATCTTCTTCATCCGCCTCCCTTTTCCTTCACCCAACTCCATTTCTTTTCCTCTCAATATCTCTCACACTACCATCTCCACCTTCACACCATCACACATCTCTCATTAATTTTATATTTCCATCATCTTCCACCCATTTCTTTCACTAAATTTCTTTATTCACCTTCTCTCATATATATATACACCATTATATATCTATATATTTTTGTATCATCTTCTACAATGCCACCGAAGACTCGTGGTCTACATCGAAAACTTTCACGAATTGATGGAGGCCAAAGCTCCACCAATCCACGCATTCCTATGGTTGTTGAGGAAGAGGATTCGAATGAACCTCTGCTTCTTGAAGTGCTTCTTCTTGATGATGATGATAGAAATCAATTCATCACGGTTTTTTATCATCGTACTCCTACATCTTGCCGAATTGTCACACAAGCTTTGTGCACTGAAATTAGGGCTCAAACATTCGATTTGTTCCGAGCAATCGGTTGGGATTTTTTAATTTCTCTTGACATTCCGGTACTTCCGCGAATTGTCAAGGCCTTCTACGTTTCTCTTGAAAATCACAAGGAGAAATTACTCCTTCATGTTCATTTTAATTTATGTGGTGAAGACGAGACTGTCGATGACAGCGAAATCAATCACATTTTCTCACTTCCGAATGATGGTATCCGCCATTTCTCCAAGGATTGGTATAAGGATGATGGGTTCGACTGTATTGAAGCAGTTCGGACTATTTGTGTTGACAAGGAAATTTCACAGAACGTCGATATTATCTCCTCTATGCTACTACCTGAGGCAAGATTAATTCATAATGTCATTAATTATTCTATTTTGCCTAAAACTGGTAGTCGTAGCAGTGTATCTCGTATGGAAGCATTTTTAGTTTACTGCATCATTACTGGAACCCGTGTTGATTTAGCTTATATTTTTCGTTCCATCATCCTTACATGTCAGCGCAAGCCATCCGACCCGCTTTTCTTTCCCGCACACATTACTTATCTACTGCAGCGGAAAGGTTTTTCATTTCCAAATGAAGTGTCCGAGAATCACCATATTTTTCTTGACATCACTCATGTCAAGCATATACATATTTCTTCGGACGCGGACGGAAATTTCATTTCTGAAAGTGCACCTGCTCCTCGTTCGCGCCCAGCTCCTAGCGTTTCTGCACCGCGCCATGAAGCCTCTTCCTCGGTTCCTCTGATGGAAACTGCTTCGGCTCCACAGACTGTCGAGATTAGTGCTCAAACTGCTCTTCTCAACCAAATTCTTGGGATGGTTTAGAGCAATACGGAGACACTTTAGCGCCTTGATGCAGCAGTGAACAGGAATTTGGAAGCCATTCGATTGATCAATGAGCGCCTTATTATTTCTGATGAGGAAATGTCTACACCTATCACTGCTCTTGCCGGGTCACTTGATGACCTTACTCTTGGACTCACAAACCCTCGCTCACGCGCCCCTCGACGCTAACAAAAAGGGGGAGAAATTATGCTATCGTATTATCATGTATTTCATTACCCGACATTAGCAATTTCTGTTTTTGTGTGGCTTGTTATGGTTATTTGCGACTTGTTTGTTATTTCCATGTTTTTCTTTAGTATAAACGGCTTGTATTAAATTGAAACATCTATGACATGCTGTTTATTTGTTTTCTCAAATGTGCGGCTATTTATATATTGTATCAAAATACCCATTAAACTGCAAATTTCATTTACTAAGGGGGAACATTTGAACAAAATATTATGCACATGTTGAGAGGGAGCATCACTTGATGTTTCGCCAAATACCAAACAAACACAAAATGTTTTGTCATCATCAAGGGGGAGATTGTTGGATTTGAAATTTATTTTCGGCAAACAATTCCAAAATTGATGATAACAAACCATTAAAGAGTGTTTGATACTAATGAATTATCGAGTTTATATTTTCAGCAAAACACAGGTGAACGACTCAGAAAATAAACTCGAAAAGGAAACGACTCGGAAAGCAAGCTCGGAAATAAAGCTTGACTTAAAGTGAAAAGCTATGAAAGAAATCGAAGCGCAAATGGAAAATCAATTAATTCAATGGCAAAGGCGAAAGTTGAAGACTCAAGACTTGGGGTAGATAGGTCGGGGAGCGATCATTGTAACAAGGTAATTTTATGCGTCGATTTTATCGTATAAGGTCAAGTATAAAATGAACCGAACTCAAATGGAATGAAAAACGTTTTACCAAACTTAAACGGAAAGAAAAATATTTTTATTAAATGTTGTTAAAGCTATAGTCAACTAGAATAACCCTGTGTATTTTCTAGTAGTCGACTAAAACAATCAGTAGCTACATGTTTTTCATCCACATCAAAGTACTCGACTGAAATGAGCATGAGTCGACTAGACTACATTATGTAGTCGACTAGAACTCAATCTAGTCGACTAGATGGTCCATTGTAGTCGACTACAACAAAGACACTCTCAATTTTATGAATAAACAGTTTTTTCTGCACTCCCCCTCGAGTAAAACTTGTCCCTAACAGGTAATCAGTCAACCATTCATGCCAAGCTCTAGGAGCTTGCTTTAGCCTATACAAAGCCTTTTTCAGCTTGTAAACATGACCTGAATAATGAGGAACTTCAAATCCTTTGGGTGGCTCCACATATACTATCTCATGAAGAATACCATTCAAAAATGCACTCCTCAAATCCATCTGATACAACTTGAATCCCAGATGACACGCAATCGCAAATAAAATATGAATAGATTCAAGCCTAGCCACCAGAGTGAAAGTCTTATCAAAATCAATACCCTCCATCTGAGTATATCCTTGAGCAACAAGCCCAGCCTTATTCCTAACAACTGTACCATGTTCATCCTTTTTATTATTGAATATCCACTTGGTACCAATCACGTTTATCTCATTCGGTCTAGGCACAAGATACCACACATCATTCTTAACAAACTGATGAAGTTTTTTTTTCATAACATTAATCCAATCACTATCTTGAAGAGCTTCTTTGACATTTTTAGGTTCTAAAGAAGATGTATAACATGCATACGAGACTTCATTCCTTGCCTTTCTACGAGTCACCATCATCTGATCAACTGATCGAATGACCTTATCCAAAGGATGATTCAACTTGACCCTTGCAGATGGTTCCTTAAAAGGTGTAGGATGAACATCACCAATTTGATCATGTGGTTCTGCAGGACTTGAAGTATCATCATGAACCACATTGTCCTCTTTATCAACATCAGAATAATCTTTATCCAACATAAAGAACGGCTCTCCATCTTCCTCCTCATCAGACGCCGGAGACTCATCTACACATGAGTCATCAACCACTACATTTGCAAATTCCAGCATATTTTGAGTTCTAAGATTAAAAACCCTATATGTTTGACTAGTCAATGAATAACCCAAAAATATTCCTTCATCACTCTTATACTCAAACTCCCAATTGATTCACGATCTTTAAGAATATAACATTTTGCTCCAAAAACCTTGAAATATTTCACATTGGGTTTCTTGTCATTCCATAGTTTATAAGGAGTTTTTAAGGTGTCAGGCCTAAGATAGACTCTATTTGAGGTGTAACACGTTATGTTCACCGCCTCGGCCCAAAAATACCTAGGAACATTCCTACCTTGTAGCATAACATTGGCCATTTCTTGAATAACCCTATTCTTTCTCTCAACAACTCCATTTTGTTGTGTAGTTTTCGGTGCTGAAAATTCATCTTTTATTCCTCTCTCATCACAAAACACTTCAATTTCTAAATTTTCAAACTCCCTTCCATGATCACTCCTTACTCTAGAAATCGAACAATTCTTCTCAGTCTGAATTCTTAAACAAATCCTCTTAAAACTTTGAGGAGTTTCAGACTTTTCACTCATAAATCTAACCCATGCAAATCTTGAATAATCATCCACTATGACAAAAATATACTTTTTTCCTCATTTGCTCATTGTCCTAGTCGGACCCATTAAATCAATATGCAATAACTCTAAAGGTCTAAAAGTACCAATGATATTTATTTTTTTGTGTTGACATTAGACATGTTTACCCTTCTGACATTATTCGTACACAATCACTTTTACATAACCAAGCTTGGGGACACCCTTAACAATTTCACTCTTAGTATTTTTTGTTAATTCTCGAAAATTAACATGTCCCATCCGTTGATGCCAAATTTCAACTTCATCAAGCTTAGCTCTATTGCACGACAATTCAGAACTAGGAACAATGCAATAACAATAATTAGTTCAATGCATACCTTCCATCACGCAATTCCCAAAAGAGTTAATGATCTAACACTTATTAGGAGAAAAAGTGACATTATGATTGTTATCACATATCTGACTTAAGACCCTCTATATAAAGCACTTCTTCTAGTTTAGGTAAACCAGAAACCACAATGGTACCTTTGCCTAGAACCTTAGACTTCTCTCCATCACCAAAAGTGACTATCCCACCATGACATTCCTCAAGAAATCCAAACAATGACTTATCTCCAGTCATATGCCTCGAACATCTACTATCTAGATACCAAGAAGTAGACTTGCGTGCTCTAACAGCAGTAGGAACTACAAAATAGTGTAGCTCACCTTTTCTAATCCATGTTTTCTTCATTGTCGGAGCTCTATTCGCCAATCTTGACAAAATCTTTATTTCTTCATTCAGCATTCCAATACGATCTTGAACATGATCTCCATGTTGAACTCTTTGTTCCTTCACTGACTTCAACACTTTTCCTCGCAGCTTCGAACACCTTGGTTGAATGTGACCTTTGACACCACAATGTTTATATATAGGAACGAACCTCTGAACTCTATCAGTTAACCTCTTAGAATATCTAGGGGTAAGGAAAGGCTTGCTTTCAACAGGTCTTTTGACATAAACTCTAGTATCAAGATTCCAATTTGAATTTCCTTGTACAGAACTAGTCGCTACATGGGAGGCTTTTACAAGGTGGTTTTTGCAACAACATTCGAATTTGGCGTTACTCCAACAAAACCTAATCCCTTTGTACTTCCTGTAAATTTTATAATACTCAACATATGATTAAGCTTAAGAGTTCCACTAGACCACTTCTCAATAGTCAAGTTAGCATCTTTCAGATCTTTTTCCAAACTGTCAATCTTAGTAGATTTCTCAACCACTTCCTTATTGAGATCATCTACTAATTTCAAAACCTGAGTTCTTTCTAGTTCAGATTTCTTCAACTCCTCAACCAACTTGGCCTTTTGAGTATGTAAAATATTTTGAGCTTGAGAACTATTGGCTAATTCGTCTTTTAAAGAATGTAATTCTTTGTCCATGTTAAGACTCTCAGTCAATATTTTCATGTGATTTTTATGAAGTTGTGTAGCCTTATCAAGTAATTTGTCATAAGATTCTAGAAGCATTTCATCATAATCTTCATCACTCTCAGACCCTTCTTCTTCAGACATCGCCAAACTCGAAGCAACTTCTTTAACCTCCTTGCTCTATGCAGCAAACACAGTGAAATGCTCAGAATCATCACCTATTTCTAATTTTGTCTCATTACTAGCTGATCCATTGTCAGAGTCATCATCCCAACTAACAACTAATCCTCTGGATTTATTCATACTGTTTGCACACTCTACAGCTATATGACCATATCCTTGACATTCAAAACATTGAGGTTTCTTCTTTCTATGATCAGACTTGTCCTTCCTAGTTTGAGTCTTATTTTTACTTCTAGACTCACCCAACTTATCTCCAAATTTTTGTCCTTGGCCATTCTGTTTAACCTTAACAAATTTGTTCAACCTCTTAGAAAACATGGCAATATCACTCAAACTCAACACACTTTCTTCATTAGGTTCAACATGATCCTCTCTAGTGGTTTTGAATGCTATGTTCTTCTCTTTTATGCCACTAGCCTTTTTAGGGGGATTTTTGAACATCTACATCTCATAGGATTTTAAATTTCCTGTCAATTCTTCAACCTTGATTTATTTAACACTCATGACCTCATATATGACGGTAACCTTAAACCTAAAACATTTAGGTAGAGACCTAGGAATTTTTTCATTATCGTAGTATCAGGAATAAGCTCACCTAGATTGTGACAACCTGTCACAATATCAGTTAATCTAGTCTCAAAGTCGGCGAAGACCTCATCCACCTCCATCTTTAGCTGTTCAAATTAAGAATTCAAAATTTGAAGTTTCGATTGTTTCACCTTTAACGTTCCTTCATGAGTGACTTTGAGAATGTCCCAAGCTTCCTTGGCAATTATGCATGTAGAAATCCTCTTGAAATCACTCAGAGTTACAACATTGTATAATGTATTCAACGCCTTCGAGTTCCAATCCGCGCTATTCGTCTCGGTAGTAGTCCACTCACTTGACAGTTTTGGTCTTGATTCATTGGTCGCGTCGCCTTTCACAATAGGAGGTGAATATCCTACTTCAATAGCATTCCACGCTCTTTCATCTAAATATTTTAAAAACGCTCTCATTCTCCCTTTCCAATATGTGTAATTTGAGTCATCAAACAAAGGGGACCTAGAAATTGAACCTCTTTCATGAGGCATATCCATCGTCTAAGTTCATGATCTAACCCTAGGTAGTTAACCTAAATCGGGGCAACCATGCTCCGATTCCAATTGAAATTACCTAAACGATATTGAAAAACAGCCTAGAAGGGGGCTGAATAGGCTTTTTATCAATTTTATGATCAATTAAAATTATTTAGCGGAAATTCAATTTTAATCAATCACAAAACCTAATTCTCAATTCAATTCTCAAAACAGATCAATCAAGCAAATATAAATATAAGTGCAGAAATTTAAATCATGAGAAGACACAAAGATTTTTACATGGAAAACCTTGGAAATACTCCAAGTAAAAACTACGGATACGCTCGGGTATCGATGCACTATGAATCACATAACTTATATAGACTCTATTAAAACAGAACTTACAATCCTTATAATTTGATGTTCTTCACTCAACGTCTGAAAGTCTAGATTCACTCGTGTTCCATAAAGCTTTTGCTCCGATCTCTATACTCTGATGGCTCGCTTCTCAATATATCAAAATCACCACAAAGCCTCCTATTTCGATCTCTGCACTCAGATGACTCCGTTATTCAATGGATCAATGCAAACACGTTTCTATAAACGGTGTGTGAATTTTTCAGCAACTATATCATTCAATCGTGCATAGAAATTGTCGATGTAGAAGCACGATTGAAGACGTCCAATAACAATAGAGAACTTGTGTATCTCTAATCACTCAATAATATTCTCTCACCATATGTATATCTCTGTAGAAGAAGATTAAGCTGCAAAAAAATTGCAGAGAATTCTTAAAGACGTGCCTCATTTTCTTGTAAACTTGAGTATTTATAGGCAATGATTATCCAAACCCTAAGTTTGTCCTTTCTCATAATTTCACGTCAAAACCCTTCAATATGATGTATATCATGTATATAGCACGCACTATAATATGTATAAGTCGTGAACGCATTATAAAACCTACCCACGAACAATTTTGACATCGCAGTAAAAAATAGCAAAAAACTTACCGCAGCTACGCTTGAAGCGTAGACCCCCTACGCTTGAAGCGTAGTTTCCTTACGCATGAAGCATACCTTCAAGCATATAAATCCACTTTCCAGCCACTTTTTGAAACTGAAAGCGTAGGCTTAAGCGTAAGCAATTTTGTTAAAACCACTTTTCTCCGCAACTATGCCAAAATGACACTCTTGACTCCTTGAGACTTTTTGCTTGAATTGACAGCTTTAGGAAATGTCATTTTCCCCCTCCGGGAGAGATTTTTACTCAATATTGAACTTCTCCAATAGGCAAAGTTTGTACCATCAAACTTGTCGATCATTGGAGTCAAATTACGCAAAATCAATCGCACGGTTGCTACGGGACAAATTTATGAAAGGCTCTCGGTGCGATCAGACTGACATTGTCAAAGTTCATCGCCTTCAACATAAAGAATGAGAAGACTACTCATGGATTCTCTTTCGAAAATGTACGAACAACCGTCTGGAATGAATGCGGTACATCTCATCACTAGATTGGAAAATCTGAAGATGTCCGAGAATGGAAAGGTCAGTGAACACATCAGTGTTCTTAATGAAATTGTTGAGCAGTTGGAATCTATTAAAATGTCAATCACTAGCAAAATGAAAGCGAATTTTCTTATAAGCTAATTGCCAAAGAGTTGGAGCACCACAAAGGCTGCAATCAGTAATTATTCAGGGGTTGAACCGTTACAGTATCATTCTGTAGTGAATATGATACTCACAGAAGAGATCAGAAGATAGAGTGAGTTAGGTTCTTCTAATAGTGGCTCAACATTGAATGTCGACACTAGAGGTAGAGGTTTGAACAGGAAGAAAGGCAGAAACTAAAGGCGTGGTCGTTCCAAGTCGAGACAGGGAAGACCACATTGAAGATCATAGTCTCAAGATCCCAGAAATTCCAAAGACATGAGTGTTGGAATTGTGGCAAAACTGGTCACCTCAAGAATGAGTGTAGATCCCCGCAGAATGTAGCAGATAACAAAATTCTGACAAACATTGTCTTAGAAGAAGCTGATGATGCGCTGATATGCTCTTTGGAGAGCAAAACTCTGGAGCATCATTCCATGCCACCTCAAGTTGAGAGCTCTTCGTGAGCTATACACCTGGAAACCTTGGCAAGGCTTATCTAGGTGATGATCAACCCTGTAGTGTAGTTGGCAAAGGTGAAAGACATATCAGACTCAACGAATCGATATGGAAGTTGAAGGATGTCAGACACATTCCAGACTTGAGGAAGAACCTGATCTGAATAGGCCAATTGGCGAGTAAAGGTTATGTGACCACTTTCAGTGAAAGAGAGTGGAAATTTTCCAGAGGGGCTATGACTATAGCATGAGGAAAGAAGAGCAGTACGCTGTACACTACTACCAAAGCTAGTACGTTGATAGCAGTTGTAGAAAGCAAGGAGGATCACAATTTGTGGCACCAGAGGCAAGGTCACATGAGTGAAAAGGGGCTCAAAGTTATGCTGGTAAAGGGAAAGCTACCAGGCCTAAATTCGATTGATATTGACTTTTGTGAGGATTGCGTATTCGGTAAGCAGAAAAGAGTTAGTTTTCAGAAAAGTGGCAGAGATCTCAGAAAGAATAAACTAGAGCTAGTTCACATTGATGTCTGGGGGCCAGCAAATGTCTCATCTATTGGCTAAAAGTCCTATTTCATCACCTTCATCGATGACCATTCCAGGAAGGTATTGGTTTATTTCTTAAAACATAAATATGAGGTGTACGACACGTTCAAGAAATGGAAGGCTATGATAGAGAATTAGACGAGTTTGAAGATAAAGAGGTTAAGATTCGACAATGGTTGAGAATATCAGGACACTGGGTTCAAAAACTTTTGTTATGAGAACGATATCATATTAGAGAAGACTGTTCCATGTACACCACATCAGAATGGCGTAACAGAACGTATGAACCGGACATTGACTAAGAGAGTCAGAAGCATGCGCATTCAGGCAGGGTTGTCGAAACAGTTTTGGGCAGAAGCAGTTAGTACATCAGCATATCTTATCAATAGAGGTCCATCAGTACCATTGGAGCATATAATACCAGAAGAGGTATGGAGCGGTAAAGAGGTAACACTTTCACATTTAAAAGTTTTTGGTTGTGATGCATATGTATATGTTAGTGATAATGTGAGGGATAAGCTTGACCGCAAGTCACAAAAGTATACTTTCATTGGCTACGGCGGTGATGAGTATGGCTACCGCATATGGGATGATTAGAATCGAAAAGTGATCCGAAGCAAACATGTAGTGTTCAATGAAAAAGTGATGTACAATGATAGGAACACAACTACCTCAGAGCCTACAACATAGAGTGATCATGTGCCTGTTGAGTTAGATGATGTTGAAGACAGTGAAAGTACTAAGTTAGAATAATAGATTGAAGATGACACTACTCAATAGTATGATACACCACAATCTTCGACTCTTATTCATGTACCTAGGAGGACTTCACGACAGCATGTGTTGAACAGGAGATACATGAATTACATGTTTCTCACAGATGGAGGTGAACCATAGTACTATGATGAAGCATGCAGTGCAACAGATGCGAGCAAGTGGGAGCTTGCGATGAAAGATGAGATGAAGTCTCTTATCTTCAACAAGATATGGAAGCTAACCAAGCTATTGGTGGGAAAGAAAGGTTTCCATAACAAATGGATCTATAGGGTCAAAGAAGAACATGATGTTTCTAAGAGGTACAAGGCGAGACTCGTAGTAAAAGGCTTTCAGCATAAAGCAGGAATCGATTACATCGACATATTTTCTCCGATTGTGAAACTGAATACCATTCGTTCAGTTTTTAGCATTATTACAGCAAGGGTTTGCACCTAGAGCAGTTATATGTCAAAACTGTTTTCCTCCATGGTGACCTAAAGGAGGAAATTTATATGCAACAGCCAGAAGGTTTCTCAGTGAAAGGTAAAGAGAAACTTGTGTGTAAGATGGAAAAGAGCTTGTATGGTTTGAAACAAGCTCCAAGACAGTGGTACAAGAAGTTCGATGGATTTATGTAGAGACATGGGTACAACAAGTGCAACGCTGACCATTGTTGCTACTTCAAGAGGTTTGTTACGAGTTAGATCATCCTCCTACTTTATGGTAATGACATGTTAGTAGCTCGGTCTGATTTTACGGAAATCAACAAGTTGAAGAAGCAGTTGACAAATGAGTTCGAGATGAAGGACTTCGGCGCAACAAAACAGATTCTTGGTATGAGAATCAACAGAGACAAGAAGAAGGGTACTTTGTAGTTTTCTCAGGCTGACTACGTTGAACGGGTTCTGAAGAGGTTCAACATGAGTGATGCTAAGCCGGTTAGCAGACCTTTGGCTAGTTACTTCCTATTATCCAAATAACAGTATGCCAAGTCAGAAGTAGAGAGGAACAATATGGCCAATGTTCCATACGCTTCATCCATTGGTAGTTTGATGTATGCAATGGTTTGTACGAGACCAGATATTGCACATACAGTGGGAACAATTAGCAAGTTCATGTCCAATCCAGGGAAGACTCACTGGGAAGCAGACAGATGCCTTTGCTTTGGTAAAGGAAAGTGAATTTACATGGCTATGTAGATTCAGATTTTGTAGGTGAGATAGACTGTAGAAGAAACCCTACTGGTTATGTCTTTACAGTGTGTACTACAACAGTCAGTTAGATTTCGCAATTACAGAAGATCGTAGCGTTATCTACTACAGAGACTGAGTATCTAGCCATGACATAAGCTAGCAAAGAAATGATTTGGTTACAGGGATTGTTGGCAGAGTTGGGATTTGAGCAAGAGAAGAGTGTTTTGCATAATGACAGTTAGAGTTCCATATATCTCGCAAAGAATTCAACATTTCATTCGAGGATGAAGCATATAGATCTTCGTTATCACTTCATCAGATCTCTATTAGAGGATGAAGTTTTGACTCTTGAGAAGATTCAAGGAAGCAAGAATCTGGCCGACATGTTGACCAAAGTGGTGACAACAGAGAAACTGAAGTTGTGAGCAACTTCAGTGGGTCTTCAAGCTTGAAGACAGAAATGAAGGCATCATACTGCACTGATCATTGATGGAGTTGATTGATGGTGGCAAAGTCGTCAAGTAGGAGAATGTTATATATATAAGGGTGACTACTTTGTATTGAAAGTTGTCCAACATCGACTAAAAGGCAAAATTACCTCTATATCATTCCCTATAAATATAGTGTATCTCCTATTATATTGTGTGCACAAATAGAGAGAGAGAATAGAAGAGATACATTCTTCTTGGTGAGAGCTACGAATAATATGTGCTTATATTATTCCGATGATACAGGCGTGAGTATACACTGTGTGTGTTCGTGTGTTTGATTTGCTGATCAAACCCCTTGTAATCATCTTTTTGATCGATAGTGAAACAGTGCGCTCAATGGACGTATGCTTATTTTGGCCGAACCACTATAAATCTTTGTGTCCATTGTTTGGTGTGTGTTTGTGTGCGTTTTCTGATTTGCAGGTACACACGGCTTCTAACAATGTTCTTGGGCGGACGTAAAAACCCTAACATAGCTATATGGGTAAATCTTGTAAATCTGAATTTTTAGTGTGATATGGGTTAACACTAATCATTATTACAAGTGTTAATGCAAGCTATATATACTTTTGTTCATAGAAATGACACCATAGGTTCTATTAGGTGGTGTTGTATTGTCAATTGTTACCACTTACCATCATTCTCATCTTTATTTGGCTCAATCGTGTTGTATGCCGACTATATATATATATACATACGCACATATATCCATAAGTTGAGAGAAATATATATGATAATCAGCTTAATTAATTTACGATTGGCAATGTATGATATAGTTGAAGTAGTAGGCACGTTCACCTCATGAGGAGTATTAGGAAAGCCAAAACTGAGACATTGAATATGAGCATTACTTCAAAGATACATATTATAAATTATGGTTATATGAGTTTAATAGACAATTTTAGGAAGATTATAAGCATCTATTAATTAGTTGTGTTCCAATCCTCTTTAAATAGGCTGATACTGTTTTGCAGCATGCATCTATTTTGCCTCCTTTGTTTTCACGCCATCTTACCTTCAATATTGTCATTTTTCGACAACATTTGTAGGAGAAGTATGAGCTGTGGACATTTGCTTCACTTGGGAAAAAATGGAGGGATTTCAAATCTGAGCTAAAGAAAGATTATTATGAGATTTGGGGAAGTGATGAGGAGAGATTATCCCACCAACCACAACGTGTTAGAAGGAGGATTGGGAGTATCTCGTGAAAAATTTTAGTTCCAAGGAAGGAAGTGTAAGTAACTCATTTTTTTACTTCGTGCATTACCTTTCAGTTCCATTAATATCATATGCAATTAGTTATTAAATATCGAGCATTGTTTTAATATTTTCTAGCCGAAGTGAGCGAAATAAAAGAAGTCTCTCTCAACAAGAGATTGCCCAAAAAACTGAATTGGTATGCATCTTCCCTCTTTTCTGAAGCTTTGTTTGTTTTGGAAGTTTGTTTGTGTAGTAGTGATGTGTGCCACTTTCATGAAGCTGGAGGTTGGATTGTCCATGGAGATGTAATATACAATGTTTCTAAGTTTGGTTCTAAATGCTCAGTAAAATGTTTACATTGTATAAGATAGATAGACAACTGTTAGCTGGATGTTAGTTTGTGGTTGTTCGTATAGAGTTGATGTTCTTCTGTTTATTACTTGCACTTCAGTGTTAGTCGTGTAACTAAAAAGGTATCTGATCGAGTTGAGGTGGGATTACTGGAGCACACTTATTTTATTTTTATCTATGTTAACGATGAATTATTTTCATGTTAGATTAAGCGAAAAACTGGCAAAGCCCCTTCACGTGCTGAGCTCTTCATTGAAACCCGCAAACGGAAAGATGGAGCTTCTAGTGATGATGCAGCTGCAGAAATGATGGTGAGCTTACATGAATCTTAATATATCTTTGAAACAAACATGATCTTTCTCTCCTTTTCCTTGCCTTTCTTTTCTTCCCAACACCAATTTTATTGTGAACATGGTCTGCGAGCCTCTGCTTTCTTAATAGTTAGAATTATTACAATGTTTAGTGTTTCTATCTCTAGTGCTTCCCATAAAATTGCACCACTGCAGCATTAAGGATGATTGTTCGTGTCCAAGTTGATGGTGATGTTCGGTAACACTTACATGGTTAAAAAAAAAACTTATGTTTTCATATTTCTCATATAAATGCCTCTGTTATATCACTTTTGTGCAGTCTTGGTCTATTAAAAAAGAGCGGCGTGGTGAGCTCTTGTTATTTAGGATCAGAAATTGGAAATCTGAACAAACAAAGCAACCTATTACATGAAATTGCATGTCTTAGGTCATAGGATTAGAAATTGGAAATCTGAACTTACAAAGCAACCCATTACATGAAATTGCATGTCTTAGGTCATAGGATTAGAAATTGGAAATCTGAACTTACAAAGCAACCCATTACATGAAATTGCATGTCTTAGGTCGTATGTAGGGAGGACAGAGGTTAGCTTGATCACTGATGGAGTATTGTCAATCTCAACTAAGTAAAACCAGTGTTGTCTGATCTTGGACTGGAAGAGAAGGCTAATGGGTGTCGTTGAGTCGCGGTTTCGAGTAAATTTAGGGTCTTTTATTAAGTTATGGTAAAACTTGTTTACTGACCCCGGACAGAATAGAGATTATTTTATATGCTAATGCAATAGGTATTTTGCAAGGGAAAAAACTGGAGAATTTCGACTCAAAAATTCAGAGAACACTCTGGAATTTTATATAATTGTTTATAATCAAGAATATATAAAAACAACCCACAAGTCAGCTTTAAATAGCTGAAAATCAAGAATTTTATCAAAAATAGCAAAACCTAAAAGTCTTACCAAAACGAAATACGGAAAGAAATCAAAAGATTGCCAAACATCTGGCCCAAATTGGGTTCAGAATCAATTCCTAAATGACAAATAGAAAATTACCATAAGTAGTAAAAATTAACTAAAAATAGAGATTTGAAAAGGAAAACAGCAGATCACGATTTCCTGTCATCCTTGCGCTGATCCTCCTGCATCAGTCACCCCGGGTTGGAAAGAACTCATCCTCGAGTTCACAGCAGCATCAGCAGAATCCCCAAAACAAGGACTCGGGTGTTTCACATTAAAGACATCAGATGTTTTCAAGTGACTAGGGAGACACAACCTGTATGCGTTGTCATTAATCTTCTGCAATATCTCACAGGGTCCAATCTTCCGCTCCTTAAGCTTATTATACTCGCCAACAGGGAAACGATCACGAGTTAATACAACCCAAACAAAATCACCAACATCAAAAAGTACCTGACGATGATGACTGTCCGCTCGAGTTTTGTACTTGGCATTGCTCTCGTGACTGGCCAATTTCACCTGCTCATGGATGCCTCGAAGATGTTGGGCTAACTCACCTGCCCTAGGATGTAAACGGCCCGTGGGTAATTCTGGCGGCAGTCTAGGAGGAAGGTCTTCTGGCATCAAAACAGAGAATTCCGAAAACAGCTACTGGACCTCCATGGGTAATTCTGAAACCTCACCTGCTGCACTATTTCCACAAGGCATAAAAACAGCTTCCTTCTTTGGACCTGCTGCTGGGATCACATTCTGTTGAGATTCAGGAGGATTGCTAAATGGGATCACAAGATTTTCCATGCCAGTTATATCGTCCTCCAGTAAGGAGTTCAAGAAAATGTCTTCCATCTGATCAACTTCAACGAGGTTATTGACTTCATAATCCGGCCACTGGTATGGAAGCGTCCACTGAACTTCAGTAACCGTGCTTGCATTGAACACATCCTCATCTCCTTCTTCGTCATACACTGGCTCTCCAACAAAAATATTGGTTTTCAACCAATCATCTTCGGAATCAGAATCTTCCGAAAATATTGGCCCTAATTGTGGATACGGATTTTCGAAGGTGGAATTGTCGGTATCAGAATCTTCCACATCATGATTACCGATTTCCTGCGCCGCCAGGCGCTGGGTTAACTCTGTCACTTGCCTCTGCAAATCCTCAATCATAACATCCTGAACGTTACGATCACGGTGCGGGACTTCCTCAATCGGAACCTACCCACGACGACCACCACGACAACGACCACCAGCCATTGAAAACTGATGAAAATACCGCTAGGAAGATGCTGATACCAATTGACGCCGGACAGAATAGAGATTATTCTGTAGGCTAATGCAATAGGTATTTTGCAAGGGAAAAAACAGGAGAATTTCGACCCAAAAATTCAGAGAACACTCTGGAATTTTATATAATTGTTTATAATCAAGAATATATAAAAACAACCCACAAGACGGGTTTAAATAGCTGAAAATCAAGGATTTTACCAAAAATAGCAAAACCCTAAAAGTCTTACCAAAACGAAATACGGAAAGAAATCAAAAGATTGCCAAAAATCTGGCCCAAATTGGGTTCAGAATCAATTCCTAAATGACAAATAGAAAATTACCATAAGTAGTAAAAATTAACTAAAAATAGAGATTTGAAAAGGAAAACAGCAGATCACGATTTCCTGTCATCCTTGCGCTGATCCTCCTGCATCATTTACGCACCTCCAACTCAAGACTGTGCTGAAACAGAGAATAGAGACTCAATAGATTTAAACAGAGATTTTGAAACTGTATTGATTCTGAAGCGCATGAGAATTTCTAACATTGTAATTTTTGAAGGACTAGGATGAGAAACTGTTTTAATCAATGCCTACCCAATTCCTAAATATATATTTTACTTGTTGGTTAATTTTTTAAAATGACTAATGTCTAATTTGTATTCCATTATAGGTTGTGGAATCTTGCAGTGCACCCAATAGCTCTCGCCAAACCTGTTCTACTCATGGCAATTCTAAAGACAATTCATCAAGGGTAAGAATCATGTTTTAGTACAAAAATTCAAAATTCAAAGGTTTTAATAACCATTTAAATTTAGTCTTTACTTGGTTTAACTTGTTCAAATTAATGACAATTAGGGTCATTTTATATATCTATTATCAAATGTAGGCTCCATCGAAAGGGAAACGGAGGGAAAAGAAAAGAAGGATAGAGGAGTGATGTGGTTTTGGATGTTCCGATTCTTTGTATAAGGTAAGAAATTAGATATTTTTGTGTCTTTAATATTGTTACATGCGTCTATATATATATACTAGTTTAAATATTGCACACGTGGAATCCTGTTAAATAAATAAATAAATTTACAACATAAAAAAAAAACTAAACGAAATAAATTGCACAATATAAAAAAACTAAAACGAAAATTTAAAACCACCCAAATAATTTTCATTATTTCTTTCTTCAAAGTCACTCCAGATGAATATATAAATCTACAAAATAATGATACAATAATAAAATATAAGATTATAATAGCAACAACACGAGAAAGTTTAAAAAAGTCACACTACGGGATGAATCAATAAGGACACAAAAAGTAATGAAAAATTATAACAATAAAATTTGAAATATATAAAAATATAATAAAAGAATTGCAATTAGAGACTAAGAGAGATACCTGAAAATCATAGGGTTTAAAAAGAGAGACTTAGGGTATATATAGGGTTACTATTTGGAATCCTATTCAAATAACAATCAAATTCCCTTTCTAGATACCAAAGAACTCAATAACTCCTCGATCGACTCTCTTATACAATTAGGATTAGGATTATTAATTATAATTATAGATAAAATTCAGTATTATAGTCTATTTAGAATTATGATTATTAAATACATTTATAGGTGGCTTTTTTATATTGATTTTTTTTTTATCTAATTAGGGTTAAAATTATTAAGTATCATTAAATTATAGTAAGAGAATGAAATAAAATATAAAATTAATATAAAGTTCTAATATTCTATCACAATTCGATTTTTAATTTATATATTCAATGTAATTTAATACAGTTAGAATTTAATTATATTTCAGTGATAGAATTTAAATACATAATTCATACATAAATCAATGTTGGTTCTTTTGGTTCTTTTAAATAGGATTCTATTTGAATCGGAGTTATATAATTCAATTAAATCTTGTGGTTATAATTCAAGTAGAAATTAAATTGGAGTTATAAAATTCAATTAAAATTTGTAATTTTAATTCAAGTGGAAATTGGATTGAAAATCTACATATGAAATTTTGACTATACATACTGAAACACCAAAACTTTTTCACACTTTTAATAGTAAGTATAGATATATATATATATATATATATATATATATATATATAGGGTTTTTTGTGCTTATTCAGTAAGGATAAGGCATATTTAAACAATGAATTTCAGAAATAGAATAATCTACAGGTTAAGCAATATATTAGACAATTTTGTTTCCTTGTGAATTTTGGGTTATGGATTTGTCCCTTCTTTTCTGGATTGTTTGGGCATAAATACCCAGAAAATATAATGATTTTGTAAAATGATTCAGGTAGTCTATATAATGAATTTGTGTAAATATATAAATTTACACATAGGTCAAACTACCTAATTAAAACCTTGCTTGGAAAACTCAGTGGCAAAAACCATAGCGAAGGAAAAAGAGTACAGTATATCAATACACTTTAATCAATTAATTTCTCCCCCTCTAAGAGCATAATGATAAGATGAATATATCATGAACGATCTTTAAGTTAACGCAGTCCAATCTCGTACACCAACTTATTGAATGTGGTAGTTGATAATGCCTTAGTGAATAAGTCTGCCAGATTATTACTTGAATGTATCTACCGAACATCAAAATATGTGAAGAAGAATTTTGGCAAAATATGTTTAGTTCTATCTCCTTTGATATAACCTCCTCTAATTTATGTAATACATGTAGCATTGTATTCATATAGCACTGTTGGGCTACCCTTTATTGATGAGATTCCACATGTTTCCTGAATATGCAATATCATAGACCTCAGCCAAACACATTCACGACTTGCTTCATGAATTGTAAGTATCTCAAAGTGATTTGAAGAAGTTGTCGTTAATGTCTACTTTGTAGAACGCCATAATATAGTTGTGTCTCCATAAGTAAAGAGGTAACCTATTTCTGATCGGTCTTTGTGTGGATCAGAAAGATAACCAGCATCTGCATACCCAATTAATTAAGACTTTGATTCATTTGTATATAATAATCCCATATCATTTGTACCATGCAAGTACCGCAAAACATGCTTAATCCCATTCCAATGTCTTCGAGTTGGTGCAAAACTGTATCTTGCAAGCAAGTTAACTGAGAATGCTATATCAGGTCTGGTGCAATTTCCAAGGTACATAAAAGCATCAATTGCACTGAGATATGATATTTCAGGACCGAGTATTTCTTCATCATCTTCTCGGGGATGGAAATGATCTTTCTTGACATCGAGAGATCGAACTACCATTGGAGAGCTAAGCGGATAAGCTTTATCCATATAAAAATGCTTGAGGACCTTTTCTGTGTAAGCAAAGTGGTGGACAAATATTCTGCCTGATAAATACTCCATCTGTAATCAAAGAATTTTTTTTATCTTTCCTAGATCTTTCATCTTGAATTCTTTCTTGAGGTAAGTGGCATTATTTACTATCTTTTCAGGGGTGCCAACGATATTCAAATCATTCACATACACTGCAATAATAACAAAACCATAATCTGATTTGTTAATAAAAATACATGGACAAATTGGATTATTCACATACCCTTCTTTCAAAAAGTACTCACTAAGGCGATTGTACCACATACGCCTATGTTGTTTCAATCCATACAAGGATCGTTGTAACTTTATTGAGTACATGCTACGTGGTTTTGATTTTCTTGATTCTAGCATTTTGAATCCTTCTGGGATTTTCATATAAATATCATTATCTAGTGATCCATACAAATATGCCGTAACCACATCGATTAGATACATATCCAGTCTTTCTGTGACTGCTAAACTGATTAAAAATTGAAATGTGATTACATCCATTACAGGAGAGTATGTTTCCTCATAATCAATACCAGGTCACAGTGAGAAACCTTGAGCTACCAGTTGGGCTTTGTATCTAGTGATTTCATTTTTCTTATTACGTTTTCGTACAAATACCCATTTGTACCCTACAGGCTGAACACTTTTAGGTGTCTGGACCATAGTTCCAAAAATATCATGTTTTATTAAGGAATTGAGTTCTGCCTGTATTGCGTCTTTCCATTTTGGCCAATCATTTCTATGTCGACATTCTTTGATGGATTGAGGTTCCGAATCCTCATCATAAATTTCGAGAGCTGACGCATATGCGAAAATGTTGTTGACAACAACTTTATTTCTTTTCCAGTATTTTTCATGATTTATCGAGATCTCATTATTTTAAGGTACCAATGACTCTTCAATGTCATTTTCTACATCATGGCTTATAGTTTCACCTTCTTTTGGTACCCGGGCTTCAGCCTCACCATGATTCGTAGTATCATAAAATTTCATTTGATCGATCATTTATTTTGCTCTTTCTATATTTGTGGTCTCCTCATGAGCACCAACATTATTTCTTTTAACTTTCCTCTTTCGAGGAACAATATCTTTTGCACCGACTGGTCTACCACGCTTCAGACGTGTCTTAGATACATTTACTGTAGTACTGACATACTGTCCAACAGGAACATCAATTTTCACTGGTGTATTTGTAGCTGGTATATGTGATTTCATCACCTTCTTCGTGAAAGCATCTGGTAATTGATTTGCAACACTTTGCAAATGAACGATCCTTTGGATTTCTAGTTCACGCTGATTTGTATGAGGATCAAAATAAGATAAATCAGGAACATTCCAATCACTAGCACACTGCTCATTTGACTGTTTCTTTTTTCACCCTAATGGTGGGAATACAGTTTCATCAAAATGACAATCAGCAAACCGTGCCTTAAAGACATCACCTATTGTGGGTACAAGATATCTGATAATAGATGGAGAATCAAAACCCACATAAATACCAAGTCGTCGTTGAGGGCCAAATTTGGTACGTTGTGGTGGTGCAATGGGGACATATACAGCGCAACCAAAAATTCTTAAGTGAGAAATATTTGGTTATTGACCAAACATAAGTTGTACTGGTGAAAAAAAATTATAAGCAGTTGGTCTAATGCGAATTAAAGCTGCAGCATGCAATATCGCATGTCCCCATACAGATATAGGCAACTTGGTTCTCATAAGTAGTGGTCTATCAATTAACTGGAGACTTTTAATGAACGATTCTGCTATACCATTTTTTCTATGAGCGTGCTCAACAGGATCCTCAACATCAATGCCAATCGACGTACAATAATCATCAAATGCCTAGGACGTGAACTCTCTAGCATTTTCAAGACGAATAATCTTGATTGGATAATCGGGGAATTGTGCTTTCAATCTAATTATTTGAGTAAAAAGTCTAGCAAACGCAACGTTGTGAAAATAAAGTAGACTTACGTGTGACCATCGTGATGAAGCATCTATTGAAATCATAAAGTATCGAAATGGTCCACACGGTGAATGAATTGGTCCACATATATCCCCCTGGATACGTTGTAAAAATGTTGGGCATTCAATAACAACCTTTGTAGGTGATGGCCTGATGATTAATTTTTGTTGTGAACATGCAGAACAAGGATAATCACTTGCCAAAAGTTTCTTTTGATTCTTTTATTGGATGGCCATTTGAATTTTCAATAATTCGGCGCATCATTGTTGACCCAAGATGCCCTAGGCAATCATGCCATAGTATAAAACTCTTGGGGTCAGAGCACTTTTGGTGCATCACTGGATGTGGTTCAATTGGTCTTATATTCATACAATATAGACCAGATGATAAAGCAGGGAGTCTTTCTAATTCACATTTCTTACATGAATTACCAGATGAAATGAAGAGATATTATATACACCCTTCATTTACTGTCTCAAGATGATATCCATTGAGACGTATATCTTTAAAACTTAATAAGTTTCTTTTCGATCTGGTAGAATATAGAGCATTATTGATATATATTTTTTTCCCACATGACAATATAATATTATCTTTCCCAGAGCCTTCAATCAGGTTTGCAGGCCCTAAGACTATATTGACACTAGCCTGAGTTAGTGTTATATGCGAGAAATATTTTCTTTCTCGGAATATGTTGTGCGTCGTTGCACTATCTATCAAGCATATATTCTCATCATTTAGCATGGGTTTAGACAATATATCAGCCGTATCCATACCTTCGAAATTGAATGTTGGGTTTCTCTGTAAAACTCCAAAGATGTATAATATCACCAACTCAGATAGATAGAAGCTCGTGCTGATAACGTACTATAAATATATAGTCTGAAAAACTATACTATAAAGCAATGGAATATATACAGTAGGAATGAGTGTTTTTATTCTCTTTTTGGTGTCTTTTAAAACACTACAATTGCCTTCTATTTATAGGCAAATCTAACTAACTATTCCAACCAATCCTTAATTTCTACACTGACCATTGAAGAAACATTTATCCCATGGACCCCACATAATAAATGTACATAACAAATACATATTTTCATTAATTTACTACTAATATACAAGGATGTATATATATATTGTTAGAAGAAATGATGCTTTGATAATATGATAATGAAGTGAATATAATAAAGACAATAAACAAGAAGAATGAATTGTATTATGAAGTGTATATTAAATTGTATCTATTACAATAGAGGTGACCCCTATATATAGGGGAAAAGGTGTGGATAACAAGTAAACTTGGTGTGGGGGACAAGTCATTATAAATTAGGTAAGACTAATACTAAATGGGCCTAAGCCTTATATATTCTAACACCCCCCCTCAAACTCAAGTTGGGGAATTAAGAGAGCAACTTGAGTTTGGAAACCAATTCATGAAATCTTCTTGGCAGATAAACTTTGGTGAAAAATATCAGCAGGTTGATCTTGATTTTGATTCTGATTATGAGTGCAATTGGCTGTGCGGAAGCGATGATTCCTGACAAGAACGACTGATTGAGTCTAATTCTTGAATAAAGAATTCTAAATCACAAAAACAGAGAAGATGATATAGAATTGAAGGTTCGGTTAATCAAGTAAGAGATGACGATCGATCGAAAAGAGATGATGATCAATTGAGAAAATATTTATTGATCGAAATGATTAGATTTTCCCCCCTGAGAGGAGAAAATAAGATAGAGATAACTAAACCAGTGAACTGGTTGATTCTCTAGATGAGAGCACCCTAAACAAACTGGTATGGATGAAATGATGAGAGTACCCTAAATAAACGGTTACGAATGTCCAAACGGATGAGATGAAAAAATAAGATGCTAGCTATGAAAATTAGTATAGCAAGTACCCAAAAGGGTAGAGAACGAGTCAGAAAGATGAGTAATCAAGAGATCAAATACAAATCTCGTAAAATCTACAGTACGGTTGTGTCCAGGGCGGTCCAATTAGCTGAAATCTACTATTCGTTTGCTAAAATCGGAGTTAAAAAGAGCCCAGAATGCACAATAGATTGAATAACGACAAAACTGTAATTTCGCAAGAACCTGGTGACGTGGCATAATCTGGCAGTGACACGTGGCTAAATATGGAGGTGACACATGGAAAATGATGGAGAGGACACGTGTCAGGTGACTTCACAGATGACGTCACTATCTAGAAGATTTTTTTGATAACCAGAAAAGTCGTCGGAATTTGAAAAAGTCTGCCGAAATCAATCATTAGAGAAGATGACCGGTGTCAAAATATTCACCGGAGAGGACGATTGTCATCGGAAGCAGTGATCGTCATCGGAGAAGTGACCGGTGATGAGTGTTGGCGGTAGGGTTCCGGCGGTGGTCTGATCGTCGCCGAAGAAGATGACCGGCAATGAGAGACGGAGGTAGGGTTCCGATGGTGGTCTAGCGCAAGGATGCGTTAGGCGCATGAAGACCACCAGTCTTCTGAAGGCGGGTGACGGCGCATGCGGTGGAGTTTGGGGTCGAGGTGAATTGGGTTCGCTTCGCCTGATTGAGACGAACCTGTTGGTGTTGTCAGACTTTGATTTCAAGGATATTTTGATGATTAATATGGACCAGTTTATGAGCAGTGAGGGAGAAATGAGAGTCTCATTCGAGTAGTGTTAGAAATTGGTGGTGGGTCTCTTGGAATTAGAGACTTGGATTTGTAGAGCGAGAAAGTTAGGGTTTCGAAAACCCTAGAGAGAGAGAGGAAAAGAGAGACTGAGAGATTAGGATTTTAATTAAAGATCGCCGCTGAGGATGGAAGACGGGGTGCCATCCCCGGCAAAGACGATGCTAAGCGGAAGGAACTACTAAGAACTGATTGGCTCTGATACCATATTTGAAGAAATGATGCTTTGATAATATGATAATGAAGTGAATATAATAAAGACAATATACAAGAAGAATGAATTGTATTATGAAGTGTATATTAAATTGTATCTATTACAATAGAGGTGACCCCTATATATAGGGAAAAATGTGTGGAGAACAAGTAAACTTGTTGTGGGGGACAAGTCATTATTAATTAGGTAAGACTAATACTAAATGGACTAGGATTACATGGCCTAAGCTAGATAGATGGGCCTAAGCCTGATATATTCTAATATATATGTTGATGTTTAATTTGTCATTCGAATAACCAATGTGAAATACAAATAAATTATCTAGATGTCATACCTAACCCACCCAAATATATATGTATAGATTTTCAAATGATGCATATATATATATATATAATTTATTCAAAAAAAAAAAATCTACAATAATTGTTTGCATTTTTGTTGAAAAAGTCCCACATTAACAACAAAGCCAATAATATAGTAAGTATGAAAAGGTTCTTCTGCTGG